>OX608083.1:32285443-33709406 GCA_951509765.1 Sphenella marginata | reverse complement strand
CCCGATATTTTTTAAAAGACAAGTGTAATAAATAAAATGAATGCGTACTAAATTAGCAATAAATATAGTGATATTTAGTACGTTTTCATTTTTTGATTATTGTAAAATTTTTTTGGTGGTTGGGCTAGCTTGAATATAAGGTTGGGCTGGTTGGGCTGACCAAGGGGGCCCCATATTTTTTAAAAGACAAGTGTAATATATTAAATGAATGCGTACTAAATTAGCAATAAGTATAGTGATATTTAGTAGGTTTTATTTTTTTTTCATGCCTATTACCATATCCGACGGATGCCATTCGCGGGGATTGCGGATCGATTCGCGAAAAATCAGTTGCGGATCTGAGTTAGAAAACTTTAAAAAAATCAACTTTATCGATTTCCCTTAAATCTACTAGCCTATTGAACACAAGAAATAGAAGAATATATCTTGACAATGTCGTTTTTTAAATTTTAATGGTTAAATCCACAACTGTTTTCAAGCGAATCGATTCGCACTCCCTCCGCAAAGCATCCGTCGGATACCGTAATGGGCATGTTTAATTTTTGTAAATTTTTTTGGTGGTTGGGCTAGCTTGAATATAAGGTTGGGCTGGTTGGGCTGACCAAGGGGGCCCGATATTTTTTAAAAGACAAGTGTAATAAATAAAATGAATGCGTACTAAATTAGCAATAAATATAGTGATATTTAGTACGTTTTAATTTTTTGATTATTGTAAAATTTTTTTGGTGGTTGGGCTAGCTTGAATATAAGGTTGGGCTGGTTGGGCTGACCAAGGGGGCCCGATATTTTTTAAAAGACAAGTGTAATATGTATATTAAATGAATGCGTACTAAATTAGCAATAAATATAGTGATATTTAGTACGCTTTAATTTTTTTAATTTTGTAAAATTTTTTTGGTGGTTGGGCTAGCTTGAATATAAGGTTGGGCTGGTTGGGCTGACCAAGGGGCCCGATATTTTTTAAAAGATAAGTGTAATAAATAAAATGAATGCGTACTAAATTAGCAATAAATATAGGGATATTTAGTACGTTTTCATTTTTTGATTATTGTAAAATTTTTTTCGTGGTTGGGCTAGCTTAAATTTAAGGTAGCCCAACCCTCGATATTTTTTAAAAGACAAGTGTAATAAATAAAATGAATGCGTACTAAATTAGCAATAAATATAGTGATATTTAGTACGTTTTCATTTTTTGATTATTGTAAAATTTTTTTCGTGGTTGGGCTAGCTTAAATTTAAGGTAGCCCAACCCTCGATATTTTTTAAAAGACAAGTGTAATAAATAAAATGAATGCGTACTAAATAGCAATAAATATAGTGATATTTAGTACGTTTTCATTTTTTGATTATTGTAAAATTTTTTTTGGTGGTTGGGCTAGCTTGAATATAAGGTTGGGCTGGTTGGGCTGACCAAGGGGGCCCGATATTTTTTAAAAGACAAGTGTAATATATTAAATGAATGCGTACTAAATTAGCAATAAATATAGTGATATTTAGTACGCTTTAATTTTTTTTAATTTTGTAAAATTTTTTTGGTGGTTGGGCTAGCTTGAATATAAGGTTGGGCTGGTTGGGCTGACCAAGGGGGCCCGATATTTTTTAAAAGACAAGTGTAATAAATAAAATGAATGCGTACTAAATTAGCAATAAATATAGGGATATTTAGTACGTTTTAATTTTTTGATTATTGTAAAATTTTTTTGGTGGTTGGGCTAGCTTGAATATAAGGTTGGGCTGGTTGGGCTGACCAAGGGGGCCCGATATTTTTTAAAAGACAAGTGTAATATATTAAATGAATGCGTACTAAATTAGCAATAAATATAGTGATATTTAATACGCTTTAATTTTTTTAATTTTGTAAAATTTTTTTGGTGGTTGGGCTAGCTTGAATATAAGGTTGGGCTGGTTGGGCTGACCAAGGGGGCCCGATATTTTTTAAAAGACAAGTGTAATAAATAAAATGAATGCGTACTAAATTAGCAATAAATATAGGGATATTTAGTACGTTTTCATTTTTTGATTATTGTAAAATTTTTTTCGTGGTTGGGCTAGCTTAAATTTAAGGTAGCCCAACCCTCGATATTTTTAAAAGACAAGTGTAATAAATAAAATGAATGCGTACTAAATTAGCAATAAATATAGGGATATTTAGTACGTTTTCATTTTTTGATTATTGTAAAATTTTTTTCGTGGTTGGGCTAGCTTAAATTTAAGGTAGCCCAACCCTCGATATTTTTTAAAAGGCAAGTGCAATAAATTAAATGAAAGCGTACTAAATTAGCAATAAATATTGGGCAATTTAGTACGATTTCCGTTTTTGATTGGGCTATGAAGGTTGGGCTAGCTTAAGGGAGCTTAAAATTAGCTCTGTTGCTTCGTACAGTTGAATTCGATTGATTTTGCAGTAAGAAAGAGTGCTGAGCTATTTCGTTTTAGTATATTTCCCAATGTTTAACAGTGTACACAAAACAAAACTCTATAAGTAATAACAAACTGTACTTATTTTTTCATTAATTTTTACACCTCAACTCACCGATTTTTAAGTGTACGATATGATGAATATGTTTTAGGGCTGGTCAAATTATATGGGAAAAAAAACATCAGGTGTACATCCAGTTTCTGAATCTATGGGGCATACTGAGTAATATTGCCCATGGAACCACCGGTCTGAAATTAAATTCAAGCCCCCCTAAAATTGTTCATAGCAAAATTGTTATAAAAAAATAAAAATAAATTAACTATTTCTCAATGATTGTTTTAACAGATATTGTTACATACTTAATCAAGAATAATTTCCAAAAACAATTACATATAGTGAAACTTGCAATAAGTCAAAAATTATTCATCTTTTCGTAACTATACATTGATTGAATATAATATTAATGTATGTTGTACAAATGTATGTATATATTTAAATATGTAATCAATATGGGATTATGTCCTACGTGAAATATTTAATCTTATAAATAAAAATGAATGTGTGTCTGTGTGTCCTGTATAGGCGTCCAAAGTACTCAACCGATTTTTATGAAATTTTCACAGTATATTCTTGGGATCATGGGTTAAAGCATAGGTTTTATAAGTGGGCGGTGCCACGCCCCCAGGCTATATAAAACTACAGTTCTTCATAACTCTGAACATATTTGGTCTAAATTAATGATTTTTGGATATGTGTGTCCTTTGGTCAAGATTTCTGTAATTTTGGAAAAGTGGGCGGTGCCACGCCCACATTTTTTGTGTTTTGTTTGTACTTCAATAATGTCCAAAGTTTATGGTCGATCTCTTTCAAACTTTCCAGATTGGTTCAGAAGATTGTTGCGTACGATTTAGGCTATATCAATTTTTGGAAAAGTAGGCGGTGCCACGCCCCCAGGCTATATAAAACTACAATTCTTCAGAACTCTGAACATAGTTGGTCTAAATTAATGATTTTTGGATATGTGTATCCTTTGGTCAAGATTTATGTAATTTTGGAAAAGTGGGCGGTGCCATGCCCACATTTTTTGTGTTTTGTTTGTACTTCAATAATTTCCAAAGTTTATGGTAGATCTCTTTTAAGCTTTCCAGATTGGTTCAGAAGATTGTTGTGTACGATTCAGGCTATATCAATTTTTGGAAAAATAGACAGTGCCACGCCCCCAGGCTATATAAAACTTAAATTCTTCATATCTGTGAACATATTGGGTCTAAATTAAAGATTTTTGGACATGTGTGTCCTTTAGTCAAGATGTATATAATTTGGGACAAGTGGGCGGTGCCACGCCCACATTTTTTGTGTTTTGCTTGTACTTCAATAATTTCCAAAGTTTATGGTCGATCTCTTTTAAACTTTCCAGATTGGTTCAGAAGATTGTTGTGTACGACTCAGGCTATATCAATTTTTGGAAAAGTAGGCAGTGCCACGCCCCCAGGCTATATAAAATTTAAATTCTTCATAACTCTGAACATATTGGGTATAAATTAAAGATTTTTGGACATGTGTGTCCTTTAGTCAAGATTTATATAATTCGGGAAAAGTGGGCGGTGCCACGCTCTCATTTTTTGTGTTTTGTTTGTACTTCAATAATGTCCAAAGTTTATGGTCGATCTCTTTTAAACTTTCCAGATTGGCTCAGAAGATTGTTGTGTACGGTTTAGGCTATATTAATTTTTGGAAAAGTGGGCGGTGCCACGCCCAAATTTTTTGTGTTTTGTTTGTACTTCAATAATTTCCAAAGTTTATGGTCGATCTCTTTTAAACTTTCCAGATTGGTTCAGAAGATTGTTGTGTACGATTCAGGCTATATCAATTTTTGAAAAAGTGGGCAGTGCCACGCCCCCAGGCTATATAAAATTTAAATCTACATAACTATGAAGATATTATGTCTAAATTAAAGATTTTTGGATATGTGTGTCCTTTAGTCAAGATTTATATAATTCGGGAAAAGTGGGCGGTGCCACGCCCACATTTTTTGTGTTTTGTTTGTACTTCAATAATGTCCAAAGTTTATGGTTGATCTGTTTTAAACTTTTCCAATACGCTAAAATCTTCGTTGGGTACGACATACATACATAGGCTACATTTGTAAACTTTTTGGAAATGTGGGCAGTTCCAAGACCACAAGCTAAGTAATATTTCAATTCGTTATATCCCTAAATGTATTTGCTTTAAAGATCCGTTTTTTGAGTTGGACATCCAAGAAATGTATTTGTTTATATCAAAGACGTTAAAACCGGAAACATTGTATATCCTAAAGCACTGCAATAAATGGAATGTTAAAAGATAATAGAAAAATATTTGAAAATGTATTTCTAGGGAAGTCACTGGTCAGGCAGAACAACGTCTGCCGGGTCTGCTAGTTTGAAATAAAACCATAGATGTGTGAGAAATACAGCCATATATCACATCGCACACTACCTCAAAAAAAAGTCGCATGACATTTATGAAAAAACGCCGACGGCCAAAACTTTGTTTTTTTTTTTATTATAATATGAATTTCAACAGTTTATTACCGTACAAATCCGCGGGGCCGGACGGTATTTTCCCAGCCGTGCTAAAAAAAACCAGCTTGTTGGTAGCCTGGTTGGCGTGCATCTTCAGGGCATATATTCGGTTAAATCATGTGACTTTAAATTGGAAGAGGGCGAGGGTGGTTTTCATCCCAATGGTGTGAAAGAGAGGCCATAAAACCCCCAAGGAGGTCAGACTCATTAGTCTTTCGTCGTTTATTTTAAAATCCTTCGAAAGACTCTGGGCGTCAAAATTAGAAGGCCATTGGATAATTCAGGGCTTTTATCAGCTCAGCATGCATATCTCAAGGGCCGATCAACGCACACAGCCCTGCACGATGTGGTGCATAAGTAAACAGTTCACTCTGGTTGCATTCCTGGATTTCGAGGGCGCCTTCAACAATGTAAGGCTGGAAGCGACAGAAGACTCGCTATCAGTCCTGGGTATCGAGGACCCTGTAGTAAATTGAATAGTGATGGCACCACTGCGGTCTAGAGTTATAAGCGCCAAGGTCGGGAGCAAATGAAGTCACAGCACACCTGTCGGGAGGGACTACTAAGGGTGCGATCCTATCTCCACTGATATTTCTTTGTGTTATAGATGGCATACTTCGTCAACTCAACAGAAATTGAGTTAAAGTAGTTGCTTATGAAGACGACGTGGTACTACTAGTATCGGGTCTGTGACCTAGCGTTATCAGTGGCATCATGCAGGGAGCACTAAGGAAAGTGAGTGGCTGGGTGGATACAACTTTCGCTTAAAACTTTAATCTCGCCAAAATTACATCACGATACACTCTCGCATTAGAAACTAACTGTTCTGATTTTCCATGACTTGAAACATATTAAGTTGACTACCAAGTTGCATGATTTCAAATCCTGTTTGATTTCAAATCAACTAGCAAATAAGAAATCAAAATGATTTGTGATTCGTTTCTTCGCCTAAATCAAAGATCCTTTTTATTTGTGATTCGTTTCATGATCCAATTCAAGGATATTTTTAATTTGTGATTTGAATCGTCGTCCAGGTAGGTAGGTAGGTAGAATGGCTGCGACTCAGGTCGCCCAAGTAGCTTTTAGAAGCCGTTTTGATGCCATAAAAACTCGTTTAACCTACTTATATAGTAGTGATATTTATTACAGCCAACCAGAGTTGTTTATAAATTCGAGGATATTTGGAATCCCTATCTCGGATATACAATCCAAGTTTCCCAAGAAGGGGCTCCCAAAGGATTTCATTCGCCTACCGGCTAGAGCCGGGCAACCACACAGGAGATGCTCAACGGTCTCTTCGGCATCAATCTCTTCGCAGCTTCTACAGTGATCACGGTGCGGAATCCCCATTTTTTCCGCGTGTGTGCCTATCGCCCAGTGACCTGTGAGGACTGCTATGAGTTTGTGAGTGCTAGCTCTTGACCTGCTTAGAAGACTTCTCGTCCTCTTTTCGCTATAGTTTGGCCAGGTGGATCTTGATATTGCACAACTATTGGTGTTTCTCCATCTCAGTTGCGCTTTGTTCCGGTAATACTTTTGGATGCTTCCCTTGGCTACTGCTAAGGGTGCCCCTATATCTATATTGATTGCTTCCTCATCACCCACCGATGAGCCACTGCGCGCCAGCTCATCGGCTTTCTCATTACCTTCGATACCTCTATGGCCCGGAACCCAGGTAATGGATAGTTCAAGGTTAGTTAGTGCAGCCAAGATCTGCTTACATGAGTGCACCACGTTCGAACTAGTATGTGGTGCTGCTATTGCCTTAATTGCTGCTTGGCTGTCTGAAAAGATAGTGACTTTACCAGTTGTGTTCAGGTCCCTGAGTGATCTGCCGGCCTGCAAGATCGCAAGAACCTCAGCTTGGAACACACTGCAATGTGATGGAAGTCTGAATGATACGGCAATGTCTAGGGACTCCGAGAAGACGCCGGCCCCCACCCCTGAATCCATCTTGGACCCGTCGGTGTAGATTTGGATGCCGCTGTCAACTCCGACCCAGCCCCTTTTCCAATCATTCCTGCTTGGAATTGAAGAAAAAAAATTCCCAAAAATCAGTAGTATTTCTCACGGACTTAAGACTTTAAAACTGCATACTCAAAAAAATTCTGAAAATAACTTGAAAATTTTGATGAAAATTCGTCGAATTTTTCCGATGTTTCCATACATTTTTAAAACATAATTTACATCTTCTGTGTTAGAGTTTGACCCATTATTTTATAGAAAATTAGTAAAAACAATTTTACCAATTCAAAAATGGGTGAAAATTACAAAAATATACCTGTACGCAGACTTATTCTGCCGAGTGTATGTACATATTTTGTTAAAAATAAACTTAATAATAACTGAAGGCTTAGAAGTTATAAAGTTTGAATTTAGACATTTTTTAAATCAAAGCTCAACTTCGCTTAAAGTTTTAAGCGAGTTGGTTTTAGTAACAAAAAAGATTTTGTAAATTATACCCACCTTCATGTAAAATGATGTTGACCACCGACACCGGCTCGGTTAGAATTGGGAAAGAGCTCTAAGAGCTGTTCGAAACTATACGTGGTTTCAGACAGGGTGAACCTATATCGTTTTGATGCAGGACTTAACCTTCTCTTAAGGGTCAAGAGTTGCATCTTTCTGATAGGCCTTAGTGTACGGGACAATAGTGTGGTGGAGCGCAGCCGAGGTGAGCTACATTGGGAACATGCTCAACAAAGTTCAGCGGGCTGCCTGCGGCGCAATCACCGGAGCGATTATATCTTTCCCCACAGAGGCTCTGAACGTAGTATGCAACATACCACCGATCGAAGTCTTTATCAACTCAGGATTCGGGAGTTGCGACTCTGGAAAGAGCGTGCATACGATCACCGGTCTGCTGAATATAACCGACCCCTATATTAAAAGCAAAACGGACTACATTTGTCCCAGGACAATTTTCGACACAAACATTGAGGTTATTTCCAGAAAGAACTGTACAGAGGGTGAATTAGCACATCAGCGACGATTACATTGAGCCTTGTTGGTCAGTGCAGGGATTGGATCATGAACCTGTCAAGTTGACATACCGTTTCTCTAATAAAGGTGCCGGGGCAGCGTAACAGGGAAGCGAGATTTCCCATGAGTTGTAGCGGCCTGGGTCGGCTCTTGACGTCTAAGAAGCGAAGAAGGCCCTTGCATCCCTGGGATTCTCAAGCGTCGGATCTTTCAGCACTGGCTTGACGAGGCTACGGAAGCCAGGACCAACAGAAGGGACATTTCCAGATTAGTTTCGGCGTTCACTGGACATTGAACTGTCGGGGCGCACGTGGTACGGATAGGTTTAGAGCAAATTACCACGTGCCGCAGTTCCAACCTTCCGGGGATGGAAGAGACGTTGCAGCACCTGATTTGTAGCTATCCGGCGCACTGCAGGAGTAGAATAAAATATCTGGCGAAACCCTTGTTCGGGATCTTTTCCGAGCTCAGATAGGATGCTTTGGGAGCTTCTAAAATTTTTGGACTCAACGGCATTGATATAGAGGTGTGAGAGTCCGACCACGCCAACTTCTTGTACCAATTTTCATTGTTTAGCTCACGAGCTGTGGTATAAAAACGGCGTATTAGCGCTAATTGGAGCTATTGGGACTCCAACCAACCAACCAACCAACCTTATAAAGGGATACATTTTATATATATCATACATACCTTTACATTTATAATTTTGTTCCTAATAAGTGATTGCAAAAACACACACACTAAACGCACCAACCGTGATTGCATATATTTATCCTTTACAGTTTCACATTTAGATATGCAGTTGCTGATATATAAATGAATAAATTCAGTTGGTAAGTCCACAGAGGTAGTTAACCTGAAAACAAGAGTCTGATATAAGTTAAAAGTGATAATAATTTTTTTTATACTCGATAGTTGTACTGCAACCAATGGCTGATCTATAGGGGTCCAACCCGAAATGCCAAATTGAAATCTTACTTTTATTATAACCTTAATTACAAAAGCAATGAAATAAACCCATATTGCCTTACTTCCCAACATATTGAGATATAAGGACATATTAATCAAATGAATTTAATGTGAAATAAAACCATAGAAGTTTGAGAAGTACAGCCATATATAATATCCCCCTGATATTAGTGCGTTGCTAAGGGGCGATAACTGCCTCATCCTAGGTGATTTCAACGCACATCACGATCTCTGGCACTCCAACTTGCCAGCAGATAGCAGAGGGCACGCACTCGCAGAGCAAATAGACAACTCGGCATTCTGTACATTGAATGGAGATGCCCCCACTAGGGTGGCAGGTAACTACCACAGTTCGCCAGACATCTCCATTTCAAGAGCGGGCCTTATCAACCACGCTAACTGGCAACCTATGCTTACACTGGCATCAGACCACCTACCCATCCTACCAAACATCGAACGACCGTCGGACTTCATAACGACAGAAAAACGAACGTACATCAACTTCAGTAAAGCGGACTGGGACCGCTTCACGGACTTTACAGAGCACTCCTTCGCTGACCTACCCACACCGACGGACGTGTGCAAAGGTGAGAAAGAGTTTCGCAAAGTCATCGATTCAGCCTCCGGCCGCTTCATCCCTGCTGGCAGAATCCCGGAAATTCAGCCGATTTTCCCTGCGGAAGCAGCGGCAATGGCAAGAGAACGTGACCAAGTGAGACTCTTGAACCCCGCAGATCCAAGAATAAAGGATCTCAACGCAGAAATCCGTCGGACTGTCAATGACCACAAATTGAAAAAGTGGAAAGAACACCTAGAGTCATGCAACCTCTCCGGCGGTGTCGGCAAACTATGGTTGACAGTCAAGACCCTATCCAACCCGACCAAATACAATGACAAGGTTGCCATTGCTTTCGGCGATAGCGTCAAATCGGACCCCAGGAAATGCGCGAGCGCATTCTGCCAGCAATTTATACTGCATTCTCCTGCGGATAGGGCTAAGAGAAAAGCCATTCGACGTGCGCACAAACACACAGCCGCGCCCATTGTCGTCTCCGCTGCAGAGGTTAAGGAAGCTATAAGGAAGGCGAAACCTTCTAGATCACTCGGACCCGACGGAATTGCCATGAAGATGCTGAAACACCTCGGCCACGAGGGGCACAAGTACTTGGCGGCTCTATTCAACCTCTCACTGACCATCTTCGTTATACCAGATATCTGGAAACACGCGACTGTGGTCCCGCTCCTAAAACCTGGGAAGCCGGCGAATCAAGGAGATTCTTATCGTCCGATATCTCTCCTCTCGCCGGTAGTGAAGTTGTTAGAGGCTATTCTGCTCCCATACTATACTGCAAACCTGCAGCTGGCCAATCATCAACATGGCTTCCGTAAAAACCATAGCACAACATCAGCACTGAACGCCATCACGACGCAGATTAACTTCGGTTTGAACCAACACCAACCAAACCACAGGACGGTTTTCGTGGCACTTGACCTGTCGAAAGCCTTTGACACAGTCAACCACTCCACACTCCTTAAAAAACCTGACACTGTCCCCGACTAAATCTACAGCGACATTATACACTACGTGAAATGCGCAGATGGGACAGGAGTTGAATGTCCACGTAGATGGTGTTCCACTATCTACAGTCAACCACCCCAAAATTCTAGGGGTTACATTCGACAATAGCCTCACCTTCGCTAATCATGCCACCGCAATAGCTTCAAAGGTACAAAGCCGCAACAAGATCCTCAAGTCACTGGCCGGCAGTACTTGGGGCAAAGACAAAGAAACGTTGCTGGTTACCTACAAGGCTATTGGCCGACCGGTTATTGATTATGCACCAACTGGAGGAAAGTGCAGGTCTGCCAAAACACCGCAATCAGAACCGCGACGGGCTGTTTGCTTATGTCTCCAGAGTCTCACCTTCACCAAGAGGCTAAAATGCTCAACGTTCGCGAGCATGCGGAACTTTTAAGTAGGCAGTTCCTTCTGAACTGTTACAGACCCAGTCATCCAAATCGACAGCTATTGGATGAAACTCCGCCCCCTAGAGACATAAGGAAACATCTCCGAAAGCATTATGATGAGATCCGGCATCACATCTCGTTGCCGTTTGATCTTCGGGACCATAGGCGGGGCCTAAAAGACCTCCACACTGAGTCGGTGAACAGATCCCTCAGATCCCGGCCTGTGAACCCGGTTATTGGTGCCCAACCACCCGTTCTTGCTGAGGAAGAACGTGTCCTTCCGAGGGAGACTAGAGTCATGCTGGCACAACTTCGGTCTGGATATTGCAATAGGCTGAACTCCTATCTGTCGAGACTGAACCCCACCATACCGAACACATGCCCTTCATGCGGTATGGCCCCCATGACACGCAACATCTCTTTTCGTGTTCTTCGGAACATACTCTTCTAACTCCCCTATCACTTTGGTCCAACCCTGTTGAAACAGCGCGTTTCCTTGGACTTCCGTTAGAAGAGCCCGATGACAACTAGGAGTGTACTGGCCCTTTGGGCAGGGCGAAGCACTGCTAACAACAACAACAACATAATATCGTACACTACATCAGAAAAAAGTTGTGTTAAGTGAAACGCGCACTGGCTGATGGTTAAGTGAAAACTCAACTTCAGTTTACTGGAGTGCCTTTATTTATACTTTTTCTTAATCTAACTATTGTACTTAATACACATGTACACAGTATGTGTCTACGTACATATATCTTAATCCTAAATAAACTCTACAATCTATCACTAAACTATTCAGCTTAATCTGATTGTTGTACGCAGTACGCATGTACATCTGTATATTTATGCATACATACGTCTATCTTAATCCTAACTGAACAACGTACAAGATAACTTGTAACAAGTTAAGACCACCTACATTGCGTGAAACAGGATCGCCTATTAGCAACCCCCATAAATTATTCCCCAATAATCACCCATAAACTGCTCATAGTAATTGCCCATAAATTCTTCTTAATAATTGCTTACAACAAAGTAAAATCATTCTAAAGAATTCTACCCGAAATATGGTCACTCATAATTCGGTCAACTCAAATAAATTCCCAAGCATTGCATTTCTTTAACATGATCACCTACCCTACTCCGATCGCACGTCATAAATTACAATGTAATGTATTTATGCAAAGTCTAAACATTTTTCTGTAAGAAACAACTAAAAAGCAATTAATTTCGTAAATCGCCTGAAATATGACTACTCATCATAATTCAGCCGCCTTAAGCATATCCACTTCAAAGCGGCACTCAGCTACGCTAAATGGTGACATAGCACAAACATCCACACAATGCTTGCCCAATATTAAAATGCTGAGCTAACAATAAAAGAAATGGGTCATATATGCAACTTAAGTAAACAAACTACTTTCGAATATGGTGAAATGCTTTCACAAGAAATACACACATAGAAATTAGGTCAACCGCAGTTGCAGCGCAGGCATAATTCTAGTATAAATAGTGTAAATTTTATATCCAAAAAGAGTTCTTTATTTGGCTTCAATAAAGGCGGACACACTGTCCGGAGAAAGATTGGTTTCTTTTGTCCCTATAATTTAGCGGGACATAACTGGCGCCCGAGCGAAGTTCTCGGCAAGTACTCGAAACATATCCTGAAAAAACAAGTAAGAATTCGTGAAACGCCGCAAAAAGAGAACAAAAAGGGAAGTTAGGTGCGAAAGTCGTCCTGAAAATACCAAGTAAGATACGCGAAAAAGTGCTCTCGCGTAGAAAAAATCCTGAAAATTGCAAAGTAAGGACTCGCGAGTGATTGTGTCAGAAAATATCCGCAAAACAAATCCTATAAGGATACGCGATACACAAAAAAAGGGAGGAAAAAAAAACTGCAAAAAGTCCGGAAAATAAAAAAGTAAGGACACGTGAGTGGAAAAATTCCGAAAATAAAAAAAAAAAAACCGTAAAAAAAAATATAATAATAAAAAGAAAAAACGCGAGGAATAAAAAGTGAACAGGTACCACTCAAAAAGCAGGTGATAAATTAGCTCCTTGATAAATTGGCTCCTTAGTAGCGTAAGCAAACAGGGGGTACTACGTACCAGCCATTATCAAAAATACTTAAAATAACATTAGAAGAGGACATCAAGCGTCAGCGAAGTCGAAGTGGAATACAAAAATCCCAGCAGAAGGAAGACGACATCAAGCGTAAGCGAATTGGAATACAAAATCCCAACAAAGAAGCAGCAGTAGCAACAAACAACGCACGCATACGAGCAGCAGCAGCACGCACAGCAACAAAGCGAGTAAAATTTAAAATTAAAAGGCAAAATGGCTACAGTAACTATTATATTAACTACCATTGCAACTACACATACTAATGACTAAAGGGCAACAAATTGATATACAGGATCTAACGAATAATAACGGATACATCCCAATTAAAATCGGAGAACATCGAACAATTAATCATTATGACAAAATTCTTCACTTTATTAACTTAACTACGTATGATCAAAGCACTAAAGGCAACTACTTTTGAAGATGAACTACTAATAGACACTTTAGACAAAAACTTTAGCTTACTAAAAGCAAAAATAGACTATTTACAACCACGATTTAAGACATAACGAGCTTTGATTAATATATTAGGTAAAGGATTAAAATATATAGCAGGTACTATGGACAGCGACGACGAACAACAAATAATGAATGCATTAGACAAAATACAAAAAAACGAACAAAAACGCTACAAGAGATGATGTAAACAAAATGATCTATAATAATAATTTTTAACCGACCAAATTAATAATATTACGATTCACATAAATAAACAACAGATATTAATACAAACTTATATAAACGAATTTAGGGAAACAACGCAAAATAAAATCAAAACATTAGAAGATGACTTACAATTTATGCAACATACTTACCAAATAATAACGACGTAATCCTTTTACAAAATCATATTAATGACATTGGACAAATAATTTTTTCTAGCAAAATAGGTATAATTCCTACGGCCATTTTAACTCAAATTGAACTTAATCACATTCATGACTTTGACAGTTATAAGGAAATTAAAATTGCTGTAATTTTTCAAAACAATAATATTATAATAACAATATTGATACCACAATTCTCTTCTAAAAATCTTTCCAAAATTAAATTCGAACCAATTCCAAACAAAAACAATATGACAATTGTCTTAGAAAATTTGGAAAAAAATTAAAAATAATAGAAAATGACTGTAATAGAAATATTTTAAACTTCGAAGAAGCTTTTTGTAATCTAAATCCATTTCCTGAATCTTGTATAAGTGAGATAATGACAGGAGTAATTGTACTTAAAAACTTTTTTTCATCCATTGAACACGATTGCAACAAACTAAAAATTAAAAAGACAGGAACCTTTTTAATTAGATTCGAAAATTGTAAAATTTCAATTATAAATAATGCATTCGAAAATTATAATATTAAGATTTATGATACATTCATTTTACCAAATAAAACTACAAAAATAAAGAAAAATTATAATTTTACAAATAAAAATTTACAATTGGAAAACTTGTACACTAAACAAATCAAACAAGAAGAACATATAAAATTGTTAATTGAAAAAAATAGTAATATTCATTTAATTAGTCTAAGTTCTGATTTATTAATTATATGCATTGTCATTATATCAATTTTTCTGGACAATCGACTTAAGAGGGGAATAATTAACTTGTAACAAGTTAAGACCACCTACATTGCGTGAAACAGGATCGCCTATTACAAAATAGCCGATCCAACCCCCATAAATTATTCCCCAATAATCACCCATAAACTGCTCATAGTAATTGCCCATAAATTCTAGTTGTTGTAGCGCTACTTAGCCCTACCTAGGTAGTCAGTATCTTACCCAGTATTGTAATCAAACTCTTCTAACGGAAGTCCTAGAAACGTAGCGGCTTCGACAGGGGTGGACCAGAGGGATGTGGGTGTAAGAAGAGTAGGCTCGGTTGAGCAGACAAAAAGATGATTTGTATTATGGGGGGACAAGCCGCATGAAGGACAAACATTAGGGGTTCAGTCTGGAGGTAAGAGTTTAACCTATTACAATCTCCCTAGGCAGCTCGCGCTCCTCTTCGGCAACGGGTGGCGTTGTTGCCTGAAGAACGGCATTCGCCGGGAGAGAGCCGACAAAGGAATTTACCGAATTCGTATGGATGAGGGTGAGGGCCTGCCGGTGCACCTTAGGATCAAACGGCGTGGAAATCAGGTGCCGGATCTTATCGAAGTGTTTGCGTAGATGGCTCCTTAGGCTCCTGAGGGGCGGATTCTCGTTGACCAGGCGTCTGTTTGGATGCTGCGGTTTGCAACAGTTGAACAGGAATTGCCTGGTCAACATCTCGCTATGCTCTTTAACGGCGAGCATTTTCGCTTCATTATGAAGGTGATGCTCAGGAGACATACGAAGACACCCAGTGGCGGTTCGAAGGGCGGTGTTCTGGCAGACCTGAAGCCTCGTCCAGTGTGTGTCAGCTAGCCCCGGCGACCATATTGGCGTCGCGTAGCTCAATACCGGCTGACCAATTGCTTTATATGTAGCTAGTAACGTTTCTTTGTCTTTACCCCAAGTGCTGCCAGCTAGCGACTTGAGGATTTCGTTACGGCTTTGGACTTTATTGGCAATTGCGGTTACATGAGCGCCGTATTTGAACATGTTATCAAACGTCACCCCCAAGATTTTGGGGTGTGAGACAGTTGGTAGCTTCACACTATCAATGTAGACGTCTAATTCCACTTGCGTTATCCACGTCGTGATTAGGGTGACCGAGGACTTATTCGGTGACAATGCCAGGTTTCTCCCGGCAGAGAATTCGGACACGGCTGGGAGGTATGAATTTATGCGAGAGCAGAGTTCTTCAACGGAGGGGCCTGTTGCCAGAATCGTACAAGCGTCGGCGTAAGAAACGATCGAGACACCCTGGTGGGGGGGGGGGTTGGAAGTTTCGATATATAATAGTTAAACAGAAACGGGTATAGGACAAAACCCTGTGGCACCCCTTGTTTAACTATTCTGGGTTTTGATCTGGCGCCTCTGAATTCAACCGACGATTGACGGCCACTCAGGTAGTTGGCAGTCCAACGTTTAAGACAGGGGGAAAGGGACGAGTCTTCCAGGTCTTTCATTAGTTGTGCATGGTTGACCGTGTCAAAAGCGTTGGCCAGGTCAAGCGCAACTAGTACTGTAATGTGGTTTGGACGATCTGGTTTAGTCCGTCCTCTATCTGAGTGGTGATGGCGTTCAGCGCGGTGGTGGTGCTGTGGTTTTTGCGAAAACCATGCTGATGTTCGTCGAGCCGCAGGTTTGCGATGAAATACGGTAATAAGATAGATTCCAACACCTTCACTACTGGCGAGAGGAGTGATATCGGGCGATATGACTCCCCTACGGCAGCTGGCTTTCCAGGCTTTAGTAGTGGGACCACCTTTGCCTGTCTCCATCTTTCAGGAATGACAAAGGTGCGCAGGGAAATGTTGAAAGTGTGTGTAAGGTATCTTAAGCCTTCGTCGCCGAGGTGTTTCAGCATCAGCATGGAAATGCCATCAGGGCCAATATACTTGGTGTTTTTAGATCTCCGAATTGCCTCATGAACTTCTGTTGTGGAGATGGCAATGGGCGCATCGCTGTTCCTCGGGTCGATGTCAGGCTCAAATAGACGATACTGCACAGATTGATGCGTGATGAATGCCACCCCCAAGCCCTCTCGCACGGTCACAACGGTGTACATTGTACCCGTTGCAGGTCTGAAGAGACGACCTTCCACCGAGCTTTGACGGTTTAGGCAGGGGGGTAGCGAAATAACAGCCGTTGGTGGGGGAAACCCCGAGTCATTCCGGTACGTAGAACCGGCTGTCGTGGGAATGCCCATAAATTCTTCTTAATAATTGCTTACAACAAAGTAAAATCATTCTAAAGAGTTCTACCCGATATATGGTCACTCATAATTCGGTCAACTCAAATAAATTCCCAAGCATTGCATTTCTTTAACATGATCACCTACCCTACTCCGATCGCACGTCATAAATTACAATGCAATGTATCTATTTATGCAAAGTCAAACCATTTTTCTGTAAGAAACAACTAAAAAGCAATTAATTTCGTAAGTCGCCTGAAATATGACTAGTCATCATAATTCAGCCGCCTTAAGCATATCCACTTCAAAGCGGCACTCAGCTAAATGGTGGCATAGCACAAACATCCACACAATGCTTGCGCAATATTAAAATGCTGAGCTAAGAATAACAGAAATAGGTCATATGGGAAAATGCAACTTAAGTAAACAAACTATTTCCCAATTTGACAGTTACTCACCAATACAGTCAATTACTTTCGAATAAGGTGAAATGCTTTCACAAGAAATACACACATAAAAATTAGGTCAACCGCAGTTGCAGGGCAGGCATAATTCTAGTATAAATAGTGTAAATTTTATATCTAAAAAGAGTTCTTTATAAAGGCGGACACGCTGTCCGGAGAAAAATTGCTTTTTTTTGTCCCTATAATTTAGCGGGACATAACTTACATAGATGGCATATGTATGTGAAATCTATCACTACATTGGTACGACCCGTGTTGTTTACTCAAGTTTGTCTTATCTAACTGATAGCCATATCGTTATCGTCCTAGACGACAAACACAAGAGTACGATAGCGGTCTCGCCGTAATACATATATCTAAATATGCATAGCTATGATCATTATGCATGTACTTTTTGTGTCCGCATCTACATGTGTATGTTGGAAGCATATATACATATAATACTTCTATATTGCTAGTATCGTATCTTCCCAGTATGCTGAAAGCGTGTCAATCATTACGCAGTGTTACGGTGAAAAAACACTCATCATGCGACTTAGCTACGATTGTTTACCTAGTCGAGTGTAACACGAAACGATATTTGAAATTTTTTTTTATTATGAAAAAACCGTTTTTCAGTTTCTACTTAAACAAAAATTTATTAAAAAAACAATTTTCAACCGATTTTAAAATTCTCAACACTTTCGAAATATATATAGTGTTTTATTTATTTGAAAAAAGTATGATATGTTTTTTAAGCCAGAAGTTGAAATTTTTGGAAATTTCATCCGGCTTTCCGGTTTCGACATCATTTTTTTGCCACTAATTAACAATCAATGAACCTCTTTGGGCATTTGTCATCGAGAGGCACTCACTTCTTAATTATACCAGTTTTTTTTTTTTGGAAAGGACTTCAAGTTTTCAAGTTATGCAGCCTAGTCCAATAAATTTTTACCCTAAAATGGCCTAAAATACATCTGGTGTATAAAAAAATTATTGTAAAATTTCATGGAAACAAGAAATTAAAATTGAAAAAAATTAAAATTATAATTGATGTCCTAACAGAAATCCATTTTTTTACTTACAGGGGTGCCCCTGGAAATGGGAGTGTTAGATTTTTGATTATGCTTCATGACGTAAAAACTTGAAGTCCGTTTCAAAAAATATAAACTGGTATATTTAAGTAGTGAATGCTTCTCGATGACACATGCCCAAAGAGGTTCATTCATTGTTAATTAGTGGCAAAAAAATGAAGTCGAAACAGGAAAACCGGATGAAATTTCCAAAAATTTAAACTTCTGGCTTAAAAAACATATCATACTTTTTTCAAATGAATAAAACACTATATATGAGCCGGTTATTTTGAAAGTGGTTCAAGTCCATTTTTAAAAAAAATTGAGTTAATGATGACAATAGTCACAGCCATACACTATTTTTTCTTTTATAAACAATTTAAGTCTAATATTATTAAAATCGCTATGATTTGGGGCACTTGAAAATTGGCTAGTTACCGAAACGAACAAAAAATTTATTTTGAAAGTGGTTTAAGTCCACTGAAAAACAAAACCTGCATATGGAATGTGTTATGGTGCAAAATTCCCCAAAAAAAAAAAAAAAAAAATTACATAAATAAATACATTACATGAATAAAAATCTGTATCTAAATTAAAAGCTTCCGCATTTATTTTCAAACTTAGTCAGAACTAAGAAACTTTGCAACAATTGCCTATCGCCTACTCATACTGCACAGACATGTGCGAGTCAATACACTTGCTCATATTGCTGTAGGAGACATCATTCGATGCTCCATAATAACCATTATAACAATGCCCAAAATAATAATTAAAATGCCAAAAGAACCACGGGACTAGGTGCAGCTGCTAGATCGGAAAATCCCGGAAGAGACAATCCCGAAAGTTGTCAAGAACAACCATGCTGCTCAAATGCAGCCAGAGTACAAACGCTTCATTCAGAAAATGAAAGCAAAACACTGTTACCGACAGCAATAGTCTCCATCGAACACAGAGGAGAACTATTTAAACTAAGGGCCTTAATAGATCAAGGATCACAGCGATCATTCATAGCATCTAAGGTCCAAAAAAGTTTAAATTTACCAACAAAATCAGCCAATTTTGAAATATCGGGAATGGGTGGAAGAGTAGTTCAAAACTCAAATAAAATCTGCCTCATTACCTTGATGTCTTCAAATGCGGATCAACGAATAAAAGCACAAGATATAGTTCTACCGCGACTGACAAATATGCTCCCAAGCTATAATATAAGTAGCGAGCACTGGCAAAAGTTTTCACATCTGAAACTAGCCGATCCCAACTGCCATACACCCGATCAAATCGACATATTATTGGGAAGCGATCTAAACCCCCAAATAATACTTCAAGGTGTTGAGAAAATCTCCAACAACCTACTAGCCCAAAATACCATCTTTGGATGGATTTTAAGCGGTCAAGTCAAAGAGAAAATCTCCAGCTTCACAACGCCAGTGGAAGATATTTCGAATGACTATCTTAACTCACAATTGAGAAAATTCTGGGAGGTAGAAGAACTACCCCCAATACCCGTTACTACAGCTGACGACAAGTATTGTGAAGACTTCTACGAGTCCACAACTACGAGATCAGAAAACGGGCGGTACGTCGTACGACTACCATTCAAACAACAATTTCCTGATACACTCGCCTTAGGTCACTCACGAACCTCTGCGCTAGAACAGTTTTTAAGTATGGAAAGAAACCTACTTAAAAAAGGCGAGCTAAAAACCTCATACGACAACGTCCTTGAGGAATACATAAAATTAGATCATATGGAAGCCGTAAAATCCTATGAAAAAATAACAAAAGGCAAACACGCCTCCTTTTATCTCCCACACCACGCGGTTATCAAACCAGAAAAACTTACAACAAAAGTAAGAGTGGTGTTTAATGCATCTAAATGCACAAGCTCAGGCAATTCATTAAATGAAGTTTTATACACGGGTCCAACATTACAGCCCGACTTAATGCTACTTATCTTACAGTGGCGGATGTATAAATACGTATTCAACGGTGACGTCGAAAAAATGTACAGACAAATCCTAGTACATGACGACGACCAAGACTACCAGCGCATTATATTCCGCAATTCACCTAGCAGTCCAATCCGCGACTACTAGCTAAAAACGGTGACATTTGGCGTAAACTGCGCCCCTTTCCTAGCCATTCGTACACTACACGAACTGGCAAAAGATACGAAAGAAAAATTACCACTGGCCGCCCCGGTGCTAAGCTCTCAAACGTACGTAGACGACATACTGTCGGGAAGCCATAGCCTTCCATTGGCGTGCGAGTCACTAGCGCAAGTTATCGAAGCCCTCGAATCAGCAGGGTTTCCATTAAAAAAGATAACTTCCAACCATCCAGAAATACTGGCAAAAATAAATAAAGAAAACTTGCTAGATACTAATTTTCTAAAGTTTGAAAAAGAGAGCACCACTAAAACTCTGGGCATACAATGGAATGCAATATCAGACCAATTTTCTTACACTCTTGAGTCGGTATCTGCAAAATCCGCAAAAACGAAAAGACAAATTTTGTCATCTGTGGCAAAACTTTTTGACCCCGCAGGATAGCTTGCACCAATCATGATACAAGCAAAAATCCTCATTCAAGAATTATGGCTAGATGGAACCGATTGGGACGAAGTGGTGAAACCACTCCGCTTAATAAAATGGTCCCAATTTGCAAGTAACTTGCACACTATCTCCGAGATACAAATACCTCGGTGGGTGAATTTCTCACCCGATCATGAAGTCGAAATCCACGGCTTTTGCGATGCTTCTGAGAAAGCATACTGCGCTGCTATTTATGTGCGAACCCAGCACGATGGCAAAACAACAAGTCACTTATTAGTGGCAAAGGCAAAGGCTGCTCGCAAAATTAGCCTCGACCGTACAAGCATATTTAAACCTGAGCAATAGGAAGTTATATTTATGGACAGATTCAGAAATCGTCCTAGCATGGCTAGAAAGGCCACCACATACGTGGAAAACATACGTTTCTAACCGCACAGCTCAAATCATTGACTTGGTTGGGCCAGCAACTTGGCGACACGTAGCTAGTGCTGATAACCCTGCGGATCTTGGAACAAGAGGCTGCAAACCGCTGCACTTTACAACCACCACACTATGGTGGAATGGCCCCAACTGGATGGTCGAATCACCTGACGCATGGCCAAAGTCGCCTGCGCGCAATATAATAGCCCCAGAAAGTAGAAAAATAGAAGGCTTTCATACAACGTTGGATGATAAAGACATCCTAGAGCGATTTTGGTCGTTCTCCCGAGCCTTAAGAGTAATAGCGTATATGTTTCAATTTGTAAATCGCTTAAAGAATAAGGTGAAAGGGATAGCCAATACCGCAAGCTATGCACTTACACATCAAGATTTGCAACGGGCAAAAATAGCCCTAATCGAGTCCACGCAGACTCGCTATTACAGAAGTGAACGATCACTGTTAATGGCATCAAAGCCCATTGACGAAAAGAGCACACTCTTAGTACTTAACCCCTTTGTAGACTCTAAGGGACTGCTTCGTGCCAATGGCAGGCTAGCGAACTCCAGTCTGAGCTACAATGAGCGGCATCCAATCATAATACCGGAAAAATCCGTATTTGCCACAATCTTTGTAAATTATCTTCACCTCTTAATGCTACACGCCGAGCACAGGCTAATGCAACAAATGATCCGACAAGAGTTTTATATTCCTCGACTAAAGCCTCTGATCAAAAAATCCATCTTTATGTGTAAAGTCTGTACGCTACACAAGCAAAAGATGCGCACGCAGATCATGGCAGCTCTACCACCCGAACGCTGCAATTATTCTATGCATTTCACCATTACTGGTGTAGATTTTGCCGGACCTTTCCAGCTAAAGGCCTCGATGTTAAGGTCTTCTACCACAATGAAAGGTTACGGGGCTGTTTTTGTATGCTTTACGACAAAAGCCGTGCACCTAGAATTATGTTCAGATCTGAAAACGGCTGCTTTTTTCGCGGCTTTTGCACGCTTTGTCGGACGGCGAGGATTTCCCTCGAAAATCATGAGCGACAATGGCAAAACCTTTATCGGCGCTCAACGAGCTACCGAAAAGGAGTTCATACAGTTCGCCAAAGAAGTCTCGCCGCACATCATTGAAAAATACGCACCTCAAGGCATTAATTGGCAATTTATCTCTCCAAGTGCCCCACATATGGGTGGACTCTGGGAATCAGCGGTTAAAAGCTTTAAATCGCATTTTAAGAAAACCGCTGGCAATAATAAATTTACATTTGAAGAGTTCACTACGTTACTCATTCGAGTTGAAGCCGTTTTAAACTCACGGCCACTATCATCACTCTCGCAAGATCCCTCCGACTTTACAGCCCTCACCCCTGGGCATTTTCTTAGAGGAGCTCCACTTCTGGCAATAGCAGAATCAAACGTGGACTCACTCTCCCTCATAAATCTATGGGAACGGATCAAAATCCTCCATCATGAGTTTAGTCGCCGATGGAAGGAAGAATATCTTAAAGACCTTCACAAACGATATCGGTGGAAAAATACTCAAGAAGCACCTCAAATTGGAGCATGCGTCTTAATTCATGACGAATGTCTACCTCCTACCGAATGGCGGCTAGCCCGCATCGAAAAGGTACATTACGGTTCCGACGGTCACATCCGAGTAGTTGACCTACGTACGCAAAACGGCAAACTAACTCGACCGCTCGTAAAACTGTGTTTTCTACCAACCGAGTCTAATACCGCTAATACCGATCGCGCAAGTAACTTATAAACAATATAAAATCAAATACGGAGCAATTCATCCAACGAAGCGATGTTACTATCCGAAACAAATACATACCTCACTCCTAAAGAGGTAGCTCGAAGGACTCTCGTTTCCTCGAACTAAACGTGAAATTATACCGCAACTAAAAACCCGTATAAAAGATACAATAATCATATCACATTTCAGACTATATGTTGATCAATTGCTAAAATCAAGCACCCCTATACTTAATAAGACACTAAAGTCCATAATTTCTCTCCATACAGATAATCATGAATATGGAAATCGAAGAAGTCGCCCCGACACCAACAATCCGCTCTGCGGTTACCGTGCCACGAGCACGAGCAGTGCCCACTGCAACACCGCGCACTCCCACTCCAAGGGCCGCAACAGTCACCAGGGCCGATGCATGGCCGGAAACCACCCGAAGGGACCCCGTGCTAGCTCATGGCGTGCGTTGCCCGCTTTGCTGTCGTCCACATTCGCTACGCCTATGCGCCATTTTTAAAGGCATGCAGCCGCAGCAACATCAATAAGTAGCGCAGGCCCACGGGTACTGCTTAAACTGCTTGGCACTGTGGCATGCCACGGCAGAGTGCACCTCGACGGTCATGTGCCACCTGTGCGACAGGCCTCACCATACGCTCCTGCACCGTAACCAAGCTGGGCGTCAACAGGCGCGCTCAAGGGCCCAGCCACTTTCCGCACCACGCCCCCGCGTCACACACACACATCGGGCTATCTGGTCACAGCAACAGCGTCCGCGTACATGGAATCATCCCTCGGCCCGTTATCGACATCCAGCAGCATCCACGCACCAGCGACAGCCAGCAAGTCGCGGCCGACGTCGCCCAACCGGGCTTAGTAACGTGGTGGAGACCCTGCAGCAGCTGCAAAGACTGCTAGGCTGATCACTCGCCTAGGGGGGCCGGGATGGCTAGATTAGCCACAACACTGGCGGGTACAACCCTGCCGCCAACATTCACCACACCACACACACACTTACACAGTCACGCACATATAATTTGTCAACACAAAACACACACACTTTTGTAAACAAAAAAATATAATTTCGTAAATCTCGAGCAAGACGGTCATTTAGAGCCTGAGCCAAAATATATTTAGAACGTTTTAAAATCTAATTCTTTCGCTTTATTTAAAGTACGGTAGTGAGTGCAAAGGTGAGTGCAGTGTAAAGTGCAACATTAGTGCTAAATTATATATGGTCCTACATCGCCTCAAAGACAGGCACCTATGGACAGTGGAAAATAAAAACAAAAAATAAAAAGAAAAATTTAAGTGCAGTGCCCTAAAACATAAAAGTGCAAAAAACAAGAACATGCACTAGGGTGACGAAAAAAACAAAAAACCACTAAACATAAAAAAAAAAAAATACATACAATATAAAACTAAAAATTAAAATTCGGGCGCGCCGGATTACAATACGGCCATTAAATATCAAAAAAAAAAAAAAAAACAAATACAGTCCACTAATTTTCCGAATTCGGGCGCGAACAACCACAAAACTAATTAAACAAAACTGCACAAACACAAAAAAGGATAAGTACAACCCCCCTTTCCCCTGAAAAAAGAGCGGGGAGTTGAAAAACTTCCAATATTATATAAAATATTCAGCACAAAATTTTGGTGTTACAAAAAAAAAATAGTAACCAAAAGTAAAACATCCTTTTTGTACTTGCTGACGAAGTACACATTTTTATTACAATTAAAAAAGTAAAAAAAATTTCCATCAGAAACGGATTATTTCAGGGTAAACTTTGGTCCGACAATACTTCAATTATATATTATATTCTATATATGTATACAGTCTTCCCTATTTTATCGAAGTTCCGATCACCAGTTACATAAATTAAAAAACAACTCGCCTCAATAGACGACTAAGCCGTCTAGGGGGGCGAGGATGTTTAAGCGACATACATACATAAGCTACGGTTATTTCATTCGTTTATTTTATTTGCATTGCATGCTATTGTAATTCGCAATCAGCTTATAAAATATTTCGAAGATATAGTTTATATTTTGGAAAGCCAAAGTGTGGTTTTTCATACCGAAAATGGGGAAGCCAATCGCGCCATGCCTCAGAGCCAACAGTGCTCGCCACCAATAATACATATGTACATACACTCTCGTTCTCCAAAGAACATTTTGAACATTTAGGCAAACATGGTCGTCAGAACCTGAGCCAAATGAATACATGGGGCAAAATTCGCCAAGTGTACCACGTAAAAAAATGTATGTCACCGATTTCGCTGAAACTTTACTAAATTGTTGCCATTGATACTATTAATCAATGCTATAAAAGATTTTTCTTTTTCTTTTTTTCTTTTGAAGTTATGAGAGTTAGAATTTTTACGTTTTTCTTAAAACCACAATGCTCTTAAAATTCGTAACTTACGTCATACTTACAATTGAGTATCCAAAATAACTGATCTTATAGATTTTTTTCCGCGCTTTCCGATTATGATAATAATTTTTTTATAAAAATATTTTTTTGCTCAAATTTTTCAAAAAAAAAAATGTTTTTGAATTTTTTCGAAAATGTATGGGTTTGAATTTTTTTTAAAATAGATTATTTTGATAGCCTTTTTTCTAAGCTTTACAACGGTATATAACTTGTGATGGGATCGACATGGGGAACAGAAGTTTTTCTATCAGAATGCTTGCTAGTTTGCACTACTGGGTGCAATTACACGTAGTATATCCAAGATTACGTACAAAATAAGGTAATCAAGATTGTAATATCATTAGAAATACATATTTATTTGTACAGAGATATCATAAGTCAATGTATTATCTAAGGTATATTTTCACAAAGATTCATAAATATTGAAAAAAGTATGAATGAACACAAATTTGAAGATAATTCTTGTGTGTTGCTTATTTTTTAGATTTTTTCGATTTAGGAAAGACGGTAGAGTCTGTTGACGCAGAGAAAGGGCGTACAGTAATGGTCATTTCAGATGTGGGTATAAAAGAATGTAATTTTTGGGTACCCGGTAATGTTTTCGCACTTTTAAAACGTTTTTCCAGCCATTCGGCAGTTTTTTCGTGGTGTTTTTTAGGGCTAAAGAAAACTATTGTTTCTGTCAAATTTATTTTAGCCCACTGATAAAGTGCCTCAGGTGTCAAAATTTGATTTTGTGAAGATGCTTGTAGACTCGCGCGTGCTGCAAGACGTTTTAAATTGCCTCCAATCCCATCACATGGCCCTTTGCAATATACATTCATTTACTTATGATATCTCTGTACAAATAAATATGTATTTCTAATGATATTACAATCTTGATTACCTTATTTTGTACGTAATCTTGGATATACTACGTGTAATTGCACCCAGTAGTGCAAACTAGCAAGCATTCTGATAGGAAAAACTTCTGTTCCCCATGTCGATCCCATCACAAGTTATATACCGTTGTAAAGCTTAGAAAAAAGGCTATCAAAATAATCTATTTTAAAAAAAATTCAAACCCATACATTTTCGAAAAAATTCAAAAACATTTTTTTTTTTTGAAAAATTTGAGCAAAAAAATATTTTTATAAAAAAATTATTATCATAATCGGAAAGCGCGGAAAAAAATCTATAAGATCAGTTATTTTGGATACTCAATTGTAAGTATGACGTAAGTTACGAATTTTAAGAGCATTGTGGTTTTAAGAAAAACGTAAAAATTCTAACTCTCATAACTTCAAAAGAAAAAAAGAAAAAGAAAAATCTTTTATAGCATTGATTACTAGTATCAATGGCAACAATTTAGTAAAGTTTCAGCGAAATCGGTGACATACATTTTTTTACGTGGTACACTTGGCGAATTTTGCCCCACATACAACTTGAGCAAAACGGTCACATAGCACCTGAGCCAAATAATAAAATAAAATTAAAAATAATAATAAATTAAAAAACAACTCGCCTTCTCTAAAGCTTAGACACGGGTTATGGGATTACAATATACCCGCGGTTGGTATGGCTGTCGTAAAACGCGACTAAAATCCACGATTCAACCTGCTGGCGCTGTCCGACGGGCATATTCCTTTTGCTAATTCCTACTTCAAATTGTGAGCTGGGTATCGGATCCGCAACATAAAAAGTCCCCAATGAAACTCAACAGCTTTGTTGGTAGGTTAAAACCGTTCAGACGGTTGATGGCATTTAAGTATTACATTCATCTGCATTAAAAATAAGGTATTTACAATTTCTATTATTTAATTTCATCAAAGTAGTATCAAAACCGATTTGATATACAATTCCTTTGGGTAATTTGACTAATGTTATTGTGAAAGTATGTTGTTTGCTTGTCAAACCCATGTAATAATTTTATTTTACTCATATAAAGGTAGTGGAGTAATTTTAAGTAAAATAATTGACTTACAATCATTTGAGTAAAGAACACGAAGTGGACTTACATATATTCCTTTTGATAAACAAAAAAGTGAATTTATTAATTTTGAAAGTGGTTTAAGTCCATTCGAGGTTCTGAAATACATCTTATTTTTCTAGTAAAGTTTATAAAACGTATTACATTATATATTCTAATATGTTTACGGCCGCAAAGCCATAAAAACAACTTGATACCTATTAACAATATTTTTGAAACAATGCAAACGCAAAACCTTAAATATCGCAGTTCAAGAACAAATGGACTTGAACCACTTTCAAAATAACCGGCTCATATATTTCGAAAGTGTCAACAATTCTCTACCCAAAACGGTTGAGAATTTGAAATCGGTTGAAAATTGTTTTTTTAATAAATTATTGTAGAAACTGAAAAACGGGTTTTTAGCAATACAAATAATTTGAGGGTATAGTGGATTTTTCAAATACCGTTTCGTGTTACTCTCGCCTAGATAAACAATTTTAGCTAGGTCGCTTGATGAGTGTCTTTATTGTTTTTTTTTTTGTAACACTGTGTTATTAGTGTTAGTGCATTGAAGCGGCGCGTCGAAAAAAACTTAAGAAAGGGTAGACAGGGGTACCTGACCATTTTACACAAATTGTACTTTATAGTAGCGTATAAAATCACAGTTTAGTAAATTAAATATGAAAAAGCCAATCTATTTGATATAAAACGTAGTAATTTATTATTTGAGCTTATAGCGTTTCTATGGTTCCGTAATCGTCCATAATATGGTTAGAAAATGCATTACTTAAATTTTGAAAAGTTGTAAGAGCGAAGCCGACTTTTGTACATTACATTAGTGCAAGTCATAACAAGAAAAAGGTAAAAAATTTTCTCGTTGAAATATCCACTTATTTCATCTCCCCCTTTTATGCAAAAAATTTGACGACCCCAACGAGATTTTGTCTTATTCTCTCATTGTATATCTGCTCTGTAATGTTTGACACGCTTCACAGTTCTTTACTAGCAATATAGATAGTATTATATATATGGTTGGAAGCTGTTCAGGACTCTGAACATACTGTCCACGTTTAAGTGTTCACATTTCAAAACTAAATGCTTTCAACGATATTTCGGTTATTATTATTTTTTTTAAACGTACAAAGAACTTCTCAGTGGTTTTCTGGCGGTCGAGACTAATGTTTCAGTATGCAAACATATATGTTAAACCTACATCCTTATCCATAATAATAAATGCTTACACATATCTAACCTCTAAAATGTATCCTCCAATTAGATATGCGGACCTTGCAGCGCTGCATATGCGTCGTAAAGCGAAAAATACGACAATTCCTGCGGCGACTAGAAGAAGTAGGTTCGTTGTTGTTGTTGTTGTTTTAACAACAAAATCACTCCCCGAAGGTTTTGGGGAGTGTTGTCGAAATAACAGTCCTTGGCCGGATATGAATCCGGCACGCTCCGGTACTCCCTTGCGGTACTGCCCGACTGTCGTGGGAGCGATTTGGTATGACCAGTGCAACCTTCTAGGTCATGTCATCCCTCCTTCCGAAAGGGAAGAGAAGATGGGTAATGAGAGGTGGGAGGCATCATATCCGTAGATCAACCATCGAGTTGCACATCGTCGTGCTCATGCCATATGCGCAATGTGATGCCAGTCCAAATCCACAGGAAATCCCCTAATTGGTTTTAGTTTCGGTATTTCGGGGATTTTAAAGGATTTGACAGTGCCCTTAAGTGCAATGTGATTGATAGGTTGAAGATTTTCGGTGATGTTGGTCTGTGGTATTTCAAATCCAGCCTTCGTGCTTATTGTTGCATATCCCCAAAGATCGACATTCGTTGTGATCAATTTACAGTCGGCGTCTAATCGAACAATGCCCTGATGACTCAATTGAAGGACTTGTACACTGCCTTTACAATTTAATGTTGCTTGCTCCTCTCTTGCCAATGAGAATAGCCACGTGTTTGGTGACTGTAACTGAGTCCAGTACTCTTGAAGCGGCATGATGTTTATCTCGCAGCTTGCTGG
The DNA here is from genome assembly GCA_951509765.1 of Sphenella marginata. Classification (NCBI taxonomy): domain Eukaryota; kingdom Metazoa; phylum Arthropoda; class Insecta; order Diptera; family Tephritidae; genus Sphenella; species Sphenella marginata. The sequence goes on along the minus strand of OX608083.1, from coordinate 33,679,923 downwards.
TAACGTGTTTGGATCTTTTAGTAGGGACATCTCACAATTTTGCATGTCTCCTATCCTGAAGGTAGGATGCCATTGCGAGCTTATAGTCATCTTCGGAATGTGTTGACATCGATTGAACAATTGCTCGTTCATTTCATAGAATACTGTCCTATTTTTGTCCGATAGGATACGAGGACTATTGACCTTTATACTCACAAAGAACCCATCATGTAGAGTGGGATAAGAATAAATAGTATATCCTTCAAGCTTAGGCTTGCTTATTAAGGGTATTTTTATATTAAATAATATATAGTGATTAGTGGTTTTTGCGGTAGTAGTTGCCAAGTGGCCAAGCACTAATGGGTCAGTATCTGTCAGCTCTAGGCCTTGATCGATGCTTTTGTAGATCAATTTTATTTGCTCCTGGAATCTGTTCATAGGTAGTACTCGTTCTAAAAAGTTACCTCTAGAACTCCAAAGCACCTCTCTGCATCAACTCAAATGTTAATATTTCTTCGTTAAGTGCCGTGATCGCCTCGAACAGCAACTCATGACTGAGGTGCGAATTTATAGTTGTCTTTGGTACCTGAATTGAAGTATTGAGTACTTTGAAATTGTCTTCGTGGACCTTATTATGGCTTTTGAATATATCTAAGGTGATATCTTGAACAGAAGACTGATTTCGCACTAAATCGAGAAGATAGTTCTCATTGAATTTTGCTTTTTCTAATTTTTCTTGTAGCATGTCAGCTTATTCCTCCTCCATCAGGTCAAAAAGGGGGTAATACATTGAAATGAACGGTAACAATGATTGCTATTTTCTCTGATTCCTCCTCCCCGTGAGCGCGATGATTTCATGGTTTTGCTCGATGTGTGAATATTTTCTTTGTAACTGCTGCATCTTCGTGTTCCCCTCGCATTGCCATCTCGATGCCTTAACAACTTCAAGGGTCTCTCGAATGTTTTCTTTTTCCAACAATTAAATCCCATGCAGTCCTCGTTAGCGCTACAGGTCCCATTTTTTCTACAAATATTCCTGCTCTGTTCTTAATATATTCTACATTAATTTTTTTTACATGATATGCCTTGTATGATTACGAAAATTCCTAATAACGCAATCAACAGGTTTTTATTTTTTATACGAGCCGACCGCCTGGCTATTGTTTGATTGTTGTTTTTAATAGTAGGTTCGGTTTCCTCCTCTTCTTCGGTAGGAAAAGGACAAACATTGTGTATCGATCTTTTCGATATGCCAGTGCTGGTTCCTATATTTTCCGTCTAGGCCAAGTATGGTGTTTATTACACGCCCTCTTCTCCACTACATCGGTGGAATATTATCTTCTTTTAGGAGCACTAAAGCGTCAGCCTCAATGTTTTTATATGTTTCTCTCCATTTATTTCTTTTGTGTAGTTTGCTAAAATATTCGGAGTTCCAGCGTTTCCAAAATTTTTTAGCGTGTTTGTAACTTGATCCATTTCTAGCTGATCCATATATTAGCCATCCTAAGGCACTATTTTGGAAACGATAATTTTCATTCCTAATATTAATTTTCGCTTCTTTTAATAAATCAAAGAATATGGCAGCACCTAGCAGTATATCGACAGCCACACTGCAAAACCCTGTATGTCCAAAACCAAAAAGTTTTCAGGAGAGGGAAAAAACTGTGATAATTATAACGTATGTATATGAGCGACGGTTATTTCATTTCACCACTGGAAAGAAACGGGAAGTTGTAACCCGATTTTGACTGAATTTTAATGTGGGAAATATCACGATCTATGGGAAAGGCTCAGAACCTTATTTTTGGAAAAATAGTGACTTACGGGGTTTTGCAGTGTGGCTGTCGATATATATTTTACCTGGATTACCAAATGAAGGGCCTAGATGAATATTACTTGGGATTTTTGATATTTTTATAGGTTCTGAGGGAACATGTGAGACCATATTTTGTACCACAAATGCCTCAATATTTGTTTCAAAGCTATCAATTAAAGATTTTATTTGCAGATTAATCCTCTCATTTACATTGGTTTTATTTTAATATTAGTGACTCTTTGGTTGAACTAAGGTTAAGCTTATTTCTGAGTTCTTTTGTTATTAAATGCACTTGTGAACCATTATCGAGTAAAGCTCGTGCTTTAACGAGTTCCCCTTACCAGCTTTCATGCTAATAACGGCAGTGGTAAGAAAGCAATATTTGTTACTGGCGTCATCTACCTTGGATTTTAGAATAGCACTTTTTGCTTTGGGTTGCTTTTCTTTTTTCTTATGTAGCATAAAGTGATGACCACCATTACAACTTTTGCAATTAATACTTTTGCACTCCTCTGCATTGTGCCCTGTTTTTAAACACTTACTGCATAATTTGTTTTGCAGAATTTTGTCCCACCTTTCTTACGTATTTAGTGGCCTAAGCTTTTGGCAATAAAAAATATGATGGGAGAAGTTGCATCCCAATATGCACTTCTCTAGCACTTTTTGTGGCGTAGGTGATAACACCGAACCTTGTGCTGCCTCCAACGCACCTGCTTCGTGATTTAGAAACTTTTCTAATGACTCTAGTAGTGGTATTTCTTTGGAATTCGTTAAGGAATTCTCATACCTCAATCTAAGGCTTGTAGTTAAGTTTTCATTGGACAAACTGAGAGTTGCTAAGGCTTGTGCGCTTTCGGAAAACTTTTCTTTAAGCTACTGCACACTAAAAGCAGTCTCAGTAACTACTGGTGCATCTAAGAGATTTTTAAAATACGTGTTTGGCAATCTCTTATTTGTATAACATTCCAGGCTACAACGAAATTTGTTGAAGTTTGTGGCAAATTTGCAATTCAACTTGCTGCTGAACCTTTTAGTTTGGTTTTTAAGACACATTTTATATGTATCAGAAACATTTTTGCCAACTACTAATAATTCTTTGAACGATTGCCGCTTGGCATAGTCGCCTGAAAAATCACGTATGTTAATTTGTGGCAGAAGGAATTGAGCACTTGAATTTTGATTTTTATTTTTTCTCCCTAACTCATGAAATGTTTCGTTTAGCTCTTCAAACTGATCCAGAAGTTCTAGTACTAGATCTTTCATTTTTTCCAGAGTTTTCTCTGTTCTTTCTAATGAGCACTCATTTAATCCGCAGGCCTCAATTTTCTTTCAAAATCGCTAAGAATAAATTTAGGTCTGCTAACTAAACCAGGCTTGCTTTCCTCTGCCTGTATTTTAGATGAGTTTCCTAACTTACTAATTAAGTTACTTACCCTTACGTGCGCTGTTGTATACAGCGTACTTACTTTACCAGCAACGTCGTTTTTAACATAGTCACTTTTCTGTGTCATTTAATTTTTCAACAGCTCTTGGTGGGAGATGTTGAATTTTTCCCATAATTCATCCAGGCTCTCCCGGAGCTTGGAAATATCATCTAGCCCGTCAGTCAAGGTCGCCGCCATGGCCTTGAAGTGAACTTTTTGTAGAGTTTCGGCTAGTATCAATTTTTGCTCCATTTTTTATTTTTTATTTAAATAAAAAAAAAGAAGGCACTCGCGATAGGAAAAAATATATAAAATTTAATAATTTGCTTGTTTTTATTATTTTCATTACCGCGACTTCGTTCAAACTTGGGGTCACCAAAATGTTAAGTGAAACGCGCACTGGCTGTTGGTTAAGTGAAAATGCAACTCCAGTGTCCTGGAGTGCCTTTATTTACACTTTTTCTTAATCTAACCATTGTACGTAGTACACATGTACATAGTATGTGTCTACGTACATGTATCTTAAACCTAAATAAACTCTACAATCTATCTATCTTAATCCTAACTAAACAACGTACATAGATGGCACATGTATGTAAAATCTATCACTACATTGGTACGACCCGTGTCGTTTACTCAAGTGTGTCTTATCTAACTAATAGCCATACTTGAGTCCCATCGTTATCGTCCTAGACGACAAACACAAGAGTACGATAGCGGTCTCGCCGTAATACATATATCTACTTTTTGTGTCCGCATACATGTGCGCATCTACATGCATGATTTACATTTTCTGTTCAATGCAGTAAATGCAAGAGATGGCTTCACAGATCTGGATGCTCAGGGCTTAACCCTGCCATCACCAGAACCCATACATTTTTCAGTACTTATGAGGCACCATGTTGTTCAAGCACACACACCGCACCTACCATCATCAAATGGCCACAGCAGTCTCCTCGACTAGCAGCTCTGCTGCTCCCGCCTCACCTCCCCCGACTGCCGCTCACCAGCGCTTCCACCTCGCACGGCCATCCAACACTCCTATCCCCTTCGGAAAAGCCGAGTTGCGAACAAAGCTGAGCGTCAATCCCCACACTCATCCGCCCTCCACGCCACATAACATCGGCCAAGGCACGCTGAACCCCAGACTGCGACATAGCTTGGGACTAAGCCTACCTCCATCTAGGCAACTAAAAAAAATCCTACAGCCGGCACGCAGCAGAGGGCAAACACGCACAGACCAAATAGATGCTTACATTAGCATCAGACCACCTACCCATCCTACTATACATCGAACGACCGTCCGACTTCATAACGACAGAAAAACGAACGTACATTAACTTCAGTAAAGCGGACTGGGACCGCTTCACGGACTTTACAGAGGACTCCTTCGCTGACCTACCCACACCGACGGACGTACGCGAAGGTGAGAAAGAATTTCGCAAAGTCATCGATTCAGCCTCCGGCCGCTTCATCCCTGCTGCCAGAATCCTGGAAATTCGGCCGAATTTCCATGCGGAAGCAGCGGCAATGGCAAGAGAACGTGACCAAGTGAGACTCTTGAACCCCGCAGATCCAAGAATAAAAGATCTCAACGCGGAAATCCGTTAGACTGTCAATGACCACAAATTGACCAACTGGAAAGAACACCTAGAGTCATGCAACCTCTCCAGCGGGGTCGGCAAATTATGGTCGACAGTCAAGCCATTGCTTTCGGCGACAGCGTCAAATTGGAGCCCAGGAAATGCGCGAGCACATTCTGCCGGCAATTCATACTGCATTCTCCCGCGGATAGGGCTAAGAGACCACGAGGGGCACAAGTACTTGGCGGCTCTATTCAACCTCTCACTGACCACATTCGTCATACGAGACATCTGGTAGCATGCGACTGTGGTCCCCCTCCTAAAACCCGGGAAGCCGGCGAATCAAGGAGATTCTTATCGACCGATATCTCTCCTCTCGCCGGTAGAGAAGTTGTTAGAGGCTATCTTGCTCCCATAATATACTGCAAATCTGCAGCTGGCCAACCATCAACATGGTTCCGGAAAAATCACAGCACAACATCGGCATTAGGATATTTCAATTTGACAAACGTTAATTGGCTCTCACTTGACGATGATGTCTATTTGACTCTTACCAATATCTTTTCTCCTGCCGAATCCTGTTTGGTTGATAACTTACTAGGTTCGGGCTTAAAGCAAATTAACGGATTCCCCAATGCTTTGGGCCGTTTTCTCGAATTAATCTTTATCTCTTATAATATTAGCTTTATTTTGTCTGAACCTGTGTCTTCGATTTCGCCTATAAATTCGCATCACCGACCTCTAAAGCTGGATTTTGAGTTCTTCGAGTACTTTGATATTTCCTCAATAAACTCGCAATTAGATATCTTTTAATTTTAAACGCTGTGATTTCCTTCTGTTGAATTCAGCTTTATCTGAGACTGATTGGGGTGTAGTTTTTGGTGAAACTGATACCGCTTGCTGTTTTAATGTTTTTACATCTATTATATTTAATGTATGTGATATTTTTGTGCCTGTATATAAAAAGAAATCCTATAAATCCCCCTGACACAATAGAGAACTTAAACATTTAAAAAATTTGAGAAACAAGTTCTTTAAAAAATACAATCATAGGCGCTTTTATAATTTGTTTGCTTCCTATAGTAATAGGTTCAGTAAGCTAAATAAATCTTTATATATGGGTTACACTAGAAATTTTGGACGAAACATTAAATCCAATCAAAAGATCTTCTGGAAGTATATCAACTCTTTGAAGAATGACTCTAGTATACCCAAATCCGTTTTTTATAATGATGTCACTGCCAGCTCTGTTAGTGAGGCCGCGAACTTGTTTGCTGATTTTTTCTCGGCAAATTTCACGGTTGATAGCGCCGACTTAGACAATAATAATATGGTAATTGAATATCCATCTGCCAACAACTTTGGCTCACTTCCATTTACTGAGGAGGACATTGCAGAGGGGATACGTAAACTCAAAAATTCCTCTATGACCGATGCGAATAATCTTTCAGCTGTGCTTCTTAAAAACTGTGACTCACTTGTTCGTCCACTTAAACTTATCTTTAACAAGTTATGGGCCTCTGGCATATTCATAGAGGAATGGAACCGGGGCAACAGTCACTCCTGTTTTTAAATCAGCAATAAAAGTCATGATGCCAACTATAGGCCTATATCTAAACTTTCCACTACTTCTAAACTTTTTGAATGTATTGTTAAAGACGAGATTTACTTCAATATCAAACATATGATTTGTGCCAATCAGCATGGCTTTATCCCAGCTAGATCTACGTTAACCAACCTCTCACTTTTCTCTGAGGACTGCTACTTGGCGTTTCGAAAAGGTCTTTAAGTCGATACAATTTACCTAGATTTTTCTAAGGCTTTTGATACAATCTCTATAAAATATTAACTGAAAAACTTTCCCATTTTGGCTTTCACTCAGTTTTTCTACAGTGGATTAAATCCTATTTATTTAACAGAAATAACATTGTAAATATCGATGGAGTGTACTCCAACACGTTTGTGGCTACTTCAGGGGTTCCTCAGGGAAGTATCCTTGGCCCTTTATTGTTTATTCTTTTCATTAACGATATAAGTTCCTGTTTTTCAGTAGTCAAATTTTTGCTTTATGCTGATGATCTGAAAATCTATTCAGAGAACAGTTGTCAGCAGGATGCTGCTGCTCTTCAGTTAGAGATTAATAAGCTGTATACCTGGTGCGTCAAGAACCGTCTTTTTCTTAATGTTAATAAATGTCACACTGTAACATATGGTAAACTACTGAGACCATTGAATACTTCATATCATATTTCTGGCACTTATCTTCACTTGTTACCGGAGGTTAAAGATCTGGGTGTATATTTTGATTCGAAGTTTAACTTTTTTACTCATCTTAGCTTCGTTATTTCTAAGGCTCTGGGGTGCAGTGAAATAACGCCCAAGGAAATAACGCCCATGGACGTTATTTCCCACTCAAAAAGGAAATTACGCCCATGGGCCTTATTTCCTTTTTAAATGGAAATATCGCCCATCTGCAAAAAGAAATAAAGCCCATGGCTCTTATTTCCTTTTTAAAAGAGAAATAACGCCCATAGGATTTTACGCGAGCAACACGAACTGTTGATTAGCATTTTTTTCACAAATTACCCTGTGAGAAAAGAGTAGGAAACGTGGCACGCGGAAGGACATCACCGTGGCGGTAGCCACGGCTATGGCACACACCCGGAGTTGGAATGGCGTAGCCCAGGGTTTTTTTTAAAGCGCGGCCGAAGGCCGCCTACGCGGAAAGGTGTCCTGCACATAAAAAACGTGGATGGGGCCCCGAATTGGGGATCTGACCCGGGTCAATTTTCGGTTTTTCACTAATAACTTTTCACAGAAACAAAATAATGCTTTTCCCCCTTCGGATTATAGTTACGGAGGCCCGATCGACGATTTTTAAGTGCAGAACACCTTTCCGCGTAGGCGGCCTTCGGCCGCGCTTCAAAAAATAACCCTGGGCTACGCCATTCCAACTCCGGGTGTGTGCCATAGCCGTGGCTACCGCCACGGTGATGTCCTACCGCGTGCCACGTTTCCCACTTTGGTTAACGTGAAATTTGTGTGTAACTATTCAATAAAATACAAAAAAGAATTAGAATATTATTTTTCATTAAAAAAAATTAAAGAGCAATAAGGCCTTTAAGACTTTATTTCTCTTTCGAAGTGTAATAAAGCCTTTTTTGAAATAAAGGCCTTATTTCACTTTCAATAGTGTAATAAGGCCTTAAAGGGCTTATTTCAAAAAGGCGCTACTGCACCCCGCCTTATAAAAACATAACAAATATGTTAAAATTTATTGAAATAAAGAAAACCATATACTTAATTCTTGAATCAGCTTGTTTTAATTCGTTTTTAACGTCCGTGGGCTTTATTTCTCTTCGATAAAGGAAATAACACCCATCAGCAAAAGGTGATAACACCCATGGGCTTTATTTCCTTCTTAAAAAGGAAATAAGGCCCATGGGCGTAATTTCACTGCACCAGGCTCTGGCCAAGCTTGCAAATGTAAGGCGTAATTCGTCGCACTTTTCGTCAAACATTGATGGCTCTTCATTTATTTTTGATATTATCTCTGGGAAAATTGACTGCCCAGCACTTGTTGAAAGACTTAATCTAATCACTCCATGCAGAAATCTTCGTCGTTTCGAAATTTTCTTCATCGAATTTAACAGAACAGAACTGTTTATAGCTTCAAAGCACCGATTACTAGAACCTTGTCCGAGATTAACTATTTCTCAAGTTTTTTGAATGTTGACTTTTCTGTTTCAAAGAATGTTTTTTATTTTCAACTAAAAAACTGTTTGTCTTGTAATAATATTAATACATTTCTTAGTAAATTATTTTTAATTATAGTCTAAGTTCTCTGCAATCTTATTTTTTGCGTCTGTATTAACTTTCTTGTTACTTCCCACTCGACCAAGAAACGTATGTTAGCGACCATAAGAGAATTACGATAGTTTCTCGTAACTTGGGAGTTCGCCACATGTACGAGTCTCGGATCTTGAAGGGACGATTTGTTAAACTTTTTTTTTTTTTGAAATACTTGAACTTTTTGTCAATTAAATAAAAACGTTTTCCACAAAAAATTTAAATTTTCTGTAAAGGACAAGACGTGACCAACTAAAGGTAAGTTTTCAATGAAATTTGGGCATGTTTGAAATTTATTTTAATATCTTGATAATTATTTCTTTTGCCAGGTCGTGGATTAACAGAACCTCATGGCGATCAATATTCAATATTCGTGGCGCGGTACTGCAACAAATTCAACAATTCATGAGAGGAATGCTGTTAACGTTGGCCATTCCAAGTAGGTTAAAATGTGTTTTGTCATACCTACTAACTCGGTTTAATAAGACAATTTTGTCTTCATTTTAGGTTCTTTTACTAAAAAGTTTGCTTTGGAGGAGTCCGAATTCGAGCCGAGGTAAGCCAGAAATAATCAAATCAAACAACAACCACTAAATAAAACATTCTGTTAACTTATTTATAGTTTAAGTATATTAAGACCAAATAAATAAATAATATTAAAATAAACAGAAAAAAGCACCCTTTTTATATGGGGAATAAATTGGAATTTAGCGCTAACGTAAGTATTCTCGATCCATTTTAGATACTGTTTAAGATACTTTCTCGATAAAAAAACGCATCGAAACAAGATTCGTTTGCAATCCGTTTACAGCACGAAAAAGGATCGTAAACGTATCAAAATCTTATTTCGAGAAAGTGTGCTCTGCTGCCACAAACTGAGCGATAGGTAATACTTTTACGATAGTTTCTCGGAATCAGTTCTCGATACTTTTATCAGGAAAAGTATTGCTAAAGCTTCGAAAACTTAAGCATTCTCGTGAGCGTTGGTCGGGTGGGTTACTAGACTAATAAAATAAATAAAAAAAAACATAAAAAAAAAATGCCATCACGTCGCAGATTAACTTCGGTTTGAATTAACACACGGTCGTAGCACTCGACCTGTCGAAAGCCTTAAACGCAGTCAACCATGCCACAGTCCTTAGAGACCTGGAGGAGACTCCGCTTCCTGCCGGCCTTAAACGATGGACCGCTAACTATCTAAACCAGTGGTGGCCAGAATTAAAATATCAATGCACGCGTGCATAGGCTACCTTTTGCTGCCGACGTCGATGTCATCACACGCATAGTATCAATGAAGTCGTGTGGTGAAGTTTGGGAGAGGGGCCGCTCAATCTTGCTTACTTTTATCAAGTAAGCATAGCGCTGAGCTCTCCTTGGCACACATACAAGTATAATTGCGCATGTGGTCGTTTGGCCACCACTGATCTAAACGGTCGGATAGCTTCAGTGAAGTTCCGAAACGAGAGATGTAGACCTAGAAGAATTAGTCAAGGGGTTCCTCAGGGGGGTGTCCTTTCACCCCTTCTGTTTAACTTCTACATCTCGAGCCTCCCTCCCCCACCAGAGGGGGTCTCCATCGTTTCCTACGCTGACGACTGCACCGTGATGGCCACGGGCAAGGGACCTTCCACGGACGAACTATGTACAAGACTGAACAGCTACTTACGCGATCTTTCCAGCTTGGAGGAAATTGCAACACCGCCATCAGAATTGCGACTGGCTGTTTGCGTATGTCACCTGAGTCTCACCTCCACCAGGAGGCTAAAATGCTCAACGTTCGCGGGCATGCGGAACTTTTAAGTAGGCAGTTCCTTCTGAACTGGCATAGACCTAGTCATCCAAACCGACAACTGTTGGATGAAACTCCGCCCCCCAGAGACATAAGAAAATATTTCAGAAAGCATTATGATGAGATCCGTCATCACACCTCGTTGCCGTTTTATCTGCGGGACCACAGGCGGGCCCTAAAGGACCTCCACACCGAGTCGGTGGACAGATCCCTCAGATCCCGGCAGGTGAACATCGTTATTGACACCCAACCACCTGTTCTTGCTGAGAAAGAACGTGTCCTTCCGAGGGAAACTAAAGTCATGCTGGCATAACTCCGGTCTGGATACTGCAATAGGCTGAACTCCTATTTATCCAGACTGAACCCTACTATACCGAACATATGCCCTGCATGCGGTATGGCCCCTCATGACACACAACATCTCTTTTCCTGTTCTACTGAACACACTCTTCTAACACCTTTATCACTCTGGTCCAACCCTGTCGAAACTGCGCGTTTCCTTGGACTCCCGTTAGAAGAGCCTGTTGACATTATGTGTTATGTATCAAGTTCTTATGTCGTCCGAAAGTTAGTTAAAAATCTATCGCAAAGACTCAGTTTCAAATGAAATGTTAATTTTTTTAAGCAAGTATTGTATTGTCCCCAGGTTTTTACCTATACCAAATATATGGGTCAATTCAAAAAAAACGCAATTTTTGTGTCCCCGCACTTTACACTACTATTTTAGGTAAAAAACAAATTCAAAAAAAAAAAACAAAAATGGGACAGTGATCACCGAGGAATATGTAACAAAAAAACATAATTCTCAAATTTGTATATTTGTTTTTTTGTTTATTCAGTATGGTGTTTTGTTTCTCCCTCTGACTCCTTTCATACAAAAGCATGTGTCCCCCGTTAGAATTTTTAGTAAACAAAATAAAATAAAATCAAGAAAAAAGTTACTGGGCAACATTTAATAACAGTTTTCGAATTATTGGGTATCTTTCTTTTGTTTTGATTTGATATAGTTGTCAAAAATTAATTAGTGCGAATTTGGCGGTGCAAAGAACAGTTGTCCCCACAATTTGCATTGAGCGTCACTTTTTTATAAATCAAGAAATATTAGCAGTTTTCAATTTTCATTTAAATAAAGTAAATAACGTAAGAAAAGTACAAACTTTAGTTATTACAATAGTGAAAAAGCGAAAACAAAAACTGTTAAAAAAAGTGTGGATTTCGTAGTTTTTGTGAACACCATGGTAAGGGCGCGATAAAAATTCTTGAGCGTCACGCTAATTTTTTTAAAAGTGAATATATTAAATGTAAAAAATTAAAGTTGACAATCATTGTTTACATGGTCTCAACTCATTTTTTTATAATTTGTGAATTTGGGAAATAAATTGCCTACGGAAAAAACCAAAATAGGCAAACATTTCATGAGCATCACTTTTCATACATATTGCTTCATAGCTTAAAATGCTTAATTTTGATTTTATTTTTTAATTTTCAAGAGTAAAACAACAAAATTAACGGCGGCTGAAAGAGCACGGAAATATCGCGAGAATTACTTCCTTTTTTAAAATTTTGTTAACGACATCAAAGAATATGTACATACATGTTTAGTTTCGTACGAAAATTTTTGTTTTTTGAAGAATTTTTGTTTTCTTTTATTTACTTTTTGTAAAAAATAAACTTTTTTTCGTTACACTTTACATTTGGCATTATTTCTTGTTTACGTGCAACAAAATCTCTTGATCGTCACAAAATATCTTGAGCGTCACACTTAGTTTTTTTTTCCTTAAAACGCTTATATTTGCAGTTTTTTTAAATACATTGTTACAAGAATATTACTTTGCAAGTAACCCCTTAGTTCAAGTCTTCTTTTTAACAAAAATTTACATATTTTCATCTTGATCGTCACAAAATATCTTGAGCGTCACACTCAGTTTTTTCCCCTAAAACGCTTATAAATGCAGTTTTTTTAAAATACATTGTTACAATTTGTAAATACCAGTCACTTAAAAAAAAAAAAAAAATCAAGGTGTTTATAATCGAAAAGGTGATTTTCGCAAAAGTCAATCTTGTAGAACAAAAGAACATCGTAAACTTGAATTTATAATATTTTTGCATTTTCAGCGATTTTTTATACATATTTGGTGTGTGACGCTCAAGATAGAAATCATAGAAAACCTAAAAAAAACCAAAAATATTGATTTTTTTGAGAGCCTAAAGGTCCCACCGGATTCTTCATCAATTTCTACATAAATTGGCCACTCTTACAGGCGAATTGGAAAAACTTTAAAAATAAGCAAAAAAAACTCGTTGTGTACGTTTTTTTTGAAATTGACCCATATAAAGTCTCTATGTTAGCGGACTGTTACTCAAAAATCAGTCTAGCAGAGTTCTACATCAAAGTGTTGCAATGTCCTTAGTTGCTGATCTATGCGCCAAGTTTCACTTTCATCAATTTCTACATAAATTGGCCACTCTTACAGGCGAATTGGAAAAACTTTAAAAATAAGCAAAAAAAAAACTCGTTGTGTACGTTTTTTTTGAAATTGACCCATATAAAGTCTCTATGTTAGCGGACTGTTACTCAAAAATCAGTCTAGCAGAGTTCTACATCAAAGTGTTGCAATGTCCTTAGTTGCTGATCTATGCGCCAAGTTTCACTTTCATCAATTTCCACATAAATTGGCCACTCTTACAGGCGAATTGGAAAAACTTTAAAAATAAGCAAAAAAAAACTCGTTGTGTACGTTTTTTTTGAAATTGACCCATATAAAGTCTCTATGTTAGCGGACTGTTACTCAAAAATCAGTCTAGCAAAGTTCTACATCAAAGTGTTGCAATGTCCTTAGTTGCTGATCTATGCGCCAAGTTTCACTAGTTAACCTAGGACAGTCCGAGGTTACTTAAAAATGAATTCATAGATTCCAACCTTTCATGTACATACATATCTCGATTCATTTTCACATTCATTGCACTGTCATGGGGTTCTATACTATGTTATAGTATGATTCGTATGGATATGCTTATGTTACATCTAATCAAGTACCATTTTAAAATGTTACCTGTTTACAACTTCCATTGAATGCAATGTTATATCCATTTGAACCAAAACATTGAAGTATTCTGTTATTTCTACTGTGTTCATGAGCCTCAGTAAAATTTCTATGGATATTAAGGGGTTGTTTTCCACCAGATGGGGCAACTAAAAACAAAAATAGGAAGATATGTAAATTAATAAAGAGAGTTAAGTTTATTTGCAAATGCACTTGTAAAATATTCCAAACATGTTAATGTACTAGAATGTTATTTTCATCTAGTCGCCCTCTAAAAGAAACCCAACCAATGACTGTTATTTCATGTATCATGAATCACGTCCATTCCGCCAGCAAATCTCATATCGCTCTGGTACTCGAATTTACATAGATAAATATTCGACTGTATGTCAGGGTGGATTGGAGACTCGGCCTCTTCAACCATCCTATGGATAATTCAAGATTTCAAGGCACAATATTAAATGATAAATATTCCGTTGTTTCCCCGAACGCTGCGTGGAATCGCGTCCATTCCACCAGCTTCTCACACAATATCAACGTACACACTTAAACAAATAAATATTCGACCGTATGTCAGGGTGGATTGGAGACTCGGCCTCTTCAACCATCCTGTGAATAGTTCAAGATTTCCAAGCACAACATTCATTAAAAATTCTATCGTATGTGAGGGGGGATTGGAGACTCCGCCTCTCCAACCACCCGGTGAGGATTGAACAGTCAATGATTTTGAAGACCATCCTTATGGATGCACCGATCGTTTTATAAGATGGACAGCAATCACGGCCACTCTAATCGTTCCAGTTAATAATCAACTAGCTCTGATGACAACATTGCGTGAATAATCGACCGTATGTGAGGGTGGATGGGAGACACGGCCTCTCCAAACATCTCATCTAATACTTTAATTCATATTGTGTAGTTTTTAAGTTATGTGCAATTTTAATAGTATCTGTCCTTAGTCGACCTCTTTGTTTGTGTCGACTTAAAAGAAACTAATAAATAAATGTAATCCTGTCTAATTCGCCACGTCCCATCCACGGTTGCCGGAAAAAAGGATCAAAACGACAAAAAGTGGACCAAATTGTTTTAATCACACGATGAACTCAAAATATTTATAACTAAAAAATACTATTAAAGGACTTGTTTTTTTCGATGTAACATTAACAATTCATTTAATAAAAACAACCATAAACAAAACAAGTAAGGAAGTCTAAGTTCGAGTGAACCGAAGTTTTCAGAAAAAGGGGGCGTGGTTTTCATCCGATTTCGCCCATTTTAAAAACCAATCTATTCCGAGCCTAAACAATAGCGAATTTGGTGGGCGCGGCCACGCCCCTTGCTTATAAAGCTTTAACCGCTTACATGAGCCAAAAGTACTCAATCGATCCTTTCAAGGGTTATACCATGTCCTATATATAACTTTGGAAAAGAAGGCGTGCCATGCCCATAACTTTTAACGTATTTTGTGATATTTTTGATATAGGGATATATGTGTCCATTAATCAATATGTACATTATTTTAAAAAAGTGGGTGGTGGCACGCCCACGGATTTTATTATGTTGTTTGTCCCTATTTGAAGATCAGTTTTCATTGCAGATCTTTATGATACTTTCACAGTGGCTTGTTAATAGTGAAATGTTGATATTTTGTTTATTCACTTGTGGCCGGTGCCACGTCCATTTTCCAAAATATTACCAAAAAACCTTTAAACAACACTAATAACATCATCAAGTGAATGAGTGTACTAAATTTTAGCATTATATCTTTATCAGTTAAACTGATATTGCATATTCCGGTTTCCTAACTCTCGTTTAGAGAACTTTAGTCCAAAAAGGGGCGTTGTCGTTCACCGATTTTTCTTATTTTCTGTGGTAGTACTCTACATAAACAAAACATGCCTGGTACCTTGTTTCGTAAACCTATCTCACACCGTTCTGAAGTTATTAGCAGTCGAATTTGAAAATTGCTTGACTGATAAGTGGGCGGCGCCACGCCCACTTTCCTAAATTTTGCAAAAATAATGTAAAGAATATGAAAAAAGATGTATGTACCAAATTATATTATTATAGCGGTATCAGTTAATTAGATATGGACTTTTCAATATTTCCACCCCTTTTCAATATAACTTTTATGAAAAAGTAGACGTGGTCGAGAAGCGATTTCGTTTATTTTCTATATCTGAATTTAACACAACAATAGTATGCCCTCTACAAAATTTCGTTATACTAGCATAAACTGTTCTGAAGTTATTAAGGGTCAAAATTTTTAAATTTCTCCAAAATTTGATAAAATCGGCCTTAGAATATCTAAATCAATACATATTGCAAATTTTATCATTGTAGCTGCTTCTGATATTGAATTAACCCGTTTTATACGTTTTTCGAAATTTTCGATATCGAAAAAGGGGGCGTGGTTATCATCCGATTTCGCCCATTTTCAATAGCAACCTACTTTGGCCAGAAAGTAACCTGTATGCAAAATTTTATGCAAATATCTCAATTTTTACTCAAGTTATCGTGTACACGGACGGACAGACGGACGAACATGCCTTAATCAATTCCTCTTTTCAACCTAAGAACTTTCATATATGGAACTATATATCTAACTCGATTATTTTGCGCCGTTACATAGTACCGTTATGTGGACAAAATTATGTAAATATACCACTACCTATTTGCTTTACCACGCCGTTTAATACGGCACTTGGGAATTCAAATATTATTTTAACTTGAAGCTTGCATTTAAAAGTCATTTAAAATCTTTTGCTGACCAAACGTAGTTAGAAATTTCGCTCTTTAAGCAAAGCTCTTTTGCTGTGTGTGGTTTACTGTGCTAAACTCCAGTTTGTTTCGAAGTTTGGTCTTCAATAATGCCAATTCGAAAAACTTTCGTTCAGCAGCAGCAGAGCTTTGTGGCAAACACAGCAAAGTGAATACAAAATCGGTCAATTCTTTGAAACATGGTTCTTCCATCCCATTTGTATACAAACACAAGTTTCCCCAAAGAGCACAAACGTCAAACGGGGTTAAAATGCCTCAATTTTTTTTTTTGTATTTGGCTTAAGAACTCAGTATAAAAACTAAATACATATATTTGTTTTAATCGATACCCTTTCGGATTCAGTAAATTTCTCGCTTGCTAGGAATTGCTCAGCTTTATTTCCTATATAAATGTCTTTTATCGGCAGAAATCTTGTGTCATTGTAAAGGTTGAAGTTTTCCAGAGCTGTAGTATTTTTAATGACGCTAGTGTGCATGTAACAACATTAACTTATTATTTATTTTAAGCTGTGAATATAAAAATGGCAACCGAACCTTTTCTGATTGGAATTCTTTATTTAAATTGTTTATTATTTTTAATACATATGTAGGACAAAAAAAAGTAAACTTTTATGTCTGTCATGGCTTCAGCTAATTCTTTAGCATGCACTCAGATGGAGCGGTTCCCATTGCTCAATAATTCTTGTAATAACACTTTCTAATGCTAGCCAACGAGTAAATGAAATTCCGAGTGGTTAAACATTGCAGTAGTCCTGTAACTCCATGGTATAATGGTTCAGTTATGCTTGCATAGCATGGCAGTACATTGCATGGGTTCTGTCATTTTCGATATCTGTTAAATGGGTTTTACATGTATTCGATTATACAACGCATGGCAACCCAGAGCATGGCATAGAAGTCTGTTGAATTTTGATCTCTATGTAACTTAACATACCTACTGTCAAAGCTTTTGCTTATTATTCTTATAAATTTTAGTAAAAAACAAATAAAAGCGTTGTAATGGAAGAAGAAAAGCTGAAAGAATGTGTGCGAACTCATGAAATTCTGTATGTTGCGCGAATATCTGATTTTGAGGGGCTGTGCGTTGTGCGAAGTATAATCAACATTTTCTTTTACGTGCTGTGTATTGCTATGCTATGCCCTGCTATGCAAGCTTAACTGAACCATAAGGTTTGCTTTTGGTAACCTTTATTACGATACAATTATTTTTCGTACATCGTGTCAGGTTACGGGCCCAGGACGCCCGAAAGTAATATGTATTATATTTAATGGTTTTATACAATAGACGGCATTGCAAAGTCGGAACAAAAATCAATAAGCATGTCGGAAATCTTGATGATATGTCTGGCAATAATGTATTGCCATTACACTTGTTCATGGAAACACTTATTCATAAAAACACTTGTTCCCAAAAGCACTTGTTCATGAAAACACTTGTTCCCAAAAGCACTTGTTGGTAAAAGCACTTGTTTGTGAAAAAACAAGTACGCAGTATTAGAAAGTAAACATTGAAAAATTAGAAAGATGTGAATAGAAGGCGGGAAAAAATGGTTGTTTTGGAAGTTATATATTGAGGTGTTGTGAAAAGTGTAACCACCGGCGCATCGCTGCATATGAATTATTAAAGAAATTTTGGAAGATTCTACATCAGAAGTGGAGAACGCCAACGGCTTACAAATTTGTGAATCCGAGAACAGTGCTGAAAATTGGAAAATGCTGTTCGAACAACAAAATAAACAGTTTTTGGAGTTGATGAAAATTCTTAAGGCTCCCAACAGTGATAAAGTGCAGTTACCTGAATTTAACCCAGAAGCAGCAGATGCGGATGCTCGTGCATGAATATCAACAGAAAATCTAGTTATGAAACACCATAATTGGGTGCAGTGAAATAACGCCCAAGGAAATAACGTTATTTCCCACTCAAAAAGGAAATTACGCCCATGGGCCTTATTTCCTTTTTAAAAAGGAAATAAAGCCCATGGGTGTTATCACCTTTTGCTGATGGGTGTTATTTCCTTTTTCGAAGAGAAATAAAGCCCACGGACGTTTCAATAAATTTTAACATATTTGTTCTGTTTTTATAAGGCGGGGTGCAATAGCGCCTTGTGAAATAAGCCCTTTAAGGCCTTATTACACTATTGAAAGTGAAATAAGGCCTTTATTTCAAAAAAGACTTTATTACACTTCGAAAGAGAAATAAAGTCTTAAAGGCCTTAATGCTCTTTTATTTTTTTAATGAAACAATAATATTCTAATTATTTTTGTATATTATTGAATAGTTACACACAAATTTCATGTTAACCAAAGTGGGAAACGTGACACGCGGAAGGACATCACCGTGGCGGTAGCCACGGCTATGGCACACACCCGGAGTTGGAATGGCGTAGCCCAGGGTTATTTTTTGAAGCGCGGCCGAAGGCCGCCTACGCGGAAAGGTGTTCTGCACTTAAAAATCGTGGATCGGGCCTCCGTAACTATAATCCGAAGGGGGAAAAGCAATATTTTGTTTCTGTGAAAAGTTATTAGTGAAAACCCGAAAATTGACCCGGGTCAGATCCCCAATTCGGGGCCCCATCCACGTTTATTATGTGCAGGACACCTTACCGCGTAGGCGGCCTTCGGCCGCGCTTCAAAAAATAACCCTGGGCTACGCCATTCCAACTCCGGGTGTGTGCCATAGCCGTGGCTACCGCCACGGTGATGTCCTTCCGCGTGCCATGTTTCCCACTCTTTTCTCACAGGGTAATTTGTGAAAAAAATGCTAATCAACAGTTCGTGTTGCTCGCGTAAAATCCTATGGGCGTTATTTCTCTTTTAAAAAGGAAATAAGAGCCATGGGCTTTATTTCTTTTTGCAGATGGGCGATATTTCCATTTAAAAAGGAAATAAGGCCCATGGGCGTTATTTCCTTTTTGAATGGGAAATAACGTCCATGGGCGTTATTTCCTTGGGCGTTATTTCACTGCACCCCATAATTGTTACGGTGCAGCTTCGATGATACTACTCCGCCAAGCTTTAAAGGGACCAGCAGCAACATGGTTGTCACAAGTCGCATTTCCGCAGATGAACTGGAACGATTTTAAGGAGTTGTTCATTTCCAGATTTACTATTACGGAAACCCTAGCTGCCTTTTTGATAAATTGCAAAGCAGTAAGCCAAAAGAGGGTGAATGTGAGTCATCTTATGCAGCTGGTCTGATGACATCTTTAATGCTGAAGTTAGAAAAGTCAACAATGGAGCGAACTGCCGCTTCTTTTGCGCACATAGCTCAATTTGAACCACGGATTCAACGCCTTGCGTTTACTATCAATATATCTACACGGAACGAGTTGACACGATAATTAAGAGCGATGCCGCCAATAAAAAGGAAACATTCATCCATTCCGAATGATTATGAAGGTGTAAATTATAAACGACAAAAGACTGCTTACAATAATTTAAAATGTTTTAATTGTGGAAAGTATGGTCATAGAACCGAAGGGTGTCGCCTGAACAGCAATGCAAATGTCCAAGAAAGAGCAAAGATCAAACCTGCTGATAAGAATACTTCGTCTTCAACTGCCGTTACATGCTTCCGCTGACGTGAAGTGGGGCACTATGCTTCGCGATGCCCAAAATTCTCAAAGGAAAAGGAATCAAGTGTCATACCAGTTCTCACATCACTTACGAAAAGCAACCTTGCAAATACTACCAATAAATCCAGCCTGCGATATTTGAACAACAGGCGCATAGAGAAATTTCAACGACATTGAGTCTGAGAGTGAAATACGAGCTAACAACGCGATCGGGCAAAATAACTAAAAGCTATTCGTTTAAAATAACTTATCTAAATATATTACATTACATATTCAAAACCCTTTTATAATTAAAGCCATTTCATATCATTAACATTTTCGTGTACTTAATTCAAACGGTCATCCCATACGGATGCAGGTAAGCATAAAACCTACATTCGTGACACAAGCAACAAATCACGACGTGTTGATGTTTGTTCACTTAACGTCTTCAGGTATTTTCAACAATCACGTTAGCGATATTTGTTTTCTTATGACTCAGGGGCAGAATGCTCATTAATGAAAGAATCAATGAGTTCCAAATTTTGTGGCAAACGGATACATAGTGTGGTAACAATGTCTGGAATAGGTCAAGCGGGTGTAAATAGTATTTTACAACTTCTTAGCATTATTGTGATAGATGAAATTAAATTATAAATACTTTTTCATATTCTACCTGACAAATTTTTAAAACATGATATTATGATAGGCTGCGAAATTTTGGCACAAATGATATGTGTAAAGAAGACTGTGTTCAAGTAAATGCATGCGAGATTACCAGTCCTAGTTTTAATGTGGAAGACATTAACACAGACATCCCCATTCAGTTCAAAGTCAAATTATTAGAAATTTTAGATAAATTCAAAGATAGATTCACCGAAAGCATTCCCTGTAGCTCGTCCAATGTTGAACCAATGATCCAAACAAAATAGTTTCTAGAAGGCCTTATCAGTAAGTGCAGAAGAACGAAAAATAGTGCGAAGTAAAATTGATGAGCTTCTGAAAACAAATGTGACTTGACCCAGTTGTTCGCCATTTTCCAGTCCTATTCTATTAGATAAGAAAAAAGATGGTTCAGACAGAATGTGTGTCGATTATGATGAGTTAAACGATAATACAGTTGCTGATAGATATCCGTTACCGTTAATTTCAGACCAGATTAATAGACTTCATGTGTGTCATTATTTTACTACCCTCGATATGGCTAGTGGATACCACCAAATATCTGTCCATCCCGAATCTGTAGAAAAAACGGCATTCGTAACACCGGAAGGTCATTTTGAATATCTCGCTATGCCATTTGGATTACGAAATGCGCCCGCAGTATTCCAACGTAATATAATGAAAGCCCTTGGTGAACTTGCTAACACGTACGTAGTTGTTTATATGGACAATATTCTTGTTTTAGGTACAGAATACGTAGACGAAAGCTTACGAAGACTTAAGGTTCTCTTAAATACGCTTTCAGAGGCTGGCTTTTCTTTCAATAGCAAAAAGTGAATTACCTCCCCCGCAATCGATCACTCAATTAAGACAATTCATTGGATTGGCTTCATATTTAGGAACAATTTTCGCAAATTATGTCACCCTTGTATATTTTAACAAGTAGTCACAAAACATGCCTTGATTGGAAGTCTCACCATGAGGCGATTAGAAAGAAAATTCCCACGACAACCGGTTCTACGTACCGGACTGACTCGGGGTTTCCCCGACCAAGGGCTGTTATTTCGCTACCCGCCTGCCTAAAGACAATTGAGGAGTTGCGTGCAAAAAGGGCACTTCTATGAAAAGTATGTTTTGAGATATTCGTGTTTTAAAGTTTTGAAGCATTGTAACTTTTTTGTTGTTGTAGTATATAGAAAAAGATATTGCTATTATTGTTATTTAGTGTATTATCTTTTGACTTGGTAAAGTTACAAAAGCGACACTTCACATCGTTAGCCAAAAACGATGAAATAAATCGGTGATTAATGTGCCCTTTTTGCTTATAACCAGGAAAGCGAAGGATACATCTTGTTTTAACTTCATAAAAACGTGTATTTTGTAAATATTAATAATTTTTTATTCCAAGCGGATTTTTATTACATAACCTAGTACACATATTTACATACTTAAAAGCATTATGGAGCTGTACGGAAAATTAAATGGCGTCGAGATGATATTGAACTAATATGTCGTTCACGGGTACTTATTTCCATAAAAGACCAAGAATTGGGTCAGGGTCCAAAGAAATAAGCTTATCGTTAACAATACCAAGAATTTAAATCAATAATACATACATGTAATAAGGCTTTTTTTTTTGCTAAAGAAAAAATTATTTTTATTTAATACAATATTTTTAATAATCCAAATCACTGTTACTATCTTCTGCATCAGATAATTTATAAGAATCAGTGTGTTTTGCGGTAGTAAATAAATCATTCTTATACAAGTCCGAATCTGTTTTTTCCAAATATTGCATTAAATCTTTTAGTTTATTAATTTTTTCTGGATTAATTGTTGCGATTGTCATACAGACATCAAATTAACTTCTAAATTTTCTTCTTTTTTTGTCTTCCAAAGGCTAAAGGAACAATAGCATTCATTATAGTTTTCACCTGCTAATATTATTCCTGAAGAGGTATAATTGAGAATGCAATACGTTCTTAATTTAAAGTTGTTATCCGTTTTGTTTTTTTTTTATACTACCAATTTTCACGCACTTAACATTAGCACCATATTGTACTAAAATTTAATCCGATACAAAGCCATGTACTTAAAAAAATCTAAAAATTCTAAGAAATTTTTGCGAATTTTGCATACACTTTTAAAAAATAATTCACATTATTTATAAAAAAAATGGTTGAAATAGTTTTGCTGAAGCAGAAATCGGTGAAAAATGCAATAAAATGCATGTACATATGTATAAGAAAAACACTGTACGAGCGTATGAGCAACAAATCATAATTTTGAAAAAAAGTACTCATATATAGCTCAACATTTTTTGATGTTGCTAAGCCAGTTTAAAAGATATCAAATCCATATTTGGAGGGGAGAGAAAACATAGATTATTCTTTCTAATTAGCCATTTTACGCAAAAAGGGCACATGTCACCTTATTTCATCG
Source organism: Sphenella marginata (assembly GCA_951509765.1). NCBI lineage: Eukaryota > Metazoa > Arthropoda > Insecta > Diptera > Tephritidae > Sphenella > Sphenella marginata. The sequence continues at coordinate 33,656,999 of OX608083.1, read as the reverse complement.
ATTTTGTTCACTGATAGCTTGTTTTTTTGTGTAATAAAACAGAGCTTAGAGGGGGGAAAAAATATCTGCAAAAAAACGAAAAGTTTTCGAGATGCTTCCTCGCAAAGTACAATTTTTTTTATATTTTTACAAAAAAAAAATTTAAAAATCCGTAATGATTGTTCACTATGTTCGAATCTGCAGGACCTAGCAAAAAGTGTTGTATGTACTGATTATAGTAAATTTTATATGCTTTCAAATTTTTCAAACCGTTTTCGAATAGCTCAATGTTGTTCTTGAGATATACACGATTAAGTGGAGCCATCTTTTTTTGTTTTTTGAAATAACGGTAAATCGTAAATATCTCAAAAACGGTACCATTCAAGTAAAAATAACCTTGATTTTCGGAATTAGGAGGTGATTTTACATAGGAATTTCACTATGGCGTCTCTGGTGCATTTTGGCTGTAAACCAGTGTAATTTGGAGTATTTCTAAGTAGTATAGCATAATAACTCCATTTATGAAATTTCGAGGGTTAGGCAGGATGGCACTGAGCCACTCAAATGTGGTTTGGCTATGTATTTTTAAATTAACAGTTTTGGAGAGTGTGTAAGTAATTGTAAGTAAGGATCGGACACATAGAAAAGTTGTGCGTATTCATGAAAGGTATAAAGCCTTCGGCACAGCCGAAGACAACCTTTTCCTTACTTGTTTTTCATAGTTTTGTAGCCGTTGACTTTCGCCAGAGGGCAAAAATATATTTTTTGGTCAATATTCAATTTAACCGCAGTTCTCAAATTGTGATGTCCAAATACCGGATAATAGATCATTTTCTCTAGCCTACGGTAAATGATTTTTTACTTTCGAGATCTAAGTGGCTTTGCTTTGTTGGAGAGAATTAACAAAAAAAAAGTTAATATGAAATTATTTTGCTACCTCACATGGGAAGGGTTCTGTAGATGGTATAGGAGGTACTTTAAAAAGATATGTGCGAAATAAAGTTTTGAAAAGAGAAGTAAGAGTATTCAATGCTGAGGAATTTTGTTTAGCATCACGTGGTTCGGCTCTAGAAGTAATTAAAGTTTCCCCCGATAAAATAGAAAATACATTAGAAGAGATGCAGCTTGACTATATTTTTAAAAGCGCACCACCGCTTAAAGGTATTTCTAAAATTCACTCAATTTATTGGAGTAATGGCCAATTGCATAAGGCATATACATCATTTGACTTATATCATAATTTAATATTTCATTTCATTTTCATTTATTAACAAAAAAATATTAGTACAATAAGATCCTCAATGGCCTTTTATAGTACAACAAAAAATTTACATAAAGGGACTAAATATGTCATTAATAAATAGGCTGAATAATAGCGGTCCAAGTTGATAGCCGCCTAAGTTCAGACAGTTTCGATCCCACCTTGACTCGTTGTGTTCTGTCACCCAAGTAGCTCGTCATAAGTTTCAAGGATGAGTCCTCGAAACCAAAATAATACTTTAACTTCATGCATAACAACTTATGGTTCACTGAGTCAAATGCTTTAGAAAAGTCAAGCAAGCACAACAATGTTATTTGATTGCTGTCATAGGGGACACGTATGTCATCCAAGATTTTAACTATGGCCGTTGAGCAGCTATGCTTAGCTCTAAAGCCCGACTGGAATGGAGAGAGTAGTTTGAACATATCGAGGTGTGCATGAATCTGTTCTGATAACAAGGTTTCAAAGGCCTTTGAAAGAGCAGGAAGAATACTTATGGGACGAAAATCGCCTGGACAATTTGCAGCCTTGGTTTTAGCTACAGGGAGAACAGTTGCAACCTTCCACACGTCAGGGAAGCACGAGGTTGTGATACAGTGGTTGATTATATGGGTTAGGATCGGAAGTATTTGTTGGAGAATAATTTTTATAAATTTCACAGGAATTCCATCAGCACCAATTGCATTCGAGCGTATTTTGTAAATAGATCGCACAACATCATGCTCCGACACAGCACGGAATTCGAATTTCTGAGAGAGAGACACAGGAGTAGAGCATCAGAGTGTTCGGTACGTAGGATGAGGGTGCACTATTTACAAATGCAGCATTCAGCTCCTCAGGGTCGAGCGAGCAATCTCGATTGTCCTTAACATTCACACGCAAATTTTTCAAGTTTCGCCACAAGACATTATTAGGAAGTTCAGAGTTTAACATTTTAGCAAAGTATGCCCGCTTCTCATGTCTTATGGTGGCAGTAGCTTCATTTCGAATATTTTCATATGCGCGCCAGTTAATATCAGTTCGATTTATTTTCCATACTGAATAGGCTTTGTTACGCTTTTTAATTATGTCACGAGCAGTTTTGTTGAACCATGGGCAGGATGGTGATTTTTTTCGAGCGGTCCGCAACGGTACATGAGTGTTAAAAAGAGATAACAATGTATTATTAAGATAGTTAAGCTTGTCATTCACGGTTGGTAAGCTCCAGCAAATAGTCCAGTCAACACAAGATATATCAGAGGTCAAGTCATTAAAATTAATAGAGCGATAGTCAGGAAAACTATAAGGACTAGTAGCTAAATTATCTTGGTCAAAAGTAATGTCAAAAGAACAAAAAATTAAATCATGGTCAGAAACAAAAGAAATCTGGTCAAATTTTTGGACAGAAGACATATCAGACACAATAAAATAATCTAGTAGACTAGGACAACAATTATTACCATATCTTGTCGGTAAAGAGGAGTTGACAACAGAAAGGCCAACACTTGCCACATCATCTAGAAAACGGGAGCTGTACGTGTCACGATGTAACATATCTACATTAAAATCACCACAGACAATTATTTCGTCAAAATCAACAGCTAAGACAGACAACGTATTAAAGAAATCACTTACACTAAGACATCTATTGGGGTTATAAACTCAAGACAACAGAACCTTAGACAGCTGATTGGACACCTCTACCAGCAGGTACTCTGTTGAGCCCCCACCTCCATGGGACACTATGCTCGACTTCAGATATTTTTTGCAGTAAATTGCTACCCCTCCACCCCTTTTATTTATTCTATCATTCCGATACAAATTATAACCCTCTAATTCAAAATGTGCATCCTTTATCTCCAGCCTGAACCATGTCTCTGATACACATATAACATCAACCGAAGACTGCTCAAATGTTCTCCTAATCTGATCCATTTTCTCGTCATTTAAGCTCCTGGCATTAAAATGCACTACATTGAAACCCTTTTGCCGGCTGCATAAAATATTTATAAGTGAAATGCTATTATCGCCAATGCTATACGTTTCATTACCCACCATCAAAAGGACAGCATAAGTTAAAAGCAACTTTAAGAGGATAAAAAAGTAAAGATAAGAAGCAATATATGAGTTTGACTACCTTCACAATAAATATTTGACTACGACTAGGACATAAACTTAAGACTAAGCTAACGAAACTGATGCAGATCTTCCACACAGCTTATATTTGTGGGAGGGTTACTTCCAGTGCTGTCGCTATCGCTTCTAACATAAACGACGCCTCTTATAGGAAATACCGACTTCACCTTCCCATTTCGACGCAGTTTGATGGCTTCCTGCAGAAGAGTCCTGTTTTCTTTCGAAAGGCTTTCATAGATATGGAAGAACCCCTCGATACCAAGAGGATGCAGAGGAATGGCCGATTTGATTTTTCTGCGCTGTTCGCCAAAAGCTCGCAGGGTACGATTGCGGTCAAGAGGCGAGTAAAACTTTATAATAATTGCACTATTTGGTGTAGTCGTTGGGGCTTTGGTGCGGAAAATATCCCTTATCTGAGGAGCCAGAAAGTCTATAGACATGCACACCCGATTAAAAATACTTTTTAAATTTTCCCCTTCCACATATGGAACGCCGAACGCAACCGCATCTGCGGAAATATCAGGCGCGGTACTATGTTCCATAACACCCGCTATAAGGTTTTTCATGGAAGCCATTTCTTCTTCTATTTTCACAGCATTAGTTTCCAAGACAGTAACTCGAGCAGATGAGTCGGCAACCGTAGCAGCAAGCGCAGATATTTCTTCCTCTATACGCTTTGAAAGCTTATTTTCAACCTCAGCCACTTTATCCGCTAAGGTTTCTATTAGAGGCCGTAGTTGTTCAGTATGCTGCTGAATCCTTTCTTCTAGGTCTTTAAGTTTGGCAAAAACAGTCGCCAGAGTGACACTTTCATCTAATTTAGCCAATTTGGCAGTTGGAGAACCCTTACTTAACCTACGTTTAGGTGCAGCAGATGAGGGGGCAGTAAAAGACATCGCAATATGTGTATATGTATACCTTCTTTCGTAGAGTACTTTTTGAGTCAACTGTGTACGTCTGGTCACCTTAAATAATCTGATCACCAGAAAAACTTCACACACAGATGGCGCTCTTGACCGTAGAACAAGTGTCAAATACAAATAAGCTTGTGGAAAATGGCGCAAAGCAAATTCACTTGTTTACGGGCTAGTTGTTGTTGCAATGCAAATAAAAATTTTTTAAATTTTGTACGTCTTCACAAAAAACACGCCAGCTGAGGAAGATTTCAACAACTTACGATGAACAAAGAGTGCATGAACATATATTTAACAGTTTTAACAAATGTCTGACACTCCAAACCAACAAATAATATTTTTAAATTCGCGAGCAATAAACTTTCGTCTTGCTAGCCAGGGATGCCAAAGAACTTTTTTTTTATTTTTTTTTATTTTAGTGCAAAAAAATCTTTCCTTTCAACATTTTTATACTTACATCAACGAAGATGACGTCCCCTTGGCTAGATATTGGAATAAATGCTTATAGTTGCTTATAAACTTTATTCAATACCCTTTTATAGCTGGTAAAGTAGAATTAAATAAACTTATACTGAACTCTTACTTATGTTTTAATCTGTATCTACTTGCATGTACTAATGTAATAAAGCTGCTTCTGCAAAATACGTATACTCTCTTTCATTAACGCCGTTTTTTTTAATTTTGGAACCGAAAAATGTATGTGTGGAAAAATGTTAATTCTGGATAGTAAAATGGTACAAAATTCTTTGATTAGAAACAAAAAAAAAAGGAGATGCGTGTCTCTATTACTTTGTTTTAGGGTATTTTCGACAAGCCTGTAATCTCAGTATTGACTTTATAAAGTTTTACTTTTGTACAATTCGCAAGTAACGTGAGTTACGAAATGCCTGTAACGTGAGTTACGGAGGTTTTTTTTAAATATCTTTGAAACAAATTAAAGTAGGTTTGCAAAATTTTCATATATCGTACTTCAATCAATTCTAATCAAAGTCCCATTATTAAAAACAAGTCAATAATATTCACTTCAGAGAATTTTGCATAATACAAAACCCTTTAAAACTCTTTGTCCAAAATTGTAACGTGAGTTACGAACAAGTTTTTTTTATTTTTTGTTTAATTAAATTAATTTAATTAAAAAAAAATTGGCATATCCAACAGAGCTCCACATGAAGGATATAACGATGTTACAATATTATTAAAAAATGTGCAATATAAGAAAATATATAGTTTTAACTTGTGAAATTTTGTCTCTGATGTTTACGTGAGTTACGATGGAAATGCCCATATGTACATATGTATTACGGCCCAGTTTTGTAAGTTTCGTAACAAAGTCACTACTAAAGTCACAGACTAAAACTTGTTCATATTTCGGTGTTTTGGATTTGCAAATTATTTTTCTTGTTTGAAAGGCAAAATAAACATCTTTCAAAAAAGAAAAAAAAAAAATGAATTCGATCAAGAAACAAGAAATTTATAGCATCTCGAAATTTTAATTTCAAGAATTTCAGGGTTGCCATATATTTGTACGCAAAAAATTTGAAAACGAAGTGATGGGGAAAAACCGCAAATAAGAGTGGTTTATGGGCCAAGACGAAATTAAAAACCATGTGGGAGCCCCTGCATGTTTTTTTATGCTTTTGTAGCACTGTGTAATTTTTAGTTAATTGTTATTATTTTCAATCTTAAGGAAAAATTGATATGAGAGAAAAACTGCAAAGAGTTGGACACAGCGATGGATGGGATGAGTATTTTAAAGTGTCCCCACTTACCATTAGTCCCTTTTTCGGACAAACCATCAGACCCTTTAGCGAACCAGTGTCTGCATCAAAGCCGTTGTTCGAATACTCTAACAACTAAGCTATTATACCCTAGAACTCCACGATGCATTTTTCTCTACTTCAATTTTTCCTTTTGGTTGTTGCCCACATTGTACAAAATTTATTTATACATTCTATATTTCTTAAATTATGTGTGTTGGACTTCTGTTCTTCCACTGCCATCTATGCTGTGTCTGCTGCCGCCTTTACCCACAACACTGCCGTTGCCGCCACTATGCCGCCGTTCTAGAGCTGTAATAAGATGCTCAAGTCACTGGCCAGCAGTATTTGGGGAAAGCAAAAAACATTGCTTGTCGAGTTTCTCTCTCTGAACTGCTATAAACCTAGTCATCCAAATCGACATCTATTGGATGGAGCTCCGCCCCACAGACCTCTCCGTGAGCTTTATGATGAGATCTGGCACCATATTAGCCATATGTGAATAACATTTTTGATATTGAATCAATTTAATAACTGAAAAGAAACGCGTACTTCCGAAGGAGACTAGTCATACTAGCACATTGTTCTAGATATCGTAATAGGTTAAGCCCCACCATACGAAATACTTGTTCTGCATGTGGTATTTCCCTCCATGATACTAAACATCTATTTTTCTGTTCAATTAACCTACTCTTCTAACATCAATTGGCAAAACCACGCAAAACCACCTATCTGATTGGAACCAAATTTTACAGGAGAGCAATAAAACGTAATTTCTTCTGATCATTCATTTTCCATTTCCGTTAAGGCCGGCGAGGAAGTTTTAGAAAGGTGCTTTTAAATGACACTTTATAACTTATTTATACATCAGGAGAGTATTTTAGGACACGCAAATCGAAAACTTGAAATCGAAAATTGGACCTAAAACTATATAGACGGTTTTGTATTATACCGTTTTCTTTAAAATTTATGGCTGGAATGCGAAAGTTATAAATTTTTTGATGAACCTCGATGCCTAGAGGCCAGGGTTACCAAATCCCAATTTTACCACTTCGCCGATTTTGGAGGTTTTGCATTTGGCAGATGGGTGGATGACAACTTTTAGAGTGACCGTGCTCATTAAAAAGGGCGAAGCACTGTAATAACAAAAACAAACACTGTCTCAAATCCGGCATCATATTTTCTAGCCGTTTGGTCCATAACACCAACCATATATTTATCTGCTCAGCTGAGCAAGATTTTCGGGACTTCTGTTAGAAGATCCTAATGACAAATGCTCGGTAAGGAAGGTGGGGAATAGGCATGGCGAGACATTGTTACTTAGCAGTAAAGAAGAACAGAATTAAAAAGACAGAACTTGACTGGGAAAATTAAATCAGTTACAAATTGCATGGTAAACTAAATGGATACCTAATTTTTCATGAATAAGTAGAGGCGGTAGCCACTACATATACATATATATGTACATTAGGCATATAAAAAATGTTGACGAAAAATTTGGCATACCACCATGTGGTGGCAAATATTGTACCTGGAATGAATATCACTTTTTTAGGTGATTTCGGTTCAAAAACGTTCCGCGCAAAAATAGATTTATAAAAAGAGTTCTTAATAACTTGCTTTTTCTTTTTTACATTTTTTAATATTGAATCAGAATTTTCTGAAGTAAAATTAGTTTGGGGTGGGTGGGGCACTTCCCTTAGGTCCATTAAAAGGCGTTTGGAATAATAGGAAGATTATTAGTTAAATAATTATTTATTATTATGAATAAAAACGTGTACACTGTACACAACTTTTTTTTTCAGCAGTTCTGATAAAAAAGAAATTTCGTTTTGCGCGGAAACTTTTTTGCAACTTCGCAAAAAAAAAAAATAATGGAGGTTCATACTTTTTTATGCTCTCTTCGACTATGGTATGCCGTTTTTCGTATTTGCAAAAATTGTAAAAAGTTATATGCCTAATGTACATACTAAAACAGTAAATACCTTTCCTGGTGTTAGTCCTATTTGGTAAATGAAATTAGTATGCTTCGTTACTTCTTCCAATAAAGTCTTTTGTTCCGGCGGAGTTAAAGGCCGATAGAAAGCTAGATATAAAAGATGCTTTGAGTACGCATCTATGCAATTGGAGTTATCGTAGGTTATGATTTCATTGTGTTTTCCAAAATCATCAAACCAAATAAGTTCATCTTCAAAATCCATAAGCGGAGGTGCCAACGAGAGCACTTCGGGGTTTATTGTTTTCTTACTGCTCATTATGTCTCTAAGTGGCGCAGAGGAGTTGTCAATACAATCAAGAGGCCAACGAATGGTATTCGAAGAAGCTATACAGTTCATTACGCTTGACATGATGTTTATAGGTAATTCATTTTCTTCATCGAAGTTTGCTTTCTTCATTATGAAATATAAGCCTGAAATGTAAATTATTAATTTTGCTCAGTAAATAAAGGTTTAACGTAAACATGTTATCTAGAGTAATTTATGTCGACATTATAGAAAAAAATCTCTTGGATTTTTGGAACACATTAAGTTTCCGTTAACTTAGTGAAAAATATGAGGCCTGACCAAAGATAGACTCAAAAAATTAGTTTAAGAGGTCGCTACCGGCGCTTAAAAATTTCAATTTTCACGAATTTTTCTATTTCGTTTCGAAGAAATTTTGAATAACTAAGACGGCGTTAAAAAAGAATAAAAAATACGGTGCTTGAGCAAAATTTAAAAGTGTGCTAAAAAATCCGTTTTCTCATTTTGGGCTTGATATGCCCATCCTTCGAGCAGTTGTAACACTTTTGCTTAGGGTCACCCGGCGCCTTATTTACTTGTCGCCGTCCTGCCGTGGTCACTACTTCACTTATTAAGTATTTTTTCTCATATCTGTTTATTAGCATTTTCAGTTCGTCAAGGGTCCTAGCGGGCAACAACAAGTGTACATTAGACACAGCACTACCAATACCATCAATTACAAATTCGATGATTTCTTGCTCATCCACTTTTGCTCGTTTTGCTATGGCCTGCATGGACAGCACATAGCAGTGGAGAGATTCCTTTTTCTTGTCCCAGCGTCGTTCACGTAACATTTTATAAATTTAATTTCTGCTGACTGGTACACTAAATTCCCGTTCCCCGTCCCGCTCCATAATTTAGAGCCGTTGTGGACGATAAGAAAACTTTAGCTGTACCAGTCAAACAGCGGCGAAGGGCCAATAACTTAAAGCGGTCGTCTGCTCCTGATGCTTCAATGACCTCTTCAAAATCTCTTAAAAAGTTTTGGACCGGCATCGATACGTCATCCCCACTAACCGGCGTTGTTGTGATAACCAATTGCTGCTTTTAAACTCGTCGATTTCTTGCATTAAACGCAGCATTTGAACCCGTTTACGTAGTGCTCCTAGTTCATCGTCAATATTATTTATACTGGAGGCGCCGGCGGCTAAGTCAGCAGCAGCAACTGTGGCAACCGCATTGTCGGAATCGGCAGTAGTGTTAAGTGCAACGGCAGCAGTAGTGTTAGCGGCAGCGGCAGTAGTGACGGCGGCGGCAGTGGTGACGGCAGCGGCAGTAGCACCGGTTGTTGTAACATCGGCAGTGGCCCCAGTGGTAGCCATAAAGATTTCGGCAGTAGAAAAGGTAGTATTAGCGGCAGCGGCGGTGGTGACGGCGGCGGCAGTGGTGACGGCAGCGGCAGTAGCACCGGTTGTTGTAACATCGGCAGTGGCCCCAGTGGTAGCCATAAAAATTTCGGCAGTAGAAAAGGTAGTGTTAGCGGCAGCGGCGGTAGTGACGGCGGTAGTGACGGCGGCGGCAGTGGTGACGGTGGCGGCAGTGGTGACGGCAGCGGCAGTAGCACCGGTTGTTGTAACATCGGCAGTGGCCCCAGTGGTAGCCATAAAAATTTCGGCAGTAGAAAAGGTAGTAGGAGCCATGGTAGGATTTGCAATAGCAGAAGTGGTGACACTTTCAATGGTACCGGCGGCAGCGTCAGTAGTGGAGTGTGTTGTAGCGATGGTGTCGGTATTGGTGGTGATTATGTTACAATCGGCAGCTCTGGGTGCATTATTTGTTCCACTTCCAATCACATCCTGTAAAAGGCGGCGTAACTGGGCGTTCGTGGCTGTAAGCGGGAATTCCACACCCAATCCGGCAAGTGAAGACATGACTTCACTTCGATTTTCTGGCATTGTGTCAAATTTGCGGTTCTTGTCCAATTTTATATTTTTTAATAAATTATGGTGCAATGTGGTATTCACCCCACACCTGATGATGAAAACTCGAATATTTTATGGTTGTTTGGTCGATGAATAAAGATTTAACTCTTTTAAATGAAATTCACGTGTTAGCGTTTTTCTCGATTCACCGGAAGCGAAGTCTTCCATTTTATTTTATTCTTTTTAGAGTTGTATTTCACGGTTACAGATATGTTACAATAGTGTATCTTAAAACTAAGACAGGGATGTTAACTTATGGTTAGATCTCTTTATTTGATGACCTAACAGTATATAAGAAAGTTAAGGTGATATTTGCTGTGGAAGTTGGGCAAATTTTCAACCTTTAACATGAAATAACTCCAAAACTATAAATTTTCTCACCCTGTTGTTGTTGTTGTAGCGCTACTTAGCCCTACCTAGGGAGTCAGTATCTTACCCATTAGTATCATCAAACTCTTCTAACGCAAGTCCTAGAATCTAGCGGCTTCGACAGGGGCGGACCAGAGGGATATGGGTGTTAGAAGAGTAGGCTCAGCTGAGCAGACGAAAAGGTGGTTAGTATTATGGGGGGACAAGCCACATGCCGGACAAACATTAGGCAAGTCGGGGTTCAGTCTGGATAGGTAAGAGTTTAACCTATTTGTATTTGTATTTGTATTTATTGACAACACATTAGTACAGTAAGATCCAGTACGATCTTTTATAGTACAACAACAGGAATTGTAACAAGTAGTGTAAAATGATTGGTTTAATTAAAAATATAACAATAAACAATAATAAATAATGAGTAAAATTAAAATAACAAACAAAAAATAAAATAACATAACATGGCTGTAAAATTAGAGTAACATGGCTGACTAGCTCATAGGGAGTACATAACTAAAGTAGCCAAACTCAGTTTTGTGTTTATATTAGTTACTTATATTAATTACTTCAAGAACGAATTACTTAAAAAACGAATATAAAACATTTTTAAAGTTGCTTTTACTTAGGCTTTTACGGATGGGGTTAGGTATAGAGTTCCATATACGGATAGCATTGACGAAGAAAAGCCTTGCCTTGGCTTGGCACAATTATATCACTTACGCGCCCCTTGATTCCGTTATGTCGTCCTTTTCCGACATCCTTTCCCGTATCTCCACTTGGTCCCTTTCTTCTGGGGCTTCAATTTCATTTACTAAAACTAAGTTACTTCATATTTGTAAGAAACGTAATTGTATTGTTCCTTCACTTTGCTTTAACAACTTTAATATTACTTGTTCTGATAGTCATAAGTTCCTAGGTATTATTTTTGATTCTAAGTACTTTTTCAAGTAACACTGTAAATATGTTAGGGATAGGCTATTTACTAAGTTAAATATTGTGAAATATCTGTCCTCAAAACGCTCGCTTATCATCCCGGAATTGCTTATCAATGTCACCGTGGCGCTTATTTTATCAGTCATTAATTGCGGAATTGAAGTTTATGGTCATCATGGTAAAAAGAACCTGGATATGCTGTCTGCTCCGTATCATACCGCAATTCGTCGATCTTTGCGGGCATTTCCCACTTCGCCCATCAAAAACATCCTGGCCGAATCCGGACTGCCATCGTTATCAAATAATATGACGGATGCTATTAAGAAACTTTATCCTAAGCTAATTATGACTACCAACATCTTTCTTCAAGATGACTTTCGGCAAGCCGCTGCTCGCTCGCGTCGACCTAAAGTTGCCTCATCGGTTTTTCAATGCGTTTCCTTCGCCAAGGACAATTGCCTACCGACTAAAATTCCCAAGCTACGCATCAGTCCACATCCACCCTGGACTTTTAGTGATGCATCCATTCTTAAGAAATTATCTTTTCTCCGTAAATCCAATACTACTGTGGCTGAGTATAAAGAACGTTTCTTGGAAGTTGCTGAGCACCTCAAGTCTAATAATTGGGAATTAATTTTTACTGATGGCTCCAAAGCTGATTACTCTCCTATGCCGTGGTTAAGGAAAATGGGGATCCTATCTCATATGGTCTCCTTTTTTCCTTTTGCTCAAATTTTACGGCCGAAGCCACTGCTATTCTTTATGCAGCTCAATATGCTTCCAAATCTTATGGTAAATTTACTATTTGTTCAGATAGTATGTCTTGCATTGATGCCATTAGCAACATCAACAACGAGAACCATATAATCAAAAGAATTCGTAACACCATCATCGCACATACTAATAAGATTCGTTTAATGTGGGTCCCTGGGCATGCCGGTATATCTGGTAACATTTTTGCCGATACCACTGCTAAGGGTATTAAATCTACACCTACCACCACATCTTTATACTTTTGCCCAAGTGATATCACTCGACTCATTAAGGTCCAAAGACATGCCAAAATTCAAGCGGAATGGTCTACCTACAAACATCACTATTCGGACCTCAATTCTACCCACAGTAAGCCTTTTTACTCGTCATCTATACCCGCTAATAACTTAACACCTTACACTCGCCTACGTATTGGACATACGGTTATAACACATAGCCATCTTCTGCAAGGGAAGGACCCCGCCCAGTGTCCTTTTTGTGGTGGTACTGTCAGCGTTTTGCACTTGATCTCCTCATGCCCGGGTTTAAACCGAATAAGACGTCATCATTTTCAAGATATTGATCCCATTATTTTTCTAATTAAAACCTCTGACTGTAACGTAGTTAAGATTTATAACTTTCCTAAGGAATCTGATCTTTTACGACACATTTAATTTACTTCATCTGTCAGCCGATAGCCTCTGTTGCTAGTGCTGCTTTAGTTTTAGTTTATATATTAATTTTATTTTTATATAAGCTTTCATAAATAAATAAATAAAATAAAATCACTTACGCGAGCAGATCTGGAGAATGTTAACTTGCTATAGAGATAATTGGGCATCTTATCAACAATAATTCGATACAGAAATATACAATTCCGCGCTTTTAGATATTCAGATATTTCGCAACCCAGAAGACGCGTTCTCCACGCCGATATTACAATATCCAGACCGGAGTTGGGCCAGCATCACTCTAGTCTCCCTAGGCAGCCCGCGTTCCTCTTCGGCATCGGGTGGAGTTGTTGCCTGAAGATCGGTGGGATAGAGCTGACATAGGAATTTACCGAATCGGTGTGGATAAGGGTGAGGGCCTGCCGGTGCACCTTAGGATCAAACGGCGTGGAAATCAGGTGCCGGATCTCATCGAAGTGGAGCCATCTACGCAAACACTACGATTAGATCCGGCACCTGATTTCCACGCCGTTTGATCCTAAGGTGCAACGGCAGGCCCTCACCCTCATCCACACGAATTCGGTAAATTCCTATGTTGGCTCTCTCCCGGTGAACGCCGTTCTTCAGGCAACAACACCACCCGTTGCCGAAGAGGAGCGCGAGCTGCCTAGGGATACTAGGGTGATGCTGGCTCAACTCCGGTCTGGATATTGTAATAGGTTAAACTCTTACCTATCCAGACTGAACCCCGACTTGCCTAATGTTTAGACGGCATGCGGCTTGTCTCCCCATACTACTAACCATCTTTTTGTCTGCTCATCCGAGCCTACTCTTCTAACACCCATATCCCTCTGGCCCTCCCCTGTTGAAGCCGCTAGGCTTCTAGGACTTGCGTTAGAAGAGTTCGATGACAATATTGGGTAAGGTTGATACTGACTACCTGGGCAGAGCAACGTAGTGTTAAAACAACAACAACATCGAAGTGTTTGCGTAGGTGGCTTCTTATTCTCCTGGGGGGGCGGATTTTCGTTGACCAGGCGTCCGTTCGGGTGCTGCGGTTTGCAACAGTTGAACAGGAATTGCCTGGTCAGCATCTCGCTATGTTCTTTAACGGCGAGCATTTTCGCTTCATTGTGAAGGTGGTGCTCAGGAGACATAAGAAGACACCCAGTGGCGGTTCGAAGGGCGGTATTCTGCCAGACCTGAAGCCTCGTCCAGTGTGTGTCAGCTAGCCCCGACGACCATATAGGCGTCGCGTAGCTCAGTACCGGCTGACCAATTGCTTTGTATGTAACGTTTCTTTGTCTTTGCCCCAAGTGCTGCCAGCTAGCGACTTGAGGATTTTGTTACGGTTTTGGACTTGCGGTAACATGAGCGCCGTATTTGAACATGTTATCAAACGTCACCCCTAAGATTTTGGGGTGTGAGACAGTTAGTAGCTTGACACTATCAACGTAGACGTCTAATTCCATGTTCACTTGCGTTGTCCACGTCGTAAATAAGGTAGCCGAGGACTTATTCGGTGACAATGCCAGGTTTCTACCAGCGAAAAATGTAATGGTGCAGTTTAGGGGGCCCACCCAAAAGTAGACCAAAAAAGTCGAGTGGGGTGTCAAAAGACGCGTATTCACGTCTAGATTTAGAATCTGAAATGAGATTTTTGTTTTTTTCAACCGTTCAAAAGTTATGTGGCGTGATCCATGTTTTTTATGTACAGAACACCTTCCGGCATGTTTTTTATGTGCAGAAAACCTTACCGCGTAGGCGGCCTTCGGCCGCAATTCCAAAAATAACCCTGGGCTACGCTTTTCCAACTCCGGGTGTGTGCCATAGCCGTGGCTACCGATGATGTGGCCACGGTGATGTCCTTCCGCGTGCCACTTTTTTCTCACAGGGTAATGTGATTACAACAACCACATGAAAATGACAGAAAATTATAAACTTTAACTGCAAATATCTCGCAAACTACTAAAAATATTGGTTGAGCGGAGTTTTATTCGTGATCCTGGGACCGAGGCGCGTCTTTTGAGACCCCTCCCGACATTCTTGTGTAAATATTAGCGCTCGGTAGTCCACGTCAACGATTACCGCCATTACAACAACCACATGAAAATGACAGAAAATTGTGAACTTTAACTGCAAAAAACTTTTGAACGGTTGAAAAAAACAAAAATCTCATTTCAGATTCTAAATCTAGACGTGAATACGCGTCTTTTGACACCCCACTCGGCTTTTTTGGTCTAGTTTTGGGTGGGCCCCCTAAACTGCACCAGTACCGCGAAAAATTCCGACACGGCTGGGAGGTAATTATTGCAAATAGTAATATATATAGGATATATATATTTGTGATCAGGAGAGGTCCCTCTACCATCCTGAAAAACCCGTTTTGGTAATTCTTTACGACCGCACGTAACTGCTAATACACGTCCAAAAATATCGGGAGAGGTATCAAAAGACGCGTTTTGACCTCTGTAACAAGAATCCGAATCTCAAGATTTTTGGACGTGTATTAACACTTGACGTAAGCCGTAAAGTATTACCCCCGTTTTTTCCTATCAATTGGATTCTTCTCTAAAAGTTGGCTGTGGCTATTTGCACATGACCGTATAAAATACGGTCACTTCCGTACTTTTTATACGGATCCGTTCATTTTGTACGGAACCCGTATAAAATACGGATCCGTATACGGTCATGTGCAAATAGACGCGTTTCGGTCTCAGGAATAATATGAATATAACTCCGCTCAACCAATATTTTGGAAAATATTTGCGAAAAACCGAAAAATGTCCCAGGTTTAGGGGCCCGATCCATGTTTTTTATGTGCAGAACACTTTTCGCGTAGGCGGCCTTCGGCCGCGCTTCAAAAAATAACCCTGGGCTACGCCATTCCAACTCCGGGTGATTGCCATAGCCGTGGCTACCGCCACGGTAATGTCCTTCCGCGTGCCACTCTTTTCTCACAAACAACTAAAAATATTGGTTCAGCGGAGTTATATTCATGCTCCTGGGACCAAATCGCGTCTCCTGATACATATCCCAACATTTTTGGTTGCGTATTAGCGATCGGTACCCCGGCTGTGGCTATTTGCACATGACCGTATAAAATACGGTCACTTCCGTACATTTTATACGGATCCGTTCATTTTGTACGGAACCCGTATAAAATACGGATCCGTATACGGGCATGTGGGTAATTCTTTACGACCGCACGTAACTGCTAATACACGTCCAAAAATATCGGGAGAGGTATCAAAAGACGCGTTTTGACTTCTGTAACAAGAATCCGAATCCGGAAAAGAAATATTTTAGTTCAGTGAAAAGTTATTAACAAAAAACCAAAAAATGACCCAGGTCAAATCCTGATATAGGGGTCCGATCCATGTTTTTTATGTGCAGAACACATACCCTGGGCTACGCCATTCCAACTCCAGGTGGTTGCCAAAACCGTGGCTACCGCCACGGTGATGCCCTTCCGCGTGCCACTTTTTTCTCACAGGGTAGTGTGATTACAACAACCACATGAAAATGACAGAAAATTCTGAACTTTGATTGCAAATATCTCGCAAACTTCTGAAAATATTGGTTTTCCGGATTTGGATTCTTGCTACAGAGGTCAAAACGCGTCTTTTGATACCTCTCTCGATATTTTTGGAGGTGTATTATCAGTTACGTGCGGTCGTAAAGAATTACCGTCATGTGCAAATAGACACTTCCCTAAAAGTTTGGGTATTTGTTTCCTTTGGCACTCAACTACTAATAAATTAGCTAAAAATATGATAGGGGTATCAAAAGACGCGTTTTGACCTCAGTATCAATGATCCGAAGTCGAAATTTCATTTTTTTGTTCCAGTGAAAAGTTATTAGTGAAAAACCGAAATTTGACCCGGGTCAGATCCCCAATTCGGGGCCCGATCCATGTTTTTTATGTGCAGAACACCTTTCCGAGTAGGCGGCCTTCGGCCGCGCTTCAAAAAATAACCCTGGGCTACGCCATTCCAACTCCGGGTGTGTGCCATAGCCGTGGCTACCGCCACGGTGATGCCCTCTTTTCTCACAGTGTAATTTGTGATTACAACAACCACATGAAAATGACAGAAAATTCTGAACTTTGATTGCAAATATCTCTTCACTGGAACAAAAAAATGAAATTTCGACTTCGGATCATTGATACTGAGGTCAAAACGCGTCTTTTGACACCCCTATCATATTTTTAGCTAATTTATTAGTAGTTAAGTGCCAAAGGAAACAAATACCAAAGTTTGCCCTACAAAGGGCATAAAAATAAAAAAAAGTCACTTAAGTAAAGCCGACCCCGAAAAAGGTTTTTTGTTTCCTTTAGGAGACAACTAATAAAACACGTCCAAAATTCTGTGGTCATAAGCAATAACAGCCTAAGTTGACTTAAGAAATTTTTACTGGCGATTTTGAATAGGAACATCGAGACATTTTTAATACTTTGATTGGTCTTTTATTATTTTGTTTATAAACAATCAGGTAATTCTTTACGACCGCACGTAACTGGTAATACACGTCCAAAAATATCGGGAGAGGTATCAAAAGACGCGTTTTGACCTCTGTAACAAGAATCCGAATCCGGAAAAGAAATATTTTAGTTCAGTGAAAAGTTATTAACAAAAAACCAAAAAATGACCCAGGTCAAATCCGGATATAGGGGTCCGATCCATGTTTTTTATGTGCAGAACACCTTTCCGCATTGGCGGCCTTCGGCCGCGCTTCAAAAAATAACCCTGGGCTACGCCATTCCAACTCCAGGTGGTTGCCAAAACCGTGGCTACCGCCACGGTGATGCCCTTCCGCGTGCCATTTTTTTCTCACAGGGTAGTGTGATTACAACAACCACATGAAAATGACAGAAAATTCTGAACTTTGATTGCAAATATCTCGCAAACTACTGAAAATATTGGTTTTCCGGATTTGGATTCTTGTTACAGAGGTCAAAACGCGTCTTTTGATACCTCTCCCGATATTTTTGGACGTGTATTAGCAGTTACGTGCGGTCGTAAAGAATTACCAACAATCAAATCCAATATGTTTGCCTAAGATATAAAGCAGTTTTGTTACAAAAAATCGCCAGAAGAAATTCCAATTGGCCTTATTTCTTAAGTCGAGTTAGGTTCGACCACAGAATTATCGGGTATTTTGGTAACTTTCCCGATAACTTTAGACATGTTTAGCAGTCTCCCAAAGCAAACAAATACCGTTTCCTCTTAATGAAAACAATTACCTTTTCTTCCTTATAAATTTAAAATCGTTCTAACATGTAATGATTGTTATATCTTTAGACGCTGAAGATAAAGACGGCTTGAAAACAACTTTATTGCAAATAGTAAATAAACAATCAATAACGATAACGAACGCGGCTGTGTAACGCAGCTGTGTCCTTCGTTACTGTGATAAGCAGGACGCAACTGCTAAAACACATGATCCAACCACAGTGATACAGTAGGAAAACTCAGGTGAAATTACATCCTGGAGGTGAAATTTTCAGAATCGAAATTATTTGTAGTATGCAATTACTTAAGGTATTTGTTTCCTTTGGCGGTAAAACTTTCCATCCAACGTCAAGGGTTAAATTTTTTAAGATGCGTTTTGACCTCGGTATCAATGATCCGAAGTCGAAATTTAATTTTTTGTTTTGGTGAAAAGTTATTAACAAAAAACCAAAAAATTACCCAGGTCAAATCCTGATTTAGGGGCCCGATCCATGTTTTTTATGTGCAGGACACCTTTCCGCGTAGGTCCGAGGTCAAAAAGCGTCATTTGATACCCCTATCATATTTTTAGCTAATTTATTAGTAGCTGAGTGCCAAAGGAAGCAAATACCTTACTACAAGCAATTCCCGTTCAACTGTTGCAAACCGCAGCATCCGAACGGACGCCTGGTCAACGAGAATCCGCCCCCCAGGAGCATATGGAGCCATCTACGCAAACACTACGATGAGATCCGGCACCTGATTTCCACGCCGTTTGATCCTAAGGTGCACCGGCAGGCCCTCACCCTCATCCATACGAATTCGGTAAACTCCTTTGTTGGCTCTCTTCCGGCGAACGCCGTTCTTCAGGCAACAACACCACCCGTTGCCGAAGAGGAGCGCGAGCTGCCTAGGGAGACTAGGGTGATGCTGGCTTAACTCCGGTCTGGATATTGTAATAGGTTAAACTCTTACCTATCCAGACTGAACCCCGACTTGCCTAATGTTTGTCCGGCATGCGGCTTGTCCCCCCATAATACAAACCATCTTTTTGTCTGCTCAACCGAGCCTACTCTTCTAACACCCATATCCCTCTGGTCCACCCCTGTTGAAGCCACTAGGTTTCTAGGACTTCCGTTAGAAGAGTTTGATGGCAATATTGGGTAGATACTGACTAGCTAGGCAGGGCGACGTAGTTCTACAACAACAACAACAATACCTTACTTAAACCCAGGTTTGCATAACAGCACCAAAACAAAACTTATAGCTATAAATTGCGTTTTAGCTCTGTACTATATATTTGAGTAGACACTTCGGAGTAGAAAACCACCTTTTGCAAAATAAAACCACATTTTCTATCGAGTCGATATGGGCGCCTCTATTAAAGCAATGGTTTTTTAATCATAAAATCTCTAACCTGGACTATAGATTTTATTAAAATGTATTCAAAACTTAAATCACACAGAAATCGCCATAGTGCAAAGTAAAACGTTCAACACCCTATGACAAGTGTACAACTGAAAACATAATATCTGACAAAAAATCATCACAACCTACCAGAGATCAATCTAAAACAAAGATCGGCAAAGCTAACTCAAATGAGCCTTACGTTCTTCACACGTATGCTTACGCTCTTCATTTTAGTTGCTGCTGAGAGCAAAAAACCAGTTTCGCCACAGTGGTGTTAGAACAGAATTTCCATGTCAGTCGCCGTCGCTTTGCTGATTGCTTCATGGCTTTATGGATTTGAAATGAATGAAAATATCAAATCTTTATATAAAGATTTTGACAAATATGAGGGCGTGGAAAGGGACAATATTTTTATGGAAAAAAAGGAATATGCTTTTACAAAAGTATAAGCAATTTGTTTCCCAAAATGAAAAATGTAGAAATGCGAAAACAATGTTTTCAAAATAAACATTTAGGGGCTGTGCAGTTTTTGCAAAATTTGAAGAACAATTTCTTCAACAACAAGTAAGGAAGTCTAAGTTCGGGTGAACCGAACATTAAATAACCAGCGTTAGTTTTCAGAAAAAGGGGACGTGGTTTTCATCCGATTTCGCCCATTTTAAAAACCAATCTATTCCGAGCCTAAACAATAGCGAATTTGGTGGGCGCGGCCACGCCCCTTGCTTATAAAGCTTTAACCGCTTACATGAGCCAAAAGTACTCAATCGATCTTGTCAAGGGTTATACCATGTCCTATATATTAATCAATATTTACATAATTTTAAAAAAGTGTGTGGTGGCACGCCCACGGATTTTATTATGTCGTTTGTCCCTATTTGAAGATCAGTTTTCATTGCAGATCTTTATGATACTTTCACAGTGGCTTGTTAATAGTGAAATGTTGATATTTTGTTTATTCACTTGTGGGCGGTGCCACGCCCATTTTCCAAAATATTACCAAAAAACCTTTAAACAACACTAATAGCATCATCAAGTGAATGAGTGTAGTAAATTTTAGCATCATTTCTTTATCAGTTAAACAGATATTGCATATTCCGGTTTCCTAACTAAGTGA
This sequence comes from Sphenella marginata, assembly GCA_951509765.1. NCBI lineage: Eukaryota > Metazoa > Arthropoda > Insecta > Diptera > Tephritidae > Sphenella > Sphenella marginata. The sequence continues at coordinate 33,636,309 of OX608083.1, read as the reverse complement.
GAACTTTAGTCCAAAAAGGGGCGTGGTCGTTCACCGATTTTTCTTATTTTCTGTGGTAGTACTCTACATAAACATAACATGCCTGGTACCTTGTTTCGTAAACCTATCTCACACCGTTCTGAAGTTATTAGCAGTCGAATTTGAAAATTGCTTGACTCATAAGTGGGCGGTGCCACGCCCACTTTCCAAAACTTTGCAAAAATAATGTAAAGAATTTGAAAATTGATGTATGTACCAAATTATATTATTATAGCGGTATCAGTTAACTAGGTATGGACTTTTCAATATTTCCACCTCCTTTCAATATAACTTTTATGAAAAAGTAGGCGTTGTTGCGAAGCGATTTCGTTTATTTTCTATATATGAATTTAAGACAATAATAGTATGCCCTCTACAAAATTTCGTTACACTAGCATAAATTGTTCTGAAGTTATTAAGAGTGAAAATTTTAAAATTTCTTCAAATATATGTGGGCGGTGCCACGCCCCTTTTCAAAAAATTTGATAAAATCGGCCTTAGAACATCTAAATTAAAACATATTGCAAATTTTATCATTGTAGCTGCTTCTGATATTGAATTAACCCGTTTTATACGTTTTTCGAAATTTTCGATATCGAAAAAGTGCCTTGGTTATGGTTATGCTCAAGATATCGTGTTAACGGACAGACGGATGGACATGGCTCAATCAAATTTTTTTTCAATACTGATCATATTGATATATGGAAGTCTATATTCTCTCGATTCCTTTATACCTGTGCAACCAACCTAGCACTAGTACGCTGGGTATAAAAACGCCGTCTCTAAAACGCTTTCCCTTCCTAAGAATACTTGTTCTTATAAGATTTGACATATCCTTTTTTAACATTGTTTCCGCATTTCTACATTTTTCATTTTCATTTTGGGAAACCCATTGCTTATACTTTTGTAAAAGCATATTCATCCTTTCCAAAAAAATATTGTTTCTTTCCACACCCTCATATTTATCAAAGTCTTTATGAAAAGAGTTATAATGTCTCTTAATATTATATTCCCAGTTCCCCAAAGAAGCATAACATAAGATACATTGCATTTGCCCAAAGGCATCTGGAATCATAAAAAAATGTTTGGCAGTATTTTTTAGTTGCGCATAAATATTGTCATATAATTTAGTCATCAACGCGATGGCGTTGTTACTTCCTTGCTGTCGGTCATTGTAAAGATATACAAGTAAGTTATGTCGACACTCACTCAGATGCCAAACAAGCGTTTGACACTCACTCGTGGCTGGGTTTCTGGTCGATTAAAAATGAAGCATGAAGAATGCAACAGCTTAGTGATAACATGGATTGAATTTTGCAGATGGGTTGCTGTGTTAGTTAATTTAACCAGTTAGAAAATATCTGGATTATTTGCAATTAATTGGTTTATTTAACTACAACTCTGTTTGTAAATATTTTTTAATTTTATTTATAAATATTGCTTAAGTTATGTATATGGGTGGTAATATGCCTACAGGGGAACCGCACACCCAAAAAAAGGTCGGTAACGCTCCTACATTGCAGCCTCCTGGGTGGTGTGGAAAAGCAATGATGACTCTGGTTGTATGTAATCACGTGTCTAAAAGGGGTCTAATGAGAAGCAGATGACTTCCTAACATGAAAACCCATCCATCACTAAACAAATCGTTTTAATTTTTCTAAAATATATTTGGTTTTTCTCATATTTTCTAAAAAAAGTAAGGCTACATAAAAGTACAGCGCCCAAGCAGGGCGGATGTTCACGTAAACGCACCCTTATTTGTACGCTTGTACACACCATGTAAATACGAAAAGAAAAACAAAAAATAAGCATGCGGATTCTAGGCGAACCACTTAAAATGGCAGGGAAGTTTATTTAGATACCCCCTGTTACCGCCGTCAATTGAAGTAATCTGGCAGCCTTAATACGATATTGCTATTAATTTCATTTCATTGTATATGTTTGCTGTTTTCTTTTGATATTCATAATGGTATACATACATATTCTTTTCATATTTCTATATACTTGTGTTCACATATACTATAAAGCAATATTGCGCCAGATGGTATCAGAAATTGCGCGTGAACACGAATTGTTTTACAGCTCTTTACCTTTTTGTAAAATTCATCTTTTCAAGTTGCATAATTTTCACAGTATAACATTGCATATATATTATTCTTGAATAAACTGAATTACATGTCAAGCTCTTAAAAATTCGTGTATAATTTCTGCAAGCGCCAACAATTCTTTAAAACAGTTGTGCTCACACGCATACAATGACATTTTGCGCTTGTGTTAGAATATGACTGAACTCCCTCATACACCCGAAAAAATTAGCCAACTACATTTTTTTTAAATCAGTTGAGAACACGTAGGTTTAATTATATATCCAAATTATTGGAAACGATAATATTATTTTAATAGTGTTACCATGAGAATTCCTACATTCTAAAAAAAAAAAAAAATTTTCTTGATTACTTTATTTTAAATAATTTTTTAATTTAATTTTTTTTTTTATTTCATTTTATGTATGAGTTATAAAAGTATTTCAAAAATTCAAGTATTTTTTAATAACTAAGAATTTTTTGTATATTTCGAAAATAAATTTTTTCCCTTAATGTAATATTGTTTGAAAAAATAAAGAAATTTTAATTATTTCACTTACTAATTTACTTTTAAGCAAAAATAATTGCATATGTATATTTTAAAAAATATTCAATTGATTTATATATCAATAGTTAACATTTTGACGGTTTTGAACCAAACTGTCTAAATCTTAATCAGATTCGCAGAATTTTATTCGAAGTAAGTCTTCAAGGTGCGTGTCACTAATTGTACTTCTAGTTTTAGATTTTATTAATTTTAATGATGAAAATGAGACTTCGCAACAATACGTAGATCCAAACATAGAATAGAGTCTCAGCATTTCGTTTTTTAATTTTGGATAGAAACTTTCATTAAGATGCATCCAAAACTCTTTTCCAGATCCACAAGGTAAAAATAAATCCTATTGCATCCTTTCTAGTTCGGTTTTTAAATCTGAGCTTATCTCCAAATAATGACACCCGGTGGGATTATTATAAATTTTTATCAACTGCCTTATTTTATCAAAGTCCTTAAATCTGTAATTGATATTCGTTTGCAATGTCTCCAAGATTGAATGATATTCTTGAAGCCTGGCATGATTCGAATATTTTTCAACAATATCGCGTGTTCTTTTTAGATCAGTGAGATCATTTGCTTTTAAATTTATTGTAAGCAACCTCAATTTTTGTTCAGATGCTTCAACTGCCGGTACTAAATCGAATATGTGCTTACCCTTACCTTGCAAGTTGGAGTTGAGATCATTAATTCGTTCACTTATATCCACGAGAAAAGCCAGGTCTAATAAAAAGTTTTGATCTGTTACAGATTCAAGAAGTTCTTTTGATTCAGCCGTCATATCATTTTTCAAAAATTCAGCAATTTCATGGCGCAAATCAAACAATCGCTGTAAACTTTTCCCTCGACTTAACCAACGAACTTCGGTAAAAAGTATTAGATCACCATAGTCAGCATCGAGTTCTTTCAAAAATTCTTTAAACTTCCTATGCCGCAAAGAATTACGGCCTCCCCTAATTCTGTTTATTATTTTTATAGAAACTTTCATTGCATTCGACATATTCAAACATTTTGCAAAAAGCGCTTGCTGGTGAATAATGCAATGAAATAGAGAGAAGTTGTATCCGTTTTTTTTTAGAACTCCAGAAAGACCTTCTTTTATACCCACCATAACTTTAGCACCATCAGTACATACACAACTTAACTTTTTTACATCAAATATCGCAAGAACCTTTGAATGGACGGCATTATATAGGGTATTCCCTGTCACGTGACCATGCATAGGGATAACCGAAAGCAAATCCTCTCGTGTATTAAAATTTTGATCTATCGTTTTTATATAAATTATTAATTGGCTGACATCGCTTATATCGGTACTATCATCAATACATATCGAAAAGAACTTGCTATCTTGCACCCTTCGCATGTTATGGTGGGCCTTGATAAAGATACTGAACTCATATTGTCTAATACATCTTTACCTAAAGCGCCAAAGCATTGTACAGCCCTTTGAAGCATGTGTTTAAAAAAAATTCCATCCTCAAATCGTCTACCCTGCCGTGCAAGCTCAAAGGCAACAACAAAACTGACTTTTAATTGAGCATAACGAATACCTGTATATTCACCTAATGAATCAAGTATAAACTGCCCATAAAACGGTTTTTTAAATTGACAAATTAGGCTTTATCTAGTACTGCCAGTTACAGGCCCCTATTATGATAAAAATTCGATCTTCGACTGTGATCGAAAAAGTTGATCGAACGAATTTTCATTTGGTATTACCACAGCCATTCGACAAGAACTGGCGTCATTGTGAATTTCGATGTTTTTATCTGTTCACAATAACACATTTCTGTCAGCTGTTATTAAGTAAAAAAGATGTTAAAACTTTCCATCCAACGTCAAGTGTAAATACACGTCCAAAAATCTAGGTAGAGGTATCAATAGACGCGTCTTACCCCCGTAACAATAATCTGGAGGGGGAAATCCGATATTTTTTAGAATTTTGCGAGATATTTCCAGTTAAAGTTCACAGTTTTTTTGTCATTTTCATGTGGTTGTTGTAATCACATTACCCTGTGAGAAAAGGGTGGCACGCGGAAGGACATCACCGCGGCGGTAGCCACGGCTATGGCAACCACCCGGAGTTGGAATGGCGTAGCCCAGGGTTATTTTTTGAAGCACGGCTAGGGACACGATATCGAATGCAAAGCATCGATTCTGTACTCATTTGAAGTATCGCTTCAAATATATCGGGTACCCGATAATATCGAAACAAAAAGACTCGATAGTCAAAATATCGATGCTAAATGTACATGACAAACAAGCACTTCAATAACCGAATGGTTCGCTGCAAGCAAATTCATACGTTTTGTAAATGATTACCATAGGTTCGTATAAACTTCAATAAAATAAATAATAACATAAACTAGTTTAATATGAGCAAATTTGATTTGGTAATCGTTGCGATGGACTACCGAGCGCTAATATTTACACAAGAATGTCGGGAGGGGTCTCAAAAGACGCGTCTCGGTCCCAGGATCACGAATATAACTCCGCTCAACCGATATTTTTAGTAGTTTGCGAGATATTTGCAGTTCAAGTTCTGAATTTTCTGTCATTTTCATGTGGTTGTTGTAATCAGAATACCCTGTGAGAAAAAAGTGGCACGCGGAAGGACATCACCGTGGCGGTAGCCACGGCTATGGCACACACCCGTAGTTGGAATGGCGTAGCCCAGGGTTATTTTTTGAAGCACGGCCGAAGGCCGCCTACGCGGAAGGGTTTTCTGCACATAACAAACATGGATCGGGTCCCTAAACCCGGGTTATTTTTCGGTTTTTCGCAAATATTTTACAAAATAATGAAAATATCGGTTGAGCGGAGTTATATTCGTGATCCTGGGACCGAGACGCGTCTTTTGAGACCCCTCCCGACATTCTTGTGTAAATATTAGCGCTCGGTAGTCCATCGCAACGATTACCTTTGATTTTTTTAATTTGATAGATTTTACTTCAAGAAACGAAGATCAAAAGCCCCACTCTTCCTCTGTGCAATCTGCCATGAATAGTAATTTATCCAACCTCTTCCCCTTCAACCTGTTACGTGTTTTTGTCATTGTTAAACCTGCCTTTGAAAATAGGCGCTCTTATGGGACAGAAGTTGCTGGTACTTCTAGATATCGTAAAGCAATTTTCGAGAAATGAGGACATTTATGCTTATTTTCCTTCCAAAAACGCAAAAGATAGCCACTTAAAGGAAGTAGTTTGCAACGAATATATTCATTGATGTTTTCGCTTTGTCGGATTGCACTTTCACTTCCTCGACCAGATGCTAAAGTTTCTATGTGATTCCAAAATTCATTTTTGTCGGAACACAAATTCTTGGATTGCATGTGCGGCTTCTTCCCGACTGATCATATCACGTAGCCAAGACATACATAGGGAATAAGCGCAGGGATCAGAAAATGCAATATTTGACGTTGGATGGATAGTATTAGGTGACAGGTAATAGTGTCACTGGTAATAGTGTCAATTGACACTATTTCCGTTCTAAATTGGAAATAGTGTCAATTGACACTATTGCGCTTTCGAAATGGAATTAGTGTCAACAAGAAAATGGAAAATAAGTCATTGACACTATTTCCAAACTGAAATGGAAATAGTGTCAAAAGTGCTAAAAACGGGTCTACCACATTATCCCCAAAATCAAAATCCGCAAAGGAAAAATCCCTAAAATCAGAATCCCCAACACGAAATCCCCATTTTATGTGTGAAATAAATTCAAATTATGTATTGGATAGGTAATTATGCTACCTTTCATTTGAGGTACCACTGTTGTGGGCGCAAAACCGCGTATGTGCAAAATTTTAAATTTAATTTAAAAAACAACCCTGGGCTACATTATTCCAAGTCCTTCTGCGTAGTACACCATTCTGCGTAGGCGGCCTTCGGCCGCGCTTATTATAAATAACCCTGGGCTACGCCATTACAACTCCGGGTGGTTGCCCTGAACGGTGGCAATATGCCACCGTTCCCACTCTATGGGCGGGATCCAAGGCATTTTTGTGCAGAACACCTTTCTGAATTGGCAATAAAGATAACATAAAGAGAATAAAAATATAGTGTACATGCATATACATATGTGAATAGCTAATAACATAAGATGAAAATTTGAAATAAAAAATCGCGCGATATAATAATCATTAGTTTCAGGTGATAATAAAAATTAAAAAAATACCATGGATTCCGCCCATAGAGTGGGAACGGTGGCATGTTGCCACCGTTCAGGGCAACCACCCGGAGTTGGAATGGCGTAGCCCAGGGTTATTTATAATAAGCGCGGCCGAAGGCCGCCTACGCAGAATGGTGTACTACACAGAAGGACTTGGAATAATAAAAATCCATCTCTTACAACACTGCGCTGCGCAGACAACCGCTGCCTAAAATAGCAATAGTGTCAATTGACACTATTTCCATTTCGAAAAGCGCAATAGTGTCAATTGACACTATTTCCAAGTTACCCTGGAAATAGTGTCAATTGACACTATTACCAGTGACACTATTACCTGTCACCTAGTATTACCCTTTTTTCAGTATAAAGGCAAAACAATATCACAATAAGTTTGTACTTCAAGTTTGTTGTAACCTTTTTGGACGTATTAAGTGCATATTGCAACAGATCAATGGCAACTCTTACTTTTCTGGCGTCTGCCTTTTCCGGCTAAATTAACTGTTATTATTTGGTTCTGATTTTCCTTCGATTCGCGTCACAAGTTAGAGAGAGACAACCAGCAGAGCGGTATTTTTGCTCTATTAGTTCCATATTTGTTAAGAAATTCGATACGATACCGGGGTCTAGATACTCGATGCCGAAAAGTATCGTTAAAAAAGCATCGAGTACAAAATATCGGTATCGAAGGGCAAAAGTATCGATATGGTATCGTATCGTATCGAAATTCGTGTCCCTAAGCACGGCCGAAGGCCGCCTACGCGGAAAGGTGTTCTGCACATAAAAAAACGTGGATTGGGCCCCGAATTGGGGATCTGACCCAGGTCAATTTTCACTAATAACTTTTCACAGAAACAAAATATTGCTTTTCCCCCTTCGGATTATTGTTACGGAGGTCAAGACGCGCCTTTTAAAACCTCTCTCGACATTTTTGGACGTGTATGAACACTGACGTTGGATGAAAAGTACTGCCAAAAAAATTAACAGATCAAAACAAATCAAGTGCGGTATTATTTATCTATTTTTGTGAAGACAAACCAAAAAAATATGTGGTTCGATAGTTCATCAGAGGAAGAGGAGAGCTTACTGGAACTAGCCAGAATTAGAAAATGTTTGAGGGATGCCTCCAATCCTTTGGAAATGAATACAGCTGCATACGTATATCTTAAAAAAAGTTAATCAGTTTGTAAAAATAATAAAAATTTTTATAGATTTACAAATAATTTTAGATTGCAATTTTCGCCAGGTTAGTATTTTGTTCCATTATTTAAAGCAATGTTTCCAGCTGTTTCTTTGTACTAACGACCTTTAACCTTTATACAATAAATGAAAATAGATAAATATTTGCATTATAAATCAAAAAAGTAAAAGATAAATACAAAAACTTATATTTCTTAGTAATTGTATAAAAATTCGATACAGGATCGACAGCAAAATTATATTCGATCAAATAATAGATACACAACGAAAATTTCGACAGCGATGAGCTACTCGTAATACGAATTTGAAATTCGATTTTTGATCTTCGATAGCCAGCGAACATCGAACACCGAAAAATGCTCATAATAGGGGCCACAGTTTGATAACTGGAATGGTTGTTTAAATAATGCCTCTTAATATAGTACTCCCTATTCCGGATTGCTATATACTGGCATATCAAACATTCCGCTTTTCCAAAGAAGTTTTCGGAAAATAAATATTTGTCCTTCCACAGAATCTTAAACATTTTGAAATAGCGCGCATACATATATTTGTGATGCTTTGTTGTCAACAGTCGACAAACAACAAAATATACATACGTACCTTCTTCTCGCAGTGCATAGAGAGCGCTTGCCTTGTACGTGTGCGCCAATAGGTGTGAGAGCAATGAAACTGGCCGCACATGTGCTAGGTTTTGATCGCCTCTGCTTAAAAACAATTCTTTTCTACGATAATTAATTGCGATACTGCGACATGCCTGGAGAGAAGGACAAAGATGTTGAATATAATTGTCAATGCTGTGAGGGTGCAGATGACGAGCGCATGGTACAATGCGACTCCTGCGACCAATGGTTTCATTTTAGCTGCGTCAATGTTGACAGCCGTGTGTCCGACATAAGTTGGAACTGCAAATCATGCGAACACATGCCGGACCCAATGGCAGTAGTTACTAAGGAATCAGAAAGGTCAAACAAATCGGTTCGGCGAAAAAATTTTGTGGTGTTAAAAGTTATAGAAAATAAGTTCTCCGAACATGAAACCGAACTCGCGACGCTCACGTTGTAGTCCGAACGCTTATCACCTGCGCTACTGCGACATGAACGTCGGCGCTGTCAAATGCTGTACTTAAGATGAGTGCAGTTTTCCCCTCAATTTTAACAGATATACATACATAAAACAGCTAACACTAAAAAGTGTTAAGGAAAGTTACAGAATCGGACTTTCGTTAAGAGCAAACGCCAAAATTCGGCGACAAGCTTAACACTCGGCGAGGTGTTAAAAGTTATAGAATCGCACTACTGAACTGACAAGTCAAAATCAACATATTTTCCCTGAAGCTCCAGCACCTCCATGGACTCAGCCAACGTTAACGTACTCTTCAATATACGCAGTGCCAAGGCTTTCGGTAGCACCGGCGAGTGTATCTACACACGTGACAACGTCAAACGCACCGACATATGCGGATGTGCCCCTACATAATCAAAATCGTTTTCAGCCGCTGCGCGGTACAACAAATTTACCTGCTATATCGACTGCAACAAATTATCAGTTGGTTCAGCAAATAGATAATAACTCACTACTGAACTTCCCTATGCAACAAGACTTACCAGCACGCTCAATTGGGATGACTCCTTCTCTGACAACCAACGAAAATAATGCTAATGCGCCAACGCTAGCAATGAATAGCCAGATAATAGATACATCCGAGCGAATACGAGCATTGCAGTTGGAACGTTTAGAAGAGGAAATGCGTATCCAACAACAGTATTTAGACAGTAAATACAAAACATTACCGCAGTTTGGCGACTAATAACGGAACTTTTAATTTCCAGACAAACAAGTGCTTGGTATGTTCTCGGTGTGGCCAGAAATAAATAGTAGGGTAAACCAGATTGCCCGAAAAATGACAGTGAATTAAATGGGCATTTGACATTAAGTAAATAGGATTTGATTTTTGTAGGGGAAATAAACGTATATCATTGGGTAACTTATATTAATTCATCAATTAGTAGGGTGGGAGACACATGGAATCCCGTCCTGATTCCTGACCTTGACCCGATGAATAACTCATCATATCGCCAAAACAAGGTGCAACCAAAGGGGCAATAAGTATTAGTAATTGGTAAAAGCATTTGTAAGGTGGGAGTTTAACAATTTTAACGGCGGAATATTAGTGTATTATAGTATTATCCATGGCAGGGTCGGATAAGGAGTTTCATGTGTCTCCTATCCTAAAACCCAGTAAGGACGGGTTCCGCGGACCACCAAGGGAACACACCAAACACAAGTTCTAGAACCTTCCTTTTTTCGCGCGCCAACGAAAGCGTGCCTTTAGGGTTCGGACTTAGTTAAAATTGTTAAAATTTCAATACTAAATGCACTTTACACAAATCTACTACGCTTTATGCTCCCATTTAATAGCACCATAGTTCGATTTTTCCTTTGATTAAGTAAATTTTTTTCTGACTTCAAATTTTCCCGTAAAATAATTAATCATTGTTAATATTCTCTAATTTCTACTTTTGTTCCATACGTGAAAATTCACCTTTACTAAAACTAACTAAAGAGTAAAATAGTAGGGAGACTAAAAGTACTAAATTCCTTTTTCTTTAATCATTAAAATAAAAGCGAAATTAAAGTTCTTCCAGTTTCAAGTAATGTCTACAGATTAACTATCATAAAATCTACTAAACAGTTGTAAAATCATATCTTCTATTTTAATTTCAATAGCATAAGGCCTGGTTTTTTTGTTTCGGAATGAGTACTGTACTCTTACCAAATTTAGTAGTACAATAGGGTCCCTAAAATACAAACAAAAGTCCGAACCCTGATGGCAACCACCAATCGTAGCAACGATCACGCCATGTCAGACTGGGTAACGGAATAATTCCATTGCGCAGTCGCAGTTGACCGACAAATTTCTACCGCGACGGCTTTGGCATTCGACCATTAAAATGTGGAAGTTTCTCGGGGCAAACGGTCGTTGTGTTGTGATCGTGTGGAATATTTATGATGAAAATTTAGGTGTGCATTTAAAGAAATATATATTAGTGTATATAGTGAAAAACAAACAAAACGACAGAAAATACACGAAACGAAACTAAAATTCTTGCACGAAAATACTTCTAAAAGTTGTACATAATAACCGTGCAAAACTATAAGAGCAAAAGTTCTCATAATAAAATCTCTTAACCTAGACGTAATTAGACTACACCCCATTGTTGGCAAAATTGCTTAAAAGATTTCACAAAATAAAAAAAAAATTATGTGGAACAGTGATGTGTAGTTTAATAATGTAAATAGATAGAAAAGAGAACAAAGTAAAAACGCATTGAAGTCTGTACTGAAGAAAGTCCCAGTGGGGGCTGTGTAAACTCAAAATTAAAAGCAGCTGCCTTATTTGTAGGTATAAGTAGCAAGGCAGGAATTGTGGTGGTTATACTCGTAAAAAAATTAATTAAGTGAAACTGTGCACCGTGCTGCTTTTGTGACTTAAGCAACAATTTTTATTCACGTTAACGTCGCTTCTTGATAAATGTTTAACCAAGCAAAAAGTTAATAAATATGTAAAATAAAATTAACATATGCAATTGTATAGATTAAGATAAACTCTATCAAGTTTAAAAAAAAAGGGAAATCTTAATTTCAAGTTAAATAAAACTTAATAAAAAACAAGTAGGGAAAGGGCTGTCTTCGGTTGTGCCGAAGGCTTCATACCTTTCATGAATACGCATAACTTTTTTAAGTGTCCGATCCTTACTTACAATTGGTACAAACTCTTCAAAACTGTTAATTTGCAATCGATTATATGGGAGCTATATGTTATGTTAGTCCGATCTGTATGATTTTCACTACACACATCACATATGTAATAAGTACCAAACCTGCAAAATTTTACGTTCCTAGCTTCTTAACTGCAAAATCTATAGCCCAAAACCCATTTATCGAAACTATCGATTATATGGGAGCTATATGTTTGGTTGGTCCGATTTGAGTCATTTTCACTACACATGTTACTTATACAATATGTACGAAAATTGCAAAATTTTGCGGTCCTAGCTTTTTAATTGCAAGATTTATAGACCAAAACCCGTTTATCGGAACAATCGATTGTATGGGAGCTATGCTTTGTATCGGTCCGATCTGGCTGGTTCCGACAAATGATTAATCCCATGCAAAATGGCGGCCCTATACCGAATTTCATCGAGATAGGTCTAAAATTGAGGGACTAGTTTGCGTTCAAACAGACAGACGGACAGACGGACGGACGGACAGACGGACATGGCTAAATCAACTCAGCTTATCATCCTGATCATTTCGGTATACTTAATGGTGGGTCTATCTCTTCTTCTTCTCATACTTACAAACATCGGACCAAAGTTATAATACCATTTCATGTTCATGAAAGGTATAAAAAAAGTACACCATCAAAAAAAAATATATATATCTATATTCAAAGATATCACATTCAAAAGCGAAATAAAAACAACATCTCGCGCTACCATTGCAACACCATCATCGCGCGCCACTACCTCAGCGAGCCGCTATCGCGCGCCACATCTCGCGCGCACTACCACAACTCCACAATCGCGCGCGCGCCATTGTAACTGCGCACCATCATCGCGCGCGCTACCTTCACAACGCGCCACAGTGCAACACCACCCTCGCGCGCGCTCCCTTCAACAACAGCAACCGGTTGTAACACCGGCAACAACGGGGGCCGCCCACATATAGGCCCGCCGTCCAACCGGCAACAACAATAACAACAACAGCAACCGGTTGTAACACCGGCAACAACAACAACAACTACCAGCAGTGACAACAGCGGGGGCCGACCTGTTCTAGGCCCGCCGCACAAATACCAAAAACAGCCACAGTAGTCAATCAACTGTCGCCTATGGTTACACTAACCTGGAAAATAATCAACGCCTTTTGAAATGTCTGAAAGGAGAAGCTAGGGAAGTTGTCAAATCGCTACTTATACACCCAGATAACGTTAGTGCTGTTATGGAGCAACTACAGTTTCGTTTCGGTCGGCCGGAGTGGTTGATACGAAGTCAGCTTCAACAGCTTAAAGAAATTACCCCAATATCTGAGTCCGCCATTGAGAAGCTCATTCCCTTCGCCACAAAAGCAAAAAACTTGTCCATCTTTTTACAGTCTGTGAACGGTACACAGCATCTTTCGAACCCAACGTTGCTAGAGGAGCTAGTCAGTAAGCTTCCTATCAGCAAAAAGATGGATTGGGCTAGATACGCCGCCGCCATCAAACCATATCCAACTGTCATCGACTTCAGCCACTGGCTCAGCGAATTAGCAAATTTGGTGTGCACTTTGCAACAAAGTGATAGCAAACGTCGCGTAGTATTGCACACCATAGAGAACCGGCCGAGTCAGTCACAAACGGCTATCAAGTGCTCAATCTGCAAGGGGCAACACAAAGTTAGTATGTGCAAAAAGTTTATCGATTCTAGTGTGTCTGATAGATGGGCTTTGGTAAAGCAGAACCGCTTATGTTTTTCTTGCTTGCGGAATGGTCATTCGTCGCGCGATTGTCGTAGTCGCATAGTCTGCATGGTTGATGGTTGTCAACGTAAGCACAATAAATTTCTGCACGAGCCAAGCCAAGCCACTAGTACGACGGTCACATCACAACAGCTGGTAGGTACCACCAGCGTAGTTGAGCCAATGCTGAACTGCTCCACCAATGTATCCAAACAACAAGGGCTATTATTCCGCGTCTTGCCAGTAACGCTTTATGGGCCACATAAGAAGATTGATACATATGCAATGTTAGACGAAGGCTCCTCCATTACGATGATGGATAAGAGTCTTTTGGGGAAGCTTGGTATCCGTAGGAAAGAATTCCATTTAAATATGCAATGGTTTGGAGGAAGAACGGCCCACGAAGCAGCAACAGTAGTCAATCTCCACATCAGCGGAAAATGTATGTGTAAGCGCCATAAGTTACGGCGTGTGTACGTTTTGCCAAATGGACTATCCACTACCAATCTACCTAGCTTGCCCTTGACATACTCCAATGTAATTCCAATGTTACTTATCGGTCTGGACCATTGCCACTTAGGCTTGCCCTCCATCACTATGCCATTGGAGGATCGCGGTCCCTATGCCGCTAACACAGAACTTGGTTGGGTAGTATTTGGGCCCACCAATAATAGAAGTACGCCAGGCGCAACGTGTTTACATGTAAGTAAGGTGAGGGATTTACACGCGCTAGTAGAAGAGTATTTTGATATTGACAGCTTCGGAGTACGCCCTGCGCCGGCCATAAAAAGCAATGCTGATGAGCGTGCTGAACGTATACTTAAGGAAACTACAATTCGCGTCAATGGAAAGTTTGAAACAGGGCTTCTTTGGAAGAGTGACCACGTTAAGTTGCCTGATAGCTATCAAATGGCTTAAAGCAGATTGTTGAGAATTGAACGAAGATTTAAAAAGGACCATCTTTTCGCCACAGCATACAAAGAAATCATACTTCGTTACATTGAGAAAGGGTATGCCAGGTGATATAGGAATAGTAAGCACAAAGTTATGGTATCTGCCTCACTTCGGGGTAGTGAATCCCAATAAGCCCGGGAAGCTCCGTCTAGTGTTTGATGCTGCCGCATCTGTCGAAGGTGTGTCACTTAACTCATGCTTACTCAAGGGCCCCAAGAATATCAGTCAATGCCTTCTGTATTATTTAACTTTCGGATCGGGTCAATCGGAGTGGCTAACTGAGCCTTCACTAAGTCAGCCGTATTGACCGCAGCAACCCTGCGGCCACCCACCTCACCACACTTCACACCTCACACGCACACTAACACCATTACACATACACCAAATGTCAACACAAAAAGACGCACACAAGTTACAAAAGAACACAATCGCTTATGCCATTGTACCCGCCACTACTTTTTTGCGCTTAATAATCCGAATAAATTCAAATTTCATCTTTTAAACCTAAAGTTTAGTTTTGGTTGTTTTTCGCTGTATTTAATTGAGTGAAGTGAAGGTGAGTCAAGTGCAGTGTACTGAAAAAATCATGGTCCATCTCGCCAAAGTGAACAGCACCTATGGACAAAGCAAGTGAAAAAAAATAAATACATATATATAAGTCCACAAAAAATTAAAAATAAAAAAGGCGCAAAATAGATTGGAAAACAAAAAAAAAAAAAACCATGAAAATTTAACTAACTAAAGTGCACAAAGTTGAAAACAAAAACGTGTACAAGTAAAACCCATATTAGGGTGAACAAAAAAAAAAAAAACAAACAAAACATCTAAACATTCCAACAAACTAAATTATATTCAAATCGGACGCGCCGGTCAACAAATAATAAAACAATAAAAAGCTAAAACACAAACATCAAATTAAAACTACAGTCCACTAATTAAAGAACCGGGCGCGAAAATATAAAACTATTAAAAACAAAAAGGAAATAGCGAGGGTAGAAAGGACAAACAACAACAACAAAAATATATATTAATTATAGAAAAAGAAAAAAAAAACAAAGCTAAGTAAATCTCCCTTAACCCTTGCAAAAGAGCTGTGAGTCGTATCCAATTAATTATTCAGACGTTCATTTGGCTTTTCTACGGATTTTTTTTCCATAAATCCGTATAACTAAAATCGAACGGATACATATATATAATAATATTTACCTATACAGATGTACATACATATTCAAAATTGAATTTCCCTTAAAAATACGGGACCCTTAAATAACAGGATTGAAAATTATATATATACATATATAAAAATTCTGATCCCGGTCAAAGTCCGACCATCCCATCATTACATAAATACAAACATACATATAAATTTTCATATTAAGTCCCGCTCAAAAGTATTACAACAAATACTTACAAAAATAAAAAACCTCACCGCGGACCTACTGCTTATTTTTCGTGTCGTCAAATCTAATTTCCAACAACAAAATATTATTTCAAGTTTCCACTTGCAAATTTGCCCGGCAATACCCCCTCTGCTTGCATCCCAACAAATAAGTCAAGCAAAGGCAGGATTGTGTAAAACAAAATAAGCAGTAACTAAATTTAAAGAAAAGAACAAATCGAAGGAAAAATATTGACATATTAATTACATATATATTCGAACAAAAGTTTGATCAGCGACAAAGCTGCACTCAAAAAATAATTAAGTTCTTTGATCCCGTACCTGGTAACTTAAGCAAAGGAAAGTAAATCAAAACAAAGCATAGAAAATTTGATCCATTGCTTCTATTGTTTACATAGAAACTAATAGACATACACACAAACGTGTACATAGCATAGCCACCCTCGCGACAAAGCAAAAAATTAACAACTAAACATACCCACCAAAAAATAGTGGAAGTACTTATAAATTGACAAAATATTACAAAAAATACTGTAAGTAGTTACAAAAAATATATAAGGGAAAAATAAGCGGTAAGAATTACAATTAGTCTTGGACATTTGTTAAACAAGAAAAAACCATTTTAGAAACTACAGTCGCGTACAAAACAATAGTAGCGTCAATTAATAAATCTCGGTCCTTTAAAAAATAGCATATATTCATAAATATTTGCATTTATATATCGACTTATCGGTCAAAAAATTAAATCGGTAACGACTGAAAAACTACAGTCGCGCGAAAAAAATAAACACCGGCAGACACAAAAGCTCGGTAAATTAAGCAAAAAAAAGATATATCTAAACTTTTATAGTAAAAGAGGTTCAGCTTCGACTCAAAATGTCAACGGACCCTAAATCACCTCATCTATTATTAGATATACCCAAAATGGGTGAAGAAGAAAAGCCTCAAGGCAGCCCAGCTGAAAGCACCCGTTCAAAACAGGGTGCAAAGTAAAAAAAGGGCAAAGATTTTTCAGCTGCAAAATTCATTGCAGAAAGTGACAGTATCATAAGATACTGCACAAGGTTTTCCTCAATTGCTATAGAGGAAAATACAGAATCGGTTCTTGAAAGAAAAATCACTTGATAGATTTTGGACACGGCTCCAAGCGGCATATGACGCAATCATCGAAACAGATGATTCAGAATTGCCCATGTTGCGGCATGTTTAAAATATGAACACTGCTTAGACCAATATGAAGAAACAAAGGCTATGATCTCCGATCAATTAAAACTTCTTAAGCCTATAACTGCACCTACTCCACCCCAGCGAGTAGAGCTGCCCCAAAGACAAATACAAGAAGCAAGCTCCGGCATATACCTTAAAGTGCCGGCCTGTGATACTGATGTATTTCATGGGGGTTATGAGCAATGGCCGTGGTTCCGAGACATGTTCTCAGCCGTTTACATAAACCACCCAAAGCTATCACAAGCGCAAAAATTATACCACTTGCGAAATAAAACAAAAGGTCAAGCAGGAATAATAGTAAAACAGTTCGCACTCAATGATGACAATTTTAATCTGGCTTGGGAAGCGTTAAAAGCTAGATATGAAAATGAAAGAGTCTTGGTCGATAAACAAATAACGACCTTAATGAATTTACCAAAAATTCAAAAGGAAACAAGTGAGGAATTTCTGAAGTTACAGTCCACAGTAACAAACTGTTCGTCGGTTCTAGAAACCCAAAAAATTCCCACGGAAAACTGGGACCCAATTCTGGTCAATATTTGCGCTGCCACATTACCAGAAAAATCACTAATTTTATGGGAGCAATCGCTCTCATCCCGTAAAAAATGCCCAACGTGGCAACAAATGAAAGATTTCCTCACCACCCAGTTCGAAATTGCAGAACGGGTAGGCACAAAAGAAACAAAGCCGATGAAGACAAAAATAAAAGCTTCTTTAAACCCCAAGCCAGTAATTATAACTCCCATAACAGGAGTAAATATAACTCAAATGACAAGAGTTTCCACAAATCTCAATCGTTCACATCTGAACAATATAGAAATATGTCATGCGAACTGTGCAGCGGAGGGCATCAACTAAGATCTTGCGAGAAATTTAGAAATTTATCAATAAACGAAAGAAATAACTTAGTCAGAACTAAGAAACTTTGCAACAATTGCCTTTCGCCTACTCATACTGCACAGACATGTGCGAGTCAATATACTTGCTCATATTGCCGTAGGAGACATCATTCGATGCTCCATAATAATAATTATAACAATGCCCAAAATAATTCAAATGCCAAAAGAACCACGGGACTAGCTGCAACTGCTAGATCGGAAAATCCCGAAAAAGACAATACTGAAAGTTGTCACGAACAACCATGCTGCTCAAATGCAGCCAGAGTACAAACGCTTCATTCAGAAAATGAAAGCAAAACACTGTTACCGACAGCAATAGTCTCCATCGAACACAGAGGAGAACTATTTAAACTAAGGGCCTTAATAGATCAAGGATCACAGCGATCATTCATAGCATCTAAGGTCCAAAAAAGTTTAAATCTGCCAACCAAACAAGCCAACTTCGAAATTTCAGGAATGGGCGGAAGAGTTGTTCAAAACTCAAATAAAATCTGCTTCATGACCCTGGTTTCAACAAGCGCGGACCAAAGAATAGAAGCACAAGCTATTGTTCTGCCGCGACTTACGAATATGCTACCAAGCTATAACATAAATAGCGAACATTGGAAAAAGTTTTCACATCTGAAACTAGCCGATCCCAACTGCCATATTATTGGGAAGCGATCTAATCCCCCAAATAATACTTCAAGGTGTTGAGAAAATCTCCAACAACCTACTAGCCAAAATACCATCTTTGGATGGATTTTAAGCGGTCAAGTCAAAGAGAAAATCTCCAGCTTCACAAAGCAAGTGGAAGATATTTCTAATGACTATCTTAACTCACAATTGAGAAAATTCTGGGAGGTAGAAGAACTACCCCCAATACCCGTTACTACAGCTGACGACAAGTATTGTGAAGACTTCTACGAGTCCACAACTACGAGATCAAAACGGGCGGTACGTCGTACGACTACCATTCAAACAACAATTTCCTGATACACTCGCCTTAGGTCACTCACGAACCTCAGCTCTACAGCAGTTTCTAAGTATGGAAAGAAACCTACTTAAAAAAGGCGAGCTAAAAACCTCATATGACAACGTTCTTGAGGAATATCTAACACTAGATCATATGGAATCAGTAAATTCCTATGAAAAAATTACAAAAGGCAAACACGCCTCATTTTATCTCCCACATCACGCGGTTATCAAACCAGAAAAACTTACAACAAAAGTAAGAGTGGTGTTTAATGCATCTAAATGCACAAGCTCAGGCAATTCATTAAATGAAGTTTTATACACGGGTCCAACATTACAGCCCGACTTAATGCTACTTATCTTACAGTGGCGGATGTATAAATACGTATTCAATGGTGACGTCGAAAAAATGTACAGACAAATCCTAGTACATGACGACGACCAAGACTACCAGCGCATTATATTCCGCAATTCACCTAGCAGTCCAATCCGAGACTACAAGCTAAAAACGGTGACATTTGGCGTAAACTGCGCCCCTTTCCTAGCCATTCGTACACTACACGAACTGGCAAAAGATACGAAAGAAAAATTACCACTAGCCGCCCCGGTGCTTAGCTCTCAAACGTACGTAGACGACATACTGTCTGGAAGCCACAGCCTTCCATTAGCGTGCGAGTCACTAGCGCAAGTTATCGAAGCCCTCGAATCAGCAGGGTTTCCATTAAAAAAGATAACATCCAACCATCCAGAAATACTGGCACAAATAAATAAAGAAAACTTGCTAGCTACCAATTTTCTAAAGTTTGAGAAAGAGAGCACCACTAAAACTCTGGGCATACAATGGGCAACTTGGTTGGGCCAGCAACTTGGCGACACGTAGCCAGTGCTGATAACCCTGCGGATCTTGGAACAAGAGGCTGCAAACCCCTGCACCTTACAACCACCACATTATGGTGGAATGGCCCCAACTGGATGGTCGAATCACCTGACGCATGGCCAAAGTCGCCTACGCGCAATATAATAGCCCCAGAAAGTAGAAGAATAGAAGGCTTTCATACAACGTTGGAGGATACAGACATCCTAGAGCGATTTTCGTCGTTCCCCCGAGCCTTAAGAGTAATAGCGTATATGTTTCAATTTGTAAATCGCTTAAAGAATAAGGTGAAAGGGATATCCAATACAAGTTATCGAAGCCCTCGAATCAGCAGGGTTTCCATTAAAAAAGATAACATCCAACCATCCAGAAATACTGGCACAAATAAATAAAGAAAACTTGCTACCTACCAATTTTCTAAAGTTTGAGAAAGAGAGCACCACTAAAACTCTGGGCATACAATGGAATGCAATATCAGACCAATTTTCTTACACTCTTGAGTCGGTATCTGCAAAATCCGCAAAAACGAAAAGACAAATTTTGTCATCTGTGGCAAAACTTTTTGACCCCGCAGGATGGCTTGCACCAATCATGATACAAGCAAAAATCCTCATTCAAGAATTATGGCTAGATGGAACCGATTGGGACGAAGTGGTGAAACCACTCCGCTTAATAAAATGGTCCCAATTTGCAAGTAACTTGCACACTATCTCCGAGATACAAATACCTCGGTGGGTGAATTTCTCACCCGATCATGAAGTCGAAATCCACGGCTTTTGCGATGCTTCTGAGAAAGCATACTGCGCTGCTATTTATGTGCGAACCCAGCACGATGGCAAAATAACAAGTCACTTATTAGTGGCAAAGGCCAAGGTCGCACCTCTTAAGACCGTAAGCCTCCCACGGCTCGAGCTAAGCGGCGCACTCCTGCTCGCAAAATTAGCCTCGACCGTACAAGCACATTTAAACCTGAGCAATAGGAAATTATATTTATGGACAGATTCAGAAATCGTCCTAGCATGGCTAGAAAAGCCAGCACATACGTGGAAAACATACGTTTCTAACCGCACAGCTCAAATCATTGACTTGGTTGGGCCAGCAATTTGGCGACACGTAGCCAGTGCTGATAACCCTGCGGATCTTGGAACAAGAGGCTGCAAACCCCTGCACCTTACAACCACCACATTATGGTGGAATGGCCCCAACTGGATGGTCGAATCACCTGACGCATGGCCAAAGTCGCCTACGCGCAATATAATAGCCACAGAAAGTAGAAGAATAGAAGGCTTTCATACAACGTTGGAGGATACAGACATCCTAGAGCGATGTTCGTCGTTCCCCCGAGCCTTAAGAGTAATAGCGTATATGTTTCAATTTGTAAATCGCTTAAAGAATAAGGTGAAAGGGATATCCAATACCGCAAGCTATGCACTTACGCATCAAGACTTGCAACGGGCAAAAACATCCCTAATCGGGTCCACGCAGACTCGCTATTACAGTAGTGAACGATCACTGTTAATGGCATCAAAGCCCATTGACAAAAAGAGCACACTCATAGTACTTAACCCCTTTGTAGACTCTAAGGGACTGCTTCGTGCCAATGGCAGGCTAGCGAACTCCAGTCTGAGCTACAATGAGCGGCATCCTATAATAATACCGGAAAAATCCGTATTTGCCACAATCTTTATCAATTATCTCCACCTCTTAATGCTACACGCCGAGCACAGGCTAATGCAACAGATGATCCGACAAGAGTTTTATATTCCTCGACTAAAGCCTCTGATCAAAAAATGCATCTTTATGTGTAAAGTCTGTACGCTACACAAGCAAAAGATGCGCACGCAGATCACGGCAGCTCTACCACCCGAACGCTGCAATTATTCTATGCCTTTCACCATCACTGGTGTAGATTTTGCCGAGCTTTTCCAGCTAAAGGCCTCGATGTTAAGGTCCTCTACCACAATGAAAGGTTACGTGGCTGTTTTTGTATGCTTTACGACAAAAGCCGTGCACCTAGAATTATGTTCAGATCTGACAACGGCAGCTTTTTTCGCGGCATTTGCACGCTTTGTCGGACGGCGAGGATTTCCCTCGAAAATCATGAGCGACAATGGCAAAACCTTTATCGGCGCTCAACGAGCTACCGAAAAGGAGTTCATACAGTTCGCCAAAGAAGTCTCGCCGCACGTCATTGAAAAATACGCACCTCAAGGCATTAATTGGCAATTTATCCCTCCAAGTGCCCCACATATGGGTGGACTATGGGAATCAGCGGTTAAAAGCTTTAAATCGCATTTCAAAAAGACCGCTGGCAATCATAAATTTACATTTGAAGAGTTCACTACGTTACTCATTCGAGTTGAAGCCGTTTTAAACTCACGGCCACTATCATCACTCTCGCAAGATCCCTCCGACTTTACAGCCCTCACTCCTGGGCATTTTCTTAGAGGAGCGCCACTTCTGGCCATACCAGAACAAAACGTGGACTCACTCTCCCTCATAAATCGATGGGAACGGATCAAAATCCTCCGTCATGAGTTTAGTCGCCGATGGAAGGAAGAATATCTTAAAGACCTTCACAAACGATATCGGTGGAAAAATACTCAAGAAGCACCTAAAATTGGAGCATGCGTCTTAATTCATGACGAATGTCTACCTCCTACCGAATGGCGGCTAGCCCGCATCGAAAAGGTACATTACCGTTCCGACGGTCACATCCGAGTAGTTGACCTACGTACGCAAAACGGCAAACTAACTCGACCGCTCGTAAAACTTTGTTTTCTACCAACCGAGTCTAATACCGCTAATACCGATCGCGCAAATACCTAAAATCAATATAAAGTCAAATACGGAGCAATTCATCCAAGGAAGCGATGTTGCTATCCGAAATAAATACCTCACTCCTAAAGAGGTAGCTCGAAGGACTTTCGTTTCCTCAATCTAAACATGAAATTATACCGCAAATAAAAATCCGTACAACGGATCCGAGTACAATAATCTTATCACATTTGAAACCATATGTTGATCAAGTGCTAAAATCAAGCACCCCTATAAGGCACTAACGCCATTTATATCTTCTTCAACAGATGTCTACCATCATGGAGATCGATGCCGTCACCACGACACCAACCATCCGCTCGGCGGTTACTGTGCCACGAGCACGAGCAACACCTGTTGCAACCCCGCGCGCCAACGCCCCACGTACCGCAATTACACCGTCGTCAGCACCTCGTAGGGCTACGAATGGTGCCGATACAGCGGCCACTGAAGCACCGTTCCCGAGGGACCCCGTAGCCGCACATAGTGCACGTTGCCCCCTTTGTCGGCGTCCGCACGCGCTGCGCTTATGCGGCATCTTCAAGGATATGCAACCACAGCAACGGCAGCAGGTAGCCCAAGCTCATGGCTACTGCCTTAATTGCTTGGCCCTGTGTAACCCACCGAAGCGTGCACATCTCAAGTTGTGTGCCAATTGTGCGACAGGCCACACCACACACTGCTACACCGGACGGCTAGGCGTAGCGCCCCCGTGGTACCGCCGCCACGCACCCACAGGCGACCCCGACCGCAACAGCCGCGCTCCGTGCAACCTCGGCGCACAGCATGGCAGCCCTGCCATCACCCACATTCGCGGACGCATCCAGGTGCTCGTTACACCGCATCAACCTCGTCAACACCCTCCTAGGCACCGGAACCGACGCCCAACCGGGCTAAGCAACGTGGTGGAAACGTTGCAGCAACTCCAGAGACTGCTAGGCTGAAGACTCGCCTAGGGGGGCCGGGATGGCTAACTGAGCCTTCACTAAGTCAGCCGTATTGACCGCAGCAACCCTGCGGCCACCCACCTCACCACACTTCACACCTCACACGCACACTAACACCATTACACATACACCAAATGTCAACACAAAAAGACGCACACAAGTTACAAAAGAACACAATCGTTTATGCCATTGTACCCGCCACTACTTTTTTGCGCTTAATAATCAGAATAAATTCAAATTTCATCTTTTAAACCTAAAGTTTAGTTTTGGTTGTTTTTCGCTGTATTTAATTGAGTGAAGTGAAGGTGAGTCAAGTGCAGTGTGCCATAGCCGAGATGTTCCACCAGGTCTACATTTGTCCTGAAAATAGATGCGCTCAGAGATTCCTGTGGAGAGATGACGTGAACAGCCCACCAGATGTATATGAGATGCAGGTGATGACTTTCGGTGCTGCCTGCTCCCCGTGTGCAGCGCAATATGTGAAGACGTTGAACGCTTCCGAATATGCTGAGCGATTTCCTCGCGCAGTCGAATCCATTGTGAAGTACCATTACGTAGACGACTTCGTGGACAGTTTCGAGTCGGTGGAGCAAGCAGTAAAGGTAGCCAAGGAAGTGACTCAAATACACAAAGCAGCCGGCTTTCAGATGCGTGGATACAAATCGAATTCAATAGAAGTAGTAGAGGCGCTAGAAAGCGATGGTGAAGCAAGTAGCATAGGAAGCACCTATTTCAACGCAAAAAATCCATCAAGCGAAAAGGTTTTAGGAATGTTTTGGCAGCCACGAGATGACACCTTCAGATATGAGCTCAAATTTCCCCGGTTAGCTGACGATGTCATCAGTGGAAGCAGGCCGCCAACCAAAAGGGAGGAACTTAGCTATGTTATGTCAATTTTTGATCCATTAGGTTTCTTAAGCCATCTGGTAATTGGGGCTAAGCTAATCATGCGTGAAATATGGAGGCGCAAAATCCTCTGCGACGAGCCGCTCCCTGATGACATCACCGGCTATTGGAGAAGTTGGCAGGGAGAAATTCGGAGAGCTGAGTCAGTCAAAACAGATCGTTTTTATTTAAATGGGGGTGAACCAAAGCACATGGAGTTACATGTTTTTGTGGATGCTAGCGAGGAAGCCTTCGCCGCCGTATGTTATTGGAGATATGTTACCGTTGATGGAAGTATTGAAGTTTCGCTTGTGTGTGCGAAGACAAAATGCGCGTCTATGAAGCCAATGACGATACCTATGCTTGAACTCCAAGCAGCCGTACTCGGAACTCGATTGTCCCAAACGATTCTCGACGAACATCGACTTGCTATCTCCTCGCGTGTCTTTTGGAGTGACTCAACAACAGTAGTCAACTGGATAAACTCCAAGCACAGACAGTATAAGCCATTTGTAGCACATCGGATAGCGGAAATCCTTTCATCAACTTCGCCAAGTGATTGGAGATGGCTTCCTACAAGCGAAAACGTAGCTAACGCAGCTACACGTCGAACGAGTGGTATAGACCTTGAACCTTCGACACGATGGTTTTAAGGTCCCAAGTTTTTATCTATGGGCGTCGAATCGTGGCCACGTACTCCAACCGCTGCCCGATCAGAAGATGAAAGTGAAGAAGAAATTCAGAAAAGACATATATTTTTGGCTATCAATAACAATTTAATTGATTTTAATAGTTTTTCCTCATATGTTAGGTTGAGGAGAACTACGGCTTGGATGTATAAGTTTATACGACGCAAAAATCGTGAAAGTTCTGGTTGTGGTAATCACGGATTATCTATGAAGGAGTTGCATGATGCTGAAGTTTATCTCTGTCGTCAAGCGCAGTCATGGGTATACGCCGTAGAGTTGAGACAATTACAAGATGGGCAACTAGTCTCAAAGGATTGTCCGATACGCAGTCTCTTGCCGTACCAGGATGAGAATTCACTCATTAGGGTGGGCGGTAGGATTCAAGCCGCCAGCTGGTTACCACTAGATGCCATACATCCGATAATACTACCACCGAAACATCGCGTCACAGAGCTAATTGTCGCGTATCATCACAGTCAAATGAAGCACCAAAATGTAGAAGCAACAATTGGTGAAATAAGACGCAAATTTTGGATCGTCAATATAAGGCAGGTTTTACGACGAGTTATAAACAAATGCATGGAATGCAGAATCGCGCGCGCTAATCCAGTCCAGCCAATTATGGGCCCGCTCCCAGAGGATAGATTGATGCCATACGTCCGGCCATTTAGCTACATTTTGTAGGCTCAGATCAAGAAGCGAAACGTGTATAAATTTGAAGGGTTACTCACTCAGGCGTATATCCTTGGGATTTGGGCTGTATTGCTCTTTGACAACTTCTTCTTGATTTGTTATCGAATGTCTTCAAAGGTTTCGTCTCAAGCTAAATTTGCACTAAAATCTGATGAATTTTCGCTAGAATTGCAACACGAAACTTATTGCGGCCGTTGTAAATCTATACGAACAATTATTAGCAAGTACGATTATGTATAAACGCTTGTATATTATTGAGAAGACCACGATATGTTTTTGTAAACAGTTTTTCTAGTAAATATTTATTGAATTCACAAATTGTAATTGCTGTCGCTGTGCGGTTTTTACAATATCACATACATAGGTAAAGTAAAATTGTTCACAAGATGAAAGAGTTTCCAAAAAAAAACAATCGCTTGTATGCCGCGATATATGTATATATGCTTTCAATTGTGTTTAATAATTATGCTTTTGAATGATATGTACTAAATGACGAGTTATGAAAATGTCGCACTTGTAAGAGTTTTTTTTCACTTTATAATAGCAGTACGTATTAATCTATATAAAAACAACTTTTATAAAAAGGGTGTAAAAACTCGTCAAATGCCGGTGTATATATCAAGGTAAAAAACTTGTAATAATAATAATGATGGCCGCCCCCACATCATAAAGAGGTAATTCAATGCAAATTATTATATTTGTACAATTCATGTAATGGGTTTTATTATGGTTTTGGGATTGGGACGGGTGGCTACCTAAGTCGCGTAAACATTCTGCCTCCCCTAGGCGTACTAAGCGCCTAGTGTATGCTGTAGCTCCTGCAGGGCTCGAACGGCCTCTTGGATGAGGATTCGTCCGACCTTATTTTTGTAGGTAGAGGTGCGCAAGCCGGTTGCGGTGCATCGGATGGTGCGATCGCCGACGCTGGTTGGTCGTGGCGGTTGACGAGCGATGGGAGCACGACCGTTGGCCCTTGGAGGCTGCTGTTGAGTGCGACGACGATGACTCGCTGGTCGGCGGCGCGGCTCCTGGCGGCGTGGTGGTGGAGGTATCTCCGCTACAGGCGGGGCGACGTATGCGGGTTGACGGCTGCCGGTGTCCCGATGGAGAAATGTGTGGTGGTGCTGCCCGCAGACCCGACAGCTCTCGGTTGAGGTGCACTGATTGGTACGATGCGATAGCGCTAAACAGTTGGTGCAGTATTGATGTGCCCTAGCGATTAAGAAACGCTGTTGTGGCTGCATGGCCGTGAACGCTGGGCACATCAGCAACGAATGATGACGCAAGCACAATCTGCATTTTCGGTAATCCGGTACGGGTTCGCTACGGCGCGGGCGGGCTGCGGGCAGGGTTACCTGCGATGCCAACGAGCGGCGTGGGGTTGGAACCGGAAAGCGTTGACGATCCATCTGTAGAGGAGAGAGTAATGCATATTAGTTATGCGCTTCGGCGTGGGCATAGTTTGGGAGAGTGCCTAAATAGTTGCCTGAGATAGCACGAGATTAGTGGACTGTATGAATTTTTCGATAGCACGAGATTAGTGGACTGTATGAGTTTTGGGAGATGGGAGTGGGCTCTTAGAGCCCTCGTCACTCTCGGCTGACGGTAGAAAACATAGTTTTGTGAGGGGTCTGGTAAGAATACCATTCTGGGTGCGGACGTCTACGACACGAATGTGTCCATCTCGTCCTGAGTGTAGATTTTCCAATCGACCTAGTCGCCACTCAGTGGGAGGTAAATTGTCTTCCTTGATGATGAAGAGATCGCCAATTTTCGGGGGAGTTTGGGCGTTTTTCCATCGGTAACGCTTTTGCAGATCGGTGAGGTAGTCAGTTTTCCAGCGTTTGCTGAACTGATGATGCAGAACTTTCAGTCTTTTCTATCTATTTATCATAGATAGATCTTCGTGATTCGGTTCGGGGAGCGAGAGCGTTGGTGCTCCTCGAAGAAAATGACCTGGTGTGAGGGCAGTGAGGCCATTCGGGTCCTAAGACAGTGGGGATATGGGACGAGAATTAAGTACGCCTTCTATGCGAATTAATAGAGTCGAGAATTGTTCAAAGGTAAAATTGTGAGTTCCGGCTACCTTTTTGAAATGGGTTTTAAAGCTTTTGACAGCGGATTCCCATAATCCGCCCATGTGCGGTGTGCCGGGGGGTATAAACTTCCAATTTATTCCTTGTGGGGCGTACTTCTCAACAATATCTGACGAGACTTCTCGCATAAATGATACGAATTCGAGTTCGGTCGCCCGCTTGGCGCCGATAAATGTTTTGCCATTGTCGCTCATCATCAGGTTCGGGTATCCTCGGCGTCCTACAAATCGGGCGAAGGCGGCAAGAAAGGCTTTGCTGGTGAGGTCTGAGCACAGTTCCAGGTGGACCGCTTTGGTGGTAAAACAGACAAAGACTGCCACGTAGCCCTTTACGAGGGTTTGAGACCTAAGCATAGATGCTTTTAATTGAAAGGGGCCAGCAAAGTCTACACCAGTTGTGGTGAAGGGGGGAGCGAATCGACATCGTTCGGGGGGCAAGGCTGCCATGATTTGTGACCGCGTTTGTTGTTTGTGAGTAGTGCAGACTTTACACTGGAAAATGCGCTTTTTTATAAGTGGTTTGAGACGGGAAATGTGAAATTCTTGCCTTAATGTTTGTTGCATGAGACGCGCTTCCGCATGTAGGAGCATTTCGTGGAGGAATCGTATATACAGAGTACAGAGGCGCGACTTTTCAGGTAGGATAATGGGATGACGCTCATTATAAGTGAGAGTTGCATGGGCTAGTCGACCATTTACTCGGAGAACTCCGCTCTTGTCTAGGAAGGGGTTAAGTACAAGTAGGGAACTTCGTTTTGAAATTGAGTGGGCATCCTCTAGACATGATCTTTCGAGAGGGTAATATCGAGTTTGGGCCATGATTATGAGGCGATGTTTAGATCTTTTGAGATCGGCATGAGTTAGGGAGTTTTCGGTGGGTTCTCTAATACCGTTCACCGCGTCTTTCAGCCGACGTACAAATTTGAGAACGTAGGCCATTACACGTAAAGCACGAGGGTAGGAAGAGAATCGATCTAAGAGATCCTCACTCTCTTCCGTAGCATGTAGGGCTTCTACTTTTCGTGATTCTGGGGGGTTGACGTTACGAATTGTTGGTTGTGACCAATCTTCGGGGGATTTCGAAAGCCACTCTGGCCCATTCCACCAGAGGGCGGAATTTGCGAGATCGACTGGCGTACAACCTCGGGTGCCCAGATCCGCTGGGTTTTGTTTGCTGGGTACGTGTCGCCGTGGGACATTACCGACGAGATCTATTATCTGCGCCGTTCGATTGGAGACCGAGATGGGGTTGCACTACTGCGACTAGTTTGGCTAGTAAGAGCGCTCCACATAGTTCCAGGCGTGGCAGACTTATAATTTTGAGAGGAGCCACTTTGCCTTTGGACACAAGGAGGTGAGAGAAGGCTTGGGTGCCGACAGTAGTTCGCACATAGAGGGTTGCGCAATAAGCCTTTTCAGAGGCGTCGCAAAAACCATGGAGCTCGACTAAGTGGTCAGGGGCGAAGTTAATCCATCGGGGTATGTTGAGATTGGAGATGGAGTGCAGATTCTTTGCGAATTGCGTCCATTTTACGAGACGGATCGGTTTGAAAAGTTTTGCAATAGCGGAGAGAATCCCTCGCTTGGTGGCTGCCGTTGAGGCTGGTTCTGAGTCCACAGTATAAGAGAATGTGTCCGAGAGCGCATTCCATTGAATCCCAAGAGTTTTGGCGGTACTACTTTTCTCGAATTCGAGGAAGTCGGTGTCCAGTAAGTCCGCCTTGGGAATTTGCCTGAGAATGTCCGGATGGTTTGCCGTGATATTTTTTAATGGGAAGCCGGCTGAGTTGAGTGCATCAATGGTCTCATTTAGGGATTGCACGGCGGATGGGAGATCATGGCTGCCGGATAAAATATCGTCAACATACGTCTCGGACTTTAATATTGGAGCTGCGCGTGGATGAGAGTTGGCTATGTCTTT
Organism: Sphenella marginata; assembly: GCA_951509765.1. NCBI lineage: Eukaryota > Metazoa > Arthropoda > Insecta > Diptera > Tephritidae > Sphenella > Sphenella marginata. The sequence goes on along the minus strand of OX608083.1, from coordinate 33,606,422 downwards.
CGACAGCTTGTGCAGAGTGCAAATAGCCGTTTTTAGCTTGAAGTCCTTTATTGGACTGGTTTCGGGGGTTCGGAATATTATCCGGTGGTAGTCTTGGTCATCGGGGTGTAGGAGGATCTGGCGGTACATTTTTTCCACATCGCCATTAAACACATATTTATATGTTCTCCATTTCAACAACATAAGTCGGAGATCGGGTTGGAGGGTTGGGCCAGTGCATAGGGTATCATTGAGGGAGTGACCGGACCCTGACTTCTTGGAAGCATTAAATACAACTCTGACTTTTGTTGTCTTTTTGTCTGGTCTGACGACCGCATGGTGAGGGAGATAGAAAGAGCAGTATTTCCCTTGATATTCTATCTCATTTGGGCTGCACTCTTCCATGTGGCCTAAGGATAGGTATTCTTCGAGTACCTTGTCGTACTGCTTCTTGAGATCGCCCTTATTTAAGAGTGTACGTTCCATGCCGTTGAACTGTCGTAGGGCTGCAGTACGGGATTGGCCTAGGTCGATATCGTTCGGAAATGTGTGTTTGAAGGGAAGCCGAACCATATATCGACCGTTATCTATTCGAGTGGTTGTGCTTTTGTAGAATTCTTCGCTCATTTGGTCTTCGGGAGTTTCCACTGGGGTGCTGGGTATCTCTTCGATTTCCCAGAACTGTCTAAGTTGTTCATTCAACTGACTATTGGTTATTTCCCACGCTTGGGAGGAATGCCCTCCAACCTTTTCGGGAGTTTGGCCACTTATTATCCATCCAAAGCTGGTATTTTGTGCTAGCAGGCTGGGAGAGATCTTTTCTATGCCATTAAGCATTATTTGAGGGATAAGATCACTACCCAATACCAGATCGATTTGAGAGGGGTTTTGGGTGTTCTGGTCTGCTAGTTCGAGATGGGACCATTTTCGCATTTGGCTTTTCATTTAGCCTGAGGGTTGGAAGTTGCCTAGTTAGACGGGGTAGCACTATTGCCTGGGCTTTTATATTTATTTTCCTGTCATTTGAGACTAGGGTCAACGAGCACAGCTTATTTGAGGTTTGTACCACTCCGCCTCCCATACCCGAGATTTCAAATACAGAGTGGGTATAGGGAAGCCGGAGTTTTGCTTGAGCTTTGGCGGATATGAAGCTTCTTTCATTGCTGGCTTCTATTGTGGCTACCTGAGATCTAGTTCTGTGAATTCCAGAACTCATACTGGGAGAAGCTGTGTCGTGAAGAGTTGTGTTATGTCGGCCTTGGCAGTGCATGCACGTTCTCGTGCTTTGGCAGTCTTTCAAGAGATGGGTTTGGGCTAAACAATTTTCGCAGATATTATTGTCTCTTACGAATTTTCTGCGTTCTGAGATTGGCAACTTTTTATACCGCAAACAGCTTTGTAGGGTATGCGTTTGTTGTTTGCATAATTTGCAGGTATAAAATCGTTGCTGCTCTGTGGCGTGGGATTTTGTATGTGTTGGGGGGTTGTTGCTGTGGGTTTGGGGTTGAGACTGCCTGAACTGGGGGGTGTTCTGACTGGGGTGTGGCCTTGAGAAGTTTGTGGAGGGTGGATTATATCGGGGTTTGGCTGGACGCCATTGATCCACCCTTTCCACTATCTCGTAGCGAGTAGTCAGAAACTGGTTCATTTGGGACCAGTTCGGTAGGTCTCTTCTGGAGCTTAATGATTGCTCCCACAGGGCAATTGTATTCTTTGGTAACTTTGACGTTACCAGATATATTAAAATGGGATCCCAGCTGGAGGTTTCGACTTGTTGTGTCGCTAGTATTTGGAGGGCGTTATTTACTGAGGATTGTAATTTTTGTATATCCTCACTATTTTCCGACTGAATCGCTTTTAGATTCATGAGAATTCGGGTTTGATTATCGACCAGGACTCTTTTGTTCTCATATCGTGACTTGAGAGCTTCCCATGCTAGGGCAAAATTGTCGTCACTTAGGGGAAATTTTTTATTTTTTTATTTATTTATTAGATGAAAAACAACAATAAAATTGCTATTCTACAGAGAAAAGGAGCTCTAGCTGCCAGGGCTTTCGGCTCACATTCTAGTAAAACTGGTTTAATAAGCTAAGATTATACAAAAGGGGGATTCAATCAATTATATTACAACGTATATTAATAGCTGGTATTAAAATTAGAATATAATAATTGAAATATAATAATGAGGTCAATTAATAAAATTAAATAAGTGTTAGATTATTTTTCTAATATCGGCTCTGATTAAGTATTCTGCGATTTTTTCGATATTGTTTTTGGTGACCGCTTTCAACATAAATGACGGGCTCCCGGTAGTAAATAACGATTCTCTAATCGTCTTGAGGTGTTCGCAGCTGTCAAGTAGGTGCTTCGTTGTTAGGGGTGTGGTGCTGCAAAATGGGCAAGCCGTTGGCATCATCCCACTTAGTAGATGGGAATGTGTAGCAATTGTATGCCCTATGCGGAGACGGACAAAGGCAGTAATGTCGCCTGTCCGGCAATCTGTAGGATAAGTGGCCCGAGTGGCAGTGGGGTTCAGCTCGGCATATTGGTGCTGAAATGAGCTCCAATTAGAGGTTCGTTGGAACTTGATACACTTATTTATGTGGTTGAATATATCCTTGCGCGTTATATACTCAAAAATATGTAGTGGTTGTATGCCAGCATCTTTCGCTGTTTGATCGGCAAGTTCATTACCTTTAATGCCTGAATGGCCAGGCACCCACATGAGTTTTATTTGCGCAGAATTGTCTATCAGCACACTCCGTATGTCAGTGATTAGAGGCGATTTATTTACCGTGTTTAAGACACTGGATAATGTGGACATGCTGTCGGAGCAAATAATTGTCTTTTGGTTTGAGCTCACCGCTAACTGCAGTGCGCTATAAATCGCTGCTGCTTCAGCAGTAAATACAGAGCAGTAAGGCGAAAGTTGTCCAACTGATATCGTTTTTCCATCCGATTGGGTAACAGCAAAAGTGGTATGTTCTAGACATTTAGAGCCATCGGTAAAGATAAAATTCCAGTCTTTTCGAAATGGTGCTGAGTATTCATCAAAAAGGCGCTGGTATACAATAGAGCTCGTACTCGTCTTAGGGAACTTTGTTAGCCCTAGGAGGAAAGAAGACTGCCTCAAATGCCATGGTGGTGACTTTTAGGGGAAATTGTTCTACTATTTGAGCTGCCTTACCTTTAGTCTTTTGACGGAGGTGATACAGTTTTTGGGCGCTGGAGAGTTTGGAGTGGTTGATATAAACCGCTGTGAACATGTCACGGAAGGACGGCCATTGATCATACCCTCCATAAAAAATTTCTGTATCACATGGGGGGACTTTCAGGTTCATATGGGAGGACTCTGAGGGGGGTTGGGTTGGCACTTGAGGCGCGGGTTTACTCAATTCCTTGAGTTGGAGTTGATCGCCTATTTGAGCCTTTGTCTCCTCATACGCTATTAGGCAGGCTCGGTATTTACCGAAGGCGGCAGATTTAAAATCATCGGGAAGGTCCTGGTCGTCTGATTCTACTACCACGTCAAAGGCACTCTGTACTCTAGACCAAAATACATCGATATTTTTATCTTTTAATTTTAGGGCTGACTCGGTATTGCCTTGAAGGGGGGTCGCGCTGAACCGAGTACAGTAATCTGTAAAAATATCTGTTTCAGATATAAATTTATTTTCAGCCACGGTAGTCATTCTAAATTGAGATTTGCTTCACTTGACTTTAGCAATTTTGGGAGATTTTATCGACCTTTTCTTTTATTTACGCAAACAAATTTTTTAACTGGGAATTCAGCAGTCTTGTACCACTGTTCAGGGGATGTACTGGTCTAAAAGGAGTATATACGCGATGTACACGGTAGTTATATACGTTTAAATGGATACAATTAATGGGCGGTAATTTATAATTTTATCAATTACTTTTTCGGGATTTGCAACACTAATTTATGGTGCTTATTATTTTACGTTTGACCCAAAATTGAAATTTATTGAATTTGTGAGGAATGGTTTTAATAACCAGTGAAATTTAAAATATTTTATTTGAGAGGAAACTTTTGCGTTTAGGCCCACTGTCTTTGAACGTATATATGTATATATATATATTTATAAAAAGAGATTTTCGTGTTATTTATTTCTTACACTGTATGTGTGTGAAATTTCGCCGTAACTAATTTGGGTTCAACGAGATTTATATATATATATATAATTGGCGGGAAAATTAGGGGTTTTGGCGGGAACCAATATTGAGATTTAGGGATTATAATTTTAGAATATTATATATATGTGTATGAGCAGGGGCTGGTTTCTTCAATGGCGAAGAAGGACCATGTATAAATTTGAAGGGTTACTCACTCAGGCGTATATCCTTGGGATTTGGGCTGTATTGCTCTTTGACAACTTCTTCTTGATTTGTTATCGAATGTCTTCAAAGGTTTCGTCTCAAGCTAAATTTGCACTAAAATCTGATGAATTTTCGCTAGAATTGCAACACGAAACTTATTGCGGCCGTTGTAAATCTATACGAACAATTATTAGCAAGTACGATTATGTATAAACGCTTGTATATTATTGAGAAGACCACGATATGTTTTTGTAAACAGTTTTTCTAGTAAATATTTATTGAATTCACAAATTGTAATTGCTGTCGCTGTGCGGTTTTTACAATATCACATACATAGGTAAAGTAAAATTGTTCACAAGATGAAAGAGTTGCCAAAAAAAAACAATCGCTTGTATGCCGCGATATATGTATATATGCTTTCACTTGTGTTTAATAATTATGCTTTTGAATGATATGTACTAAATGACAAGTTATGAAAATGTCGCACTTGAAAGAGTTTTCTTTCACTTTATAATAGCAGTACGTATTAATCTATATAAAAACAACTTTTATAAAAAGGGTGTAAAAACTCGTCAAATGCCGGTGTATATATCAAGGTAAAAAACTTGTAATAATAATAATGATGGCCGCCCCCACATCAGCTGATTTGCATGCGGCGAATTGGTGTGGGGTGATTTCCGCGAGGGTTGCCACACGTCCCAAATGATTCCATATTTCATACTTAAGCTAAGGGTGTGTTTATATGTTGAGGTGAATAATATAATATAATTCAGAATGAGATATAGTATAAAGATGAGATATAATATATGAAAATAATTGTACTAAAATATACAAAATGATATAAAGAGGTAATTCAATGCAAATTATTATATTTGTACAATTCATGTAATGGGTTTTATTATGGTTTTGGGATTGGGACGGGTGGCTACCTAAGTCGCGTAAACAAAACGATTTGATGAGGTGTTTGACTGTAAGCGTGTGAGTGATGAGTTGTCGTCGAAGGAAGTTGAGTGGTTCTTCAATTGCCCTTATAATCCATCAGAAGGCGGTATATGGGAGCGCATGGTGCGTTCCGTGAAGCAGGTTTTAAGTCACACTTTGAAAGAAGTTGCTCCGCGTGAATACACATTACAAAGCCTAATCATAGAAGCAGAAAACATAGTGAATTCGAGGCCACTCACGCATCTTCCAATCTCAGCCGATCAAGAAGAGCCACTTACCCCGAACCATTTCTTGGTGACTAAAAAAATTACTATAATTAATTATTTTTAAGACAGTTTTAAAATAATGAATTGTAAGTAAAAATTATAATTAAAATGGGAATGCTGACGTCTCGCATTATTTAAAAGGAATAGGGTTTTTAGGTAAGGGGCCATCGAAACCCAGGTGCATCGATGGCCATGGATGAGGGTGGGCCAAGCACCGGGCGTCGCAACTACACCCGCGACATGTTCGGCCTTATTTTTTATTTCTATTGTTTGTTTATTTCTATTTTTCAGCGTGGTAATCGGTCGTTTCCGATTCGTTTGATTTTCAGGTTTTTTTTAATTTACTGGGTTTTTTTTTTGTTGCCATTCGATTTATTTAAATGATGCTTATTTGAATCTCAGTTTCGGTTAATTTTGTTTATCGATTTTTTTTTTCAAAAGCTTTACCCCCGTTTCGTTTTGAATTTTGATTTGAATCGTATCTGCCAGTTTTGGTCTTCGGTTAATTTTGAATATTTTGTTCCACCCGTTTAATTATTTTTGAATTTACATTTGAATTTTGTTGCCTGTTTTCTTTTTGAGTTTTTGTTTGAATTTTGAGTTTGAATTTGAAATGTCAACGGTCTGTCCGTGGCATCCGGGTTGAACCGGATGTTGTTTTAAAAGTTGTTTTGACGCGGTTTTTGCGTTTTTCCCCGCGTTCAAAGGCATGATTCGAATTTTCTCTGCTTATGGCGCAGGACGGTAAGGTTGGCAAGAGCCCACCCCAGCCGACAATGACTAGCCACAGTGCGACCTCAATATCATGCCGACCGCCTTCCTTACTGCTCCATTTTGACGCGTTTACATAACAGATGGCGCCCAAAGTGGTACCTGAGGCGCTGGCCTCGATGACTTTTCTGGTCGTGAGGTTTCACCATCTCGTATGTCCCAGGTTGGCAAGTCCAGGAGCCGCCACCTGCGTTGCGACGGGATGGTGGGACTGATCAGGTTGTCCGGATGGGTCTTTGGGCTCAGTAGCCAAGGGCTCCACGAGACTTCACGTCATGCCCACCGGAAGTTTCGCATTTCACCCGGTGAGATAGTGCTAAACGCACTTAGTTTTTTTTTGTAATATACATATTTTTTTTTGTCCCGGGTCTGTTGTCCGATGTCGGCTTCGGGAAAATATATATGTCCGCTAAGTGGGGTTTAGTTTGTTTTTGGGATTTTTTTTTTACTTTTGTTTTGCCGAACGTGTGTTTTGTTTTGTCTTTGTTTTTTTGTATGCATTTTTTTTTTCCTTTTTGTAGGTATCTCCACTCCTCTAACCAGTCTCAGGTGGCAGCCTTCAGCAGCCTCTTACTTGCGGAAGGAGGAGTGGGGAACCGAATAACCCCCTTCCCAACTGTGCAAGTCTGGGGAAATGCGGCACCTAGCTGCATCCTTTCATTGCGGCGCAGCTAAGGAGGGGTAGAACTTAAATTTTAAGTTTTTTTTCCATTTTCGGTCTACAGCACCCCGACAAGTCTCAGGTGGCAGCCTTTTTTCAAAATTTTCGCCATGGTACACCCACATGTCTCAGGGTGAGGTGTCCTTAAGACCATCCCTGCATTGCGGTAGGTGTACCTGGATATGTCCTTGTCAAATGTTTTATGTTTATTCTTTTTCAATTATACCTATGCTTTCTAGTGATGGGATGTCAGCATTCCCATTTAATATTTAAATACATATACATTCATTCCCATTTTATATTTAAATACATATACATACATTTTTCAAACTACAGAACGTATTTCATTGCTTTTTGATTTTCAAAGGTATATTTACTAATCAAACTTTCTTTCAGCGTATATTGTACACGTATATATGTGGCAACCCTGCCACGATTCATATAAAAAGACATGAACTTTCCAGTCTCTCAGATCGGCTAGTTATCCCGCAATGCAGTCCGTTATCGTTTTTATACATATCAGGCCATCGCAGATGTAGAAAAACAATTGTTTCCTTCTTCTGAGATGTCACCTTGAGGAATACGCACGCGAGTCAGCAATAATAATTAAATCAATAAATGTTCACTTAAACCGTACGCTAAATATCGCTTTATTATATAACGCTACATTGGTGACCCCGACGGTTTTTTTTGATACAAAACAAAAGTTGATATTATCCAATCAGTTCGCTAAAACATATTTTACACGAGGTAAAGTAATTAACAATTTCTATATAATGACTGAGGCTAGTTCCTCCACACAAGCCCCGGCAACTACACTTAATATGACTGTCCGTGCACCACCATTCTCCGCTGAGCGTCCTGCGCTATGGTTCGCGCAATTGGAATCACAATTCAGGATCCGCTTCGTAATGAACGAGAGCGATAGGTTCCACCATGCGGTTTCGCTCATTGACACGCATTCAGCAGCCGAAGTTGAGGATATAATATTGAATCCCTCAACGTCAACTCCGTATACCATTTTATAACAAGCCTTAATAGAACGCTTAACAAAATCAAAAGATGCTAAACTCCTTCAATTGTTGGATGGAGAACAAATCGGTGACCGTACACCATCCCAGATCTACCGTCACCTGCGCAGTCTTTGCCCAGATGTGCCAGATAATGTCATAAAAGCAAGGTGGCAGTCACAGCTTTCACCACAGACTCGAGCATGCTTAGCAGCACAACCAGATGCTTCTCTGGAAGTTCTTAGCCGTCTTGCGGATAAAATTCACGAGGTAATTCCTAGCGTTTCCCATTCAATTGCCACCGTTTCCGAAGACACATCCGTCGGAAATTTCCGAAATACGCAAGCAGCTGGAAAAAATAAATGCAGGAAAGCCACGTGCCGAATTCAGAACTGACCAACATTCACGTAGACGCAGCTCATCACGTAGTCGTTTTAGTACAGAAGGTTTTTGCCGATTTCACAAAAAATTCGGTAACCAGGCCAGGCGCTGCCTCCCTGGTTGTAAATTTCCGGGAAACGCCAAGGAGGGTCAATAGAGGCGGTTGAAGACTATGACGATCATCCTAGTGATGTCAATTTTCCAAGGCAATAGGCGGATAGTCACAGCGCGATATCATCTTCGACACGTCAATTGAGATAAGGGTTGCATAGCGACATGTTCGATGGATTACTGTCAACATTGCTTCGAACAGTGTTCGGACTTGATTAATGCCCCACTCCACCCACATAAAAGATGCGTTCGATGTCGAACACACTAACAATGCAGTATGTTCACATGTAAATGAAATGAGCGGGCGAGTACAATATGTTAACCTAACAGAAAAGCCACGGAAATGCTAATCACTAACACAAACTTGGCAATGCACATTTATGTATACGTGTGGGATGCAATCACTGAGCGGATACTAACTCATACTTAGAAAACATGAACTGAGCATAACTAAAGCGGTTCTCAAATGGGGGCGCAGAGAGTTATTGGTTAATGTGAAGGTACAGTTTACGCATATGTACCACGCAGCCAAATCAACTGTTGGTAAGCTACCGCGCAACCAACATGAATGCTGATCCAAACTGCTCCTTTTCCATATAAGAAACTAGTCGACCTCTAATTTGAACATTTAATAGAAAAGGATCTGTGCATTGTCGGCTTTAGGAAAATTTAATCGCCCTAGATTCCGCCAAGGCAAGGTGGAGAAGTACTCGACTCTGCGTAAAAAGGTACCAAGTTCGAACCCCAGAAGATGAGGATTCATGAAAGGGTAACGTTGATTGTTGTTCAAGCATCCATAGACGAATTGTGGCTGATGAAACTTTCAAAAAAATTTCCCCCCAATACAATTTTATGCTGGTATATTCGTTTTACAAGACCGTTTATGATATAATAAATTTGGGTGGCGTGATCGGTGACGTCATTTGTTTGTCTCCCGACACGCGGAAGAAAGCGATTGGCTAATACTTATACCAGAAAAAAAAAAATGTTTGCAATCCAAGAGAAGATCTAACTGGAAAATCAGGCGATTATCCCGTTTCGCCTATAGACTACCAAGCAGGTCAGGGAAAAAAAAACATAGGGACAGAGGCTTTAAAAAAAAAATTTATCAAAAATATTGAACTGAAAATGTTTTAAAGAGGGCAGAAGACCCCAAAAATCGAAAAAAAATTCGAAATTCTAAAACGTTCTATAGATAATAATGTTTACATTTCGCATAATGACACAGAAATCAAGACTGTTAATTATAATTATGTATGTGGATCGCATTATAAGTTACGGATACTAAAAACGATAAAAAAAAAAAACAAAAAAAAAAAAAAAGTTATCGAAAATCGTTAAAAACTGCAATTTTACGAAACTATAGTGCTAAAGAAAAAGTTCACATGAAAACTGAAATTATTCAAAAAAAAAAAAAAAAAAAAAGTTTAAAATGAAAAAAAAAAGTGAATAGAAAAGTGGAAAAACAAAAGGTTTAATTAATGCAACAACCAAAGATTTAAAGAAAAAAAAAAAAGAACGAAAACAAAAGGTTTTAGTAGTTTAATGAGTTATTAAAGAGGGCAGTAAATTCGATTAACTAGTTCTCGAAACTCGTCAAAAAGACACCCCCATAACTCTCGAAACTTTTGATGAAAAAAAAAAACAAGAGTTTTCGAATATTGCTAAATAAAGCTAAAATCACCTCGTAAAGGTGAAGCAAAAATTGTTAAGAGGCCAATGAGCCCACTTAAATCATCGTCAACCATAGCAACGCAGATGCAGGACTAATCGGTTGGAAGCCCAGGATTCGGTACCGAGGACCACCCTAATGATGATATCCCCTGGAAATTTTATTATTATAACTTTGCTATTAGTTTTAAATTGTGTATATTTTTTTTTGGAATTTAAATTTTTAAACTATTCATTTAGGGTTAATAGGCGATGGTAGAGTAAAAAGGAAAATTAAGGTTTGAAGATTAGGTAGGATCAGATTGTTTTTTTTTTTTTTTGGTTCGGAAATTCTCAAATTCCTCGCAAACTTGCCTTGTGGGTCTAATTTCACGGTACCTAGTGATACCGGAAACTAAGTAAGTTCATCATCACCTTTCGATTGATCAAGCTTGTACGTTTCTTAGTGATGCAAACTTTGTATAACCTAACATGTTGCCAGTGTAAATAAATAATAATTTTCAGCAGTAGCAGACCTGGTCGCTAGCACCTCGAGCTTACAACAAACACTCCGTCATCGTCGCTGAGCTCAACGTCGTATCGATGGAAACCAAGTAAGTAACAACAATATTTAATTACAGATACATTTATACATGCATTTCTTTGAACCTTTAAAACACTTGGCGATGTGGTAGAATTTTATTATTTGGCTTAATACGGTTTAATTTGGATAAATTAAAGAAAAAAAAAATAAGTATCATTTAATTTTGTTGGTTTCGAGTAGATGATTGAAATTTAGAGTCAGTCGCGTTCGAACATGTTGGTTCACACAAATCTCGTTCGGCTACAATCAAGTTCGCTTCTTAACTCAATTCGTTTGCCTATTTTTCTTTTGCACGAGTTCGTGTCCTGAGTCATTTCGTTTGCATATCGCTATTTCGTGATAAAATTCGAAACTATAAGTCAAATCACTTTTACTTTTTTATTTGTTTGCGAATATGAAGATTTCCATAAACCAATTATTTTTTTTAATCTGGATGTGAAATTAGAGAATTCAACGAAAAATTAAAAATGTTTGTATTTTTTATATCTTAGAGTATAGGTGTAAATAGACATTAGCCAAGTAGAGCTTTACATTTTCTGTTGCTTCTTACCTAAATTGTTGATCGAATATTAGGAGATTAGGATGTAGTTATTTTATAATTTTGTAATCTGGTAATTATAACTGAGCTTAAAATATTCAATAAAAATACTTATGAATTCACGGTATTATTTAGTAAACATGACATAATAAGCCTTTCATTTGGATGACGAAATGTAGGGAAAGGTTAGTATTCCAGGTTAATTAATTGTCTTTGGGTTAATGGAAATAATGTCGGAATCCATTAACAGGTTGGGTGGGTAAAGACGAGGAGGGAAAATTCCATCTTTTCTATCCCTCCATAGCTGGTTGTATCATTTCCTTGGTGTCGCTGTATTACTTAACATAACTTTTTTTTTATATATTTGCGCTGCTTTATTTTCGCTGGTTTTATTTAATTATTCCGTTCTTGAGGTGTTAGAGTTTAAATTCCCTGCATACTAGTTTTATTTCGTACGAATTTCGCTGCATGTTACCCAGACAAGCCCACGCCATTTTCCCTGAGCCAGACCGTAGCATAGCAAGGTATGCATACCCGTCTCGGAAGCATGCGCCTGACCCTTCTTCAGTAGTTTATGGCAGCATTCGGGAGAAATTCGTTACAGAAATATTGGCGCCCAACGTGGGGCCTGACAGCCAGAAAGCCTAAAAGCCTTAAAAACAAATAGGTTTTATCTTGTCAAGGTTCCCAAATTACATTTATAATTTTTTTTTAAATTTTTTTTGTTCGCGGTGGAAAAAAAGAACGCAGGATTTGCAGAGTTTGGATTGATTCGGATTCTGACCGCTGACCTTTTTTCACTGGATGTAGTATTCCACTATGATAGCTAATGTTAGTTGAAATGGATTACAGATTATCCTGTCTAAAAAGGACTTTTCCCTCGAAACTACATTATGTTTTTTCTTTTTATACCTTTCATGAACATGAAATGGTATTATAACTTTGGTCCGATGTTTGTAAGTATGAGAAGAAGAAGAGATAGACCCACCATTAAGCATACCGAAATGATCAGGATGATAAGCTGAGTTGATTTAGCCATGTCCGTCTGTCCGTCCGTCCGTCCGTCCGTCTGTCCGTCCGTCCGTCTGTCCGTCTGTCTGTTTGAACGCAAACTAGTCCCTCAATTTTAGACCTATCTCGATGAAATTCGGTATAGGGCCGCCATTTTGCATGGGATTAATCATTTGTCGGAACCAGCCAGATCGGACCGATACAAAGCATAGCTCCCATACAATCGATTGTTCCGATAAACGGGTTTTGGTCTATAAATCTTGCAATTAAAAAGCTAGGACCGCAAAATTTTGAACTTTTCGTACATATTGTATAAGTAACATGTGTAGTGAAAATGACTCAAATCGGACCAACCAAACATATAGCTCCCATATAATCGATAGTTTCGATAAATGGGTTTTGGGCTATAGATTTTGCAGTTAAGAAGCTAGGAACGTAAAATTTTGCAGGTTTGGTACTTATTACATATGTGACGTGTGTAGTGAAAATCATACAGATCGGACTAACATAACATATAGCTCCCATATAATCGATTGCTCCGATAACTCTGGTTTGGGCCATGTATTTTCAAATTAACAGTTTTGAAGAGTTTGTACCAATTGTAAGTAAGGATCGGACACTTAAAAAAGTTATGCGTATTCATGAAAGGTATGAAGCCTTCGGCACAGCCGAAGACAGCCCTTTCCTTACTTGTTATTTATGTTTTTCGTTCGTTGGACGGATGGAGTCAAAGGACTACAGAAAATGAATATTTATATTTAACTCTGACCTTGATCCACAAAAAAAAAAAAAAAATTAAATACGAACAATTATTTCAGCCAAACGGTGAAACATTTACTTTTGGATTTTGGATCTTTTGCACAGTTGTAGAGACTTACCAAAGTATACGCTTAGCCACTAACCTCATTTTTGTTTTGATCCAGCATATATGTATGTATGTGTATAACAAGGAGTGAAACACCCACGCATAATTTAAGACCAAGTGATTAACCTTCCCTACAGAGTAATCATCCTATATTTTTTATTAGTTGATATAAAAACACGATCGATTGAACGGTTTCGCTATTAACGAATTTGCGGTAGAAAGATACCTAGACCTATTTACAAATAAATATTAAATTATTTTTGAATTTTTTTTAGTGATTGTCAGAATGCCTCTGATACGTAGCCCTGACAATGCCAGCGGTGGCACAGATGTTGTTCTGATGAACAACTGTGTCATATGTACTGAAATTTTGTTGAATAGTCAAGAGAGGGGAGAAACAGCTTGCCATCATTGTTTCCACCTGAATTGCATTAATACCTGGTTAAATGATAATGACACTTGCCCAATCTGTAGAAGCACCTGTTACCCAAAAGACCTGAAGGTTCTAGAAAAGGAAAGAGTGAGTATGGATACTGGCGCTGTTCCGCGCGACAGACCAGTTACACGCCTTTACGGGCAGAATAACCCCCAAGCCCACCAAGCCCAAACCTTTATGCCAACTGACCGTCGACACGGTCATACAAATAGTCCTCGATTTAGACGCGGGACAAATCACCACCAAAGCGGTATAACCGAACAGCGAGTGCAGCAATAAGTTGCTGAATCGATTCATAATTTTCGAGAAGCAATGACGAGGGATATTCAAGAGATGCTACAAAATTTACAGATGGATAGAAATAATAGACCATCTCCAGCTGTGTCTCGACGAGAAGAACCGTTGGAATGGCCGTGCGACGCTCCTTATCCGGAACGACCCGTTGTTGATGATATTCGCCCTGAAAGAAGGCCAGAGTCGTTAGGCTGTAGCAAACGAAAAACTGTCTAACTTAGTCCGAAATTGGCAGGTTCGTTTTAGCGGGTCCAAAGATGGTATATCTGTCGACCAATTCATTTATCGTGTTAACACATTAACTGCTCTTCACCTAAATGGAAGTTTTACCGTACTCTGCCAACATCTCCACTCATTGTTTGAAGGTAAAGCATTACAATGGTTTTGGCGTTACCGACAACGCACCGATGATCTAGAGTGGTTTGATTTCCGCGAAGCCATGCGACGCAAGTTTAAAGATTTTTCGACAGACGCCGAAATACGCGACGACATTCGAAGGAGAAAGCAAAAATTGGCTGAGCCGTTCGATGATTTCCTGGAAGTCGTGATGCAAATGTCCGACAGATTAAGAATTCAAATGAACGAGACGGAACTAGTCGAGATTTTGATTCGCAACTTGAAATCCGACTTGCGCCACGAAATTTTACACCTAGAAATAACGGATATTGCTAGTTTGAGAAAGGCAGCGCGGAAACATGAAAAGTTTTTCAACGATATTCAGGGTGGATCATTCCGGCACAACACTGGACGTCACTAAATCAACGAGCTGCTCAATTCAGAGTCGGTCAGCACAAAAATTGATGAAGAAGAACTTGGCAATATAGAAGCCGTTGATGCAAGTAAGCTCAAATGTTGGAATTGCCAAGAGATGGGACACCGATATCATGATTGTCTCAAGCCAAGGAAAATTTTTTGCTACGGATGTGGCGCTGAAAACGTGTATAAACCCACTTGTATTAAGTGTACCAGTTCGGAAAACTCCAAGAAGGATGTCCGTCGAATTTCGGACGAGCATCCATCACACCGTCCTCGGAATTGAACACCAAACATAGTTTTGGCGAAGAAAACTCTTCAACTGAAGCCAATACTGCCTGCATTCAGATACTTTTACCAGATATTTCAAAACCTAACAGCAATGTCATAAGCAATCCTACTTCTAAAGATTCGACAGATTTAAGTAAGACATTTTCCAGAAAACCGTACCACGTTCGTTTGACGGAGTACAATCTTGCGAGAAAAAGAATATTCTCGGACCTAGAGTACAAATGTACTCCAACCCGTTTTAGTAAGCGCATCTCAGCCTATTGGAAGCGTAAGAAATCACTAAATAGTTCCATTATATCCTCAATAGTTTTTAATAATTCTGACATTCGACCCTACGCAAATATAGAGATCTTAGGAAGAACTTATCTAGCTTTATTAGATAGTGGAGCAAACAAAAGCTGCCTAGGATCGGAGTTAGCAAATTCAATAATTGAAAGTCCCAAGAGAGAGTACCAAAAGCTTTTAGGTTCTGTAAGAACAGCAGATGGGAAAAAGCAGAGCGTAGCGGGAATCATAGAGTTTTCTATAGATTTCAACAATCGTAGAGAAACGATTGAGTTTCTTGTAGTACCGTCGGTTGCCAGCAACGTCATATGCGGAATGGACTTTTGGCAAAAATTTGGTCTGCAAGTTCAAGCTGAACCATGCGTAAATCAAATTACCCATGAAGAAATACAACCTGATGTGATTCCGAAGACATCAGTACAGAAACGCCAACTTGAGATAGCTGTTTCAGCATTCCCTGCTTACGAAAAAGAAGGTCTGGGATCTACAAGGCTACTAGAGCATGTTATAGATACTGGCACGGCTACCCCGATAAAACAACGTTATTATCCTATTTCGCCCGCTATGGAGAAGCTCTTGTGCGAAGAGATAGACCGTATGATTGAGTTAGGAGTGATAGAAAAGGCTGAAAATTCAGCTTGGTCGTCTCCAGGAGTACTCATAGTAAAACCCGAAAAAGTTAGATTTTGTTTAGACTCAAGAAAACTTAATGAAGTAACCGTGAAAGACGCATATCCTATCCCGAATATAGATGGATTGATATCACGGCTACCGCCTGTACATTGCATATCGCAAGTTGACCTCAAGGATGCCTTATGGCAAATCAGTTTATCAAGGGATTCACGCCCCAAAACAGCCTTTACCATACCTAATCGACCTTTATACCAATTTACACGTATGCCCTTTGGCCTCTGTAATGCGCCACAAACAATGTGTCGATTGATGGACTTGGTGATCCCCTATAACCTTAAGACTCACGTTTTCGTATACTTAGACGACTTGTTAATTGTCTCGGAAACGTTCGAAGAACATATATCGCACCTGTTAGAAGTGGCAGCACACTTACGTAAATCTGGGTTAACCATCAACATTAAAAAGAGTAGCTTTGGTTTAAAAAGAGTGAAATATTTAGGATTTATAGTTGGGAATGGTACACTAGCGGTAGATGAAGATAAGGTGAAGGCGATTGCTGAGTATCCACCACCGAAAACTATTCGTCAAGTACGCCAATTTCTGGGAATGGCAGGGTGGTATAGGCGTTTTATTGCCGACTATGCTAGCCTAACGATTCCTCTTACCGAACTGCTCTCCAAGAAAAAGAAGTTTGCTTGGAACCCAGAAGCTAATGTTGCCTTCCAACAACTTAAAAATAAGCTTACAACGGCACCTCTATTGATTCACCCTAATTATTCTAAACAGTTCATTGTCCAATGTGATGCATGCCAGTACGGTGTCAAGCTGATGAAAATGGCGACGAAAAACCTATTGCATTCATGTCGCACAAACTGAACAGAGCGCAACGAAATTATACCGTCACTGAACTGGAATGTCTCGCAGTGGTAATGGCAATCAAGAAGTTTAGGCCTTATATCGAAGGACATAATTTCAAAGTTGTGACCGACCACGCGAGTCTCAAATGGCTAATGCGGCAAAAAGACTTAAGCGGAAGGTTAGCGCGTTGGGCCCTGAAACTTCAAGGTTATAGTTTTATAATAGAACATAGAAAGGGGAGCGAGAATAAAGTCGCGGACGCGCTATCTCGAGCTTTTGAGGAAATCGGTAATGTGGAAGAAATAGAGTTGGAGACTTTACCAGAAATAGATTTGCAGTCTCCACACTTTGAATCTGACGAGTACCGCGAATTACGGGAAAAACTTTCAAAAAGCGATATGCCAGACTACCAAGTAATAGACAAATTCATTTACTATAAGAATAATTTTGGATCCAATGTGCCCCATGACGAAGAGGCATGGAAATTGGTTGTGCCAACCGAACTGAGAGAAAGCGCAATTTATTCGGTTCATAACCCGCCTAGTTCTGCGCACGGTGGTGTGGCCAAAACGATTGAGCTTGTAAAAAGACATTTATATTGGCCCGGCATGGTAAATGATATAAAAAATTACGTACTATCTTGTGACCTGTGCAAAACCTCGAAGACGCCTTCGTATTCGCTTCGCCCACCGATGGGGCAACAAGCCGAGTCAGAGCGACCATTTCAGCGATTGTACATCGATCTCATTGGACCTTTTCCGAGATCGAAGAAGGGAAACATAGGCATTTTCATTGTCCTTGGCCATTTTTCGAAATTCACTTTTTTGCACCCAATAAAAAAGTTCACCACCAACGTGATTATAGACTTCCTTAAAACTAACATCTTTGATTGCTTTGGGGTACCTCAGACAATAGTATCCGATAACGGAAGCCAATTTGTGAGTAAGGAATTTAATAATTTTATTTACAAGTATGGCATTAGCCATGTTCGTACCGCGGTATATTCACCCCAGGCCAACGCATCAGAGCGAGTAAATCGCTCTATTAACGAGGCTTTGAGATCCTTCATACGCACGGATCAACGGAATTGGGATACTTACATTAGCAGCATCAATTGCTCCTTACGAAACGGGTTACACAGCACCATTGGCCAGTCGCCGTATTTCATTGTTTGTGGACAGAACATGGTGACACACGGGAAAGACTATGGTATTTTGAAAAATCTGGGATTATTATCGGAGGGTGGCGCTCGGCTTAGTAGGGGGGATCAATTTGCCCTCATTCGCGAGTCCGTGAACTCAAAGATAAAACATGCACATGAGAAGAACTCACGCACATATAACCTACGCGCACGCCAGCGGGAGTTTATGCCCGGTCAAACCGTAATTCGTAGAAACTTTGTGCAGAGTAATTTGGCAAAACATTTCAACGCCAAACTTGCTCCAAAAGGTTTAATACCAAAGTTGTTAAAAAGTTGGGAAATGCTTATTATCTGCTAGAGGACATAGGTAGCGGTCATAAAGGCACTTACCACACCAAGGATATCTGGTCATGAAAATCCACGAAACAACATCAACAAAGACCCAATTTTTTTTTTTGAAACATACGAATATAATAAGCAAATATAAAGAAAACAACCATAAAACAATTTCGAGTGCAGCCGCTAGTCACCGACTAGCATCGGTTAGCTTCTGTCTGGTTGGGGGGATTTATGACGATCATCCTAGTGATGTCAATTTTCCAAGGCAATAGGCGGATAGTCACAGCGCGATATCATCTTCGACACGTCAATTGAGATAAGGGTTGCATAGCGACATGTTCGATGGATTACTGTCAACATTGCTTCGAACAGTGTTCGGACTTGATTAATGCCCCACTCCACCCACATAAAAGATGCGTTCGATGTCGAACACACTAACAATGCAGTATGTTCACATGTAAATGAAATGAGCGGGCGAGTACAATATGTTAACCTAACAGAAAAGCCACGGAAATGCTAATCACTAACACAAACTTGGCAATGCACATTTATGTATACGTGTGGGATGCAATCACTGAGCGGATACTAACTCATACTTAGAAAACATGAACTGAGCATAACTAAAGCGGTTCTCAAATGGGGGCGCAGAGAGTTATTGGTTAATGTGAAGGTACAGTTTACGCATATGTACCACGCAGCCAAATCAACTGTTGGTAAGCTACCGCGCAACCAACATGAATGCTGATCCAAACTGCTTCTCAACTGTTCCTTTTCCATATAAGAAACTAGTCGACCTCTAATTTGAACATTTAATAGAAAAGGATCTGTGCATTGTCGGCTTTAGGAAAATTTAATCGCCCTAGATTCCGCCAAGGCAAGGTGGAGAAGTACTCGACTCTGCGTAAAAAGGTACCAAGTTCGAACCCCAGAAGATGAGGATTCATGAAAGGGTAACGTTGATAGATAGTAATGTATAATAATGTTTACATTTCGCATAATGACACAGAAATCAAGACTGTTAATTATAATTATGTATATGGATCGCATTATAAGTTACGGATACTAAAAACGATAAAAAAAAACAAAAAAAAAAACGTTATCGAAAATCGTTAAAAACTGCAATTTTACGAAACTATAGTGCTAAAGAAAAAGTTTACATGAAAACTGAAATTATACAAAAAAAAAAAGTTTAAAATGAAAAAAAAGTGAATAGAAAAGTGGAAAAACAAAAGGTTTAATTAATGCGACAACCAAAAGTTCAAAGAAAAAAAAAAAAAACGAAAACAAAAGGTTTTAGTAGTTTAATGAGTTATTAAAGAGGGCAGTAAATTCGATTAACTAGTTCTCGAAACTCGTCAAAAAGACACCCCCATAACTCTCGAAACTTTTGATGAAAAAAAAAACATGAGTTTTCGAATATTGCTAAATAAAGCTAAGATCACCTCGTAAAGGTGAAGCAAAAATTGTAAAGAGGCCAATGAGCCCACTTAAATCATCGTCAACCATAACAACGCAGATGCAGGACTAATCGGTTGGAAGCCCAGGATTCGGTACCGAGGACCACCCTAATGATGATATCCCCTGGAAATTTTATTATTATAACTTTGCTATTAGTTTTAAATTGTGTATATTTTTTTTTGGAATTTAAATTTTTAAACTATTCATTTTGGGTTAATAGGCGATGGTAGAGTAAAAAGGAAAATTAAGGTTTGAAGATTAGGTAGGATCAGATTGTTTTTTTTTTTTTTTTTGGTTCGGAAATTCTCAAATTCCTCGCAAACTTGCCTTTTGGGTCTAATTTCACGGTACCTAGTGATACCGGAAACTAAGTAAGTTCATCATCACCTTTCGATTGATCAAGCTTGTACGTTTCTTAGTGATGCAAACTTTGTATAACCTAACATGTTGCCAGTGTAAATAAATAATAATTTTCAGCACTAGCAGACCTGGTCGCTAGCACCTCGAGCTTACAACAAACACTCCGTCATCGTCGCTGAGCTCAACGTCGTATCGATGGAAACCAAGTAAGTAACAACAATATTTAATTACAGATACATTTATACATGCATTTCTTTGAACCTTTAAAACACTTGGCGATGTGGTAGAATTTTATTATTTGGTTTAATACGGTTTAATTTGGATAAATTAAAGAAAAAAAATATAAGTATCATTTCATTTTGTTGGTTTCGAGTAGATGATTGAAATTTAGAGTCAGTCGCGTTCGAACATGTTGGTTCACACAAATCTCGTTCGGCTACAATCAAGTTCGCTTCTTAACTCAATTCGTTTGCCTATTTTTCTTTTGCACGAGTTCGTGTCCTGAGTCATTTCGTTTGCATATCGCTATTTCGTGATAAAATTCGAAACTATAAGTCAAATCACTTTTACTTTTTTTATTTGTTTGCGAATATGAAGATTTCCATAAACCAATTATTTTTTTTAATCTGGATGTGAAATTAGAGAATTCAACGAAAAATTAAAAATGTTTGTATTTTTTATATCTTAGAGTATAGGTGTAAATAGACATTAGCCTGGTAGAGCTTTACATTTTCTGTTGCTTCTTACCTAAATTGTTGATCGAATATTAGGAGATTAGGATGTAGTTATTTTATAATTTTGTAATCTGGTAATTATAACTGAGCTTAAAATATTTAATAAAAGCACTTAGGAATTCACGGTATTAGTAAACATGAAATAATAAGCCTTTCATTTGGATGACGAAATGTAGGGAAAGGTTAGTATTCCAGGTTAATTAATTGTCTTTGGGTTAATGGAAATAATGTCGGAATCCCTTAACAGGTTGGGTGGGTAAAGACGAGGAGGGAAAATTCCATCTTTTCTATCCCTCCATAGCTGGTTGTATCATTTCCTTGGTGTCGCTGTATTACTTAACATAACTTTTTATACCTTTCATGAACATGAAATGGTATTATAACTTTGGTCCGATGTTTGTAAGTATGAGAAGAAGAAGAGATAGACCCACCATTAAGCATACCGAAATGATCAGGATGATAAGCTGAGTTGATTTAGCCATGTCCGTCTGTCCGTCCGTCCGTCTGTCCGTCCGTCCGTCTGTCCGTCTGTCCGTCTGTCTGTTTGAACGCAAACTAGTCCCTCAATTTTAGACCTATCTCGATGAAATTCGGTATAGGGCCGCCATTTTGCATGGGATTAATCATTTGTCGGAACCAGCCAGATCGGACCGATACAAAGCATAGCTCCCATACAATCGATTGTTCCGATAAACGGGGTTTGGTCTATAAATCTTGCAATTAAAAAGCTAGGACCGCAAAATTTTGTACTTTTCGTACATATTGTATAAGTAACATGTGTAGTGAAAATGACTCAAATCGGACCAACCAAACATATAGCTCCCATATAATCGATAGTTTCGATAAATGGGTTTTGGGCTATAGATTTTGCAGTTAAGAAGCTAGGAACGTAAAATTTTGCAGGTTTGGTACTTATTACATATGTGATGTGTGTAGTGAAAATCATACAGATCGGACTAACATAACATATAGCTCCCATATAATCGATTGCTCCGATAACTCTGGTTTGGGCCATGTATTTTCAAATTAACAGTTTTGAAGAGTTTGTACCAATTGTAAGTAAGGATCGGACACTTAAAAAAGTTATGCGTATTCATGAAAGGTATGAAGCCTTCGGCACAGCCGAAGACAGCCCTTTCCTTACTTGTTTTTTATATATTTGCGCTGCTTTATTTTCGCTGGTTTTATTTAATTATTCCGTTCTTGAGGTGTTAGAGTTTAAATTCCCTGCATACTAGTTTTATTTCGTACGAATTTCGCTGCATGTTACCGAGACAAGCCCACGCCATTTTCCCTGAGCCAGACCGTAGCATAGCAAGGTATGCAGACCCGTCTCGGAAGCATGCGCCTGACCCTTCTTCAGTAGTTTATGGCAGCATTCGGGAGAAATTCGTTACAAGACTCTCCAGCAAAAACATCACGCCGCCTTTTTCTTACAGATCGGTACTCTGGTACGTAGTTTTTGGTGGACACTGGTGCCGACCTTTCCGTTTTCCCTCGTTCCCAAATTAAAGCAAAAGTAGCCCCTGTTGGGTATCAACTATATTCAGCAACAGATGCAACCATCGAAACATACGGCCATCACACGCTTGTGCTCGACTTCGGTTTGCAACGCCAACCTACATGGCGCTTCATTATCGCTGATGTATCGCAGCCCATCGTTGGCGCTGACTTCATTAGCAACTTTGGCGTACTTGTCGATCTGAAACACCAACTAATTCGAGACGAAAAAACGGGAATATCATCCAACGGGCAAGTGCGAGAAGCGGCAGAAATTCTATCGATAAAATTTCTACCAACAAAGAGTAGCTTTAATTCTCTTTTGCTAGAATTTCCGGCAATAACGAAACCTGATGGCGCATTCAAAAGAAGCAAGCACGCCACCGTCCACCATATAAAAACAACAGAGGGCCCACCGGTATCATGCAAGGCGCGTCGGCTGGCACCACCAAAACTAAAAATTGCGAAGGACGAATTCGCAAAAATGCTGACGCTGGGAATTGCTCGTCCATCCGACAGCCCGTGGTCATCCCCGTTGCACCTAGCTGCCAAGAAATCAGGTGAACATGTATCCCGTACGATACTTAGAAGATTTCGGTGCCAACCTCCAAGGTAAAACTATATTTTCTATTGTGGATTTGGTTAGAGCCTTCAACCAAATCCCAGTCGCAGAAAATTACATTAAGAAAACGGCGATTATTACTCCGTTTGGAATATACGAATTCCCGTTTATGACTTTCGTGTTAAGGAATGCGGCCCAGACTTTTCCGCGCTTCATCGATGAAGTTACCCGTGACTTGCCTTTCGTTTTCCCGTACATCGACGATATACTCATTGCGTCAGAAAATGAGTCCCAGCACATTCTTCATCTACGAACATTATTTAAACGTCTGAGCGACCACGGGCTTGTCATAAACGTTGCTAAATCTTGCTTCGGCCAAACGGAAGTAAAATTTCTGGGGCACCATGTCACCAGCAGCGGCATAAAACCACTTTCCGATAAAGTGGATGCTATACGAGCTCTGACGCCACCAACAACAGTAAAGAGACTTCGTGGTTTCATCGGTATGCTAAACTTCTATCGAAAGTTCATAAAAAATGCCGTTGAATGCTGCGCTCTCTGGGCCTGACATCAGAGGATCGCACCCTGTACAATGGACACAAGCAATGATACAAGCATTTGAAAAGTGTAAGGAGGCGCGTGCGAATTGCGCAGAACTAGCACACCCTAAAATCGACGCGTGAGACGGATATGTTATGGCAAATGTAATTGTATGTAGGCTAGAATAGTTCGTCCAATTGAATCATATGGTCATTAGTGACTGTCATTTTACTATCAAATGATTATCAGTAGTGGTGCATTTTCAAAATTCCTAGAAAATTTTCAACCGGCACGCATTCTAAGCGAAAACTTTTAAAAATGCATTGTTACGAGGTAAATAAACTGTTAATGGCTAGTAATATCATTTCTAACAAAAAATTATTTTCCAGGAGTGTTGGAGCAAGGTTCCTTGAACTTCGGGGAGGATATGCCGGCAACTGTTTCCAAAAGCCACCACCCCAACGTACACCCTAAAATCGACGCAAATCTTGCTGTTTTCACGGATGCCTCTAACTCTGCGGTTGGAGCGGTTTTGCAACAATATGTGAATGGCTCATGGCAACCACTCGCTTTCTTTAGCCGAATATTGCCAGATTCAATACGTAAGCTTTCGACGTATGATCGCGATTTACGAAGCCGTTAAACATTGTCGACACTTGTTTGAGGGTAGACATATTGAGATTTATTCTGACCATAAGCCATTACAGTACATATTTAAGCAAAGAGAGGAACGCGCTTCGCCTTGGCAGTTTCGCCGAATAAATTTTATCGGCCAATTCACTACAGCAATCAAACACGTCAGCGGGCAAAGCAACGTAGTAGCTGACGCACTATCGCGCATCGAAATAATTTCAGCTGCAGTATCAGCGCAACAGTTAGAAGACGCTCAAAACGAAGATGTGGAGTTGATACAACTCATTTCTTTACCGAATCCTACACTAAAATTAAAAAAGCTTTATTTTCCAGAACATAAAGTAAGCCTCTACTGTGACGTGTCACCAGGCGCAGTACGGCCGTTCGTCGCCGCATCTCTGAGAAAAGCCGTTTTCGATTCTCTGCATTCTCTGTCACGCCCAGGTGTGCACAGCTCTAAAAAATTGTTGACAAGCCGCTACGTATGGACAGCAATAAATAAAGACTGTCGCAATTGGGCTAGAACCTGTATACAATGCCAGCGAAATAAAATTCAACGCCACGTCGTCACTGCACCTGCAAGATTTCAGTTACCTACTCATCGTTTCGAGCACATTCATGTGGACCTCATTACGCTGCCGTGCTCAAAAGGGGTTTCACAGTGCTTAACCATAATTGACCGTATTACACGCTACCATTAGAAAATGGTAACACCGAAACGAACAGTGCGCGCAATTTTTTATCATTGGATAGCTAGATACGGCGTTCCACTTAGAATAACATCAGATCGAGGTGGACAGTTTGAGTCCGCGATGTTTCGCCAACTGTCTCAACTGTTCGGCATTACTCACTTAAAGACTTCGCCTTACCACCCACAAGCCAATGGGCTCGTCGAATGCACCGACAGCTTAAGTCGGCTTTGTTATGTCACAATGAAACTTGGTACGACGCGCTACCAGTAGTGCTCATGGGTCTGCGCGCTTCTTGGAAAAATGACATATCCACGACGCCGGCCAAACTTGTTTATGGTGAGTTAATTAGGCTTCCTGGCGAATTTATCAAGCCTGCAAACGATAATCAAACTATGCATGGTCTACTCAAATATTTAAGAACCCATTTTCATAATTTGGCACCAGCGGATATGTCACGACACGGTAAGCGTTCTGTATTTCGTTTCAGGGAACTGGACACTTGCTCACATGTTCTAATGCACCAGGGGCAAATTGGGCCGTCTCTTAAAACACCATACCAAGGACCATTCCGAGTTATTTCCAGAAATAGCAAAATTTTTTGTTTGGACATTCAAGGGAAACGATCTAATGTATCGGTAGATCGACTAAAACCAGTATACGAAATTTATGAAGGATCACCAACCGAATCACCGAGTACGAGTGGAGCTTCACGACATGTTCGCTTTGCAGCTGATGTTTGAAATTTATTTTGTAAATTTTTTATAATTTTTGTAACTAAAATAGACCTTGTAACCATTACAAAAAAAAATAACAAAGGGAGGCATGTGGCAACCCTTCCACGATTCATATAAAAAGACATGAACTTTCCAGTCTCTCAGAGCGGCTAGTTATCCCGCAATGCAGTCCGTTATCGTTTTTATACATATCAGGCCATCGCAGATGTAGAAAAACAATTGTTTCCTTCTTCTGAGATGTCACCTTGAGGAATACGCACGCGAGTCAGCAATAATAATTAAATCAATAAATGTTCACTTAAACCGTACGCTAAATATCGCTTTATTATATAACGCTACATATATACATATATATATTTTCTTTAAAACTTGGCTATATTTTTTTTTACGGAAAAGTCGTTACGATAAGCGACTTGATAAACGTTGACTTAATCAATCATAAATTTTTTTTTCGCGAATCGTCGGTATTATAGGGAGGGTGAATTTTTACTTTGTGCCTTCCAACCGCCCTTTGTAACCGAAAGCAATACTTAGACATTTTTTTTTATTGACCGATTTTTTTTATATAGACAGATTCCAAGTAGACATGGATCAGTCAGCTGAACGCATGACTAATAGAAATTCTACGCGAGGAAGTGGGGGTAAACCTAGAGGTCAGGGTAGAGGGGCATTTCCAAAACAGCCCAAAAATCGGCCTTTAGTGATGCATTCTCCAGTAGGTAGTCCGGGTAGAGGAGATCCGACCGGGACAATATTGAACCCTGCCTCCAACCACAAGATGGATAGACCAGCTAGTACTAATATCCTTGACTCGTCCATGGCAGCAGATCCTATGCATAATAATTTTGACCCTTCGACTAACGTGTTGACAGGTATACAGGAGGAAGCTGGAGTTTTGCCACAAAACTCTATACCTCTTAACACTTTAGGTGATAGGAATACTCCGCGGAATATTTTCGAGGCCCCTCCTGAAGACTCGTGGGTGAACGTGCTACATCAGCTGTTCAGGACTTCTCAGGAGGAGATGCGTAACGAAATGAGGACGATCAGGGAGAACATGGACAGTAACATCGTCGCAGGGCGGTGCGACCTATACAAGGAATACCAATAGGCAAGAAAAGAACCGGGCCCAGACCTTTGTTAGTAACCAAGCCAACATCGTTTCGAACAACATGGCGGTGAAACCACAGGAGTGGAAGGTCTCCTTCGATGGAACTAGGAGCGTAGCGGATTTTTTGTTTAAATTAGACACCACATGTGGGCTGACTCAGTGTTCGGACGACCAGCTAATGGCAAGTTTTCATCTATTTCTGTCAGGGCGGGCTGAAGAATGGTACTGGCTGTTCACCAAGCAAAACCCAAACGCGAATTATCCCTTTTTGTGTTATTCTTTGAAGCATGAGTTTGAAACATTGAAAAGTGACCACGAGATCATGATGGAGATCTCAATGCGAAAGCAGAAGCTGAGCGAGTCATACGATGTGTTCCACACAGACATAGTAGCACTTAACGCGCGTCTTCGAGAGCCAATGTCAGAAGCCCTACTGATGGACATAATAAAACGGAACGTCAACAGTAGTTTGAAGCTTATGCTGTTCAACGCAGAGGCGAGGGCATTGCATGATCTACGCGATATAGCACGAAAAGGAGAACAGGTGCTGAGGGAGTGCAAGATTCTGGGAACAACTTATACCGGAAGACATGTTAATGAGGCTCGAGCGGTAACACCTGATAGGAGGATGGAAGGCGAGGATTGCGAAGCTGACCCGCAGATCGAGGCGTTGGAGTATCGGCGCAATAGGAAACCGGACTATTCAGGAATCCAGTGTTGGAATTGTCATGCCATGGGGCATTCGTATATTTATTGTGAGGAGCCTATTAGGAACCCTTTTTGCTTTAAGTGCTGGCATAGAGGCGTGTACACCCCTAAGTGTCCAAAGGACCATCGCCGGCAGGGAAACCAATATTCGAGCGAGAAGATGGGGAAACTCGTTCGGTGCCATAGCCCCCATATCAGCCAGTGCCCGAGGAATCGCCTCGAGTGCTGAACCAAGTGATAGGTCCTTCGCGAGCAGTAAGCGCCATGGAAGTGGTGAACTTTCGAGGAGTAGTGGCACTCTTGCGACGGAACAACCCAGCATTTTAGTAACTTTTCCTGATAGTTCAGATAGCTCCAATAGTTCAGATTCAGCTAATCCAGGGCCGTACTCTCATATTACAAAGCCAGTTCACATTTTGAAAAGTCATAGTAGAGATGTTGCTTGTCAAGCGCATTTTCCACCTAGTTTGGAACAGAGGGTTACCAGTTACGAGCTAGTAAGGTCAAGAATTTTCGAAAACAATCCAGAGTCATGTGTGTCAGATAATATTATGAGATGTAGGAAGAGATATAATGATCGAGTACAGGAGCGTAAACTTTTGCAAAGCACCACCTTAGTTCGCACCTCTGCTGCGGATAAAAATAGAAAGTAGTTTTATAGTAGGCTTGCTGGACTCGGGTGCTAATGTCTCTATCCTTGGGAAGGACTGTGAAGAGTTTTTGGATTCGATTGGGCTTAAGTACCACCCACTACAGGCTTTCGTATCTGCGCCAAGCAGAAAATACTAGGTTCTGTTTCCTTACCTGTGACTTTTAAAAATATCACCAAAACCATACGCTTTTACCTTGTTCCTTCGCTTCTTCAAGAAGCGTATTTCGGAGTTGATTTTTGGAGAGCTTTTGCGTTAGCGCCGGATATATATCCTAGTGTAGCACGTCTAGAGATTAGCGAAGAGAAGGAACAGGAACATAATTTCCATGATTTAACAACAAGGCAGAAGGTCGAGCTGCAGAACGTAGTAGAGACGTTTCCGTCATTTGAGAAGTTAGGTCTGGGTCAAACAAAGCTATTCGAACACCATATTGACACGGGCGACGCGGTTCCAATAAAGAGCAAGCACTTTCCTCTTTCACCACCGAGGCAAGCCGAAGCTTTTAGTGAGATAGATAGGCTGCTCGAAATGTGAGTTATCGAGGAATCGAACTCGCCGTGGTGTAGTCCTGTGGTGTTGGTCCGGAAACCAGGGAAGGTCCGGCTTTGTATAGATTCCAGAAAAGTCAACGCGGTTACTAAAAAGGACTCATACCCGTTGCCACATATTAATGGGCTATTGAGTAGGTTGAAGGATACCCACTTCATCAGTGGTATCGACCTGAAGGACGCGTTTTTCCAAATCAAGTTGACTGAATCATCGAAAGAAAAGACGGCGTTCGCAGTTCCAGGGAAGCCTCTCTACCACTTCAGAGTGATGCCATTCGGGTTATGCAACGGGCCGCAGACGATGAGCAGGCTGATGGACAAGGCCATTCCTTCGCGTTTAGGGGGGAAAATGTCTTTGTTTACTTGGATGACCTGATGGTATGTAGCACTAACTTTGAAGACCACCTGAGCTTATTGGCAGAAGTAGCAAAGTGTTTGAGGGACGCGGGCCTTACAATTAACGTGAAGAAGAGCAAATTTTGTCAGAAAGAAATTCGATATTTAGGGTACTTGATAGGTAGCGGATGCTTAAAGGTAGACCCAGGGAAGATAGAAGCAGTTAAAAGTTTTCCAATCCCGAAGTCTCCGCGGCAGGTGCGTAGGTTTGTAGGTATGGCGAATTGGTATACGGCGTTTATTACAAATTTCGCTGATTTAGCAGGCCCTTTGACCGATTGCCTTCGGAAAAAGCTAGGTCCATTCAAACTTACCCCTGAGGCAATAGAGGCTTTCGAAAAGCTGAAGGTAGCCTTGAGCTCCGCTCCAGTCCTGGCCCAACCCGATTTCTCGAAAGAATTTGTTCTTCAGTGCGATGCGTCCAAAATAGGTGTGGGTGGTGTGCTGTTCCAGGTCGACGACGAGGGCGCTGAGCATCCAATAGCGTTCGTTTCAAAAAAGCTTAACAATGCTCAGCGCAATTATACCGTGACCGAGCTGGAATGCCTAGCAGCCATAGTCAGTGTCAAACGCTTTCGTCCATACATTGAGGGTCTGCCATTTCGTATTATTACAGACCATTCGAGCCTCAAGTGGTTGATGACTCAAAAGGATTTGAGTGGTAGGTTGGCTAGGTGGTCGCTTCTGCTTCAAAGATATGACTTTAAAATGGAACATCGCAAGGGAACCCTGAATATTGTACCGGATGCTCTATCGCTCTTCGATGTAGACGCGCTGACCTATCCGAACACACCTCACGAAATAGATATAGAGTCGCCAGAATTTGCCGGTGCCGAATATTTGGATCTAGTCCGAACCATTTTAGATAACAAAGAGGCACTACCGGATTTACGTGTAAACGAGGGCGTAGTTTTCAAGAGGGTTAAATTTCGTGAAGGTGTGGCGGATGAGGAGGAGTCGCTATGGCGGTTATGGTTACCGACTGGGTTGATGGAGGAGGCAATACGACTTGCGCATGATGCGAATAGGAGCTACCACGGAGGATGGCAGAAAACTTTGGAGCGCGTTCGGCAGAAATACTTCTGGCCAAGCCAAGCTAAGGACGTCCGGGAGTATGTAAGCAAGTGCGACATTTGCAAAGCGGTAAAAGCAACAAATCAACAAGCCAGGCCGCCCATGGCGAATACCTTTACTTCGGAAAGACCATTTCAGCGGTTCTACTGCGATTTCCTGGGGCCATATCCGAGATCGAAGCGTTGAAATCAATTCCTTTTCATTTTATTGGACCATTTTTCAAAGTATGTTTGGTTGAAGCCCATGCAGAGAGCGACGACGGTAAACGTTATGAATTACTTCACTTCTGAAATTTTTCCAACTGTAGGGGTCCCTCAGTATATCCACAGCGACAACGGTAAACAGTTTATCTCAAAAGATATGAAGCAATTTTTAGAGAGTTTCGGGGTAACCCATATTAAGACAGGGCTATACTCACCGCAGGCTAGCGCGTAAATAGGGAGATTGTTTCAAAAATAAGAGTTTTTCTGAAGGATAAACAGGACCATACTGACTGGGATAGGCATATACCCGAAATACTATCAGTTTTAAGAAGTGACTGGCATACCTCAATTCAGTGCTCTCCATACTTTGCATTATCCGGTCAGAACATGATTCAGCACGCATCGGCATACAACATATTAGATAAACTCGGCGCTCTGGCGCAAGATGAAATCCCAATAGTAACTAGGGCTGATAAACTGTCAAATATTCGCGAGAAAATTCGTAGGAATTTAGATACGGCAAAAGATAGGGCAGTAAGAGTATATAACAAACGCTCTAACTAGTGAACTATAGGGAAGGTCAGGAAATATCTTAAGTGTCGAGTCCGTCGAAAAATAGGCAATGCGTTGTATGACTTGGAAGATCTGACGGGAAAATTGATAGGGCGTTTCCATGCTTCGGATATTCGTCCACAATAACCAAAATTTTGACATTTTTTCTACCTTGCATTTCCATCTGGGCGTTTTGGCAGTCGGGGACAACTCGCCCAGTATTCTCCCCGAGCATTGACCCAGAAGGGAGTCCGGGGGAATACTTATCGAATATGAAACCCGCTTCTCCGGTTCTTTTTCTTTAACCTTCTGTGGGGGTGAAACAACTGGAACTATCTCTTTCGGAGTTTTGACGAGTTCTCCAATAACAAATGTCTAAATGTTAACTAAGAAACAAAATTAAATTCTCCGTTTTTCTCAAGCCTAACTTCTGTGGGGGCAAAACCACTATAAAAACTTCCCTTCGCCGCAATGCGTTTTGAACTATGAAACAAAATACTTCAATTTTTTTTCCCCCTACTGGCGGATCTTCTGTGCCCAGCTAGCTTGTGGTAGAACTAGAGACTCTTATCTAGGGGTGAGTCGTGCCCCACGTTTCTTATTATTCCAAATGGCTTTCTTGCAAGTATACCTTTTTCCTGTTAGCTTCATTGACCGGTCTTCGAAGCGAAGCAGGTCTGTTATGGTCTACTTCCAACTTATAGTCATTTTCTTTTATTGAGTTTGATTGGTATGACTCACTGACAGTTTAGGTTCACCCTGCGGTCTGACATAAATCGATAGATTCTGGGAAGTGGCGTGATTTTTGCCGAGGTGGCAGCATCAAATGGTTCCATAAAATGGAAAAAGGACTAATAACGGAACTTTTAATTTCCAGACAAACAAGTGCTTGGTGTGTTCTCGGTGTGGCCAGAAATAAATAGTAGGGTAAACCAGATTGCCCGAAAAATGACAGTGAATTAAATGGGAATTTGACATTAGGTAAGTAGGATTTGATTTTTGTAGGGGAAATTAACGTATATCATTGGGTAACTTATATTAATTCATCAATTAGTAGGGTGGGAGACACATGGAATCCCGTCCTGATTCCTGACCTTGACCCGATGAATAACTCATCATATCGCCAAAACAAGGTGCAACCAAAGGGGCAATAAGTATTAGTAATTGGTAAAAAGCATTTGTAAGGTGGGAGTTTAACCATTTTAACGGCGGCAATATTCGTGTATTATAGTATTATCCATGGCAGGGTCGGATTCCTTATCCTTTCATGTGTCTCCTATCCTAAAACCCAGTAACGACGGGTTCCGCGGACCACCAAGGGAACACATCAAACACAAGTTCTAGAACCTTCCTTTCTTCGCGCGCCAACGAAAGCGTGCCTTTAGGGTTCGGACTTAGTTAAAATTGTAGTAATTTCAATACTAAATGCACTTTACACAAATCTACTACGCTTTATGCTCCCATTTAATAGCACCAAAGTTCGATTTTTTCTTTGGTGGAGTAAATTTTTTTCTGACTTCAAACTTTCCCGTAAAATAATTAATCATTGTTAATATTCTCTAATTTCTACTTTTGTTCCATACGTGAAAGTTCACCTTTACTAAAACTAACTAAAGAGTAAAATAGTAGGGAGACTAAAAGTACTAAATTCCTTTTTCTTTAATCATTAAAATAAAAGCGAAATTAAAGTTCTTCCAGTTTCAAGTAATGTCTACAGATTAACTATCATAAAATCTACTAAACAGTTGTAAAATCATATCTTCTACTTTAATTTCAATAGCATAAGGCCTGGTTTTTGGTTTCGGAATGAGTACTGTACTCTTACCAAATTTAGTAGTACAATAGGGTCCCTAAAATACAAACAAAAGTCCGAACCCTGATGGCAACCCCCAATCGTAGTGTCCCACCTGGCAACGATCACGCCATGTCAGACTGGGTAACGGAATAATTCCATTGCGCAGTCGCAGTTGACCGACAAATTTCTACCACGACGGCCTTGGCATTCGACCATTAAAATGTGGAAGTTTCTCGGGGCAAACGATTGTTGTGTTGTGATCGTGCAATTAAAGAAATATATATTAGTGTATATAGTGAAAAAAAACAGAAACGACAGACAGAAAATACACGAAACGAAACTACAATTCTTGCACGAAATTACTTCTAAAAGTTGTACATAATAACCGTGCAAAACGATAAGAGCAAAAGTTCTCATAATAAAATCTCTTAACCTAGACGTAAATAGACTTTCCTAAAAGATTTCACAAAATAAAAAAAAATAATTATGTGGAACAGTGATGTGTAATTTAATAATGTAAATAGATAGAAAAGAGGACAAACTAACAACGCATTGAAGTCTGTACTGAAGAAAGTCCAAGTGGGGGCTGTGTAAACGCAAAATTAAAAGCAGCTGCCTTATTTGTAGGTACAAGTAGCAAGGCAGGAATTGTGGTGGTTATACTCGTAAAAAAGATTAATTAAGTGAAACTGTGCACCATGCTGCTTTTGTGACTTAAGCAACCATTTTTATTCACGTTAGCGCCGCTTCTTGATAAATGTTTAACCAAGCAAAAAGTTAATAAATATGTAAAATAAAATAAAAATATGCAATTGTATAGATTAAGACGAACTCTATCAAGTTTAAAAAAAAAAAAGAGAAATCTTAATTTCAAGTTAAATAAAACTTAATAAAAAAAAAAATATACACCATAAAAAAAAAATATATATATATATATTCAAAGATATCACATTCAAAAGCGCTATAAAAACCACATCTCGCGCTACCATCGCCACGCGCCCACACCGCGCGCCACCATTGCAACACCACTAATTTATTTTATACATTTATATAAATTATAGTAATTGAAAGAAAAACTTTGAAAAAAAAATATGTATATTTTAAAATTATAATATAGAAAAGGAAGAAAGGATAGAAGAGTTAACTAAAAACAAAATAGATTGACTTAAGTAAGAAAAGAAAACAATTGTAAAGTAGCCTTAAGAGTCAATTGAGTTAACAACCCTAAGTGGTCGTCAACTGAAATAGAACACTATGTATTAGCCTTAAGGATATATTGAAATACAACCCTGCGTGGTTAAAAAAAGAAAGAATAAAGAGGAAAGAAAGAAAAGAGGAAAAGGATCCGGCGTGGGATCATTCTCGAAAAAGATAGAAACAGAACAACTTGTGTTTCATTTAAAATCTTTATTTTACTAAGCCATCTCGAGGATTTAAGCCAATCTAACACAATAGAACTTAATTATAAACAAAAAGAAAAACTTACTAAATGTAGATATAGGAGATAGAAAGAATATGAAATAATAGGAAGGAAAGTGTATATATATGTATATATAAACACAACTAAAATAAGACTATTTAATTACCCTTAATATATAAAATAAAATTCCAATTAAAATAAATAAAATAAAATATAATTAAAATACATAAAATTAAATAACATAATATACATAAAATAAAATAGAATAATACAAATAATAAAAGGTAAATAAAATCAAAATGCATAAAATAAAATATATAATTTAAAATAGAATGAAATACACAGAATAAAATAGAATTTAAATACGTAGAATAAAATGAAAATAAAAATTAAAATACGTAAAATTTTAAAAAATTAAATAAATTTAAATACAAGTTAACAAGACGGCCAGCACACCTACCGGTGTGATTATGCTGACACCGCACTTCAGCATATGCAGCATATGCAATATCGATTGCATACGCAAGTTGCACTTATGCAACTGATCAAAAGGCAAACCATGGGAAGCGCTGTGTCAGCAGCTAGAATAAGTTTTTAGCTTTAGTTAGAAGCTAAGTTGAAATTTACAATTTGTGACTCTGGCATTCCATTTGCATACGCGGACCAGAGCGGTAATTAAAAATTGTACTAATCTGATATTTTGTCTTTTATTTCTTTTGGATCTAGGTTCAAGAGACCGCGGGGCGGTCTCCAACTTTGACTTTTTATTGGGCCGGAAAAGACCCGCCTTAACTGGCGCCCGAGCAGGGACCCACTAATGGGTGGGTCCCTGGAAAGGACTTCCTTAAATGAGAGGTCCTGGTAAACAGTGATCAGTGTTACTGACAGTTGTGAAGTGAAAGTGTTGGTGGCAGTGATATCCACAAAATTTGCTATGACAAAAATTACGAAAAACATATAAAAAATATATTGAAAACCGCGATTCACCACCTTCGGGGGGACCCTCCGGTTTATAAAATTAAATAAATAAATAAGTAAAACAAGTGTAAATAAGGGCTTGTACAGCCGATAACAAAATTTTTTCAAACCGCGATTCACCACCTTCGGGGGGACCCTCCGGTTTATAATATAAGCTTAATTCTGCGATTCCCTTCGGGACCCTCCAGAATATAAAAGCTCCTCTCCCTAGGAGAGGTAAATTGTGGTAAAAGCACACAGTGAATAAGTGAAAATAACTTTACTATGTCCAATCCTTGAAGCCGTAAACGGCTGAGACAGGAATAAAATTAAAAGAAGCCATTCCGTGACCCCTAAGACCCTCGGGTACGCAAATGAGAATATAAAAATTGATTTTTGTTTTGTTTCTCTTTTTTTTCTTCTTTCGAAAATTGAAAGATTAGTGAAAGTGATTTTCCCTGCCACTCAACAACCGCGGAGCAAGTGTCCTCGTATGATCGCGTTGGCTGGGTGGGTCCATGTACCTATCCTCATAGGCCGGATCCCACTATACCGAAGGCCATATAATGGTTAACGAATTCCGTGACATTGCAATATGCACAAAAAAGTTGCATCCTGCGTGCCTGTTGCCATTCCCTTAAGGATATGGCAATACATATTCTTTGTAGTGGCTAACCCTAGTGTACACATAAGAACACACTACAGTTTGGCTATGTCCTCAGTGTTTCCAGGGTACACATCAGAACACACTGGAAACTGCTGCTTGTTTTCCGCGATTCTTCCAAGGTACACATAAGAACACGATGGGGATCGCAAATGGTGCCTTTTCAGTGTAGCCATAAGAACACACTGGAGATTGCGTTAGTCCGGGATTTCGTTGTGGATCTAGCTGTGCCTAAGTAGGTTGCCCTCAATCTGATTGTCGACGACCAAAAACGAATGACACAGCCTCCCTGACCAAAAACTTTAACCTTAAAGACGATGTACTGTGAAACGCCAATTAGGTACATGTCGCCGTTAACATCAGAACACGGTGGAGATTTCACAACCAAACTTACAGTTCCTCTCTTGTTCTTTTCCAGGAAAGGAGCTAAAAGCAACGAACACTTTATATCAAAACAAAAAACGAGAAAAAACATAAATTAACAAAAAAACCCAAAAGCCATTGAGCAAAGGTAAAGCCAATCCGTGCCCGTGACTTTTAATTTTTTATTTTTTTTGCGAAACCTCTAATATAAAATAAATATTATGGAAGCTCTAACAACTACGGTTAATGAGCTGACCGGGGGAATAAATGCTCTTCTTGAGCAGATACGGAGACTGGAAGGCCGTCTCGGGGGTATTGAGGCAAACAGCACAATCCTAGAGCAAAATTTGGCTAGGATTGGCGAAAGGCTCGTGGAACAGGCAAGTGCCAGCGGCCCAGCCCAAGGGATGTCCCCAGTGGTGCGATCGCCACTTTCAGAGCAGGACCTGAAAGATATTGGCAGGCTCCCTGAATGTGTGAAGAAGTTGCAGATATTCGAAAGAGCCCCTCTCAGTATATCTCCTGGGTCCATACAGTTGAAGGGATCCTGGCCGATTACGAGGTAGTAAAAGGGAAGCCTCTATATCGGGCCATCCTCCAGCACATCCGGCAGAAAATTCGGGGTGGAGAGAGACATCCGAACTCTGGAGCACCAACTGAACCGGCTCACGCAAGGAACCTCCAAGCTGGATGAGCTCTTTGCGACACTGAATCACCAACTGTCACTCATAATAAACAAGATACAATGCGATGATTATTCGCAAGAGACGGTTTCAGTTCTGAGAGAAACCTATAGAAACAGAGCCCTGGATGTCTTCATCCGAGGATTGAGTCCCGAATTATCTCGTATGCTGATTGTACAAAAACCAAAGACGTTGCCAGAGGCCTACTCTGCCTGCCTCGATATTCAAAATCTCACTCTCCGGAATACAATAGTCCACACAAACTCCATTAATAGGATCATAGTTCCGACAAACAACCTGCAGAGGCCACCCGTACCACCACGTGCACGCTCAAATTATAATTAAGTCAATAGGAACGCAGGATATAGAACCCCCTACAATAGCTTCCAACCCAGTAACAGCGCAAGCTCATCGCCCCCAGCCAGACCGACTGCCCCTAAGCCCGCCGAGAGAATGGAAGTCGACGGTAGCATGCAGACAAGGCAGATAAATTATATGAACCGACCTTCGGGGTCAAATGCCTTCAAAAGGGGACCTACTTCTTCAAAAGGCATCTTCAAAAAACAACCAAAACTGTATAATATACAGACTGATGGCTCAGAAGAAGGTTCGGACTCCCTAATCGATTCCGCACCCACAGAAGACAACGTTCAGGAACTAAATTTTTTAATGACTGGCCCTCCAGCTTATTTCATATAAGGAGCGGTGCCTCACGCT
Source organism: Sphenella marginata (assembly GCA_951509765.1). Taxonomy (NCBI): domain Eukaryota; kingdom Metazoa; phylum Arthropoda; class Insecta; order Diptera; family Tephritidae; genus Sphenella; species Sphenella marginata. The sequence continues at coordinate 33,569,208 of OX608083.1, read as the reverse complement.
CCAGCATTCCTTACCTAACGTGCATGACCCACAATAACACTGCTCTAAAATTCCTTATTGATACAGGAGCAAACAAAAATTTCATTAAACCTGCCATAGCTCCTCACTCACAGCCAGTTGACCCTCCTTTTTCAGTGCAGACGGCCGCGGGACCAATTCTAATAAATAGGAAAATCTGCGGACAATTTTTTCACAATGTGGGGAACGATACCGAAACAACATTCTACTCATTACCGGGACTTGAATCCTTCGGCGCTGTGATAGACAGGAAAAATCATGTCCTCACAATAGAGCCGAACATGAAAATACCGCTGCGAAACAAAACAGACGGAAACATTAATTTTTCCGAAACCTCGGATATTCCTGAAGCGGTGCTTCCAATTTTAGAGTCCCTGATAAACCGATACTCGCACCTGTTCGGCCCACTCGACATTAAATCAAATATAAAAACCTCAGTTCGGGCCGAGATAAAGACCACTACGCCTGAGCCCATTTATACAAAAAGCTACCCATACCTCGCGAACATGAGAGAGGAGGTAGAGCGACAAATTACCGAGTTGCTTGAGGAAGGCATCATTAGACCGTCCAAAATCCCTTATAACTCTCCTATTTGGGTAGTCCCAAAAAAACCCAAGCCATCCGGTGAAAAACAATATAGTATGTTTCTCAGACTGCCTTTCGGGTTGAAAAACGCGCCCGCAATATTTCAACGCATGATTGATGATGTCCTTAAAGAGTATATCGGAAGGATATGCTATGTGTACATCGACGATATTATCGTCTTTGGCAAAGATATCGACGAGCATTTGAAGAACGTGGAAATAGTATTCGAAAGGTTGGCGGATGCCAACCTAAGGGTAAACCTAGAAAAGACTAAGTTCATGAAAACAGAAGTAGAGTTCCTGGGGTATATAATCACATCTGATGGGATAAAGCCCGATCCTTCAAAGGTCCACGCTATTGAAAATCTATGGCCCCCAAACACACTTAAGGATTTAAAAAGTTGTCTGGGTATGACTTCATACTACCAGAAGTTCATTCGAGATTACGCAAGGGTCGCAAAACCCTTGACGAATCTCACCCGGGGTGAAAACGCTCAGGTCAAGGCCAACCAATCGAGGAAAATACTCATTAATCTAGATGAGGAAGCCCTCCAAGCCTTCAATAACCTAAAAAAACTACTCATTTGCGCAGATATCCTTGCATTCCCCGACTTCGGGAAACCATTAAATTTGACGACAGACGCGTCAAATTATGCCATTGGTGGGGTTCTGTCCTAGGGAGAACATGGGAAAGATCGGCCAACCGCGTACATTTCTAGATCTCTGAGTAGAACAGAGGAAAACTATGCCACAAATGAGAAAGAAATGCTGGCAATAGTTTGGGCCTTAGACAACTTGAGATCCTACCTCAATGGTGCCAAGAAAATTAGGATTTACACAGACCACCAGCCTCTCAGTTTCGCGTTGGGAAGCAGAAACTACAACGCAAAGTTGAAGAGGTGGAAAGCCAGGATAGAGGAGTATAACCACGAATAGGTTTACACTCCAGGTAAATCAAATGTTGTGGCAGACGCTCTCTCCAGAATCCCATGCCAAGCAAACCATCTGACGGCACCTCCGGAACGTAATGATCTTCCAGCAGAAACCAGAAGCGAAGACGGAACGGTTCATAGTGCTGATCAGGACGCCTCGGATCTTATCCCACACGTAGAGAGTTCCCTCAACGTCTTCCGAAACCAAATAGTTCTCACAGAAGGGAGTGCAATGGTTTGCGTGGAAAACCCACACCCAGGCTTCACACGCCATTACGTCAGGTTATCTAGCATTGAAAAGACAAGCTTAACCGCGGCCTTGAAAGAGCGTCTAAATCCATCCCTTATGAATGGAATAAAAATCCCAGAAAACCACCTGCGACTTCTACAAGAGGTTTACTTAGAGCATTTCTTCTTATACAAAATAAGGATTACGCAGAGAATGGTCGAGGATGTTGCCAATGAGGATAGAATCTGTAAGATAATCGAGGATAAGCATAGAAGAGCTCATAGAAACTCTAGGGAAAATAGGGAGCAGATCCTAGAAAGATACTATTTTCCCAAAATGTCCAGTCGCATAAGGAAATTCACCATAAGCATCAGCATAAGGAAATTCTCGAAATTTGCAAAACTTTTCCATATAAAAAATAAATCTTCCATCACTCTTTACGCCAAGATGGCTAAGCTCATTCACTACTTCACAACCCCTAGAATGATAGTAACGGACAACGAAAGGGGATTTATGACTCCCTTGGTTCGTAATTACATACGAGGCCTAGGGATCGAATTTTACCAAACTCCCGTTCAAAGGAGCGAGGTCAATGGTCAGGTTGAAAAATTCCATTCTACTGTCATTGAGATCTACCGATGCCTTCGCAATGAGATGACCAATGTTAGGCCAAAGGAGTTAGTCTATATCGCAGTGGATCGTTATAATTCAACTATACACTCAGTAACGAAAAGGAAACCTAGCGACATATTCTTAAACAGAACTGAGAGAATTAACTACCAAGGCCTGACCAATTTCAGGAGCCGGGTTCACGAAGAAATCAGGAGAAACCAAGAGCTTAGAAATCTCCGGCTAAATAAAAAACGAAATGCAGCAAGAAAATTTAGACCTGGAGATTCTGTTTACATTAGAGATAAACAGATAAAGGCAAAACAGAAGGCTCTCTATAAAAAGGAAATAGTGGGGAAGGATAACAAAGTCACGGTGATCACGGAAAATGGTAGAAAGGTCCATAAGGCACAAATAAAAACGGATAGCAGATAAAAAAAAAAAAAAAAGGAGACACAAAAAAATAATAATAAAGAAAAAAAAAACACAAAAAAATATATAGAATGAAATTATAACAAAAAAAAAAAAAACAAAAAAAGAAAAAACCAAAAAAATTAAGAAAAGGCAGCACGGGATAGGCAACAAAATTTTATTGAGAAAAAATACAAAAGCAGCACGCACAAAAAACTACAATCAACAAACAATCATGCTTAAACAGGAAAATAAGCCCACCACGGAACTCTAAAGCAATACTAATTAAAAGAGGCATATCAACAATATTTATGAAAAAAGGGGCAACATTAGCCACCACAAAAATATTAATTAAAGAAGCAACTCAGCCAACTACAAACACTTTAATCACTACAAAAACCACTCTTTAATCATTACAAAAAATACACTTTAGTCACCACAAAAACCACTCCTAAAAACACAAAAAAAGAAAAACATCTTATCCTCATAATTGGCCAGGGACGGTATTAAAGTAGATAAATAAATTGTTTGTATTTTCTTTACATCTCTTCTAATAATCACAAAATTTTTCCAGTTTTTCAAAAAAAAAAGAAAATTTTTCTCTCACATTAAACGTTTGTAAAATTGTTCACCGTCCCTGAAATAGAAAAAGAAAAAAGCATTAGTAATAACGATAAAAATAATTTTACTTTTTATTTCCGGTGCTTGCGGCCTCAATGTCTACAAGTACGACTCCCCCCTTAGCACCATCGAACATGGTCGTGGCTGGATCCTGAATGGGCACTTCAGTCTAGTACACATGGTCTACCTCAGCTATTTCAATAACGCCTTGGAAATACTATCCGAATCAGCACAGCATGACATCCAGAACGAGGCTGTGCGTACGGTCCTACAATTCCACCTTAAACAAATAAAACTTCGACTCGACGAGCTCGAAATAAGTAAGCCGAGGAAAACACGTTCCATTGACTGGATCGGCTCCGCCTGGAAGTGGATCGCAGGCTCCCCAGACGCAGCAGATTGGGATTACATCTTAAAAAAAGTAAATTACGTTATCACTAATAATAACCACCAATACGTGGTGAGCCAGAAACTCTTCAACGCAACTCGTGACGCAGTTGAAAAAGCGAACACCATGTTGCTTCACATCAATGAGATAAATAAGAGTATAAATGAAGAGAATCTCGAGCTTCTGGATCTAGGCAAGGTCCTAATCCTAAAGAAGCAGGTCTCCGAAGTCATACAGGCCTGCCAGATGGCGAAATCCGGTATAATCAACACAAACCTTCTCGACCGCAATGAAGTCGAGAAGTTACTATTAGAAGAAGAGTCGCTACCCTATCAGAATTTTATTGAAGCTATCGAACATGGATCCGCCTCAGTCTATTCCAATGGCACCATGCTGTTGTACGTTTTGTCAATGGCAAAGGTTAAGCCAAGTGCTTATCGACTCCTGATAACGCGTGCGGCCGTGATACGAGGGCAGCATCTTGAGTTAAACCACAAACAAATTCTAATAAGCGAAGAAGAAACCTTTGGGATGAAAGAAGACTGCCTGTCCATCAACAACTCGACGATTTGTCCGCCAAAGTCGCTGGTTAAACTTCCGGAAGACGGATGCCTTGCCAAATTAATAAAGGGCTGCGACGCGAAATGTCATTTTGAACCGGACAGCAAGGAAATCATAGAGATGTTCAACGAGAACACAATTTTTATAACCAATTTCCGGGGGCAGCTGCGCGGAAAAAACTACTCTAAGCCGCTGAATGGGACGTACGTAATAATAATAAACAACGAGACGATTACGGTGGGTGACCAAACCTTCGTGAGCAAAACAGTGCGAACAGTTCAAGCCTTGCCACCGGCCCTAGTAAACGTCACATGGCGAAAATTTTGAAAAAAGTTAAACTTATTTGTACTACAGTACTCACGACCGCAATGCAGGGGCTGCTAAAGGCTGCCGCCTGAGACTTGCCGAGGCACTGTAGACCGAAAATGACAAAAAGAAACTGAAAATTTATTTTCCTTTACACCTCTTCAGCTGCGCCGCAATGAAAGGATTCGGTTAGGTACCGCATTTCCCCAAACTTGCGCAGTTGAAAAAGTTCAAACTTATTTGGACTCCAGCACTCCCGACCGCAATGCAGGGGGCTGCTAAAGGCTGCCGCCTGAGACTTGCCGAGGTGCTGTAGACCGAAAATGACAAAAAAAAACTGAAAATCTGTTCTACCCCTCCTCAGCTGCGCCGCAATGAAAGGATGCAGCTAGATGCCGTTTAAAACAACATCCGTTGACATTCAAAATTAAAAAAAAAAAAACAAAATAAAATGGGCAACTAAAATTTTAAATCAAAACTCAAAATAAACGGGCGGAACAAAAATTTTAAATTAACCGAAAAACTAAACCAAAAAAACCCAGTAAATTCAAACAAAAAAAAACCTGAAAATCAAAACGAATCGAAAACGACCGATTACCAGACCTGAAAAATAAAAGTACATAAACAATAAGTCAAACAAATAAGGCCGAACAATACAAGGGGGCGCCGCGGGTGTTGTTGCTACGCCCGGTGCTTGGCCCACCCTCATCCATGGCCATCGACGCACCTACTCTCGATGGCCCCTGACCTACCAACCTATATGCCTTCTAAATAATGGTACACATCAGCATTCCCATTATAATTACAAATCTTTATTTAAAGTTCATTATCTTAAACCTAACCTTAAAGAAATATTTATTTAAAAAAAAAACATTTTATTTAGTTAAATTATTTTTCTTTCGTTTTTTCCTATCCTTTCTCTTCTTTCTCAAACTACCTCTCTATTTAAATGTTTTAATTAAATTTTCGTTAAGGTATTTTACCTTTTTTTTTTTTAAATTACATTTATAATGATTTTGTGTTACTATATCTAATTTTTTCTTTGCTTAGTTACTTATGTATATGTATTTTTGTTTTGTTTGCTTATTCTTATTATTGTTATATTATTAAGTTACTTTATTTATTATTTATTTATTGTTGTTATTTTATTGGCGGCCTTTAGTTTGTTATAGTTGTAGTTTGTTTATTTAATGAAATTTATTTTATTTTATGTATTTAAATTTATTTAATTTTTACGTATTTTAATTTTATGTTATGTATTTTGGTTCTATTTTAGTTTACGTATATTATGTTATCTAATTTTAAGCATTTTAATTATATTTTATTTTATATAATTCTCTATTTATCAGATGCATTTCAGATTTCATGTTATTTATTTTATTTTATTTTATTTATTTTATTTATTTCATTTTATTTTATTTTAAGGTATTTTTAATTATATTTTATTTTATGTATTTTATCCTATTCTATCTTATGTATTGTTTTTAATTCTATTTTATGAAATTTTAATTTACTTTACTTTCAATAAATTTTTCCTCATCTTATTTTATTTTGGGTTTTCCCTATCTACTTTTCTTTATTTCGGTAAATTGAATTTTTTCTTTTGTTTATATTAAAATTTCTTTTCTTAATTTAGTTAAATCTATCAAGTTAGTTTATTTAAATTAAACCCTCCTATCCTTCCTTTACTTTTACTATGTTATAATTTTAAAATATACATATTTTTATTTCAAAGTGTTTTTTTTTCCAATTATTACATAAGATAGCTAATAATATTAATGTAACTAGGTTGTATAATTTATAGGAGGGTATAAAGTAAATAACATATGTATATATTAGATAGGTCTCACCCATTTGGTCCGTAGGCCACTCCCTGCAAAAAACCGATATACTCCGTTCCATAGTCCATAGAGTACTCCCTACGGAGTATCGGAGTACTCCAACACTTATCCTCGCTCATATAAAAAAGGTGGTCCAATTTATATGGCGATGGCCGGTAATTGGATCACCTAATCCGACTCGGAGTACTCCATTTCTTTGCTTTTGAATACTCTATAGATCACCTACATGAGAGTACTCCCAAAATACTCCTATTGGATTACTCTATGGAGTATTCAACAGCAAAGCGAGAGAGGGAGTAGGTGGTCCTCAAAAAGAACACATACTCCCTCTCTCGCTTTACTGCATAGTACTCTATAGAGTAATCTTTTGGCAGCATTTTCAAAGTACTCTCACGTAGGTGTTCCATAGACTATTCAGCAGGGTGCTCCGATATGGATTAGGTGATCCAATCGCCGGACATGGGCTTATAAATTGGACCAGCTTTTTGTATGAATGAGGATAAATGTTGGAGTACTCCCATACTCCAACGTTTTTTACAGGGCTACTGTGGCGTTACTGTTGTTGTTGTTGGTATTTGTGCGGCGGGCCTATAACAGGTCGGCCCTCGCTGTTGTTGTTGCTGGTGTATATATGCAGTGGGCCTACATTAGGGCGGCCCCTGCTGTTGTCACGCTGGTATTGTTGTTGCCGGGGTTACAACCGGTTGCTGTTGTAATTACAGGTTAGGCGGCGGGCCTATAGTAGGTCGGCCCCCGCTGTTGTCACTGCTGGTAGTTGGTGTTGTTGTTGTTACAGGTGGTTGTGCGGCGGGTCTATATGAGGTCGGCCCCCGCTGTTGTCGTTGCCGGTTGTTGTGACCGGTTGCTACTGGTGGTTCAATACGGTGGGCCTATGAGAGGTCGGCCCCCGCTGTTGTCGTTGCCGGTTGTTGTGACCGGTTGCTACTGTTTGTGCGGCGGGCCTATATGAGGTCGGCTCCCGCTATTGTCACTGCTGGTGGTTATAGTTGTTGCCGTGGCACGCGCGCTTGTGGTGTGCGCGATGGTAAATGCTAGTAATGTTGCGATGGCGGCGCGCTGTTGTAGCGGCGCGCGCGATGGGTCGTGCGCGTTGGAATGGTGGCGTGCGATAATGATGTGTTGTTATGATGGCGCGTCAATTGGTAGCGCGTGGCGATGGTAGCGCGCGCTGTTATAGTGGCTCGCACGATGGGCGAGTGCTATGGTAGCGCGCGATGTGGCGCGTTGTGATGATTATGCGCTATTGTAGTGGCGTGCGCAATGAAGATGCAATGGTGGCGCTGAATGGTCGCGCTGTTTTAGTGGCGCGCGCAATGATGGTGCGCTGCTACAATGGTGGCGCGAGATGCGATGGTAGGGCGCGCGATGTTGGTGCGCGTTGTGAATGAAGCTCGCGATGGTTTTGCGCAATGGAGTAGCGCTGTTGAGGTGCGTTGTCGTAGTAACGTTCTGGAAAATTCTGAAATAAATAATGTAATGCAACTTGCCCTTTATTTAAGAGATATTTATAAAATGAAATAAAAGTGATGGTTACAAACGCAAAATATGGCCTAATAATGACTATGTTGACAAAGGTTTCTTTATAACGAAGGAATGTTGAATTAGGCACATTTACGTTTACAGACACAATAAGCGATATAATCTTATCATTCACTCATATATGTAATACTCCTATTTACATGTTGAAGAAATTATTTAAAAATGGTTAAAAGCAAAAAATGTGTGCAAAAAAAAAATACAGATAAAGAAGAGCATCTTCATACGTAAGTACATATGTATATTCCAATTTATTTAAAAGCTAATAAACACATTTTCCAAACCAGTTTACCCAAACATGCAGAGCTTCGCAGAAAATGGATGGATGCATGCGGAATATGTACGAAATAAATTTACAAAACTAATTTTATTCGCGAATCAATAATTTTCCTCACAATATATGTTTATGTATATAACGTGCCTTGAATGATAAAAATGTTCTATTATCATAAATAAATATGTAAATATGTTCTCATTTAATGGAAATGTTCTCATAGGCCACTTTCATTTAGTTTGCTGTTTTCTTGGCCCCTTTTGTACTTGAACCGCCCCTGTAATTATTTTACATTTATACTATTCCAAGCTCAAAAGTTGGTGTAGTCTGACCCGTTTTGGTTTCATTTTCAAAACACATTACGAGCCTATCCCACCCGCAATATAGAAGTATTACATATATGCATTCACTCTTAAAAAAACCCTCTTATTTATGGCAAACTACAAAAAAAAACCAATTTGCCGATGATATAATTTTGGTACTAATATCGAAATGTAACCATCTTAATTTTCTTTTGGGGACTTAAGGGTCTTGGGACATTTTCAATTAGTACTCACCTGGCTTTTACTGCTTTTAATTTTGTTGTCAACCACACACACACGCCGAGCCACCAGCATCGAGTTATTATATGTATATTTTTTTTATTTTCTTTCCACTACACACTATTTCACTTTTAAACTGCACTTTTGTGGCAAATTCTTGCCTTACTATGGCAGCTTGAATTTGGCTTAAAGTTTTTTCGAGTTTAGGGTTTTTTCCCTTTTTCTTATTTGTCACGGGCACGACCGACTCGCTCAATTTCATAACACATTTTGAATGTCAGTGAATGCCGGCGAAGCCATTAGAGTATCGAGAAAAATTTGAAGCGATGGCGACTGCGCACTGGAAAAATTCCGCTATCCTGCTCGAGGTGGCGTGATCGTTGCCACTCCGATTGGTGGTGGCCATCAGGGTTCGGACTTTTGTTACTATTTTAGGGACCCTATTGTACTACTAAATGTGGTAAGAGTACAGTACTCATCCCGAAACAAAAAAAACCAGACCTTATGCTATTGAAATTAAAGTAGAAGATATGATTTTACAACTGTTTAGTAGATTTCATGATAGTTAATCTGTAGACATTACTTAAAGTGAAAGTTCGGTAATTACACTTTTATTTTAAGGCTTTAAAGAAAAAGGAATCTAGTACTTTTACTTTTACTACTATTTTGCTCTTTAGTTAGTTTTAGTAAAGGTGAATTTTCAAGTATGGAACAAAAGTTGAAATTACAGAAGGTTAAAAATGAATAATTATCTTACGGGAAAGTTTGAAGTCAGAGAAAAATTTACTTTTTAATTCCCAATCACATCCTAAAGGTGAAGACACAATCACTCTGGAGGGATTACAGCTTCGGCCAACCTGACTATAATCGACCTCGATTATTAGAGTGTCGTTTTTTTCTTTAAATATACTACTTATTTCTAATTTAATATGGTTCGCTTACGTAATTTTACATAATGTTAGTATAATACAGTACGTGCTATTAATACATGAAGTGTCGCCTTAATAAGGATTCGGTTGCATTCAAATAGATTATGCATCTGCTGACCACATTTTAATACGCGAAGCTTCTACAATCCCGTCATAAGGTAACTGGGTCAATTGGCAATTTTCTATGTCCCTTATCACGTACCGGTCGTGCGGCAGTACTTTATGAATTACGTATGGGCCTCTATATTTTGGTATGAGCTTTTTATTAGTGCCGGCAGTTGTGTCGACGTTACGAATGACAACGAAATCCCCAGCGGAGTATGTCTCAGGGGGCTTACTACGATCGGAAAAGTATTTCGAATTGTATTGCTGTGACTTTTCTATGGCCGCTAAGGCAGACGCCCGGGTAACCTCAAGATCTCGAGTCGCGCCTAATTCGTCTTTATCCTCCAAGTGTTCCGTCAGTTCATCGATTATTGCGCCCCTCTGTTCTACACCAAACAACAACATGCTCGGCGAATACCCAGTGGTGGAGTGTATGGTGTTATTAAGACTATATTCAACTTGACCTAACTTGATCGACCAGTTAGCATGATTAATCGGTTCAGAAATCTTACTTAAGATGGCTTTAATGACCCTGTTTACTCTTTCTACCTGCCCATTTGCTTGGGGGGATGCTGTAGCTACTTTTACATGAGATACGTTATTTTTCAGCAGGTAGGCGCTAAATTCTAAGGACGTGAAACAGGAGCCGCGGTCGGATATAAGCCTCCTTGGTCTACTATAGTAGCTGAAATATTTATCCAAACAGGCAATGACTTCTTTCGTGCTCGTTGAATTTACTGGGTATAGGCGGACAAATTTGGTGAATGCGTCGATAACTACTAAAATATGTTTGCGCTTCGAGTTAATCGAGGGCAGAGGGCCAAAGTGATCAACGTGTATGGTATCGAACGGTATCGGTTTCTTGGGGATGATATGCATATTCCGCTTGTTCACACGAGCGGGAGCGGAATACATGATACATTTAATGCAATTTCGAACGAAGTTTTCGACTTTATCTTTCATTTTAGGCAGCCAATAGTGTTTCTTCAGCTGATCGCATGTCTTCTCGACGCCTAAGTGACCAATTTTTTCGTGGACAAGTCTGATAATGTTGTCCTCCATCTCATTGGGGACATAAAGCTGCAGATACCCCTCCCCCCTTTTCCTAAAGACGAGGCCATCTACTAATTCGTAGTTCGGCACGGGACCTTCTTCTAGCTTTTCCCGTAGCTCTCTTATGCTATCATCCCGATTCTGTGTCGCTTGGATGTGAACATCAGCTTCATCGGCATCCGCGGCTGATACGACTTCGCAAAGTTTCGCTGCTCTTCCAGATGTGTTATCGAGGCAGGCGACTAGCGATCCAGACTTGTCAGCAGTCCCGGCATCATGGCATCGGCTAAGCGCATCAACATGTGCCATATTAATTCCACCTCTGTGCTGAATCGTGTAGTTGTAGTTTTCAAGTTCCAGAGCCCATCTGGCTATGCGCGGGTTAAGCTGTTTCTTGCTTAAGGTCATTGTAAGCGAGTTACAATCTGTAACAATCTTAAAAGGAATACCTTCCAAATAAACTCTAAAGCGGCGTAAGGCATATATTATGGAGAGGGTTTCCAGCTCAAAGCTGTGGTATCTCGCTTCTGCGGCCGTTGTGGCCTTCGAAAAGTACATCACTGGGTGTAGGCGGCTGTCTGTTTGTCTTTGTAATATAACCGAACCGAAGCCCGCCGAACTTGCGTCGCAGTGTAATTCGGTCTGCTTTTTTGGGTCATAAATAACGAGTACTGGTGGCGACGAAAGTTTTCTCTTCAATTCCTCAAAAGCTTGCAAGCTTTCTTCGGACAATTCAAATTTAACACCCTCCCGGTTCAATTTTTGCAAAGGCCCTGCTATTTTTGCAAAGTCTTGTCTTGGATGAATTTTCTGAAGTATGAAAAAAGTCCTAGACATGTCTTTAGTTCTTTATGATTTCTAGGGGGTTTATATTTCCGGATTGCTTCTACATGTGCATCGCTGGGACGTATGCCTTCTGAACTAACGGCATAACCTAGATACTCAAGGGTCTTGAACCCAAACATGCATTTACTAAGCCTAAGCTCTAAACCTCTTTCCCGCATTCTCCGAAGAACTTTTCCCAAAAGTTCAACATGGGTTTCGAAATCTATCGTTGCGACAATTATGTCGTCCATATACACCATGATTGATCCATCGTCAACCAAATCTCTGAAAATGTTGTGGACATATCGTTGAAATACAGCGGGTGCATTTTTAAGCCCGAATGGCATACGAACATATTCAAATTGACCATATGGTGTCACAAAGGATGTATATTTGATGGAGTCTGGGGCCATCTTCACATGAAAGAACCCGTTTTTCAGGTCAAGTGTAGAGAAAAACGTTTTGCCTCCCAGATAGTCAAGGCAATCTTCAATTAGGGGAAGCGGGAAATTATCCCGTACGGTCAATTTGTTCAGCGGGCGGTAGTCAACACACTTACGTATCTCACCAGACTTCTTTTTTACCAATACGACAGCGGAAGCATATGGCGAATCGCTTGGCCTAATAATATTCTTCTTTAGAAGTTCGTCAGTTATTTTCCTAAGTTCAACCTTTTCATAATGAGAGAGTCTTCTTGGTGCTGAATGGAATTGTTTGTCGTCAACTAATCTTATCTTCATTTCATACTCAAATGGTTCACATGCAATATCTGTTGGACTTAAATAGTTGTCTTCTAAAATTTTCCTTAACTTGTCTACACCGTTTTTACCCAAACCTTGGTTAATTTTTACCTCTCCTGCAGTATTGCTGACTCCTACGAGAATATTCTCATTAGGAATCCCATCAGATTCACATAACCCGCCGACAGAAGACCCCTGAGACACTGCTATGGATTTCGGGTAGACTAAATGACTATTTTTCATTTCGTATTGGCAGTCTGCATTTTCCATTTCTGAATACCTCCCTAATTCCTTAAGGTTAATTGAACCACTCGAGTTAAGTGCACAAAAGTAAGATTGGTTTCGTTGTTTGCTTACATCATTATCATAATTAAGTGAACATAAACGAATATTGAATTTTCTCAAAAAATCTCGACCTAAAATAAGGGGAATTGCCATCGTATCGTCTGGCACCACATTTAAAATAATATCTCTTGTTTTATTTTTAAATTTTATTAAACATTTAATTTTTCCATACGTATATATAGGATGGTTTCCCAAGCTTCGAAAATTTGACTTTAGAGCAGTTGCAATAACGTTATTCGATACCTCTGATCTTCGCACAAAACTAGTAGGACTGCCGGTATCAAAAAGAGATAAACAATCTATAAATCTTTTGCACTTAACCTGTGTGGTTTGATAGGCAACACTTACCATGTTCATAGACTCCAAGACTTTATAGCAGCTTTCTTCATCTGTGTCATCGGCGCCGGTGGTGACTGCGGCAACGGTTTTCCTCAGTGCTGGGATCTTCTTGGGATTAGAGCAGCTACGATGATCATGGCCCATTTTCCAACAACGGAAACAACTTCCGTCTGGCCTTTTTTCGTATGGGCATTTGCTCTGGAAATGCCCCATACGAGTACAGTTAAAGCACCGTATTTCAGCAACCTCGGTTTCTGCAACACCTCTGTTCTGCATTACAGGCCTTGCTGCTTTCACCTTAATGCCAGCATCGCGAGTAAGCGGACGAGAAGAGCGACGACGCTCGTAAAGATCGAGTGACTCTTTGAACTCCTTCATTGTCCTGGCATTCATTAGCAAATATACCTCTGCTGAATTGTCTTGCAGTCCGTCAACTATAAAGCCAATGAGTTCAAAGTCATCAATGTAGTCGCAACGCGCTGCAATATTCTCCATCTCCAGTACGTAACGTCTTATGCTGCTCTTTTTATCCCATTTGAGGGTGGCCAATGCCTTATATACTTCATTTCGACTCACCACCCTGCCGAATTCCGATACCAAAAGTGCCTTCATGTCATCGTAGCTGAATACATCACGGGTCAGTAAAAGCTTGGCGTCACCACAAAGCGAATTGCACAGGCAAGTATACTTGAAGAGATCATCTGCGTTTATCATTTGCATGACCCTTTCGAAATTTCGTAGGAAATCATGCACGCTATAGCTTTTACTTTCGCCATCGAATTTAGTAATTGTGTGCTCGATGTCACGAAAAGTGAGGCGGTTAGACAGGTTTGACCTAATGGCGCCGATTGCATTATTGGTTTTTGGCACATCACATTCGCGCCTTAGGTTAGCGACGGCTTTTTCTAGTTCGAGGATCTCCCTCTCTTTTCGTAATATGGCGATTTTCCTATCTAGATCCGTTTCATCAGCTTTAAAATCTTCACACATTATAGGCAATTGGTGGTTAGCTCGATCTATGGAGTCGGTGACAAAGGCAGCAGCGGCATTGGTGGCGACGATGGTGCCTGCATATAGGCCGACAGTGCTATTGACAGCAGCATTGGAACTTCTGATGTTAGTGGCAGCGGAGTCGTCGGACATATTGGTGGCAGCGATGGCATCAGTGGTATTTATGCCAGCAGCTCCAAGAGCAGCGTTTGCGTTTGCAGCAGTGGTGGTTATGACATTGATAGGGTCATTTACCAAGACAGCGGTTGTAGCATAAGCGGCGGTTGAGATAGGGCCGGAGGCGGCGTCGGCTATTCCAGCAGCGGTGGTGGCAGTGGTGGTGGCAGCGGTGGTGGCAACGGTGGTGGCAGCGGTGGTGACAGCGGTGGTGGCAACGGTGGTGGCAGCGGTGGTGACAGCGGTGGTGGCAGCGATGACGTCAGTGGTGTTGGTTGTAGCAATTCCAAGAGCAGCGATTGTGTTTGCAGCAGTGGTGGTTATGTCATTGGTGGAGGCATTTACCGAGGCAGCGGTTGTGGCAGTGGCGGCGTTGGTTATATCAGCAGCGGTGGTTGCAGCGGTAGCACCAGTGGCATTTATGGCAGTGATGACGTCAGTGGTGTTGATTGTAGCAGTTCCACCAGCAGCAATGGTGGTTATCATATTGATGGAGTCATTTACCAAGGCAGCGGTTGTGGCAGTAGCGACAATTGGTATGCGGCCGGAGGCGGCGTTGCTTATACCCGGCGGTTTTTGCTCTTGGCCAGATACCATCGCACGAGTTATTGGGCGACTATCTTCAGGAAAAACCGGCATATCAATTGATGAGTATGATAACAAATATATTGAATATAACTGATGTATTTAGTTAATTAATGCGAAATTGATTTTAATGCGTGGATGATCCACACCTGACGCTTTAATTCCCGACAAAGTTAGAAAACGATGCTTATTGTTTGATGTCTCTTTATTAATGACCTTTTTCTTCGGTTTCTTTTCTATTCTCGTGTTGCCATATTTTCATTATCTTACACTTAGTTTCTTAAGACATAATAGGAAAATGTACATTAATTTGCCTATAGAGGGCCGCGTCGGTATAAGCAAGAATAATAACTAACACCTGATTGGCTGTTTGATACACTTTTGCTTATAAGAAGGCGCTACCATATCTTCCCATTATTGCATACTATTTCTGTTCGCATGATCGTTTCTGACAAACAGGTGGCGGTGGCTGCACTCCTTGCAGAGGCAATCACATCCTAAAGGTGAAGACACAATCACTCTGGAGGGATTACAACTTATTCAAAGGAAAAATCGAACTATGGGTCTATTAAATGGGAGCATAAAGCGGAGTAGATTTGCATAAGGTGCATTAGGTATTAAAATTGCTACAACTTTTATTAAGTCGGAACCCTAAAGGCACGCTTTCGTTGGCGCGCGAAAAAAGGAAGGTTCTAGAACTTGTGTTTGGTGTGTTCCCTTGGTGGTCCGCGGAACCCGACGTTACTGGGTTTCAGGGTAGGAGGCACATGAAGCTCCTCGCCCGACCTCGCCATTGACAATGTTTCAAGCTACATGCTTTGTTACGTTGGCACATGAAATAAACTGCCATCTTTACAATACTTTTGCCTTTTGACTAGTAATTAATTGACATTTACTGCTGAAATGTTGCCTGGCAATATAAAATGTTTTACTCGCGTTCGGCCAATTCTGTCGAAACCGTAATGTCAGCCGTGTCAAAGTCAGGAATCAGGACAGGATTCCACGTGTTTCCCACCCTGATCAATTGATTAATAACATATCGCACCCTAAATCAAAAACAGTCACAACTCAAAATTTTTTTAGGTCGCTTTCTTGGCATAGATTGCCTAATAAAAAGTAGTGCAGCCAATATATACAATGTTTTTCTTTTTGACTATTATCGTTACTCTTTAAAGAGCACAGTGATGTCAAGTTTTTAAAAATCAAATCACTTTTATGCGATCCAGAAGCAATTAACTGAAAGTTACTCGGATTTTGAGTTGTGACTCTTTTTGATTTAGTGTGCGATATGTCCTTTAATTGCCGTCGTAAAAATTAAACACCATTTGCTTGACGCCAACTGCCCATTTATTTCAAGTTGACATTTTCGGGCAACATGGTTCACCCTAAAATTTATTTCTGGCCACACCGAGAACACACCAACCACTTGTTTGTCTGGAAATTAAAAGTTCCGTTATTGGTGCCTTTTTCCATTTTATGGAACATTTGGTGCTGCCACCTCGGCAAAAATCACGCCACTTCCCAGAATCTATCGATTTATGTCAAACCGCAGGGTGAACCTAAACTGTCACCTATCCAACCGCAGTGAGTCATACCAATCAAATTCAATAAAGGAAAATGACTATAAGTTGGAAGTAGACCATAACAAAGTAAAGGACAAGTGTGTAATGACAAACAACACATGTACATCACATTAGAGTTGGATTTTTTAGTTTAATGAAGTGATTAGTTCACTTCTAGTTCGTTCAGTCAATTGAACTAGGTCTTTAGTTCCTTAGTTCGTTCACCTCATTGAACTATAGTTCGATCAATTTCAATAGTTCAACTTGAAACTGACATCAAACTCCCTACTTCAGTCTGTATATAGTTTGACGAAGAATGCCCGATACTACCATCGATGACAATGGAAAATACCATCCACCACCCGGCTATGGCGATGTTCCCTGTTGAAGAATAACATAGCACGGACTACTCCCCCGCCGAGCTGCTCAAGCATAGGGGTAATCAACTTTCCCCAAAAAAAGTTTGCATCAATAAAAAAACAAAAGATTATATGAATTGTATTAAAAGACTTTAATCTTAAAAAACATAAACGCAGATGTAGAGTGACTAGTAAAGATTATTAACAACCACAAAAAAAAATAGTTTTTCCGTGAGCCATAGTAAATGAGTTTTACTGTCACCCATGGTATGTTACATAACACTAAATTGAATTCATTGAAAACAGTTAACATAAACATAAATTAATTACATATACTTAAAGGCATAACATTTAAAAAAAAGTATACCACTTCTGTAAAATGTTAAGGGTGTAAACAGAAGCGTATGGCATCACAGTATAAGAGATAATGTTAAGCATTGTAGGAACTTCAGTTTAAATTATAATAAAAAAAAAGTATGTACCTACGTACATATATTGAATTGATCACATATGACTGTGCAAGAAAATCGAACTGGATACTTTCTTTGTAGTCAATAGCGTTCTTCGCTCATTTATTATCTGACCAGATGCAGAAAAAATGCGCTCACACGGAACGGATGTAGCCACAACTCAAAACTTTTTCGCAACATACCGGTAAAGTTTGGGATATATAACCTTGTGTTCATCCCACAATCCATTTTTCAATTTCCGATTTCGTAGTCTCTGTTCTTACTAACATAAGGCCTTGTATTGCATTATCATATTCATCCCAGATACATTGGGTTTTGTCTTCTTCAATTGCACCGTCGTCTTCAACAACAATCCCTTCCGCAAAAATATCTTCACTTAAAAATTTTCGGGACAACTCATTTTTAGTGTACTCAAATGCATCTTCATTTTGAGAACCTTGTTTGAAGCGGGGGTCTAGAAAAGTCCTTTCCGCATATAATTCATTATACACTAATCGATCAAAACGAACTTGCATTCCCTGTTTTAAGAACTTGTGTCAAGTCATAACTTTTTTGTTTTCTGACGAAAATTTTGACAGAAAATTATTTATTAATGCACTAATTTCTATAGTTATTTCATAAAATGGTTTTAAAAGTGGTAAGACCCCTTCTAGAACCTCCCAGCTTGATTGGTCAACAATCAATTTTGGGCGCATAGTAGCTAAAGGCATCTTTTAGTGTAATGAAACGCTCCAACATCTCGTATGTTGAATTCCACCTGGTAATAATATCTTGCTTTAGTTCTCAATTTGGCAAATTCAATTGTTATTGCGATTTTACTTTATCTATTACATTAGATATTTCTGGGGTCGCTTTTTGCACGACCAAATTTATACTGTGGGCAAAGCATCCAACCGACCGCAACACTCCCTGGGTTATGGCACCCACAATATTTGCTGCTTTGTCGCTTACTACTGCGGATATTTTATTAGCTTTACCCCACTCACATACAACATCTTTTAAAAATTACACAGATTCGCACTGGTGGGCCTATCGTTGAAATCTTTGCAGCACAGCAAACAAGAACTCATTGCATTGTCACTATTGAAGTAATGAGCTGTTACAGCGACATAATAAGCATTGTTGCGCGAGGTTGTGAGGCACACAGCTTCCACCAAAGAGCATGTATGAATAAGAGGCACCAGTCCTCTCATCTGAAAATCGGCAGAATTTCAACTCGTATGTTCGATGCTACTCGATGTTTTCTATTAGGGTTACATGGTTTCCTCTTTGTGCTTTGTCCGTAATCGTTTCAAATTATTTGAGTCAAGTTTGCATTTTATGAGTTGAAATTGAGTAAACGCAAAAAGTAAACAAACGGAATGAGTTGATTAAGCGACTCAATTTCATGCGCTGGCGGTGAATTTTGGCTTTCGTTGGTCAGAAAATGCAAGTATGTTACAGGAATTAATTTTTGATGCAAAAATTAAAGTTAATACCAAAAAACCTTTTTAATATTAATTAGATATTTCCCAACCCAAATCTATGCATTTATATGACTCCCATCCTTGATTAAAAAAATGTTTCGTTTTTATTATTTTCTAGACAAAAATGTTGACAATGGACAAGGTTTATAATTGCATACCTACCTACATTTTATCTTTAGGATGCATATGATGCCAATCAAGTATTTTACTTGAATTAGATTTTAATGTAAAAATTAAGGTTTATAATTGCATTAGTTTATACATTTAGATAGGTAAGTAGATATGCAGCTTTCAGCTTTTACAAATAAAATTTGTTAATACCTACATAGTAGACATTTTTATTTTTGAAAACTTCATAAGGTATAGAATTTATTGTCTTAACTCGAGTATCTGCTTATTTGTTCAAAACTGTTTGTTAGGGATAACTTTGTTTTGAATTTCGAATGTCCTTTTAAAAACAAACAAATCATTTATTGGTTCTTAATTAACAAACCAACAACTTTGGAAATACCATTTCTTACAATAAAAAATCTGCTACAAAATAGTAAAAACTAGTAATTTTACAGCGTTTCGGAATTCAATCTGAAACATGAAATTTATAGCATTTGAAATACATACATATGTACATATATTAATTAATATAAAAATAAATAGAGGAAGTAGGTAGGGATATGTTTAATAACATAAAAAAGTTAATATGCATATAAATGTCACGAATCCATTTTTCCGTCGGCAAAGCACAACTTCATATTCCCATACAAATCACCAAGTATGCATGCGCAAAGCTTCCGCGCACGCACATACATATTTTCGTGCATACATATGTGTGTGCGCACAGCCACACATAAATATCTACATACCCTCACGTCACCGCGCTATCCCCTCTAAATGCATGTGCTGTCCACAAGCTATCACGCTACAAAAACAAAAACCACTTTACGCACAAAATCCAACAACAAAACTCTTTTCTACGGGCAGACCTAAATATGCAAGAAGAAGAATTCATTCATGCTTCTTAAAAAAAAAATATTTTCTCGAGGAATCTTGGATGAAATGTCGCAACATGGTTGAAATGTCGCAACATTGCATTTGAACAAAATCATAAAATTCAATTTTTGTCAATTTTCTAAAATCCAACTTCAATCCAAGCGGGGTATTCCATATACACCGCACCTTCAAATGCGCGCAAGTTGCGAAGAAAAGTTGATACAAAACTTTAATTGTATTCATGAGCCAAGTATTTCATAAAAAAATTAAAATAAAAATGCACAGCTATTGCTCAGCAATAGGTCCAAACTTTAGTAAAAAAATAATCTAAAAAGCTTACCTCTACATATTTTAAATAATTTAATAAAAGTTTCCCTTATTCATAAGGAGTTTGATTCTTAGCATAAGCTATGGCTCGTTTGCCCCTCTCTTTGGAGTGCCTCTTAAAATCTGTCGAAAATTGGGAAGCCATGTTTGTTTTCGCCCAAGTGTGGCTGTGATGGCACAGAAGTACCCTTTAAATACACTACTTTGTACTGAAAGTGTAGCTTTTTCACTCCTTACCAAAATTATGTGCGACTTTAGATACAATTCTTAGTGAAAAACTTATATAAGAATATGGAATTAATACCTAAAATAATTTAAGATAGTTTAAAGTCATTTTTGAATGAAATAAAACAGAAGTAAATAGCTACTAAGTAGTAAAAAACTACTCCATTTTTTGGTAGTGGCCGAATGATAGGAGCAAACTGTGTGCGGCAACACTTTTGATCAACGACCGCTTCACTTGAAGCTCGTGTCAACGACGAAACCAACGACGATATGTATTTATGTGTGAATGTTCTTTTTGCTTGGATGAAGGTGTTATGTGGCATTATTGAATTTTCGCTATGTCTATGAAAATTTTAAACATTTGACTGAGCTTTAGCGAAATTCAAACGTTTGCACATATATCCTTCATCCATGCAGCGTTCGCTTGCGGACTTGACAAATATGCACATACATATGTTAGACCGCATCATACATATGAATGCTTGTACACAGATTTTGTACTTGCAAAATTTGTGTGATTATGAATATTTCTTATCAAATCTGATTATGACTGATTATTTTTTTGGATACAATTTTAGGATAGTAGATATTTATGTAATTTTGATTGTTTGTATAATTATAAAAATAAAAGGTATTTTTCAATGAAAGGAAAAATACATATGTAGAAGTACATAGGTATGAATATTTTCGAAAAAATATGTTATGTATTTATTTTAAATAAAAATCAAAAATTGCCATTAACTTATGAATTAAAATTTTTTTTTAACAATTCGAATTTGGAAAAACCTATAGCATAAATTGAAATAAATATATACCTATACATATTTACATATTTCAGTTGAAGAATATTTCTACTTTGCACATCATTGACTGCATAACACTTTGTAATCGAATATGTTATACTTGTAAACATGCCTTGCATATTCAGTTAAAAATTGTTATTTTTAATTAGCTTTTTGCAAAAGTTGGGTTTTTTCATTAAAAAAATAAAATATAACAACTAAAAAAAGCAAAAAACTAAAAATTATGTTGCCTAAGATGGGACTTGAACCTAGGACCTTTGCTTGATAAGCCATGATCGGCAAAGAAAAGTAGAAGTTTGCATGCATATTTTATGGAAATAAAATAAAATATATATTTAAATATCAATTATCAATTAATAAAATAAAAATATTTAAATATTTTGATATTTGCCATATTTAATATTTTATTTCCATTAAGTTGACCAATTTGCACAAAAATCATAAGCAAATATCCTCAACTTCATGAAAACGCAATGCCGCAAATAACTCAACTTCATGAAAAGCTCAATGAAGTAAGCTACTCATAATAAAAATTCGATCAGCTGTTATTTATAAAGTCACTCTAAATAAATTGCGAAAATGCACAAAGAGGAACCCTTGAAACCCTAATAGAAAACATCGAGCAAATGTAGCGAGTAGTTCTGCTCGAACATACGTGTTGGTGCCTCTTATTCATACATGCTCTTTGCTTCCACAGCTTGCAAAGATTCCCTCATATTAGAACGTAGTTCCTCCTATGTTTCAGGTATTCACTTTATTCAGCTTCTGTCTACAATTCGTATCGCATGGTGTCCTTTAGCTATCATCTTTAGCAACTGTCTATCCATTTCGTCAGATTTTTTTGTTTGGTGGCTTTTTGGCATATGCAGTAATTTTTGATTGCTTACAAGGAGACTTTTCTGATCTTACTTGTTGACCATCTTCATCAGGTTCAGTCGTTACATCCACCATCGCCATGTCTTCTTCATCGTCATTTTCTAAGGACGTAAAGGGATGCTTAGTTTTCACGTGTCGCCTTAAATTTCCAAGCGACCCGCAGTAATGGCATTTAGCCTTTTTGGCACGATCGCTTAAAATAAAGTGGCCCCATATAGAACTTCGCTTCGGCATCTGAAAATATTAATATTTATTTAATACACACAATCAAGGATAACTTGTCTACTTACGATTGCATGCATAAATTTTTAATTTCTCTTCTTCTTTAAATGGCCATCTAACCGCCTGAGCGATTTTGACCCTCCAACATAGCTCGCCAGTCATTTCTTCGTTGCTCCGACTGGCGCCAAGTGGAGATCCCGCGAGATCGCAGGTCGGTCTCCACTTGGTCCTTCCATCGGAAAGGTGGTCTTCCTCTTCCTCTGCTTCCACCGGCGGTGCCGATAAGTATACCTTCTGGGCTGGAGCGTCTTCGTTCCTTCGCACGACGTGGCCTAGCCAGCGAAGCCCCTGCGTTTTAATGCGCTGTACTATGTCGACGTCTACGTAAAGCTCATACAACTCATCATTAAATCTTCTTCGGTACTCGCCGTCGCCAACGCGTAGATGCCCACAAATCTTTTGCAGAATTTTTCTCTCGAATACTCCCAATGCCGCCTAGTCAGATGTTGTTAGTAGTTATAGCAGGACGGGAGCGATGAGTGACTTGTAGAGTGTGAGTTTCGTGCGTCGAGAGAGGACTTTACTTTTCAATTGCTTCCTCAGTCCAAAGTAGCATTTATTTGCAAGAGCAATTCTTCGTTGGATTTCTAGGCTGACATTATTGTTGGAGTTAATGCTGGATCCGAAGTAAACGGAGTCCTTCACTATTTTGCAGCCAGCAGTGGCGTGGCTGCCAAGGCGCGAATGCGCTGACTCTTTGCTTGATGACAGCATGTACTTCGTTTTTCCGTCGCTCACCACCAAACCCATTTTTTCAGCTTCTTTTTCTAGTTTGGAGTAGGCGGAGGTTACGGCGCGGTTGTTAAGGCCGATAATGTCGATGTCGTCAGCATATGCTAGCAGTTGCACGCTTTTATAGAATATTGTTCCAGCACGGTTAAGTTCTGCAGCTTGTATTATTTTCTCCAGCATCAAATTAAAGAAATCACACGATAGGGGTCACCTTGTTGTTGTTGTTGTTGTTGTTATTAGCCGTGCTTCGCCTTGCCCAAAGGGAAAGCACACTCCTAGTTGTCATCGGGCTCTTCTAACGGAAGTCCAAGAAAACGCGCTGTTTCAACAGGGTTGGACCAGAGTGATAGGGGAGTTAGAAGAGTATGTTCCGAAGAACACGAAAAGAGATGTTGAGTGTGTTCGGTATGGTGGGGTTCAGTCTGGACAGATAGGAGTTCAGCCTATTGCAATATTCAGACCGAAGTTGTGCCAGCATGACTCTAGTCTCCCTCGGAAGGACACGTTCTTCCTCAGCAAGAACGGGTGGTTGGGCACCAATAACGGGGTTCACAGGTCGGGATCTGTCCACCGACTCAGTGTGGAGGTCTTTTAGGGCCCGCCTATGGTCCCGCAGATCAAACGGCAGCGAGATGTGATGCCGGATCTCATCATAATGCTTTCGGAGATGTTTCCTTATGTCTCTGGGGGGCGGAGTTTCATCCAATAGCTGTCGATTTGGATGACTGGGTCTGTGACAGTTCAGAAGGAACTGCCTACTTAAAAGTTCCGCATGCTCGCGAACGTTGAGCATTTTAGCCTCTTGGTGAAAGTGAGACTCAGGAGACATAAGCAAACAGCCCGTCGCGGTTCTGATTGCGGTGTTTTGGCAGACCTGCACTTTCCTCCAGTTGGTGTCGTGATAGACCATATGGGCGCAGCATAATCAATAACCGGTCGGCCAATAGCCTTGTAGGTAACCAGCAACGTTTCTTTGTCTTTGCCCCAAGTACTGCCGGCCAGCGACTTGAGGATGTTGTTGCGGCTTTGTACCTTTGAAGCTATTGCGGTGGCATGATTAGCGAAGGTGAGGCTATTGTCGAATGTAACCCCTAGAATTTTGGGGTGGTTGACTGTAGGTAGTGGAACACCATCTACGTGGACATTCAACTCCTGCCCCATCTGCGCATTCAAAAGAGTGAATAATGTCGCTGTAGATTTAGTCGGGGACAGTATCAGGTTCCGCTCTGTGAAGAAGCTGGAAAGATCACGCAGGTAGTGGTTAAGTCTAGTACATAGTTCGTCCGTGGAAGGTCCTTTGCCCGTGGCCATCACGGTGCAATCGTCAGCGTACGAAACGATGGAGACCCCCTCTGGTGGAGGAGGGAGGCTCGAGATGTAGAAGTTAAACAGAAGGGGTGAAAGGACACCACCCTGCGGAACCCCTTGTCTAATTCTTCTAGGTCTACATCTCTCGTTTCGAAACTGCACTGACGCCAGCCAACCGTTTAGGTAGTTCGCGGTCCATCGTTTTAGGCCGGCAGGAAGCGGTGTCTCCTCCAGGTCTTTAAGGAGTGTGGCGTGATTGACTGTGTCGAAGGGTTTCGACAAGTCAAGTGCCACGAGAACCGTCCTGTGGTTTGGTTGGTGTTGGTTCAAACCGAAGTTAATCTGCGTCGTGATGGCATTCAATGCCGATGTTGTGCTGTGATTTTTACGGAATCCATGTTGATGATTGGCCAGCTGCAGGTTTGCAGTATAGTATGGGAGCAAGATAGCCTCTAACAACTTCACTACCGGTGAGAGGAGAGATATCGGACGATAAGAATCTCCTTGATTCGCCGGCTCCCCAGGTTTTAGGAGGCGGACCACAGTCGCGTGTTTCCAGATATCTGGTATAACGAAGGTGGTCAGTGAGAGGTTGAATAGAGCCGCCAAGTACTTGTGCCCCTCGTGGCCGAGGTGTTTCAGCATCTTCATGGCAATTCCGTCGGGTCCGAGTGATCTAGAAGGTTTCGCCTTCCTTATAGCTTCCTTAACCTCTGCAGCGGAGACTACGAATGGCTTTTCTCTTAGCCCTATCCGCAGGAGAATGCAGTATAAATTGCCGGCAGAATGCGCTCGCGCATTTCTTGGGGTCCGATTTGACGCTATCGCCGAAAGCAATGGCGACCTTGTCATTGTATTTGGTCGACACCGCCGGAGAGGTTGCATGACTCTAGGTGTTCTTTCCACTTTTTCAATTTGTGGTCATTGAAAGTCCGACGGATTTCTGCCTTGAGATCCTTTATTCTTGGATCTGCGAGGAAGAGTCTCACTTGGTCAAGTTCTCTTGCCATTGCCGCTGCTTCCCCAGGGAAATTCGGCCGAATTTCCGGGATTCTGCCAGCAGGGATGAAGCGGCCGGAGGCTGAATCGATGACTTTGCGAAACTCTTTCTCACCTTTGCATACGTCCGTCGGTGTGGGTAGGTCAGCGAAGGAGTGCTCTGTAAAGTCCGTGAAGCGTTCCAAGTCCGCTTTACTAAAGTTGATGGACGTTCGTTTTTCTGTCGTTATGAAGTCGGACGGTCGTTAGATGTTTACTAGGATGGGTAGGTGGTCTGATGCCAGTGTAAGCATAGGTTGCCAGTTAACGTGGTTGATAAGGCCCGCACTTGAAATGGAGATGTCTGGCGAGCTGTGGCAGTTACCTTCCACCCTAGTGGGGGCATCTCCATTCAATGCACAAATGCCGAGTTGTCTATTTGCTCTGCGAGTGCGTGCCCTCTGCTATCTGCTGGCAAGTTGGAGTGCCAGAGATCGTGATGTGCGTTGAAATCACCCAGCCAGCAAAAAATCCATAAATGTATCCGAAAATGGAAGGAGTTGCTGATATAAAACTTATTTTACATCGGTTTTCATATTGCGTTTACAGTACTTTTCTGGATCCGTTTTCCCACTAAAGTGTGCGAACCAAACGTATGTGTATGAAAGAAAAAACTTAAAACAAACTGCCACATTTTCCTATGCGTTTTATGGGTATTATTCTTACATTTTAGCATGCATTTTCTATACGTTTTTGAGATCCTTTTTCAATCGGTTGTCGGATGCATACTAGCACATACTTTTGGATCCGGTTTACAATCCTCTCTGCATACATTTTGTAACCGATTTCTTACCAAATTATCTTCTAAAAAAAAAAACATTTCTTTTTTATGCACATATGTAAGTACACGCATGTATTTTAATCTTATATTTCAATATTTAACTTTAGAAAAGTAGAAGTAGGGAATTTATCTTGGATACGCAGATATTTCATATAGAGTATGTAAATGCCGGCACTTCTTCGACATTCGGGTATGTGCCGCAAGGGAATACCGGAGTACCGGGTTCATCTACAGCTGACTGTCACTTTCGAGACACGAAAAAATATTCCGATTGTGTTTGTTTCCTTAAGATGTAAGTGACAATTGAAATTAACCTGCGACATTTCAAAAGGAAAAAATATGTGCATTCCGTTTCTTACAACTTTACAAAATCTTTAAGTACTCACAATTAACAGCTGCCTGGTGAAATTATTTGGATTGTGAAAAAAAAATTCCAAAACTTTATTTGTTTTTATTTTTCAAAATGAAAGAAAAATTTAACTTTTTTTCAGTCACATTAAATACGGTTGTCACATGTCTGCTGTTTAAATCAAAATTTGGTTAATTACTACAATCTGGTAAAAAATCAGCCTAACACGACGTTAAGCTGACGATTGTCGGATGGGAAAACCGACCAAAATATGTGCGCTCTGTAAAACGTACGTAGCTCTGCTGGCTCGGCACCTAGGATGAGGCAGTTATCGCCCCTTAGCAACGCACTAATATCAGGGCGATAATCACGGGGACAGCACGTAACAGGGGGAATGTCCGGACTGATATTCCCTGGCATTCAAGGGTAGAGTCCCTGGGGTCAAGGTCAGGGGCAAATAGGTTATACTGTACAGTATGGTGTGTGATGAATGCAAGGCCGCCCCCATGACCGCTGGTACGGTCTTTCCTATGCACATTGTACCCATGTCGAGTACGTAAGTCCGAGTTAGCGTTCAGTTTGGTCTCCAGAATGGCGGCCAGTTTAATGATGTTCGACTTCATAAAGTCTGTTATCTCCGCGATCTTTCCAGTTAATCCGTTGCAGTTCAGCTGTAGGGTTTTGAAGTGTGTCGGGAGGGAGGGTGAGGGCATGCTGGGGGTAAGGGTTTCAAGTAGGGTTCAACGTGCCTTGGCCGATGTTGTGCGGCGTGGAGGGCGGCTGAGTACTGCAGCAAGGGGCTATAAATGCATCCGTCCAAAGGTTCCTGTTTGCAAGCCCAGAGCACATATGGATGTGGCACAGGCCAAGGCAGTTATTGCACTTAACCGATGCCGCAGGCGTATATAATCTTTGCCGACAAACAGTGCACGTGGTGAAAGGTACGAGGAGGTTATGTTCCTGACCCACGTGCATGCTGATAGTAGGGGGGGACGAGAGTGGGGACTGGGGTGAGGCGGAAGCAGCAAGGCTGCTGGTCGTGGAGACCGGCCCACTGTTGTGGCCATTTGATGATGGTAGGTGCGGTGTGTGTTCACCGGAGCGACAAGAACCGCGGGACGCACTTGCGCGCGAACAAAATGGTGCCTCAAAAGTACTGAAAAAGGTACGGGTTATGGGGATGGCAGGGTTAAGCAATGAGCATCCAGATCTATGCAACCATCTCTTGCATTTACTGCAAGGAACGGAATGTGAACGTTTGACATATATTTTCTTCCAGCAGACGCAGCAGATCCAGTCTCTTGGTCCGGGGTTGGATACGATACCAGCCCGTAGCAAGAGACATTGGAGCAACCCTGCTGCAAGGGATTGCTCCGAGGATGACAATTTAAGAGTTACGTAGAACCGGCTGTTGTGGGAATGGGGTCACCTTGTCTTAAACCTCGTTTAGTTTCAAATGGCTCGGAGAGGTCTTTTGCAATTCTGACTGAGCTGGTGGTGTTGCTCAATGTCATTTTGCATAGCCGTATAAGTTTTGCGGGGAAATGAAATTCGGACATAGCGGTATATAGGCAGCTTCTTTTCGTGCTATCGAAAGCGGCTTTAAAATCAAAAAAGAGTGTGCTGTGCTCCCACTGCTCATGCATTCCACTGTGTTGAATTGTGCTCTCAGAGAGCAGGTGCGAGAAGCGGTCTGCAATATCATTGGTGGTCTGTTGCGATTGCAGCTTTTCGACATCCAGCTTTCCTTGCGTTTTCTGTTGCACCTGTTTTGTCGTACAGAGGCGGGTACGAATCTTAGCTGCTACTAGGTAGTGATCGGAGTCGATGTTTGGACCTCTTATTGTGCGAACATCTAAAACGCTAGAAGCATGCCGTCCGTCTTTAACAATGTGGTCGATCTGGTTTCGCGTTTTTCGGTAGGGGGATAGCCATGTGGCTTGATTGATCTTCTTGTGCATAAACCTGGTGCTGGCTATGACCATGTTTCGGGCACCGGCGAAGTCGATCAGCCTGTACCCATTTGGCGAAGTGTGGTCGTGCAGCATGTAGTTCCCGACTATGGGTCCAAATACACCCTCTTTGCCCACCCTGGCGTTAAAGTCACCAAGCACGACTTTGATGTCCACAAATCCTACGCCAAATCTGCGCTTGTCGACATGCCCACTCCAGTATATGGTACAAGATGGTTTGTTGATATTACCTTCCCCCGTCCATAGCATCTCCTGTATGGCGGTGATGTCAGCTTTAGCCTTCCTCAGGGCCGCAACCAACCGGGCAGCGGCACCTTTCCCATTGAGGGACCGGAAATTCCAGGTGCATCCCCTTGAATCGTAGTCCTTGTTTCGTTTGCGTGTGTCGTCATCTAAAAAGGGGTTATCATATCCGAGGCTTTTTTGGATTTCATTGGTACGTTGTTTTACGTGGTGGGTCCCAAGCCCAACTCACAACCCGTTCCACGGGAGGTTGTAATTTAAGTGCACGTTTATATAGCCAGCCGCTTGATCCAAGAAAGACGCCCAACGGGTGTTCGGTGGCTACCCATAGGATACTTGGACGCAAGCGCCCGGAAGTAGTAAGCTGCTTGGACCGCATGCAAAAGAATCGCAAAAAATGATTATTCTTTGGGAGTTATTTCATTTATTAAAGTTGGGAATTATTTCCTTTTTATTGGGACTTATTTCATTGGGAGTTATTTCAATGGTTTCTTGCCTGCTTTCATGGTACGGAACTTAATATGCTTTCGAACTAAATTAGGAAAACTGGCGACACACACATGGTTTCCGTATTATATTATTCTATGTACCATATGTCTGTCCCAGGTATTAGAACAGAATTTCCATGTCAGTCGCCGTCGCTTTGCTGATTGCTTCATGGCTTTATGGATTTGAAATGAATGAAAATATTAAATCTTTATATAAAGATTTTGACAAATATGAGGGCGTGGAAAGGGACAATATTTTTTTGGAAAAAAAGAATATGCTTTTACAAAAGTATAAGCAATTTGTTTCCCAAAATGAAAAATGTAGAAATGCGAAAACAATGTTTTCAAAAAAAACATTTAGGGGCTGTGCAGTTTTTGTAAAATTTGAAGAACAATTTCTTCAAAAAAAAAATGCCGTCTCTGAAAGGCTTTCCCTTCCTAAGCATACTTGTACTTATAAGACTTGACATATCCCTTTCATTTCATTTTGGGAAACCCATTGCTTATACTTTTGTAAAAGCATATTCTTTCTTTCCAAAAAAATATTGTCCTTTCCACACCCTCATATTTATCAAAGTCTTTATGAAAAGAGTTATAATGTCTCTTAATATTATATTCCCCGGTTCCCCAAAGAAGCATAACATAAGATACATTGCATTTGCCCAAAGGCATCTGGAATCATAAAAAAATGCTTAGCAGTAATTTTTAGTCGCGCATAAATATTGTCATATAATTTAGGCATCAATGCGATGGCGTTGTTACTTCCTTGCTGTCGGTCATTGCAAAGATCTACAAGTAAGATATGTCGGCATCACTTTCTCTTCCCTCTCTTTCTAACTCATGGGAGTTTGACACTCACTCAGATGCCAACAAGCGTTTGACACTCACTCGTGGCTGGGTTGCTGGTCGATTAAAAATGAAGGGATGCAAGAGCTTAGTGATATCATGGATTGAATTTTGCAGATGGTCTGCTGTGTTAGTCAATTTCTTTTACTGAATTTAGTATCAAAATGTATGTGGAAATTTGGAAAACAACTAATAATAAGCCTCAGCTGAATAAAAATAAACTTTGTATTTGTGCTACTCAATGTGCATTGGTTGCAAAACCACTTAATATTTTCATTTTCACTCATCAATTCAGTTTCTTTTCTTTTTAAATTGCTGCATTTGATACAGAAAAAACAGCCACAGCCACCTGAACATAAAATTGATTCGTCTATTTGCACTAATTTTCCTCTGCACTCTTTGCACTCCAATGGCGGCATTTTGTGTTTTTTGCCACCACTTAACTCAGAAAGTCACTGTCTTTCTAAATTTCGACTTTAATTTTCTTTTATGTTACATCAGCTTAATTGAAAAGCAAAAAATTAATAGTTTGTATAGCTTTTAAACACTATTTATCAATTTTTAAGCAGAAATTACGGGAGCAAAAATTTATACGTCCGGTCTGAACCAAATAGTTAGCTTTTTCATCATATTATATGATTAACCAGTTAGAAAATATCTGGATTATTTGCAATTAATTGGTTTATTTAACTACAACTCTGTTTGTAAATATTTTTTAATTTTTATTTATAAATATTGCTTAAGTTATGTATATGGGTGGTAATAGGCCTACAGGGGAACCGCACACCCAAAAAAAGGTCGGTAACGCGTCTACATTGCAGCCTCCTGGGTGGTGTGGAAAAGCAATGATGACTCTGGTTGTAATCCACGTGTCTAAAAGGGGTCTAATGAGAAGCAGATGACTTCCTAACATGAAAAACCATCCATCACTAAACAAATCGTTTTAATTTTTCTAAAATATATAATTTTATTTCATATTTTCTAAAAAAGTAAGGCTACATAAAAGTACAGCGCCCAGGCAGGGCGGATGTTCACGTAAACGCACCCTTATTTGTACGCTTGTACACACCATGTAAATACGAAACGCAAAACAAAAAATAAGCATGCGGATTTTAGGCGAACCACTTAAAATGGCAGGAAAGTTCATTTAGATACACCCTAAATACGAGAAATATTGATATCGTTGAAATATTTAAAGAAAATGATAAAAGTGGCACCCGTAATTTCTTTGTAATCAAAGAAGAACAAGAAAATTGTCATGACAACATGAACTACATGGTTGCTTTTATAGGTAGCACATATATTTTTTTATTAAGATTTCAAAGATATCAAAAAGTGGTAATTAAATAAGTAGAGCTATTGCAAAAATAATTCTAAATGAGTTAATCCGCTCTAAACAATAATTTGCGGCAGCTAATTTCTCTTATTTATTTATTTATGATGTATATTCCAATAGCATCAGTACTTTTTTTTCTGCTTCCAATGAGTACGACTCTGCATTGGGCAGCTTCTGAATAGCAAGCTTTTGGACGAACAGCTGATACATAACATACTTGTAAAGTTATACAATGCTGGCGGTTAAGCAACTGAGGCATTGTAAAGCTCTACAAGTAAGTTATCAATCAGCTGTTCGACTAACAGCTGTGCTCACCTGACTGGGAGCTCCGAATTCAGAGGCGAAATACGCAGGGTCTCATTCATGCGGACTGAAAAAAAAAGTACGACTAGCTATTGAAAAGTATAAGACAACTATGTAAATATGAGAAACTAGGTGTGGAAAAATATTTATTGTTGCAGGTAATTTAATTAAGAGTAGTTTGTACAAAAGTTTTCTCTGTTTGAAGACTATTTTATGATATCTTCTTAAACTTTATAAAACTTTCCTGTAGTACTCCCAAAAGCGACCATGTAGTTGATGTTGCCATGGGAATTCTCTTGTTCTTCTTTGTTTACACTAAAATACCACGTGCTAATTTGGTAAATTTCAGTAAATCCTTGAACTAAAGAGTAACTTCCCTTATTTATTTCGTATCCAAACAAAGCGCAGTCTCAAATATCTTTTTGTCATATATGCGCAAAAATGTTCAACTAAAGGTGCATTCACATAGTACCCACAAGTTTCTTAGGCGTCGCTTTATTACAGCGCACTTTTAATGTTTGCATAATGTCAAAAGCCAGAAAACTAGTTCAATGCTACCTATTTTTAGCTTGTGTTAGGCTCAAACATGTATTTAACCATTTATACCAATAAAAGCAGTAACAATATAATATTTGTTGAATTTGGTATGGAACCAAATTTGTATAGGAAAACATATTGGACTCGACGAAATATGTTCAATTGGAGGAAAGTTAGTAGTATAATAATATTTTTCCGAACAGTGAACTCCTCCCGAGTTTTTGTCCATATTGAAAATAAAATTTAGTATTGAACGGCTGAAGGACTGAACGAAATGAACGATCCACTTCACTTTTGAAAAAAATCTAGTTCTTCGATCTATAAATTGAACAAAAATGCCTAGCTCTAGCACAAAAGATATTCCGAAAACAACAAATATGTATGTGAATCATAACTGTTTATTTTAGCTTCAACAGTATACTAGAAACAAAGAAAACCAAACGTAAATTGCGAAAAAGTGGTCTTGTCGTCGATATGTTTTTCTTCATTAAGTGGATTAGCATCTCCATAACTTCTTTAGTACTAAAAGCAACATTTTATTCCATTATAAATGCCATATAGTACTATTTTCTTCAATGTAAAGTTAGAACTTGTCCTTTGACACATTTCGGCTCATATTTCCATACTAAATATGCTTCAAAAGTTAACCAACACAGCAACCCTATACTGGAATTTCACTCCATTTTTGATTGAAAATTACATCCCTGCTGTGATAGGGGTTGCTGTACTAGCCTTTTTCTTGACATTTTTCTCAGTGTCAACCGCTGATTTGACGTTTTTCTCAGTGTCAAAAGCCTGTGTGTTAGAAAGAGAAAGGAACAATGATAACTTACTTGTAGATTTTTACAATGAACTGACGCGACAGTTTTGTTCTTAGCACCACTGTAGCGAAGTTACTCTCCCGTTTACCAATACACTCTCACATACCATTTTGCCGATCTCTGATCTAAAAATAGATTAACTATCTTAAAAACAACTCATCATCATTTTTCGTTTGCTTTGAGAGGCTTAATTAAGTAAATCTGTGTACACCCGCCACATTGTAAATAACATTTAACACAATTACTAACATATGTATACTTCGACAACATCTTTGTCATATATATAAAGCGTTATGTTTCTAAACCAACAACCGAAAAAAAGCTAAATGTATTTTTAACAAGTTTTCTTTCTTCTTAAATAAAGTTTTTTTTTACTTATATTTTTATTATTATTATTGGTTTTATAGTCATTTATTTTGTACGTATAAACATTCGTTAAACGATCCTGCATTGCAGGTCATGCACTGTATATGTGTGCGTTTCGTGTGCATGACGTAGCCCGTAAACGTTCATGCAAATGTATGTCATGCGCCATTTGAATTGAGTGTGCGTAGCGTGCGCACGTAATATGCCGACGTCGGAAGATGATTTTTTGTGAGGGGGGTTAGGTATTTCAACTATTTTTATTCGATTTTAAACCAGCTTTTAACTAATTTTATTCCATTTTTTATTTAAGTTAAATATATATTTAATATTTATAGTAAAAGTTGATTTTTAGTGTAATATCAATTTATTAAACCTTAGTACAAATTCATTTTCTTCCGCACACTTGTTCATCTCGAATGTCAGCACTCAACTGAGGCACTATTGCATGTCAATCAAACTGCTAAACGTTCAAGCAAAGCGCAAAAATCAAAAATTTTTGATTTTCATAATGCAAGAACCGACAACAAGTACGTGTGACACGAAGAAAGTACGTGTGTCACACGAAACGCACACATATACATTGCATGACCTGCATGCTGGATCGTTTAACGAGCGCTATAGAAGAACTAAAGAATTTAGTATAAGTACAGGTATTTAGATACATATATAATGGTAAGTATGATTGGTTTACGAAGGCGTACAAATATATGATGAGCTTAGTTATGAGTCAATTTAAATTTTATTTAACAAAATGTCATCCCCCCTTCGAAAAATCCTGGCCACGCCACTGACTTCAGTTTCCCCTCCCCCTCGCTTTACATCCGCCTTCTCTTTCCCTTTTCATTTGTTCATAATATCATAATTTCGAGCTTCAGAATCTGACATGTCATCTCTTAAATCTTGTATATCAGTAATTTTATCTCAAATAACCCGATTTACCATCACCCCCATTGGCGAGGATAACGTTGTACCATGGGGGTAACACAACAACAATTGTTTAAGCTCTTCTGTAAACTGCTTGCTTTCATCCACTGTTAACGGGTTCGGTATACCCAACTTGTTTAATATCTCTTGCATAATGGAAATCACAATTTCAGACATAGTTCTCTTAACAAAGATAACCTTATGGTAACGAGAATAATAACACAGTGCAACAGCCATTTTACACTTTTGAAGCGACCTAGTGGAGATTGTTCATCTGGTCGAGTTATACACGAAACGCGCTTTAAAAAGTTTCTAACACCCCCAAAATCTGGTTTTAAGGCCAAAAAACCGTTTTTTCAGTTTCTTCGTAAAAAAAAATTCAGTAAAAATCCAATTTTCAACCGATTTCAAAATTCTCAACGGTTTTGGGTAGAGAATTGTTGACACTTTCGAAATATATAAAGTGTTTTATTCATTTGAAAAAAGTATGATATATTTTTTAAGCCAGAAGTTGCAATTTTTGGAAATTTCATCCGGTTTTCCGGTTTCGACGTCATTTTTTTGCCACTCATTAACAATGAATGAACCTCTTTGGGCATGTGTCATCGAGAGGCATTCATTACTTAATTATACCATTTTTTATTTTTTGAAATGGACTTCAAGTTTTTACCTTATGAAGCATTATCAAAAATCTAACATTTTTATTTCCAGGGGCACCCCGTGTAAGTGAAAAAATGGGCTAACTGTTAGGACATCTTTTATAATTTTTAACAACAAATAGTGAATTTTAACGATGGTTTGATTAATAATTTCTTGTTTCCATGAAATATTACAAACATTTTTTTTGACACCAGATGCATTTTAGGCCATTTTAGAGCCATAATTTATTGGATTAGGCTGCATAACTTGAAAACTTGAAGTCCTTTTCAAAAAATAAAAACTGGTATATTTAAGTAGTGAATGCCTCTCGATGACACACGCCCAAAGAGGTTCATTCATTGTTAATGAGTGGCAAAAAAATGACGTCGAAACCGGAAAACCGGATGAAATTTCCAAAAATTTCAACTTCTGGCTTAAAAAATATATCATACTTTTTTCAAATGAATAAAAAACTGTATATATTTCGAAAGTGTCAACAATTCTCTACCCAAAACCGTTGAGAATTTTGAAATCGGTTGAAAATTGGTTTTTTCATGAATTTTGTTTTAAGAGGAAACTGAAAAATCGGTTTTTTGGACTTAAAACCAGATTTTGCGGGTGTTAGAAACTTTTTAAGGTGGGTTTCGTGAATAACTCATCCAGGTGAACAATCTTAGCTAGGTCGCTTCAAAAGTGTATTTAATTTTGTTTTTTTTGTGGCACTGTGTAATCTATCAACACCAATTCATTATTTGGTAGCGATCCCGTTATCCACACATTATTTAACAAACCACTCTGCAGCTCTGTCTATTAGTAACCACCATATTTTTGAACGTAGTCTACGCTCATGAATCAATTATACAAGATTAAGCCATCAACTTTGCCGCCATATTGTGAATAAAACAGCTGACTTTCTGTGACGTATGCGGTGTTCATGTATTGGCCCAATACAGTATTTGTTTTATTCTGTGTGAATTCTTGTAAAAAAAAATATTTGGTTATTTCATTAATAAAAATGAAGTGCGCAGTGTTAAATTGCTCAAATTCCCATAAACCCAAAGATAAAAAAGTTGGGTTTTCCACTTTCCAAAGGATAAAAACTCCCAACGAAAGTGGCTCCATTTTTGTCAAATATTTTCCTTTAAAGAATTTCATTTGTATTGTACGTGTAAACAATATATGTATATAAAATAAAGCCACTTAAAATGAAACAAAATCTTTTTACTGATTTGGTATTTTTCGTATGTAAGTATGTATTTATTTAAGTAAAACATCATACAAATTGCTCTGGTACACGGCTTTGAGGACCTCATTTAAAA
This sequence comes from Sphenella marginata, assembly GCA_951509765.1. Classification (NCBI taxonomy): domain Eukaryota; kingdom Metazoa; phylum Arthropoda; class Insecta; order Diptera; family Tephritidae; genus Sphenella; species Sphenella marginata. Next base: position 33,532,887 of record OX608083.1, on the reverse strand, counting down.
TGAGTAAATATTTTCAAAATTACACTGCCGGAACGTAATTAATACAATTATTATCGAAATGAAACATTAAATAATAGATATTTAACAATTTTTTAGAAAGAAATGCATTAAAACTTTATATAATTAGTATTTTGTACCAATGTCTACATACAAATTTGTACACGGCTTTGAGGACCTCATTTAAAATGAGTAAATATTTTCAAAATTACACTGCCGGAACGTAATTAATACAATTATTATCGAAATGAAACATTAAATAATAGATATTTAACAATTTTTTTTAAACAAATGCATTACAACTTTATATAATTAGTATTTTGTACCAATGTCTACATACAAATTTGCACAGGTACACGGCTTTGAGGACCTCATTTAAAATGAGTAAATATTTTCAAAATTACACTGCCGGAACGTAATTAATACAATTATTATCGAAATGAAACATTAAATAATAGATATTTAACAATTTTTTAGAAAGAAATGCATTACAACTTTATATAATTAGTATTTTGTACCAATGTCTACATACAAATTTGCACAGGTACACGGCTTTGAGGACTTCATTTAAAATGAGTAAGTAGTTCTAAATCACATAGTCGAAACTTATTTAATAAATTTATTATCGTAAATATGACATGATATTGCATTATTTTCTAAACCACTGCACAATTTTTCCTAATTTTATACGCGAAATATCTGTTTGCAATCTCACTGATGCACAAATCTGAGGACCGAAACTTTCCATTTGAATTTCCTTAAGAAATTCAATGTAAAGGGGTTTCTATACTTTTAATACGATTTATACAAACTGATTACGTCCGTATTGAAGTTATTTTGGATGATTACCGCACTAAATATTATTATTTAGCAACTTTTGTTAGGTTGTTTATATTTTCTTTCTTGAAATGTATGGTATTTGACAGCTTTGTCAGGTTGACAACACACCGCATACGTCACGCGAAAAAAATACTTTTTTCTCACACATGTGATGGCTAAACCTTATCTCTTTCATCAATGGTCTACGCTGCATAGCCCACTCTCCAGTTGCAAAGTTTTCTCGCTCAACGTTTTAGATATTGCGATGCGACTTTCGCGCAGCAATATGTCCCCAACTGCTGTTAACTAATATCGAAATGGATAATAAGTATTTGCTTTATTCGTTGACCAGAGATCACCTTGAACACATATAAAGTGTCTATGTGCTATGTGTTATTATTATTATGATTACCATAGCTGAAGTTTCGCATTCTCAACAACATGGAAAATAGCATGACTATGATAACTGCCAAATCATCCAATCAAATTTTTGGCATAAATTAGAAGGAGTGGTACTAGGCCATTGAAATTTTGCATACAGGAAAAATTCTAAGAATGGTTGAAATCGGTCATTCCCCAGGGGTACCTCCCTTGGACCTATAGTAAAAATTTTTGAGTTTCAGCTCCAAAAATTGCGATATCTTCACGAAAATTCGTAAATAAGTTATTCTCGTAATACGCATAGACGATACCAAAAATAGTAGAAATCGGCCAGTCCCTAGGAGTACCTCCCTTGGACCTATAGTAAAAATTTAGTTTCATAAAATGAAACATTTGCATATGATAGGCAAAAGTGGTCAAATAATTTTATTATCAAAATATTTATACATATGTTTTTACTGAAACAATTATTATACCTTTCATGAACATGAAATGGTATTATAACTTTGGTCCGATGTTTGTAAGTATGAGAAGAAGAAGAGATAGACCCACCATTAAGCATACCGAAATGATCAGGATGATAAGCTGAGTTGATTTAGCCATGTCCGTCTGTCCGTCCGTCCGTCTGTCCGTCTGTCCGTCTGTCTGTTTGAACGCAAACTAGTCCCTCAATTTTAGACCTATCTCGATGAAATTCGGTATAGGGCCGCCATTTTGCATGGGATTAATCATTTGTCGGAACCAGCCAGATCGGACCGATACAAAGCATAGCTCCCATACAATCGATTGTTCCGATAAACGGGGTTTGGTCTATAAATCTTGCAATTAAAAAGCTAGGACCGCAAAATTTTGTACTTTTCGTACATATTGTATAAGTAACATGTGTAGTGAAAATGACTCCAATCGGACCAACCAAACATATAGCTCCCATATAATCGATAGTTTCGATAAATGGGTTTTGGGCTATAGATTTTGCAGTTAAGAAGCTAGGAACGTAAAATTTTGCAGGTTTGGTACTTATTACATATGTGATGTGTGTAGTGAAAATCATACAGATCGGACTAACATAACATATAGCTCCCATATAATCGATTGCTCCGATAACTCTGGTTTGGGCCATGTATTTTCAAATTAACAGTTTTGAAGAGTTTGTACCAATTGTAAGTAAGGATCGGACACTTAAAAAAGTTATGCGTATTCATGAAAGGTATGAAGCCTTCGGCACAGCCGAAGACAGCCCTTTCCTTACTTGTTTTTATAATAACATTAACTGTACATCTGAAATGAAAGAAAAGTTACAGAATTATTAAATTAACTTGAATATAATATAAAAAGTGATATGTACCGAGCAAATCATTCGAAATCACAGTCTTCCGTATCTAAAACTAAAGCGTTCTCCGCATCGTCTGCTTCCGATATATCGGAATCAAAATTATCCGACTCGTATTCCGATCCCCCTGGCAAGTGGTTGAAAATTTGAAGCTCACTTGAAGGTGCAAGCAATTGTATTACTTCTTCTGGTGGCTTCTCTCTTTTCCGATATCTTTCTCTAGCGGATAAAGACAAGCTGGAAATAAGGGGGTCTGAAGAATCCATTGCTCTATTGAAAACATCAGTCATATTATTTTTTCTTGTATTTTTTCTTGCATGTGCAATGCGATCTCTCTTGTATAATTTATTTCGAGCTTCTGATGCATTTTCACCAAAACAACCAACAGGAATTACGCTATTTTTTATAATCTGTGAGCCGTGAACTAATATTTTATGAAGTGTTGCTGATATTGGAAACCATAAATATTTTTCCATGTACAAGAAGGCAGTTCTTTTGCAAAAATCTTCAAACTTTGTGGTATCTATAGGATACTCGCAGGAAATAGCAATTAATATAACTTTAAAGTTATTCAAAACTTCTATATCAATATTTGTAATAGAAGAAAAGAGTTCCAAATTTTTAAATGCTTTCCTGGCAGTATTGCCGTCATTTGATGTTCCACTACCATTTGCTTTAGGCTTATCTACATGAAGGCCCATTTCTTCCCAAAACATCTTTTGTACTTCTTGTTTACGAAGTTGGAATGCTTTTTTATCTGAAGCTTCCCTTATTTGCCACTTTTTTAATCCAATTCTATAAGCAATGTGTACAACGAATTCAAATACTCGAATCCATGCATGTAGTGGGCTAATACCATATCTAAGGGATGTAGGTTTCGGTTTAAAAACATCAGAATTAAAATTTTTGGTTGTTAAGAATTGTTTTGGTGTAGCACCTGTAAACTATGTTTTAAAGTTATTCTTTTACTTTAAACAATTTGTACTTTGTACAATTTATACTTCGTATGTTTGGTATGCGTTCTAGCAATCATTGTTGTAAGTTTTAGAAATATTCTGAAAATAAAAATTATTATTACAATTGATCGTGACATCAAGAAAAACAAAAAAAATCTCTTAAAGATTCAGGTGTGGGCCGAAATTTCAAAATGTCTAAAAAGGAAGATTTTGCACAATTACTAACTAGTGCAGGTATAGACTTTCCACCAACAGCAACTTTATCACAACTGAGGAGAATGGCACTGGAAATGGTTGGTGCTGAAAATACGTCTTTCAGTGCCGCCCCATGAGAGATAATTGCCGATCAAGAAACTAATAATAATTTTTCCGCCTTTGATGTTCCCATTTTCACCGCCGAAGATACTAACGCTAATATCGCTGACTTTATCGTTGCTGCAACTGGTGTTCAAGCTACTTGCATCCCTACTGCCGATGCTACTATTACTTCTGTTACCAATTCTAATCAATGTACTCTAATTCCTGCCGCCAGTGTCTCGACTACTAGTATTGCTTCTGTTGCTGCTGCTGCTACTGCTGATCCTTCTGTCACTGCCGTTGGTGTTCAAGCCATTCCTGTTACCACTGATATTTCCACTGATTCTACTGAAACGACTGCTTGTGACCCAGTTATCGATACTGCTGTCAACATTACTGATAGGTTCTCATGTGCCGCTGCAATGGACGAAGAATTAAATTTATTACGTAAGAAAGTTGAAATATGTGCACTTAAGCAGCGCTTGTGCGAGCTAGAGAAACTTACGAAAGTTTCAAATGTAAGTACTGATAAAATTAATTTCAATAAAGTTGAGCATGCTTTGACAAAGTTCAGCGGAGACGATTTAGCATATCCTGTAGGAGTTTTTCTACGACAATTCCAAGAGGTAATGAACACTGTGAGGGCCGACGAACGTTTTCGTTTTTTGAGTCTGCGACGCTCACTGACAGGAACGGCTAGGATATTTTTAGCAACGACGTCGGCAACAAGTTATGAGTTACTTTGCAAACAACTCGTAGCCGAATTTGAAAAAAATGTAAGTCGTCAAGATGTCTACAGGATGTTGAGCCAGCGGCGTTGGCAAAAGAAAAGCGAGTCATTGCATTGCTATATACTTAGTATGCAGGCTATTGCTATGCGCGCTGATATTACAGAATTAGAAATAATCGAATTCATAATAGAAGGTTTAGGCAATAGCGTTTCGAATATAAATTTGTTGGTAGGAGCACGCACAATTGATGAGTTAAAGACGTTGGTATCGAGATACCAACGTCAATATTTGCAACGAGAAAATGAAGTAAGTAGTAACAAAACTTCAACAAAGGATATTGTGAAGGTATCAAATAAAGGGAATGACGTACAATGCTTCAATTGTTCCCAGATGGGGCATATTAAGCCTAACTGCCCTTATCCTCTTAGATCAATTGGATCCTGCTTCCGATGTTGGCAGATGGGGCATGATCATCGTTCATGCCCAAATCCAAAAAAAATATTGAAGGAGAAGCGACAGGTTTCTGCAGTACTCGATACTAACGAAGCCGAAGATGATTTAGTTAATATATATAATTATGTACATAAGTGTTCAATTCTCAGATGATAAAAAAATAACTGTGACTAATAAGTATTTATCCCTCTTTGATACCGGAAGTCCGATTAGTTTGATACGAGAATCCAGTGTCCCAATTAAACTGTCCAGAGCATGCAGAATATCATCTGCATCAAAATTCGTTGGAGTGGGCGGAAAACGACTCGCAATTTAATATGAATTAAATTGTTGTGTTATTTTCAAAAATCAAATAAATGAAATCAAGTTCTTTGTACGATATTATCCGATGAATGTTTGCTCATGCCAGTTGTCTTGGGAAGGGATTTTCTATCAAAATTTAATATTTGTTTGACAAAAATAAGATTTAGGTATACAAGAGAGAAAATAATGTTTTTGAGAAAAGAAGTGAATTGTGATAAGAAAACAGTTTGTAACCTCAGCAGACACGGTCTTTTAAAAGATGGTGAAAATTTAAAACTGTTTTTGCCACCATCTGATATCACGGTAATCAATTGTGATTCAGTAGATGAAAATATAGATAATATAAATTTTATTTTTAATATTGATGTTGGTTCAGAATTGCCGGACCTAAATATAGATTCCAAGTTGAGTATAAAACAATCGAATACATTATCTTCAATTATAAAAATGTCTTATCTCGAACCAAAAGAAATAGTATTTAAGCCGCTTGATTACGAAATGAAAATTCGTTTGACGTCGGACACGCCTTTTTTTAGTTCGCCGCGCCGTTTATCTTGTTTAGAGAAAACTGAAGTACAAAGCACAATTAATGAGCTGCTTAAAGAAGGAATAATTAGGCCAAGTAATTCACCATATGCTTCTGCTATAGTATTAGTTAAAAGAAAAGGAAAGCTACGCATGTGTATAGACTATAGAGGTTTGAATAAGATAACAGTAAGAGATAATTATCCATTACCTCTAATAGTTAGATGATTGCATTGAATATTTAGAAGGAAAAAATGTATTTACAGTATTAGATCTTAAAAGCGGATTTCACCAAGTTTGTATGTCATCTGAATCTATTCCCTATACTGCTTTTGTAACGCCAAATGGACAATACGAATATTTGAAAATGCCTTTCGGATTAAAAAATACACCTGCCGTATTTCAAAGATTTGTTAACACTATATTTAGAGATTTGATTGATTCGAAACAAATAATTATTTATATAGATGATATAGTCATAGCATCTAAAAACTTCGAGGAACATGCTAGTTTATTGGATATTGTTTTAAAACGTATTTCTGAAAAAGGACTCAAACTTAATCTTACTAAATGTAGGTTTGGCTATAGTGAAATTGAATACTTGGGATTCTTGGCCAGCTCCAAATATATCACGCTCACTGATTTTCATGTAAAAGCTATAAAGTGCTACCCTGTACCCCAAAATCAAAAGGAGTTGCATTCTTGCATAGGACTTTTCTCTTTCTTTAGAGTCTAGAGTTTAGACGCTTCGTGCCATTTTTTTCGCACATTGTTAAACCATTACAACAGTTGCTTAAAAAAGATGCAACTTTTAACTTTGATGAAAAATGTACTACTGCTTTTGAAGAATTGAAAACGAAATTGACTGAAAAACCAGTTTTAGCAATTTATAATCGTTGCCTGAATCGAGTTATGGTAACAGGTTCGCAGTTACCATAATTTGTGATTTGACAAAGTACCTAGTAACAGTAGCGGTTCCGGATAAAAGTGCAAAAACAATAGCTTCTGCGGTTTTCGAGTCTTTTATTTTAACATATGGTCCCATGAGTTCTATTAAATCTGATCTAGGCACAGAATATAAAAACGAATTGTTCTCAGAGCTGACAAAACTTTTAAAGATCAAACACAATTTTTCAACAGCGCATCATCATGAGACGCTAGGTTCAATCGAACGAAACCATCGAGTATTCAACGAATACTTGCGCGCATATCTAGATGATACGTTAGCAGACTGGGACACTTACTAGAAGTATTTCACATTCTTTCACAATACTACTTCGGATACCGTCTTTGATAACGAATTTACGCCATTCGAATTAGTATTCGGTAAGAAACCGATTTTACCTAGTGAACTTCATAAGTCAAAAATTGATCCAATTTATGATGTAGAGAACTATGTATGTGAAAGAAGTGAAATACCGCATGCAAAAGTCTCACTTAATGGCACAAGAGCTTTTAAATAAGCACAAAGTTCAAAATAAGTTTTATCATGACAAACATGCCCATCCGTCAACAATTAACGTAAATGATAAGATTCTAATTCAAAAAGAACCCCGCGATAAACATGCAAGTATATATCAAGGGCCGTATGTAGTTAAAGAAATAGATGGAACAAATGTAAAGGTTTATGACAAAGAAAAGAAAAAATTAAAGACGGTTCACAAAAACCGCGTACAAAAGGTACAATAAACAACCATATTCAAATAACCTAAAAACACAAAAACAAACGAATTTCAAATTTGTATACTCAAAACCATTAAAAACGTATTTTTTTTCGAAACTTAAAACCAAAAACCAAACGCTTGAAATATATCAATTCATAATTATAAGATGTAAACTTAAGACTTATTGGCTAAAAGCTAAACCAAAAACATATGTGATTTAACCTTGAATTATATAAATCACAAGCTGAAATTAATCAAAAAACATGAAACCAAAATCATATTTACTACATATTTGTATATAAACACAATTTTTGCAAGTCCACTTTTCATATACAAACTAATCATTATAAATTTTCTTAAAATTTAAAGACAAAATTTCTTGAATTTCACATATCTTACATGAATTTCGCATTTAATAAGTTCAGGTTTCAAATATGCCATATGGCATAACAAAAATTACCTAATTCTAAGAAATTAAATAGGTTAAGTCTAACGATTAAGATGACTGAAATTGTAAACTTAACAAAAACGAAAAAAAAAAAAAAAAAAAAAAAGATACAAAATTAACGCAAAATCACATTTATAGGTAACATATTCAAATTTTTAAAACTATATTCCAAAAACTTTAAACTTTATAAAAATCGAATGTTCATTGATATCAAAATTAACGTAATTTCCGAATGTTCATTGATATCAAAATTAACGTAATTTTTGCCTAAAACATACATTTCATTTTGTAAAATCCGAATAGTCATTTATGAGCAATTTAACGTAACTTTTACATATACTATCAACTTCTTTTACTTCAATGTACAATGCAATATCGAATTGCTTGAAGAAGCGAACGTTCAATTGTGCATTGATAAAGATGTCAACACATTTTTCTCGGTGTATAATGGTTGATGTTCGCTTATCGAACCAATAAGGAAAGAAGAATTTCCCAGGTCTGATCACCCTGCCAAATTCTTCTTTTCCCTGGTAGGGTGGTGTAATGCTATGTGACAGTGTCATTACTTAGTCACCAATAGCAATGAAGGCAATGCCCTTCCATCTGTTCGGGGCTTAAGAGCCTGTATTACCGACTGTATTATCGACAGCAGCCAACATCTGCCGATAGGCAGTGCCACCATCTTACGCTCATTATATATATATACTCGACCTGTTACTGACGAGTCTATTAAAGAAAAGTTTAATCAAATATTAGTAAAAGTTTAAATAAATTGTTTGAAGCCACATTGGATAATTCATTAAAGTAACCTTGAGTTTTATTACTTTTAACGCAACCAGTTGGAGCGGTGCAAGTATACCTTCACCTAAACATATACATTCCCTTATATTATATGGCGACCGGCGTGGTAAATATACATTCCCATATATTCCTTGGCGACCTGGCGACCGGCGTAGTAAATATATAATTGGAATACTAAAGGTACACGTATATTACAATAACTTGTAAACTCAAGTAAATTCGTAACGGTGGACTTTCCCTTACAGAACCCGTGTTGACAGTCAGAAATCAAGGTAGAGATAGGATTCGTTAGCTGATTTGTAACGATAACGATAGTTATCAATAGAAGACCTGCTTCCGCTTTTGTGAAGTGGTACAAGAAATGATTCCTTCCACGCTGATGGAAAAATACCACACCTTAGTGATAGATTGAATAAATTGGTGAGGGGCTGATAAATAGGGTTCGCACACTTTTTCAAGAAACATGAAGGAATCCTATCAGGACCGTATTTATAAGATTCTTTTAATGTTTTAAAGTAAATTAGAACGTATTTGGCACATATAGTTGGAGAACTAATTATAAGGATAACTTTGAAAGTCAGAACTGGTGACGGAAGAATAGTTTGAAGTGAAAAATTGCGCAAAGAAATTTGCGCTATCTTGATATGTCTTGATGTTTCAGTTCAGTTGTTGGAGCAAAGCGCCATGAAGAAAAAATGGCCATGCTGAAGGCTTTTATGGATGCAAAAAAGTGAAAGTGCTGACAAGATTTTTTTTTTTTTTAGGTAAATGTGATCTGAAGTATGTGAATTGAAGTACTGAGCTGAAGTACTATTTTTTGTGATATTTTAAATATAAACCATTTTTGATAAGGGATGTTTGTTTTTTTTTTTTGTTAAAGTATGCGATATTTTTATTTATATGTACTATACTTTTGCATATACTGTGTAAAAATTAATTCAGTTAATACATTAGTTTTAAGAAATATTAAAGTTTGAAATTTTTGTTTCGAACAATACTGAAGTACTATTTGTTTTGATATTTTAAATGTGTATATATGCGTTTAAGCGACATACATACATAAGCTACGGTTATTTCATTCGTTTATTTTATTTGCATGGCATGCTATTGTAATTCGCAATCAGCTTATAAAATATTTCGAAGATATAGTTTTTATTTTGGAAAGCCAAAGGGTGGTTTTTCCAAGCGAAAATGAGGAAGCCATGCCTCAGAGCCAACAGTGCTCGCCACCAACAAATACATTTAGGGTGTCACAGGTGTCCCGCACCTCCCGTTCTATAAAGAACAAAATGTTTTTAACATTTGCGCAACACGGTCATCAGAACCTGAGCCAAATGATTTAATAAATACCTTTTGAGCAAGACGGTCACATAGCACCTGAGCCAAAAGGTGGTTTTTCATACCGAAAATGAGGAAGCCAATCGCGCCATGCCTCAGAGCCAACAGTGCTCGCCACCAATAATACATGCATACTCTCTCGTTCTCCAAAGAACATTTTAGGCAAACATGGTCGTCAGAACCTGAGCCAAAATAATACATACAATTTGAGCAAAACGGTCACATAGCACCTGAGCCAAATAATAAAATAAAATAAAAAATAATAATAACTTAAAACACAACTCGCCTTCTCTAAAGCTTAGACAATATGTAAACTAATTTTGATATTGAATTTTTTTAATTTTTTTTTTTAGATAAATATTGGAATAGCTTTACCCTTACCTGAATTACTATATTTTATCTTTTCCAAAATAAAAACAAATAAATTTATATGAAGTGAACTCTAAATAAGCTTTTTATTTTTAAGGCAGTTTAAATATTAAGGAATGTACATAAATGCATACATAGGTACTACTAGGACAAATTGATATGGTTTGAACTGATTAAGTCTTGCAAAATAATATTACGTCTACTTCCATTTGAAGTTTCGTTGTTTTGGGGGTGCGTGTTATCAGCAGGTCCTTCCTCTTCAATCAATGTCTCATATTCGATGCTGTCGTGTTCCAAACAGCATATGTTGTGAAGAATACATCCACATATAATAATTTGAACTATAAAGTTCAGATCCGTATTTTCTGTGAAATGAAGCAATCGTCTAAATCTGGTTTTCAATAGCCCAAATGCATTTTCCACGACAATTCTTGTTGAAGAGTGTAAATAATTGAACTGCCTCTGAGCTGAAGTCAAAAATCCATTGTCTCTAAACGGACTCATTAACCAATCCGTATTGGCATATGCTGAATCTCCAAGCAGGCATGAGTTCAAAGGAAAAGTGGTTGTCGGATCTCGTTGGTACAAACCTGAGCGTCTCAAAACTCTACTATCATGTAGCGATCCTGGTTCACCAGCGAATACGGCTATGAACATTTTATCTGCGGCTACTACACCCTGCAAATGTAGGCTGCAAAAATGCTTCCTGTTGAAATATGCCTCTTTGTTTGCTACTGGAGCTTTTATTTTTATATGGGAACAGTCGATGCAACCAATTACATTGGAAATGTTCTTCATATTCTTAAATTTACGCATGTTGTCCCTTGCTTTCGTTGAAGATGGCCACTGCACATAATCATGGCCAATTGACAACACCCATTCAATGGCTCGTCTAATCTCTCTGTGAAAAGATTCGCGATTTCGCGAAACGTATTGGTATTTTCCATATACCATAGAAGCATATATACATATCTCCTTCGGTGCTCCTTCTTTGCTAGTTCCACCATGTCCTTGCTGGTGTAGAATGCGCTTGTACTATATCGCTCTACAAATTGTAAAAAACGGGAATATTTGTGTAAAATATTTAGACGTTTATTAGTATGCGGGCAAAAACGCGGAAAAGGGCATATACGTGTCCACATCCAATGTTTGGATTAATATTGCAAATTAAAACAAAATAAATGCGACAGTCGTTGAATATGTGTGCAATAAACCCTTTCCCACATCGAAAATGGTATCATATAGTCCCAACAACCCGGAGACAACCAAAAACTACCTCAAATGTCCCCTCCGTGGCATGTCCCAAACGCGAAATTCGAAATTCATGAACTGATCAGGAACCTTTCACATGGATGCAAACTACAATTCGTGCAACATTAAACATTAGATGATGTTATAATATGCGAGTTCCCCATGCTTGAAGTGTGTCCTCGACTTCGAACGAAAAGCAGAAAGCATTGGTTTATAACGGTGCCGGGTCATCAGAACGACAATTTGTGACTCCCTCTACTGGCAGGGACTTTGCGTTGGCCTAAGACTATTCAAAAATTCAGTTGGCGTGTCTGACTCTAATACTTCGCTGAAGTTTCCACCGAGTTTTCCAGTCGAAGCTCGAACGCATATTGTAACGCGTCCCCTCCGTGGCTGTCCCGCATTAAGCGCCAAACCAAAATTATCTAAAAAAAAAAGGTCATCATTTTGGATCAGCATTAGAAACTGAAAACCTAGTGGCTAGATTAGCCACAACACTGGCGGGTACAACCCTGCCGCCAGCATTCACCACACCACACACACACACTTACACTGTCACGCGCCCACTAATTGTCAACACCAAACACACACACTTTTGTAAACAAATCACAATTTCGCAAATCTCGAGCAAAACGGTCACTTAGCGCCTGAGCCAAAATATACATATTTATAAGTTAAAACCAAATTAATTTGCATTTAATTAGTGCAGTGAAGTGTCCCGACTTATATATGGTCCTACATCGCCTAAAAGACAGGCACCTATGGACAGTGACAAAATATATTAAAAAACACAAATTTTAACAGAGGTCCTTACCCAAACAAAAAATAAAAAGAAAATTTTAAGTGAAGTTCCCTAAAATATAAAAGTGCAAAAAACAAGCACAAACACTAGGGTGACAAAAAAACAACTAAACATAAAAATATACATACATATAAAAACTAAAAATTTAAATTCGGGAGCGCCGGTTAACAACACGGCAATTATATATCAAACAAAAAAAAAAAAAATACAGTCCACTAACTTTCCAAATTCGGGCGCGAATTTTTTCCCCTGAAAAGAGAGCGGTGAGTTGAAAAACTTCCAATATTATACAAAATATTTAGCATAAAATTTTGGTGTTACAACAACAATAGTAACCAAAAGCAAAACCCCCTTTTTGTACTTGCTGACGAAGTACACATTTTTATTAAAATTAAAAAAGTAAAAATGTTTCCATAGGATTATTATATGGATTATGTTCCAACGGATTATTATAGTATATATTATATACTATATATAAGTATACAGTCTTCCGATCACCAGTTACACATCGGATGGTGCGACGTGCGATGGTTGACGTGCGATGGAAGCACGACCGTTGGCCTTTGGAGGCTGCTGTTGAGTGCGACGACGATGACTCGCTGATCGGCGGCGCGGCTCCTGGCGGCGTTTTGGTGTCGCTACAGGCGGAGCGACGTATGCGGGTTAACGGCTTCCGGTGTCTCGATGTAGAAAGGTGTGGTGGTGCTGCCCGCAGACCCGACAGCTCTCGGTTGAGGTGCACTGATTTGTGCGATGCGATAGTGCTAAGCAGTTGGTGCAGTATTGATGTGCCCTATCGATTAAGAAACGATGTTGTGCTGCATGGCCGTGAGCGCTGGGCACATCAGCCACGCATGATGACGCAAACACAATCTGCATTGTCGGTAATACGGTACGGATTCGCAACGGCGCGTTCGGGCTGCGGGCAGGGTTACCTGCGATGCCAACGAGCGGCGTGGAGTTGGAGAGGAGAAAGTAACATATAAATGCATATTACTTTAGATTAGATTATTTATTTCATTATTCTCATAAGTACATACATATATTGATAGCTTAATTTTACTTCTTTACAATATATATAAGGTGATCGCAACACACACAAACACATCTACTCCATGTATTTTGTTGTTGCTTCGGAATGGCTCAAATGTCAGACAAAGTCAAAAACGAACAAATTAAGTGTCAGAAAAACACATAATAATGAAGGGGCACATACAGCAGTTAGGGTCGCTGACCCATATTTTATTAACTTGGCTGTATTACAATTAATTGTTTTTTGTTGTTATTATTGATATACATACGTATATCTGTGGTCACGAGTCAAAAAGACCCAAGTCAAAAATTATGCAATAAAAGGTGTTGCAGAGAAGCCATTGATAGTTTCTTAGTTCAAATACAAACAAAAATTAATTTATCAAAATAACATATCTCGACTTAGGCGTTTATGGTTTGGGACCACAGATATGTATGTGGGGTTATAATATAACGTATTAAAATGGTCAGTACTTTTATGACGACTGTTCACATAGACCTTTTGAGCGGTATTGGGAGGGGTATCAAAAGAAGCGTTTTGACCTCGGTATCACAAATCCACTGGGTAGGCGGACTTCGGTCGCGCTTAAGAAGAAATAATATTAAGGCGTTCTGCACTTTGCACAAGCACTTTATATGTGATTACAATTTTTGCTCATGGGAGAAACCCACTCGAAAGTTTTACGACCACTACGGAAGTTGGCAAACAACTCTTTTCAAATATTTTAATGTGTTTGATTATATATGAATAAAAAATAATAAAAATGATGGGGATAAGTAATATGAATAAAAGTCAATAAAAAAGGTCGATTGCTAATTATATTGCCAGGCGAGCAGATCAGAGGGCTTACGCCAGTTATCTATATACAGCAAAGAAAGTAATCAATTTACTTCTGTACCCCTCTTCATTTCATTCTAGCTAAGCCCATTTAAATGCCTAAGAAAATGAGTGAAATGTCAAACTGTGAAATAAATTAAATTTTTGTTTTGAGGTTTGGTGCAATTTTATTTGAACTGTTTCCATGTTTTTTAGTAATATTTATATCTTCCAGGTCACTGCAAAATGTATTTTAATAACCCACTTAAAGGAAGGCCCTTTTTCTTGGTGCGAGGATTTTAATTTAAAAACAGGATGCTCGGAGAAGAGTTTTGTGATTGAGGAAATTGTGGCCGCATAGAATCCTGCACATTGTCTTTTATATACAAAGAAATGTACATATGTAGCTGCAAAAATTTAATTAGACTGGCCAGCCTCTAACTATTTCCGCTAACTTTTTGTATGAAATAAAATCTTTTAGTTCCTATTGAGTCCTAATGTTAAAAGAGAAGCTGGGCCCGCCCCTCACTAGCACTTCATTGAATGTTGAGACCTTCACTTATGCCATGATAGTGGAGGACTCCTAACTTTATGCAATTGCATCCATCTTCCCGTTCAAACTGATTTCCTCATATTGTTAAGAATTCAAATAAAATTTTACCAACTGAATGTAAATAGAAAGAAGCGATGTAAACAAAAGTGACTAAATGACACTTTCGCCATTTCGCCAGGGAAGAACAAGCAATCAGCTGTTCGGAAACTTATATGGAATAGTTAGTGACATCTTTATTTTTTATCATAAAAATAGTGTTGTATGTCACATCATGTTTTACAAATTCAATTACATAAATAGTAGCAGTAGTGGGGTGAGCAAAAAAGGATACAATATTTAGACACACATTTTATTTAAAGTAAGAACATAATATTTAAGAAATAAATTGATTAAAAAAATAAATTGATTAAATGAAGTTTATGAAGCAAATTTAAGAACAAAGATAAAAGCGAAGTTGACAGAATTTCTCATATGAAAACAGAAAGAAGAAAATTCAAGACTATGCAATGCTCATATGTATATAATATTAAATCATACAACGTAGTGCATTAAAATTTCTACCTGGTTGACGTCAAATTCAAGAAGCCAACATTATATTTTTGTGAAAAACACAGATCTGGATCTAAGTTCTCGTATATTTTCTGGAAGGGAATTAAAAAGTTTGCAAGATAAGAGAGTGTAGGAGTTTCTAAACAATGTTGTTCGAAAAACTGGCAAAGAAACAAGTGTTAGGTTACTACGCAGGCTGTACATGAAGGACATCACCGTGGCGGTAGCCACGGCTATGGCACACACCCGGAGTTAGAATAGCGTAGCCCAGGGTTATTTTTTGAAGCGCGGCCGAAGGCCGCCAATGCGGAAAGGAGTTCTGCACATAAATACAATGGATAACGCCCCGAATTGGGGATCTGACCTAAGTCAAATTTTCGCCTGCGGCGCTACTTCGTCGAATCTCAAACCCAAATGCCTCAATGACATTAATTCGCATGTCCAAAGCGAACTAAAGTCAAAATATTATACGAATTAACGGCACTGACTTTAACTCGTTTTTGGTAATGCGTCTTAATGTCACTGACATTAATTCGGTTTTTGGGTGCGAATTAACGTCACTGACGATAATTCCACTGACGTTAGTTCGCGCCACCAAATTGACGCCTCTTCCAAAACACAGTTTTTTGAGATAGTATAAAATATTACCCACAACAATGTATCGGAATCAAGTTCTTCCTTTCAAAGTATGTCATCCATAACATATACATGTTCGCGGCCCAGCCCGCGATGCGACCACGCGTTGTGGCCGCGCGTTGCGGCCCGGCGCGGTACCGCCTTGCTTGCCATTTATTTTAAGTTTTACCTCCGTAATTCCATATTATGGCTTTATTACTTATTTGAGAGAATTTTCGGTATGGCTTTATTTCGCTTTGCGATTTAACCGAATTGGAAATATCGCCATATGGCCTTATTTCCATTTGGTTTGAGAAATAAAGCCATATGGCGTTATTGCGTATGGCTTCATTGCACCCCACCAACGTTAGAGATGCCATCGTAGCCGGAAGAATTAATATTTTTCAGAGACTTTAATGCAGCTAAAATTTCCAATCCTGAGGCTGGCTCAAAAAAGAAGCTGTTGTTTCTGAAAGAATCCTTAGCTACTCCAAAATCAGAGCAACAATCGCAAGGGGGTTTCACACTTGGCGGGAAATTCAGTTTCACAATAGAAGTAAAGTACTCATTAAAATCATTAGCTATTTCTATGGGAACAGAAATATCAACGTCTTCTTTTTGTAGAACAAGGTGAGAATCGTGACTTTTTGCGTTTTTATCAATAATCCTATTTATTACTTTCTACTCTTCTTTTAGACTACCTTTGGATTTATTGACTGACTTACATATAATAATAATCGTCCCGACATTTGCGAATTTCTCCATTGGATTTGTTTGCATATTTGCTCAAAACGAGCCTTCAAGTTTGTGTCACGTGGATGTTTTTTGCACTTCTTCCCTAATTTATTTTTCAACCTAATTCTATTCAAAAGGCTTTTATTTATCCACGGTTTGAGTCTGATTTCTGATACTTTTTTATTAACACAGTATGTTGAGGCGGTGATGCATTGCAATAGATCGAAATTACGACGCAAACTACGTATGTATATTTTGATGTACAGCATAAACCGATTTAAATTGCTCAGAATTCGAAAGATTATTCAAATCAGAAATACTTCTAATGGTTGTTATGGGGGGATCTTCAGTTATAAAATCAATATCGTTATTTAAGTTATTTAACATAAAACTAATAGGCACCAAATATCTTTAACTTTTTATTTTGTTGAGATCCTCAAATGACCTTATAACACAGACATCACCATTATCAACCTTTTTTAGAAACATTGTGGAATTACGAAACCATAGGTACTTGAATTTTCTTTCTGTTTTTACTTTTTTGCTGACACAAACAAATCCCTAGTATATTTGGTAAGACGATCATTTATGTAGATGTTTTGTTTTTTATCGCCACCAAAAACATACGCATTTAGCTTCCCTTTACATGTTTTTTTACTCTGCATGATCTTCTTCTTAATAACAAACTTATGCGCTTGGGCGTGGGCATAGTTTGCGGGAATGCCTTAGTGGACTGTGTAAATCGGCTGTTGTTGTTGTTGTTGTTGTAGCGCTACTTAGCCCTACCTAGGGAGTCAGTATCCTTCTCAGTAGTATCATCAAACTCTTCTAAAGGAAGTCCTAGAAACCTAGCGGCTTCGACAGGGGCGGGCCAGAGGGATATGGGTGTTAGAAGAGTAGGCTCAGCTGAGCAGACGAAAAGGTGGTTAGCATTATGGGGGGCCAAGCCACATGCCGGACAAACATTAGGCAAGTCGGGGTTCAGTCTAGATAGGTCAGAGTTTAACCTATTACAATATCCAGACCGGAATTGGGCCAGCATCACTCTAGTCTCCCTAGGCACCCTCTTCGGCAGCGGTTGGAGTTGTTGCCTGAAGAACGGCGTTCGCTGGGATAGAGCTGACATAGGAATTCGATATATAATAGTTAAACAGAAACGGGGATAGGACACCACCCTGTGGCACTCCTTGTTTAACTATTCTGGGTCTTGATCGGGCGCCTCTGAATTCAACCGACGATCGACGGCCACTCAGATAGTTGGCAGTCCAACGTTTAAGACAGGGGGAAGGGACGAATCTTCCAGGTCTTTCAATAGTCGCGCATGGTTGACCGTGTCAAAAGCTTTGGCTAAATCAAGCGCAACTAGCACTGTCCTGTGGTTTGGACGCTTTTGGTTTAGTCCGTCCCCTATCTGAGTGGTAATGGCGTTCAGCGCGGTTGTGGTGCTGTGGTTTTTACGGAAACCATGCTGATGCTCGGCGAGTTGCAAGTTAGCGGTGAAATATGGTAATAAGATAGATTCCAACACTTTCACTACTGGCGAGAGAAGTGATATCGGGCGATATGACTCCCCTACGGCAGCTGGCTTGCCAGGCTTTAGTAGTGGGACCACCTTTGCCTGTCTCCATCTTTCAGGAATGACAAAGGTGGATAGGGAAAGGTTGAAAATGTGTGTTAGATATCTTATGCCTTCGTCGCCGAGGTGTTTTAGCATCAGCATGGAGATGCCATCGGGGCCTATATACTTGGTGTTCTTAGATCTCCGTATTGCCTCATGTACTTCGGTTGTGGAGATGGCAATGGGCGCATCGCTGTTTTTGGGTTTATGCGCTTCCCTGGTGGCTCGGCGAATCTCTTTGTCCAACGGAGGATGCATTACAAACTGTCGGCAGAAAGCGGTTGGACAAAGATTTCACCGTCGACCATAATTTGCCAACCCCAGCCGAGAGGTTACAAGACCTTAGGTGCTCTTCCCACTTAGCGCGTTTGTGTAAATCGGCTCTTAGAGCTTTATTCACTCTCGGCTGATGGTAGAAAACATAGTTTTGTGAGGGGGTGCGGATGTCTACGACCCGAATGTGTCCATCTCGTCCTGGGTGGAGGTTTTCCAATCGAACTAGTCGCCACTCAGTGGGCGATAAATTGTCTTCTTTGATCATGGCGAGATCGCCGATTTTCGGAATCGTATATATAGAGTACAGAGGAGCGACTTTTCGGGTAGAATAATGGGATGACGCTCATTATAAGTAATCGACTAGCCCAGACCATTCTTGTCTAGGAAGGGGTTAAGTACGAGTAGGGAACTGACTTGAAATTGACTTTGAATCCTCTAGACATGATCTTTCCAGAGCGTTATATCGAGTTTGGGCCATGATTATGAGGCGATGTTTGGATCTTTTGAGATCGGCATGAGTTAGGGAGTGACTTATAAATTTGAGAACGTAGGCCATTACACGTAAAGCACGAGGGTAGGAAGAGAATCGATCTAAGAGATCCCCACTCTCTTCCGTGGCATGAAGGGCTTCTACTTTACGTGATTCTGGGGGGTTGACGTTACAAATTGTTGGTTGTGTCCAGGCGCGTATTCAGAGGGGGGGGGGGGGGTGTGGAAACCAACCCGAAATTTCCGAACATTAAAAATTATACGTTGTACTAGAATAATTACTCTTAAGCTTTTAAAACCCCTGTTAAGAAACTAGAATTAATAGCAATAATGAAAATACGAAAGAATAAAATTAAATAATATTTCACACTGAGAGAAGTTATTGGAAGTCGCTAATCAATTATCAGAGCAAGTCTGAGGGGTCACAACTAAATTCCTGCAACGCTTCACTCATTTGGCGCTTTAAGAAATTCGTGAAAAACTATTAGGCCCGGTTTCACCAGCGTGACTAAGACTAAAAATAAGTCGCGACTTAAGTTAGCCTAGATTAGTGACTAACTTACTTTTGAGTTTCACTAACTTAGCAACTTAAGTAGTTTTGACCACAACAACCCGGTCAGCTGTTTTATACATTGTAGTATTTTTCATACCAGTACCCATTGAGAAATGGCAATGTATAGAAATGTACCAAGGAATATACAGATCGCAGGGCGCATATCCCTTTAATTGGAAGGTGGTAAAATAGTGCTTAATTGAAAACGATGGTTTGGCAATGGTTGCATGATTCCAAACAAGCGTTAACGTGCATCTACGCTTACCTCGTTAAAGTCATGCATGGCAAAGTTTCCAACTGGGACGGTGCACAAAGCAAATTGTAACATTTCTGACGTATGGGTTTCGAATGCCAGCAACATTGACTTAGTCGAGTCCCACAACAGCCGGTTCTACGTACCGGAATGACCCGGGTTTTACCCGGCCAAGGGCTGTTATTTCAGTGTAACCCTGTCCAATTTGTCCAATCCCACTCCTAAATTGTCATCCTCGGAGCAATCCCTTGCAGCAGGGTTGCTCCAATGTCTCTTGCTACGGGCTGGTATCGAATCCAACCCCGGACCGAGAGACTGGATCTGCTGCGTCTGCTGGAAGGAAATATATGTGAAACGTTCACATTCCGTTCAATGCAGTAAATGCAAGAGATGGTTGCATAGATCTGGATGCTCAGGGCTTAACCTGCCATCCCCAGAACCCGTACTTTTTCCAGTACTTTTGAGGCACCATGTTGTTCGCGCAAATGCGCGTCCCGCGGTTCTCGTCGCTCCGGCGCACACACACCGCACGTACCATCATCAAATGGCCACGATAGTGGCCCGGTCTTCACGACCTGCAGCCTTGCTGCTCCCGCCTCACCTCAGTCCCCACTCTCGTCCCCCCCTACTTCCAGCATGCACGTGGGTCAGGAACATAACCTCCTCGTACCTTTCACCACGTGCACTGTTTGTCGGCAAAGACTATATACGCCTGCGGCATCGGTTAAGTGCAATAACTGCCTTGGCCTGTGCCACATCCATATGTGCTCTGGGCTCGCAAACAGGAACCTTTGGACGGATGCATTTATTGCCCCTTGCTGCAGTACTCAGCCGCCCTCCACGCCACACAACATCGGCCAAGACGCGCTGAGCCCTAGACTGCGTCACAGCTTGGGACTATACCCACCTCCACCTAATCAACCGCATCCGTCCCTTACCCCCAGCATGCCTCCACCCTCCCTCCCGACACACTTCAAAATCCTACAGCTGAACTGCAACGGGTTAGCTGGTAAGATCGCGGAGATAACAGACTTTATGAAGTCGAACAACATTAAACTGGCCGCCATTCAGGAGACCAAACTGAATGCTAACTCGGACTTACGTACTCGTGATGGGTACAATGTACATAGGAAAGACCGTCCCAGCGGTCATGGGGGCGGCCTTGCATTCATTACACACCATACTGTACAATATAATCTGTTTGCCCCTGACGTTGACCCCAGGGACTCTACCCTTGAATGCCAGGGCATAGCAGTCCGGACAGGCTACGTCGACCTGCGAGTGTTAAATATTTCCATTCCCCCTGTTACGTGCTGTCCCCGTGATTATCGCCCTGATATTAGTGCGTTGCTAAGGGGCGATAACTGCCTCATCTTAGGTGATTTCAACGCACATCACGATCTCTGGCACTCCAACTTGCCAGCAGATAGCAGAGGGCACGCACTCGCAGAGCAAATAGATAATTCGGCATTAGTGGTAACCAGAATGGAAACGGCAAACGACAAGCGGCATCTGTCAAATTATTTTTACACGTGTTCTTATGGGGAGGAATTTTTTGAGCACGACGCGACAAAGCGGCAATCAATCACAGATGCCGCTGTCGCCAGATTAAATCTAATTCTATTTTGACAAGCGGCAGATGGTGGCGTTTGGTTTTTTTGACAATAAAAACGAAAGAAAGAGTAAATAACTTGTAAAATAAGTTCCAATTAATACAGAATATGTCTCTTTCACACTTTTTACAACATTTTTTGCTACTTTTCAAGATGATTCGCACCTGTCGCCAATGCTCTCATTGTAATCATGTCGCCAATGCTTGACGGCAAATATCGTCAAGCTTCAGTTTTTCGTCGTTGTCGTTCGCCGCCGTCGTGTTCATTGTGGACGGGAATATTCTGTACATTGAATGGAGATGCCCCCACTAGGGTGGCAGGTAACTGCCACAGCTCGCCAGACATCTCCATTTCAAGTGCGGGCCTTATCAACCACGTTAACTGGCAACCTATGCTTACACTGGCATCTGACCACCTACCCATCCTACTAGACATCGAACGACCGTCCGACTTCATAACGACAGAAAAACGAACGTACATCAACTTTAGTAAAGCGGACTGGGACCGCTTCACGGACTTTACAGAGCACTCCTTCGCTGACCTACCCACACCGACGGACGTATGCAAAGGTGAGAAAGAGTTTTGCAAAGTCATCGATTCAGCCTCTGGCCGCTTCATCCCTGCTGGCAGAATTCCGGAAATTCGGCCGAATTTCCCTGCGGAAGCAGCGGCAATGGCAAGAGAACGTGACCAAGTGAGACTCTTGAACCCCGCAGATCCAAGAATAAAGGATCTGAACGCAGAAATCCGTCGGACTGTCAATGATCATAAATTGAAGAAGTGGAAAGAACACCTAGAGTCATGCAACCTCTCCGGCGGGGTCGGCAAATTATGGTCGACCGTCAAGGCCCTATCCAACCCGACCAAATACAATGACAAGGTCGCCATTGCTTTCGGCGATAACGTCAAGTCGGACCCCAGGAAGTGCGCGAGCGCATTCTGCCGGCAATTTATACTGCATTCTCCTGCGGATAGGGCTAAGAGAAAAGCCATCCGACGCGCGCACAAACACAAACACACAGCCGCGCCCATTGTCGTCTCCGCTGCAGAGGTTAAGGAAGCTATAAGGAAGGCCAAACCTTCAAGATCACTCGGACCCGACGGAATTGCCATGAAGATGCTGAAACACCTAGGCCACGAGGGGCACAAGTACTTGGCGGCTCTATTCAACCTCTCACTGTCCACCTTCGTTATACCAGATATCTGGAAACATGCGACTGTGGCCCCCCTCCTAAAACCTGGGAAGCCGGCAAATCAAGGAGACTCTTATCGTCCGATATCTCTCCTTTCGCCGGTAGTGAAGTTGTTAGAAGCTATTCTGCTCCCATATTATACTGCAAACCTGCAGCTGGCCAATCATCAACATGGCTTCCGTAAAAACCATAGCACAACATCAGCTTTGAACGCCATCACGACGCAGATTAACTTCGGTTTGAACCAACACCAACCAAACCACAGGACGGTTCTCGTGGCACTTGACCTGTCGAAAGCCTTCGACACAGTCAACCACGCCACACTCCTTGAAGACCTGGAGGAGACACCGCTCCCTGCCGGCCTAAAAAGGTGGACCGCCAACTACTTGAACGGTCGGCTGGCGTCAGTGCAGTTTCGAAACGAGAGATGTAGGCCTAGAAGAATTAGACAAGGGGTTCCGCAGGGTGGTGTTCTTTCACCCCTTCTGTTTAACTTCTACATCTCGAGCCTCCCTCCCCCACCAGAGGGGGTCTCCATCGTTTCGTACGCTGACGACTGCACTGTGATGGCCACGGGCAAAGGACCTTCGACAGACGAACTTCGTACTAGACTGAATGACTACCTGCGCGACCTTTCCTGCTTCTTCACAGAGCGGAACCTGACTCTTTCCCCGACTAAATCTACGGCGACGTTGTTCACCACGTGGACTGCGCAGATGGGGCAGGAGTTGAATGTCCACGTAGATGGTGTTCCACTACCTACTGTCAACCACCCCAAAATTCTAGGGGTTACATTCGACAATAGCCTCACCTTCGCTAATCATGCCACCGCAATAGCTTCAAAGGTACAAAGCCGCAACAAGATCCTCAAGTCACTGGCCGGCAGTACATGGGGCAAAGACAAAGAAACGTTGCTGGTCACCTATAAGGCTATTGGCCGACCGGTTATTGATTATGCTGCACCCATATGGTCGCCTAACCTTCACGACACCAACTGGAGGAAATTGCAGGTCTGCCAAAACACCGCCATCAGAACTGCAACGGGTTGTTTGCTTATGTCTCCTGAGTCTCATCTCCACCAGGAGGCTCAATTGCTCAACGTTCGCGAACATGCGGAACTTTTAAGTAGGCAGTTCCTTCTGAACTGCCACCGTCCCAGTCATCCAAATCGACAGCTATTGGATGAACCTCCGCCCCCTAGAGACATAAGGAAGCATCTCCGGAAGCATTATGATGAGATCCGGCAACACATCTCGTTGCCGTTTGATCTGCGGGACCATAGGCGGGCCCTAAAGGACCTCCACACTGAGTCGGTGGAAAGATCCCTCAGATCCCGGCCTGTGAACCCCGTTATTGGTGCCCAACCACCCGTTCTTGCTGAGGAAGAACGTGTCCTTCCGAGGGAGACCAGAGTCATGCTGGCTCAACTTCGGTCTGGATATTGCAATAGGCCAGACTGAACCCTACCATACCAAACACATGCCCTGCATGCGGTATGGCCCCCCACGACACGCAACATCTCTTTTCGTGTTCTTCGGAACATACTCTTCTAACTCCCTTATCACTTTGGTCCAACCCTGTTGAAACAGCGCGTTTCCTTGGACTTCCGTTAGAAGAGCCCGATGACAACTAGGAGTGTTCTGGCCCTTTGGGCAGGGCGAAGCACTGCTCACAACAACAACAACAACTTAGTCGAGGATAAGTCAGCTGGCAGGCTGCCTAAGTTGTGACTTAGTTAAGTTAGATGGTGAAACTGAAAAAGTGAAAATCGTGCCTTAACTAAGTCGAGCTGGTGAAACCGGGCCTTAGAATTGCTCTGCATAAGATCAACTTAGCATCTCAACTACATAGCATGTTACCAACAGCAAGAGTGATTCGAACTCAAGGCTGCAGAAATTCAAATTAACTGCTTTTCGAGTTATGAATACAGCGGGCAAAAATCGTAAAAATGAGTGTCTCTCGTTATTGTAGTCACGGTTGCCATAAGCTTAACCAAAAAAATGACCAAGAAGTTAAAAAAACATACCAAAAATTACAAAGCAGTACACAACACAGTCGTATTGAATTATCAGATAAAGTAACAATTAACTTGTACTTATACTTGTCAGGTGATAGTAAAAAGTGACGCTAATTTGGCAAAAAAGGATTGAAAAAGTTTAAAAGTAAAAGCGCGGTATGCTGTTGAAAAGAAAATGCTGAAGAAATATTTTCAACTATTTCTTGACCATGAAATTGCCATGAATAGCCTATCAATTTTGACGTTCCGTTCTGCATGTTGAATAATTGCAATTTGCCGCTTTTTGTATGAATTTCAATGTTATTTTATTATACATATTTTTTGTTTTTATTTTCCCGAAGTTTCAGTTTTTCTTCAAGAAATAAAGCGACAGCTATTTATTTCTTGCTAAAGCCAGATTGCGCAGGTCGCTTTTTGTAAAAATTTTCCAGAAATTAGCAGTAGAAAAGTAGAATAGATTCTGTCACAAGAAACTTTTCTTAAGCGTTTCATAAGTGTCACTTTATGTATATAGAGTTTTTGGATTTCTTTTGAACAGCGTAAAGCCCTAAAAAAGAAAAATATTTTGTAGTCCCAAAGCAGGAGCGACCAAGCACGTTCATTGAGGCATTAAATAATTGTTCCGTTTCCGTCGTGAGAGGCGACTAATATGCACAAAGGTAATGATGTGCAACTCGATGGTTGATCTAAGGATGAGATGCCTCTCACCTCTCATTACCCATGACGTGACCTAGAAGGTTGCCCTGGTCATACCAAATCGCTACCACGACAGTCGGGCAGTACCGCAAGGGAGTACCGGAGCGTACCGGATTCGTATCCGGCCAAGGACTGTTATTTCGACAACACTCCCCAAAACCTTCGGGGAGTGATTTTTGTTGCTACAACAACAACAACAGAAAAATTTCAAATAAATAAAAGTATAAATATGTAATATGTAAAAATATAAATATGTATGTATTAATAGGTAATTCTTATATACTGACACTTTGGCCAAAACCCCCCCGAAATTTTTTTCTGGCTACGCGCCTGGTTGTGGCCAATCTTCTGGGGGTTTCGAGAGCCACTCTGGCACATTCCACCAGAGGGCGGAATCTGCGAGATCAACTGGCGTACAACCTCGGGTTCCCAGATCCGCTGGGTTATCTTTGCTGGGTACGTGGCGCCATGGGACATTACCCACGAAATCTATGACCTGAGCGGTTCGATTGGAGACATAGGTCTTCCATCTTTTCGAGCCAGGCTAACACGATTTCCGAATCAGACAACATAGTCAACTTTCTTTGAGTGAGACCGAGATGGGGTTGCACTACTGCGACTAGTTTGGCTAGTAAGAGCGCTCCACATAGTTCCAGGCGTGGCAGACTTATAATTTTGTGAGGAGCCACTTTGAATTTGGACACAAGGAGGTGAGAGAAGAATTGGGTGCCGACAGTAGTTCGCACATAGGTTGCGCAATAAGCCTTTTCAGAGGCGTCGCAAAAACCATGGAGCTCGACAAAGTGGTCAGGGGCGAAGTTAACCCATCGGGGTATGTTGATAATTGAGATGGAGTGCAGATTCTTTGCGAATTGCGTCCATTTTACGAGACGGATCGGCTTGACTCGTTCATCCCAATCAGTCCCATCCAGCCACAGCTGCTGCAACAAGATTTTTGCTTGTATCATGACTGGCGTCAGCCACCCTGCGGGGTCGAAAAGTTTTGCAATGGGGAAATCCCCCTCTTGGTGGCTGCCGTTGAGGCTGGATGTGAGTCCACAGTATAAGAGAATGTGTCCGAGAGCGCATTCCATTTAATTCCAAGAGTTTTGGCGGTACTACTTTTCTCGGTGTCAAGTAAGTCCGCCTTGAGAATTTGTCTCAAAATGTCCCGATGGTTTGCCGTGATCTTTTTTAAGGGGAAGCCGGCTGAGTTGAGAGCATCAATAGTCTCATTTAGGAATTGCTTGGCTGATGGGAGATCTGAGCTGCCGGATAAAATATCGTCCACATACGTCTCGGACTTTAATATTGTGCTTTTATAAAATGCTTCGCACATTTGGTCTTCGGGAGTTTTCCCTGGGGTTCTAGGTATCTCTTCGATTTCCCAGAGCTTTCTAAGTTGATCATTCAACTGACTGTTTGTTGTTCCCTTTTCGGGAGTTTGGCCACTTGTTATCCATCCAAAGATGGTATTTTGTGCTAGCAGGCTGGACGAGATCTTTTCTATGCCATTAAGCATTATCAGAGGGATAAGATCACTACCCAATACGAGATCTATTTGGGAGGGGTTCTGGGTGTTCTGGTCAGCTAGTTCGAGATGGGACCATTTTCACATTTGGCCTGAGGGTTGGAATAATTTGCAGATATAAAATCGTTGCTGCTCTGTGGCGTGGGATTTTGTATGTGTTGGGGGTTTGTTGCTGTGGGCTTGGGGTTGAGACTGCCTGAACTGGGGGGTGTTCTGACTGGGGAGTGGCCTTGAGAAGTTTGTGGAGGGTTGATTATAATGGGGTTTGGCTAGGCGCCATAGTCAGAAACTGGTTCATTTGGGACAAGTTCGGTAGGTCTCTTCTGGAGCTTAGTATTTTTTGGTTATCCTCACTATTTTCCGAATGAATCGCTTTTAGATTCATGATAATTCGGATTTGATTATCGACCAGGACTCTTTTGTTTTCATAATGTGACTTGAGAGCTTCCCATGCTAGGGAAAAACTGTCCTCACTTAGGGGAAATTGTTCCACTATTTGACCTGCCTTACCTTTAGTCTATTGACGGAGGTGATACAGTTTTTGGGCGCTGGAGAGTTTGATATACACCGCTGTGAACATGTCACGGAAGGAAGGCCATTGATCATACCCTCCATAGAAAATTCCTGTATCACATGGGGGACTTTCACATTCATATGGGAGGACTCTGCGGGGGTTGGGTTGGCACTTGAGGAGCGGGTTTACTGAATTCCTTGAGTTGGACTTGTTGAGCCTTTGTCTCCTCATACGCTATTAGGCAGGCTCGATACTTACCGAAAGCGGCAGATTTAAAATAATCGGGAAGGTCCTGGTCGTCTGATTCTACTACCACGTCAAAGGCACTCTATACTCTAGACCAAAATACATCGATAGTTTGTCTTTTGATTTTAGGGCTGACTCAGTATTGTCTTGAATGGGGGCTGCGAGGAAAAAAATACAGTAATCTGTAAAAATATCTGTTTCAGATATAAATTTATTTTCAACTACGGTAGTCATTCTAAATTGAGATTTGCTTAACTTTACCATAGCAATTTTGGGAGATTCTATAGACTGTTGCTTTTATTTACGCAAAAAAAGTTTAATTGGGAATTCAGCAGTCTTGTACCACTGTTCAGGGGATGTTTTGGTCTTAAATTTGTTATATACATACGTATAAATTGATATAATCACAGGGCGGTAATTTATAATTTTAGCAATTACGTTTTCTGGATTTGCAACACTAATTTACGGTCCTTATTAATTTAAGTTTCACCCGAAATTGAAGTTCTTAAAATTTTTGAACTTGGTTTTAACAACCAGTGAAATTTAAAATAATTTTTTTGAGATGAAAATTTGACGTTTATATATATATATATATATATTTATACAGAATGTATGTGTGTGAAATTTCGCTGTAAGATTTTTGTTCAACGAGATTTATATATATATATATAATATTTAGGGGGTTTGGCAGGGACCAATAATAAATTTTACAGGTTATAATTTTATAATCTTATACTTACATATATATGAGCAGGGGCTGGTTTCTTCAATGGCGAAATATTACGCTTATAAATTTGTATGGAACATAATGCACTTGGTCGGCTAGAAAAAAAATTCTCAAAAATCGAGTAATTCTTCTAGCGGCTAAAGATTTGTATCTTTGTTCACTTTATTTGAACGGGCTACAAAACTGCGTACTCGGAAAAAATCTAAAAATTAAAAAAGTTAGAAATTTTGATGACATTTTTTCGAGTTTTCTTGAATTTTCCACAAAGTTAATAACTTTACGTTGCAGTATTTTTATTGTGTTTTTATACATAGTTTCATAAAAAATAATGAAACTAGTCAAAGGAAGCTAATCTTACTGGAAATTCCAAACACTTTGAACGCAGACATACGGTCTAAGCGTATATGTAGCCCCAAAAAGTTTTAAATCTAGGCTAAAACTTTTAGCCGTGTACAAAACAATATTTATTTTTCTCGTTTGTTTTGAAATTTTGTTTAGGATTTCTTCAGAAGTTACTTCAAAAGTAGAGTGGATGTTGAGTAGAGCCAGCCTCTCCTGCCCCATCGTACTTCTTAGATAAGTTTTTAACCTTCGAAGGGAAGAGAAAGACCGTTCGCTAGGAGCAACGGAAGCTGGAAGCGTTGCAGCAATTTTTATATATCGATGTAACATAGGGAAAAAAGACACGCAACAATTATTTAATGCATCAATGAACGTGCTTGGTCGCTCCTCCTTTGGGATTGGAAAATATTTTTATTTTTTAGGGCTTTACGCTGTTCAAAAGAAATCCAAAAACTCTATATAAAATGACACTTATGAAACGCTTAAGAAAAATTTCTTGGGTCAGAATCTCTTCTACTTTTCAGAATAACATTGAAATTTATGCAGAACGAAACGTCAAAATTTCTGGCTATTCATGACAATTTCATGGTCAAGAAATAAATGAAAATATTTCTTGAGCATTTTCTTTTCAACAGCATACCGGGCTTTTACTTTTAAACTTTTTCAATCCTTTTTTGCCAAATTAGCTTCACTTTTTACTATCACCTGACAAGTATCAGTACAATTTAATTGTTACTTTCTCTGATAATTGAATACGACTGCGTTCTGTACAGCTTAGTAATTTTTGGTAATTTTTTTTAACTTCGTGGTAATTTTTTTGGTTAAGCTTATGGCAACCGTGACTACAATAACGAGAGACACTCATTTCTACGACTTTGCCCGCATTTTTGCGTTATGAATACTACTCGAAAAGCAGGTAATTTAAATTTCAACAGACTTGAGTTCGAATCACTCTTGCAGTTGTTAACATGCTATGTAGTTGAGATGCTAAGTTGATCTTATGCAGAGCAAGTCTGATAGTTTTGCGCGAATTTCTTAAAGCGCCAATGAGTGAACCGTTGCAGGAATTTAGTTGTGACCTCTCAGACTAGCTCTGACAATTGATTAGCGACTACCAATAACTTCTCTCAGTGTAAAATATTATTTAATTTTATTCTTTCGTATTTTCATTATTGCCCCCTGACATCTGCCACGCGCTGGTCTAAAGTGAATAAGGCAAGAGTTGTAATCCCTTAAACGTCTTAAGTTTTCAAGTACAATAAGTATATGGGTGGAGTGTATAAACGCGATCAGGCAGTGAAAAATTTGGTGGCCCGAGCTAAAGTCAGTGGAATTAACGTCAGTGACATTAATTCTCACCCCAAAAGCGAATTAATGTTAGTGACATTAAGACGCATTTCAAAAGCGAACTAAGGTCAATAATTTTAGCAAACTAACGTCATAAGTGGTAACCAGAATGAAAACGGCAAACGACAAGCGGCATCTGTCAAATTATTTTTACACGTGTTCTTATGGGGAGGAATTTTTTGAACACGACGCGACAAAGCGGCAATCAATCACAGATGCCGCTGTCGCCAGATTAAATCTAATTCTATTTTGACAAGCGGCAGATGGTGGCGTTTGGTTTTTTTGACAATAAAAACGAAAAAAAGAGTAAATAACTTGTAAAATAAGTTCCAATTATTACAGAATATGTCTCTTTCACACTTTTTACAACATTTTTTGCTACTTTTCAAGATGATTCGCACCTGTCGCCCCTGCTCTCATTATAATCATGTCGCCAATGCTTGACGGCAAATATCGTCAAGCTTCAGTTTTTCGTCGTTGTCGTTCGCCGCCGTCGTGTTCATTGCGGACGGGCCTATAGACATTAATTCGCATTAAAAACTTATGGCGTTTTCTTTTCTAGAAAATATTTTACCCTCTTAATTTATAACTTTTGATCTAGGTAACCTGGAACCTTGTAATAGAGCTCATTTGTTAGGTAGCGGTGTCATCTTTCTTACTCATAGAAAACTATTTTTTGGCGAACACACAAGGTAGAGCTGAGAAAAATCAACAGAAAAAGCCATTAAAAATCATACATGGTGCACTTAGTTGGAAAAATGGTTCTAAACAAGTTTTATTCCTATTTTAAATTGTATAATTTACGAAAACAAAAAATATTATCACCCCTATCATGGATTTCAATTACGTTCCCGTTCTACGCTTCGCCGAAATCGAAAATTGTTATCATGCGTTTAAATTGGATTGAAAGAAGAAGAGGAAGAGCTATAAAACTTTCGAAATCAGCTGTTTGCCTTGAAATATGTGGAACTTGTTATGGAAACGCGTCAAAATGGAGCAGTAAGGAAGGCGGTCGGCATGATATCAATGGTGCACTGTGGCTAGTCATGTCGGCTGGGGTGGGCTCTTGCCAACCTTACCGTCCTGCGCCATAAACAGAGAAAAGGTCAAAATCATGAATTTTAAACGCGGGGGAAAACGCAAAAACCGCGTCAAAATTACGTTTAAAACAACATCCGGTTAAACCCGGATGCCACGGACAGACCGTTGACATTTAAACATTCAAAAATTCAAAAACTCAAAAGAAACGGGCAACTAAAATTTTAAATCAAAACTCAAAATAAACGGGCGGAACAAAAATTTAAAATTAACCGAAAAAACTAAACCAAAAAAAAACCCAGTAAATTCAAACAAAAAAAACCTGAAAATCAAAACGAATCGGAAACGACCGATTACCAGACCTGAAAAAGAAAAGTACATAAACAATAAGTCAAAGAAATAAGGCCGAACAATACAAGGGGGCGCCGCGGGTGTAGTTGCGACGCCCGGTGCTTGGCCCACCCTCATCCATGGCCATCGACGCACCTACTCTCGATGGCCCCTTACCTACAACTGTATGCCTCTTCTAAATAAACGGAGACGTCAGCACTCCCATTTTAAATTACAATTTTTATTTAAAATTCATTTTATAACCTAATTTTAAACCAATCATTTATATTAATTTTTAGTTTAGTTACATAACTTTTTAATACATTTTCCTTTTCTTCTTCCCTTTGCTTTTCTCTTCTTTTCTTGTTTTAACTAATTTTCTCTTCTTTCTTCTTCCCTATCTTCTACTTTATAAAGTACATTTCTATTCTTTAAATTGTATTCTTTAATTAAAGTTATGTTACTGTACCTAACTTTTGTTTATTTAGTTATATAATTTGTTTTGTTCTGCTTATTTTATTATTACAGTATTATTAAGTTATTTTATTTATTATTATTCATTG
Organism: Sphenella marginata; assembly: GCA_951509765.1. NCBI lineage: Eukaryota > Metazoa > Arthropoda > Insecta > Diptera > Tephritidae > Sphenella > Sphenella marginata. Next base: position 33,500,775 of record OX608083.1, on the reverse strand, counting down.
TTATGTTATTTTATTCATTATTTATTTATTATTATGTTATTTTATTGGCGGCCTTTAGTTTGTTATAGTTGTAGTTTGTTTATTTAATTATTTATGTATTTGGTTTATTTTATTAAAATTTGTAAGTATTTCATTTTGTTTATTTAATGAAATTTATTTTATTTTATGTATTTAAATTTATTTAATTTTTACGTATTTTAATTTTATGTTATGTATTTTAGATTTTATGTAGTATTTTAATTCTAGTTTACATACATGTAGTATTTTAATTCTAGGTTATGAAATTTTCCCTCATTTTAGTTATATAAGTTTATATGTATATGTACATACATATGGGTTAATTACGAAACTAAGTTTAATTTATTTAAACCTTTTGTTTATTCCTATTCCTATATTTCCGTAATTTTTTTTTTCTTTTGTTCATATTAAAATTTCTTTTCGTACTTTAGTTAAATCTATTAATTTAGTTTATTTAAATTCTTCTCTAACCTTTCTTTTGTTTACTATTTCATAATTTTAAAATATAGGTAATTTTTTCTTTTTTCAAAGCTTTTCTTTTCAATTACATATTTATATAATAACTAATACTAATAATATGATTAATCAGCTTAGGTATAAATCAAATTAGGTATAATTCAGATAGGTGTCACCCGGTTGTTGCAGTAGGCCGTTGGTGGGGCGCTACTGTTGTTGTTGTTGTTGTTACAGGTGGTTGTGCGGCGGGCCTATATGAGGTCGGCCCCCGCTGTTGTTATTGCTGGTGTTGCAGTAGCCCGTTCACTTGGGCGCTACTGTTGTTGTTAGTTTAATGCGGTGGGCCTATATCAGGTCGGCCCCGCTGTTGTTGGTAGTTTAGTGCGGCGGGCCTATATGAGGTCGGCCCCCGCTGTTGTCACTGCTGGTGGTTTGTGTTGTTGCCGCCGGTGTTGCAACCGGTCGTTGCTGCTGCTAGTTCAACACGGTGTGCCTATAAGAGGTCGGCCCCCGCTATCGCTATTGCTGGTGGTCACTGCAGGTGGTTACGGCTGGTTGTTGTCGTTGCCGGTGTTACAACCGGTTGCTGTTGTTTTTGTTGCCGGTGTTGTTACCGGTTGCTACTGGTGGTTCAATACGGTGGGCCTATGAGAGGTCGGCCCCCGCTGTTGTTATTGCTGATGGTTGTAGCTGTTGCGTGGCACGCGCGCTTGTGGTGCGCTATTGTAGTGGCGCGCGCGATTGGTCGTGCGCGATGATGGTGCGCGGTTACAATGGTGGCGCGCGATGATGGTGGAGCGCTATTGTACAGGCGCGCGCGATGATGGGGCGCTGTTACAATGGCGCGCGCGGTTTTGGAGCGGTGGTAGCGCGCGCAACGATGTTGCGCAATTAAGGTGGCGCGTCAAAGGGTAGCGCGTGGCGATAGTAGCGCGCGCAATAATGTTGAGCTGCTATAGTCCGCGCGCTCGATGGTGGCGCGCGTTGGGATGGTAGCGCGTGCTGTTGTAGTGACGCGGGATGGTACGTGATGTTGGCGCTGTTTTGGTAGTGTGTTGTCGTAGTGGCGTTCTGGAAAATTCTGAAAGGAGATTTAAAAAAAATTAAATCAAACATCGAAGATAAATAAATAAGGTAATGCAACTTGCCTCTATTTAAGAGATATTTATAAAATGAAATAAAAGTGATGGTTATAAACGTAAAATATGACCTAATAATGACTATGTTGACAAAGGTTTCTGTATACCGAAGGAATGTTTTGCTTTCGCGTGGCATGGGGTAATTGTACCAGTATCCGGACAGCGCCAGTGGCCGGACACTATGTCCATGTTTTGGGATTAATAGGCAAATCCCCAAAAAGAAATGTTTTCAAATAGCAACACTAATGGAAATATACATGTTTTCTGAGTTTCCTTGGAAAATTTGGGTTGCACCCGGCAAAATTACAGGTTTTTGCAAAAGAAAATAGGGGGAACTGTTTAGGAAAATAAGTGCCAACCAAGTATTTATTAACATATTACAAAAAAAAATTAGTAATATCTGTTTGAAATATAATAAACTAAAACAAAAGTGTCCGGAGACTAAATTTGACTGTCCGGAAACTAGAACAAATCTAACCTTATTGGATTTTTAATTTAATAATACTAAGAACGTTATAAATTTAAATTATACATGCGTCATATTATTTAGAAATGTCTATATTTTTATAAACAATTTAACTTTTCGCGGCAGCGTATATAGTGAGAAATTGAGTGTAAGTCAAAGATGAGAAAAACGCTAAGTCTCCGGATATTATGTCAATGTTTTGGGATTAATAGGCAAATCCCCAAAAAAAATATTTTCAATGGGTACTCACCTGGCTTTATTGTAAATGGGATCCTATACTGCTTAATTTTTGTTGTCGACCGCACACACCGACGAGCCGCCAGCATCGAGTTATTATATATTTTATACACACGCTATTTCACACACTATTTCACTTTTAAAATGCACAAAACTGCACTTTTGTGCCAAATTCTTGCCTTACTATGGCAGCTTGAATTTCACTTAAAGTTTTTCTAGTTTAGGGTTTTTTTCCCTTTTTCTTATTTGTCACGGGCACGACCGACTCGCTCAATTTCATAACACATTTTGAATGTCAGTGAATGCCGGCGAAGCCATTAGGGTATCGAGAAAAATTTTAAGCGATGGCGACTGCGCACTGGAAAAATTCCGCTATCCTGCTCGAGGTGGCGTGATCGTTGCCACTCCGATTGGTGGTTGCCATCAGGGTTCGGACTTTTGTTACTATTTTAGGGACCCTATTTTACTACTAAATGTGGTAAGAGTACAGTACTCATTCCGAAACAAAAAAAAAGCACAATATGTTATTAAATTTAAAGTAGGAGATATGATTTTACCCCTGTATAGTAGATTTTACGATAGTTAATCTGTAGAAATTGCTTAAATTTGAAAGTTCGGTGATTACACTTTTACTTTAAGGTTTTTAAAAAAAAGGAATTTAGTACTTTTACTCTTACTACTATTTTGCTCTCTAGTTAGTTTTATTAAATGTGAATTTTCACGTATGGAACAAAAGTTGAAATTACAGAAGGTTAAAAATTAATAATTATCTTACGGGAAAGTTTGAAGTCAGAGAAAAATTTAGTTAATCAAAAGAAAAATCGAACTATGGTGCTATTAAATGGGAGCATAAAGAGTAGTAGATTTGTGTAAAGAGCATTGAGTATGGAAATTACTACAATTTTAACTAAGTCCGAACCCTAAAGGCACGCTTTCGTTGGCGCGCGAAAAAAGGAAGGTTCTAGAACTTGTGTTTGGTGTGTTCCCGTGGTGGTCCGCGGAACCCGACGTTACTGGGTTTTAGGATAGAAGACACATGAAACTCCTTGTCCGACCCTGACATGGATAATACTATAATACACGAATATTGACGCCGTTAAAATGGTTAAACTTCCCCCTTACAAATGCTTTTTACCAATTAATAATACTCCTTGTTTGGCGATATGATGAGTTATTCATCGAGTCAAGGTCAGGAATCAGGACGGGATTCCATGTGTCTCCTACCCTACTAATTGATGAATTACATATGTACCTTAATTGCCATCGTAGAACTTAAACACCATTTGCTTGACGCCAATTGCCCATTTATTCCACGTTGACATCTTCGGGCAACATGGTTAACCCTAAAATTTATTTCTGGCCACACCGAGAACACACCAACCACTTGTTTGTCTGGAAATTGAAAGTTCCGTTATTGGTGCCTTTTTCCATTTTATGGAACATTTGGTGCTGCCACCTCGGCAAAAATCACGCCACTTCCCAGAATCTATCGATTTATGTCAAACCGCAGGGTGAACCTAAACTGTCACCTATCCAACCGCAGTGAGTCACACCAATCAAACTCAATAAAAGAAAAAATGACTATAAGTTGGAAGTAGACCATAACAAACTGGAACATAACAAAGCAAAAATACACAAATTAGTGCTTTTGAAATAAAAGTAAAATTGTATTATTTATTAACGTAATTACATAAATTAACTAATTACATATGTATTGAGCGTTATGTAATAAATTTAGTGAAATTTTATACATAGATCAATTGATTGATTATAGCAGACGTCGGAGGACCAACAAAAAGCAAGAGGACACTGTTGGTGGATGTTACCATGTCGTCAGTAGGAGGTAGCTGGCATTTGCGATAGAGTTGGAAGAGTCTGCTTCGTCGACCAGGCACGCAGATACACACATACGCCGAGCAAACATTAGACATGTCAGGATTAAGTCTGACCGCAGGTGGTACTTTTGGCTGGATGAAGACATTGGAGGCCCTGGAACTGACAAAGGAGTTTACCGAGTATGTGTTGGTGGTGCGGAGTGGCTGCCGGTGCACGTTTGGCTGCCATTACCTTAGTTTTAAAGGTGTTGGTAAAATTTTTAGATTGGTGTTTTCAATGCTAGTCCAATATTATATCTCCGGAGTCGGATTCACATTCCCGGCATCGCAACGCGTCTTTTGATACTCCTTCCTACATTTTTGGACAAATATTAGCACTCGGCACCGGTCGCAAACAATTATCATGCAAACATATCAAAAAACCTCATTAGAGCACAAAAACAAAATATAGCGAGCGTTTTACAACTTTTATATACGAGTTTTATTTATATTTTAAGAGTTTTAACAAAAAATCGCGGAAATTAATCTAATATTGTTTGCAAAATAAAAAACAAGCAGCTATCCGTCAACAAAATTGCAACTGAGAAAAACGGAGCTACGCTTGAAATGCATGATAGGCATAATTGTAAGTTTCGAAGTTGAACTGAACGGAAACGGAACGCATGATACCAAAGTTGCCAAACGGAGAAAATTTCGATCCAAGTCGAAATGCATGATAGGGGTGTATGTCATAAATTTGGGATTAATAAAAAAGCGGAATTAAAAAAATTCCAAATTTTTATTTTTTTTATCAACTGAAACTAATGATTATTATTTCCTGAACATGGGACTTAAAAATAATCGTGGGATTTTTTATTCCAAATTTTCAGTGACGTTAATTGGCACCCCGAAACGGAAATATTGTCAGTCAATTGTAATGTCAATGCCGTTAATTGAGCTTAGTTCGCTTTGGGCATGTGGATTAATGTCATTGAGATATTCGGGTTTGAGATTCGACGCAGAGAAAGTTTCGAATAAAAAAGCGCTATGTTTGGGTTTGGGACCCGCCAACGTAAATAACTCCCCAATGAAAGTCAACAGCTCGGTTGGCCGGCTAAAATCGTTCAGACGGTTAATGCCACTTAAAAAAGAAGATGTTTTGTTATCACCTGAAACTAAAGACTATGATATCATGAATTCCAAATTTTCAATTTTCATTATCACCTGAAACTAAAGACTATATTTGGAATAAAAAATAAAAAACCGCGCGATTTTATATCCCAAATTTTAATTTTTTATTATCGTGCGATTTTCGCCAGCGGTGCTTTTTTAAATCCCGATTTATGATATAATATTCTTTAGTTTCAGGTGATAAAGAAAAATGAAAATTTGGAATAAAAAATCCCACGAATATTTATTAAATTCCAGATTCAGGATATAATAATCATTAAGTTCAGTTGATAATAAAAATAAAAATTTGGAATATTTTTCATTTCGCTTTTTTTTAATCCCAAATTCATGACATTATATTTTTGGTTTTCGTATATTATACAATTTGAAATAGGAATAAAACATGTTTAGAACCATTATTCCAACTAAGTGCACCATGTATGATATTAATGGCTTTTTCTGTTGATTTTTCTCAGCTCTACCTTGTGTGTTCGCCAAAAAATATTTGTCTATGAGTAAGCAAAATGAAACCGCTACCTAACAAATGAGCTCTATTACAAGGCTCCAGGTTACCTAGATTAAAAGTTATAGATAATTAAAGAGGTTAACACCAGGGTACCATTTTTTCTAGAAAAGAAAACGCCATAAGTTAACACTTTCCAAACTTATTAGTGTGAAAATATAAAAAAAATGTACTGACTTTAGTTCGCTTTCTTAATACGAATTAATGTCAATAATGTTAGTTCGCTAAAAATATTGACCTCAGTTCGCTTTTGACATTCGTCTTCATGTCACTAACATTAATTCGCTTTTGGTGTGAGAATTACCGTCACTGACATTAGTTCGCGCCACCGTATAAAAAAGTGGCCCAATTCCGCTTATTTTTTAGATGTTTCCAGTGTAACTATTACTTGTGATAATTGCAAAATTACATTTGATATTTTTTTTTGAGGAATTGAAATGTAATGAATTCCTTTTGTGTGGGGCAAAGGATTCCTGATTAATGGAATTGTAATTGTAATGGAATTGAATTTACCCAGCTCTGTTTGTAATAATTGAAATCTGGCTAAACCCTGAATTCACGATGGTGAATTTTTCGACTACAAATTATTTAATGTATATCGCAAAGATCGAGATTATGCAAAGACTGGGCTTTCCAGAGGTGGCGGAGTTTTAATTGCTGTGCGCCGTCATCTTCGTTACATTTTTGGGAATTAAGATGGTACCGTCATCAACATACGACCATTCTAGTTCGGGTAAATTAAAATCACCTAAAACACAATAGTTACAACCTTCATGGCTACACACTACATCAATAATATTATCCAAATGGAAAACATAGAGGGAGTCCACGCTGGAAGAAGGAATGTAGGATGCTAATATGAAAATTTTAGAGGTGCCCTGCACCGACACACATAGTTGATCAAGCAATGAGTCCTTATTCTTGAGATCCACAAGCGACGAACGAAGATGACGGCGCACAACAATTAAAACTCCGCCACCTCTGGAAAGCCCAGTCTTTGCATAATCTCGATCTTTGCGATATACATTAAATAATTTGTAGTCAAAAAATTCACCATCGTGAATTCAGGGTTTAGCCAGATTTCAATTATTACAAACAGAGCTGGGTAAATTCAATTCCATTACAATTACAATTCCATTAATCAGGAATCCTTTGCCCCACACAAAAGGAATTCATTACATTTCAATTCCTCAAAAAAAAATATCAAATGTAATTTCCTCATTTTGAGGCTCAAGTACAAAAAAATTTTTTTTGGAATTGAAAAAAATTACTTTGCGCAAATGTAATTTCTTCTCAATTACTTTCGAAAGGAATTGAAATGTAATTGAAATTTTTCCAAATTGAAAAGTGAAATGTTAATTCTTGCATAAAAACATATTTCAATCGACTTTTCGGGCAATATTTTTCACTTTTTCAAAAAGGGATCCCTTCTAAGCAATAATGACCCATAAGCGAAAACACCAGGGAACATAAAGTTGTCCTGATTTTGCTGGCCAAGTTGAGCCACCCTCTTCCCTTTGTAGCAAAAGGCATGTGAAGGGTTTTATCTGATAAGTAAATTTACTTTGAATTCATCATTTAAACAACAAAAATATGAGAACCTTTGTCCTTATCACTAGAAGGCTCATATGATATTGGGAGCGTTCACGATTTCTTGCAAGTCTATCATGGAGGGATTGAAGAACGACTTATAGAACGTGACCTTTATTCATCGGGGAGAGCTTAACTTGTAATTTTCCGCTAATCTCCTATAAGGCAGGCTATATGATTTATCCGCGTCCTTGCGCTGATGGACCGGAAGAAATACGAGGACAGGAAGTCCTATGACAAAAGATATAAAGCAAATAAGTGCTGACCACGCCATGATATTTTTATATCTTTTCAGGCGCACAGCCAGAAAAAAATTGGGGGGGGGGGGGGGGGGGGTTTTGGCCAAAGTGTCAGTAAATAAGAATTACCTATAAATACACACATATTTATATTTTCACATATTACATATTTATACTTTTATTTATTTGATATTTTCCTCTTTCTACACGGCTAAAAATTTGAGCCTAAATTTTAAACAATTCATTGGTTTACACAATTTTTAAAACTTTTTGGTAATAAATTCCAAACCTTTCTCAATTTTTTGCGGTTTAGATTTAAAACTTAACCGGGATAAACAAACATTGTACTTTTCGCACAAAATTCATGAGTGCGCCGTAGCTCAGTAGGTAGAGCATTGCGCACTGATTTGGGGCACGTCGGTTCGAGACCTAACATTTATTAAAAAAACATAAAAAATTGTGAACAACATTTTCGGTATAAAATTTAAATAATTTTTATTAGGCGCATTTTTATGACAACCGGCGTAAATTTAATTCTAAACCAAATTTGGTCATACACCTAGACCAGTATGTCTGCGTTCAAAGGGTTTTTTTTTGGAATATCCAGTAAAATTAACTTCTTTAGACTAATTTAATTATTTTTGAATGAATATTTGTATTGTTTGTTTTGAAATTTTGTGTAGGATTTCTTCAGGCTTTGGCAAGGAGTAAATAGTTGTCGCTTTATTTCTTGAAGAAAAACTGAAGCTTCGGAAAAATAAAAACAAAAAATATAATGAAATAACATTGAAATTCATATAAAAAGCGGAAAATTGCAATTATTCAACATGCAGAACGGAACGTCAACATTTGTTGGCTATTCATGACAATTTCATAGTCAAGAAATACTTGAAAATATTTCTTAAGCATTTTCTTTTCAACAGCATACCGGGCTTTCTTTTAAACGTTCTCAATCTTTTTTTGCCAAATTAGCTTCACTTTTTAGTATCACCTCACAAGTATAAGTACAATTTAATTGTTACTTTCTCTCATAATTCAATACGAATGCGTTGTGTACAGCTTAGTAATTTTTGGAATTTTTTTTTTACTTCTTCTCCAAAAAACGAACTATTTCTTCTCTAAGACAAAATAACCGATCTAAACTTTTTCCTCGACTCCTCCAATTATTTCACATCTTCGAGTCATAGTTCTGGCTGACAATGAAGACCATTTATAATATCAGCCATTTGTTTCCCTACGCTTCCGAAAAACGGAAATATTGCAAGGCACATTTCTTTAAAAAAATCGCCATCCTCAAAAGGCCTACCTTTCTTTGCCAACGCTAAAGCTATTGCATATGTTGCCTTCAGTTGACTGTCTGCCAAAGAATTATGGTCATCATGCTCAGTATTCATTACTTTGCTATATTTCATCCTAAAACCGTCTTTAAGTTTGGCAATCAACTGATCTCTCTCTACTCCCCTTACTAATTTGAGATCAGGATGACGAGCGTCATAGTGACGCTTAAGATGAAACGCGTCTTTGCATTTTAAAACTTGGCCGCATACAATACATTCAGCATCATTAAAAATATTTACGCAAAAAAAAAATCGTTTTTTAGCTCCATTTATATAATTAATGAAATATAGTTTGCATTTATGCTCAGTGTATTGATACAAGCAATAAGCAATATATGAAATGCGGTATCGACCTGCTTCATTCAATGCTTGCATGCATTGTGTACCATGTCAAGTGTGATATCTTAAGCATAGACGTCAAAATTTTTAAAAAAATTAACACCTGTTTTGCTGAAAAAAAACTCCATTTTGAAGTGCCTGTCAAACGTTTGACAGATAACATATCACACTTGTACTGATACACAATGCTTGCATGAAACTGAAGTTGCAAACAGCCACCGACGTGTCTAACGGACGGTGGCGGTGGACGTACGCGAGCAAATTTGCGATTTTTTATGAACGTTGGGCTTACGTAGAAACATTCAATACAGTGTTACCATTCCTCAATTTGCATGTATGCTTACCCAAACCTCTACTTTTGTATTTGTAATTTTTCATTTTGTAAAATGTCGAAAATAATATTAAATCACTACATATAGTACATTTATTTATAAACTTTAACATAAGTCAAAATTTTTAAGATATTTCGACAATATTTAAAACATTTTTGGGTATTTTTGTAAAATAATTGCAAACGGGCCAAACTCAACATGCAAATAGTTGAATAGGCAACACTGTTTGGCGAAGAGCGATCAGCTGACACGTTTCCTACGTAAAAATCAGAAATTTTTTGGTTTTTACGTAGCGACGTGCGTAAAACGTACGTCACGAACGTCGGTGAAAAATCGCTTACACGCAATTCTCATAAGGTAGATCGTGTCAGCTGACACGTCGTCCGTTTTTCCGTCGGTGGCTGTTTGCAGCTTGAATAAAATTTGATTCTTTTATGCTCTGCTTGTTGACGTTCGTGCTGTGTGCGTGTAATTACGAATTGTGTGTGTGAGATGGCCGAACATACTTCGACTCCCAGGAAAATATCTGCCGGCCTTTGATTCAAAGTCGTGCAAAAACTTTGCTTTGAAAGTTTTCTCGAAATTTTATGTAAAATTGGCAAAAAAATAAGTTAGAAACAGAAGTTGGACGCACACCAATTAAAAATAAAACTTTTTTCCTTTTGAAATTTTTTCATTTTGAAATTTTTTCGGTTTTGCTTGTGTTTATTTGTAAACAAACCAAAGTGATTTGATAGTCATTTGACATCTGAAACAAATTTCAACAACAATAGCAAACACACCAAGCTTCTGACGACGCAACCTGTATTTATAAACCTTGGCACGATACCTAAAATTTTCAATTTTCTGTCCCGGAGCCCAAATAAATAGCGAGGACGGTTTTCCTACACGGAAACACGCCACATAGAGCTATGGATATCGTTAATCTCCTGATCAATTTTCAGGTCCCAAACTTTAAACGCTTTTCAGCTTGATTGTAATATTGTTTTAATATCATATAGCTCTTTACCAGTTTCCAGGTCCCTGCCTTAAATCCTTCTAGAGACATTCAGCTTGAAAAATTCAGTTTGTAAGGGAGGTGCCAAGCCGCTTTTCCGATAACCCCCACTTTTATGCGCAAAAATTCTTTTAGTATCATATAGCTCTGTACCAAATTCCAGGTCCCTGCCTTAAATCCTTCTAGAGATATTCAGCTTGAAAAATTAAGTTTGTATGGGAGGTGCCACGCCCCTTTTCCCGATAACCCCCCACGTTTATACTCAAAATTATTTTGATAGCATATAGCTCTGTACCAATTTCTAGGTCCCTGCCTTAAATCCTTCTAGAGATATTCAGCTTGAAAAATTAAGTTTGTATGTGAGGTGCCACGCCCCTTTTCCCGATAACCCCCCACGTTTATACTCAAAAATTATTTTGATAGCATATAGCTCTGCACCAATTTCTAGGTCCCTGCCTTAAATCCTTCTAGAGATATTCAGCTTGAAAAATTAAGTTTTATGGGAGGTGCCACACCCACTTTTTCGTTATCCCCAGTTTTTTTGGAGGTGGTAGGGATCGATCCCATACAACCCCTCACCAAGTTTCAATGGTCTAACATAAATACTTCCAGAGATACGGACATTGAAAAATTCCAGTTGTATGGGAGGTGGCACGCCCCCAATATATATCAAAATATTTTTTAGCCTGTGACCATCCCTGAAAGAAATCTAGTGGGTGTTATTGGTTACGATCGGCTTATTCGTTTAGGAGTTACTAATTTATCTATTTTTTCCGAAGTTTGTATATCGGCTTTCAGTAATCGTCTTCAAGTCGATACTATATACACGGACTTCTCAAAAGCTTTTGATAAGGTCAGCCATTCTATCCTGATTTCAAAATTAGCCTCTATAGGCTTCCATTCTATCTTTCTTGTATGGATAAAATCATATCTTGGGGAGCGGAACTGTGTGGCCATGATTGACAATACTCAATCTAGCTCTTTTGCTGCCACCTTTGGGGTGCCAAAAGGCAGCATTCTGGGGCCGTTGCAATTTGTGATTTTAGCTGAACGTTAGTAAATGCTTCCATGTAACTTTTTCTAAGTCGTGCAGTCCCATTCCAACGTCTTATAAAATAGGCGGTTCCTGTCTCTCGGCTCTTAACGAGATTCGAGATCTGGGGCTAGCCTTTGACTCGAATTTGTTCGCTACGCGCTCCATTCTCTGCATTTGTCTGAACCCCGTCCCCCCATTGAAGCTAGGTGTACTCTCATTAACTTGCAGTCCTTGAAACTCAGAAGAACCATTCTCCTCCTATGCCGCTAATGCTCCTATTTTTAGAGCAATGACGGAATTTAACTTTTTTTCAAACTCTTTAAAATTTGATTTCTCAGTATCTATGTAAATCTGTTTTTAAATCTGTTCTCGGTAATATTCGTGTGTAATGAATCTACGCCATAACTTTTTACATTTCCGCGTAGTCTGTAAGATTTTAGATTAAGCTGTAGACTATTTTTATAATTGATTAATTGCTGTAACTGATTGATAAAATAAATAAACTAGACAGGGCACTGTTAATAACAACAACAACTAAATACCCATATGCTGCTTACCTCCTTTAATTCGTTGTCCATGTATATTATATATACCTATGTATTTTTATATATTGTATATTTTTTAAGGCAATTTTAATTGTTAATTGTTCTTAAAGCAATTTTAATGACATTTTGTTTGTTTATTTTGTGCATATGTTTCATTATTATTAAAAAAAATCAAATCTTTAAAATGTATTAACAAAAAAAGAAACTATAATAATAATAAGAATAGCGTACGTAATTTCGGAGTTTATTAGTATGCATACTCTACTCAGTGCCTGTTATATGCATATAAAGGAGATATTGTTCATTAAATGAGCCAAGTAACGTATTAGAACGAAGCATACAGTTCTTCTTGAATGCTGTTTGACCGCAGAAGCTGGGTTGCTGTCGGCCCCCCATTTAAAGACTGACTGATTGTTTCAGAGGACTTAGCGTGACTTTCTTTTATATCCTTATACATATCGGAGAAATCCTGTAAATAATCAGAAAATATTTAAAACAACGGTAAGGCATAGATATATTAATATTCATACTTTAAGGCGGTTTCCAAGAAATACGGCTCTTTCCCTCTTCTTTATCATATAGTCGGAAGACATAAGCCATCTGTGTTCTAAGCAATCTTCAGCATATGGTCGTTTTCTTTAATCAAATCAAAAAAATAAACAAACAAAAAATCATTTATTTATATACATACATACATAAGTATAAGATTTATTGTAATGCAAGTCATTTATTGCGGGAGTTGTTAGTGGTGGCTGAACTAGTTCTTAAAAGCATAAAAACCGAATGTTTTAACAAAGTGAAAAAATATGTAGAGAACAAATTTTCTTCGATCGATTTTTGAGAAATTTCCCGGTAAGCTAGAGACTTGGAACTGAACCCGGTGATAATGCAATAGGTGTCGTACGGATTGCGAAAATTAATTCGAATTTGGGGCTTGAAACTTAGCAAACAGCTCAGAATACTATGAAAATATATGTTTGAAACATTAAAATTCCGGTAGTTGGCAGTATAATTTTTTAGTTCAGAAATTTTAATTATGCTAATTGAAATCAATCTCTGAAAGTGGAAAATATAAAGTTGGAGTGCATGTGCCCAAACTAAGGCAATCAATTTTTTAGACAAATGTGTTATGTTCTACCATAAACATTGAATAGCACATGGACAGGTGTGTGCTTTTATATGAAATACTTATTTAGGCACGAATTCTCGTTGTTGAAAAAACTTTCACTTGTACACGCACTTGTTCAAAAACAAAACACACACATTTTTTTCGGCCATATAAAAATTAAAAGAAAAGCATGAGAGCAAATAAAGTAAAAAACAAGTAAGGAAAGGGCTGTCTTCGGCTGTGCCAAAGGCTTTATACCTTTCATGAATACGCATATCTTTTTTAAGTGTCCTACATGGCCAAACCACATTTATCGGAGCAATCGGTTATATGGAAGCTATATGTTATGTTACTCCGCTCTGTATGATTTTCATTACACACATCACATTTATAATAAGTACCAACCTTGCAAAATTTTACGTTCCTAGCTTCTTAACTGCAAAACTTATAGCCCAAAACCCATTTATCGAAACTATCGATTATATGGGAGCTATATGTTTTGTTGGTCCGATCAGGGTGATTTTCACCACACAGGTTACAAATATAGTATGTACTAAACCCGCGAAATTTCGCTCTCCTAGCTTTTTGATTGCAAGAGTTATAGGCCAAAACCCATTTATCGGAACAATCGATTGTATGGGAGCTATGCGTTGTATCGGTCCGATCTTACTGGTTCCGACAAATGATTAATATAATACAAAATGGCGGCTCCATACCAAATTTCATCGAGATATCTCTAAAATTGAGGGACTAGTTTGCGTTCAAACAGACAGACGGACGGACAGACGGACGGACAGACAGACGGACAGACGGACATGGCTAAATCAACTCAGCTCGTCGCCCTGACCATTTCGGTATGCTTAATGGTGGGTCTATCTCGTCTTCTTCTCACACTTACAAACATCGGACCAAAGTTATAATACCATTTCATGTTCATGAAAGGTATAAAAACAAACGCTCGAGTATGTGCTTTTATATTTACACAAAAAACACACATGTGCAAGTGCTTTGTTTCAAATCGCACACACACGTGTTTTGTGCTTAATATTTTTAATAAAAGCATAGCTCATGGGCATGGGCAATAAATTTTGTGAGCATTTTTTGCACTAGTGTGTGTCCCGTGTGCGTGCGTTCAAAATTAAAACTCACAGATATTACGTATTTGCTCAAGGACAAATTTGTTACTGCAACATAAGGGCCTTATTCTCTAATGCGAAACGAACATTAAAATCAGTCAAATAAAATAAATAAGTTGTCATTAAGTCAAATTAGTGTTCTCAGATTTTTCAAATTTAGTGGAGTAACATAAAAACTTTTAGAAACTTAACAAATTCATAAAAGTTCCTATACAAATTACATACGGCAACCTGAAGTGCTCTTTCATTTCTGTTTGACATGACATACGAAACAAATGAGACTAACGAAACATTCCAACGACAGCCGGTTCTACGTACCGGAATGACTCGGTTTCCCCGACCAAGGGCTGTTATTTCGCTACCCCCCTGCCTAAACCGTCACGTAGCATTTCCCAAGTGGACTTGAGCAATGCTGAGCGTCTGCTTTCCCCACCCCCTCAGTCAGCCCCTCTTCTTCCAGCATCAGCACGAGTATAAGTCATAACCATTAGCTCCTGGTCCCTTATACTACGTGCACTGTTTGTCGGTTAAGATTATACACGCCTGTGGCATCACGCAAGTACAATAACTGCCTTGCCCTGTGTCACCTGCTTATATGCTCTGGACTCGCAAACAAGAACATATGGACCCTTTAACGTCGTCTGATTCAAGAGTGCGGCGTAGTGCGCGACCCGGCCTACTACCACCTAGGCATACGCACCAGTCCTTGACCTCCAGCATCAACTTTTCTCCCCCTTCGCATTTCTGTATCCTGCAATTTAATTACAACGGCTTATCGTCCTTTCGCCCCTGTCTTAAACGTTGGACTGCCTGAGTGGCCATCAATCGGCGGTTGAATTCAGAGGCGCCAGATCAAAACCCAGAATAGTTAAACAAGTGGTGTCCTATCCCCGTTTCTGTTTAACTATTATATATCGAGACTTGGAATTAGACGTCTACGTTGATAGTGTCAAGCTACCAACTGTCTCACACTCCAAAATTTTAGAGGTGACGTTTATGTAACCGCAATTGCCAATAAAGTCCAAAGCCGTAACAAAATCCTCAAGTCGCTAGCTGGCAGAGCTTGGGGTAAAGACAAAGAAACGTTACTAGCTACATACAAAGTAATTGGTCGCCGAGGCTTGCTGACTCACACTGGACGCTGCCAGAACACCGCCCTTCGAACCGCCACTGGGTGTCTTCTTATGTCTTCTGAGCACCATCTCCATAATGAAGCGAAAATGCTCGCCGTTAAAGAGCATAGTGAGATGTTGACCAGGCAATTCCTGTTCAACTGCTGCAAACCGCAGCATCTGAACAGACGCCTGGTCAACGAGAATCCGCCCCCAGGAGCATAAGAAGCCATCTACGCAAACACTTCGATGAGATCCGGCACATGATTTCCTCGCCGTTTGATCCTAAGGTGCACCGGGAGGCCCTCACCCTCATCCACACAAATTCGGTAAACTCGTTTATCAGCTCTCTCCCAGCGAACGCCGTTCTTCAGGCAACAACACCACCCGTTGCCGAAGAGGAGCGCGAGCTGCCTAGGGAGACTAGGGTGATGCTGGCCCAACTGCGGTCTGGATATTGTATTAGGTCGGACTCTTACTTATTCAGACTGAACCCCGACTTGCCTAATGTTTGTCCGGCATGCGGCTTATCCCCCCATAATACTAACCACCTTTATGTCTGCTCAACCGACTCGCCGCAGTGAAATAAAGCCCAAGGAAATAACGCCCTTTTCGAAGAGAAATAAAGCCCACGGACGTTAAAAACTAATTAAAACAAGCTGATACAAAAATTAAGTGTGCGTACCGTGGCACGTTGCCGAAGGCCCCCAATGCGGAAAGGGGTTCTTCACATAAATACCATGGATCACGCCCCGAATTGGCTTCCGTTAGAAGAGTTTGGTGATATTACTGGGTAAGATACTGACTACTTAGGTACGGCTAAGTAGCGCTACAACAACAACAGATGAACGAAAATTATAAAGCATACGCTTTCTGGATGATATCGTCAAGATACGTAATGTTCGTCTGAGCTTACGTTCGCAATCGATAATGATGCCCAAATATGAAGGTAATCTATAAAATTTGTTATCATCTTTTTATTTTCTCTGTCTTGAGGGCGATACTTATATAGTTTTAGGTAAAATACGGGGAGCAAGACATTTTGCAAAAACTAGCTTAACTTACTACAGAAAAATTAAAATTTTCTTTATAACTCCGTATATGTTACCCGGTCTATGAAAAGTTTTTTTATAACTCCTAGAAACTTGAAAGCCCTACCTTGCTTGGAAGTGTACTAAAAATGTTTCCTCCATTATTTTGAGTCATAAGCCACCTTTCATAGACCGGGTCACACATATTTTTTTGGAAGTACGAGTATATTTAGTTGCAGAGTTTCAAGGAGTTTTTGTGGTTTTTTTCTTTACAATTCCCTCTAAGATGCAATATTTTTATATTATTTTATTTTAGTATGTAATTGTCTGTAATTTAGAAAAAGCTGTATGGGTTGATTTTAATAAAATGGCAGTTTTTTGGTCATTAATTTTTTAGTTTTTGGTTATTTCTTTTTTATTGCTCTGGTAGGCAATACTTACGTGGGATGGCGTTTAAACAAATACATAATGAATCGGGTTGCTTCCGGAGTCACTTCACTGTAGAGATTTTCAAATCTATAGCGGACGAATGATATATTCTGCTTTGTATCGTATTCATCAACGCCGCGAAACGGGCTTATTCCAGAAAGTAATATGTATGTTAGTACACCCACAGACCAAATGTCACTTTGTGGAAATATTGGCTCCTCATTTACCATTTCAGGAGATTGGAAGTCCAGCATGCAACTTGCTAAAACTTTCGCACCTAGTTTATTTACACGTTTTGCAGAACCAAAATCAACCAACTTTATTTGTGCAGAACGTACAGATGCCATGACAATATTGTCGGGCTGGATATTCAGGTGACAGTAACTCCTCCAATGCAAATACTGCAAAGCGTCCAAAAGCTGTGTTACTACATTAGCCACCATTTGTTCCGTGTATCGATGACGACTGCTAAAGTATGTCAAAACGTCAGCGCCCTGCAACTTTTCCATCACAAATATTGCTAAAGGAGCGTTAGTCGGTTTATATGCAGCGAAAAGTGCTGCAATTCTCTCATGCCTCAAGGTTCTAAAATTTTCGAACTCTTCTAATACAAGTGGTTCAGTTTTCTCATTTAGATCAAAGATTTTTCCCACAATTATTGCGTTTGTAGATTTTTGAACTCCTTTTACAATTGTACTAAACTCTCCCCGATATATCTCGGAAATAAAACTATACTTTTCATTAACGCTGGATTCCGTTATCCAATTTGGTGGCTCACATTCGCAATGGTAATCTGTGTGAACACGCTCCTCTTCAGGGACAATTTCTTGACCACTTTCTGTAAGCTTTTGGGAATGCTCCATTGCTTTTGATATATGAATTTTGGGTGAATTTATAGAACCTGTCTGAGCTGTCAGAGGAATGCCCATTTCACTCCAACCAATACGATTTCGTGAAGCCAATCTAAATTGGTATTTTGTGTTAGGTTGTAAGTCATGGACAAGATAAAACTCGTGGTCAATGTTATCGGCAATAGTCGCCCATAGGTCTGAGTTATAATCTTTGTATTGTAAACTATAGCAAAGAACTGATGAGTGTCCATCATCTTTCGGTTGTTTCCATCTAAGAAGAATTTCTTTATCACTAACAGAAGACACTTCTGGCGAATCAGGTGCATCTGGCAAGGTTGCCACTACTAAACGGCATCTCGTAACAGTTTGTCCTAATGAGTTTCTAGCAACAGCCTTATATATTCCAATATCAGTGTGTATTGCTGGGTCGAAGTGTAAAATCGACCTACCGTCTTCATCAGTTACTATTTTAATTCTGTTCGATTCGTTAAGAACCATGTCATTTTTAAACCATTGAATGGACGGTTTTGGGTCACCGACTGCAAAGCAATGGATGTGTGCAGGTTGATATTCAACAATGGCAAGCGCTTGCGGCTTTTCTCTGAAAAATGGAAGGCATCCTTCTCGTTGGCTTTCAATGAGAGCTTCCGCTTCGGTGTATTCGTCGAGTCTAGGTCCCAATTCTGTTCGAAGCCTCCGAATCGAAAAGGAATCATTTGAACTATACGTATTTATTCGGCTTCGAACACGTTCGTCGTCTATTTCTTCATCCATAATGTCGGTAAAACGCCGGCGCTCTCGAATAATGGGTAACTGAAAAAAATAATTACATTCACAAATCAGTGACAATAGTTAAGGACAGTAAATATATATGTAAATTATCGAATTATGATTGCCGCTTCCTTTAGTGTCAAACGACAATGCCTTCAACTGACTATCTGTTTATTTCAACAGTCACTATTTCCTACCAAATTCCCTACTTTTTAATAGTTTTGCAATTTCGCATAACTAAAAGTATTCACGGAGACCTGAAGTGGAATTCACTAGCTTATAGCGATTCGATTCGGTTCTATTTTTCGAGATTTTCAATAGCGATTCGGTCGCTTGCACTATCGAATATGCGATTCACTAACGTATCTATAACGATGAGGTCAAAGGATTTCTCATCTCGCTATAAAACATACTCTATGTTCTCAAATGCCATATTTTAATAATAATAATATGGATATGGTATTATTATTTCAATTTTTAATAAAAAATTCAAATTATGTGCATTTTATTTAACGACATAGAAAACAACTGCAAATTATGTGTCGTCTACTTTGCGAAACAGCCGAAAACCGAGAAAAAATAGTTAGTGAATACCAATATCGTGATATATATCGGTTAGGACAAAATGTCGATTGCGAATGTCGTAATCGAAGTTAGTGAATTCCACTACTGTAGTGGAACTGGTTAAGATCCATAAAATTTCAATTCTTAGATTTTCTCTGCCAATTTCTTATCAGCGTGATCGTGAATCTAGAGTTCTTATGGCTGTTGATTCCGAATTTCTAGTCATAGCAGTGAAGCTCTCAATCCCTAGTTTCTGCTTATTTGTCTCCTGCCCATACATACCGCCTCAATCGGATATGCATGTCCACAATTGTCACAACTCTGCGATTAGAAATCGGCACCCTGCTTAGCTGCTTAGTCAGGACTTTATCAGAGGTTCGCTCCAAAACCATTTAGTCAATATCTGATTAATGATAATGCGCTAACTATAAAAATTATCAAAGGATGGACCTCTGACGATAACAAATGATAGGAAATATTAACTTCCGTTCGCTCTTATTCGTGAAGCTGAACAATAAAAAAAATATATATTTTCATTCCTCTTATTGGATAAGAACACGTAAAAATCTCCATCATTTGTATACCCGAACACATGCTCGAACATTCCCATATCCGTTCGCAAATCAAAGTAAGTATGTACTTCTTGTCGTTCATACACAAAACCGATGTGCCTATGTATGTACTAAAGGGTTGCGCTGACGCCGATTGCGTTTGTTCGAATACACATACAGGCAATTTATTGTTTGTTGTAGTTTTTCGCTAGCGGTGAACTCGACTCGTTCGTAACATAAGCACAAATAAACCACCATTTTAACTTCAAGTACTTTCGAATACAAGAAGTATTTGCACACATTTTTATGTGCACTCATTGTTCGGATATTTCTTTAAACTGGATTTAGTTAACTAGTATGTATCTTAGGCAATCAAATTATTGTTGTTTTCGGCTAATACTAGCCTGTATTGTTCTAACCATAGATGGGTGAGTGACACAGTTTAGCAAATAGTGATATATTGAATATTGATCATGTAAGATATGAATAAACAAAATTTAGTACAAAAAATTGGCTCAAAAACACCAAGAAAACACTGAAATAAGATTTTTCAACTTTGATGCTCAGTAAGTTTTGAAAGAGTAACTTTACAATTTTGTACATGGATATTTGCAATTTAAACAATTTTTGAAAGAAAACAATGGGGAAACCAGAAAAACGTGTCAATGTTTGAGGCTAGAATACTAGAAAACGGCTAGTCTGAAAAAATTTCAGTCTTGTCAGTTTTTGTAGGGAATTCAATTTCCTACAATAATATGCACAGGTAAATGGTGTTTTACAACAATGGATTGTCGTTTTTATACCAAATATGAGATAATGTCTGTAAAATCGAAACAAGCGATGATAGATCTCTAGAATTTAATATTAAGATCTGTAAATTTTACAGTGTTTTGTCACATTTCTAAAAATTAAAATCAATATATGGGACATTCCAGAAAAAAGAGGAAGACGACATAAAATTAAAAATGCTACTAATCATTCCTATTTAATCAGTTATCTGTAACTAAATGTGTATATTTTCCTAATATGGTAACAGAAATATAGAAAAACATGTAAAAACCCAAAATGTTTGTCCTTATAACATTGACTTCACACCTTACTATTTTGCGGAAAAAGTTTGGTCCTGTTTGCATTGCTGCATTAGCTCTATTTTCATTTATAGAAAAAAATTTGCTAGTCATTCAAGTAAAGCAGAGAAAAATTAAAATAATTGCATACCATAAAAGAGTTTTTATTATATAGTTTGAAATAATTGTTTCGAGAGATGTTGAATTCGACTTGTTTTTAATAAATATTTAATCAGAATTTTTAAGTAAATATAAATACTATTTTGCCTTTACTTTATTCTATTTCAGTTAATTGGCTTTTTTTTCAATTCTGCTGTGAGAAATTTATGAATAACTTGGTCAAAAAGGGTTGAAAAAATAATAAAACCGATTTCAATAATCTGGTATATTACATATTTCGCACTTGTCCGAGAGTCACAAAGACTTGTCCCAGGAGTCACAATTAAAATATTTAAAAATAGTTTGTTGATTTTGAATATATAAAATATTTTTTATAGAATATGGTACTATGCAGTATGTATTTTCGACCATGTACAAATTGTAGGTGAAAGTTGAATAGTTGAACTAAAAGTCGTATTCGTGCTCACAAAGATGCAACAAAGGGATTTTTCGGTGTCCCAGGAGTCACACTCAGTTTCTTAGTAGTTACAAAGGTACTTGTTGTTATTTGGCCAATTCTTTTAATGCATTAATTGTATTGGATATTCATCCACGTCGATAAATATATTTCATATCAATTTAAGTTTCGATGCCATTTTTTCAAGGCAAAGTTGACTCAGCTCTGGAGTCAAATGTCCCAGGAGTCACGATGGAATGTCCCATATCTAGTTTTTGAAAAAACAAAAAAAAAAAAAAATTTTATTTGGCCCAGTCTAATACTCATTAGGGCTAAAGTGGATTAGTCCTTTTGTGCCCGTTCGGTTATAAATATGTATGTATGTATAATTAGGACAGCCTCAAACGAATGTGAGCTGACATTAGCCGCATCCTCCCTTGCAACTGATCCCTAACGCATCCTAAACTAATCGCATTTTATTCCAGGTTAGGACGCGCATATACATATGTATGTATGTGTATGTACACATCTGCGTTCCCAGCAAACCAGCTTCGGAGCGCTCTTAGTTCTGAGCTCTAATATGAGCGTTTTTATGAGTGTTTTCTGCACGTGCGCATAAATATGAGCGTTTTATGAGTCTTTTCTGCACGTGCGCAAAAATATGAGCGTTTTATGATATTTATTGTCAATGAATAATACTTTATATTTTGAATTATTTTTAATTTTTTATTTATTTTATTTTTGGTCCATACATAGAAATATTTAACATCAAAAATTACTATTTTTTGCACTGGTTTTAGAGCTCTTACTGCGTGGAAAAAAGGTCAAAAAAGACTCTTTTATGCACTGGTTTTAGAGCTCTAAATGCGTGCAGAAATTCATTCATAAAAGACTGCTTTATGCATGAAACTGAGAGCTCTTTTATGAGTGACCAGTTTCATAGAAAATGACACTCAAATATGAGCGTTTTATGACTGTTTATGATTGTTTTATGAGCTCATTATGAGTGTGAGCGCTCAGAGGAAAGAGTGCTTTATGCGCTCATTCTGAGCTCATATGGTTTGCTGGGTTGCTTTGTTTTCGACTAACCCAGCAAACCAGCTTCGGAGCGCTCTTAATTCTGAGCTCTAATATGAGCGTTTTTATGAGTGTTTTCTGCACGAGCGCATAAATATGAGCGTTTTATGAGTCTTTTCTGCACGTGCGCATAAATATGAGCGTTTTATGAGTCTTTTCTGCACGTGCGCATAAATGTGAGCGTTTTATGAGTCTTTTCTGCACGTGCGCAAAAATATGAGCGTTTTATGAGTCTTTTCTGCACGTGCACATAAATATGAGCGTTTTCGGTAACAGTAAATATAAACATGTGAAATGCAAAATAAAGAAAAATAAGTTAGTTTGCTTGTAATTTTGAAAAGGTGAAGACGTGTTTAGATTTAGTTTTAATTTTATAAATAAATATAATAATAAGCAATATCATGAAATTAGAGCTCTTACTGCGTGGAAAAAAGGTCAAAATAGACTCTTTTATGCACTGGTTTTAGAGCTCTTAATGCGTGGAGAAAAAGGTCAAAAAAGACTCTTTTATGAACTGGTTTTAGAGCTCTAAATGCGTGCAGAAATTCATTCATAAAAGACTGCTTTATGCATGAAACTGAGAGCTCTTTTATGAGTGACCAGTTTCATAGAAAATGACACTCAAATATGAGCGTTTTATGACTGTTTATGATTGTTTTATGAGCTCATTATGAGTGTGAGCGCTCAGAGGAAAGAGTGCTTTATGCGCTCATTCTGAGCTCATACGGTTTGCTGGGAAAGAACAACTTGAATACAAACATACAATTTATGTACAGATTTTCTTGCACCACCTCTTTCTTGAACAGTGTTTACTCACAGCAAACGAGTTTGTTGCGTACTTGTGCGAGTATTTTTAGTTTAGCGCGTCAGTTAGAACAACAATTAACATTATTTGCTTCATATTATATCCGAACATGCGAGTACATTTTTTTGTTGTTTGTGTGAGTTGAAGTTCAAATTTTTTATGAGTTATCAAAAGTTAACTTTTTCAGGACTTATGCAGCTCTTTAATATGTACATGTTGCTTGCCATTGCCGCCTCAATAAATATTATTATAACCGTTTTGTTGTTCATGTTATAAACTGAACAATATTGTTGTGAAGAACATTCGCAGAATATTGGAGTAGTAAATGTACATATGTACATTAAGGCGCCTCACGCTCCATACAAAAAAAAATGGACACCCTGTTTCCATCGGAATTATAAACTTCAATGTATTCTAGGACCTTGATCAAAATATTTCGAAAAAATATTACTATTTACCGGAGCTAAACCGCGTTAAAAAAACGCTAAAAATATAATTTTTTATGTATAAAAGTAGTATGAAAAAATATTTTTTAATAAAAAGCACCTGAGATGATGAATTAGCTGGAGTTCAAAAGGTAAGCATAACAAAGTTTGAAAATTTTATCAACGTAATCCAAATATTGACATGTATGATGCTGTTTTTGGTCATATTTCGAGGGGTAGGTTTGTGGAAAACTTTAATAACTCAGCCACTTATTGACGGATTTGGACAATTAGGAAATCATTTGAAAGGTATTTTCGAGACGTTGCCATTTCTTCAACATTTAACCGTTTTTGGTCCAATTTTACACATTGCGAATATTAGCACACAGGTATACAATAATAGTATTGATAAAATTTTTAAACTTTTTTATGCTTACCTTTTGCACTCTATCATCTCAGATGCTTTTTATTAAAAAATATTTTTTCATACTCCTTTTATACATAAAAAACGATATTTTTAGCGTTTTTTTAACGCGGTTTAGCTCCGGTAAATCTTAATATTTTTTCGAAATATTTTAGGGGAGTCCTTAGAAAAGAGTGAATTTTGAAATTCCGGTGGAAACAGTGCAACTTTTTTTGGCGAGGCACCTTAATGTACATACATATGTACATATGCACTACTATTGAATGCGTATGTAGGTATCTTGGTTGGCATATTCGTTATATCAAGGGCAAAGTTAACCAAAAAAACTATTTTTGCTGCACTTGTGGGATTTATTCAAAGACTAATAGGAATACGTTCAAGATAACTTCGGAATGAAGAATATATTCGGGATAACTTTGGAACTTTTTCGGGACTATTCGGAATATTTATGAGTTTTTTTCGGGATTGTTTTCCGACCAACGCATGTTTATTTCAACCAGACATTGCAACCCAAAACATTAACAAGGGTATATGTAAAGCAAGCGAAGGGTGGGATGTCAGATGCAGACAATTTTTATACCTAGTACTTAGTGCTTCGCACACAAAGTATATTAACTTCATTCGCCTAACGGGATTATGTAACGGCATGAACGAATCGAGATAGATATATCACTAGTTTACAGTATATTTGTTACCGAAGAAATTTTAGCTGTTTCTGACTACATATAATATGCTATTTTCAAAAATATAATTAGAATATTTTTATCAGCTATAGTTTATGAGTTTCAGCTATGTAGGTATTAGACAAAAAAAGATGTAATAAGAAAAACTTTATTTAAAGAAACAATTAATCATTGAGTTCTAAAAAACTTCGTTTTATAGCTTTTCTCCGATGTGTCAACTTTGGAAAATGACGTATCAGAGAAACCCTTATAGCGCTCTTCTATGACGCGTAAGTCCTGATGCATACGCTCTCCCTGCTCTTCGCTCATATCTCCTAAATTTTCCGGAAACCTGTCCAGGTGACTATGGAGAAAGTGGACTTTTATACTCATATTGCATCCCATATTTTTTAATTGTAGCAGAAGGTCTTCTACAAGTTCAACATAGTTTTCAGATTTCCGATTTCCGAGAAAATTCTGCATCACAGATACGAAAGCTGTCCAAGCCTTTAGTTCTGACTCAGTCATAGAATTTCTAGATTGAGTATCATTCGAAAGTTATCTAATTTGAGGGCCATCAAAGATACCGGCTTTAATCTTTTCCATAGCGAGCTGAGGAAATTTTTGGCAAATGTAAGAAAAGCAGTTCCCATTTTTATCTACTGATTTTACAAACTGTTTCATGATGCCCAGTTTTATGTGTAATGGTGGAAGGATAATTTTGTCACGAAATACTAATGAATTGTAGACTATATTGTGCTTTCCAGGCTGTTCTTGTTTAGCTCTACTGTCCCAAAGACATATAAAATAGGTAAACTTGGTGTAACCACTTTGTTGACCAAGAAGAATGTTGACCATTTTTAAATCGACACAAATTAGCCACTTATGGTCATTGTATTTTATTTTGTTCAAGACTTTTTCTATATCGAAAATTTTGAAAATCACATAAATTTACATAACTTGAGTAAAAATGTAGATCTTTGCATGAACAGGTAACTTTTTGGCCAAGGTAGGTTGCTATTGAAAATGGACGAAATCGGATGATAACCACGCTTCCTTTTTCGATATCGAAAATTTCGAAAATCACATACATTAACATAACTTGAGTAAAGATTGAGGTATTTGCATGATTTTCCATCTTCAATAGCCAGCGCAGATCGAACATCGAAAAATGTCCATAATAAGGGCCTTAGTCTTGATGCTAACAATTCTGAAGCTTGTTTAGAAAGATTTAAATCTCTTACAAGATCATCTAACTCATTTTGGGAAAAGCATTTTGGCTCTTTAAACAAAGCTTCAAAATCAGGCTCATTTTGTGATGAGCTTGGTCCTTCAATGTCTTGCTCTAATGGTTCAATTATGCTTGCATAGCATAGCAATACATTGCATGGGATCTGTCATTTTCGATATCTGTTGAATTGGATTTACATGTATTCGATTATACAACGCATGGCAACCCAGAGCATGGCATAGAAGTCTGTTGAATTTTGATCTCTATGTAACTTAACATACCTACTGTCAAAGCTTTTGCTTATTATTCTTATAAATTTTAGTAAAAAACAAATAAAAGCGTTGTAATGGAAGAAGAAAAGCTGAAAGAATGTGTGCGAGCTCATGAAATTCTGTATGTTTCGCGAATATCTGATTTTGAGGGGTTGTGCGTTGTGCGAAGTATAATCAACATTTTCTTTTACGTGCTATGTATTGCTATGCTATGCCCTGCTATGCAAGCATAACTGAACCATAATGGTTCAGATATATTTTTAAGCTTTGAAGAGTGAGGTGAATGCTGGACTGAAAGTTGAACACACCTAGTACTTGGGTATTGCCATTTAGGCCGATTTATAGTGTTTAAACCGGTTATGTTCATGTGAGGGTAGATTTGACAAAAACAAGTGATGAGTGAACAATATCAACCACAGGATTCGCGGAAACAGACAAAAAGTTTAATATTGTAAACCAGTGTATTGACTTATATATTAAAATGTTCAGGAGCAAAAGAGAAATTGATTGAGCCATGTCCGTCCTTCCGTCCGTGAACACGATAACTTAAGTAAATCTTGAGATATCTCAATACAATTTGGTATGCAAGTTCCTTTTCACTTATCTCGGAGCGCTATTGAAAATAAACTAAATCGGTGAAAAGCCACGCCCACTTTCTATACATAGATATAATATTTTCGAAAATACAAAAAGAGTGGTTATTCAGTACATAACACACCTATAAGCATAATATTTGGTGTACACTTTAGCGTTAAGGCAACAAATACATTACTAAAAACTACCGTTTTTCGAGTTTTAGTTTTTTTTTTTCTGTGGGGCTGTGTTATTAATCATAAATCAAAAACCGCTCAAAATAACAAAATCAAATTCAGCACACATATTTATATTAATACCGGCGATGTTCCGAAAAAAGTGCGCGAAATCGGGTAAGGTCCACGCCCGATTTTATACGAAAGATTTTGGAAAGGATCATGGATATATTGAATATGCAATAACTTTGCTTACACTACCACTATATCATTTCTATTACCTCTAAAGTGTTCGCGGGAAAAGAAATTCGAATGCATACAATTTTTTAAAAACTTTTCATGCCATAACTCCGGTAAAAATTAATTTATTGAAACGATATTTGGAGAAAGTGTTCAACATATAAAGCTCACTCTTTGCTGTAAAAATAAACAAAATTGGTTAACGGCCACGCCCACTTTTTGAGCACAGTTCTGAAAAAGTTCTTTTTAAAATTAAAATCGCGATATTCCCATAACTGTATAAGTTATATAAATAAGATTTTGCACACATAATAAGCTTTTTAAGCAAAACTAAACTGTAAAAAAATGTTGTGGATTTTGTTGGAGTAGGCGTGGCGCCGCCCACTTTTCAGCAAAAAAGGTCTGCTATTTTCAAAAGCGATTGCTTGAAATTTCAAGAAGGTATTTCAATGAGAATTAGTGAGATGCTTCGCAATAGTATGTAGTATACTCCTGCCAAAAATTACGCAAATTGAATAACAAACAAGCAAGATTTACGGGAAAGTAGTTAACACCCTATTGCCTTTTTTATACCTAGTAGTGCTCCGCACACAAGGTATATTAACTTCATTCGCCTAACGGTAGTATGTAACGGCTTAAACGAATCGAGATAGATATTGACTTATCCCATATCAAACTGTTCAGGAGGAAAAGAGAAATTGATTGAGCCATGTCCGTCCGTCTGTGAACACGATAACTTGAGTAAATCTTGAGATATCTCAATGAAATTTGGTATGCACGTTCCTTTTCACTTATCTCGGAGCGCTATTGAAAATAGGCAAAGTCGGTTAAAAGCCACGCCCACTTTCTATGTATATATTATTTTCGAAAATACAAAAAGAGTGATTATCTAGTACATAATACACCTATATGGATAAAATTTAGTGTGTACTTTAGCGTTAAGGCAACAAATAGATTTTTGAAGAAATTTTTGAAAAATGGGTGGATTATTCGCAAAACTTTTCATGCCATAACTCTGGTAAAAATGAGTTTATTGAAACGATATTTGGAGAAAGTGTTCAACATATAAAGCTCACTTTTTGCTGTAAAAATAAACAAAATTGGTAAACGGCCCACTTTTGAAAAAGTTCTTTTTAAAATTAACAGTTCTTTTTAAAATTAAAATCGCGATATTCCCATAATTGTATAAGTTATATAAATAAGATTTTTCACACATAATAAGCTTTTTAAGCAAAACTAAACTGTAAAAAAAGGTCTGTTAATTTCAAAGGTCTGTTAATTTCAAAAGCGATTTCCTGCAATTTGAATTAGGTATTTCATTGAAAGTTAGTGAGATAGTTCCCAATAGTATGTAGTATACTCCGCAAATCGAATAACAAACAAGCAAGATTTACGGGCAAGTAGTAAACACCCTATTGCCTTTTTTTATAATTTTTTTTTGATCATTTAATTTACCACTCACAACAGAAGTGTTTTTAATCGAAAACAATCCGTTGCTTTTATAACAACTTTTCCGGTATTAAAATAGAGCTGAGTAAATTGGGATACCAAACCAGATCACTACTAGGTATTTAATGTTCGGTTACACCCAAACTTAGACTTCCTTACTGGTTTTTTTTATTTTCATACCTTTCATGGGAAATCTATTTATATTTTGTTATTTAGTGATAATTTAATTTACCACTCACAACAGAAGTGTTTTTAATCGAAAACCATCAGTTGCCTTTACAAAAACTTTTGAGGTTTTAAAATAGACCTGTAGCCCGTTTCTGTAACTTTGCGTTAACTTAACGAATGAGTTTTTATCGCATGGCTCGTAACGAATTCGTTATGAAAAGTGTTTCTGTATGAAAAAAATTCACCTTGCGATATGTTCGTGGTGTGTTATGTAAAAATGATAAAATGATAGCCCACAGGGCTTAGGTGCCAAATAGAACATTTGACGCACGCCAAGCAATTGTCTTAATATCCTAGTAGTTGTGATGTTGCCCTAACCAGCGGGGGATTCCGAGTTCGAATCATGGCAAGTTTTTCTTTTTTTCATCTTTTTTTTTAAATACTTTTTTTTGTTTTTATATTTTTCTAAGAACTAACTTTGAGTAAATATTAATAACATTAAAAATTTGCACACAATGCAATTATTTTGGATTCTACGCTTGTTATCACTGCCACTGTAGGCTGCGTTAAGTTTATCGATCGCCGTAACGAAAATACATATCTACCACGCTTATAGAAACACTGTTCAGCGATAACTACATAACAGGGTTGCACTTTGCGTTAAAATCGTATCGATGGGATACAGAAACGGGCTACTGAGTAAATTGGGATACCAAAACAGATCACTACTAGGTTTTTAATGCTCGGTTACACCCTAACTTATACTTCCTTACCAGTTAAATATGTATTTGTACACACATATTGTATTAGTAAACATTCGCCCTACCAGACAATGCTGAGTACTTTGGGCAAAAAGTTTAGCTAATTTGTGCAATCCCCCCTCATTTTCCAACACATTCACATTTCCAAAATAAATTTTGTTTTTGAAATTTCTAATGCACAAAAGAGATAATATCGACTGAACTATTACCTTTTAAAAATGCTTAAGATAGAAGGAATAGATGTACATATCATTTTATGTCATGTTTTCTTTTTGATAGACTTTTCGAATTTGGCAGATGTCAGCATAATAAAATGTCAAAATGAAAAAAAAAAATGAAGAAAAATTTCAAATTCTAAAATTTTCAAAAAATGTGCGCCGCGAAAATATTCATTGCCGTGAAAATATAAATTGCGAAATTAAATGAACGAAATGAAATGAAGCACAACACTCCAACAAACCACTCCAACTGCGTGGTGGGATCTAGGTTCGTGTTTTGGGGAATCGGCCAGAATGGACACCAATCCGCAGTTTAAGCTTCCGAAACTTAGTTTAGGTCAAATATTTAAAATTTATAAAGTTATGCACATATTTATGAAATAATATCTGTCTACAAAATTATTTATTATGCAAATATTTTATAAAATATGCAGTTTTGTAGTTTTTTCTTAAATTCATATATATATACATATGCAAATGCAAAATAAATTTCTTCAAATGTCATATGAAAAAAGCAAAATTTGAATCTTCTTCTTATAAGTACTTTGGAGAGATAATGTGAGTAGTTTGGAGAGAAAATATAAGGGGTTTGAGCATTTGCTGTGAATAGTTTGTGAGGCCATATATACATAAGTAGTTCGAATGAATAGTTTGTAAGGCCATTTTTAAGTACTTTGAACATTAGAAATGAACAGTTTGTAAGGTTATTCATCAGCACATTGAATTTTAGTTCTAAGGTGTTCAAGATGTAAATATTGAGCAGTTTAGTTGATATTTCAAAGTGATTTGTAAGCATTTGAATGAATAGTTTGTAGCTTTGTTAGAGCAAAGAAGATATATTTTTCCATTTAATACAATACAATTAGTAAAAACGAGATATCATATCACATCCATGAGGGGAAGTGCTCAAATTCTTCACACGGCCTGAACAAAATTGAACACATTATTAAGGGCATTCGTCATTAATGAAAATCCTTTTGTAAGTACTTATAAAAGGCTCAACTGTCTAGTAGGGCGGATTTTGTATGCGTTCGTATTGGCGAACAGGAAAGTAAATTTGCTTTTTAAACGGTTTTTTAATGTTCATGTTCGCGTGTAAAAACCTATAAGACCGTACTTGAATATACATAATCGAATAATTCCTAACCCTGGCTGAAAGTAAACATCTGATTTTGTGATAAATTATTTTGCAAACATATTGATTACACTGGATCACAAATTCCAACTTTTTTTCTGCACCAGAGACGCCATAGTGAAATTCCTATGTAAAATCACCTCCTAATTCCGAAAATCAAGGGTATTTTTACTTGAATGGTACCGTTTTTGAGATATTTACGATTTACCGTTATTTCAAAAAACAAAAAAGATGGCTCCACTTAATCGTGTATATCTCAAGAACAAATTGAGCTATTCGAAAACGGTTTGAAAAATTTGAAAGCTTATAAAATTTACTATAATCAGTACATACAACACTTTTTGCTAGGTCCTGCAGATTCAAACATAGTGAACAATCATTACGGATTTTTAAAATTTTTTTTGTAAAAATATAAAAAAATTTGTACTTTGCGAGGAAGCATCTGGAAACCTTTTTTTTTGCAGATATTTTTTCCCCCCTCTAAGCTCTGTTTTACAAAAAAACAAGCTATCAGTGAACAAAATCCATGAACTAATACAAAAGTTATAAGCATTCAAGTAAATATATCCATTTAATACTTAAGTACCCTACAAATAATAGCATATGTACATATGGTTCTGTCTTAACTCTGTGATCTTATTTTATAATTGAAAAAGTTATGTGTCTTGTTTTGACGCTTATTTAGATTAGGATCGGTTTCTCTTATGAGAAACCAACAGTAGTCGCCCATCATAGCGACATCCCAGAATCCTTGATACCGACTTTCAATCACTTTCATTTGCTGGTGAAACCTTTCGCCATGCTCGTCACTTTCGTCGCCAAGATTTTGCGGGAAAAAATTTAGGTGGTAGTGTAAGAAATGAATTTTTAAAGACATATTTACTCCTGAAAGAAAATAAAAAAGTAAATTAGATAAATACATAAGTGACACATTAGTATATAATTTTCTTAGGCTGGATTTATCTTTCAATTCAGAACAAATTTTTTGTTTATATTTTTCCCGTTCTTGTTTGTTCGGAACTGGACGATGAATTCAGATTTATGGCTATATAAGTATTCTCATGTAAATTTATGTAATATATAATTTATTATAATATGTTTTTTTATTTACCCATTTCCGCATAGTTTTTGATTAAGTCGTTCACTATCATCTCGTAGTTGCTCCACGGCAGAGCACCGATATATATCAAACACTTTTACGACCTCTTGTTATGTATGTAACTCAGTGTATATGTTAAAAAATATTGATGTCCGTTTTACAAAAGTTACCGCGCCTATTTCTGTGAGTGATTCTAATCTTTGCAAATGCATTATGCGTTTTGCATTTCCTGCACATGCTGTTGACTACAATCCCCGATTAACACTTGCGGGAGTATAAAATAAAAAACATTTTTTTACGTTTTCTTTTTTTTTAGTTGCATTTTTTTTTTTGCTTTTCATGGTTTATTGATCTAGTTATAGGTGTAGCCTATAATAACCTTACATCCTTATTCATAAAGTTTTATAAATAGTTAAGTTTTAGTTTAAAATAGTGTTACAAAGCATTTAAAATGGTAAGAAATTTATGAGCGTTGTCCTTATATCTGTTGTCATAAGCGATAACAACCTAACTCGACTTGCAACCTCTCGGCTGGAGTTGGCAAATTATGGTCGACGGTGAAATCTTTGTCCAACCTGACTAAACCTAACGATAAAATATCCTTCGCCTTCGGTGATAAGGTTCAGTCGAAGCCTAAAAGATGCGCGAGCGCCTTCTGCCGACAATTTGTAATGCATCCTCCGTTGAACAAAGAGATTCGCCGAGCCACCAGGGAAGCGCACAAACACAAAAACAGCGATGCGCCCATTGCCATCTCTACAACAGAAGTTCATGAGGCAATTCGGAGATCTAAGAACACCAAATATATTGGCAACGATGGCATTTCCATGCGGATGCTGAAACACCTCGGCGACGAAGGCATAAGATACCTTACACACATTTTCAACCTTTCCCTGTCCACCTTTGTTATTCCTGAAAGATGGAGACAGGCAAAGGTGGTCCCACTACTAAAGCCTGGCAAGCCAGCTGCCGTAGGGGAGTCATATCGACCGATATCTCTCCTCTCGCCAGTAGTGAAGGTGTTGGAATCTATCTTGTTGCCGTACTTCACCGCAAAAATGCGGCTCGCCGAACATCAGCATGGATTTCGCAAAAATCACAGCACCACCACCGCGCTGAACGCCATAACCACTCATATAGGGGACGGATTAAACCAAAAGCGTCCAAACCACAGGACAGTGCTAGTTGCGCTTGATCTGGCCAAAGCTTTTGACACGGTCAACCATGCGCAACTAATGAAAGACCTTGAAGACTCGTCCCTTCCCCCCTGTCTTAAACGTTGGACTGCCAACTACCTGAGTGGTCGTCAATCGTCGGTTGAGTTCAGAGGCGCCAGATCAAAACCCAGAATAGTTGAACAAGGGGTGCCACAGGGTGGTGTCCTATCCCCGTTTCTGTTTAACTATTATATATCGAAACTTCTCCCCCCCACCAGAGGGTGTCTCGATCGTCTCTTACGCCGCCGATTGTACGATTTTGGCAACATGCCCCTCCGTTGAAGAACTCTGCTCTCGCATAAACTCATACCTCCCAGCCGTGTCCGAATTCTTCGCCGGGAGAAACCTGGCATTGTCACCGAATAAGTCCTCGGCCACCCTATTTACGACGTGGACAACGCAAGTGAACATGAAATTAGACGTCTACGTTGATAGTGTCAAGCTACCTACTGTCTCGCACCCCAAAATCTTAGGGGTGACGTTTGATAACATGTTCAAATACGGCGCTCATGTAACCGCAATTGCCAATAAAGTCCAAAGCCGTAACAAAATCCTCAGCACTTGGGGTAAAGACAAAGAAACGTTACTAGCTACATATAAAGCAATTGGTCAGCCGGTACTGAGCTACGCGACGCCAATATGGTCGCCGGGCCTAGCTGACACACACTGGACGAGGCTACAGGTCTGCCAGCACACCGCCCTTTGTACCGCCACTGTGTGTCTTCTTATGTCTCCTGAGCATCACCTTCATAATGAAGCGAAAATGCTCGCCGTTAAAGAGCATAGCGAGATGTTGACCAGGCAATTCCTGTCCAACTGCTGCAAACCGCAGCATCCAAACAGACGCCTGGTCAACGAGAATCCGCCCCCCAGGAGCATAAGGAGCCATCTACGCAAACACTTCGATGAGATCCGGCACCTGATCTCCACGCCGTTTGATCCTAAGGTGCACCGGCAGGCCCTCACCCTCATCCATACGAATTCGGTAAATTCCTTTGCTGGCTCTCTCCCGGCGAACGCCGTTCTTCAGGCAACAACTCTACCCGTTGCCGAAGAGGAGCGCGAGCTGCCTAGGGAGACTAGGGTGATGCTGGCTCAACTCCTGTCTGGATATTGTTATAGGTTAAACTCTTACCTATCCAGACTGAACCCCGACTTGCCTAATGTTTGTCCGGCATGTGGATTGTCACCCCATAATACTAGACCACCTTTTCGTCTGCTCAGCCGAGCCTACTCTTCTAACACCTATATCCCTCTGGTCCACCCTTGTCGAAGCCGCTAGGTTTCTAGGACTTCCGTTAGAAGAGTTTGATGACAATACTGGGTAGATACTGACTACCTAGGCAGGGCAACGTAGTGCTACAACAACAACAACAACTTAAGAAATTTCTTCTGGCGTTCTTTATAACTTAATCAAACATATTGGATTTAATTGTTTATAAACAAAGTAATAAAAGACCAATAAAAGTCTTGAAAAATGTCTCGATGTTGCAATTACAAATAGCCAGCAAAAATTTCAATTTCAGGTAACGACGTGCAACTAAAAGGTTAATCTAAGGATATGATGCTTCTAACTGTTGCTATTCTCTAGCTATTGTCTATGCAGTCACACTAATTTTTGAAGTTGTCACGAATAAACTATTATATCCGCTAGAATAAGTAAAGTGGCTTTGCTGATCAATCGATATTACATGTTATTAGCAAATTTAAGATAAGTGGAAATCTAAACCAGAGAAAATCCACACGGTAAATGACGTGCAGGGGTTGTCATTTGGCCAACCATCGATGAGCTACTCCAAAATTAATAGTTCTTTCCCCATTTTATCTC
This sequence comes from Sphenella marginata, assembly GCA_951509765.1. Taxonomy (NCBI): domain Eukaryota; kingdom Metazoa; phylum Arthropoda; class Insecta; order Diptera; family Tephritidae; genus Sphenella; species Sphenella marginata. Next base: position 33,465,601 of record OX608083.1, on the reverse strand, counting down.
CGTATTTTTGCCACGCAGTTGTTTGCTTATTGCAATCTACTACTAGAAAGGCTGAAATATTAAAAAAAATAATGAAAAGAAAGTTTGCTGAGCGTACTGTGCTGCACCCTTTTCTCAATTATTTCGGTAATGGTAACAACTTTCAAAAAATGTTTTTAAATCGTTTGCTTATAACGGAATTCTTTATCAAAAATCTCACTGCGCTTTTCTTGCAAAAGTGATAGTTTTCCTGAGCCACTTCTATGTGTTTCAATTAAAAATATTATAAATATAAATAAGTGATTATTGTAGTGTATTTTGATAAATGTCAAAAATCCTTTTTATGGAAAGTTTTATTTTTTTTTGCCGATTTCGGTACATTGTTAAGTGACTAGAAATGTCTGTTTTGGAGATTTTTTGTTGAACAGGACTAAGAAATAGTCAGCCTTACCCAAAAATGTGGCCCATTTTCGAAAATTTTATTATCTCGAATTCCTTCGTTTACGGATACTTTGTGTGAAATATGAATGATGACTTAATCAAAAGTGAGCGGAGCCATGTCCTTAAAAAAATTTCTTTTCTGCCGTTATGTTGATGACACACCAAATTGTGTGTACTGGATTATGATCCGAATAACAAGATCTCGCAATTTTGATATACATATGTACAATGTACATTATATGAAGGGCTCAGAACCAAAAGGATCTAAGTGACATTTTTTTTGGAAATTGAGTTATACCCATATTTGTATAGTGAAATATGGTGTTTATTTGTTGGCAAAGAGATCCGAGTCATTTCGGGCATTGTAGTGCCATCTATTTCAAATGCAATAAACGCACTACCCAGGTTTCACATAGGATTTTCAAAAGGCAGTAAACTTTAAACTTGAATATCTCAAATCAATTTTGGAGTCACTTAGATCCATTTGGTTCTAAACCCTTCATATATACATATCGTGCCTTAACAGCCATTTTGATGTAACCAACAAAAATAAAACTTTACCTGAGAAAGTTTTTTAGCTTGCAAATATAAGGCAAAACAAAATGTTACTTACGTCATGTTACTTACAATTAGCTTTAAATACACATATTTATATTTTTATATATGAAGGGTTTAGAACCAAATGGATCTAAGTGACTCCGAAATTTATTTGAGATATTCAAGTTTAAAGTTTACTGCCTTTTGAAAATTCTATGTAAAATCTGGGTAGGGCGTTTATTGTATGGGAAATAGTTGGCACTACGATATCCGAAATGACTCGGATCTCTTTGCCAACAAATAAACACCAAACTTCACTATACAAATATCAATTTAAAAAAAAATGTCACTTAGATCCTTTTTGTTTTGAGCCCTTCATATTGCATATGTAAACTTTTATTTATTTTGAATTTTTCTCTTTCTACAAAACGATATTTATTTTCTTGTTTGTTTCGCCATTTTGTTTAGGATTTCTTCAGGAGTTACTTCAAAAGTATAGAGGATGTTGAGTATAACCAGCCCATTCATCCTCTCCTGCCCCATTTTACTTCTCAGATAAGTTTTTAGCCTTCGAAGGAAAGAGAAAGACCGTTCGCTAGGAGCAACGGAATCTGGAAAAAGACACGGAACAATTATTCAATGCATCAATGAACGTGCTTGGTCGCTCCTCTTTGGGAGGATTTATTGCAAAAAGCCTGTGAGTTATTAACTTTCCTTTAAAATATTCCTTTTTTTTTTAAATACTGTATCTTGCAAACAAAGATTACGCCTTCAAAAGAAATCCAAAAACTCTATATAAAGTGACACTTATGAAACGCTCAGGAAAAATTTCTTGTGTCAGAATCCACTGCTAATTTCTGGCTTTGGCAAGAAATAAATAGTTGTCGCTTTATTTCTTGAAGAAAAGCCGTAGTTTCGAATAAATAAAAACAAAAAATATAATAAAATAACACTGAAATTTATATAAAAAAAAGCGGCAAAGTGCAATTATTTAACATGCAAAACGGAACGTCAAAATTTCTTGGCTGATATATGTATACAATTTGATGGTCAAGAAATAATAGAAAATATTTCTTGAGCAATTCTCTTTTCGGCTCAGCGAATAAAGGCCTAACGAACTAACGCCTAAAAAAAATGAAATATTGCCTAACTATTTCATATAGGAATTAGGCGATTGTTCATTATAAAAGAATATCTAACATTTTAGGCATTTCTTCATTAAAATTGTTAGGTGATTATTCATAATGAAAGAAAGCTTAACAAACAAAAATGAAGAAAAGCCTAATTAGGTATTTATTAATTTTTCATTGTTAGGAATTCTTTCATTAACGTTAGGCGCTTTTTCATTTCGCTATAAGTGTGATTTATATTGCTATTATGCGCTTTTGAGTGATGTGAATGCGCTAACAGGGGTGTCAAAATACGCGTTTTGACCTTGGTATCAATGATCCGAAGTCGAAATTTAATTTTTTTGTTTTAGTGAAAAGTTATCAACAAAAAACCGAAAATGGACTTAGGTCAGATCCCCAATTCGGGGCGTGATCCATGGTATTTATGTGAAGGATTCCTTTGCGCATTGGCGGCCTTCGCATTGGTTAAGCTTATGGCAACCGCGACTACAATAACGAGATACACTCCTCTCTACGATTTTTGCCCGCTGTATTCATAACTCCAAAAGCAGATAATTTGAATTTCAACAGACTTGAGTTCGAATCACTCCTGATGTTGTTAACATGCTATGTACATAGTTGAGATGCTAAGTTGATCTTATGCAGAGCAAGTCTGATAGTTTTGCGCGAATTTCCTAAAGCGCCAATGAGTGAACCGTTGCAGGAGGTTACTTGGGACCTCTCAGACTTGCTCTGATAATTGATTAGCGGCTACCAATAACTTCTCTCAGCGTGAAATATTATTTAGTTTTATTCTTTCGCATTTTCATTATTGATATTAATGCTATTTTCTTAACAGGGGTTTTAAAAGTGAATAGAGCAATTATTCTAGTGCAGACATATATTTTTTAATTTTCGGAAATTTCGTGGGGTGTTTAAAAATTTCTCTAAAAATTTAAAATATGTCTTTAAAATGTTTTTTAAATAAAAAAAAACTGAGGTATATTGGAACGATTTTCTGTCAGCCCTTGTCAAATTTGGTTCAGGACAAACGACGATCTGCCATTTTGAATGTCATTGGAATGGTGGATTACATACATTAGCTTTCCACTGTGTCGAAAATCAACAGAACGAAATCAATTTAAAAAAAAACGGTTTAAGATGACTGTGACAGAGTTAAAATCGTATTTAATACTATAAAACTCTATATTAATTTGACTATGGCAATGGTTCAAAATGTACTTACCGACCAATCTACGTTATCATTCAGAGCAAAAGATGGCGACCTCCTATGAGCAACCTTCATGTATTCACGTAATCTAACTGGAAAGCTTACATCGCGAAGTTGTAGTAGATATGTATCTGGGCCATATTGATAGCTAGAACGAATGATAATCCATAATTAAAACATATGTAGGCTATTAGTGCTTTTGTCATATCTAAAAAGAATTCAAACCTAGTTAAAAAATAAAGTCTAGTACGAAGTTCATAAGTAATAGTTTTGTTGCTTGTGTAGTAGTAGTTGATGCCTTGAAAACCATGGTGAATAGTGAAACAAGCGAGAAGAAGAGAACATAAGCGCACGAGCAGAAATAAACGCTTTTGATTGCAATCAAATTTTTATTTTCTGCTTTCGGGTTATTGATACCGAGGTAAAACCGCGTCTTTTAAATCCTCTCCCGATATTTTTGTAAGTAGCTTACTGTTTTTTTTTTACTTTTTCCTTCAAGAAGCATATGCCATGTCATATCTTTCTTGCGGAAACCTGTTTTGCCGTACCCAAATTTCACGAAAAAATAGTACTAAAATTACGTTGAGAACTTGTACTACCTTAAGAAAATTGAGCACGTTTTTGCTTTTCTTATGATCTATATATTACTGTCACCTAGTAGTTAAAAAATATACCGACTAACTATTGATGATCACTAGCAAGCATTTAAAAATCTTTAAAAATAACTAGCAAGGAAGTCTAAGTTCGGGTGTAACCGAACATTAAATACCTAGTAGTGATCTGTTTTGGTATCCTAATTTACTCAGGTCTATTTTAATACCTGAAAAGGTGTTATAAAAGAACTGATTGTTTTCGATTAAAAACACTTCTGTTGTAAGTGGTAAATTAAATTATCACTAAATAACAAAATATAAATAGTTATGCATGGGGCTTATGAAAGGTATGAAAATAAAAAAAATTAATAAAAACTAGTAAGGAAGTCTAAGTTCGGGTGTAACCGAACATTAAATACCTAGTAGTGATCTGTTTTGGTATCCCAATTTACTCAGGTCTATTTTAATAACGTAAAAGTTGTTATAAAGGCAACTGATTGTTTTCGATTAAAAACACTTCTTTTGTGAGTGGTAAATTCAATTATCACTAAATAACAAAATATAAATAGCTTTCCTCATGTTCATGAAAGGTATGAAAATAAAAAAAATTAATAAAAAAAAGGCAGTAGGGTGTTAACTACTTGCCCGTAAATCTTGCTTGTTTGTTATTCGATTTGCGTAATTTTTGGCAGGAGTATACTACATACTATTAGGAAGTATAGCATAAAATTTCATTGAAATACATTTTTCAAATTCCAAGCAATCGCTTTTGAAAATAGCAGAGCTTTTATGCTAAAAAGTGGGCGGCGCCACGCCTACTTCACCAAAATCCACACAATTTTTTTACAGTTTAGTTTTGTTTAAAAAGCCTTTTATGTGTGTAAAATCTTATTTATATAACGTATACAATTATGGAAATATCGCGATGTTAATTTTACGAAGCAGTTTTTTAGAACTATGTTCAAAAAGTGGGCGTGTCCATTCACCGATTTTGTTTATTTTTTCAGCAAACAGTTAGCTTTATATGTTGAACACTTTCTCTAAATATCGCTTCAATGAGTCAATTTTTACCGGAGTTATGGCATGGAAAGTTTTGTGGAATAATCCCCCATAAATGGGCGGGGCCATGCCCATTTTCCAAAAATTTGGTGCTTTCGACTTTCTTTGCCCCCGAACACTTTAGGGGTGAAATAGAAATGATATACAGCTAGTTTAAGCAAAGTTATTCCATATTCAATATATCTATGATCCTTTTCAAAATCTTTCGTATAAAATTGGGCGTGGACCTCATCCGATTTCGCTAATTTTTTTTCGAAATATTGCCTGTATTAATATAAATATGTGTGCTGAATTTTATTTGGCTATCTTGAGCGGTTTTTGATTTATGATTAATAATATTTCCAAATTTGACTTAATCAAAAGTGGGCGGTGCCACGCCCTTTTTTAAAAATTTCTTCAGAAATTTATTTTTTGCCTTAACGCTAAGGTACACACCGAATTTTATCCTTATACACCTATGTTCTGAATAATCACTATTTTTGTGTTTTCGAAAATATTATATATATAGAAAGTGGGCGTGGCTTTTCACCGATTTAGTTTATTTTCAATAGCGCTCCGAGATAAGTAAAAAGGAACCTGCATACCAATTTTCATTGAGATATCTCAAGATTTACTCAAGTTATCGTGTTCACAGACGGACGGACGGAGGGTCGGACATGGCTCAATCAATTTCTCTTTTCCTCCTGTACATTTTGATATACATAAGTCAATATCTATCTCTATTCGTTTATGCCGTTACATACTACCGTTAGGCGAATGAAGTTAATATACCTTGTGTGCGAAGCACTACTAGGTATAAAAATAAAATCTTGTTTTGGTCCAAACGCTTTCTCCGAGTTGAAACCGGGTCCAGTACGGTAAAAAAACAGCTGCAGTATTTGAAAAGTATTCCTTCTGACCAGGCGCGTAGCCAGAAAAAAATTTCGTGAGGGGGTTTTGGCCAAAGTCGCAGTAAATAAGAATTACCTGTAAATACATACATACATACTTATATTTTTACATATTACATATTTATACTTTTATTTATTTGAAATTTTTCTCTTTCTACACAGCTAAAAATTTTAGCCTAACTTTTAAACCATTCATTGGTTTACACAACTTTTAAACTTTTTGGTAATAAACTCCAAACTTTTCAATTTCCTACAAAAATTATCAATTTTTTAAAACTTTACTAGGATAAACAGCGAACATGTGTACTTTTCGCACAAAATTCATGTGTGCGCGGTATCTCACTAGGTAGAGCATTGCGCACTGATTTTGGGCACGTCGGTTCTTGTCCTAACATTTAAAAAAAAAAATAAAAAATTGTTAACATTTTCGGTTTAAAATTAAAATAATTTTATTTACGCGCATTTCTATGACAAAAAATACTGCAACTCAAAGTTAAGAACTTTGTGGAAAATTCATGAAAATTCAAGAAAACTCGAAACATTTTCATCAAAATTTCTAACTTTTTAGTAAAATTGTTTGGATTTTTTTCCCGTATGCAGCTTTGTAGCCCGTTCAATTGCAGTGAACAAAGATACCAATCTTAAGCCGCTAGAAGATTTACTCGATTTTAGCAATTTTAAAAACTTTTACTAAAAAGTTAGAAATTTTGATAAGAATTTTGCGAGGTTTCTTGAATTTTCATGAATTTTCCACAATGTTCTTAACAAACCACGAAGACATACTGGTCTAGGTGTATATGCAGCCCCAAAAAGTTTTAAATCTAGGCTAAAACTTTTAGCCGTGTACAAAATAATATTTATTTTTCTTGTTTGTTTTGAAATTTTGTTTAGGATTTCTTCAGGAGTTACTTCAAAAGTAGAGTGGATGTTGAGTAGAGCCAGCATCTCCTGGCGAAGTTTTTAACCTTCGAAGGGAAGAGAAGGACCGTTCGCTAGGAGCAACGGAAACTGGATGTGTTGCAGCAATTTTTATATATTGATATACCATAGTGAAAAAAGACACGGAACAATTATTTAATGCATCAATAAACGTGCTCGGTCGCTCCTCCTTTGGGATTGGAAAATATTTTTCTTTTTCAGGGCTTTAGGCTGTTCAAAAGAAATCCAATTTCTAGAAAATATTTACAAAAACGTGACCTGCGCAACTCTGGCTTTGGCAAGAAATAAATAGTTGTCACTTTAGAAAAACTGAAGCTTCGGAAAAACAAAAAAAATATTGTAAAATAACATTGAAATTCATAGAAAAAGCGGGTTATTTGCAATTATTCAACATGCAAAACGGAATGTCAAAACTTCTTGGCTGTTCATGACAATTTCATGGTCAAGAAATAATTGAAAATATTTCATGAGCATTTTCTTTTCAAAAGCATACCGGGCCTTTACCTTTAAACTTTTTCAATCCTTTTTTGCCAAATTAGCGTCACTTTTTGTTATCACCTACCAAGTATAAGTATAATCTAATGGTTACTTTCCCTGATAATTCAATACGACTGCGTTGCGTACTGCTTGGTGATTTTTGGTATTTTTTTTAACTTCTTGGTAATGGTTTTGGTTAAGCTTATGGCAACCGTGACTACAATAACGAGAGGCACTCATTTTTACAATTTTCCTCGCTGTATTCATAGCTCGAAAAGCAGTTAATATGAATTTCAATAGACTTGAGTTCGAATCACTCTTGCTATTGTTAACATGCTATGTAGTTGAGATGCTAAGTTGATCTTATGCAGAGCAAGTCTGATAGCTTTACGCGAATTTCTTAAAGCTCCAAATGAGTGAACCGTTGCAGAAATTTAGTTGTGACCTCTCAGACTTGCTCTGATAATTGATAAGCAACTACCAATACTTCTCTCAGTGTGAAATATTATTTAATTTTATTCTTTCGTGTTTTCATTATTGCTATTAATGCTATTTTCTTAACAGGGGTTTTAAAAGTGAATAGAGTAATTATTATAGTACAGACGTATATTTTTTAATTTTCGGAAATCCCCGAACCCCCCCAAAATACGCGCCTGCTTCTGACGAAGGAATCGCAAAAAGTTGACCAGGAAGCAATTTTATACATATAGCAAAGGATTTGTCCTGATAATCAGGTTCCACTATGTCCAGACTACTACGGAAATGAAGTTTCAGATGCGGTAGATATAACCGAATTAAATTATATACAACATATTTTAGTATGGTATTTACAAATTAAATTTTTTTTAGTTATGTACACAGAGACAGATTTTTGGTTCCTTTTATGTTCATAATGAAATGAAACTAAATAATAAAGAATATTTTATTAATACCTTGACATCTTCTTCAATTCATATATATACTTTTTTTTTTAAATTATTTTATAGACTGATTTTTGAAGTGTCTTTTCAGTTTAAAATTTTATTTTGGAAAAAAAGCTTTTTCCTGCTGCAAATTTCAATACCTTTCTAATGGTATGAATATCTTTGAAATCGATGAAGCCATTTCGTAGTAATCACACTTTAAAAGTACCTATTATCGTAATTTTTTAGAATATTTCAATACCTTGCCACGCGCCCAATTTTTCGAAAATACAATTTCGAAAAATGAGGTCGTGTTTGGGTCGGTAAGATGTACCTCTATGCAAAATTTCATCAAATTCTCCAAAATGTATTATTTTTTAGCCTTTGATATGCAATTCATCATATGCAGAAGGTGCGACTACTTACGCGCCATAGTGCGAATACTACTTTTTCATTGGTGCAACTCTTCACATTATCACACGGGTAATACAATAGCATGCATGATATGACAGCTCACACAACAACTACTTATATACATATGTAGTTCAATAATTGTTTGGCATCTGTGTTGGTGTATTTTTAAACTGATAATTCTCAGTTAAAATTAATATTTTTAAAATTTTTTTTTGATTGACTGCACTTTAGCCGTTTATATACATACATACACTAGTCAGAAAAGGTTAACGTACACTAGAGTAGGTTGATTTAAAAAGTGAAAAATCGCCATAGCGGAAACTATTCTAGGGGTCATTTTAAGCAACTTTGCTAAAGAAACTTTAGGTCTAAAGTTGGATTGAAACCCCCGGAAATCGCGTTGAAGTTTCATAGTTAGGGTAATGAAAATTTTTGTATGCGACCTATCACACTGTGTGACAGCGAGCATTAACTTTTTACGGGACATACCTTAAGTTGTAGTTCAAGTCAAGCACACGAAAACTACACAGCGAGAATTATAAATACATGGTCAACATCTGGAAATAGGGGGCAAAAACACCTTTTTAATTGTTTCGAGGATATATCTGAATCTTTAACAGGTCGATGTCTGTACATTACAGATATTCCAAAAAAATTGATACGGTCAATTATTATTAAGCCAATAGAATCCAAATCAACCATTTTTAGAATTTTTGTCCGTCTGTGTAGTTTTCGTGTGCTTGACTTGAACTACAACTTAAGGTATGTCCCGTAAAAAGTTAATGCTCGCTGTCACACAGTGTGATAGGTCGCATACAAAAATTTTCATTACCCTAACTATGAAACTTCAACGCGATTTCCGGGGGTTTCAATCCAACTTTAGACATAAAGTTTCTTGGCAAAGTTGCTTAAAATGACCCCTACAATAGTTTCCGCTATGGCGATTTTTCACTTTTTTCCCTCCCCTACAAATCAACCCACTCTAACGTACACAATACTTATATTGTTATGTGGCTGCTTGTGAATTTGGTGAGGTGTGGTGGCAAGCAGGTATGCTTGCATCCAAAGCTAGCTCATCGTTTTGGGGGGGGTTGTTTTCCACCACCCTCCCCTCCAACTACAATAACAAAAAGGGTTCATACCTGCATGTAAGGAAACTAAACTTAATAGAGAGATCTGGGTAAGAATTAAACGGGTGGCAGAAGAGGGAAAAGAAGAAGAAAGGATCAGGCCCGTCCTGTCAGGGGGAGTCTTCCCACCCGCTTTCGCGCAACTTGCGTAAAACCATGGGCCCTGTGCTGACTCCTATATTACTTACAGGGCCCCCAAACCTGACTTAGTCTGCCTGTTCGTCTATCAGTCAATTTCCCTATTTCTCACCTCCACTTTACCCGGGGCGCACAAGGGCAGCACCTTACACCAACTCAAAAAAACTTAGCCCTAATAGAAATATGCCAGGTAATTTCATCCGACCATTTCAATTTAATTTCAGAATTCGCATATCTAACTTTCTTTAATTATATAATAACAAAACTAGCTGTATAATAACTAACAATTCAACAGAAAGAATTTAAAAAAACTTTAATGCTAATAAAATAAAAAATAAAAATAAAAAGGTAGTAGTTAAAGGATATACTTATACTAATCCCGCAATAAAAAATATTTTTAACATCCAAATAAAAAAAATACTTCATAAATAGTGATGACTCAAAGAAAAACTTATAAACCTAATGCGAGTTTTTGAGGACAAATTAATTTTATCATTGCACGGCCTAATGTGCAGCAATCTTAGGATCGGCCAAACAGCTGATCGTCCCACTCACCTAGTTTCAATTTGTGAAGTTCAGTGGCCTTTTTACATATGTGCAAAAAATAAATATAAATATGTATGCAAGTACATGCGAAAAGATAAAAAAATAAACGAGAGAAAGGGAAAAGAGATTCTCTCACAAAAAAAAAAAGGAAGAAAATGTGCAAAGCAAATGCCTACATATGGCTGATTCCTTGGAAACTGATATATTTCACATCGACTTTTTGTGAAATGTCAATGTTACGATAGATGACTTTTGAAAGTGTATACAGAGTAAATGGGGTATAAGAAATAGCCCCTGCTTCGCATTGCGCTACAACTTAACCCATTAACGCCCACTGTACCCATACTTATTCAAATATCGAAAAAATGCATTCTAAATATCGAAAATATATAGTTTTGCTACAACCATGGCATAAACTGCTTTGAACGCAAGTAAATTATTCAGTTTCATACTTAAACTATTAACCCCTTATGAGAACACATATTAATTTGCTGGAAATTGAAACAAGAATTATTGTATTTTTTTAACGTTGGGCCATATATATACATATGTGAACAATATGCTCCAAAATCGGTTTATTCATGTATTAACACTAAATACCAGTTGTTACTGTATCAAAACCAGTAGAAAAAAAAAGTTGTGACATTTTAGGGTTGTGACATTTCATGTTTAATCTATTCTCATTATACCTTTCATGAACATGAAATGGTATTATAGCTTTGGTCCGATGTTTGTAAGTATGAGAAGAAGAAGAGATAGACCCACCATTAAGTATACCGAAATGGTCAGGGCGACGAGTTGAGTTGATTTAGCCATGTCCGTCTGTCCGTCCGTCTGTCTGTTTGAACGCAAACTAGTCCTCAGAGATATCTCGATGAAATTTGGTATGGAGCCGCCATTTTGTATTATATTAATCATTTGCCGGAACCAGCAAGATCGGACCGATACAACGCATTGATCCCATACAATCGATTGTCCCGATAAATGGGTTTTGGCCTATAACTCTTGCAATCAAAAAGCTAGGAGAGCGAAATTTTGCAGGTTTAGAACATATTATATTTGTAACCTGTGTAGTGAAAATCACCCAGATCAGACCAACGAAACATATACATAGCTCCCATATAATCGATAGTTTCGATAAATGGGTTTGGGCTATAAGTTTTGCAGTTAAGAAGCTAGGAACGTAAAATTTTGCAAGGTTGGTACTTATTATAAATGTGATGTGTGTAATGAAAATCATACAGATCGGAGTAACATAACATATAGCTTCCATATAACCGATTGATCCGATAAATGTGGTTTGGCCATGTAGGACACTTAAAAAAGATATGCGTATTCATGTAAGGTATAAAGCACAGCCGAAGACAGCCCTTTCCTTACTTGTTTTAATATGGCTTGATATTTTTGGACTTCCGTTAGAAATTCGATGTGTGCCACCAAGGTCTATATGTGTTCTAATTTTCAAGAAAAAATTACACCTAGTTTAGAGGAAAAGCTGTGGTAAAGTTGTGACATGAGAAAGTGTGACACATATATTAAACGCAAAATCTTCCCAACCCGTCTTCAAAATGGGAGCTGCTCTAGCACAGGTAAATGTTGACATTAGACTGAACATGTGTCAGAAAAATTAAGATTATATGTTAATTAATATTCGCACACGCCGATTGTGACCACCATTTTTTGATTTTTTACAAAACTGGAGAACAAAGTTTAGTCCTCTATAGGACCCTAATCAAATTATTTCAAAAACAATTGTGGCATATTGTTACGCTCTTTATCCACTTTCAAAGCTTCTTCATGCTAATTTTGTTCTGATCACAATTTATAGCATATAATGCCAAAATAGTACATGACCTCAGCAAAGGGACTCTATAAATTGTGACTCTTTTTCTTTTTTGTGTGTTTTAAAGTAGTCCATGGTATTAAATGATTAAATTTTGCACTTGATTTACATATATTACTCGATGAGATTAATAAGACTGCATATTAGTTTATTTAAAAAAATGTCGGTTTGTTATAAATTTTTGACATTAAAGTCGGTGAACACAAATATATCAGTTTCCAAGGAATCAGCCATATGTGAACACACACAGCATATGATGAATTTCATATCAAACCCAATATGCATTGAGCCCGACCCCCTCAGAATTTGATGAAATTATGCATACAGAAAATTTAATAACGCGTTTAAATATTAATATATTTTGTTCAAACCAAAGGCATATGCTAAGATGGTCAAGTGCACAAATACCGGCGATGGTGGTGACTGGAGGGGGTCGTGTGGTCGTTAGCCCCCTACCCCCCAGCCTTAAATTTCGGCGACGATCAATTTCCTTTTCATCGGTGCATATTTCAATAAAATCGGTGAAACGGTTCATTCACAGGAGGTTCCTAAAGTTTTACATGTGGAGTAGTTATATATTAATAAATTTTTTAAAAAGAAAAGAAAAAAACGCCATTCTACTTTTTAGATATGTTATATATATTAAATATACCTTTCTAAAAATAAGGTACTAAACAATTTTTAAAGTGTATTTTTTTGAAATCAAATTTCAATACCTTTCCAATGGTATGAAGATCTTAAAAATCGATTAAGCCATTCCGTAGTTATCACACTTTAAAAGTACCTATTATCGTAATTTTTTGAATATTTAGTTTTTTTCAGCCTTTGATATGAAATTCATCATATATACAATTGTCCAATTTGCTATCCTACTCACCTGGTTGCTCTCCAAAGGCGCCGATGTCGAGAACCTGTGCTGTAAAAAAAGCAAAGAAAAAGCAAAAAAGACAAACTCATGCATACATGCTCCCTAATACCTACGCTCAATTATCTATTAGCGGCAAGGTCGCTCTGAACCGCTCTTCTAAATCACTCGCTTGTGATTTTGGGGAATTGAGCTGATCGAAGTGTCAAACGCAATTATCCTAAAAAGCCAAGCGGTCACGGCTGTGCATAGACAAACAGTTTATATTGTCTTCTATTCCTTTTGTTTGTTTTAAAAAAACTTGCGAATTTGTAACTATTTGGTACAACTGATGCCACCAACCGATTTGGTGGGAAATCACCAGTTAACAAAAATAAAAGTTACGGTAAAAAGGTATAAATAAAAAAAAACACTTTTGTAAAACAAAAAGAAAAGAAGTCAGGGAAAATTTTTTTTGCCCTTTTTTATTTTGTTAGGTATCCATACCATAGTCCTTCCAACGAAGTGGTAAAAAAGAGAAACTAGTGGGACGGTCAAAATAAAATAACACACTCATAAAATCAGCTAAAAAAAATTGAAATTTTGCAAAAAAGGCAATGAACGTTAAGACACGATTTTTATAAAAAAAGAAAACAAAATCGATTTAACCGATGCCCTGCAACAAAAAAAAATCTGCCCTCAAAAAAGCAGAATCCCTATGCAAAATCCTTAATTACAACCTTTTTTTCATGAACATTACCTTTTAATTTTTGAGGTTCAACGCAAAAACCAAATCTCTAAAAAACTAAAACTCGAACCAAAAATTCAAATACCAAAAAAAAAATCAATATTCTAATAACCAAATATATAATACAAGAAAATTAAAAAAAAATTTTTTTTAAATGTTGCTTGTTGTTGTTGCTGCTCCTGTGCTGTTGGTAATGCTGCTGGTCGCCGTTGGTGTTTTAGTTTTCAAACTAATGTGGTGGCTTCGATCGGCGTAAGTGGCTGCGTTGGTGGTCAAAATTCCCGCTGCTAACGTGGCTCAGTTGTTTGGTTGGTGATTTTTGCTCATACATAGTTGCTTGAATTGGGTGACATAACATTAGCATTGCAAAGTTGGTGATCAGTTGTCGCTTATTTTTGGCGTCACGCCGCCGACTTCTGTGCCAGTAAAGGATTCAGTTTGTACGTGCCCTAAAAAAATATAAACGGAAAATGTTTAGGTGCACAGTGGTGTGTGAGGTTAGGGTACACCAATGGGTCTAGAGCTCTAATCTTATGTTCGCATGACCATAGATTCACCTGCGTACACTCATAAGCATCGCGATGCATCTGTGTATATGCGCGTTTGCTTTTTGGCTCCCTTGGAAATTGGATATGACAAAGCCAACTTCTCTGTAGGTATGCCAGGGGGCCTGATTCGGAACATATTTGACTTACCCAAATGATTGGTTGTTGCAGTGATGTGGGAATTGTGTTGGACTTCCTGCTGGCTGCTACTGCTGCGCACCGTGGACACTCACGCCGGACTTCCCGCGGACAGTTTTTAATCCACTCACTTTAACAATTGTGTATTATAACACTCTAAATTTGCACTCGCTTAAATTCGCGCACTTTAAACTTTAATTTTCATTGGCACTCGCTTGGCTTCGCGCACTTTAAACTGGACTCACCACTTGGCACTCGGTTAACCACAACTTTTTGACTCGTTGACTGATTGCATAGCCATCGCCACCGTAGCGGTCCAAATAGCGAACCAGAAAGTGGAAAATTTTCACATCTACACTTACCACTTTCTTTTGGCTTTTCCGTATTTTCAGGCACGCATTCATACACTCTCGTATTCAGATACATATATATCTGTTTCGTGCCTTTTCTGCCGCGTTGCAACAGCTTCAACAACATTGTAGCTTTTTGACACAGGCGCGTTACAATATGGAGAAAAAACGCAAATATGAATTGTATATTGGTATTTTATTACATATAAAAAAATTCAATTTGGCTACATATAACAGTTCAGTTTTTGAGTAAAAGAATGAATAAACATTATAAGCTTAAATTAATTTCAACAACAACAAAAATAAAATAAAGCCGGAAAGTACTGCTTAAGCCACTTAAACAATTTCTTTCGTTTATTTCATTTGCACACCCCTTTTATAATTCTCAACCAGCTAATGAAATATTCTGAAGATATTGTTTATTTCTGCTATAAATAACTACATAGTTTAATACCTTGTAGGGTAACCCTTACGCTTGATGACTTCTGCTAGACGCTTTGGCATGGATTTCACAAGCTTTGATGTTTCTTCTGGAAATATTTTGCTCCATTCTTCTATAATCACTTCCTTTAACATCGATTTTGACGTTATGTCATGTTGGCGAATCTTACGCTCCAACACATTCCACAAATGCTCAATTGGATTGAGATCTGGTGATTGTGGAGGTGTACGCAGCTGCTTTGGGACGTTATACAGTATCCAGCTTCACCATTTCAGCAGTATATTTGGGATCGTTATCTTGCTGAAACATAAACGTATTTTCCAAACCTAACTTTATGGCGCTCTGCTTCAAATTTTATTTAAGTATGTGCAAATATAAATAGTTGTCCATAGTAGATTCAATAAACTCAATTTTGCCTACAGCATTCCTGCCCATACACCCCCACAGCATTACGCCTCCTCCACCGTGCTTTACTGTTGCCGCAAGATTTTGTTTGTCAAGGGCAGTCCATTGCTTTCGCTATACCAGCTTGCGACCCTTGATTCCGAATTTACTTTCGTCCGAAAAAATTACCTTAACCTGTTTTCTTTAAAATCTTGCACACAGTATCACTGCAAATCGTCTTATTAAATCTTTCCTGTCAGTTAACTTTTCTTGGCGTCCTGATTTAGGCTTTGATGCAGTAGAACCTGTCCATTTATAATTTTTAATAACTCCTTGCACTGTATAATGAGTTCTGCCCACTACTTTGGCAACTTCACGAAAAGATTTTCCTTCATTCCATAACTTTATCATGGTTTCTCTTTCACCAGAACTTGTTGACTTTCTTTTTGGAGCCATTGTACCAAATTTATAAAAAGCTATAAACGTATTATTTTTACTAAATTTTGAAAAGTAATTGCGAAACTTGAAAGGGGAAATGCTGTACGTTAACTTTTTCTACAGCAGTGATCGCATATTTTTGACATAAATATCGATAAATCAAGCGTTGCCACAGTAAGCAACACAAAACAACATTTGGTTGATATTTTAGGCTGTAGCCCGTGTTAGTACAGGAAAGCCTTTTTGAAATTTCTTGAAAATCCCTGTGTAGCAAACCAATAGAAAATGTGAGTGCTTCTGTAAGCTAACTTTTTATGACTAGTGTATGTAACTGTTTATAACTAAGATGTATAGTTAGGCCGTAATGTGGGGCATTCCTTCTCAACTGGGGCATTTATATTTTAGATTTAAAAGATTGAGGTTTGTACCCAAACACGTCATATAACCCAGCCACCTTCAAGCAAACCTAACGATTTAATGCGCTTGCACTGCGGTGTTGGAAGTTCGAGGGTCTTGAAGAACTCCACACAAAGTGCTAAATTTGTTCACAAAAGCCTTGATTCTACAATAGATTGTGAGAACACATATGGGCTCTTAACATTGCCTCGGATGTACCGATTATTGCGTCGTTTAGTGTTATAACCACCCATTATTGCCTTAGTCTCAGTTCAGTTGGGATCTTTAGCTCCGATCTTTTATGGGGGATTCGGACTCATCCGTATACCAACCAAGTAGCCTATTCTGATGGAATCATTTAACTTTGGATGCCTACTAGGTGAGTTTGTCTCCCAGTTATATTTTGAATATGTTATTAAAGCTTGGCAGTTGGCAGATTGGAAGGGGGGTTTTGAGTCTGTGCTTTGAAACAAAAATACCTTTTTTTCTGAAGAAATAAGTAAGTCACAGAGTATCATAACACAGTGCTACATTGATTTTTTACCTTTAAAGCGACCTAGTAGATATTGTTCACCTGGTCGAATAATATACGAAACCGCGTTCAAAAAAATCCTAACACCCCATAAATCTTTTTTTAGGGTCAAAACGCTTTTTTCTGTTTTCTTAATTGGGAGTGAATAATATTTTTTATACCCAGCGTACTAGTACTAGTACAAGGGTATTATAACTTTGTTGGGATAACGGTTGGTTGTACAGGTATAAAGGAATCGAGATAGATATAGACTTCCATATATCAATATGATCAGGATCGAAAAAAAATTTGATTGAGCCATGTCCGTCCGTCTGTCCGTTAACACGATAGGTGCAGTGAAATAACTCCCAAATGAAATAACTCCCAACAAAAAAATGAAATAACTCCCAAATATTTTCCATGCAAGTTGGGACTTATTTCATTATGAAATAGCTCCCAATTCATTGGGACTTATTTCATAATTTTAACTGGGAATTATTTCATAATGAAATAACTCCCAAATGAAATAATCCCCAATAAAATATCTTTGGGAGTTATTTCATAATTTTTGGAAATTGGGAGTTATTTCATTTTTTGGGACTTACTTCATTGCTTGTAATCCAGGCATTGGGAGTTATTTCATTTTTAATGGGAGTTATTTCATTTTTGTTGGGGAATATTTTTAGCGAACTAACGTCATTGACATTCATTCGCAGTACGAAAGCGAACTAAAGTCAGTACATTTTTTTTATATTCCAAATTTTCATTTTTCATTATCACCTTCGACTTATGATCATTATATCAAGAATCTGGAATTTAAAAAATGAATCTGAGATTGGCTTAGGTCAGATCCTCGATTCGGGGCGTGATCAATGGTATTTATGTGCAGAACTCCTTTCCGCATTGGCGGCCTTCGGCCGCGCTTCAAAAAATAACCCTGGGCTACGCCATTCCAACTCCGGGTGGTTGCCATAGCCGTGGCTACCGCCACGGTGATGTCCTTCCGCGTGCCACTCTTTTCTCACAGGGTAATGTGATTACAATAACCACATGAACATGACTTTAACTGCAAATATCTCGCAAACTACTAAAAATATTGGTTCAGCGGAGTTATATTCATGCTCCTGGGACCAAAGCGCGTCTCAACATTTTTGGTTGTGTATTAGCGCTCGGTACCCCACGTAAACGATTACCCATGTCTAGATTTAGAATCTGAAATGAGATTTTTTTCAACAGTTCAAAAGTTATTTCCAGTTAAAGTTCACAATTTTCTGTCATTTTCATGTGGTTGTTGTAATGGCACATTACGCTGAGCCAAAAAAGTAAAAAAGTGGGAAACGTGGCACGCGGAAGGACATCACCGTGGCGGTAGCCACGGCTATGGCACACACCCGGAGTTGGAATGGCGTAGCCCAGGGTTATTTTTTGAAGCGCGGCCGCAGGCCGCCAATGCGGAAAGGAGTTCTGCACATAAATACCATCTATCACGCCCCGAATTGAAGATCTGACCTAAGTCAAATTTTGCCTCAATGACATTAATTCGCATGTCCAAAGCGAACTAAAGTCAAAATATTAAACGAATTAAGGGCACTGACTTTAATTCGTTTTTGGTCATGCGTCTTAATGTCACTGACATTAATTCGCTTTTTGGGTGCGTAATTTGTTTGGAGGTTGAGCCCAATGTACTATTGATGCCGTGCAAACATTTAAAAATATGCAACGCTTGTGTTCTAATGCTTCATGCTAAGAGTATTTCTGAAGGACTAGAAAACTTTAACTGTCCGATTTGCCGTCAAAAGGTCGACAACACTATTCAGGTTTTCATGTAATTGTTACATTCACATATCTATGTACATATTAACTTCCTGTATTTTTCAAATTTCATTGTAACTGATTATGTTGTAAAAATATACCATTTCAAATTTTGATTTGGGATTTATTTCATTTTTTTTGGGACTTATTTCATTTGGGAGTTATTTCATTTTTTTGGGACTTATTTCATTTGGGAGTTATTTCATTTTTTTGGGGACTTGTGGTTTCATTGTGAAATAACTACCAAATATTGGGAGTTATTTCATTTCCTTCTTTGGGAGTTATTTCATTTATTAAAGTTGGGAATTATTTCATTTTTATTGGGACTTATTTCATTGGGAGTTATTTCATGGGAGTTATTTCATTTGGGAGTTATTTCACTGCACCAACACGATAACTTGAGCAAATAATGAGATATCTTCACCAAATTCGGCATGCGCACTTATTTGGGTTCAGAATAGATTGGTATTGAAAATGGGTAAAATCGGACCATAACCACGCCCCTTTTTCGATATCGAAAATTTCGAAAAACGTATAAAACGGGTTAATTCAATATCAGAAGCAGCTACAATGATAAAATTTGCAATATGTATTGATTTAGATGTTCAAAGGCACATATATTTGAAGAAATTTTCAAATTTTGACTATCAATAACTTCAGAACAGTTTGTGCTAGTATAACGAAATTTTGTAGAGGGCATACTATTGTTGTGTTAAATTCAGATATAGAAAATAAACGAAATCGCTTGGCTACCACGCCTACTTTTTCATAAAAGTTATATTGAAAGGAGGTGGAAATATTGAAAAGTCCATATCTAATTAACTGATACCGCTATAATAATATAATTTGGTACATACATCAATTTTCATATTCTTTACATTATTTTTGTAAAATTTTGGAAAGTGGGCGTGGCACCGCCCACTTATGAGTCACGCAGTTTTCAAATTCGACTGCTAATAACTTCAGAACGGTGGGAGATAGATTTACGAAACTAGGTACCAGGCATGTTATGTTTATGTAGAGTACTACCACAGAAAATAATAAAAATCGGTGAACGACCACGCCCCTTTTTGGACTAAAGTTCTCTAAACGAGAGTTAGGAAACCGGAATATGCAATATCTGTTTAACTGATAAAGATATAATGCTAAAATTTAGTACACTCATTCACCTGATGATGTTATTGGTGATGTTTAAAGGTTTTTTGGTAAAATTTTGGAAAATGGGCGTGGCACCGCCCACAAGTGAATAAACAAAATATCAACATTTCACTATGAACAAGCCACTGTGAAAGTATCATAACTATCTGCAATGAAAACTGATCTTCAAATAGGGACAAACAACATAATAATATCCGTGGGCGTGCCACCACCCACTTTTTTAAAATTATGTAAATATTGATTAATGGACACATATATCCGTATATCAAAAAATTTCACAAAATACGTTAAAAGTTATGGGCATTGCACGCCTTCTTTTCCAAAGTTATATATGGGACATGGTATAACCCTTGAAAAGATCGATTGAGTACTTTTGGCTCTTGAAAGCGGTTAAAGCTTTATAAGCAAGGGGTGTGGCCGCGCCCACCAAATTCGCTTTTGTTTAGGCTGGGAATAGATTGGTTTTTAAAATGGGCGAAATCGAATGAAAACCACGCCCCCTTTTTCTGGAAACTAACGCTGGGTATTTAATGTTCGGTTCACCCGAACTTAGACTTCCTTACTTGTTTGGATATACATACATATATCATCGACATCACTACGTAAGAATATTAGTTTTTATTTTGAAAAGGACTACAAATCTTACATTCCCATTTCCAGTGGCACAAATAGTAATTTTTGAAGATAGTTTGATTCATAATATCTTGTTTCCATGAAATTTTGCAACAATTTTTTATGACTTGATTAATATTTTATGCTACTTTAGACCCAAAGTTTATTGGATTATGCTACATAACTTGAAAACTTGAGGTTCTTTCTAAAAAATAAAAATCAGTATTTTTATATCTCAAAAACCAAAAATAACATCGATAATACTTTTAAACGGCAATACTTACTACTGCCTATATAGAAGTACTACAAGCATGGTATAAAAAACATATTCATATCTATTTATCATATTAATATTAAAATTACTATTACGTAATAATAAATGGTATTATACTTACTGACTTTCGGACTGAATAAGGCCTAATTCATAATCAGGGTGTAAGTATTTTGAACTTGTATCTTGTCGTTTTGTAGAACGTTTCTTTGGTTCTGGTAGAGGTTCTGGCGTTGGCTCTGGCGTGTAAGAATGACCGGGAGGGTACACCATTCGAGATGGATGAGTATAGCACCCACTCAGGCGTCTGCGTCGGAAATAATGTTTGCAAGCTGAATTTGCGGTCCAATCTTTAAACAGGTTATAATAGTTCCGCAGATTATCTGTAGTAATTTGGTATTCATTTCCAGTAGGAGGTTTATCTAGCGAAAAGAACCATGGGTGTTTTAACGCCGTTTTCACATCCATGCGATCATCTGCTCTGTATGACAACAATCGGGAAATAAAATCTCTGCCATCGTCAGATATATGAGACCATATAGAATCATTGAAATCCCAATGCCCATCTCGAATCTTTGAAAGTGTTTCATAGTCATCAGTACCCCTGAAAGGGTTCCGTCCACTTAGTAGTACATATGTTATTACACCCACTGACCACATGTCATGGGGAAACCCTACACCTTCTTTATTAACCACCTCAGGTGATACATACTCCGGCATACCGAAATCTAAAGTTGTTAGGGCGTGAGTATTTATTTTTCGAGAGAGACCAAAGTCTGAAACTTTTAGATCGTTACTTCCAACAACGAAGATCAACAAATCTTTTATCTGAAAGAATTATTAAAAAATTGTTTTTAAATAAACAAATCTTTTTTATCTATTGAAAAATACATATACATACATAAGCTACATTTATATCACGGTAGGGAACTGAGCTGAATTTAAGTTAACTAAAAGCTATCTTTTTTTCATCAAGCCGTGACTCGGCTTTGACTACTTTACACAAATTTGAAGGGACTACTTTAAAATGGCGATAGCGATAAAAGAGCCAGGTTTTTTTTTAGCTGACTGAAAGTTCACACATTTTATAGTTGTAATCTATTTTAAGCAACCTACCGAAGAACGTTACCAGTTGATATAGCGGCGTTCTCTGAAACATGAAAACTAGAACTGTTCACTATGACCTCTGGTGGGTTTCGGTTTAGAATAATCTCGGTAGGGATACCGGTCGTAAGAAGCGACTAAAATGCACAAAGGTTGTTTAGGTAAAATTGCACTAAACACTCAGAATTAATTATATTCAATAAGCGATTTGTTTCGCCTAACAGAATCTTTATTGGTTCGAGTTAAAAAATTTACTGTTCATTTATTTAGCGTACAAGTATTTAAAGAGGATATCAAAATAACATAGTTGTTGTCTTATAGTATACAATATAGATGTAACTAGATACAATATAGATGTAACAGTACCAACTTCATTTCAACACGATATTCAAATTGATTTTGACAGCTTTTCACTAGAGGAAATCATGATTCGATATCTTCAATACTATATAACCGATTTTTAAAATTTGTATTGGATAGGTAACTAAATTACCTTTCATTTGATATATCGTACGTGCAAAATTTAAAATTTAATTTTAAAAACAACCCTGACTACACCATGCGGTGCAGTGAAATTACGCCCATGGGCCTTATTTCCTTTTTAAAAAGGAAATAAAGCCCATGGGTGTTATCACCTTTTACTGATGGGTGTTATTTCCTTTTTCGAAGAGAAATAAAGCCCACGGACGTTAAAAACGAATTAAAACAAGCTGATTCAAGAATCAAGTATATGGTTTTTTTTATTTCAATAAATTTTAACATATTTGTTATGTTTTTATAAGGCGGGGTGCAATAGCGCCTTGTGAAATAAGCCCTTTATGGCCTTATTACACTATTGAAAGTGAAATAAGGCCTTTTTTTTCCAAAAAAGGCTTTATTACACTTCGAAAGAGAAATAAAGTCTTAAAGGCCTTATTGCTCTTTAATTTTTTTTAATGAAACAATAATATTCTAATTCTTTTTGTATTATATTGAATAGTTACACAAAAATTTCACGTTAATCAAAGTGGGAAACGTGGCACGCGGAAGGACATCACCGTGGCGGTAGCCACGGCTATGGCACACACCCGGAGTTGGAATGGCGTAGCCCAGGGTTATTTTTTGAAGCGCGGCCGAAGGCCGCCTATGCGGAAAGGTGTTCTGCACTTAAAAATCGTGGATCGGGCCTCCGTAACTATAATCCGAAGGGGGAAAAGCAATATTTTGTTTCTGTGAAAAGTTATTAGTGAAAACCCGAAAATTGACCCGGGTCAGATCCCCAATTCGGGGCCCCATCCACATTTTTTATGTGCAGGACACCTTTCCGCGTAGGCGGCCTTCGGCCGCGCTTTAAAAAATAACCCTGGGCTACGCCATTCCAACTCCGGGTGTGTGTCATAGCCGTGGCTACCGCCACGGTGATGTCCTTCCGCGTGCCACGTTTCCCACTCTTTTCTCACAGGGTAATTTGTGAAAAAAATGCTAATCAAAAGTTCGTGTCGCTCGCGTAAAAGCCTATGGGCGTTATTTCTCTTTTAAAAAGGAAATAAGAGCCATGGGCTTTATTTCTTTTTGCAGATGGGCGATATTTCCATTTAAAAAGGAAATAAGGCCCATGGGCGTTATTTCCCTTTTGAATGGGAAATAACGTCCATGGGCGTTATTTCACTGCACCACACCATGCTAATTCCTTCTGCGTAGTACACCCTTCTGCGTTGGAGGCCTTCGGCCGCGCTTATTATAAATAACCCTGGGTTACGCCATGCCAACTCCGGGTGGTTGCCCTGAACTGTGGCAACATGCCACCGTTCCCACTCTATGGGCGGGAGCCATGGTATTTTTGTCCAGAACACCTTTCTGAATTGGCAATAAAGATAGCATAAAGGGAATAATTTTTAATTCTGCATTTATGCCCTGAACCGTGGCAACGTGCCACGGTACGTACACTTTTTCACTTTTTAATTCCAAATTCAGCTTGTTTTAATTCGTTTTTAACTACCGTGGGCTTTATTTCTCTTCGAAAAAGGTGATAACACCTTCTCTTTTGAGTGGGCATTATTTCACTGCACCATAACACACGCAATGTACGCAGGAAAACCAACCAGCTCCACTCCAGCAATAGATAAACTAATATATACATTTAATTTACTTCTAAACAGCTACATATCTTCCAAAAAAAACCTGAATAACTCTTTTTCAACTCTCTTAATAGACACAGAAGCAGATATCTTTATTATTAAAAAGGTCAAATTGATAGTAATATCAACATTGATACTTCACGTACAACAGATTTAAAAGGCATAGGTCAAGGTATAACAACTACATTAGGATCAGTTGAAGCAGATTTAAAAGATGACTATCTCCTAATTAAGCATAAATGCAACATAGTTTAAGATAATTTCCCAATCCCATGTGATGGAATTTTAGGACTCGATTTTATAAAGAAATACAATGGCATTTTGGTATATAATAAAAATGGAGACAATCTAATATTACGCCCAAATGACTACAAAGACAATATAGTCATTGAGATGACAAATAAACCGGCTATCAGTAGCATTACAGTTCCCGCTAGATCGGAAGACATTAGACAAATATACATAGTAAATCAAAATCCCGAATTATTAAATATACAACAAATAATAATGCAATAATCAAATATTGTAATATAAATTATGAAAATTTAGACAATTACACAATTATAAGTAATGAAAATTTAGAATTGATATTAATAGTAAAGAAAAATTAGAAAGATTGAATAAAAATTTTCCAGCATTCGCTAACCAATCGCTTAACGCGTTATGCTCAGAATTTATCGATATATTTTCATTAGAATCAGAACCGATTACATCTAATAATTTTTACAAACAAAAATTACATATGAAGGATGATAGTCCTATTTATATAAAAAACTATAGACTCCCCGAAGCACATAAACGCTAAATTAATTTCCGTTACCAGGAATAGACTATCCTATATCAATAACCTTTTAACCGCATCGTATAATGAGTTCCAGCGGGTTACTACGGGGACAACAAGTGAACAGCTTAAAACGCGAACTACCACTTCTGAGGACTTTGGATAGGAACACTTCCTCCACAAAGCGTTACACTTTTGAAAAACCTGAATGATTTAAAAAACCATGAACCAAAAAAAAAAATCAACCAATGAATAGAAATTTACCATATTGTTCTGGTATTCAAGTTCTCCGTTGGATTTCAAAATTTTCAAGAAGTCAGTAGTCGCAAGCAAATTAAGGGTGTGACTGGCACATCTCTGATGCTTAGGCAAAATACATTCTAACAGCTGGCGGTGTTATGTAGTGTTCAAGCTGCATTTATAAAAGCGCATTAGGCATTTCGACAATATGTAAAGTTCATTTAGGCTGTCATAAAAAAAGCTACCACTTGGTAAAAAATAAAATAAGCGTTACATTACTCCGATTTATTTATATAAAATGAAATTTGTGAATTTTAGCGACCTTTCTTCCTTAACTATTTGTTTTTTTGCTGGCTTGAGGTCCGTGTTTAATTATTATTATAAAAATAAACATGTAATCCTATCCATCGCTGTAGATTTGTTCTTTGTAATTTTTCTCCAATTATCAATTTTTCCCAAAAACTGACAATATTAATTCGTTTAGAATTATTGTTAACTGGTCTCGAGCTTGCTCATAACTTACAAATTTGTAAACAAAATAGACCGCAAAATCCAACAACAAAATACATTGAAACCAAAGCACGGGTTTACGTACATATGTAAATATGTACAAACAACAAGACCAACACACATCATAACATAAAGACTGCATGTCTTAAGAAATTTTGTGTATACTGTTGGCAAGAACAAACAAACAAAAGGGAATTAATTGAAGTGGAGATAAGTGCATTGTGACGTCACAGGGCATCATTGCTTAGTGTTGGAATTTTCTAACAGCGGCTTTGGTGCAGACACGAGTTCGAATCCGTGTCCGAAAAGGGATCTGATGATGAGCCTGGAAACTCTGAAACATGTAATCCTATCCATCGCTGTAGATTTGTTCTTTGTAATTTTTCTCCAATTATCAATTTTTCCCAAAAACTGACAATATTAATTCGTTTAGAATTATTGTTAACTGGTCTCGAGCTTGCTCATAACTTACAAATTTGTAAACAAAATAGACCGCAAAATCCAACAACAAAATACATTGAAACCAAAGCACGGGTTTACGTACATATGTAAATATGTACAAACAACAAGACCAACACACATCATAACATAAAGACTGCATGTCTTAAGAAATTTTGTGTATACTGTTGGCAAGAACAAACAAACAAAAGGGAATTAATTGAAGTGGAGATAAGTGCATTGTGACGTCACAGGGCATCATTGCTTAGTGTTGGAATTTTCTAACAGCGGCTTTGGTGCAGACACGAGTTCGAATCCGTGTCCGAAAAGGGATCTGATGATGAGCCTGGAAACTCTGAAACATGTAATCCTATCCATCGCTGTAGATTTGTTCTTTGTAATTTTTCTCCAATTATCAATTTTTCCCAAAAACTGACAATATTAATTCGTTTAGAATTATTGTTAACTGGTCTCGAGCTTGCTCATAACTTAAAAATTAAAAACACATTTGATTTTTCTTCAAAATCGATATCAGTGTACGAAAATAAACTATATTGTACAGTACTATTTCGTTTTGTTTCTTACTTTCATAATTCAAAACAAAACAAAACCCAACGGTTCAGTTTACTTTCCAATTATAAAATACTTTTTTTGAAAATTACAGGCAAATCAGAAAACAAAACCAAAAAATTTGTTATGTACTTATGCATTTGTAGTGATTATAACAGCAAATTGACATAGCGACTTCTCTTTTTGCACATGACCGTACTTATAACGCTTAGTAAAGCTCAGCATGCATATTTCAAGTGGAGGCATCCTTTGAGAGCAGGGATGGGCAGTTTCGGCAGAGAGTGGTCGTTGCATGCGTGTAATTATTTACAACAGCGTACGTACGAAGCAGGTGCGCGTATAGTGATTACGAAAACTTCGCCCGCTGGGCGACGCTGCCATTCATTCTTGGGAGTTGCACTATTGAGGCGCACGGACATTGATGGAACGCATTATCTTCTGCCGCGGTTGCAAGCATCCGCCGGCGATGAGACGGTGGAGCACTGCTTTGCGATTGTAATTAATACGGGATGCACAAGCGTTTTAAAGGCGGAATCTTCGGCCAGTCTTAAATCCTTCCGTTTTTTGTAAATAATTCTACGATGGCATTTGCTATTTTTTCTCTGCTAACGATGTGAGTTATTTTGACCTCCCCGCCACCATCTATGCCATTACTTTTTTTTACCAAATAGTCTTGGTATATTTTGAAATGAAAATTTTTCAAATGCCTTTCTAAATTGCCCGCGTGGCTATTTAAAGCTTTGCCACCGCAGTTTTCAAACTTGCATATGGCTTTGTCATTATCAAAATCGAAGAGTTTGCGCAGTATACTATTTTTCGGTCGCGGCATTTTTGAGTTAGTTTTAGAGCGAAGTTAATTGTGAAATACAATATTTTGTTTAAGTTAAAGTTTCAATTTGAAGTTAATTGTGAAATACAATATTTTGTTTAAGTTAAAGTTTCAATTTGAAGTTAATTGTGAAATACAATATTTTTTTTAAGTTAAAGTTTCAATTTGAAACGTTTGTGTGTACAAATAAATATTTGTTGGAATTGTCACAAACAAAAGGCAAACGTTTGGAAAATGTAACAAAATGTACAAAACCAAAATGACATGATACACGATGAGCAAATGTACAGTATTTATAAACTGTATTTTGAAAACTTTTGCAAAATCATTGCAACTTAGATTTGGCCATGGGGGGGTTTTAACCCCCAAAACCCCCCGTGCGCACGGGCCTGGTTAAATCGAATTCATGTCCCATGAGTATGTAGCAGTTTCTCTGATATTTCTCGTAGCTCAGAATAGTAAGCTGTTAAACAATTAGTAATGCCGTTTTCCGAAGAAACAAAAAGTGTTCGAAAGCTAAATAATTTTCACAACTGCGAAAAATCTGATATTTGTAAAAATTGCAAAACTAAGTATTCAAAATATTTCCTTTTCATCTTCATTGAAATATAGAAATTTTTGTAATCAATATAAAAATAGTTAACTAATAGTTGACTTGTAGTTCACTAAATTCCCTCGGGGGATTTCAGCAGTCTGTTTTTATAATCTGACTATTCAATAGCAAGTCCGAAATCAAAATACATATTGAACATTTAATTTTCAAATGCAGTGGCGGCCAGAAATTTTTATATGGACGAAATTTTTACAATACATAGACAAAAACAATAGTTCACTGAAAAAAAAATTGAAATTTTTTTTTTTAGAAAAGTGTTTTGTTTGGTGCGTAACTACTTTTTTTTATTTTTCGTTGATCAATGTGCACGACAGTGAAATAAATTGTAACACATTTAAGCTTAATGGATCATGCCTTGTAAAAAAAATTGAACAAAATTTATGATTTTGTTGTTGGTTTTTTGCGGTCTTTCTTTTTATACATATTTGTAAGTTTTACAAGCTCGAGACCAGTAAACAATAATTCATAGTGAAAAATTTGCAAAATTACGACGAATTTTCATGAGTATGCAGATTTGTAGGCCATTCAATTTCAGTATAATAAGGTGTAAGTCTTAAGTCCGAAGGAAGGAATTTTTTTTTTCTCGAGACTTTGGGATTTTCCTCCATATACATTTATGAACGTCATTTTTTTTTTACATGAGAAAAAAGTAGAAAATTTCCATGAAAATTCGTCGAAATTTTGCAAATTTTTCACATATTTTTAAAATATAATTTAAAGTTTATATGTTAGATTATGAAAAACTGTCTTAAAAAGAATTTGTTAAAATAAATTTGTTGAAGCCAAAAATGGTGAGAGCTGCGCAAAAGGGCTGCATACATACTTTTGGGATACACTGTATATCAGAATTCTTTATATTTTGCGACGAGCTTAAGTGGAAGTGCCCCACTTTAATGAAATGCGTCGACTGTATTATTAAGTTAAGTTATGCATTCCAAATTGAATATTCCCATAACAGCAAGCAAGTTTGGGTATTTTTAGAACAATACTTTTTTGGGCTTAAGTCTGAAGATTTTCCTACAGTTTCAAATTTTCCAGAATAAATATTCCTTTATCGCTGGGAATCAAATCAGCTATAAGATTTGCAAACTCAGTTATAACTAATAACTTTTTTCAAGCCGAAATTGTTTGTAAAGAACAATGTCCTATTACAAAAGAAATTTACATTTCATCATTAAATATATCCGATTTGAATTCATATAAAAGAACAGATTCCGTTATTTTCCTAGGAAAAACTTTCAAAATTGGACAAATTGTTTCAGTTACTAAAGACAGTTTTCTTATTTACGGAATATGCGATTTCTTAATAAGAGAAAACAATATTAGTATTGTAGTGAAAAGTCATAGTTATCTTAATTTTTCTGAGAGATTTCAATCATATTTGGTTGGGAGTGAAAAGCATAATTACACTGTCATCAAATTTAATTCTTTAGATGGTCCGCCAATACATTTTTATGTTTTAAATAATGGTCCTAAAGTTATAAGAGCCAAAAAATATTGGTAAAAATACCTTTAATTTTCTATCAGAGTTATAAGAATTATAAGTTTTTCAATTATTTATGTTATAAAAATTACAAGGAAATATGTAAAGTCAATTTTAATTTTATATACATAAGTATTTAAACTAGCTATAGTTATGTTAATGCTGAATTAATAAATAAAAAAACAGTTTAAAAAAACTCGTGTTATATTTATTTTCAGTAATTATCAATTTCAATTCAGGGGAAAATAGTATAAAATTAAGATGATTTCCCAATGAAAATTAATTCTCTCATTTTATTTATATTAAATAGAGTTTCTGCTTAGATTTACAGGTTATCTACTTGATTTTATTAAGAAGCGTTTCCTCTTAATTCTAAGGGTTACCTTCTTAATTATATTGAAAAGGTTTTCTTAGTTTTATAGGTTATACATTTCACTGAAAAGGATTTCATCTAAATTCTACGCGTCATCTCCTTAATTATATTGAAAAGGTTTTCACCTTAGTTTAACGTTTTATCTTCACAGTTTTATTAAAAAGAGATATCCAGTAATAATAAGATGGCCTTCTTATTGGAGAGAAACTGAAGAGAAATCCTCTTAACTTTGTTCTAATTTACTGGGCATTTTAGGTGGCCATTTCGCTCTGTGTATATTATACAGAAAAAAAGTAATTTAATGCTAGTTGAAGCAAGTAAAATACATTTTATTACATGTGGGAAATTGTCCCTTCGTATACACATGCAGTATGTGGGAAATGTATGTATCTATACACCCAAACTATATTAAACAAAGTAGTTGCGGATTTGACAGTTCTCTCTTTTCTGTAGGAGTTTTAACGTCAAATGAAAAAAAAAGTTAAGCCGTTCGGTTCTAAAATTTCAAATTTTTATCAGTTTGTTATTTTTATTGAAGTAATAACAAATCGTGGTATCTGTTTACGACTGCAATCGAGTGCTGAAACACGTCCAAAAATTGCCGGGAGAGGTATCAAGAGACGCGCCCAGTACCCATAAATAATAATCCGATTCCAAGATCAATTTTTTTGAGTAGTTTGCAAGATATTTGCAAACGAATGAAACAATTTGTGTACCAAGAAGACGGGATTTTTAATCGTGGACAATGGTCGGCAACTCAAGATGTAAGCCACATAAAAACTATAGACAACGGCTCCGATTAGTTTGTCGGATTTTTGAAAATATCTTTCAAAATGATAACAATATTTATTCCCGGAGCCCGTTTTTCATTTGAGCCGAAAGGAGTCTTTGGTACTCCTCCCAACATTTTTTAGAACTGGATGATAGTCGTAAACAGTGACCCAAATCGTTGCTACATATATTAATATATCGCTCAAAAAACCCAAATTTTGAGTTAACATCACTAATATATCGAAAATAAGATGTTTGATCAACTGACAAAGTGTTATATCCGAGGTTTGAACATTTCACGCAGAATCGCGATAGAAGCCTTTTGCACCATTTACATATCCTATTGCGTCTTATTTGTAACAACGTATTATATCAGTTGTGCTTTGGCTTTTGTGTGGTCAACATCGTTAAGTTCCCTAGAATAGTGCCAAAATTGGACCCTGATCTTATTTTCGTATAAAATTTAATAAATATACATCAAGTCAAAAACTAAAAATGCGTTTTCTGTAAAATCTAAATTTTTGAGTTATGACGACGTTGCAGCAAATGAGCGATATATGTACATATGCAAGCTTGTTCTTTGCGGTCAAGGTCTTTAAAGAGGTAGACTCCAAACTAGCCCTTGGTGGCAAAAGTGAGTTTATTAGATAGTTTACAAATAACTATGTATACTCGTATTAATAATTTTTTGACTTTTGCATATGCGGTTTAACTTTATAATAAGAAAATTGTATGGGGCCCAAATATTGAAGGTGGGCCAGTAAGGGTAAATACGTTGGTTTATACTTTTTTGAAGTAAGAATTCCTACAAAAACAAAATAATTCATCTGTCAATTCTACCTTGTTTAATTTGCCATGTACACGGTGTCCAAAAAGTTCGAATACATACATTGTAACTTATTCAAAACCCTAATTTTTTTGTAATCATATCTCGTTGCCATGACTGTCAAATTAGTAAAAACTCGAATCTTGGATAGTCGTATTAAAGTTTTTGTCTGAGATGGAGTCAAAGCGCCAGCTAATTGTGAACGCATTTTTAAAAGGCTGACAATTTTTGCATAAGGACGCATAGCCACCTAGCAGTCCAGATCTCAATCCATTGGATTTTTTTGCATGGGGTTAAATGACGTCACAAAATTCACAAAATATGGGACGAAATGCCGATGGATATGGTGCGTGCCGCTTGTTGTTCTTTTGAAAAGCGATTGAGGTTGGTTAAGCGATCCAAAGGAGGTGTAATTAATAAAAACCTACTGTAAATATTTATTGATGTTACATAAACTATTTTCAATAAAAATTTATAAGAATTTCACGTATCCTTTGTTTTAAAAGGACTTTACTTTTTTATTCAAACTTTTTGGACACCGTGTATATACCTAAGCGCTATTTATGTTCTTTCTTTCGGTTTTTTGAGTTCCTTTTCGAAGCTTTATGTACCTATGTACCTATAAAAATTCCCTGAGGCGTAACCATCTCCCATATAAAATTTTTAAGGCGTTTTCCATAATATTTCGAAGTGCAAAACTTCGTCTCAATCAATACTTATCTGAGGTCAAAGTTTAGGATTTGATAAATTTGGTTTGCGCTTGCAGTAGTAAGAAAAATAACTTTTATCTAAGTAATTTCCATCTTCAAGCCAAAACGGTTTTTTTCGGAAAAAAATTTGGACCCCCTTCGAAAATATTTCCCGGATACGCGCCTGAATTTAACCCATGATGCCCTTTTAAAAGACCAATTTTTGAGTGCTTAGACCTATTTTTTTTGGAAAAAAATTTAACAGCATAGGAAAAAATAACAAAAATGACAAGACTCAAATGTGAATTGGTCACTTCGAACTTAATAATTTATGTTATAAGTGTTTTTTTTTTATTGGGTTAAATTGCATTTATTCTATTTAATGATGTCAATCCTATGTAATTCACTTAGTTGAAAAAAAATTTTTTCACAATTTTCCAAAGTCTTTCAAGCTTTCAATTAATCGATAGTTAACGAAAATATGTATATAAAATTTTGTTTTTCTTCTATTGTTCTAAAAAAATTTATATTTTCGAAAAATGGGTACCATAGTTAAAGTGCTTTCAATTCTCCATTCAGTGATGCCAAGCTCATATAATTCACTTTATTCATATTACATGAAACCGGCCTTCAGAAAAATTGTTTCAGTAAAATTTTGCTTTCAAATACACTAAAGCATCATGGGTCGAAAATTGTTCCCCAAAAAATGTTCACTGTTTAGTTTTGAACAATATTACTTATATGCATTTTTTGCATGGGTTAATTTAATAAAGAGTTGTTAGCAGTTTTCTAGAGTATCTTGTTTTAGCCCATTTTTAGCCTTTAGGTCCTGGGGGCCTGGGATTTTCTCACTCGAGGTGTCCTTTTTTAATGCATACCTTATTTTTTTCATCAAGCTTTCCGAAAATGCGCGGGGAGTGAATAAATTCACAACTCCGGGTTTACGGGTGCTCTAATATCTGTGGTCATAAGCAATAACAGACTAAGTCAACTTAAGAAATTAGACCAGTTGAAATTATTGCTGGCGATTTTGATTAGCAACATCGATACATTTTTAAAGACTTTCATTGGCCTTTCATTACTTTGTTTATAAACAATTAAATCCAATATGTTTGCCTAAGCTATAATGCAGTTTTGTTACAAAAATCGCCAGAAGAAATTTCAAATGGTCTAATTTCTTAAGTCGACTTAGGTTGTTATTGCTTAAATATTTTTTTAGCGCTTTAGTTTTAAATCTTGTGTGGATTCTTAATTTTGACAAAGTACCGAATTTCAATCCAATCGCATCAGAAATACGAATTTTCGGCCGCTTGTCCACCTTTTCGGAATAGCATTAACCTGTTACCTATTCTATGCTCCTGAAAATAAGTTGCTTAATTTTTGTAAAGATCAGTGAAGTAGTTTAGACGTTAAAGACTTGCAAACAAACTCACGCATTTATAATATTTATTGTAGTTTCCCCTTCCCGGAAATAAAGTATTCTTAATTTTAGCACAGGCAAATGTATATCAAGGCACTGAATTTCAAGAAAATCGCATCATAAATTCGATTTTTTTAAACAGGTCGGTGGCCCTTGAAAATAAGTTCCCAAAATTTCGTAAAAATCGGTTAAGTAGTTTAGACATTAAAGACTTGCAAACAAACTCACGCATGTATAATATTAGTAAGATATACCTATGTATATATATCTGTGAATTTCATGATATAAAAAAATGTGTTGAAATCGAGTATAGTTTTATAACATACGAAATACATTGTTACAAGTTTTTGATACACAAGGGCTAACATGTTTTACTATCCATTTCATTCAACTTTATTTCACAAGTATTTAGTCTCCAGAAGGAATCAAATGGGAATGCGAAAAGGTGCCACAAAATATATTCAGTTATTTTATCATCGAAAATGAACTTTTTAATTACCAATTTTTTCATATTAATGTGATGTCAAGATGATAATACGTTTTTAATCACCAAAAGGAATCATATTTGATTATACCACATATTCAGTTTAGTTAAGACTCAGTATTTACTCCCTAAAAATAATCAAATGCATTCATCAGAATGCTGTGTGAGTTGAAATTACTTCTTTTGTGAGTTGAAATAACTTCTTTTACGAAAAATAATGTTATAAGGTCACGTTCGGCGTTGCTCGGGATGTAAGTAGTTCATAAATTTCTGCTACCATCAATTGAGAAGACAATTTACAGGCTGAGAAGGTTCAGAATAATATTTATTTTCCCACATTGTATCCCGTTTATGTCTACGACAACCAAGGCGTTTTTAATAGTCTAACCTCGACATTTTGTCATCTCTCTTCCATTTGACTCTTTAGCTGTGCCCAAATATTCCCTAAGTCATCCCCAGTCATTTTTCAAAGAAATGTTCAATATGAAGAAACAGCTTATCTACAGTTTTATTAATGATTACTTTTTTAGTTTCCGAGATCCTTAAGTTCAAACAGACAAACAATAATTTTTAAAATTCTTCAGAAACAAATCTATAACATAGGCTCTCCAGTAATTTTTTTAAAGAAATTTCCAATATACAGACACAACTAGAGTTTTATTATAGTATACATAGATAAACCGCAATATCGAAAAGTATAAATGAAAGCTGTGGCTCATTTATCGATAAATATATCGAAATATATCGAAGTCTAAGTGAAACCTGGGGACCTCCTCTTTCGTTTGATAACAATATTGTAGGGAAATTTTAAGGTTTTGGGGCATCACATTTTGACCGATAACTCAGTTATAGATAAACTTATCAAAATATATCGGAGTTGAAGTGAAACCTGGGGACTTCCCCTTTCGTTTGATACTAATATTGTGTCATCACTAGATAGCTGTCATCTCTACACTTGCAACATTATTTTGACATTCTTCTTTAACATTCATTTAAGCTATTCATTTTTCATTTTTCTTTGTTCTGTTTCAAAATGTATGTATTCATAATTCACTACATTGATTATTCATTCTTTTGAAATCAACGAGATCGATTGCATCACTTTTGTAAAACTTAAACTTCGATTCTATTTAATAAATAATTACAAGAACTTTATTGAACAAAATCTGTCTTGACGTGACAGATTATCAGAAGTGGTCATGAGCCTAAATGATCTAACAGTTGTGCAGCTTAAAGAAGTGCTGCAAAAGCTAGACCAGAAAACGAGCGGCAACAAGACAGAATTAATTGGGAGGTTGCAGGAATTGGACGAGGAGATGGTGAAGCCAGCTGTTGACAAAGTAGTAGCAGAACGAAACGCGTTAGTGAATGCGGAATCCGGTCAAGAGAAGAGTGATGCATCAGCGGGGAACGATTCAGAAGTCACGAAGCACTTAGAGGCACGAATGAGCAACCTGTGTAGTGTTGTGGAAATGTTGGCCACAGAGGTGCAGACGCTTCGTTCATCGATGCCGAACGCTCCGGAGACCACGATGGGTACGTATAGCGGCGGTGGTGGAGTTTCGCTTACCTCGCAGTCAACAGCTTCGGGGCAAAATCAGATGGATATGCTAGTGGGGCATACGTTGCCGATTATGCATACACCAGGAACGCCTACATTTTGTGCGAGGCCGCCGTTTAATAATTTATCGTTCATGTCTCAGCCGTACACAACGCACATGTATCCACCGCAGTCATATTCATCGCACAGGATGGCGGTAGCGTCGACGCAGCAGAACCCATCAGCATTTATTTCAACAGAATCGACCTTGCCATTTGCCACACACCAATTCGCAACACAAATGAATGCCACGTCATCATTGCAGGGAAATCCACAGCGAACGCATAGAGAAACATTTGTACAGCGGCCGAACGAGGTAAGAGTAAACACTCCATACCCAACATTATTTCACGAGGGAGTATGTAGTAGAGCGAGATACACACCGAGTGAAGTAGCAGCAGTACTGCCAGAGTTTGACCCATGTGACGGCTCATACTCGTCAGTGCAGTTTGTGGAAAGAATTGAACAATTGAGAAATTTGTATCGTTGGGAGGACACCTTACTCACTTTTGCGGCTCTCAGTAAGCTTAAAGGGGTTGCAAAGCGGTGGGCAGATGCGCAGCCGGTATTTTGTAATTGGAGCGAATTTGTAAGTCAGTTTTTAACAGATTTCCCTTACATTCGAAATCCAGCTGACGCTCATATGCGACTAATGAATGCAAAAATAGGTAAGGGTGAGAGTGTTGTAGAATTTTACTACAAAATGTTAGCAATAGGGAGGAAAGAATGTATCGATGACTTGGCGATAATCCGATACATAATAAATGGGTTAGACGATGAGGTCCTAGCGAAAACATTGAGCGCAATGAAATTCTCGAAGTGTGCCGACTTATTGCAATCAATTTCTAACATATCAACGAATACAAATCAAAACAAAAGTCGCGATTTTATAAAAAAGGCAGACAAGCCTACAGTGCCATTAACTAATCCGAGTGAACAAAATAGCAAGGGAATTGGTCCCATTTGCTTCAATTGCAGAGAAAGGGGGCACATTTCGAGACATTGTAGTAAGCCACAAAACAAGCGCGAAGCTAAACAAAGCGAACGCGTTAATCAGGTCACAACAGAACCACCAGTTGAGGACGAAGATATAATTACGCCGGTTAACAAAGTGACGTCAGATAATGCATGTAGAGAGTTATGCAAAGACATCACTATAATCGGGGAAAAGGCAGTGAAATGCAAGTCACTAATTGATTCAGGCAGTGTGAAGTCATTGATAAAACGATCAATTGCAACACAGTGCGGGCTAAATTTCATGGCATGTGAGGAAAAGCTAGTCGGCTTTGCCGGGGGTGAAACCATATGTTATGAGAAGTTGATAACGAAAATAAAAATAGATGAAGTTACGAGGGTGGCTGAAATGTTGGTGGTAAGTGATCCGCTGATGGCATATGATGCTATAGTAGGAATCGACGTATTATCAAAAGGGAAGGTGATTATCTCTGGCGGGTCTTGTAGTGTTATGTCGATTGGGAAGGGGTCTTTAGATATGGGTGATGAGTTGCAGGCGGGTATGGCGGAAAGACTTGTTGACTTGGTAAACACGTATACGGATTGTTTTGGTGAGAAGTTGCCGGAGCTAGGCAAGTCGAAACGGTTTCAAATGGAGATCAAAGTCACCTCGCCAAAACCGATTTCAAAAAGGCCATACAATATTCCCATACCCAAGCAGAAGATTGTAGAGGGAATCGTGAAGGAATTGTTGGAACTAGGGATAATTCGCAAGTCAAACTCATTGTACGCGTCACCTATTGTTTTGGTGCGCAAGCGAAATGGAGAAGAAAGGTTGTGTGTTGACTTCCGCGAATTGAATGCGGTGACAGAAAAGGAACCATGGTTGATGCCTACCGTGGATGGGGTCTTGGCAACACTTTCAGGGAAGAAGTTTTTCACGACATTGGACCTTATGTCAGGGTACTACCAAATCGAGTTAGCGGAAAAAGCTAAACCCTTCACGGCGTTTGTAACCCACAATGGTCATTTTGAATTTAATAGAATGCCATTTGGGTTACGGAACGCCCCTTGCACCTTTCAGCGGATGATGAGCCAACTAGTAGCACCATTGAGTAAGAGCGTAGTGAGCTATGTGGATGAGGTTATAATCGCGACGCAGACCGAGGCGGAAAATCTTGTTTTTTTGGAAGAGTTTTTGAAAATTATTAGGGGTGAGGGGTTGACCTTGAGACTTTCGAAATGTACTTTCATGAGAAGTGTTACGTTTTTAGGGCATGAGGTATCTGCAGACGGCATCAGGCCGGGCGCTCGGAAGTCGTCGGCGATAAAGGGGTATCCGCGGCCGAGTAGTCAGCTGGAGATTAGACGTTTTTTGGGTTTAACCGGATTTTTCCGTAAATTTGTGCCTGGCTTCGCATAAACCGCTAAACCGCTTACACAGCTTACGAAGAAGGGGGCAGAGTTTGTTTGGGGGCCTGAGTGTGAAAAGGCGTTTGAAGAACTGATAAAAGCAATAACGGAGTCACCGGTGCTCGCTATATACGATGTCAATAAGAGACAACAGCTGCATACAGATGCATCTAGCGTTGGTCTTGCAGCGATACTTTTGCAAGAAGAGTCTGAGAATGTTCTAAAGCCTATAGCGTATTTTAGTCGCGCATGCACTCCGCAAGAGAGAAAATATCATGCGTATGAATTAGAGGTTTTAGCTGTTGTCGAAGCATGTGAGAGGTTCAGAATGTTTCTACTAGGTAAACAGTTCCTCATTGTCACAGATTGTCACTCAATTACAAGCGCAAAAACAAGTAGTCCTATGGTACCCAGAATTGCACGTTGGTTGTTGAAGCTATTAGAATACGACTACACCCTCATGCATCGCGCAGGTATTTCCATGGGTCATGTAGATGCGATGAGCCGTGCACCGGTCGAGGTGGCAGCGGGCGTAGAGGATGTGGCAAGCAAGGTGTTGTCGTTGTCAGTGGAGGACTGGGTGGCAACGATGCAGAGGCAAGACGATAAGCTGAGTCAAGTAGTCCAGATAATGCAAGGTACAGTGCACTCTAATCAACGCAACCAAGTGAACGCTGACTATGTACTGAAAAATCATCGGTTGTTTCGGAAAACTGAGAGTGGAAGCTTATTACTGGTTGTGCCAAAGGGAATGCGTTGGCGGATTGTCAAGTTGTGTCATGATGATGTGGGACACCCTGGAGTTGACGGCACCGTGAAGCGAACATTGCAACATTTTTGGTTCCCCCAGCTCAGGAACTTTATAAAGGGCTTCATAAGCTCATGTATCGAGTGCTGCTTTCACAAGGAACCCTCACGGAAGCAATGCGAACTATATGGTATGGAGATTCCGAACTTGCCTTTCCATACACTGCACATGGATCACCTGGATCCATTCCCTAAAAGCCGGCATGGCTATGAGTACATCCTTGTTGTTGTCGATGCCCTCACAAGGTACTCCGTTATCGTGCCAATGAGGTCAACAAAGACGAAGCCTGTCATCGATGCGTTGAATCAATTGACACTCTATTTTGGCTTACCGCAGCGTATTGTCACGGATCGTGGCACTGCATTCACATCATCAGCATTTTCCTCGTTTTGCGAAACTTACGGCATACAACATATTAAGGTTGCCGTACGCACTCCTCGTTCGAATGGATTGGCTGAGCGTGTCAATCAGGTTGTTCTTGCTTATCTAAAACCGTCAGCAAAGGATCAATATGACTGGGATGCGCACGTCCGAATGCTTCAATGGACCTTGAACACGAAAGTAAATGCCACGACTAAGTTCGCCCCTATAGATCTCATCTATGATTTTCCCCTTCGTGATTTAAGTGGCAACAGACTATTGGCAGCTCTGCACAATGATAATGACGATTTATACATGAATGGACGGCGTGAGGAAGCTATAAAAAATATTGAAGTGGCTCGACAGGCATGGAAGGCTAGATTTGATGCGAAGCACAGTAAGCCCGTCCCATACAATGAAGGCGACCTGGTCCTGCTCGAAGCTCCAACCCCAAGTACCGGCGAATCAAGGAAGCTCCAGCCGAAATACAAGGGTCCATACTGTGTGAAGAAGGTTTTGAAGCACGATAGGTATATTGTTGAAGACATGGAGGGTAACCAACGCACCCAGCGCCGTTTCAGTACTGTGGCTTCATCAGACAAGATGAAACCCTGGTGTGCTCTGTTTCCTGAGGTCGATGACAACGTAGAGGCCGAAGACGATGAACAACCCGAAGTAAATTCAGCTTGAGTTTCGGTCAGGAGAGGCCGAGCTGTCATCACTAGATAGCTGTCATCTCTACACTTGCAACATTATTTTGACATTCTTCTTTAACATTCATTTAAGCTATTCATTTTTCATTTTTCTTTGTTCTGTTTCAAAATGTATGTATTCATAATTCACTACATTGATTATTCATTCTTTTGAAATCAACGAGATCGATTGCATCACTTTTGTAAAACTTAAACTTCGATTCTATTTAATAAATAATTACAAGAACTTTATTGAACAAAATCTGTCTTGACGTGACAATTGTAAGGTAATTTTGAGGTTTTTGACCAAACACAGTTTTCCGATAACTCAGTTATCGATAAAATTATCGAAATATATCAAAGTCTAAGTTACACTTCGGACTTCCTCTTTCGTTTTATACATACGTTATTCATGTAAATTTTGAGGTTTTAGGGCAACCTTATTTGCGCCGATAGCTCTGTTATCGATTAATTTATCGAAAAAAAATCATGTCCGTAAACCCTTCCAGGTCACAGAGAATATGTGTACAAAGTTTCAGACTGCTAGGTGCATTAGTTCTCGCGTGAAAACGTAACAAACATTGTTACTTTCACATTTATATATAAGTATGATTTTTTTTATAATAATAAAATTTTAATACGACGAATTTCAATGTTTTTTTTGCAGCTGGACCCAAAATCAAAAAAATAAGTGATGTATCATGTTTTGCTGGTGCAACCGTTAGAGTTGAGATGGAAGTCGAAGGTTTTCCGAAACCTCTTATCAATATTACTAATAACGGCAAAGATATTACTCATAACAAAAACGTCAAACTTACTAGTACTTCAATCGGCAAAAGTACAGAAAATGTTGTGTTAGAAATTTCTAGTATAGAATTGCAGCAAAGGGGAAACTATTCAATCCGAGCCACTAATGATTTAAGCCAATCAGCCGAATACTGGGAATGCGTAGTCAAATCCAAGCCAATTATTGTAAAGCATTTAGAAGAAGAATATGTATATGGCGAAAAGGAGACTGTTATAATGAGTGTTAAAATAGATGCATTTCCAGAAGCTACGGTACGGTGGTATCAAGATGGCAATGAGATAAATATTAACAACACAAAATATTGTACATCAGTCGATGGAAATGAATATACACTCAAAATAAAAGAAGTAACACGTGTTGATTCGGCAACATATACAGTGAAGGCTGAAAATGAACATGGCTCAGCATCGAGCGCATCAAATCTGCTAATTAAGTGCACTCCAGAGTTAACTAAAAAGCTCTCTAACATTACTATCACAGAAGGCGACAACAATGTAGAGCTAGAAGTTCGAATCAATGCATATCCTCCACCTAAACTTCAATGGTACATCGATGGTATAGAAATAGACGAAAAAAGAAAAGAATTTCGTCGTATTGAGGAAAACAATGTATGTATATAAATTGGTACTCAAAGATGTTAACACTTCTATGCACGGCACATACTGCTGCAGAATTATGAACGACTATGGCAAATTAGAAAACGAATGCATTGTAACTGTTAACTGTAATTATCAAATAAGTTAATGCCAAATTATTACTAAATTTATAAATTTATAGGTAAACCAAAAATTAGGAAGCCTCTGAAGGATATTGAGGTACAAGCTAACGGTACACTGAGCTTAGAAACAGATATTTATGCAATGCCTGAGCCTACAGTCAAATGGTAAATAAAACATGTTTCATATTATCAATATTTGTATGCCTAGTTTTACTAAAATAAAAGCTTTTAAACCGGCATAAAGTAGATAAATGTATGCATATGGTATGTCGCTTTTAGTAATAAGCCATGTTGTTTTGTATTAACGATGGGCAACGCCCTGCCTAGTCGTCACATATCTCACCTAGAATTATCATCAAAGTGTTATAATGCAAGTCCGAGAAACCTTGTGGGGAGGTCACAGAGATTTTATTGTACGATCCTTATTTAAAATATTCACAAACTGTGCAAAATTTTACGGTCTTAGCCCTGTTCATAGACATTATTTGAGTCCAGGATCCATGGATCACTGGCAATATGATCTTACTGATCTGATATTTACTTAATGGACTCCGAAAAAGAGTTTTTTAGGAGGGTTTGTGTTTTTATTAGCCTCAAGCAATGTATACTATTTCATGGCAGCTAAATAATTGGTCCGTTAACTAAGCAAACAATACTTAAGAAGAAATATTTGAAATGCTACCCGTTATTATCTGCACAAAGATGCGTATTATATATAGGACAATACAAAAAAAAAGTTCTGTATAAAGAGGACATACCAAGAGAAAACTTTTACTAAGCTTACACCTTCATATTGTTGCAGGCCAGCAGCTTTTACATTTTCGAAAGACAATGTGAAAACAAAAAATGTTTTCGAGATTTTCTACCAACAATTTGCTGGTGTTTTAAAGGCTTTATATTTCAAGTATCCCGGTTCGGTATGAGCTTGAGACCTACTAATAATTTTTTTTGCACAGAAAAATTATTGTTGTTTTGGGTTTTTTTTAAATAATTTTTGTAATTAATTATTAAACGTTTTTGTTGAATTGAACAGGAAAAGTTTAGAGACAAACTCCATAGCTTTTCCTATAGATCCATTTTGGAAGGAGCTAACTTCACTCATCAGAGAAATTTTTGCACGCATTGCTAACTATTGAGCTAACAATACGCTGGGTTTTTTGCCTTCTAAACATTTTGTTCATTTGATGTGATTGTTTTCATTTAATGTGATGTTCATGCTGAACTTAAAATGCATTTTTGGACTTTAGGCAATGAATAAGACTTTGCCATTCCTCTTGGAAAAACGGAAAAATTTTATACTCTTTCTAGATATCTATGTATAACAGAAATTTATACACTCTGTGCTCCGATTTTACTAATATTGGAGTAATAGGGGAGACCTCCTCAAATTGTTAATAAAAGGTTGCTCTAAAAATTAATTTGCTGAATGTTTACGAATCACAGAAAATAAGAGAATGCCAAGAGTAAAATACCAATATAGCATTTATAACGCTAATGCAAAAATAAAGGTTCCTTAAGATCCATTTAAGTGTTAAGTTTTGTATGGTAAATGAGAAAATAAATACTGCATTTTGGGCTAAATGCTGAAATGCGCGGTGAATGCAAAATACAAAATACAGGTTCACCATGAACAGCACATGAAGTAAACAAAATTTTCCCGATGTTGATTTGTAAAGAATAAACAATATAAACACGGCTCATAATTTCCAACATATATGAGTTGTAAATATGTTTTTTATTATTATAATTTCTCACATATTTAGGACTCCAATAGGGCTCATAGTTATGAGCGTTCCGCTCTGTTTGAGGTGGACCACTTTTCTACTATTACTGAGTTGTTGATCTTAGAGTATGTTTGACTCAGTTTTTGGTTTTGAAAATCATGTTAGTTTCAATTTACCCAACGACTACTAAGTTGACTTTTTTGCTGTCATACGCAATATCCGTACGCTATAAAAATGTTATATAATAGTTTAACGTGTTCAAACCAGAATATGCATCTATAATTTAAAATCCGATTTATTCTGTTTATCTGCTTAAAATTTAAATATTACAAAAAAATTTCATTCCATTTCCTCTTCAGCCGATTCAATTCATTGATCCATTATCATCTTCCAATGCCCGCTGTGCCGTCTTAAGCATGAAGTCTCTGACGTTCTATTTAAACTTTGACTTTTATATATGATTTAATTTGTGGTTTGGTAGACCGTCCGGAACTTTTAGCATAGACAGGCTCCAATGTTCCTTGCGCAATATCCGTGGTAATTCGTGCGAATTAAAATAATTATGACCCTCTCCCTAGCGAAATTAAATTTTGTAACGATTAGTCATGGATTAGACACGGATAGTTTTAAAAATGTAGTAGTTAACCTTTAACTTGCTCTCATAACTTCTTATTCTCAGTACCCTCATAGTTTAGCACGCTTTTATCATCAGTGTTGTTTCGCTTGTGGCAAAGAAGAGTAACGCGGAGAAATTAGACCGTCGGTGTACAATTTACCACACGTCATAATAAGTGTAATATTTGCATAGAACATTTTTTACTACCACATCTTAGTTAACGTAAGTAATTCATAGAAAAAAAATTACTACACCTCTACGTTAGCGTTATATTTTAATTTACAAAAAATGTTTACCAATAATCTTTCAAAAATTAACTCCAACT
This sequence comes from Sphenella marginata, assembly GCA_951509765.1. Lineage (NCBI taxonomy): Eukaryota > Metazoa > Arthropoda > Insecta > Diptera > Tephritidae > Sphenella > Sphenella marginata. Next base: position 33,421,458 of record OX608083.1, on the reverse strand, counting down.
ATAAGTAAAAAATGGCAAGTTAAACAAATATGACCATAGAAGATATTACGAGACTATTGGAAGATGATGAGGCCAAATGCATAAATACCTTTTGAGCAAGACGGTCGCCTAGGCCTGAGCCAAAAGGTGGTTTTTCATAACGAAAATGAGGAAGCCAATCAAGCGCCATGCCTCAGAGCCAACAGTGCTCGCCACCAACAAATACATTTAGGGTGTCACAGGTGTCCCGCACCTCCCGTTCTATAAAGAACAAAATGTTTTTAACATTTGCGCAACACGGTCATCAGAACCTGAGCCAAATGATTTAATAAATACCTTTTGAGCAAGACGGTCGCCTAGGCCTGAGCCAAAAGGGTGGTTTTTCATACCGAAAATGAGGAAGCCAATCGCGCCATGCCTCAGAGCCAACAGTGCTCGCCACCAATAAATACATACAGGGTGTCACAGGTGTCCCGCACCTCCCGTTCTCTAAAGAACAACAATTTTTACATTTAGGCAAACATGGTCGTCAGCACCTGAGCCAAATGAATAAATCCAATTTGAGCAAAACGGTCACATAGAACCTGAGCCAAATAATAAAATAAAATAAAAAAATAATAATAAATTAAAAAACAAATCGCCTTCTCTAAAGCTTAGACACCGACCATACGTTTATGGCAGACGATTTACAGTAAAACCGGATAACAGACCTTTAACATTTTTATTATCTATGAAAAATCCAGCATCTAAACTAACTAGAATCAGACTAGATTTGGAAGAATATGTTTTTGGAGTGGAGTACATAGCTGGAAAAGAAAATTACGTAGCGGACGCACTATCACGCATAGATATCAAAGACCTAAAAGATATGTCAGTACAGGCTTGTAAGATATTAAAAGTTACGACAAGATCGGAAACTAAAAAGCCTACCAGTAGTATTAAAGATGAAGAAGTCGTAAGTCACAAAGAGAACCCAATAATATATGAAGCGCTATACAAATACGAAGTGAAAAAGCCAGCTCGTTTTCGATCCACCGAAATTATATTTCAAAAAAGGAAAGAAAATTGGTGGTGAAATAAATACTAGCGACCTAATTGTTGAGGCGAACATTGATTTAGGCCAATTCTTTACCAGGCTTAGCAGAGAAGCCGGCAATTTAGGAATTAGAAAAATAGAGTTGTCCTTAGGAGACAAATTGTTTAAATATAATTATACTCGAGTAAATGAATTTAAAGAAATTGGTACCAAAGTTCTCAAAAATTTAACAATTGCATTGACTCCGGAGGTTATGCATGTGACCGAAAAAGAAAATATTAAAAAGATTCTTCAAAAGTATCCCGACGATCCTGTTTTTGGTGGCCACCCAGGAATAAATCATACGTTAAATAAAATCAGACAAACATACTAAAAATATGAAAAATGACATAGGAAAATACATTAAGATATGCGATGAGTGTAATAAAAATAAAATACATAGAAATTTAATGGAAATTTATTGTATGTAACCTAACTAAGTATTTGGTTGCGATACCAATATCAAGCAAGCACGCAAAGGTATTTGCCAAAGCTATATTCGAAAACTTTATCCTGATATATGGATGTATGAAAACCATTATGACGGATATGGGATCCGAATATAAAAATAGCGTGTTTGAGGAATTGTGTAAAATTTTGAAAATCGAACAGAAAACTTCTTTTCATAAAGATTTTGTCAAATATGAGGGCTTGGAGTAAATATGTATATGTAAAGCTGCCATTAGGCCCGTCCACAATGAAGACGACGGCGGCGAACGACAACGACGAAAAACTGAAGCTTGACGATGTTTGCCGTCAAGCATTAGCGACATGATTATAATGAGAGCAGGTGCGCATCATCTTGAAAAGTAGAAAAAAATGTTGTAAAAAGTGTGAAAGAGACATATTCTGTAATAATTGGAACTTATTTTACAAGTTATTTACTCTTTCTTTCGTTTTTATTGCCAAAAAAACCAAACACCACCACCTGCCGCTTGTCAAAATAGAATTAGATTTAATCTGGCGACAGGGGCATCTGTGATTGATTGCCGCTTTGTCGCGTCGTGTTCAAAAAATTCCTCCCCATAAGAACACGTGTAAAAATAATTTGACAGATGCCGCTTGTCGTTTGCCGTTTTCATTCTGGTTACCACTATTATGGCAAGCATCGGCGCTTCATAGATCTTAAGATCAGACAAACATGTTACGCTCTTCACACAGACAAGTTGCGCTCTTTGCCTACCAAACCATTTAGTCGTCGCTGAACAAGTGGCAAAACAATATCGCGCATGGTTGTCGCGTATTTGCGCAGCGAATGTGAAAAATACTCGTATGTATGTACGTACGTATAATTGGCGGGAGTAGTAAAAATTATAGGGGTAGTATGTAAATAAAAAAAACTTAATCAAGCAGTAAAATAAAAAATGTTTGGCATAATATGTTAAAAAAAAAACTATGAATATTTAGGTATTTTTATGTAAATTAGCGGGGCTATTATTGCACAAACAAGTATAAAAAAATTGAATTAAAAAAAAATTTTTTAAAATTAAGAAATTTTTGGGAAATATTCCATTAAACATTACCCAGCAAACACAACCTCTAACGTTAGAGAAATACTGTAGTTTTACATTAGAATTCTAATTTAGTTCTCTAATCGAAAATCACGTTAGAGAACTAGGCTAGAGGGCGATTAGAGAAACACTCGAATAGCGAAGATGCGTGTATTGTCAAGTATTGTATTTATAAACTAAGGTATAAAAACTTTGAATTTTATTCCCATTAGATATTTAAGCTTAAAACATGTCAAACATATTTAAAGCAATCAATTTATCGTCAATTTATCGAAATAGAATTAAACAAGAACAATTGGATTTCATTTCAGTTAGAAATTTCTCATTAGAATTTCACGTTAGAACTCGAATCGATAACTAACCTTTTTCTCGATATCGAGAACTAAGTCCCCTTTTTGTCGAGAATGCTATAATTCGCGACAGTTTCACAAATCGTTCTCTAACCATCTACCTTAGAGAATAACATTAGAATTCGAGTCGTTTTCTAGTCGTCCTCTAACCTTAATGTTTGCTGGGTAACAAGCAAATGACGCGAAAATCAATTGGTTTGACCCTGTAAAAAACGTTGGAGTATGGGAGTACTCCAACATTTATCCTCATTCATACAAAAAGGTGGTCCAATTTATAAGCCCATGTCCCATGGATGAAAGAGATAAGGTTTAGCCATCACATGTGTGAGAAAAAAGTATTTTTTTCGCGTGACGTATGCGGTGTGTTGTCAACCTGAAAAAGCTGTCAAATACCATACATTTCAAGAAAGAAAATATAAACAACCTAACAAAAGTTGCTAAATAATAATATTTAGTGCGGTAATCATCCAAAATAACTTCAATACGGACGTAATCAGTTTGTATAAATCGTATTAAAAGTATAGAAATCCCTTTACATTGAATTTCTTAAGGAAATTCAAATGGAAAGTTTCGGTCCTCAGATCAGTGAGATTGTAAACAGATATTTCGCGTATAAAATTAGGAAAATTTGTGCAGTGGTTTAAAAAATAATGCAATATCATGTCAGATTTACGATAATAAATGCATTAAATAAGTTTCGACTATGTGATTTAGAACTATTTACTCATTTTAAATGAAGTCCTCAAAGCCGTGTACCAGTGCAAATTTTCATGTAGACATTGGTACAAAATACTAATTATATAAAGTTTTAATGCATTTCTTTCTAAAAAATTGCTAAATATCTATTATTTAATGTTTCATTTCGATAATAATTGTATTAAATACGTTCCGGCAGTGTAATTTTAGAAATATTTACTCATTTTAAATGAGGTCCTCAAAGCCGTGTACCTGTGCAATTTGTATGATGTTTTACTTAAATAAATACATACTTGCATACGAAAAATACCAAATCATTAAAAAGATTTTGTTTCATTTTAAGTGGCTTTATTTTATATACATATATTGTTTATACGTACAATACAAATGAAATTCTGTAAAGGAAAATATTTGACAAAAATGGAGCCACATTCGTTGGGAGTTTTCATACTCTGGAAAGTGGAAAAACCCAACTTTTTTATCTTTAGGTTTATGGGAATTTGCGCAATTTAACACTGCGCACTTCATTTTTATTAATGAAATAACCAAATATTTTTTTTTTACAAGAATTCACACAGAATAAACAAAACAAATACTGTATTGGGCCAATAGATGAACACCGCATACGTCACAGAAAGTCAGCTGTTTTATTCACAATATGGCGGCAAAGTTGATGGCTTAATCTTGTATAATTGATTCATGCCCATGTCCGGCGATTGGATCACCTAATCCATATCGGAGCACCCTGCTAAATAGTCTATGGAACACCTACGTGAGAGTACTTTGAAAATGCTGCCAAAAGATTACTCTATAGAGTACTATGCAGTAAAGCGAGAGAGGGAGTATGTGTTCTTTTTGAGGACCACCTACTCCCTCTCTCGCTTTGCTGTTGAATACTCCATAGAGTAATCCGATAGGAGTATTTTGGGAGTACTCTCATGTAGGTGATCTATAGAGTATTCAAAAGCAAAGAAATGAAGTACTCCGAGTCGGATTAGGTGATCCAATTACCGGCCATCGCCATATAAATTGGACCACCTTTTTTATATGAGCGAGGATAAGTGTTGGAGTACTCCGATACTCCTTAGGGAGTACTCTATGGACTATGGAACGGAGTATTTCGGTTTTTTGCAGGGGAGCGATGAAAGCGCACTTACTAATACGCATGCATTTACAAATCTGCCGATGCTTGCATTATGGATACTTAGCATAGACTTGACTTGACTTGAGAACTGTCACTTAGCACTTAGAAAAATATCAAGAGAGCACACTAGCCAGTTTCAAATAAGAGTAAAAGTTTCCCATATAGAATTGCTTTTTAAAAGTAATCGTGTGATTTTTTACATATAACTCAGTAAAAAGTACCAAAACGCATTTTCTTGGCATTAGGTTTCGACAATCAGTATATAGTCAATGCCAAAAAAAACTATAAAGCATTTTGGGAGGAAAAAAAATTTTTTTTAGGTTAGCCTAATTTGAATTGTATTTACTTGACAGTAAGTTTTGCGGCTGCCATATGAATAATATACATCCAAAAATTCTTATCTCTATAGAATAGTTGGAGGATTTTATTTAAAATGTTAAAAAAAAGGTATGGCAGCACACAGTTCTCTCACGGCGCTCACTAAACTTACAATTTACATAGAAAATCAAAACTCAACAGAATTCTAAGTCAAGTCAACCCAATAAGCAAAATACGCTTACTATAAGCTTACAATAAACTTACTTTTGTAATCTTTAAGCTTGGAAAACGTTTACTATAATCATTGGAAAACATTGTACACTCAACGAAAGTGGTCCCTTTTTAATCAATTGGAATTGATGCTTGGAAAACAATGTTTAATAAACATTTTATTCAATGTATAGTAAGGGTTTGTTGAAAACTGATTGATAAAACTCCAATTTGGGCGACAACGGTGAAAACGGGCCAATAGCCTAACGAATATGTTGTGGGATTTTGCTCAGAAGGTTGCGAGTTCGAATCCCGACCATTTCCCTAATTTTTTTGTTTTTTTAATAAATTCTTATTTGGTGCAAGAGGATATAAAGGGCCAATTTTTGGCGTGCTGCGTGCAATTTTTATGCAGTCTACATCTGCAAGGCAAATTTGTGCATTTTTTCTGAGAAGCCTTTCATGACACCCGTTTTAAAAAACCTTTTCAAATAATTTTTCATGTTGCCTGTACAGGGGTTCGAACCTAGGTCCTTCTGTGTGGTAGGCCAGCTGCACTACCGCCACACCACGATGCCCATATAACAAAATCAATATAAATGAATCATGTAAATTTTAAAACATTATTTTTGAAAACTGACAAATTTTTCACCTCGCTGAGAGTTCACCTCAAGTTATTTCTCCAAGACTACCACACCATTGGAAAAACATATACGAGTATAAACGTTTGTGAAATTTTTTTGTTACAAACTCGTTTGGAAAGCATTTACTTTTTACGGTTGGAAAACATTGTTTAATAAACTAGCTTAGTTCATTGTTTATTGGGAAGTAGGGTAATCGGATACATGCAAACTTCATTAAACAGAACGCTAAGTGGCAGTTCCAAGTCAAGTCAAGTCTATGCTAAGTATGCATAATGGCTGCTTTAGAATTTACATAGAAAATCAAAACTTAACAGAATTCTAAGTCAAGTCAAGTAGGGTAATCGGATACATGCAAACTTCATTAAACAGAACGCTAAGTGGCAGTTCCCAAGTCAAGTCAAGTCTATGCTAAGTATGCATAATGGCTGCTTAAGAATTAGAGTAAATATGTATAAGGAAATGTTTAGAATATCTATATATATAAAAATGAATTGGCGTTCGTATATCCCGTAAGATCTCTGTATCGGCTCAACCGATTTTAAATATTTTTTCTTTAATGTTTCCAATCTGTTCAGGTACCATTTACCACATAAATATTTTTATTTCTAATCTCAATTTAAAATTTTTTAAGCTAATACTCAATAACGGCTTAACCGATTTTCGAAATTTTTTCTTTTCTTTATTGTATTGGGCATAGTGTTTATTTATATAGAACAAAACATTTTCTAAATCCTCAATCTCATCATATATTAGCTAAAGAAGTTTAGCTACCATATAAGTTGTAGTCAGTTGAGATCACTGGTGTTCTAACTGAAATGTTCCTGTAGGGAACTTAATGCCTTCCAGATTTTTTCCGTTTTATATTTAAATACACATGGTGAATTCCTTTTCGCTACTTTGGCGAATGTTGAATAAGTGAATACAACAACCAAAAGTTTTGATTGTGAATATAGGTTGTTGATTGTGAATATAGGTTGTTATTCCGTCCTTTTTCATAATCTACATCATCGTGAAGAAGTTGCAATCTATATATATAAAAATGAATTGGCGTTTGTATATACCGTAAGATCTCCGTATCGGCTCAACCGATTTTAAATACTTTTTCTTTAATGTTTCCAATCTGTTTCAGGTCTCATTTACCACATCAATTTTTTTTTGTAATCTCAATTTAAATTTTTTTAGCTAATAATCTATAACGGCTTAACCGATTTTCAAAATTGTATCTTTTCTTTATTCTATCGGACATAGTGTTTATTTATATAGAACAAAACATTTTGTAAATCCTCAATTTAATCATATATCAGCTAAGAAAGTTTAGCTACCATATAAATTGTAGTCAGTTGAGATCACTGGTGTTCTAACTGAAATGTTCCTGTAGGGATCTTAATGCCGCACAGATTTTTTCCGTTTTATATGTAAATACAAAATTTACTTGACTAAATGGTGAATTCCTTTTCGCTACTTTGGCGAATGTTGAAAAAGTGAATACAACAACCAAAAGTTTTGGTGTGAATATAGGTTGTTATTCCGTCCTTTTTCATAATCTATATATATAAAAATGAATTGGCGTTCGTATGTCCCGTAAGATCTCCGTATCGGCTCAACCGATTTTAAAATTTTTTTCTTTAATGTTTCCAATATGTTTCTGTGATGATGCTTTAACGTAGCGTTTTCATCAAATCATGGCCGGTATTCTTAACTGACTAAACCTGGGTAAGTTAAATAGTTTTGTTCAGATACTGCAAAAGTGTGGCTGAAATGCATAAGAGCTTTTGGTTGGTAAGTCCAATGAACTACTAACAATTTAGCAGCGTCTTCTAAGTTAACTTATTCAACGCAAACCATGTAGTGCAGGATAATTTTAAGACAAAGGTAACCCAACAAACAATTTTGTTTGATATCACCTTGAGATGCATTTTAGGTCAAATGCCTTTCTCAAATCTCCAAGGTTAATTCTCAACAGCACCTCAATAGTTTAGTTATAGCATTCTCAACTTCAAAGCACTTTTTTAAAATAGGAATTTCAGTGATTCTCAAGTTGAGAATGCATTAAATCTCAACTTCATCTTAAGGGCAATTCCCTTACTGGGCAATTTCTCAACTTCATCTCAAATAATGCGCAAGTTGAGAAATAACGTTGGAGAACAAAGCTTAAACTCAAGTTGTGAGGAAAGCTGAATCTCCACTTGAGAATCAAGGCATTATCAAAAGTTGGAGAAAAAAATTGTCTATGTTTGTTGGGAACTTAGACATATATCTTTTTTTTAAGCTATACTTTTTTTTTAGATACTATTGCTTGGTAACTCAAAAAAATTCACTTCAAGGGTTAATTTAACAGCTACAACAGCTAAATTCCGGTTATCGTTAACCGGCTTCTGTGAAAACAGCTCTATGGAGTTAATGACCTAACCAGCCCCATGAGAAAACACCTGTTTGGTAGTTGCGGGGAGAGTGGTGTTAGTGGAGAGATCTTTAGTACGTAGGTGCAACTGTGAGGTTGCGAGTTATGCATACAGCTATGCCGGTGTAGCTGTAGTCATGAGAGTTTCCCGAAACAAAAAATAAATAAAGTATGTCCACCAAAGCTGATAAAAAATCAGAAGGTATACCCGAGAAGCTCACTTTTTTGGTTATGATATTATTTCATTGGAACTACGAACTTGAACCTGGAGAGCATAGAGGTGGATACCGCTAATTTACCAAAAATGAAACTACTATTTTTAAACGTGAAACTTCTATTTTTAAAGTGTGAATTTGGGTGTAAAAAAAGAATATAAGAAAAGTTAATTAAAATGTTTGTTGTTTTCAAAAGGTCTCAAGGTGTACTAAGAAGGTGACCGCAAGAAATCAGCTGATTTTTACTTTTTTTATTTGAAGCTGAATTTCGATTGCCAACCTAGAGAGAAAATCTTCGTGTTTCATGATAAGTGTGGCAACATTGTTGTTGTGCGCCGTTGTAAGTTTGACAATCGAAATTCTAAATTACACTAACAAAATACATGGCAATTCAAGTTGCTCTCACCTTATCAGTACACCATGGTACTGGAAAATTATAACTTCTCAGTTCCCTGCTAGAAAAGTATGAACAATCTTTAAAGAACTATACATAAGGGAGTACCTTGGCAGAACAACGTCTGTCGGGTCAGCTAGTTTAGTATAAATAAGAGCAAAGCATTTCAATAAAGTGAATTATGTTTGACGCCTGAAGAAGGCATAATCATTGGAATTTTTTTTGGACTGCTGAAGCGACCTTACAGTATAGGGAGCGCCATCTCCTTCCTACTTCAGCAATGAGGAGACACAGGGTTGGTAAATTAATTTAGTCGCCCTTACTGAGCTTCGAACAGGATACTGTAACAGTTTAAATGTCTACCTATCCATAAACATGTTCGCTTTTCAAGAAATGTTCGTGGAGCTCAAGAAATGCAAAGTGCTGTTTAAAAACAATGTCCCAAAATAAAAAGGATCTTAATTTGCTTTGAACAACAGCTGCTATGCGTTATCTGGTTCTGTTTTCTGCAACGCCTTTTATTACATGATTTTTGACTCAGGTCTTTATGGCTTGTGACCACAGGAATTTTAAAAAATCTATGTTTTCCTTTTCTCTCTCTATGTCAAAATTAAAATACAACTTTCAAATTACAATATCTTACCGTTAATCCCATATGCCCTATACTGTTGTCATGCATATTATCCAAACCCCATAATATCTGTCTCACATAATTAGCGATATCTCTTTCGCTATAGTAATCTCGCTTTAGTAAGTTGTCCTTAACCAATTCTCCACCAGCTGCTAATTCCATAACTAGGCTCACATTTTTATCAAGATCATAAGCATCATGAAGTCGAATGAGATTTTTATGATTGAGTGCGTTCATTATATCAAGCTCATTGAGCATAAATGGCCGCAATTCGTGTCGACCATACATTATTTTAGCTGCATAGTTATGTCCTGTTGCACGTTCAACAGCATGATATGTGATGCCTTGTGTACCACGACCTAACTCATCGCCTATATCATATTTATCGTTATAACGGTTTTGCTTTGCGCGAATATACGGTTGTCTTCCATATGTTTTATATATATACGCATCCTCATCTTCCTCTATATGAACCATTACTGATGTGCTCACGGTCCCTGCCACATTTCGGGCACTTATCGAATAAAGTCCTCCATCCTTAATAATTGCGTCGTTGATTGAAAGTACATAAATATTGGGCTCATAAAAATTGATCTAAAATAAATCAGAGCAAATATATGTATATATGTAAGTAAATATCAGTCATAATTACATGTATTTAGCTGTTTGCCAACCTTTTTTTTTATCAAATACAAAAATTTCTATAGTCGAAACATTTAACGAGTGGTCAGACCTAAGTTCAGCGGAATATGCATTTAAAATACCTAACTAAGGTGAAAATGCATACTGTCCGATTGGCAAACGGCTCTTATAACTAAATTTTGTGTGACTATATACCTTTATACGGGAACTATCAGCCAAAGGTTGCCAGTCTTTATACCATCTGATTTCGGGTACTGGTTCGCCAACTATATGAGCTTCTAATCGGCCATTCTTTCTCATCATTATATAGGTCTCGTCTGGTCGTTTAAGGAATCGTGGATAGTCAGCTATCTTCAGCTTCACTCTCTGCCTAGCTTCCCCATGTTCATTGGTTGCAACTGCTTCATACCAACCAACGTCTCGTTCTAGCATTCTTTTTTATAAAAGAGAAAAATACAACTTATAATAGCTATAATGGTACATATCCGGATTATGAGAGAAAGAAAAAAAATCAGGTAGACGCTTAGGAACATCCCGACGGAGCTCTAAAATTTTACTGATTTCAAAACGAAATGGGACAGTTGGCTATCTTCTTGACGCTGCACAAGCTAACTATCGAAAGCTTATAATTCGATGAAACGTCGACATAGTTCAGTAAATTAAAACTAAAGGCCAAGAAAGTGAAATGTAGGAGTCAAAGCCATTACCTTAGTTTTAATGGTGCTAGTAAAATTGTTAGATTGGTGTTTTGAATGCTAGTCCAATTTTCGGTAATTGTTACAATGCGTGCCCAAAAATGTCGGGAGGGGTATTAAGAGACGCATTTCGGCCCCATCAAGTTGATTTCTCTTTATTAATGCACAGCTTTTCTAATGTACGAGTATAAGTAATAAAAAGAACGAATAGCCAAATCTGCACCTTATTTTTTAAATTTTGAAAGTGTATTTTTAGTCGACTCTACCTACATATATAATAGTTTTTTCTATACTTAGCCTTCAATTACTCTTCTGGCAGTCGACATTAAGTTTTTTTAAGCATTCAGTAACTTTCAAACAAAATCGCCAGAGCTGCACCTTATCATCAACTTTGCCGACTTCTGGCAACACTTTATCCCCGACCTAGAGTTCTGGCAATTATTTTACCTTATTTCTAGAGTTAATAACTACACAACCCCAATACCACCCCCCCCCCCCCCCCTACATTTCAGAACTGCACCTTATCATTACATTATAAAGAAAAATTTTACAGCCTTGTCGACTTCTGCCAACCCTTTATCCCCGACCTAGAGTTCTGCCAATAATTTTACCTTATTTCTAGAGGTAAAATCTGTAACCTCTCCAAATTTCAGAACTGCACCTTATGATTTTTTTTTCAATAAAAATTTTACAACTTTGTCGACTTCTGCCAACCCTTTATCCCCGACCTAGAGTTCTGCCAATACTTTTACCTTATTTCTAAAGGTAAAAACTGTAACCTCTCCAAATTTCAGACCTGCTCCTTATGATTTTTTTTTTTCAATAAAAATTTACACGTTTGCACGCACGCCAACGCATCCCTCCCCGGGAAGGACTTCTGCCGGCAACGCTACACCGATTCTCAACTAGTAAGGAACGTATTTATATCATCACTTTTACTGCACCTTATAATTTTTTTTTTTCGTAGCCAGCTCTTAGGGCCGCTTTCATAAAAGCCGGTAACCTCTAACCAGAGTTTAATTGACGTATTTTGTATGGTTAGCTGTCAAATTAATAGCCGATTAGGCTTAACCGGCTTTTATGAAAGTGGCCCTTAGTCTATTGATACCTTTGACCAAATGTGCAGTGTCATGAGCTGTTCACGCAAAACCAACCGATGGCCAATGTGTCAATTTTTTGGTATATTGAACATGGCTTTTATTGGCAGCAACATTATTTATTCACACAACGTATTCCAAACAAATAAAAAACCTCTCAGTCGTTCCGCTTTTATGAAAAAATTGCATTCTGCCCTTATTCAAAGTAATTTGACAAACAGACTTGAAGTACCAGCATTGGTCTACGTCGTCGCGATTAAATATTGAAAGTTGTATTTCTTTTGATGAAAATGCTACAGATACTAACCGCCAAAAAACTGTAACAAAAAAGAGAAAGGTTTGCGCAATTTGTCATCCCAAGAGACGGATGACGAAATCATTTTGTGCAAAATGTAAAAAAAGTCTTTGTGGGGAGCATAAAATAGAACTTTGTGCCTCTTGTACAAAATGAGAACTTTCATTCCGTTAAGTATTTTATGTTTTCAGTAAATAGTATTATCTTTATGAAAAAACGCCATTCAGTGAAAATATGTTATTCAATTCCCTGCAAACCGCCGCTAACCACATTTTCCAAAAATACCAACACATATGCATATTTAGATTCCCATATTTCCAAAGTTTTGGAATGATTTTGTTAACCTTAGGTGAGCAAAAAAAAATTGCTCTAACTTTTATTAAAATATGTGCCCATAAGTACCAAACATATTTGCTAGGGTTAATGTGCACAAGAACTGTGAAAAAGAGAAAACCTTGCTTATTTTGTAACATTCATTATGTTATGAGTGCGAATGAAACAGCAAGAGCTTTTCAAAAATATCCCAAAATCAAAATTTCAGCGCTATTGTCAAAAAAATTTTCAAACATTGCATAAGCTGAAATTTTTGACATATATAAAAAAAATTAAATATCAAAAGAAAATTTAATGGAAAAATATTCATTCAATTATTTATGTGCATATAAGTATTTGCAAATGGCAAGCAAAGTAAGAAATGAATTTTTAAAAATTTTTCGACATGAAGTTTACATTTAGGAATTCATTTTAGATGAGGATGGTCCTGCGGTTTCAAAGATGCAGTCCGAGTTGATTCTTTCCTTTTTAAATTGGAATTGGAGATGGTTTCTGCCAACAAAGCCAAAGAAGCTTTTTTTTTTTTTTGTTTTAGTGAAAAGTTATTAGTGAAAAACCGAAAATTGACCCGGGTCAGATCCCCAATTCGGGGCCCGATCCACGTTTTTTATGTGCATGAAATTTCGAGTTCGCAGAATTGATACTGAGGTCAAAACGCGCCTTTTGAAACCCGTATCATATTATTAGCTAATTTATTAGCAGTTGAGTGCCAAAGGAAACAAATACCGAAGCGAGAATTCGTGTTTTAAATGAATGTTGAAATTGATGTGCAAATTGTTTTTATTATTGGATGAAAAACATTCATGTAAATGTTTGTTATGAAACTGAGTCACTAGTGGCAATTACTGAAATGTTTGCATATGTACCTAGAGGGACAAATGCAGCGCCAGAAATAGTTGATGATGTGAACTATTGTTGAAGTTAATCAGTTGTAATTAATGGTGATCCCGATGTAGAAGGTAAATAAGAATTTTTATTGCTGATTGGTTATTGCAAGTGATTTTTTTAAGCGAGGCAGTCTATGCATAAAGTTGTTCCGCCGAAAAATACTGGGGATTGCGTTGCCGGACTGGAATCGGATAAGCGTCACTTTTTTAAAGCGGTGGCAAAGTTGATCTGACACTAAATGCACTACCGCCATACATAATATCGTTACCAAATAGCACTTTAACATCGGCACCACCATTAACTACAACTGACTAACTTCAATATGCAAAGATTTCAGTAATTTCCTCTAGGGTACCACCGGTTCAGTGCATAATATTTAATTAATTTTGAAAGTGGAGTGTCAAAAGACACGTCTTGACCCCATAATTAATAATCCAGCATAGAATTACCGATGAGACACTTCTGAAATAATTTTTCAACGCTTGCAGCAAATCAAAACCAAGTTTTGCATTTGCAAGCAGCTGTTTTTTATGTGATGGATTGAGCTTATCGATCCTTTGAAAAGGTATCGATAACGTTCACGCATTGATCTGGTTTAAACACCGGTTATGTAAGATCCATCCTACGTCAGCTGCTAAAATACCTTAAAAAAATTTTCAAATCATGTTTTCGTTTTGCGAATATTTGTGGTATTGGATGTTTGTGTTAAGATTCAACAATTTCTTAACGATTATAACTTTTTGCGAACTATGTTAACATAAAACTAGTACTTAAGTCTTTGAAAAACACCTGACATCCCAAATATCCGCAAAAAGATAAACATAGTATTACAAGTGATCTACTTTAGAAAGTTATATTTATTTATAATGTAGGTATGTAAATAAATACAGGTTTTAATACACATCTGTTTGAATAACTAAGTTATAAAAGAAAACATTGTAAATACTGCTTTTTATACTACTGTATAAATTCTATTTTTTCTCTCGTAGTTAATTAAATTAAATAATTTTACTTAAACCTTAAGCTAAGAATAGTTTGTATAAAAAACTTTGTTAATAAACAAATATTTAATTTAAGTATGTCAAGCCTAATTGTTAGGATTAGTAAACCATATTTCTTTTAGTTGATATTAGTTTTAATATACATATTAAGAAACTATCAAGTATATATATATATTTTATATTATAAAATACCAAATTAAGCTATAGATAAGTTTCATAAACTCTAAGAATGTAATCAAATTCTAGGCTTATTATTAATCGATTCATCTATATATAAAAATGGAGCCTATTTTCCTTGCTGACGCTATAACTCCAGAACGGCAGGACCGAATTAAACGAAATTGCACGTAGTTTTTGATTGAGCCCGACATGGTTTATGGCCAAAAAAAGTATAAGAAACCGGGAAGGTTTTGGAGATATTCCACAAAATGTGGACCAGGGGTGACTCCAGAAAGTGTTTGTACGATATGGGTGTCAAATGAAAGCTATTGATGAGTGTTCTAACATGGAGTGGTTTTGAGTCCCATATGTGGTCCCGTTTCCGAGATATTGACCCAAATGTGGACTAGGGGTGACTCCAGAAAGTGTTTGTACGATATGGGTATCAAATGAAAGGTATTGATGAGTGTTCTAACATGGAGTGGTTTTGAGTCCCATATGGGGTCCCGTTTCCGAGATATTGACCCAAATGTGGACCAGGGCTGACTCCAGAAAGTGTTTGTACGATATGGGTATCAAATGAAAGGTGTTGCCGAGCGCTTGAACATCGTGTAGTTATTAGTCCCATATAAGACCCCGTATTCGAGGTATTTCCCAAAATATGGACCAGGTGTGACCCCAGACGGGTTTTCTACAATATAGGTATGAAATGAAAGGTATTGATGAGTATTTAAAAAAGAGGTGATTTTCAAGACCCTATGCGACCCGTTTTCCGAGATATCTACCAAAATGTGGACCAGGGGTGACCTTAGAAGGATTTTATACGATATGGGTGTCGAATAAAAGGTGTTGATGAGTGTTTAAAAAAGAGGTGATTTTCAGGACCCTATGCTACCCCGCTTACGAGATATCCAAAAATGAGGACCAGGGGTGACCCTGGTATAATATAAAAATAAGTCGGAAAGCAGGAAAATAATGGAAGTCATTTTCCACATACAGCGCACGTTCTTTCAAACGCAAAATTAAAACCGGTATTGTGTTCACTGTGAAATTGAAAAATGTATAGTAACTCATCAATTGAGAACGGCTGGACCGATTTCACTAATTTTTTTTTTGTATTTGTTTGTGCCCCGAGAAGGTTCTTCAGAAAGAAAAAGTTAAAAAGTTTCTGGAATCCTGAGATATTGACCGAAATGTGGACCAGATACCCCGAATGTATTTTAACAATATGCGTATCAAATTAAAGGTGTTGACGAGAGTTTTCTCAAGGAACAGTTTTCAGGTTCATCTGCGAACCCGTTTCCAAGATATTGACCATTAGGTGGACCAAGGCTGACCCAAGAATAAGCTCATATAATAAAGCTATCATATCAAAAGTGTTGATGACTGTGTCCGCTTAGAGTGAATTTTAGATTCATCTGAATTCAGGAAAAAAATTATCATACAAAAGCTTTTTCATAGAGCTGTTTGCCTTACCTTATAAATAAAAATGAATGTGTGTCTGTGTGTCCTTTATGGGCGTCCAAAGTACTCAACCGATTTTTATGAAATTTTCACAGTATATTCTTGAGATCATGGGTTAAAGCATAGGCTATATTAATTTTTGGAAAAGTGGGCGGTGCCACGCCCCCAGGCTATATAAAACTACAATTCTTCATAACTCTGAACATATTTGGTCTAAATTAATGATTTTTGGATATATGTGTCCTTTGGTCAAGATTTATGTAATTTTGGAAAAGTGGGCGGTGCCACGTCCACATTTTTTGTGTTTTGTTTGTACTTCAATAATGTCCAAAGTTTATGGTCGATCTCTTTTAAACTTTCAAGATTGGTTCAGAAGATTGTTGTGTACGATTTAGGCTATATCAATTTTTGGAAAAGTAGGCGGTGCCACGCCAACAGGCTATATAAAAATTAAATTCTTCATAGCTCTGAACATATTTGGTCTAAATTAATGATTTCTGGATATGTGCGTCCTTTAGTCACGATTTATGTAATTTTGGAAAAGTGGGCGGTGCCACGCCCCTTTTTTTTTGTTTTGTTTGTACTTCAATAATGTCCAAAGTTTATGGTCGATCTCTTTTAAACTTTCAAGATTGGTTAAGAAAATTGTTGTGTACGATTCAGGCTATATGAATTTTTGGAAAAGTAGCCAGTGCCACGCCCCCAGGCTATATAAAATTTAAATTCTTCATAACCCTGAACATATTAGGTCTAAATTAAAGATTTTTGGATATGTGTGTCCTTTAGTCAAGATGGATATAATTTGGGAAAAGTGGGCGGTCCCAAGCCCACATTTTTTGTGTTTTGTTTGTACTTCAATAAGTTCAAAGTTTATGGTCGATCTTCTCTAAATTTCCAGATTGGTTCAGAAGATTGTTGTGCCACGCCCCCAGGCTATATAAAATTTAAATCATCATAACTTTGAATATTTTTGGTCTAAACTAATGATTTTTGGATATGTGTGTCCCTTGGTCAAGAATTATATAATTTGGGAAATGTGGGCCGTGCCACGCCCACATTTTTTGTATTCAGTGCTTTGTTTGTACTTCAATAATGTACAAAGTTTATGGTTGATCTGTTTTAAGCTTTTCCAATACGTTAAAATCTTCGTTGGGTACGACATACATAGGCTACATTTGTAAATTCTTTGGAAAAGTGGGCAGTTCCAGGACCACAAGCTAAGTAATATTTCAATTCGTTATATCCCTAAATGTATTTGCTTTAGTGACATTTTAACGTTCTTAAATCTTAATCAAAGCACTTAATTTTTTTTGTTTGTTATTGCCGTTCATACATATCCAGAGTATTATAGGTAGATATAGGATATAATTAAATAAGTACTAACTATACATCTGCTCAGCAGCGCATAATGGTTTTTGTCATACCCATTGAGTTCAAAAGATCCGTTTTTTGAGTTGGACATCCAAAAAATTTATTTGTTTATACCAAAGACTTTAAAGCCAGAAACATTGTATATCCTAAAACACTGCAATAAATGGAATGTTAAAAGTTAAAGTAAAATATTTGAAAATGTATTTCTAGGGAAGTCACTGGTCAGGCAGAACAACGTCTGCCGGGTCTGCTAGTACTGTTTAAATATGAAAAATTACAAAAGTGTTTTTATATTAATAGAGATAGCTAAACCAAAGTACTATTTATAGTTTATTGCGTTAATTATAACTTATTTAGTACATTAGGAATGTAAATATTTGTTTTTAACTTACTTCTTCAAAAAAACTATTAAAATTTGTAAAGTATTGGACAATTAGCTGTAATATGATTTATTACCATGTATTAAAAAAAAAATTCATTAAAATATACCAATATATATTAAAAATATTGCATTTTTGTGCATTTTATTTGGAAAAAATGTGTAGGTATCTCCATTTGACAATAATCACTTCAACTGGTATTTCATTAACCAATTCAGCTAATAATATTAACCATATTTTAGCCACTTTGATAACCAATTCAACAGATAATATTCACCATATGTTAGCCAAAATAAAAACCAACTGAACGAATATTTCGGCCCACTATTTAGCCAAAACAAAAACCATTTGAACAACTATTTCCAACTAGGTGTTAACCAAAACATTAACTGGTTTTGGAAAGGGAAATTTTTTAAGACTGGAAGTATTGAAAAGAACAGCTATAGTTTTTGTTAATGGGAGAGTTCGATAAGTGCAAGGGAGATGCGAAGTCACACATATGGTTAAAATCTTCACGCCGCCTGAACAAAAATAGCCACTTTATAGACCATATGAGAAATTAATGAAACCCACTATTTAGCTACATTGGTAACCGGTATGTGGTTTGTAGGGTTGTTTAGTTTTTTTAAGTTTCTTAGGTTGTATTTTGTACAAAGATTTAAGAAAAACTGTTTGATATTGTTTTATTTAGAAGATATATAAACCAGGTATTGTGAATATATTAAGGACTTTGAGTAATGCCGTCGTCGAATCGACGAGGGATGACCTCTACGTTATAAAAATAGCTATGACCTTCTAGGGTTAATTGCATTTCATTGTCATGGAGTTTTGAACTATGTTCCAGGTTTCAAGTGTCTAATTCAGTCGGAAATTTCTAAGGGGAAATGAGCGGAGAAACAAAAAAGGGAGGACTAAAAGAAATTGTAGTATACAAGTTGTGCTGCATTCAGTTTTCCTGAATTCCAAAGATCTTACAGATTTCCCTTAAAACAGCTTAGGTGGATCAGCGGAAATTATCTCAAGGGCACGTCTATAGCCTTTGTTTCTCTAAGGTAATAAGAAGAGATAGACCTACCATTAAGCATACCAAAATGATCGGGGCGATGAGCTGAGTTGATTTAGCCATGCCCGTCTGTCCGTCCGTCCGCCCGTCTGTCAGTTTGAACGTAAACTAGTCCCTCAGTTTTAGGGATATATCGAGAGAATATTGAGTTTTACACATATATGTACGTGGTATTGGAACCCATAATTCTGATTTGCATGCCAACCTTGAACCGAAATAGGATTATTTTTGGAGAATTTATGAGTGATGACAACATTCATGAACATTCGCCAATATGGGAAAGGCAAAGGAGAAGTGTATTAAGTTTGGAATATCTAACTATATACGTGGACGCATATTGACACCCACACATATACACCTACATACATTTTGTAAGTATATATTTTGATGTAATTTAAGGCTAAGGCCCGTTTACTCAATGTCTGGTTAACTGCTTTATTTAGGGCCGCTTTCATAAAAGCCGGTAGCCGATAACCGGAGTTTAATTGACGTATTTTGTACGGTTGGCTGTCAAATTAATCACCGATTGGGCTTAACCGGCTTTTATGAAAGTGGCCCTTAGTCTTTTTCAGAAAACTGTTTAATCAATGGCCCATAATCATAGTCGTTGTTTAACACCCGTTTTAGTTAAAATCTTTACTTTACTTAAAGAGACATTTAAAATGTTGTTTAATCATAGTCATATTAAACAAAGATTTTAGCTAACATGAAAAGCAACAGGGTCCCCTTACGAAAAAAAATTAAGTTTGTTGCTGGTGATGAATTTCATATGAAAGGCTGAAAAAAACGTACATTTTGAACCCGACCGAGGTACATCTTACCGACCCAGAGACACCCTCGTTTTTACAAATTGCATTTTCTAAAAATTGTGGGCGTGGCAAGGTATCGAAATATTAATGACGGTAACAGGTACTTTTAAAGTGTGATTACTACGGAATGGCTTTATCGATTTCAAAGATCTTCATACCATTAGAAAGGTATTGACATTTGATTTAAAAAAAATACACTGCAAAAATTTGTTAGTACACTGAAAAAAAAAACAACAATAATTTTTCGCTGCAGAAAAAATTATTAATAGGTCTATAGCTCGTACCGAACCAGGATACTTCAAATATAAAGACCAGAAACAAAAGCTTGTTGTTTGTGTAAAATCTCAATAACAAAAAAACCAAGAGCAAATACTGTGACACCAAAACAGAGTTGTAATAAATCCATCATGATCCTATCTAATCGCCGGATGGCGCTGTCGGTTCATGAATTGGTAAAAAGTTGATTGAACAGGGCGTTGAAGGCAAAAAACCCAGCGTATTGTTAGCTCAATAGTTAGCAATGCGTGCCAAAATTTCTCTGATGAGTGAAGTTAGCAACTTCCGAAATGGATCTATAAGAAAAGCTATGGCGGTTGTCTCTAAATTTTGCCTGTTCAATTCACCAAAAACTTTTAATAATTAACAAAAAAATTATTAAGAAACCCAAAAAAAAAAAAAAAAACAACAATAATTTTTCGCTGCAGAAAAAATTATTAATAGGTCTATAGCTCGTACCGAACCAGGATACTTCAAATATAAAGACCAGAAACACAAGCTTGTTGTTTGTGTAAAATCTCAATAACAAAAAAACCAAGAGCACATGGTTGGCAATAACGTGACACCAAAACAGAGTTGTAATAAATCCATCATGATCCTATCTAATCGCCGGATGGCGCTGTCGGTTCATGAATTGGTAAAAAGTTGATTGAACAGGGCGTTTAGAAGGCAAAAAACCAAGCGTATTGTTAGCTCAATAGTTAGCAAAGCGTGCCAAAATTTCTCTGATGAGTGAAGTTAGAAACTTCCGAAATGGATCTATAAGAAAAGCTATGGCGGTTGTCTCTAAATTTTTCCTGTTGAATTCAACAAAAAACTTTTAATAATTAACAAAAAAATTATTAAGAAACCCAAAAAAAACAAAAACAATAATTTTTCGCTGCAGAAAAAATTATTAATAGGTCTATGCTCGCACCGAACCAGGATACTTCAAATATAAAGACCAGAAACACAAGCGTGCTGTTTTTGTAAAATCTCAATAACAAAAAAACCAAGAGCACATGGTTGGCAATACTGTGACACCAAAACAGAGTTGTAATAAATCCATCATGATCCTATCTAATCGCCGGATGGCGCTGTCGGTTCACGAATTGGTAAAAAGTTGATTGAACAGGGCGTTTAGAAGGCAAAAAACCAAGCGTATTGTTAGCTCAATAGTTAGCAATGCGTGCCAAAATTTGTCTGATGAGTGAAGTTAGCAACTTCCGAAATGGATCTATAAGAAAAGCTATGGCGGTTGTCTCTAAATTTTTCCTGTTCAATTCAACAAAAAACTTTTAATAATTAACAAAAAAAATTATTAAGAAACCCAAAAAAAAAAAAAAAAAAAAAAACAATAATTTTTTGCTGCAGAAAAAATTATTAATAGGTCTATAGCTCGTACCGAACCAGGATACTTTTAATAAAATTTTAAACTGCAAAAACACTTCAAAGATCAAGCGATTTTGAAAAATAATTTTTTTTTAGAAAGGTCTTGTTTGGTCAGATTCAACCCACAGTGCCAGCTTATTATTTCGGCATTCAAAATTATATACATAACTCTGAATACATTCTTGTATTCACATTTTTCTCGCTCATATGTCTTATGTATTTGGATTCTAACCGGCCTACTATTGTCTTTGCGGCTTACAAATTTAAAAACATTTTCATCAGTTGATTACCTATGGGACGGGGCCATTATTCTTTTTTTAAGTCTTGCACTCAAAATCATGCCATATTACGGGACCATTTAACTTATATGTATGTACATATGTATGGACAAATTACACTGGTTTACAGCCAAAATGCACCAGAGACGCCATAGTGAAATTCCTATGTAAAATCACCTCCTAATTCCGAAAATCAAAGTTATTTTTACTTGAATGGTACCGTTTTTGAGATATTTACGATTTACCGTTATTTCAAAAAACAAAAAAGATGGCTCCACTTAATCGTGTATATCTCAAGAACAAATTGAGCTATTCGAAAACGGTTTGAAAAATTTGAAAGCTTATAAACTATAATCAGTACATACAACACTTTTTGCTAGGTCCTGCAGATTCAAACATAGTGAACAAAAATATAAAAAAAATTTGTACTTTGCGAGGAAGCATCTCGAAAAATTTTTGTTTTTTTGCAGCTATTTTTTTCCCCCTCTAAGCTCTGTTTTATTACAAAAAAAACAAGCTATCAGTGAACAAAATCGATGAACTAATACAAAAGTTATAAGCATTCAAGTAAATATATCCATTTAATGCTTACGTACCCTACTGGTACATATGTGTTAGTATTCGTATATCAGTTAGTTAGCAGGTAAATTTTCGAAAAGTTATTAGATACAAAAAGCTGTTAGTGTCGTTTTCTCAAACCTAGGTACATTTTAAACAAGAGCATATTTTTGAGGCAGGTAGTGTTTTCTTTGTACTAGGGAACCTTTTTGTTTAGGTAGGCTTGAATTTTTACTGGATCTAAGTATAAATAAGAGTACATGCGCCTTGTTCCTTCATAATATCTGCAAGGTTCGCCGGATACTGTTCAGTTTATAATTGCAGTTTATAACCCGTCATTTACTTAAAAATAAAAAATGAATAAAAGGGCGCGAGAGTTTGAGTGTACAAATGATCCAGATATGTTCTGTTTCATCTGCGGTCAATTTATTGTTAAAAGTATGAGACGTGTGTTTTCAAATCCTTTGAAAGTTACATACTATAAGTGTTTTGGAATTGAGCCTAAAAACCATGGACTCGGAACACTGTGTGCACCACATGCCGGGTCGAATTGATTTCTTCGGAAACCGGAACAAAAAGGTACGTTGTAAAAATTAGGAATTTGTTCCCTTTTAATGCATAGCTGACTAATTTCTGAAACTATTTAGGCGACGTGTGAAATTTATTACACCAATGAAGTGGAGGGAACCAACTTGCCATTCAACGGACTGCTCTATTTGTACTACAAAAGTACTTGGGGTTGGAAAGTCCAGAAAAGTAACCTATGCGAGCGTATCTACAGTGTCATTACCAGAACTAATTTCAACAGAAGCGACATTGCCAGAATCAAATTTAACTTTAGTTCCGGCTCCAGTTTCATTGTCAACAGTAGTATCTGATTACGCGGCATCATGTTGTACTGAATTTCAAACGGACAACGAAAGAAATTCTTTGTCACAAGCACAACTCAATGATTGGATAAGGGATTTGGAATTGTCAAAGGAAACGCCTCTCGAATGCAACAATTTAAATTTGTTTCATCCGATGTTAAGGTAACATATTATAGAACTCGTCACGAAGAATTTTCCAAGTACTATACGAAGGAGGACAGTGTTTGTTACTGCAAAGACATTGCTGGTCTATTCAAACAATTTGGTGAACCATATGATTCAAAAGAGTGGCGATTGTTCATAGACGGCAATAAATTAAGTTTAAAGGCCGTATTATTGCATATTGGCAACCAAAAGCCATCTATCCCGATCGCGCATGCAGTGAATACGAAGGAAACATATGAGATAATGCAAAAATTGCTCAAGTTAATCAAATACGAAGAACATGATTGGAAAATATGTGCCGATCTTAAAGTCGTTGGAATGCTATGTGGTCTACAAAGTGGATACACAAAATACTGTTGCTTTCTATGCAAATGGGATAGCCGAGCTCGTCAAGACCACTACATCATAAAGGATTGGCCAGAACGAATCGAGTTTCAAGTTGGGGTAGATAACATAAAATACTCTCCACTTATAAAGAAGGAAAAAATAATTCTACCTCCGCTCCACATCAAGCTCGGCCTTATCAAAAACTTTGTGAAGGCTTTGGACAAAGAAGGCGAAGCTTTTCATCATTTGAAGACAATCTTCCCAGAGATTTCAGAAGCACAAATAAAGGAAGGCATTTTTGTGGGACCGCAAATAAAGAAAATGACGACCAATAACCATTTCAAAGAACTATTGTCACCAGTGGAGGCAGCAGCGTGGGATTCTTTTGAAAAGGTCGTTACTTCTTTTTTAGGCAAACACAAAAGTCCTAACTACGAGATGATAGTGAACGACTTAATCAAAAACTATGCGGAAATGGGTGAATAAAAAAACATATTATAATAAATTATATATGTATTACATAAATTTACATGAGAATATATAGCCATAAATCTGAATTCATCGTCCAGTTCCGAACAAACAAGAACGGGAAAAATATAAACAAAAATTTGTTCTGAATTGAAAGATAAATCCAGCCTAAGAAAATTATATACTAATGTGTCACTTATGTATTTATCTAATTTACTTTTTTATTTTCTTTCAGGAGTAAATATGTCTTTAAAAATTCATTTCTTACACTACCACTTAAATTTTTCCCGCAAAATCTTGGCGACGAAAGTGACGAGCATGGCGAAAGGTTTCACCAGCAAATGAAAGTGATTGAAAGTCGGTATCAAGGATTCTGGGATGTCGCTATGATGGGCGACTACTGTTGGTTTCTCATAAGAGAAACCGATCCTAATCTAAATAAGCGTCAAAACAAGACACATAACTTTTTCAATTATAAAATAAGATCATAGAGTTAAGACAGAACCATATGTACATATGCTATTATTTGTAGGGTACTTAAGTATTAAATGGATATATTTACTTGAATGCTTATAACTTTTGTATTAGTTCATCGATTTTGTTCACTGATAGCTTGTTTTTTTTGTAATAAAACAGAGCTTAGAGGGGGGAAAAATATATGCGAAAAAACAAAAAGTTTTCGAGATGCTTCCTCGCAAAGTACACATTTTTTTATATTTTTACAAAAAAAATTAAAAAATTCCGTAATGATTGTTCACTATGTTTGAATCTGCAGGACCTAGCAAAAAGTGTTGTATGTACCGATTATAGTAAATTCTATAAGCTTTCAAATTTTTCAAACCGTTTTCGAATAGCTCAATTTGTTCTTGAGATATACACGATTAAGTGGAGCCATCTTTTTTGTTTTTTGAAATAACGGTAAATCGTAAATATCTCAAAAACTGTACCATTCAAGTAAAAATAACTTTGGTTTTCGGAATAAGGAGGTGATTTTACATAGGAATTTCACTATGGCGTCTCTGGTGCAGAAAAAAAGTTGGAATTTGTGATCCAGTGTTATTGGTCACAAAGAGAGTTGAAGCAAACCTTCGTTTGAAATTTATATTCACTTCAATGAATATACTTGAACGACCAACATCGTTGATTGCGTTTAATTTGGGCTAGTGCAGGTCTATTTAATATATCGCACACTAAATCAAAAAGAGTCACAACTCAAAATCCGAGTAACTTTCAGTTAATTGCTTCTGGATCGCACAAAAGTGATTTGATTTTTAAAAACTTGACATCACTGTGCTCTTTAAAGAGTAACTATAATAGTCAAAAAGAAAAATATTGTATGTATTGGCTGTACTACTTTTTATTAGGCAATCTATGCCAAGAAAGCGACCTAAAAAAATTTTGAGTTGTGACTGTTTTTGATTTAGGGTGCGATATGTATATAACATATCTAAAAAGTAGAATGACCTTTTTTTCTTTTCAGTCACCACCATCGCCGGTATTTGCGCACTTGACCATCTTAACATATGCCTTCTGTTTGAACAAAATATATTAATATTTGAGCGCGTAATTAAATTTTCTCTGTGAAGACGCATAGGTGGGTATCTATTTCCTATGGAGGGGGTCGTGGGGTAGCTAGCCCCGTACCCCCATCTTTAAATTTCGGGCACGCCCCTGAAAATATACAGCCTGTAAATAAGTTTTTTCAATTTACTTTCCATCGGTGCATATTTCATTGAAATCGGTGAAACAATTCGCTCACAGGAGGTTCCTAAAGTTTTTCATGTAGCGTCTTAATCACAGTATAATACAGTACTAAAACTGTGGTAAGATCCGCCGTTATATTCACCTTTTTCGTGTACTTGGGGTCTTAGTCAACTCTTTTTGAGCATTTTAAGGTGTTGTATTGCAAATTGAATGAGGTGTATACATACATTATTTTGAGAAAGGAGAAATTTGCTAAAAATACACTCCGATATTTTTCATTTAAAGGTTAAAAATCATAACGCTATACTTTTATGTCAAAATGTTGCGCAAATATATAAATGTTGGTAGTTTCGTTGAATGATGTGAGTCATTTGCACAGATTTACTTGAAATAAACTTTTAAACATATTTGAAACAAAATATGGCAAAGGTTGTTTAAAAAACAATTAAGCTATTATTTTCTAGTCTGATCGTAATGCCACGATTTTTGCAAAGATTTCACGTTTTAAAATCATATTTTCCAAAGGTGTTAGAACATTCTACCTCGAAATATGTACATATGCCTATCGCTATGTAATTTTAGCTTTTAATAGGTTTGTAAATTGAAAATACATATGCTTGTAGTCTAACTACTTGGTAAATGAGTGAAGAGTATTCCTGGCAACCGCATTTAATCTTTTACTTGTGTATTTATCTCTGTCTAAATCCCTAAAAAGTAAGAAAGCAATTTGTGAGTAGTAAGTTAGAGAACGTATATAAATGTTAATTTCAGAAAAATCACATAATTCGTTGGTGCCCACGAACTTAAGTCACGCCTAAAGCCAATCTTTTAAAAGTTTTAATAACAAAGACGGCCGCATAATCAAATAAATTATTATATATGCCATAAAATATGTAATTATGTAATTACAATCTTTTAAAAGTTTTAATAACAAAGACGGCCGCATAATCAAATAAATTATTATATATGCCATAAAATATGTAATTATGTAATTACATTTTTTAAGTTTTTTTCTTGGTATGGAAATACAACTACGCGTCCTTGAGATCACGTACTACGAGGAATATCAACCATGAAAAATGCACCAATATGACGTACTTTCACCACAGTTTTATTACCATATCACTATGGTGTTAATAAATTTTTTAAAAAGAAAAGATAAAAAACGCCATTCTACTTTTTAGATATGTTATATATATTAAATAGACCTTTCAAAAAATAAAAAAAATATTTTTCAAAATCGCTTGATCTTTTTTAAGTTTAAAATTTTATTTAAAAAAAATTTTTTTTTTTCAGTGTGCTAACAAATTTTTACAGTGTATTTTTTTGAAATCAAATGTCAATACCTTTCTAATGGTATGAAGATCTTTGAAATCGATAATCACACTTTAAAAGTACCTACATAAGGTAAATGTCCATAATTTCGTGGTACTAAGGAATTTTCTGATTTTCTACCTCTCTTGAGTAAAAACGGATGAAGGAAAACTAAAAAAGTAAATTTTTTCCCATTGAGTTGATCTATTAAGATAGCTTTCCACTTAATTTCAAACAAAACTAACAAATGTTTTTTTTTATATAAATAAAGATGTGTGAGTACCTCAAATGTCCCTAATTTCGTGGCAAAAATTTTCTGATGTACCTAACTTCGTGGTAAAGTGTCCCTAATTTCGTGGTATTTGGTTAAACTCTAATTTTGTGGAAAATAAAAGTTATTTTCAACGCAAATTCCTAAAGATACACAAATTTATTTATTAAAATTTATGTTCAAAAATTTTAAATTTTAAATAATTTTTTTATTGTTATTGTATTTATGAAAAGAAAGCGTTTTAAGACCAAGTAAGTAAGTAAACAATTACTTGTAAGCAGACCTGTTAAATTTGATTGGTACTTAGTAATCAATTGATTAGACGGATTTTTTAATTGTTAATGATTATTTCAATTGGTTTTCGAGAAAAGGCAATTAGTAATTGATTACGATTGAAAAAAAAAACCAATAAAAAAATTAATTTAACTGATGTAATTTGTTACTTTTCTCAAAATTACTTTAATTTATTATTACTAAAAATGTTTTTTTTTTTAATTTTTGTGTTTTTTGGTCTTTTCAGTTTTACAACAAAAATAAACAATAAAAAAAAATTAATGCAATTGATGTAACTTATTTTTTTTTTTAATTATTTCAAAAAATGTTTTTTTTTTTAACTTTTTTGGTGTGTTTTTAATTTTTTTTGTATTTTTAATTTTTAAATTTTTTTTAATTTAATTTGGTTTTTTTATTTTTTGATTTCTTGTTAACAATGTATGTAAATGCGCAGTATACCACGAAATTAGGGGGCATGCGATAAAATTGATGTACGTAATTTCGTGGTATCGCTTTAAGCGGTAATATGAGTTTTATATTTAAATTTTTTTGTTTATTATCGCTATTCATTCATAACAAAAGCAAAAAAGTATAAATCTTGACATATTTTTTTAAATTAAATGAAAAATTATTGAATAAACAAAAGTTCTATAATGCCATTATTTCGTTAAAATGTTGTGCTTGCAGAGCTTTTCGATTAAAATATTGACGAATCGGTTAATAAAAGTGTACCACGAAATTACGTCAAAATCTTCCCCAGGGGTTTATTTAATAATCAAAATACTTAAAATAATAGGGTATATTATGAAATGTGAAAGAAAATAAGGAAAACATAAAGTATTATATTCCCATAATTTCGTGGGTACCACGAAATTAGGTACATCACAAAAAACATGTGTCCCTAATTTCGTGGTATTTAAATATTAAAAAAAATGTAAATGAAAAGTTATTGAAATAAGTTTTGCAGTAATAAAAACGTTTAAGAAATGTTAAATAAAACCAAAAAAATTATCATCAAAATAAAAAATTTAAAGATACAACTTGTACAGGCTTAACAAAATCGACTGGTCTCCTTAACAGTTTCCTTAAGAGGCCTCCCTACAAAAGGCTCATTTTCTGAGCTTCCAACTTTATAATGCTTGTTATTTAATAGGTTTAATTTTAAAAAATTTGTAAAATATCCATTATTACACCCGAAAAGTTAATCTTTATTATGAAATTTTCAGTTTTAAAAAAAACTCCCCAAATTCCTTGTTTGAAAGAAAAAATCGAAATACCACGAAATAACGTACTACCACGAAATTATGGACATTTACCTTATTACCGTAATTTTTCGAATATTTCGATACCTTGCCACGCCCACAATTTTTCGAAAATGCAATTTCTAAAAATGAAGTTTTGTTTGGGTCCGTAAGATGTACCTCTATGCAAAATTTCATCAAATTCTGAGGGGGTCGGGTTCACTGCATATTGGGTTTGATATAAAATTCATCTGGTATGCATTTTTTATGTATTGCAAGGTCACCAAACAAGGTAAAAGCCAAACTAAAGTTTGGAGTAAGCGTTCTGACATCGCACAACCATAGACAGAAACCGTGATTTTAAAATGATAAAATGGCATTTACGTCATTTTAAAATTAAAACTTCATCTTAGACAAAATGTATTTTAAGTTCACTATGACGGACATGAAATGGTGTTTATTTTAGAATAGTATTTAAGTAGATAAAACTCTTTCTTAATTTGACTATGATTACACAAGTTTACAAATTCAGGTCAACTTTTGGATCTGAGCAGATAAGAGCGATTCTTAACTATATTTGATATGCTCAATTCGAATCTGCATTTAGTTTTTCAAGATTGATTCTAGTTTCCGAGATCTCGCATGATAGCACCATTGTGCTGTTATAGCAGCTTTTAAATCGTGGCACTGCTAGATAAGTAAGTAAAAATGGCAGAATGTTCATAAAAGTATGAACATATAACTACGCCGCTCTAAAATAAGTAAATTCATACAGTCCACAAGAATTTAAGATAATATTGTCATACATACATACTTACAAAAAGAGACAGCGCTCTGGAGAGAACCTAAAAACCATGAAGATGATTGCTACTTATGTTGATGAAAGTTACGGGTATAAATGCAAAAAATTAGCAAAATATAATTATCCTGATGTATCTTTAGTATCCAAGCCAGTTCCACGTACTGCTAATGATCCATTGCCAGTTTATCGAAGTATAAGTGCAAACGTCCTGGAAACTTTAACTCCATCACCCCCGAGCAGTGAAAGCGACTTTGTCATGGAAGGGCCACATTTAATTTCGCAAGATGAACTAAGCAATTTGATTCGTGATTTGAGTTTGTCCACACAAAAAGCAGAGTTGCTAGCATCACGGCTGCAGCAATGGAAAAATCTCTCGAGCACAAGTTACTGTATACAGAAACAGAAATAAGGCACTTCGACCGTTCTTCAAAAAAGAAGACAACATAAGTTTCTGTAACGATATTAATGGTTTATTTAATGAAATGAATGCACCCTACGATCGAAACGAATGGCGTTTATTCATTGATGGTTCCAAATACAGCATAAAAGCTGCTCTTCTCCACAACGGGAATTACAAACCATCTATCTACCGATTGCTCATGCAGTACAAACGAAGGAATGCTACAAAACAATGCGGAAGATCCTGTGCTTCATCAAATACAATGATCATAAATGGAAATTATGTGGTGATCTAAAGGTATAAACATTAATTCCAATTAAATCGAAAACACTTATTTTTTATATTGTGAAAATCCGACTGCTTTTAGCTAAAACGTATTTGTTACCTACATTGCTATATGGATGCGAATTGTATGTCAGCTGTGATAGTCTGCGTCGTAGAAAACTTAATGTCCTGTACAACAATATTGCTAGGTACGTATACAGTATTAAACGTTACGATCACATATCACTCTATGCCAAAAAAATATTTTCCATTAATTTCGATAACTTAATCAAATTAAAATGCCTAACACTTCTTCACAAGATAAATACATCTCAGCAACCTGACTATCTGTTTGAACGCCTCCAATTTACCAGATCAACTCGTTCGGTCAACCTAATTACTATGAGGTATTGCTGTCTAGTAACTGAGCGTCAATTCTTTGTGTTTGCTGTTCGCCTTTGGAACGCTCTGCCTCAAAAGCTTAAAGGCATGCTAAATACACTGCGCTTCAACAACGAGCTCATACATTACTTCGGCGAATAAATTGGCTTTGTGAATCCACACTCTTCCTTATTTCCTTCCCCCCCTCCCTCTTACTTACAACCTGCTACTCTTCTGACCTACCTATCTCTATTGTTTCTGTTAAGCTTATTTATTAAAACTATTTATAATACTATTCTTAAGTTTACTTTAAGTTCAAGCACTGTAAATTAACTTATGGTTGTGTGTTTGATAGATAAATAAGTAAATAAAAAAAATATTATTTCAACAGGTTATTGGCATCTTAACTGGGATGAAATCTGGATTCACCAAATTTTGTTGTTTCTTATGATTGTGGGATAGCCGCGCAACTGAACATCATTATGTGAGGAAAGAATGTCAAAGTCGTACTCAATATGAGCCTGGACAGCAAAACGTCTCCGCTGAACCACTTGTAAATCCACAAGACATTTGCCTGCCACCTCTTCACATTAAACTTGGCCTTATAAAGAACTTCGTCAAAGCATTAAACCGTGTAGGACCGGCTTTTCAGTACTTAGTCAAGTTGTTTCCTAAATTGTCATAGGCAAAAATCAAAGAAGGAATATTTGTGGGACCTGATATTAGAAAACTAATGGCTGATAATGAATTTACAAATATCGTTCAAAACTTTCTTGGTAATCACAAATCCCCTAATTTTGAGGAAATTATTGGCGATATGTTGGAAAATTATCGAAACATTGGAGCTCGTGTGTCTCGAAAGATGCATTTTCTGCATTCCCATCGAGCCACGAACAGGGAGAGCGGTTACATCAAGATCTAGCCAAAATTGAAAGACGATACCAAGGATTTCGGGATGAAGGCATGATGGGCGACTATTGTTGGACTCTTATACGCGAAACAGATACTAAACAATACAAAAGGCAAAGTTGACAAAAATCTTAAAAACTTAATTTGAATTTTGTTGAAAGTTACAAAAAAAATAACTAATATTTTGCTAAAAGTGTTTGCTATTAAACACACTAATTTAAGGAAAAAAAATTATCCTGATTTTCACAACTTCGTACAAAAAAAACCATTTTTAAAATCAAAGTTTTCTCAAAAATCGTAAAAATTCGACCAAATTTCGACTTTGGCCAGCCATTGCTCAGCGATGGTTTGATCTTTACATATTGTACG
This sequence comes from Sphenella marginata, assembly GCA_951509765.1. NCBI lineage: Eukaryota > Metazoa > Arthropoda > Insecta > Diptera > Tephritidae > Sphenella > Sphenella marginata. The sequence goes on along the minus strand of OX608083.1, from coordinate 33,389,453 downwards.
TCGTTAGAAGCGTATTTTAATTTCCTTTCGCACAAGCTATTGCTTCCGTTCGTCGCGTTTGTAAAATTGGCGAAACGATTTTTTGAATGAAGTGATAGGTACCTAAAAAAACACAAAATTACCGATATCTCGAAATCTTAAATTAATCTTAAAAACGGAATGCAGATTCGGATTCAGCGTCATAAATTGACTTCAAAACCACTTTTAGTTGCCCAGATCCAAAACCGTGTATACTTGTGTTATGGGCCAATGTCTTTAAGTTTATACTAACTAATTCGTCTTTATTTTAACTTCAATAACTCTGTAAAAAATACAAATTACTAGATGGACCCGTGCGCGCCTTGCGCAAAGTATTTCACCACTACCCTCAGCGATATCTACAACCCAGTAGATAAAGTCTCTGATTCACAATGGCGTTTCAGTACAAATTGATTATTTTGTGCATTCACAATGGTTTATTTAAACAAATTAATTTTTATAAAATACGCTTAAAGAAAAGCACTGCTGTAATTAATAAATGATTTCGCATATAGAGGTAACCAACACCTTTAAAAAGATACCTTTTTTATTAATATTGGCTCGAAATGAGAGCAAAAAATTAGGAGCAAACACAAAAAGACCTTACAGAAATAATATAATATATTTGATAATTGGATGGCTAACGCGACACGATTAGAAGCGGTACTGTACAGAATGCGATCACCTGATAAAAGTGTTTGTTCAATTTTGGTAACGGGAAAATTCATGCAAATATTAAGTGAAGAAGAATGTACTAAAAATGTAGTTGCCATATTGTGCTTCATCTTCAATGCGATACTTGGTGTTCTTAGATCTCCGAATTGCCTCATGTACTTCGGTTCTGCAGATGGCAATAGGCGCATCGCTGTTTTTGGGTTTATGCGCTTCCCTGGTGGCTCGGCGAATCTCTTTGTCCAACGGAGGATGCATTACAAACTGTCGGCAGAAAGCGCTCGCGCATCGTTTATGCTTCGACTGAACCTTGTCGCCGAAGGCGATGGATATTTTGTTGTTGGGTTTAGTCGGGTTGGACAGAGATTTCACCGTCGACCATAATTTGCCAACCCCAGCCGAGAGGTTACAAGACCTTTGGTGCTCTTCCCACTTAGCGCGTTTGTGTTTGTCTACTAAGCGTCTGAATGTGTTGATGGGAGGCTGAAACTAGGGCCATACGAAACGCCTTTTCCCCTTCTCGTACGTCAGACGGGGTGGGGAGAGCAGCGAAGGCGCTCTCTGTAGATGTTAAGAAACTCTCCCAGTCGGCTTTGTTAAAGTTAACAAAGGTGCGATTGTCAGAAGTGACAAAGTCGGTGGGGCGATCGATAGAGAGCACAATGGGTAGGTGGTCCGAAGCAAGCGTCAGCATCGGTCGCCAGTCAACGCAGTTTATAAGACCTGCGCTGGCTATGGTGATGTCCGGCGAGCTAGACCAGTTTACCGCCACTCTAGTAGGGGCATCCCCATTAACCGTGCAGAACGTCGAATCGTCTATTTGATCAGCCAGCTCCTGCCCCCTACCATCGGCCTGTAAGCTGGAGTGCCACAGGTCGTGGTGTGCGTTGAAGTCACCAAGGATAACGCGGTTCTCACCCCTGAGTAACGCACGAATGTCGGGGTGATAATCCCTGGGACAGCAGGTGACAGGAGGTATATATACGTTTATGATTTCCAAGTCGACATCGCCTGACCGGACAACCATACCTTGACGTTCTAAGGTGGTGTCCCTCGGGTCGATGTCAGGTTCAAATAGACGATACTGCACAGTTTGATGCGTTATGAATGCAAGACCACCCCCAAGCCCTCTCGCACGATCACAACGGTGTACATTGTACCCGTTGCAGGTCTGAAGAGTTGACATTCCACCGAGCTTTGTCTCCTGAATCGCTGCGATATTGATGTTGTGTCGCTTCATGAGGTTTGTAATCTCAACTATTTTACCGGTTAGGCCGTTGCAATTAAATTGCAGGATTGCGAAGTGCGAAGGGGGAGCAGAGTTGATGCTGGGGGTCAGGGACTGATGCGCATGCCTAGGTGGTAGTAGGCTGGGTCGCGCACTACGACGCATTCTTGAAGTCGAAGGAATCGCGTTACCAGAAGGTAGAGGCGAATCAGATGACGTTGAAGGTTGCGTAGCTCGACAGCACGGCGCAACGTACGTACCAGTCCATAAGTTCCTGTTTGCGAGTCTAGAGCATATAAGCAGAAGACACAGGACAAGGCAGTTATTGCACTTGACCGATGTCAAAGGCGTGTATAACCTTAACCGACAAACAGTGCACGTAGTATAAGCGACCAGGAGCTGATGGTTGTGACATATACTCGTGCTAATGCTGGAAGAAGAGGGGCTGACTGAGGTTGCGGGAGATAGCGGACGCTCAGCATTGCTCAAATCCACTTGGGAAGTGCTACGTAGGGAGTAGCTGTGAGCTTCTGTGTGAGATGTTGACGCCTGGGGCGTGAGAGACCGCTAGGAAGGTCTACTTGCTGATGTGCATTTGTAATGCTAGTCGTGGAGACTGAGGTGACAGAGTCAGACATATGTGGCGGAGTGATACTTGATCGACTACAGCCACGGGACGTCGTAGGACGTGAACAGCAAGGCGCCACAAAAGTTCTATAAAAACTAGCGGGAATATGTGTAGAGGGATTTAGTCCGGAGCTACTTGTTAGGTGCAACCATCTATTGCAATTGGAGCATTGTACTGAATGCGAGCGTTTCACATAAGTTTTCTTCCAGCATATACAGCAGATCCATTCTCTAGGTCCCGGGTTGGATTCAATACCAGCCCGGAGCAGGAGAGTCTTGAGCAGTCCCGCTGCAAGGAGCTGCTCGGAGGATGACATTATTGGGGGGAGGATAACTGACGGTTTAGGCAGGGGGGTAACGAAATAACAGCCCTTGGTCGGGGAAACCCCGAGTCATTCCGGTACGTAGAACCGGCTGTCGTGGGAAGCGCTGTGCTTGGCTTTTGTTCTTTGACGTCTGCTTTGTGTTCGGCTATTCGTACCGCGAGTTCTCTTCGCGTAGTTCCGATGTACATCTTATCACAGTGTTCGTTTGCTTTTCCATTGCATTCTATTTTATATATCACATTGTTTTGTTGCAGCTTGTCTATTGGATCTTTTGTTCTTGTATAAATTTTGGATAAAGTGTCGTTGGATTTATAAGCTAAGGTGATATTTTTTTCTTTTAGTATGCTGTGGTCTATTGTATTAAGCTTTGGTATATATGTGACGCTGTAATATTTCTTCACTTCGGTTGTTGTTGCAATTTGTGGTTTATTTTGGGTGTTGCTACTTTTTCTGATTTCCTGGTTTATTAGTTCGTGTATCAAGTGGTCAGTGTAATTATTATTTTTCAGGATTGTGTGTATTTGTTCTATGTTAGATTCGTGGAATTTTTCGTATTAAATTTTTCGCTGTGTTGATTTTGTACTTTGTTGGTTGGGAGGATAAAAAATCAATTAGTCGACCAGAGGATGTTGTATTTGGTGATAAATTGTTGTTGTTTAAGCTCCGTGATGGTATTGTCAATAAGGTCGTCTATGACAATATCGGCTATTGTTGGTGAGAGCGGGTTTCCCATGGGCATTCCAAAAGTTTGAGTGTATAGTTTGTTATTGCACATGAAATAATTGTTTTCTCTGAGGCAGAAGTCAAGTATTTGTTGGAATTTTGCTTTTATGATGTTGGTTGTGTGTTGAATTTTGTCCCATTTTCTCATTATTATTCTGATTGCTAACATTATAGGTATATTTGTAAACAAAGACACGACCACGGTTGGCACTTTAGTCCAATTGGACCAAAATTGGTCCATAAAAATCCATTTGGTCCATTGGTCCATTTTTTTCAGATTTGGTCCATTTTTGGCAAGTGGTCACGATTTTGGTACTTTTTCTTCTCCACTTGGCTAAAATTACATAACACTGCTCCCAAAATTTGGTCGGTAAGTGGAAAAATAATATGTTAAAATTGTTACACAATGGAAACTTTTGAGGCTTCAGAATCTTATCCTTAGGTCAGATATGGATGTTTCCGCTTTTTGGGAGAAAGTTGGCTTACATAGGAATGGTATGAATGAAAAAAGTTTTGCGGACTTAATCAATTTCGTATACGACTTAATGAGTCTGCCACATATTTCGGCACAATTTTTCGAACTTCCTCTAATTAAAACAAAGCTTCGAAACAAATTGGAATTTGCTTCAATTAATAATATTATGCTGGCCAAAGAACTTTTCTCTCAAAACCCAGGCCCTCACAATGTTTGGTCTGTCAAAGATATAGGCGGGCACTAGAAATTGAAGAGCTTTATGCAATTTATTATTTTTATACCCAGCGTACTAGTACTAGTACAAGGGTATTATAACTTTGTTGGGATAACGGTTGGTTGTACAGGTATAAAGGAATCGAGATAGATATAGACTTCCATATATCAATATGATCAGGATCGAAAAAAAATTTGATTGAGCCATGTCCGTCCGTCTGTCCGTTAACATGATAACTTGAGCAAATAATGAGATATCTTCACCAAATTCGGCATGCGTACTTATTTGGGTTCAGAATAGATTGCTATTGAAAATTGGTAAAATCGGACCATAACCACGCCCCTTTTTCGATGTCGAAAACTTCGAAAAACGTATAAAACTGGTTAATTCAATATCAGAAGCAGCTACAATGATAAAATTTGCAATAAGTATTGATTTAGAAGTTCTAAGGCCGATTTTATAAATTTTTTTGAAATGGGCGTGGCACCGCCCACATATATTTGAAGAAATTTTCCAATTTTGACTCTTAATAACTTCAGAACAGTTTATGATAGTGTAACGAAACTTTGTAGAGGGCATACTATTGTGTTAAATTCAGATATAGAAAATAAACGAAATCGCTTCTCGACCACGCCTACTTTTTCATAAAAGTTATATTGAAAGGAGGTGGAAATATTGAAAAGTCCATATCTAATTAACTGATACCGCTATAATAATATAATTTGGTACATACATAAATTTTCAAATTCTTTACATTATTTTTGCAAAGTTTAGGAAAGTGGGCGTGGCGCCGCCCACTTATCAGTCAAGCAATTTTCAAATTCGACTGCTAATAACTTCAGAACGGTGTGAGATAGGTTTACGAAACAAGGTATCAGGCATGTTATGTTTATGTAGAGTACTACCACAGAAAATAAGAAAAATCGGTGAACGACCACGCCCCTTTTTGGACTAAAGTTCTCTCTTAGTTAGGAAACCGGAATATGCAATATCTGTTTAACTGATGAAGATATGATGCTAGAATTTACTACACTCATTCACTTGATGATGTTATTAGTGTTGTTTAAATTTTTTTTGGTAATATTTTGGAAAATGGGCGTGGCACCGCCCACAAGTGAATAAACAAAATATCAACATTTCACTATTAACAAGCCACTGTGAAAGTATCATAAAGATCAGCAATGACAAACAACATAATAAAATCCGTGGGCGTGCCACCACCCACTTTTTCAAAATTATGTAAATATTGATTAATGGAAACATATATCCGTATATCAAAAAATTTCACAAAATACGTTAAAAGTTATGGGCATGGCACGCCTTCCTTTCCAAAGTTATATATAGGACATGGTATAACCCTTGAATAGATCGATTGAATACTTTGGGCTCATATAAGCAGTTAATGCTTTATAAGCAAGGGGCGTGGCTGCGCCACCAAATTCGCTATTGTTTAGGCTGGGAATAGATTGGTTTTTAAAATGGGCGAAATCGGATGAAAACCACGCCTCCTTTTTCTGAAAACTAACGCTGGGTATTTAATGTTCGGTTCACCCGAACTTAGACTTCCTTACTTGTTAATTTATCTAACCATTAAGAACAACTAAAGCTGTTCGATATTATGATCTATCTATGATCAGGCTAGGTAAATCTACCATGGACCAGATTTTCGCTATGCACCAAATCTTGGAAAATCCCTTGAGAAAAGAACTTATATGATGTGTGGCTAAACTAAATACTGTTAAAATCATGACATAATTGCAAATCCAGCCTGAAATTACATAGCGCCCACGTGGCTGATTCTTTCCGATATGCACAAAAATCACTCTCTAAAAGTCGCTTATAGCACCCATCTTGTAATATGGAGCAGATTTATGGTTGATGACAGCGCTGATGAATCGGTCCTTGGAGTATTCGAGAGGAAAGTTTTTCGAAGGACTCATCGTCCCCTACACGATGCCGAATGTGTTTACCGAAAAAGATGTAATGATATATTGCATGAGCCCTACGTGGAGATCGACAAAGTCCAACGAATTAACAACCAGCGGGTACGTTGGGTTGGCCATGTGATGTACATGGAAGAAGATGATCGGTCCGGAAGGTATTACTGTCGGAATCAAACTACGGAAGCAGGGGGTTGGTAGGACCACACTCCGTGGGAGAGATGGCAAAGGATAGAGCCAGGTGGTGCGCTTTGTCGGAAGGTCAAAATCGTTAGACTTAAGAGTGTTAAATTGTCAGCATAAATACTTCATTTGATAATATATATTGTTTAGTAAGCTCGACGTATTTCAATTGGGAAAGGTTAGATTAATGAAAAAAGTACATGAGGTCTTGCTTGTTCTTGTTTGTACAGCACTTCATTTCCAGTAAATATTGATGGAGATATTGTTTGAATGAAAATATTTTTAAATATCACACTTACTTGTTGATAAAGAGTGTAGCCTGGCCATTTCGTGTGTAGCTGTAGTCAAACCGCCCTCCTGGCTCAATGAGAGTATCATCAAAGTAATATGTCATTTTTGGTTTGGGATATCCATACACAAACCACATAAGCTCAACGTTGTGACCTTTCACCCCATAACTGGACTCATCTTCTCGTCGCAAAAACCTGTTTTAGTGTAACACATACCATGATAACAGGGATACCAAAATATCGAATCTTTAAATACTTACTGCGGGGCTTGAGCAAGTCCATCGTGAGGCGGCCGCTCAATATCAAAGTCTTTCGGGAAGTAAGGACTTGTTTCAGGTCTAAAGTCCACACCAGGTGCTAGGTACGTGTAGATTTTCTTCTCATCTGGTACTATTTTCTGTCTGAAAAATTAACCCAATTATAATTACGCACTTACATATGTTCAAAAATATATTTTCTTTCAAGTATTACAAAATTGCTTGTGTACGAGTTTGAAAATAATTCAGCAGCTAAAAATAAACAAAGTAAAAAAAAAAATTTTTTTTCATTTCACTTCAGCAGCAAGATGAACGGAAACGAGCTTCAGCAATCAGCAGAAAAAAAACTTGAGAATTATGCTGAGGCTTTAAGCTATTGGCTTTTTGAATTCAAATTTTTCAGTTTTCATACATATTTTTCAGTTTTTTCACAGCAGAATTTATGTTTCGAATTGCTGACTGAAAGATAGTAAAACTAGCTTTTTTTAAGCAGATATTTCAAAATTTCATGGGAAATACAAATAATCACACGATGTTCTGATCGTACTGTTGCAAATCCTTCAATTGCTAAATGCTTTTTTGCTATACTTACATCCGAAAGACATATGTAAGGATGTGTATATGGAAAAACCAAAGTAAGACAAGTAACAAACGAAGTGTTATTCTCTGCATTACAGATATTACGTTAGCCTTGGGATTCGAAATATTAAAACTTCTTCCAACTGAGCCTAGCATAAAAAAAACCGCCGTGGTATAGTGGTAGTGTGTTGGCCTACCCCTGCAAAAAATCGTGCAATAATCTCTAAAGAGAGTTGTCCGCGATTCATCCCTTCCATCAACTAGTCCCATATGGGCATAGGACATGCTCAAACAAAAGGGATCAGTTCAACCCATACAAAGGGATCAAAACTGGCATTGGTGGCATGAAAAAAGGATAAAAGCTGTACATTAGAAGGAAGTAGTTGAGAAGTTACAAAAGTTAACATCATATTTTACGAGCAACAAATTCGGGGATTTCACAAATTGCGATAACCGTGTCGGTAGAACAACCCAACAACAACAGTTCCTTCTGAACTGTCATTGACCCAGCCATCCAAATCGACAGCTATTGGATGAAACTGCGCCCCCCAGAGACATAAGGAAACATCTCCGAAAGCATTAGGATGAGATCCTTCATCACATCTCGTTGCCGTTTGATCTGCGGGACCATAGGCGGGCCCTAAAGGACCTCCACACCGAGTCGGTGGACAGATCCCGGCCTGTGAACTCCGTTATTGGTACCCAACCACCTGTTCTTGCTGAGGAAGAACGTGTCCTTCCGAGGGAGACTAGAGTCATTCTGGCACAACTTCGGTCTGGATACTACAATAGGCTGAACTCCTATCTGTCCAGACTGAACCCCACCATACCGAACACATGCCTTGCATGCGGTATGGCCCCCCATGGCACGCAACATCTCTTTTCCTGTTCTTCTGAACACACTCTTCTAACTCCCCTATTACTTTGGTCCAGTCCTGTCGAAACTGCGCGTTTCCTTGGACTTCCGTTAGAAGAGCCCGATGACAATTAGGAGTGTACTGGCCCTTTGGGCAGGCCGAAGCACTGCTAACAACAACAACAACAACAACCCGAAAAAAATATCACACGATCTTGCAGAAAATTTTAATTGAAAAAATGAGAAATATTGATTCGTAAGGGACCAGCATATTTTAAATCATATATATTATTTCTGTAAGGTCTTTTTGTGTTTGCTCCTAATTTTCTGCTCTCATTTCGAACCAATATTAATAAATAATGTATCGTTTTAAAGGTGTGGGTTACCTCTACATGCGAAATCATTTATTAATTACAGCAGTGATTTTGTTTAAGTGTATTTTATAAAAATTAATTTGTTTAAATAAACCATTGTCAATCAGAGAACTTTATCTACTGGGTTGGAGATGTCGCTGAGGGTAGTGGTGAACATAGGATTTAATAATGTATACTAATTTAAGGTGGTCGATTTTCGAACACGGGATATACTAGTATAAATTAATTGACTTATGCGATACATCCAGAACCTATAGAGATGGTAATAAATCTGTATCTATGTATGTAGGTATTTCAACAAAGTATTGATTATAATCAATATTATTCGAAAATTTAAGAGCAATGGATTAATATAGAAATACCCTTACCTAAACGGATTGTGCCTATTGTAAAACTTTTGACATCGAGAGGGATTTCGTTTCGCAGTGACAACGAAAACCTAAGACCTCTTGATAAAGGAAATTATTTAGGATATGTAGAATTATTGAGTGAATTCGATCGATTTCGATTTTGAAGAAGTGACTAACGATTTGTCCCATCTGAGATCTAGAAGGGTTCCTCTTCAAATAACATACATAGATATTTAAGCGCTAACATATACATAAATGCTAAAAGAGTTCATTTTAGGGACTATATAACATATGTATATCTATTCGTTTCATGTGACTAATAATAAATAAAAACTAGTAAGGAAGTCTAAGTTCGGGTGCAACCGAACATTAAATACCTAGTAGTGATCTGTTTTGGTATCCCAATTTACTCAGGTCTATTTTAATAACGGAAAAGTTGTTATAAAGACAACTGATTGTTTTCGATTAAAAACACTTCTTTTGTGAGTGGTAAATTCAATTATCACTAAATAACAAAATATAAATAGCTTTCCTCATGTTCATGAAAGGTATGAAAATAAAAAAAATTAATTTAAAAAAAGGCAGTAGGGTGTTAACTACTTGCCCGTAAATCTTGCTTGTTTGTTATTCGATTTGCGTAATTTTTGGCAGGAGTATACTACATACTATTGGAAAGCATCTCACAAAATTTCATTGAAATACATTCTTGAAATTCCAACCAATCGCTTTTGAAAATAGCAGAGCTTTTATGCTAAAAAGTGGGAGGCGCCACGCCTACTTCACCAAAATCCACAAAATTTTTTGACAGTTTAGTTTTGTTTAAAAAGGCTAATATGTGTGTAAAATCTTATTTATATAACTTATACAATTATGGAAATATCGCGATTTTAATTTTACGAAGAAATATTTTAGAACTATGTTCAAAAAGTGGGCGTGTCCGTTCACCGATTTTGTTTATTTTTTCAGCAAAGAGTTAGCTTTATATTTTGAACACTTTCTTCAAATATCGTTTTAATAAATCATTTTTTACCGGAGTTATGGCATGGAAAGTTTTGTGGAATAATCCCCCATAAAGGGGCGGGGCCACGCCCATTTTCCAAAAATTTTGTGCTTTCGACTTTCTTTGCCCACGAACACTTTAGAGGTGAAATAGAAATGATATACAGCTAGTTTAAGCAAAGTTATAGCATATTCAATATATCCATGATCCTTTTCAAAATCTTTCGTATAAAATTGGGCGTGGACCTAATCCGATTTCGCTAATTTTTTTTCGAAATATTGCCTGTATTAATATAAATATGTGTGCTGAATTTTATTTTGCTATCTTGAGCGGTTTTTGATTTATGATTAATAATATTTCCAAATTTGACTTAATCAAAAGTGGGCGGTGCCACGCCCTTTTTTAAAAATTTCTTCACAAATTTATTTTTTGCTTTAACGGTAAGGTACACACCAAATTTTATCCTTATAGGTGTATTATGTACTGAATAATCACTCTTTTTGTATTTTCGAAAATATTATATATATAGAAAGTGGGCTTGGCTTTTAACCGATTTTGCCTATTTTCAATACCGTTCAGAGATATGTAAAAAGGAACCTGCATACAAAGTTTCATTGAGATATCTCAAGATTTACTCAAGTTATCGTGTTCACAGACGGACGGACGGACGGACGGACGGACGGACGGACGGACATGGCTCAATCAATTTCTCTTCTCCTCCTGAACATTTTGATATATATAAGTCAATATCTATCTCGATTCGTTTATGCCGTTACATACTACCGTTAGGCCAATGAAGTTAATATACCTTGTGTGCGAAGCACTACTAGGTATAATAATTATTTAACCTAGTTTATCTACTATCAATTCTAACAAAATAGTATTTTCTCAAAGTCACAGGGACCCCATTATTTTAACATGCCCAGGGCCCGTAATAAACTAGGGACGGTTTTATTATGCGAGGCTCAGTTAGAAGAAGTTTTTATATTTCGAATCCCAAGGCTTACGTAATATCTGTAATGCAGAGAATAATACGTCGTTTGTTACTTGTCTTACTTTTGTTTTTCCATATACACATCCTTATATATGTCTTTCGGAATATGTCTGCCGAAATATTTTTGAACTATAAATATAGGCTTTAAACAAATTTTCGGTTCTGAAAAAAACTGATTTCTAGTTAAGTTAAAAGTTTCAAACTTTTGCTATTTTTCAGCCAGCAATTCAAACCCTGCTGTCTTTACTATTAACATTAGTGATATCAATCCAACCAATTGAGATTTAAAAACTTTTAATAACATAAGTTTAATTCTGACCAAACAAGTTACTATTTCTGCGCAAACACTTTTACCCATAATTTGTTTTAGTGTACACAACAAAATCATAAAAAATATAACAACCACTTGTACAATTTATTCATATACCTATGGAACTATCAAAGATATCGTGTCCCTATAACTAATTGAATACCTAACTGATTTTGATGATTTTTGTTTTAAAATGTTCGTATTATCGTACAAATGAGGAGTTGCGTGCAATGAGGGCAACAAAGTACGGTGTACAAATGTTTTCCGCTGTTTTCAAATTTATGTAAAGGTTTTTTTTAACATATATCGATGTTTTTATGTTTCATAGTGCTATTACCAATTTTCTTTCTAATCAAGCAAATAAGGACAATTAGGAATTGTTATTTAATTGCTATTATCAAAAATTCCATATCAACAATGATACTGCAAAATTTACCATGTCAATTTTTAATTCTTTCAATGGCAAATTACATATGATTTAGTGCATTTTAAAACAGCTTTCCTATGTATGGAGCATGCAAATAAAATAGGCATAGAAATCAAAAAGAACCGACTAAAATCTGGCCAGACTCCTCAAGTACTCAACTTAGGACCATTTTCACAGTGGCGAGTTAACTTACGTTCCACAGTTAACTCTAGCTTTTCAACTTTCAAGTTGAGTTAACTAGAGTTTAACTGCTCAACATTGGGTAGTTAACCTCGGGTTAGACTTCATAAGGTTATCTATTGTATATTGAGCAAGAGATATTTATCAAAATAGCTTAAATAAAATTGTGAATCGATAGTTATCTGTGGAATGCAAGTTAACTCGCCACTGTGAAATTTGGCCTTAGTTGACCATTTAAAGGTGCATGTTTTTTTACCCATTTATTGACCTTTTTTGCTGAAAAGTCCACAACATTTTTTACAGTTTTGTTTTGCTTAAAAAGCTTATTATGTGTGCAAAATCTTATTTTTATAACTTATACAATTATGGAAATATCGCGATTTTAATTTTACAAAGACATTTTTCAGAACTCTGTTCCAAAAGTGGGTGTGTTCGTTAACCAATTTTGTTTATTTTTACAGCAAAGAGTGAGCTTTATATGTTGAACAGTTTCTCCACATATCGTTTCAATGAGTTAATTTTTACCGGAGTTATGGCATGAAAAGTTTTGTGGAATAATCCACCATAAAGGGGCGAGGCCAAGCCCATTTTTCAAAAATTTCGTGCATTCGACTTTCTTTGCCCACGAACACTTTAGAAGTGGAATAGAAATGATATACGGCTAGTTTAAGCAAAGTGATTGCATATTAAATATATCTATGGTCCTTTTCAAAATCTTTCGTATAAAATTGGGCGTGGACCTTACCCGATTTCGCTAATTTGTTTTCGGAATATTGCCGGTATTAATATAAATATGTGTGTTGAATTTCATTTTGCTATCGTGAGCAGTTTTTGATTTATGATTAATAATATTTCCAAACTTGACTTAATCAAAAGTGGGCTGTACCACGCCCCTTTTTAGAAATGTATTTGTTGCCTTAACGCTAAAGTGCACACCAAGTATTATCCTTATAGGTGTATTATGTACTGAATAATCACTCTTTTTGTATTTTCGAAAATATTATATGTATAGAAAGTGGGCGTGGCTTTTGACCGATTTTGCCTATTCTCAATAGCGCTCCGAGATGAGTGAAAGGAACCTGCATACCAAATTTCATTGAGATATCTGAAGATTTACTCAAGTTATCGTGTTCACAGACGGACATGGCTCAATGGATCAATTTCTCTTTTCCTCCTGAACATTTTGATATATATAAGTCAATATCTAGCTTGATTCGTTTATGCCGTTACATTCTACCGTTAGGCGAATGAAGTTAATATACCTTGTGTGCGAAGCACTACTAGGTCTAAAAACGAATTTTTCCATGGACATGATGGGCTTAATAATGAGAGCAAAACGGAAACAATGGGAGTAGAAGTGAAAATATTTGAATGATTCAGTTGCAATGATGAAGTAAATAATGAACTGTAGCGCGATTGTGTAACTTTTAACACCTCGCCGAGTGTTAAGCTTGTCCCCGAATTGTGTCGTTTGCTCTTAACGAAAGTGCTATTCTGTAACTTTCCTTAACACTAAAATTCAGTGAACTGTGTTATGTATGTATGTATATCAGTTCAAATTGAGGGGAGAACTGCGCTCATCTTAAAGTACAGCATTTGACATGCCCGACGTCCATGTCGCAGTAGCGCAGGTGATAAGCGTTCGGACTACAACGTGCGCGTCTCGAGTTCGGTTTCAGGTTTTCGGAGAACTTATTTTCTATAACTTTTAACACCACACAATTTTTCCGCGTTAACTAACCGCAGTCAAAGGTGTTAGCTAACACTTTTCGTATGGTTAAAAGTTACAGAATCGCGAAAAGTGTTAAGCGAAGTTGACGCTAACACTTGGCGTTAAAAAAGTTACAGACTCGACAAGGGACCGAAGGCCTAATCTATATATGTACATATATATATATATATAAAAAGGAGTATAAAATGTGTATTCGTTAGTAGTGCGTGTTTTAAAAGATGCCTATCGTTTCTTTGAAATTAATACATAAGATATTTGTACATATCCGTTGTGACTGTCCTAACGAAATAGTGAAAAACAACGCAAAAATGTATGTTTTGTGTGCAATGAAAATGTCATTTATAATTTTTTTCAACACATTTATATCTGCATAGTACGATCCCTAACTCCTTGCCACGAAATTTGTATATATCGATTTACCTGTATGTCTGCACATATGGGCTGGGATCGCTGACACCATACTTGTTTTCCACTCGAACACGAAGCCGGTAATCACGATATGGCTCTAATCCCTTTATGTCAGCCGTACAGTTCCGAATGCCTTTATGAACAGTTTTCCAATCTCCTTCTGGCAGCTCCAGCCTTTCTACCTAAATAACGGTAGAAATTAGTATCTTATAACTTTAAACGAGTTATTCTTGTATATTTGTGGATACACTACTATCTCAGGAACGACTTAACCGATTTGGATGAAATTTGGTATATATGTAGGTTAGGGTGGCCCTTATTTTTATACCCAGCGTACTAGTACTACTACAAGGGTATTATAATTTTGTCCACATAACGGTACTATGTAACGGCGCAAAATAATCGAGGTGGATATAGAGTTCCACATATGAAAGTTCTTAGGTGGAAAAGAGGAATTGATTAAGGCATGTCCGTCCGTCAGTCCGCCCGTGTACACGATAACTTGAGTAAAAATTGGGATATTTGCATGAAATTTTGCATACAGGGTACTTTCTGGCTAATGTAGGTTGCTATTGAAAATGGGCGAAATCGGGTGATAACCACGCCCCCTTTTTCGATATCGAAAATAACATATATTGACATAACTTGCGTAAAAACTGAGATATTTGCATGGAATTTGTTATGCAGGCTAATTTCTGGCCAAGGTGAGCTGCTGTGAAAATTTTCGAAATCGGATGATAACCACGCCCACTTTTTCGATATCGAAAATTTCGAAAATCACATAAATTAACATAAGTTGAGTAAAACTTGAAATATTCGCAGGAAATTTGGTACTTTCTGGCCAAGGCAGGTTGGTGTTTAAAATGGTCGAAATCGGATGATATCCACGCCCCCTTTTTTGATATAGAAAATTTCAAATAACATTCTGCCAAGTCATGGTATTTATATCTCGTTTTGAAAACTAACGCTGGGTATTTAATGTTCGGTTCAACCGAACTTAGACTTCCTTACTTGTTCAAGTTTAATTTTTCTTTCACGCTACCCCCAGTTTGGTTCATTTATGTATAAAAATAAGCTGTGTGAAGTTTGGCGTGAATAGGATAAGGGTAAAGCGTGCCCCTCGGGCCCTTTTAACGACGATTTAAAAAAAAGGTCGCGTAGTAAGCAATAGATTTTGTGGCTTCATAAAAGTTACACCGCGGAATCATATAAATAAGCTAGTTATAATTTGCAGTGCAAATATGATAATTTGAACCAATTTTAAAATAAGTGCCTTCTAAATTTAAGGTCAATTGACTCGTGAATAACATTTTCCTGAAGATACCAAATACATATAGGGGTGAGTGACATATGTACATATAATTTATAAATACATATCGATAGTTTAAATCACACAAAATTTTAAAGTATCATACCATGTTTATATGAACCTGGAACCGAAATGTTTCAAAACTCATCTTTTATGAGGCATTTACAAATCCCTTTGAAGAAAAACGCAACAAAGTTTAGAATCGGTTTGGGTTCCGTACTAACACTTCAAAACTATAAAGTAAACATGCATTTTAGTATATTCTACCGAAATCTATATCCGGCTAACTCGCACTCTCCAATTTATTTTAATAATTTTTAAGTGTAATATACGAAACCGATTGTTTTGTATTAGTAACATTTATTTATATTATCATCACAAACATAAAAATAATAAACACAAATCGTTTTAGCCTTAGGTTTCTTAAAAGCAGTTTTGTGCATTTTTCTCACAAACGACTTGAGTGGAGATGGCCGGTTTTAAAAATAGACGATTCACATAATCATTTTTGATTTATTTTGATTATTTTTGATTTTTTTTTGATTATTTTTGATTTTGTTTTTGATTTTTTTTAATTTAATTGAAAAATAATCTTAAAAAATGTATACTAATTAGTAATCAATCATTAAATGGATTCTCAGGAAAATAATCAATCAAACCGGTAATCATTACGATTACTAATCATATATCTTATAACTTTAAACGACTTATTCTTGTATATTTGTATATTTGTATGTTTGTATATTTGTATATTTGTATATCCACTACTATCTCCCGAACGACTTCACCGCTTTTAATGAAATTTGGTACACAGGTACTATGCTTTGTTTGAAGATTTTCTACTTTGGTGTTGCCACTTGGGGTGGTCCTTAGGGTTGCCACCTATATCAATTTTTTTTTTAAATATTAAGCAATATATGGCAATATGGGTATCAAATGAAAGGTATTTTAGGCCGTATACCGACCAAAATATTTTCGAGTAGGATTTCCACCTAGGGTTGCCACCTGAACGCATTTTATTTATTCCTTCAGATATCGACCACTATCTCGGGAACTGCTAAACCGATTTCGATGAAATTTGGTAGATGGATAGTATGCTTCCTTCTTAGATTTTCTACTTGAATGTTGCCACTAATGGAAACTTAGAGGGTTGCCACCTTTCCGATTTTTTTTAAAATATATGGCAATATGGGTATCAAATGAAAGGTATTTTAGGGCGTATACCAACCAGAATATTTAATACACAACAGGTGTCGCCAATGTATGTTAAGTGATTTTTTTTTTGTGGTTAGTGTTCGATATTTTGGAAATCTATTTTGGAAATTTATGCTCTTGGTAAGTAAGATTATGCGGAAAATTCGAAAAATACCGAGCAAGTCCCGGTCACCCAGTTACTACAACTTTAAGCGACTTATTCTTGTATATTTGTATATCCACTACTATCTCACGAACGACTTCACCGATTTTAATGAAATTTGGTACATAGGTACTATACTTTGTTTTAAGATTTTCTACTTTGGTGTTGCCACTTGTGGTGGTTCACAGGGTTGCCACCTATATCAATTTTTTTTGAATATTAAGCAATATATGGCAATATGGGTATCAAATGAAAGGTATTTTAGGCCGTATACCAACCAAAATATTTTCGAGTAGGATTGCCACCTAGGGTTGCCACCGGAACGCATTTTATTTATTCCTTCAGATATCGACCCCTATCTCGGGAAAGGCTAAACCGATTTCGATGAAATTCGGTAGATGGATAGGATGCTTCCCTCTTAGATTTTCTACTTGGCTGTTGCCACTAAAGGAAGCTCAGAGGGTTGCCACCTTTCCGAATTTTTTGTAAATATTAAGCAATATATGGCATTATGGGTATCAAATGAAAGGTATTTTAGGGCGTATACCAACCAAAATATTTTCGAGTAGTATTGCCACCTAGGGTTGCCACCTGAAAGCATTTTATTTATTCCTTCAGATATCGACCACTATCTCGGGAACGGCTAAACCGATTTCGATGAAATTTGGTAGATGGATAGTATGCTTCCTTCTAATATTTTCTACTTGGATGTTGCCACTAAATGAAGCTCAGCCACCTTTCCCAATTTTTCGTATATATTAAGCAATATAAGGCAATGTGGATATCAAATGAAAGGTATTTTGGACTGTATACCAACCAACATATTTTCGAGTAGGATTGCCACCTGACCGCATTTTATTTATTCCTTCAGATATCGACCACTATCTCGGGAATGGCTAAACCGATTTCGATGAAATATGGTAGATGGATAGTATGCTTCCTTCTAAGAGTTTCTACTTGGCTATGGGCCAACCAGAATATTTAATACACAACAGGTGTCGCCAAAGTATCTATGTTAAGTGACTTTTTGTGGTTAGTGTTCGATATTTTGGAAATTTATGCTCTTGGTAAGTAAGATTATGCTGCAAATTCGAAAAATACCGAGCAAGTCTCGGTCACCCAGGTACTTATTCGTTTATTCGAATAGTATATTTTTGTTAATAGATTTTTAAAACTATATTTGCTGTTTTCTTTGCTTGTACCTATGAGCTTGCATTTAAGTTGTGTATGTTTTGTATGTATGTATGTATGTTTGCGTGTACAAATGTGTGCCCAAGCAGTAGCAATATTTCTTTGATTATTCGAATAGTGGCAACGAAAATTGTATTTATTCGGTTAATGGTGGTTGAATATGTAGTTTTTGGCTTATTATCTTAATAATTAAATAGCTATTCGTACAGTGTTGTGGGAATAATAAAATACAATTATTGGTAATATTGAAGCTGTAAATAGACATTTACTATAAAGTTACTATACATAAATATGTATTTGTACATTTATATGTTTATTGCAGTTACATTTGCTTGGTAGGTTTTGTGCTAGGGCTTCAAGCAAGAGGTGCCAGGACCGAAATTCATTATGTCTACTGTTTATTATGGTAAGAAAAGGACGGGTTTGTTCTGATTTAATTTGCGTAAAGCAACATACACAAAAAAATACTACCTGCTATCTATTTTTTGTTAAATACTCATATAAATGTACTTACATTCATATGTACTATGTAAGTATGTAGGTATGGTCATGGAAATTTGCGAACTCTTTGTATTGAATGGGCTGGTTAAGGATGATCATTATTGTGTTTCATCAACTGAAGAACTGCATAAAGCGCGAAATTTTGTTTTAAATTTGGGTGTCAAAACTCGTTAACTAAATGAACACAAAGGACCCACTTGCATGAGGGATTGCGAATTCACCCGGCAGTAGCAGGTAGCTATTTTCTTTTGTTGTCTTCCCTTGAAAATCTTTCATATATTTTAAAGAATGATTAGGTACACTAAATATGTACATACATATGTATGTAAGTACATTTATATGAGTATTTAACAAAAAATAGGTAGCAGGTAGTTTTATTTTGTGTATGTTGCTTTACGCAAATTAAATCAGCACAAACCCGTCCTTTTCTTACCATAATAAACAGTAGACATAATGAATTTCGGTCCTGGCACCTCTTGCTTGAAGCCCTAGCACAAAACCTACCAAGCAAATGTAACTGCAATAAACATATAAATGTACAAATACATATTTATGTATAGTAACTTTATAGTAAATGTCTATTTACAGCTTCAATATTACCAATAATTGTATTTTATTATTCCCACAACACTGTACGAATAGCTATTTAATTATTAAGATAATAAGCCAAAAACTATTCAACCACCATTAACCGAATAAATACAACTATTCGTTACCGCTAGTCGAATAATCAAAGAAATATTGCTACTGCTTGGGCGCACATTTGTACACGCAAACATACATACATACATACAAAACATAAATGCACGCTCATAGGTACAAGCAAAGAAAACAGCAAATATCGTTTTAAAAATCTATTAACAAAAATATTCGAATAGTACTATTCGAATAAACGAATAAAAAATTCGAATAAATACTATTCGAATTTTTTGTACCCGCCGAATAAAAGTTTTATTTATTCGAATAGTCCCATGCCTAACGTACATACATATTACGTGCGTAGTAGGCCTGTTGACACACCAATTTCGGGAAAGACAGGGACTTCTCCAAATCAAAAGAGAATGCATAGTAGCTGTCATTGTTATCAGCTTTTTCAGCATCCGCCATCATGGAATCGGGAGCTTGTTCTGCCTGATTGCAGATTGAACCCGTTCTTCGATGTATATACTCGGAATTCCACTTCTGTTATCTTCACCTGAGTCCATTTAAAGATATGATTACAAAAAAACACTGAGAATAAGTATTTCTTCCATGAAATTCACTGCACGCACGGTGAATTTGTCAATTATACCACTTGTGCTTTCAACGAAAAGGCGGCAGCATTCACTGCACAAGTAATTTCTGCTTTTTATGAGGTTGCTATGGGTACTAGAAGCTACCACGTTATTGCATTAAATAGCAATAATAACTCAAAATACCACAGTTATACCACTTGTGCTTTAAAGGGCTCATATAAAAATGAAATGTCTCTCGTATTACCGCGATACCTGCCCAAGCGCCTAAACCGATCTCAATTATGTAAAAAGTAGTTTCTTGGACCTTCCTTGTGGAAGGTTTATAGAAAAAAATATATTCAAAACTTTTTAATTTTGCGGCCGATAAATGCGGAAAGCTGAGACCTCACAATTTCGCAATTTTTTTGCGTTTTCAGTACATTGCATACCACAAAACTACCGATGTGTTTGGAACATGCATCAGCTCTTTGACGGGAAACGTTCCTACCATAAATTTACTTGCGGAGTGGCGCTGGAGTCCCGATCAAGGCTTTTGGAGATAAAGGTCATAACGTGGACCCGGGTTTCCCTAACATATATTTTTACAATATGGGTATCAAATGAAAGGTGTTTATGAGAGTTTTAACAAGGGGTCAATTCCGTTTCCTGGATATCGACGAAACTGTGGACCAGAGGCTAGGAGGCATTTACACGTTATGGGTATGAAATAAAAGGCATTAATAAGGGTTTTAACGATAAGAGGTTTTCGCGTTCAAATGTGAACCTTTTAAAGAGATATCGACCCTATGAGGCGTTAGTACGATACGGGTATCTATGCTTAGACCTTATGATTTTGCAATTTTCTTCAGTTGTCAGTATTCGGTATGCCACAAACTACTAAATCTTTGGCCCGATTTGGCTTGCGTTTGGAACATCCGTCAGCGCTTTGGAGGGAAACGTTCCCAATGATAGATACCTCACCTCACCCAATCTACAACTTATAAAATTAGACAAAAATATGAAAAATGATATAAAAAAATATATAAAGGAATGCTGAAATTGTAAGTAATAAAAATAACATTGAAAAAAATGTTAAAGAAAATTTATTTTGACTAAAACATCACCAAAGGCGTTTGAAATAATACAAATAGACACCATTCCACCATTACCAAGATCATTAAATGGTAAGGAGTACAAGGTTACTCTAATATGTGATTTGACTAAATATTTAATTGCAATTCCTACACAGAGCAAACATGCAAAAACAGTGGCCAGAGCTTTTTTCGAAAATGTCATCTCAATTTATGAAGGTATAAAAACGACAATAACGGAATAATAAAAAAATCGAAATTGTGCAAGCGATAAAAGCAATTACAAGAAAAAAATAATAAATACATTCAAATTTGTGCATGTGACAGAATCAATTGGAAAGAAAAAATTTTCTTTACTAAAATTTGAATGCGTGTGAAAGTTTCTTTTTAGGAAAAAGCATTTAGTTTGGACACGCCGTGTTTTCAAGAAGCCAATGAAATATTGGATTGTGTAAGTTTACTACTCCCTTAATAAAAATTTTTATTTCAGAGAAATGAACTCGGATGAAATTTCGAGGTCCCTTACGGAGATGAATGGCGCTTTGAATGCCATTCTCGCTAAAGTAAAGAATATTGAGGAGCTCCTCAATCGGGTGGAAGCGTCGAATAAAGATGACTCTCTGCAAGGCCTTACACAGGACCTGGAACGAATAGAGAGGGAAGTGCAGGAGGTACGAAGGCAGTCCACGGACACCAGACCAGAACCAGTCGAACCGCTAGTCACGCCTCGAACGGAAAGTGAACTAGCTCAAGTGGCCAAGCTTCCAGACTGTGTCAAGGAGCTGCAGGTATTCGATGGTTCTCGAGAACACTATGGCTCTTGGGTACATAGTGTAGAATTAGTGATAAAAGAATACGAAATAGTGCGGCACAAGCCGATATATACTGCCATCCTTATACACATTAGGGGACAAATTAGGGGGGCCGCCATCCCTAGCAAATAGAGGCGACGGGAATATTAGTGATACCCCATCCTTCTCCCGTAACAGGAGGGGCTACACTGGCTCAGGCCAGGGCTATTCAGATCAATATCGTCCACACCAGCTGAACAACAAACGAACACGGCAACCGAGAAGTACCAAGACCGTCTTACACAGGTTCGGGGCAAACGAGAACGCAAAATTGGCGAAGCACTCCGTCTGCGCTAGTAAAACCAATTACGAGCCATCTTCCCAGTAGCGAAACACTAGATTTTCCCAATATGACGGTGCAAAGAGAGGCGCAGGCTCCACGGGACCCACGAACCAAACCCCTAGTAAGCAACAAAAGTTATTCCACCTGGTACCGGTAGATAAAGAAGAAACCCAGGATACATCAAACAAAGAACAACTCTCGGGCGATAAGATAAATTTTACCATGGGAGCCTCATGTCTGGCGTACTATATTTAGAATATGTTACGCATGATCAGGGTATGTTAGAGTTTCTAGTAGACACGGGGGCAAATAAAAATTATATAAGTGAACGCGTGGCACGATACACCATGCCAGTTGAAAAGCCATTCAAAGTAACCTCTTCGGGTGGCGACATAAGAGTAGACAGAAAAGTATGTATGTGGATATTATTTTATGTTTGTGGGCAAAGACATTCCCACCACATTTTTCGTCCTCCCAGGACTCAAATCGTTCGACGGTATCATAGGGGACGATACGTTGACCGAAGTTGAAGCGGTAATAGATAGAGAACTCAACGTCCTTATGCTAAAACCGAATGTAGTATTGCCCCTTAAGCGAAAAATAGCACAAGAAGTTAATAAAATAGAAACAAACATCCCGCTGGATCCCAATATTACTAACCTTACTAAAACTAGGCTCTACCACATATTAGATAAATACGAAACTTTGTTTGGCCCGGTTAATCGCAGTATGAAAATTCAAAGCAATGTCCAAGCCGAAATAAAACTGATACCGAAAACCCTATCTACACAAAAAGTTACCCCTACCCTGTAAACATGCGAGAGGAGGTTGAGAAGCAAATCGAGAATCTACTTTCAGAAGGCATAATTCGTCCTTCAAGAAGCCCATACAATTCGCCCATATGGATTGTGCCGAAAAAATCTCAGTCTGATGGGGAAAAAAATATCGAATGGTCATAGATTTCAAGCGGCTAAACGCCGTAACTGTCCCTGACACGTACCCTATACCTGACATCAATGGTACCATCGCGAGTCTTGGTAACGCTAAATATTTTACCACACTTGACCTCACTTCAGGATTTCACGAAATTCCAATGAAGGACAGCGACATTGCAAAAACGGCATTTTCCACAATGAATGGAAAATACGAATTTTTGCGGCTACCTTTTGGGCTAAAGAATGCACCCTCTATCTTCCAACGAATGATACGACGTGCTTAAAGAATTTATAGGTCGTATATGTTTCGTTTACATCGACGACATAATAATTTTCAGCAGAGACCAGGATACTCATTTAAGGGACATCGATACCATTCTCCACAGGCTTTTGAACGCGGGTCTCAGAGTTAATCTGGAAAAAAGGCAATTCCTTAAAACAAGCGTAGAATTTCTGGGTTATATTGTAACCACCGAGGGAATACTCCCGGCCCCAAAAAAGGTGGATTACATAAGAAAAATTCTACCTCCCACCAGCTTAAAGGAGCTTAAAAGTTGCCTAGGCTTAACGTTATATTATAGAAAATTCATCCAGGATTACGCCAAAATTGCAAAACCGCTAACTAACCTCACACGAGGAGAGCACGCACAGGTAAGGGCGACTCAATCCAAAAAGGTACCGATAAGCTTGGACACAGAAGCTCTAAAGGCATTCGTTAACCTCAAGGAGATGCTGACGACATCGGAAGTCCTAACCTTCCCCAACTTCGACAAACCCTTCAATCTGACAACTGACGCCTCCGACTTCGCCATTGGTGCCGTGTTCTCACAAGATTACGATGGTAAAGATAAACCAATAGCATTTATATCAAGAAGCCTAAGTACTACGGAGGAAGCATATGCGACCAACGAAAAGAAAATGCTCGCCATCGTTTGGGCATTGGACAATCTCCGGAACTACCTATATGGTGCTAAGAAGATACGAATTTTTACCGACCATCAACCACTAACATTTTCCCTCAGCAACAGGAACTACAACGCAAAGCTGAAGCGGTGGAAGTCTAGGATCGAAGAATATAATTATGAAATAATATACAAACCAGGTAAATCGAAAGTCGTGGCAGACGCTCTTTCTCGCTTAAAAACACAGGCAAATATCCTTGCAACGTCCATACCCAAGAACGCAAGTCAAAATGCAACCTCAGGATCAGAATCGGACTCGACAAGCGAGGACGGTTCAACAGGCAACACCGTCCACAGCACAGAGCAAGATAATTCGGATCTGATACCTTTCGTGGAAGTGCCAATAAACGTATTTAGGAATCAGATTGTGTTTGGAGGTAGGCTAGACATTTTCGAGGAACCCCATCCCGGTTACTCGCGACACTATGTAAGGTCAGAGGGGATTAGCGAAGCAGAGCTTATCGAAGTCCTCAAGAAAAAACTAAGACCAAACGTAATCAATGGCATTAAGATGCAAGAAGCTCTAATAGGACTACTTCAGAAGGTATATTTAGAAAATTTTACGCAATATAAGATCCGGGTAGCTCAAACTATGGTAGAAGATTTAAGGGATCCCAATAGGATTTGCGATTGCACAATCTATGATTTTGCAGACCGACTCTCACACCTGCTCTCTGAGAGCACAATTCAACCCAGTGGAATGCATGAGCAGTGGGAGCACATCACAGGAGCACTCCGTACCGCAGCCGAAGAAGTAATTGGATTCCGGCGAACGAGAAGAAACAAGTGGTACGATGATGAAGAGTGCCGAGCTGCAACGAAAAGAAAGAACGAAGCCTACACGGCAACGCTAAGATCGAGTGCAACAAGGAGTGTGTGTGAACACTACCGCGAGTTGAAAAGGGAAGCGAGGCGACTTTTCCGGGCAAAAAAAAGAGAGGCAGAAAAGCGTGAAATCAATGAGCTTGAGATGCTAGCCAATGGGAATAATGCCCGAAAATTCTATCAAAAAATTCGACGAATGCCGGAAGGTTTCAAGCCCGGGGCAAATTCCTGTAAGAACGAGAACGGCGACCTGGTGACTGATGTTCAGAGAATACTAGAGATATGGAGGGATCACTTCTCTGCCCTTTTAAATGGAGAAATTGAGCAGAGAAGAGAAACCAGAGAAGAGCTCGAACCCGAACCCACAATCGAATACGACGAAATTGACGTCCCAGAACCCGACTATAATGAGGTGCGAATAGCAATATCTAGGTTAAAAAACAATAAAGCAGCTGGCGCTGATGGTTTGCCTGCTGAGCTATTCAAGCATGGTGGCGAGGAGCTGGTAAGGCGTATGCACCAGCTTCTGTGCAGAATATGGTCGGATGAATGCATGCCCGAAGATTGGAATCTAAGTGTTCTGTGCCCAATCCACAAGAAGGGTGATCCTGCAAACTGCACCAACTACCGCGGAATCAGCCTTTTGAATATCGCATATAAGGTCTTGTCAAGCGTATTGTGCGAACGATTGAAGCCTGACGTGAACAGACTGATTGGACCTTATCAGTGTGGAAAATCTACCATCGACCAGATTTTTACAATACGTCAAATCCTGGAGAAAACCCGTGAGAAAAGAATCGACACACACCACCTCTTTGTTGATTTTAAAGCCGCTTTCGATAGCACGAAAAGGAGCTGCCTATATGCCGCTATGTCTGAATTTGGTTTCCCCGCAAAACTTATACGGCTTTGCAAAATGACATTGAGCAACACCACCAGCTCAGTCAGAATTGGGAAGGACCTCTCCGAGCCGTTTGAAACTAAACGAGGTTTCAGGCAAGGTGACCCCCTATCGTGCGATTTCTTTAATTTGATGTTGGAGAAAATAATACAATCTGCAGAACTCAACCGCGCTGGAACAATATTCTATAAAAGCGTGCAACTGTTAGCATATGCTGACGACATTGACATTATCGGCCTTAACAACCGTGCCGTAACCTCTGCGTACTCCAAACTAGAAAAAGAAGCGGAAAAAATGGGTTTGGTGGTGAACGAAGGCAAAACGAAGTACATGCTGTCATCAAGCAAAGAGTCAGCGCATTTGCGCCTTGGTACCCACGCCACTGCTGGCACCAAAAAGTTCGAAATAGTGAAGGACTTCGTTTACCTTGGATCCAGCATAAACTCCAACAATAATGCCAGCCTAGAAATCCAACGAAGAATTGCTCTTGCAAATAAAAGCTACTTTGGACTGAGTAGGCAATTGAAAAGTAAAGTCCTTTCTCGACCCACGAAAATCACACTCTACAAGTCACTCATCGCTCCCGTCCTGCTATATGGTGCAGAGGCGTGGACACTAACAACATCTGACGAGGCTGCATTGGGAGTATTCGAGAGAAAAGTTCTGAGAAAGATTTATGGGCCTCTACGCGTTGGCGACGGCAAGTACCGAAGAAGATTTAATGATGAGTTCTATGAGCTTTACGCAGACGTCGACATAGTACAGCGCATTAAAACACAGCGGCTTCGCTGGCTAGGCCACGTCGTGCGAATGAACGAAGACGCTCCATCCCAGAAGGTATACTTATCGGCACCCGCCGGTGGAAGCAGAGGAAGAGGAAGACCACCACTCCGATGGAAGGACCAAGTGGAGACCGACCTGCGATCTCGTGGGGTCTCCAATTGGCGCCAGTTGGCGCAAAGAAGAAATGACTGGCGAGCTATGTTGGACGGTCAAAATCGCTCAGGGGGTTAGATGGCCATTTAAAGAAGAATAATAGGATTTGCGAGGTAATATGGGGGGAACATAAAAGGGCTCACCGCAATGCGACAGAAAATAAGAAACAAATCTTAGAGAAATACTACTTTCCCAGAATGAACAGTATAATCAAAGGGTACGTCTCGTCCTGCGAAACATGTAAGGTCAGTAAATATGATAGACATCCGAATGAACCAGAACGGCAAAAAATACCAATCCCATCACGTCCTTGTGAGATAATCCATTTGGACATTTTCGAAATTCAAGGGGAGAAATTCCTTAGTGTTATTGGCAAATTTTCAAAATTTGCGAAACTCTTCCATTTAAGAAACAAGTCCACTTTGCACCTTAAAGACAAAATAATAAAACTCCTTCACTATTTCACAACACCTGATATTCTCGTGACCGACAATGAGCGCGGTTTAATTAGTCCAATTATCCATGTTAGATTCTTTGGGAATCAAATTGTATCGCACACCATCTCAAAGAAGCGAAGTGAATGGTCAGGTGGAAAGACTCCACTCCACCTTAATTGAAATAATTAGATGCTTGAAGATAGACAACCCGAATTGAAGGACAAAAGAATTAATTAACAAAGCAGTAGATAGATATAATAATTCAATTCACTCGGTTATAAACCAAAAGCCAAGTGAAATATTTTTTAATCGTGCAAAATCCTCTAACTATCAAGAGCTGTTAGAAAAAAGTAGAAAAACTAATAAATATTTGAAAGCCTTACTGACAAAAAAGCAGCTAGACCAGATCAAACGTCACAATAAGAAAAGATCTCTACCGGAGCGTTATGACGAAAACGATGTCATATACGTGAAGGACAAACAGATCAAGGGAAAACAAAAACCCGTGTATAAGAAAGGGGTAGTTTATCCAACAAGAGCGGGCTTGTAAGTGGGACAAATCGTGCCTTAATCGGATAACACGATTACTCCATAACCGGTTCGAGAAATGTTAACACCCCTAGTCCAGAACAAAAGGATATGGTCATTACTACAAGAGCGGGCTTGTTAGTGGGATGAATCGTGCCTTAGAAAATCCGTAGCGCCATCGAATTTGACAAATGGCTACGCTACTTCCAAACCGGATCCAAACCCATAGCTGGTTCGGGAATAGTATGATCCTCTGTCCTACACAACAATTGAAAATGCCTCCCTCGCCTAATTCAATGGAGAAGAAGAGAAAAAACAAAAAACATAATTTAAAATGCCTCCCTAATCAGTTGGAGATGCCTCCCTCGCTTAATTCGTTGGAGAAGAAGAGAAAAAAACAAAAAACAAAAAACAAAAAACATAACTTAAAATGCCTCCCCTAATCAGTTGGAGATGCCTCCCTCGCTTAATTCGTTGGAGAAGAAGAGAAAAAAAAAACAAAAAATTTAAGCTAACGCGCCTAATCCGCTAAGCAAGGAAAAAATATATATTTAATTCCTCACGCCTAACACGCAGAAGGATAACAAATTCTTTTCAAAATTTTCATTTAGAAAGAAGAGAAAAAAACAAACAAAATTTTTTTTCTTTCAGAAAAAAGACAAAATTTAATTTTCCGCTCTTAATGCGCAAAGAAAAAAATTTTAATTTTGTTCTTTTTCTTCAAAATTTTTAAAAAACAAAAAACTTTATTTACCACTAATGAACTTAACAATTATTAACCTACTAACAATTACAAAACTAATCCAATTGTTTTCGGAATATATCTTGTACATTATTTGGCATTGCTTGCAAATAAATAAAGTTTGAAAAATTTTATCAAAAATGAAATGATGTAATTAAAATATTTTCCATATCAAACCAATAATTTCGTAAATGTAATAATTAATTTAATAAAAAAAGTAGATCCCACCAAGGCCAACAAAATTGTGTACATAACTAACCAATTAATACACTAACATATTAACAGTAATAACATCCTTGCAGATTCCCACTGCTGGCATCAGCCATCAGCGCCCTTCATGTCTTTCATTATGAGGTACCCATAGTAACAATCCAAAGTGGAAATGGGTGGATCGTCAGTGGAACACTTAAATTTATTCACGTCATAAATTTGGATCAGTATGCTGCGGCCTTGAAACGAATAGAAAATCTTGCGATTTACACAAATGGGACCCTACTTCTTTACGTCCTTTCAATGCCAAAGGTGACAAGCAACGTTTACAACCTATTGATCACACGCGCTGGCATATACAACGGCAAACAGCTAGACCTACCCTTCGACAGAATGCTTGTCAACCAAGGAGAGACTTATGGAATAACGAAGAACTGCCTGGTACTTGGCGCATCTACCATATGCGATACGGAGTCCTTTACGAAGCTCGAGGAGAACAGTTGTCTCCCACGACTTCTTAGAGGCAGTGAAGCCGACTGTAAATTTATCAGGCGTAACAACAGCATCATAGAATGGGTAACCTATGGCACGGTATTCGTTTCAAACTACCAGGGTATGATCGAGATCAACAACGCCTCAAGCTCTCTGAATGGTACATATGTACTCCAGATAAATAACGAAACCATTCAAACAGGTGGCCAGGTGTTCATTAGCAAGGAAGTTGCCACATCCCAGGCCCTGCCAGCCGTGTTAGCAAATGTCGCAAACCACACCATAAGCGTAGACTTGGAATACGTCCATGACATTGCCATGAGGAACACCAGGTACATAGGGGTTGTTAACAAAAAATTTAATTTCTCTATAATTACAGAAGCGTTTGCTATCTGCGCAATAGTACTCATCACCGCCACACTTTGGAAACGCTGAACCTGCCACCAGTTCAAATCACACTAGAATGGCAGGATAATGCTAAAACCAATGGAATCAACAGATATAAATCCACCTCCGAACGTAATCACGGAAATGACAGCCTGCCAGACAGCTCGACCAGAATCAACGTAACACCAGGAAGTTACAGTTACTCCTTGCAAGACATATCGCAAACAAAATTTTCAACATTTGATCGACGCAGATCTTTAAAGGGGGACGAGTTAGCACCCTAATCCACGATCCACCCATTCACTCACGTTGCCACGCATGTGACCACAATGCAATATTTGCTGACGCGACACACGCGCGTTTTTTCAGGTTACACTCAGCGACCCAAATGTGGGAATCGCATAGGAAGCGATATTGGGCAACACGCGCAAGCAAACAATTGGGCAATCGTGGGAATCGCAGGGTCAGCATTACGCTGGTTAGGCTAAGAGCTGAGACTGTAAGTAAAATGTAATTTATAATTTAGTGAAGTTTTGGAGTGCAAGAAGCACGGATTACATTGTCAGGAACCAAATCGAAGTTTAGTGCGTTTTATTTAGTAAAGGTGAACCGTCGAAGTTCACCCACCTTTAATTTTTTTGACAGTTCCCCGGAGAAGGAACTTAAGTTCTATATATATAAAAATGATTTGGTGTTTAATTGTAACGATAAAACTTGAAAACGGCTGAACCAAATCAAATACTTCCTTAGGGGTGTTTGTTTGTTGTTAACCCGTGAAGGTTTGGTCGAAGAAAAAATTTAAAAATATTAAGGGGGGCGTGGCACCTCTCATACAAACTTAATTTTACAAGCTGAATATCTACCAAAGCGTTTAAGGTTGGGATCGGAAAATTGACCGGAAATTTGATTTAACGATATCAATAGCGTGTTTCCATGTAGGAAAACCGTCCTCGCTATTTATTTACGCTCCGGGACAAAAAACTAACAAGTTTCTGTATCGTGCAGCCTTAAACTGAATACTAAAATTATATATTTTTGTTGTATACACAATGAAGTAGTAAAAAATCGTTAGTTTTCTATTAAAAATAATACCGGTGTAGTAACAATTTTTGAAATGAAATTAATAAAAAAATGTATTTTGCGCAAAACGAAGTTTGCCGGGTCAGCTAGTAAATCTATACATTTTTTTTATTGATTAGGGCAAAACTCTGATACATGCATACCTTGATAGATCAGCTGCGACCGCACCGCAACAAATAGGCCAATATTCTCTTTATTTCACGAAAATATCAAACAAATAATTGAGAAATATCAATTAGAAAACTTTTCCCGCTGTGAGTAAAAATCAGTTCGTTTTTGGTAGAAGAATACCATGACCCAACCATAACAGGTCGTAGCAGCTCGACACACATACAAACCACCAAAATTTTCCATGTAATTTGTTTTTGTAATTTGTGGGTTTATAGTCAAAATCGTACTGAAAAAGATTTTGATTGTCAAAATTGGAGAAAAAAATAAAAATCAGCTGGCCTATCGACACGACCTGTATTATTGGATCATGAAGAATACGGTAGCTGATATTCAAAAGTAAATGTCACAAACACAGTATGTATATCGACAGCCCCACTGCAAAACTCCGAAAGTCACTATTTTTCCAAAAATAAGGTTCTGAGCCTTTCCCATAGATCGTGATATTTCGCGCATTAAAATGCAGTCAAAATCGGGTTACAACTTCCCATTTCTTTCGAGTGGTGAAATGTAATAACCGTCGATCACATACATACATACATACATCTATATCTATATCTATACTATTATATAAAATTCAAACTCGAAATTGTGTTAAAGCTAAACAGCCGATCCACTGGCCCGATTTTTTTCTTTCAAGTTTTAATATATCATAATCTAGCCAGAATAGGACCATAGATACTTTTTTTAAATACAAATTTTATTAATTTGATAATTTTTGTTGAGCTTTAGGCCAGAATTTGAATAAAACTTCTGTTTTAGTACTATCCAAATATTTATTTGTTCGATATTTCGACTTCAACCTGAAGTCATCATCAGGAAACTACGAAAAAGAAACACATTAACATTAACATTTTTAAACAAAGAGAAAGTAAAAGACACCTATATTTACGATGATGAAAGTTTGGTGTCGTTCGACGTCGTTTCCCTGTTCCCCAGCATCCCCGTGGCTGCGGCTATTGACATTATTGCTTCAAGGTGGACTGACATTAAAGAACACACAGGTTTGACAAAAGATTTATTCATGAGCATAGTAAAATTTTATGTGAAAGACAATAGATATTTCAAATACAACGATAAAATTTACGAACAGCGATCTGGAATGCCAATGGGATCTCCAGCCTCTCCAGTGATAGCAGACATAGTTTTGGAAGAGATGCTAACAAAATTCGAGATGGAATCAAAAAGCAAACCACGATTACTAACAAAATACGTTGACGACTTGTTTGCCATCGTCAAAACGAGCGAAATGGAAAATATGCTAAAATTACTGAACACCTACTTCAAATCCATACAATTTACTATGGAAGTGGAGAAAGATAACCGACTCCCTTACCTTGACACACTTATAATTAAAAATAACAACAAACTATACATTGATTGGTATAAGAAACCAACAGCTTCCGGTAGACTAATCAACTATAATTCCAAGCACTCACCAAACACTATTTTAAACACAGCAAAAAATTTTATAAAAAGGGTTCTTAACATCAGTGATAAGATGTTTCACAACAAAAACATAGGAATAATTATAAAAATCCTGGAACAGAACTCATTTCCCATGCCTTTAATTACAAAACTTATCCATAAATATCACACACTTAACACTAACAACAATAAAGCCGGGAAAGACGATAAAATATATAAATCAATGACATATATCCCAAGGTTATCTGAAAGGATCAAAGGTTCTAATTTATATAATAAGGAAAAATATCAAATCGCGTTTACATACAACAACACTCTACGACCAATCTATAGCAATATGAAGGACAAAATTTCAATTTATGAGAAATCCGACGTGGTTTACCAAATTCCATGCAACGGGGACGGGTCGCACGTATGTGAAAAGTATATGTAGGGACAACTAAACTTAAACTTAAGACAAGGCTTTCCGCCCACAAATCCAACATTAAATTAAGACACAATAATCCAGAAAACAAGACAGCATTGGCAGCGCATTGCAAGGACATAGGACACCATCCAGATTTTGAAAACGTTTCCATTCTGGAACATGAGAAAAATTATAATAAGCGCTTTATTTTGGAAACTTTACATATTCTGAACACCCCCAATGACGTAAAGATGAACTTCAAAACAGGCACCGACAATTGTGCACAAACTTACAGGAATTTGGTTTTAAAACATCTATCGGCAAAACGCTACCCGTGGGTAGCTTCGACGCGGCAGCGCTGTACATACACAAAAACGACGCCGCTAATTCTGCTACGCTGTTCGCTAAATTTCTTCAGAATTTTGCCAAATGCTTGCCAGTTAATTCGAGGAAAATCTACGCAATGCCCAAAAAGGCATAGGTATTCATATTAAAAGAATTGCAAATGAATATTTTGTTTTATTTTGCATTCAACTTTCAATAGTTCAACACAATGAGTAATAACGATTGTGAGTTAATGTTTTTCGCTGTAAAAGGCGATATGCAACCGCAGTTTTAATATAAAGCGTCATTATTACACATTTCATGCGGAATATGATGAAATATATAAGGTACATATATGATCGAAAGAAATTTCTTGCTGAGATGAAAAGTCTTTCTGAAAATCAAATTGCTGGAAATCATTTTTTTTTTTTGGATTTTTCGAATTATGTAAATAAATTGCTTTTATTTCACCTTTCTAATTTTAAACTTATTTTTTTTGGATTGTTAGGTCCTAAAAACCTATATCTGGTCATTATCATCGGATAACCATTAAATTTCCTGCCATATAGTTATACATATACATAAGTGTTTACATATAAGCACATCAAAATATATATTATATCAGAAATACCCCATTTTTACTTGTAAATACGAATCAAACAATGTGGCAAGCATGTTTTTGGTCGCGCACAAATACAATGGCAAATTGTGACGGTGTTGGGGTGCCGATCACTGCCCTGCAAAAAACCGAAATCCTCCGTTCCATACTCCATAGAGTACTCCTTAAGGAGTATCGGAGTACTCCAACACTTATCCTCGCTCATATAAAAAAGGTGGTCCAATTTACATGGCGATGGCCGGTAATTGGATCACCTAATCCGACTCGGAGTACTCCATTTCTTTGCTTTTGAATACTCTATAGACCACCTACATGAGAGTACTCCCAAAATACTCCTATTGGATTACTCTATGGACTATTCAACAGCAAAGCGGGAGAGGGAGTAGGTGGTCCTCAAAAAGAACACATACTCCCTCTCTCGCTTTACTGCAAAGTACTCTATAGAGTAATATTTTGCCAGCATTTTCAAAGTACTCTCACGTAGGTGTTCCATAGACTATTCAGCAGGGTCCTCCGATATGGATTTTTTGTATGAATGAGGATAAATGTTGGAGTACTCCCATACTCCAACGTTTTTTACAGGGTGTTTTAAAACAACAACATCACACAGTGGTCAGTTAATCTTACTCACTAAGTTAGAACAATAACTCTCCCAATGTTGAGAGCATAATATGTATCAACAGCGAATAATTTTTATATGTATAATTTTTAACTCTTATTGATATGTAAATTTTTGTATACATATGTTTTTTGTTTACACTTGCGGTACATGAAAATTGTTTATATTTACGGGATTTTCAATTTATATGTAGTTATATTTTGTCGCTCTTTTGCCTTTACCAAAGTTATCTTTGTTATTTCTGTTAAGTCGATCATACATATCCATATGTGTAAGTTTTGCTACGGACATATATGTTTAAAAATGTTAATGTTAATGTGTTCCTTTTTCGTAGTTTCCTGATGATGACTTTAGGTTGAAGTCGAAATATCGAACAAATAAATATTTTAATAGTACTAAAAAAGAAGTTATATTCAAATTCTGGCCTAAAGCTCAACAAAAACTATAAAATTATATAAACCAAGGCTATCAAATTTATCATTAAAATAAAAGTGTTATTAAAAATAACTTTTGCTTGGACGCTTTACCATTCAGTCGTTTGTGCTTAGAGAGCATCAACAGACCACATATTGCTCTCTATTTACTCTATTTTTGTACTCAGCTAGCACATCTACAGAAATATGAGCGTCACCGTATACTTATGGGTTGGGTTTTTCGATGTTTAGGCACAACTAAAAAGTCAAATGGAAAGGAGATAACAAAATGTTTATGTTAGACTATTAAAAAACGCCTTTACTTTAGTTGGTTGCCATAGACATAAACGGGATAGAATATGGGAAAAAATATTGTTCTGAACCTTCTCTGCCTGTAAATTGTCTTCTCAAGTAAGGGTATCAGCATTTTATGAACTACTTACATCCCGAGCAACGCCAAGTTCCCTGCTAGTATGTTATAATTATCAGTTTTTTCCCTCTCCTGAAAACTTTTTGGTTTTGAACATACAGGGTTTTGCAGTGTGGCTGTCGATATGTCAAATGGTGGCAGCTAAACATTTTTGCTTAAATTTTAAACTTTTTTGGGCACATATGTATGTACATACATATGTATGTATATATGTATGTGACCAAATCCCATTTAACGGAACTATATCGATTATATGGGAACTAACTATATGTGACCCGGTCTACGAAAAGGTGGCTTGATTGGACTTTTAATTTGGGAGATGGAACTATTCTAAATTCAAGCCGATCCATCAATACGGATCATGATGCATATTGATCGTCTGACATCACTCATATGTCAACAGCAGTTCCTATAAATGTAATACAACAAAAACCTATGCAATGGATTATTTGTGTTGCATTCTGCAAGTTGCTTAACATTTGCATGCGCGTGTATTTGGTTGTTGGCTTGATATTATTTTGCTATACAAATTTGCTATGCAACGATGCAATGCCCCTGCATCGTGATTCCGAATACCCCTACTAATATTTTTACACCATAGAAAATTTGTTCACCCCATTTTTCCTAAAAAAAAGTAAAAATCAGATATTTAAAATAAAAAATGTTACCTGTGAGTATGTTAGACCAAGCTGTATTAAATATGTGCGTAGACTGTAATTACATGAGACACTCTCTTATTGTTGGAGAAATGGCGCTACTTGCAGGAAGGCAAACCGGAGAGAAAATGCAGATACACAGAATCGTTTAATTTGTCTCTTTC
Source organism: Sphenella marginata (assembly GCA_951509765.1). NCBI lineage: Eukaryota > Metazoa > Arthropoda > Insecta > Diptera > Tephritidae > Sphenella > Sphenella marginata. Next base: position 33,353,831 of record OX608083.1, on the reverse strand, counting down.
ACTACTAGGGACATACGCTAACCTTTATTGGATAGGTAAATATCACAAAGGCACAGGCTGACTAGATAGATCTAGTGCAGCATTTATAAAAACAAAAGAGGGCTGACACTGGCCTAACTTAAGATACAAAGCTGTTGTACAGGTTTAATGATTTTCTTAGTGAGTTGTTATTTACCAGATATGTCACAGGATAACGGGGTGATGCTAAAACTGATGGTTTCCATGTCAATCGCAAGCCGTTATCAGTCATTCGTGATATTGTAGGTTTTTCACTAAGCGGAGTTGGTACACCCGTCCTTTTGTACTTATTCAAATCATCATATTGCTCTGATAGCGGTTTGTGGCTATGTTCGTCAAGGCCTAAAAATATATAAAATCATGTTTATCTTATATTTTAGTATATGTGCAATACTCACTGTCATATATAAGATGGGCATGACATGTATCATCTCCGTATGGATTAAATATATGACAAGAGTAGCGTCCAACATCCGTATCATCAGCGTCTTTGATGGTAAGTCGAAGTAATCCATTGGGTTCATGATCCATAGTAATCTTTTCACTTGGAAAGAGTTTTTGGTCGTTTTTAAACCATTCTGCTTCAGGTTCCGGACTGCCTGTTGCACATGCTGTGAATTTTGCGGTCATTCCGGGATAAATTTCACAGTCACCAATTTTTTTTAAGAATGCTGGCGGCTCGGACCGTATATGTTTTTTCCTAAGCATAAAATGTATAGTTATTATGGTTATGTATGCATGTGTATACATTTTCCTATATGTACTACCTACATACTACATACATACTATCAAATTCGGACCGGCAGCGGACTTGCAGTCCTATGCTTGATATATATATGACCAATTTTCCGGCTGCTACATTCGCATGGAGTTTTTATTAAGTTTATACGAAATAATAATAATAATAATAATAATGATAATACCCAACGGATAACCCACCATTCCCGCCCAACCGGCACGAGGGGCGCATCCGCATAACGCACGGATTTATTTTTTTTAAATATATTGCCGAGTCGATGAAAGGCAGGGGTTTGTTAAGTGTCGAGATCTAAAACTGCTCAGCTACAGAGAGAAACTCATCAGCTAAGTAACTATTGAGTAAAAATAAACATTAACCATGTGTATATTAAGTTATTATTGATTAAGTGAAGAAAGTAGTGATATTTTAATGCTGAAAAGCGAGTCAGAAATATCAAATGTGCTGGAATGAGAGTTATAGTTATGACATAAACATCGGAAAGGCTCATTCAATTCAAAATTAGTTTTACATTGTCTCAGGAAAAGAGGTTTAAAATGTCTTGATGGCCGAAAGGGCACGTTAAAGTTCACTTCACTCAGCAGAAATGGACTAGAGACCAACCCGTTTAGCAAAATAATAACAAAAATGTTAGAAACGTCCAAGATTTTGCTACTTATGCTACCAGGTAGTCTTATACCTTCATTTTAAGAGTAAAATTAGTTATATAGCAAGGATGCCACAAGGTCATCGCATACCGCTTTACAAAAAACCTTTAGGATTTTTTAGCGTAATTTAACATAAAATAAGGCACTGCCTGCGTTACACAAAGCACTGCTAACGTTACACGTGCGAAAACTTAGTATCTGTACATATAATAATGATCTCTCAACCAGTTTTGGAGTTATCGACCAATATGTGGACCAAGGGCGATCCAAAATGTGTTAGTACAATATGGTTATCAAATAAAAGGTGCTGATGAGTGCTGCAATAAGTAATTCTATTAATAAAAGTATATGAAATAGTTATAAATATTTTTATATGTACCCTTGTTTGGATGTAGGAAAAAAAGAAAAAGACCACAGTGCTTGCAATATTTGCCAAAAAAAAACTACTTGGTTTACTTTGCCAGAAAATCGGTCATATGTATATCATAAAATACTTCGCCGCAAGGACTACTGTTATTATTGGGACGCTAGTCACATTTTGGTATGCTTGAAAAAATCCGATATAAATTTCATATCAATAGTGTTTATTTTTGTTATGTCCTATTGAGTATGTCACAATGCTGAAATAAATATTTTCAAAATAGGATCACGATCGAGGTGAGCCTCTGAAAGCATTTGCCTTCTCTTGATATTCAAGAGTTATGTATTTATATCTTTCTGATAGTGAGAAATAATTATGCGTTATTTTAACACCATTGTTGAACTAGAAGACAGAGTCATTCAGCCGAAAATTCGTCTTTAATAAGATATTCAAGGTTATGTTACTTTTGAGGAAGGACGGGACATAGTTGTGTCTTAAGATGAACTAGAAAGGTAGACTCAAGAAGCCATATGGGGCTCTGAATAAAGACCAAAACTGGCAAAAAGATAAATGATCCTGTTACTTGTCAAACGGGATAGATGGGGAATATATTCTAAATTTCGACATTTCAGTTTTCATAGGCAGATCCAAAATGAGCTCTGGAATAGATAGCGGAACGAGGGTTTGAAGTCTTTTTTAGTGTCTAGGAGTCTATGGTCGTCGTGCAATGAACTGGTTCGCCTTTTGATGTCTCAGAAGCCAAAGAAGTCATAACAGATGGAATCGGTTACCGTGATGTAGTGTCTAGGAGTCTGTGGGCTTCCACTAGTAGGTGTTGTTGTTGTTGTTGTTGTAGCACTACGTTGCCCTGCCTAGGTAGTCAGTATCTACCTTACCCAATATTGTCATCAAACTCTTCTAACGGAAGTCCTAGAAACCTAGCGGCTTCAACAGGGGAGGACCAGAGGGATATGGGTGTTAGAAGAGTAGGCTCGGTTGAGCAGACAAAAAGATGGTTTGTATTATGGGGCGACAAGCCGCATGACGGACAAACATTAGGCAAGTCGGGGTTCAGTCTGGATAGGTAAGAGTTTAACCTATTACAATATCCAGACCGGCTCATCAGCTTTTATTGAAATAAATATATGTATTAAAATACATATAGAGATGAGTGCAGCAGGGTTGTAAAAGAATGCATTGATATGCGAATGCAATCAGTTGAAGTCTTATTCAATGACTTCAAATTTCGAATACACTCATTGACTCGCTTTTTGACTAAAGAATGAACAAATTAAGTCTGAAGTCTTTTTGAAGTTACGACTTTGATGTCATTTAGAGAAGTCACTTACGGACTTCATTTTTTGAGTGAAGTCACTAACTGTTTGCAACAAAAAAAATTTACGATCATGTCTCTTATGCCACATTTAAATTGACTTCAAATGAATCCATATGACTTCACTTGACTTCAGTGAGACTTTTTATTCAATGAATGCAATACATGAATAACCAAAAAATCAATGGAAAAAAAGCCCGAAATAACCAGCGAAATAACAGGTATTTTTAGGTGGGGTGCAATGAAGTCATACGCAATAACGCCATATGGCTTTATTTCTCAAACCAAATGGAAATAAGGCCATATGGCAATATTTCCAATTCGGTTAAATCACAAAGCGAAATAAAGCCATACCGAAAATTCTCTCAAATACGTAATAAAGCCATAATATGGAATTACGGAGGTAAAACTTAAAATAAATGGCAAGCAAGGCGGTAACGCGCCGGGCCACAACGCGCGTCCACAACGTGCGTCCACAACGCGCGGTCGCAACGCGAGCTGGGCCGCGAACGCGTATATGTTAGGACGACATACTTTGAAAGGAAGAACTTGATTCCTATACATTGTTGTTAGTAATATTTTATACTATCTCAAAAAACCGTGTTTTGGAAAAGGCGCCAATTTGGTGGCGCGAACTAACGTCAGTGGAATTCGGGGCGTGATCCATGGTATTTATGAGCAGAACTCCTTTCGGCCGCGCTTCAAAAAATAACCCTGGGCTACCACCACGGTGATGTCCTTCTGCGTGCCACTCTTTTCTCACAGGGTAATGTGATTACAACAAATCAATTGTCATTCATAGCCAAGAAATTTTGACGTTCCGTTCTGCATGTTGAATAAATGCCGCCTTTTATATGAATTTCAATGTTATTTTATTATATTATATATTATCAAGGAGGAGCGACCAAGCACGTTCATTGATGCATTAAATAATCGTTCCGTGTATTTTTTCCCTATGGTACATCGATATATAAAAATTGCTGCAACGCTTCCAGTTTCCGTTGGTCCTAGCGAACGGTCTTTCTCTTCCCATCGAAGGTTAAAAACTTATCTAAGAAGTACAATGGGGCAGGAGACACTGGCTTTACTTAACATCCCCTCTACCTTTAAATTAACTCCTGAAGAAATCATAAACAAAATTTCAAAACAAACAAGAAAAATAAATATTGTTTTGTACACAGCTAAAAGTTTCAGCCAAGATTTAGAATCTCTGGGGCTACATATACACCTAGACCAGTATGTCTGCGTTCAAAGTGTTGTTTGGAATTTCCAGTAAGATTTACTTCCTTTGACCAATGTCAATATTTTTGAATGAAAATATGAGTAAAAACACAATAAAAATACTGCAACTCAAAGTTAAGAACTTTGTGGAAAATCCATGAAAGTTCAAGAAAACTCGAAAAATTTTCATCAAAATTTCTAACTTTTTAGTAAAATGTTAAATTTTTTTCGAGTATGCAGTTTTGTAGCCCAATCAATAGAAGTGAAAATTTTAGATTTTTTTCGCGTATGCCGTTTTGTAGTCTGTTCAATTGTAGTGAACAAAGATAGCAACCTTAAGCCGCTAGAAGAGTTACTCCATTTTTGGGCATTTTTTTTTTCTACTCGACCAAGTGCATTATCATCCATACAAATTTATAAGTGTAATATTTTTATTTTGAAGAAAATGCTCTTGATGGGCTAGAAAAAAAATTGCCAAAAATCTAATAATTCTTCTAGCAGCTTAAGGTTGCTATCTTTGTTCACTACAATTGAACAGGCTACAAAACGGCATACGCGAAAAAAATCTAAAATTTTCCACAAAGTTCTTAACTTTTAGTTGCAATATTTTTATTGTGTATTTACACATACTTTCATTCAAAAATAATGAAATTAGTCTAAAGAAGTTAATTTTTCTGGAAATTCCAAAAACACACTTTGAACGCAATAAATAAAAGTCTAGGTGTATGAACAACCAAACTTGATAATAAAAGTTATTTAAATTTGTTATGTTTTTTTTCGAACCGACGTGCCCCAAATCAGTGCGCAATGCTCTACCTACTGAGCTACGTCGCACTCATGATTTTTGTGCGAAAACTACACTTATTCGCTGCGTGCACGACTTTTGTTGTATTTTTGTTTATCCCAGTTAAGTTTTAAATCTAAACCGCAAAAAATTGAGAATTTTTGTAGGTGATTGAAAGGTTTGGAATTTATTTCACAAAAGGTTTAAAAATTGTGTAAGCCAATGAATAGTTTAAAATTTAGGCTAAAATTTTTAGCAGTGTAGAAAGAGAAAGATTTCAAATAAATAAAAGTATAAATATGTAATATGTAAAAATATAAGTATTTGTGTATTTACAGGTAATTCTTATTTACTGACACTTTGGCCAAAACCCCCCAGAAATTGTTTTCTGGCTACGCGCCTGCTATGGAGTATTCAACAGCAAAGCGGGAGTGGGAGTAGGTGATCTTCAAAAAGAACATCTAGTCCCTTCCTCGCTTTACTGCAGTGTACTCTATAGAGTAATCTTTTGGCAGCCTTTTCAAAGTACTCTTACGTAGGTGCTCCATAGACTATTCAGCAGGGTGCTCCGACAAGGATTAGATGATCCAAACACCGGACATGGCCTTATAAATTGGACCATCTTTTTATAAGAATGAGAATAAGTGTTGGAGTACTCCGATACTCCAATGTTTTTTACAGGGAATTAGCGCCAGTTGGCGCAACGAAGAAATGACTGGCGAGCTATGTTGGACGGTCAAAATCGCTCAGGCGGTAAGATGGCCATTTAAAGAGAAGATTTGTATTCATAAATAACTTTCTGTTTACACTTCTGTTTTGTTCCTCATTATGTTTGCATTTGTACTACATGTGTTTTGTAGATATTTATTTATATGCCTCGGTGATGGATTTGAGCACCACAAGGCTCCAGCTTCAAAGATGAAAAAAATCAATATATACATAATTGCGGAAGTTTCGGACGATGTTTCTAAATATTGGTGTCTTGTGTATACAACCCGAATAAATGTTACTTATCAGATCCTTTCCTTGTTTACTTATCTGTAATTTTGATTGAATATGAATGTTATGTTATTTGATTTTAATGTTAACCTTCTTGCAGCTGACTCATGTGCAATAAAACTTCTTGATCATGTACCGAATACTGGTCTCGCGGTAGTAAACATACCTACTAGTATCAAACAAATATGCAAATAATTCCAACTCGAGCTAATTAGACTTTATTATTGTATTTATACCTGAATATGTTTCAAAATTCGAACAAATATCTTTTATACTTGACCATGACGTACTTTCTGTGCACTGGATGTCTCGTTTAATTGCCCCGCTAAGAGCAATGCTGTTAAGTCAAAAAGTACCAACATATTTTTAAAATTTTAAGACCTCTAGATAGTTCGCCTAACTTAGAATGTCCTAACAATCGCTAAAACAAGTGCAGGCGTACGGATGATCTGCCTTCTACTTCAATAGCGCCGAACCTGCCTCCAGCCATTGAACTTATTGATTTGTTGTTCAACGTCCAAAAACGCCCCCCCCCCCCCCTTCCCAAAGTCAACAATTAAAAAAAACCTTGGAGCCTACAACTATTGCGATGGAGCCCAAACCAATAACGAGGAAGCTGGTTGTAGTAGTAGCTTTGATTTTAACTTCTCAAAAGCCAACTATAAGAACTATAAAAAAGTGCTATAAAGCCGACATATATCTCTAAAACAAAAAGATACATTATTCGAAATCCGAAGTCATTTTATGATTTCGTAAATTCTAAACGAAAAGTAGTGAGATTTCTCTCAGCTATGAAATATAAAGACATTTTATCTAGCGATAATCAACCTACCGCAAATTTCTTTGCCCAATTTTTCACTTCTAACTATTCTGCCGTCACCAATTCTGACTTTCTAAATTATCCCTATGAGCTACATGGGAACATTATTGGGAATTAATTGTCCAAATATATGCGCTACTGCACCTGAACGAAATTTTATCAGTAAAGCAGCCTGTCCAACTACTTTTAGCAAAAAGGAATATCCTCCCTTGTAGAATTTTGAGCTTTTTCGCACTTTCCGGGCTGTGGGCCGTGCCAAACGGAAACGAGGGAGTACACTGGCATACTCTCCTTCCTACGGCTGATAAAGGAGGTCGTTACATCCTAAAACATTGGTCAATCAACAGTTTTTCACCCTAAAAATCTGTTGGGCCGGATGGTATTATCTCGGCTATGCTGAAAAAAACTAGTTCGCTGGTACTATACTGGCGGGAATATATTTTCAGGGCATGTGTTAGGCTGAATCATGCGCAACTTAATTAGAGAGGGATGAGGATAGTTTTCATTCCCAAGGTAAGGCAGCTCATAAAAATACGAAGGACTTCAGACACATTAGTCTTTCGTCATTCGTTTTAAAAACTTTCGCAAGACTTCTGGAAGTTCATATTCACAAGAAACTGGATAATTCAGGTCTGTGATCAGCTCACCATGCATATCTCAGGGGACCGTCGACGGAGACAGCTCTACACGAGGTGATACACAAATTGGAAGTGAAGATCTCTCTGCCATAAGGGATGGCACTACGGTCAAGAGTTATAAGTGTCAAGTTGGAAGCCATTGATTTCTTAGCACACCTGTGGAGAGGGACTCTTCAAGATGGTATTCTGTCTACGTTTCTCTGGCTTTATGAAATAGACAGCATACTTAAATAAACTCAATAGCCATCAATCAGGTCTGTGCCCTAACGTGATCAGTGGATCATGAAGGGAGCACAAAAGAAGCTGAGTGGATAAATTGGAAGCTCAACATGAAACACAGGGTCAAATGGGCATATGGAGCTATGTACGCCTGTAAAAGAATGTTGAAGATAGTAGCGGTTGAGTCCATAACTCACAGCATGGATGTAAAAAGCAGTTAATATACCGATATTAGCTTACGGGGCAATGGTGTGGAAAAGCATCAATAGGGTGCACTTAGGCTTCATGAGATGGGACTATGGAAACAACGCAAACACGGCCAAAACAGTATTCTGCTGAATATTAACAACTCCTATAGCAAAACTAAAATGGACTACATGTGTCCCAGGACAGTGTAATTTATGTCCCTTTCCAGGAAGGACTGGAAAGAAGAGTAACTCACTCAGAAATTCGACCTTTCAAGTTCCTTAAACCTCAATCACCTTAAACTTGCAGCAAAATCTTTGTTTGTTTCATGATTGGTGTACAGTTCAAATTTAAAAATTTTTGTTGTTATTTTTTAAGCAGAAACTTGCAACTCTCTCCCAATAAAATGTCCAAATGCGCTCTCCCCCCAAATATTGTGTCACCGAACACTTTCCAGCAAAAGTTTTATAACATATTTTCAAATTTTATCCTCACCGAAGCTTATGTGCTTATCAAAACAAAACGCGACAGCTGATAGAAAATTTTGAGATAAACGGTTTTTCTACAAACTCTGTTAGTAAGTGTTTAAAATTCGAATAATGTCCATAAAAACAATATCACAATCAAAATTTGTACGCCAAAATGGTTCGCTTAAAATTTTAAACAAGAGCAGCTGTCACTTTTTATTTTTGTGAATTTTTTCGCAAAAACGTTCATATTGACCAGCTTTATCAGACTTTTGTATTTGGCTTTTGTTTATTGTAATTTGTTTGTACGGTTTTTGTTCAGTGCTCCCTAACGGAAAACAAAGCAAAATTTTGTCGAAGTTGTTAACTTACTAACTAGAATACATTTAAAGTGGTTATACGGACGTTCCTAAAATAGAACTTATATGAGAGATAACTGACTATTTTTAAGAAATCCTGCGAATCTAGTAGCGCTACAAAAAATTTAGATATGAGCGATTTTTAGAACAAATAAAGGCAGTTTTAACTATGCCAACTTTAATTTTCGCAAAGCCCAAATTAGCTTACAAATCTCTGTTTAAACTTGTACGGAAGTTCCAAATTTTGTCACACGTTTTTTTTATAATTTCTAATACTTTTAAAGTTTATGTTTCAGTTTAAGATAGCAGTTTACATTAATATTCCATATAATGAGACTAAACAATCATAATAACTAACAAAATTTAAATAGTATATGGGCATTTCTCTCAAAAAGTCAACCACAGACAAAAAGTTGAAAGTCTATAAAAGTATGTTCTTTTAACATATTTTTATAACAAATCTATTAAATTAAACTAATATAAGCAAATTTTACATTTCTTCTTAATGCATATAAGTATATTGACATGTAAAGCCGAACAAGTGCAAAATTTTTTTTTTTGAACAGTTTTCTTGCACTTTTGGAATCGATCAGTGTTCTTAATGAGAGTCATTATGAATTGAAATTTGCTCTTAAACTCTTTGTTTATGTTTAATAAATATGAGAAAAATGTAAAACAAACGATGCGATTGAATGTTGCTGTAAATTTCTTATTTGTTCCAATGTGTATTTGGATGTCGCGTTCAACCTTGAAAAACAGGTTTTCTTATCAGTTACTCAAAAATATTTGTGCAATAAGCATCAAAATTAATTAGCAAATATACATTTCTATCAGAAATTTGATAAAACAAATTTCGCTCGCAAATATTCATCGCTTTGATCGTGGTATTTTATTTAAAGTGTGTAGCGTGCAACACCATAAAAAGGTAAAAATATATTAAATGACCTTTATGTTTTAAATTACCCCCTACTTGAATACAGGGACCGTAACTGTTATGAGTTTTATTATAAAAATCGCTAATTAATCATTATTTTCTGATTTTTTTAACAAAAATCAACAATAATAGTTATCTTCAAGTTTTATGTTAACGGCATTCAAATATACTTTATGTCAACAGCTCAAATTGAAAATTTGTGTCTGCATCATAAGTTAGATGAAAAATTAAACAAAACAAAGAGCATCCCAGGTTTAGCCAAGTTCCACGCGTTTTGTTGCAATGGCCAACAGCTGACAGCAGCTAGAACTGCGCACTCCACCGCAAAACATTTAATTAAGTCTATTTTTTAAGTTGATCTTTCTTATAGATATTTAGTATGAATATACCTATTTTGTTTTTCTTCATTAAATAAATTTTGTTAACTTTGACACTTTTTTGTAATAATTAATAAGATGAATGTATTATCTTATTGATGTAAATGTATGGTAGAAAAAATGTCGCGTTCGACCTGTCGCATTCGAACCTGATAAAAACTGAATTAAAAAATAAACTACTCAACATTTTTGAATAAAATAAAAAACATTATTAACATAACTAATGTTTAAATATTTTAAAATTATTCGCAATAAATTATTGCTTAAGGTTTCGCTAAAATCTGTGGTTAAACTATTAGTTTAAAAAGCGACTTCTGTTTTTGTAGCGTGCGAACTCCTTGTTTTTTTGTAAATATCTTGAAAATTAATACTTGCCTAAAATCATCCTTAACACAAATTATAGTGCTAAGCAAGATCTATAAGATTCACTATTTATCAAAATAAAAAAGTGTTTTGGCATTTGCTTTTTTTCACTTTCAATGCGTACGAATGTCGCATTCGACATGAGAGAAATGCCCATATGAAATAAATAAGGCCTTACGTCGGGCAAGTAGATTGCTTCCGTTCTCAGAAGAAAAACTGTGAAGCCCTTGAAGTCCATTTATTCTAATAAGTGAAGCCCAATTTTTGCGAATGGGCCTGTGAGATCGTTAATTTCTTTAGACTCCATATAAAAGATATTCCACTTACATACTATATGCTTTTTTGCGCAAGTATACAAATCGGAAGGTTTATTTAAAATTATGTTTTGTGTTCGGACTACTTCCCATATTTTTGTTTTCAAACTGACTTCAGCTTCCATCGGAAAATATGTACAACTTGTCAAAAGTAGTTGATTTTTTAATCAATTGTACAATTGTGGTAGTAAAAAAGTAAACATTTTCTTTGTTGTGGGTAAGTTTGTCATTGATTATTGCAAATGATTAGGTTTTGCCATATAACCAGGCCACAAAGTAAAAATTCTTACTTGTCCGTAGCTAAAATGAGCTGATCATCTTGTAAACTAAGTCTATAGTTTTCGCCAAACTCGATAAAATAACCTTGAGTATAAAGATATTGAAAATATACACAGAAATATTAAAATAAAAAATTTCTCGATACCAGCACTTTTTATAAATGTTTTTAATGAAATAGGAAGACGACACAAAACTTGCTTATGTCACCTAATACCGACAGAAAAAACTAAAGTTACACCTGCTTTTTTAAAATGTACAGCATATTTTGTGTCCGTATGCTTTGAAAAAATCACATATTTTAATTTTGAATTATAAAGATATACATTTTAGAAGTGATTTTTTTATCAATATGAATTATTATGCGACATGCCAAATATGTGTATGAAATTCGTTCGCTCTTGGTTGAAAAATTTTCAGGAAACGCCCATATGTCATTCTTAGCAAACCTATGATTAGGTATCATAGGATAAAGCTTATCATAACAAGACATTGAGCAAACTGCCCTAAGCTTGAAAGACTTAAAATAAAGTAATTGGGTTTTAATTAAAATGAAACTTTGCTTTTGGAAAAGGTTCTTCGTCCAGTTAAAAATTTAAAGTGGCTGCGGAATATGTGTTAAGTCACAAAAATGTATATAAATCAGCGAAAATAATTTTTTTTAAATTTTTTTAAGAGCGCCAACTTATGCCTTAATTTAGTCCCATGACGTAAAAACGGAAAATCAATTAAAATTTTTATTTTTATATTTTGTTTCTCCTGTAAAATTGGAAACAGTTGACTTTGCACTCTAAGCCGACGATGTTGTTTTACGTACATATGTAGATTGAAAATGTGCACTTCGTTTACCCCCTAAGATACGAGACTCATTTTGCCTCACATTACGTATTCCGAACTTCTGTATAGGAAGCTTGATTCTGTTTCGTCTTATAAATTAAGTTTGCAATCAACAATGCTACACGTTACGTGCATGATCATTTTTTCACGGAACACTAAAATTCTTGGTTGCAGTATTGGGGCCGTTCAAGTATTACGTAAGCGATTTTGGGGGGTGGGCTTATTTTCGCTGACATGGGGGTGGGGGAGTCTAGATGATGATTATGTCATCAGTAGTTATTTACTTTTTTACACGAATGACAATCCTCACATTGTTTTTGCTTGAAAACGAAACGCATTTTCGGGGAATCCCGAAAATAATGTATACGTTGGAAAAAAGTTTCGGGGGGGGTCTATATTTGAAATCTTCAATACAACATTCACAAGAAAAGTTGGAAGATAATAATCCGAGGTATGAATAACAAAAACTCACTCATATATGTATACTTACACAGTACAATTATTATATATTTGCAATGTATTCTTAAATTTTCGAATGACAGACGATATCTACATACATACATACGGACTTAGTGACATTTCTATACTTCTCTCATTATAATATTTAATTGTTGAGTAAAGATGTTCATTTCTATAAGCGATGACGAGATAATGCCAGATCAATTTACATACATTACCTATAGAGTAATATCAATTATCCTTCCTTTTCTTGCCAGAATATCCAGCATCTGTTCATGAGTAACTTCGATATCTCTGTGAAAATTCAACATTGCCAATCCATTCAAACGCTCTTCTCCAGTTTTATTTCGCCAATAGGTTTTTACTCTCCGTAAAGTAGAGAATGATCGTTCGCTTGAAGCTACCGTAACTGGCAGTGTAGCACCTATAGTGAGAAAGCTATCTATTTCTCTGTAAAACTGTATATCACAAACGTTCAGAGCTTCAATAAAGGTTTTGGGCCGGTTTTCTGCAGATACGTTCGAACAGAATCTGTAATAAGTAACTGGTCATCGATTTCGGGGCCGGACCCCCTGGACCCCTCATCTGAATCCGTCCCTGAAGTCGTCACATTGAAAATATCCATAAAAAAGTAAACATGAACATTGACAGGAAAGTTAGACCTGTAAGAGTCGCTGCTCGTCGTGCTAATCACCTGATGTACATTTTTTAGAAAAGTTAGAGCACCATGATGTTGAATGGTGTGATGAGAATGACGTAGTTATTGAGCAGCAATAAAATGTCATCTACCACTTAGAATCATGGACTCGGGTTTCATGGAGTGAAGACTGTTAATTTGAGTTCAATATGCTTACCAAAAATTTATTTACATATTAATCTAATACATGTATATCCTAACCCCCCGATTCTGTGTTCTTGACAAATTGTCAATCTTGATAAAAAATCAAGGGAAAAATATTTGTATCATGTTTTTTGAGTTTTACGCTAAAATGAAAAGAATTAATTAATTTTTAAAGCAGAATTCAGAACACTTGATTCAAATTTTTTTTTCCTGATATTTTATCAAGGTTGACAATTTATCAAGAACATAGAATCGGGGGGTAAATCTATTTTGTTATTTTAAAATTTATAATTATAATATAAAAAAACAGCACATTAATTGTAAAATGTTTACGTAAGCATGGTGGGAGGGGGTAACCGCTTTGCTTATTTTCGAATACAAGGGGGATGGGGGGGTAAATAATTGTAATAAATCTGCTTACGTAATACTTGAACGGTCCCATTTCTAATTTTCTAGTTGCAAGAAATTGATGAACAAAGTTTTATGATACATGTACATAAATCTCGCAAATATCTTAACGAAAAGTGACGATTAACAATGTCTAATAAGGATCAACAGATTATAATTCTCTAATTCCTATCTGGCTTCCTCAAGATTGTTCTTCATTAAAAAATCAACTTTGGACCAGTGCCGTAGCAGGGTGCTGCGGTGAAAAATGAGTTTAATTTTCAAGGAATCTGCTGGATTGGGAAAAAAGTTCATCTACGCGACAGGCACCTTGGCGTTGGTGTAGGGGCTTACGCCGAAAGCATTCGATACTGGCTAAGGGGCTGGCAGGGCTGCGGCTCTGTCAACCCGTTAACCAAAGTCGCATGCGTCAGCAACAAAGAACTGTCACCTCCTAATCCAGGGTGTTATGCGTCACCGTGCCCATTGGATTGTTTGCAGCCAGGAGGTCTACAACACCGGCTGTATTATAACGGCGCCTCCCCAACACCGGGCCACCTTGGGGAGTAACTATGGCCTTACCGCGGTAAGGGGCGCTGCCGCGGCGTACCGATCGAGTTCCCCTTTGAATTAATTTGACTGCTGAGCCCGCCAGGTCGGGCAGGTGGAAGCTGGGCATCGCTCTAGTGCAAGAGCCGTGGGTGGTAAACGGCCAGATAAGAGGTTTAAAAGGAAACAAAAATAAGGTAATTTGGGATCTCTCTCAGGAGAGACCAAGAGCGTGCGTAGTATTAAGAAATTCTATTGATTATTTCTGTCTTACAGAGCACATGAGTAAGGACCTAGTAGCGGTACAAACGACGCTAGAGGTTGAGGGCCGCAGGACTAGTGTAGTCTTTGCTGCGGCATACCTGGCGAGCGACGACAACAACTTTCCGCCGGAGAGCGTCAGAAGTTTGGCAAACCACTGCAGGAGGGCAAAACTACCACTTATAATTGGATGCGACGCAAACGCCCACAATGAGTTGTGGGGTAGCACAGACACCAACCAAAGGGGTGAGTACCTTTTAGAGTTTTTAGTAAGTAGCGACCTTAATGTATATAATGTGGGTAATGCACCCACCTTTGTAACAAGGGTACGGGAGGAAGTCCTAGACATCACCATCGGCAACAACCTGGCTGATGTCATGATCTCGAACTGGAGGGTTTCGCAGGAACCCTCCCTCTCAGATCATCGCACCATACGGTTTGATGTCAATGCTGTTGCAAGGGAGGCAAATGTGCGGAGAAACCCCAGGAAAACTGACTGGGATAATTTTAGTAGCACCCTTAGCCTTAATCTAGCTAGCTTGGGAAATGTGGGAAGGGAGGCATCGAGCCTAACACTGGAGCACCGGGTCAACAACCTGAACAGCGTCATATTGGACGCTTTCAGGTCCAGTTGCCGAGAATCCAAGGGGGCGAAATACAAGACTCCTTGGTGGTCGAAAGAACTGTCGGTAATGAGAAGTAGGGTGCGCAAGCTGTTTAATACGGCGAAGCGCACCGGGCAGTGGGAAGAGTACAAGACTCTCCTCACTGAGTACAATAAATCAATAAGGAGGTCAAAAAGAACAAGCTTCAGGACCTTCTGTGAAAAGATAAGCTCCACCCCTGAAGCGGCCAGACTTCATAAAGCCTTAGCCATGGAGCAGAGGGAAACTAGGATGGCACTGAAGCTCCCAGATGGGAACTTCACAACGACTGAGGATGAAAGAGCTATGGCACTACTGTCTGCTCACTTTCCGGATGCATCGCCAGACCTTGCCGAAGTCGGGGTCAGGCAGGTAAGACCATCGGCCCAAGACTGGCACCTTGTGAAGGCTCTCTTCAGCAAGAATGCAGTCAAATGGGCAATAGCATCCTTTGAGCAGTTCAAGTCGCCAGGGGCAGATGGGATATTCCCAGCCTTCCTACAGCACGGGGAGCAACTCATCCCACACCTGATAGGAATAATGAAAGACAGCTTAGCCCTAGCCTATATTCCAAACATATGGCGGCGGGCAAAGGTTGTATTCATACCAAAGGCAGGGAAAAAAGACTACTCGGTGGCCAAGTCCTTTAGGCCCATCAGCTTAACCTCCTTCGTGCTGAAGACGATGGAGAAGATCATAGATCATGAGATAAGATCGAACGCCCTCAGGCAGAGGCCTCTACACGTGGGTCAACACGCTTACAGGGCAGGAAGGTCAACAGACACGGCCTTGTACCAGCTGACCACGGAAATAAGTAGTGCGTTCGAGCAAGGGGATACAGTAATATGTGCATTCATGGACATTGAGGGAGCTTTCGATAACACTTCGCATGCGAGTGTGAGTCGAGCACTTGAAAACAAAGGGGTCCCGAATACCATCATACGATGGATAGATGCACTGCTTCGAACTAGAATAGCAGAGACCGAAATCGGTGCAGACACTGTTCGGGTAAGAACGACAAGAGGTTGCCCACAAGGAGGAGTACTGTCACCCCTTCTGTGGAGCATAGTGGTGGACGAACTTCTACAGCTTCTGACGGACAATGGCATTCGTTGTCAGGGGTACGCGGATGACATTGTGATCATCGCCAGAGGGAAGTTCGAGGACACGCTCTGTGACATTATCCAAAGAGCGTTAAACCTAACAATGAGATGGTGCGCCGGGGCTGGTCTGAGTATCAACCCAGGCAAAACCGCCATCATCCCATTCACACGGAGAAGGTCCCTGCCGGGATTACGGACAATCACCCTAGGGGGAGAGCAAATAGAGCTAGCCTCCGAGGTGAAATATTTGGGAGTCACGTTCGACTCTAAACTCCTGTGGCGGACACATGTGGCAAACACGACAATGAAAGCAACAAAGGCGATAATGGTGTGCAGAAGACTCGCAGGCAAATCATGGGGATGTAACCCAGCACTGCTGAGATGGATGTACATAATGATCGTCAGGCCTATAATAGCGTACGGGGCAGTAGCCTGGGGCGCCAGATCAGGTCTGGGAACGGTGCAAAAGGCATTAGCAAAAACCCAACGTCTTGCATGCATATGCATTACGGGAGCAATGCGCACCTGTCCCACGGCGGCACTCGAGGTGCTACTAGACCTGAGTCCACTGCACGTTGTGGTAGAACAAGTAGCCAAGCGAACTATGCTAAACATAGCAAAGGACGGATTTGGAAAAGGCAAGGTCATTTCGTCCGTGGGAGCGGAGAAGTTGAAAGTACAGCTTCCTATTTGCCAGCTTCCGCGGGACGACATTGCCAAAGTAATAATATTTGATAGGAAGTTCGAACTAGAACTAGGGGATAAAGCCACGTGGAATCCCACTAAGATTGAGGAATTCCACAAAAATCGAGCTATCGTATGGTACACGGATGGCTCGAAAACCCCTGAGGGAATCGGCGCGGGCATATTTGGCCCACGCACGGAACTCGCGGTACCACTAGGAGCACACCCCAGCATATTCCAGGCTGAGGTAGCAGCTATAAGCATTTGTGTGGACATAAACCTGCAACGCGGGTATACAAATGAGAGCATCACTATACTTAGTGACAGCCAAGCTGCCCTGAAAGCCCTATCCTCCTTCGAGATAAAGTCACGCTTGGTCTTGGAGTGTGTAGAGAGGATACACCGCCTGGCATCGTGCAATAACGTCCGACTGGCCTGGGTTCCAGGCCACGTAGGGGTGGACGGCAACGAACGGGCGGATCGGCTGGCAAGGGAAGCGGCAGCAACGAGACCCATTGGTCCGGAGCCGTTCTTGGCGATAGGGTCCCACTCTATCAAAGAGGGGCTGAGGAATGAAGAGTGCAGTATGAGGACAAGGCACTGGCAGCAGACGGTCGGGCTGCGCCAGGCAAAGGCCATGATGGGGGACTATAATTCAAAGCGTTATAAAGAATTAATAACCCTGTCTAAGAATAACCTAAGGATCATCACAGGAATACTGACGGGACACTGCAGGCTAAACGCCCACCTGCATAGACTGGGCATTAAGTCCTCTAGCCTATGTCGGTTCTGTGACACTGAGGATGAAACAGCGGAGCACATTCTGTGTAGTTGCGATGCTGTGTCTAGGAGCAGGCATAAGTACTTAGGCGCACCTACACTGGAGTGCAGGCACCTACCCGATTTAAAGCCGTCCTCCATTCTGGACTTTCTGAGGCGGATCGGGCTGGACAAGGTGCTATGAGGTTATGAGGGTACAATAGACCTTTAAGGTCGCAGTACACTTCCTCAATCATATTATTATTATTATTATTATTATTATAAGAATATTACAATAAAAGCTGCATTTATGGAAATATATTTATAATAAAGTTTTACTTACAGTTCCTTAACTACATCCATCCGTCCCTGCGTCACATCAGTACCTTCCCTGTTCTTTGCAATGCACTTATAAACACCGTGATCTTTCAAGTCACAGTTTTTAATTATTAAAGAATGGTGGTCGCCGTCATGAATTATATGATAGTTATCGCCTTCTGTGATAGGCTTATCCTGAAAATACCATGTCAGTTCTGGATATGGTACTCCGGAAACAGTGACAGGTATTTTAGCGTCAGTACCAATTTGTTGTTGTTGTTCGCAGATCTTTTGAGTAAAGAAGGGCTTCTTATAAACCCTACGAATGTTGGCTTCGCATGTTGAGGTGTCTTCTCCTAGAGGATTTGCTAGTAAACAACTATATGCACCCGAATCACTTGCTTCAACGGGGGTTATATTTAAACTAACATGTTTGCCATCACACCCAATTAAAATACGATCACCATTATTAATAGGACTACCATCTTTAGACCAAATAACTTCTGGAATCGGATTACCAACAAATGTTGCAGAAATATTTACATCTTCTCCTTCGTTAGCACTAACGTCTCCAAGATAAGATACAAATCGAGGAGCTTCTTCTGGGATTGATTCGTCAGTTTTCATGGCAACGTGTAGTCTTCCTTTTGAAGAGACTGTGCCCTTTGGATTTGAAGCTACCACTTCATATAAACCAGAATCTTCCAAGGTTGCCTGCTCAATTACCAAGCTACACACATTTTCAGCGTTCTGTATAAAGGTGCATTGGCCTTTGGCACTAATAACTTCTTGACCATTATGGAACCACTTAACATTTGGCAATGGATTGCCTACTACTTTAATATCCATTTTCACGGGAAAACCTTCAATGCAATTTGTGTCGCGTAACTCTGCTATAAACTCTGGTTCCTTTTCTTTTGCCAATACGGTTACTGCAGAGCTTCCTTCAGCCTCACCTTCTCTGTTGATCATCGAACATTTATACAAGCCGGCATCCGTAGGTTGCACGTCATCAATGCTAAAAAGGAAAAAGTATTTAAATAGTTACATACTCCATAGCAAAACATTTTAAGCTAAAACGCATTAGACTAGTTCGTTCATATCTCTATATTAAATCAAAGAGCACAGGTTTTATCCGTTACTGTTTTAAAGATCTTTTCTTTACGAGTACCCTGCCAAATATGTAAAATACTTGTTATTGTCTTGTTGTGCAATGTCTAATTGTATAAATGTCTTTTGGTTTTGCATATTTTTGAGAATTGCAACTATCATAAGAAACGATCAATAAGTGAAATACCTTTCTTTCCAATTTAGTTAATAAAATATACATACGTGGGGCTAAAGACACAAGATGTCCTTTGGTCAAGATTTATGTAATTTTGGAAAAGTACCAAAGGTGCCACGCCCACATTTTTTGTGTTTTGTTTGTACTTCAATAATGTCCAAAGTTTATGGTCGATATCTTCTAAACTTTCCAGATTGGATTTTTGGAAAAGTGGGCGGTGCCACGCCCCCAGGCTATATAAATTTTAATCACCATAACTTTGAGCAGTTCCAAAACCACAAGCTAAGTAATATTTCAATTCGTTATATCCCTGAATGTATTTGCTTTAGTGACATTTTAACGTTCTTAAATCTTAATCAAAGCACTTAATTTTTTTTGTTTGTTATTGCCGTTTATACATATCCAGAGTATTATAGGTAGATATAGGATATATTTAAATAAATACTAACTATACATCTGCTCAGCAGCGCATAATGGTTTTTATCATACCCATTGAGTTCAAAAGACCGTTTTGTGAGTTGGGCATCCAAAAAATTTATTTGTTTATACCAAAGGCGTTAAAACCGGAAACATTGTAAATCCTAAAGCACTGCAATAACTGGAATGTTAAAAATTAATAGAAAAATATTTGAAAATGTATTTCTAGGGAGGTCAATGGTCAGGCAGAACAACGTCTGCCGGGTCTGCTAGTATTATATAAGTATGAAATCTTAAAGTATATTATTGATTTTGAAAGGCCCCCTAACTACTTACATCCTGAGCAACGCCGGGTAACCTGCTAGTAATATATAAAATGGTTACTGATTGAGCGACATAAACTGTAATTATTTCTTTCGTTTATTTCATTTGCGTTGCATGCGATTGTAATTCGCTATCTCAAAGCCACAGATGCTCATGAGTTATGTCCACCGTTTAGACATGGTTACCATATTGTAATTTTTTCGTTGTTAGTATACAGGCAGTATGTTTTGTAATCCATTTACCGGGAGCATATTACAAATTCAGTTTAGCAAATCCGACTCAACGACGCTCTTACCTACTTTGACTCTGCTTTCTTTTTACTTCAAATTTTGAATTACAAGGTGGTCATGGGTGCTTTGGAATCCCATTTTATTATTGGAGTATTATGAACAGTAAAAGTTTACATTTAAATATAAACACACACCTTTTTCAGGATTTTAGGATGCATATAAATACCCCGCCGAAAATAGTGGTGACTTCGAATCTCATTTTCATTATAGAATTTTACCAAATATAAAAGTTTGATTGTGTTTTTAAGAAAAATAAAAATAAATAGAAAAATAAAAACAAAAGTTTTGTCGTATTTTCTGGAAAAATAGTACCTGTGAACTATTTCTTGCAGCAAAACATGAGTTATTTTTAAAACAAATGCATCTAAAGAACTATTTCATTTTTATTATAGAATTTTGCAAAAAAAGTAGAAGTTTGATTGCGTTTTTAAAAAAGAATTAAAAGTTTGAATTACATGAATAGCAGAGACTATTAATAATATAGTTCTACTAAAAAATAAAACTCTCTATTTAAAAATTGTGTTCAATATTTCATTATTATACATCCAACAACGCCCTTATTGAAACAAATTCTAAGACAAGACATTTTTAAACAATTTTTGAAATAGGGTAATCTTCCAATCAGCAGTCAATATGTTGAAAACAAATTTAAATTTTTTGCCAAGATTTTGGTGAGAATTTGCGTAAGGGATGGCAACGCTTGGTCAAAATGAAATTGGACAGACGCGTCGACGCAAGTGTATACTTTACTCAATTTGTTAATGAGTGAAAATTTCTCAAGTGGGACCCCAAAAATCGAAAGTCCCTATTTATTGATTTTTTTTATTAATTTCAGATAGCTATTATTATAAAATAACTATTTGTAAAATTTTTCGCCAAAAAAAAAAATTTACTCGAGATATATGCAATAAACTTTTTATAAAGGGTTTTGCTAAAACTGACTTTATTTGAAAGTCGTTAAAGATAATCGAATGCGTCTTGTACTGAAATTTGCAAAATTAGTCTCGCCTAAATAATTTTTTTTTTTATATATATTAGTAAATATTTTTATAAAAATTATTTGTTTTTCACTTCTGGAGCTCTGATTCTAATCGGACAAAAAAAATGGGGTTTACAATTCGTTTGTGTTCAGATAGCGAAAAAAAAAATTTTTTTGAGCTCTACTATTATTGTAGCTATTGCATTTTTAGTGAACGGTGCAGGCGCAGAGACATACAGACTCGCGCGCCGGGACCACTGCGAGTGTTGTGTGATGTACAGCCGATCGACTCCTAGTCATTAATTACTCTTTTGCCGAAGGTAAATGTTCCCGCTCCCTCATCACTAATCACTATTGGCGCACTTGTCTTTCCAACATATCTTTGCTAAGTTAATAATTTGCATACATACAAACATACACTTTCCCTCATCGCACGCATTCATGCTATTGTTGTACAACCTAACGTCACCGTCTTCGCTTTTGTTCTTTTGAAAAAGCTCTACATCTGCCATTATACAAACATAACTGACTTGACTGACTTGACTTCACTTGACTTTAGTTGGCAACTTAGAACGTGATTATACTTCACGTAACGCATAGAATCCTGCACCATATTTCTTTTTTCCCCAAACTAAAAGAGGGTCAGATATATTTTCTCAGCTTCAAATAAATTTCCATACGTAAAAAAAGTCAAATGTCTATGCTATGTAAGTATAATGGCAGCTTAAAAAATTCGCTATCCCCACATATTCGCCACTGCACTTCTGCTGCAGCAGCATTCTGCATACTCACCGCTGTATTTTTGTCTATATTAAATAACAGGATTTTTCCATGAAAAATTCCTATGATGAATTTTGCTGCGTTGATTTTTTTCATAGCTAGTAAGAACATTAAATTTGCAATCGTCAACAAGTGCAGTTTAAAATAAAAAATTTTAATTAAAAAATCGCTTTGTCTATTGATTTTGGGTAATGGTGTACATTTCTCCAGTGAAGTTAGTTTTTATTTCTTATTAACGAGTTCGGTTTAAGTCAACAATTTATACTAGCAGTGATTACCATGCCAAAGCCAAACGTGCGCTGTAATCCTCAAAACAGAAAAAAGCATAACAACGTTTATGCAAAACTTAAATTAGTGACTGATCAATGGAATCCAGCTTTTCGTATTTTTGTGGATCAATACATGTGTTCTTCTTGCTATTCTTTATTGTATCAGCGGATAAAGAAAAATTATGCAATTATTTTTGAAAAACAAGTCGTTCACAAGGAAACGGCTCCTGCTCCTGATTTTGAAAGTGGCGAAGAGTGCAGCGATGTGGAGTCACATGACGATGAGAAGTTTGCATGCGGAGTCGACAAGGCTGTGAAAAAACCGAGACTAAACGACAGTTTTTCTGACAGCTCAGCTCTTGATCCATAGGTAAATGACTTGAAAGAGGCCCTGAAGAAAGCTAAAACTCGTGCGGAAAAATTGAACCTCTTAACAACGTTGCCAAGTAACTGGGGAATTAAGAAAGTTCATCAAATATTTGAAGTTTCATGTCGAATGGCCTCGACAGCTAAGAAATTACGCGCTGATAAAGGTTTTGGTTCTAACCCTAATCCAAAGTCTGGTCGGCCAGTAGATCCCCAAACTGTTGGGTTGATTAAACAATTTTATTTGTTGGATGAAATAAGCAGAGTTATGTCTGGGGCTAAAGACTATAAGTCCATTGTAATTGATGGAAAACGTTATCAGGAAACGGTAAAAGTTTTTTTTGGCGCATAAAATAAATTTAATTTTTTATAAGTTATTAAGTTAATGAACGCTAATTTCAGAAACGGCTTTTATTGGGGAATCTGAAGGAAATTCATCAGAAATTTTTAATCAAATATCCTGACAAAAAAATTTGTTTGTTAACATTTAGACAATTTAGACCAAGGTTTTGCATATTGGCTGGTTCGAAAGGAACGCATAATGTTTGCGTGTGCAAAATACATCAAAATATGCGATTAAAAATAAGTGGCCTGAAGCAAGAGCTCAGTAATAAAGGCATTAATTACCAAACAACCTACCACTATATGCTTCGGGAGATGAAGTGTGAAACCTCAACATCGGACTGCTCATTAAGTTTGTGTGAAGAATGTCCTGGAGCATCAGCAGTTCTCGAAAAAATTAGGTCGCTTACAAGTGCAAATAAAATTACTGAAGTGACGTATAATTAATGGTTGACAACCGATAAGTATGTTTAAATATAATTTTATATTGGATGAGATATTAAGTCTAATAATATTCACGGAAATATACTAAAAATTAAAATTTTCTTTCAAATACAGATGTCAACTTCTCAGCCAAGCGCAGCCAGTGCAAACATTTTTAGAAAAAATTAAAACCGAATTAGATTGAATGGGCAATCAACAGTTTCTCACCGTACAAATCCGCGGGGCCGGATGGTATTTTCCCAGCCATGTTACAAAAAACCAGCTTGCTGGTAATACCCTGGCTGGCGTGTATCTTCAGGGCATGCATTCGGCTAAACCATGTGCCTTTAAACTGGAGGAGGACGAGGGTGGTTTTCATCCCAAAGGTGGGCAGGAGAGGTCATGAAAACCCCAAGGACTTCAGACCTATTAGTCTTTCGTCGTTTGTTTTAAAAACCTTCGAACGGCTTTTGGACATCCATATCAGGAAGAAATTGGATACTTCAGGGCTGTCAACAGCTCAGCATGCATATCTCAAGGGCCGCTCAACGGAGACTGCCCTGCACGAGGTGGTGCACAAGGTAGAAGCGTCCCTTGAGAGCAAACAGTTCACCATGGCCGCATTCCTCGATATCGAGGGCGCCTTCAACAATGTAAGGCTGGAAGCGATAGAGGACTCGCTATCGGTCCTTGGCATCGAGGACCCTATTGTAAACTGGATAGGGATGGCACTGCGGTCAAGAATCATAAGCGCCAAGGTCGGAGCAAGTGAAGTGACGGCACACTTGTCGAGAGGAACTCCTCAGGGTGGCGTGCTGTCACCACTACTTTGGCTTTGCGTTATAGACGGCATACTTCGTCAACTCAACAGAAACGGAGTTAAAGTGGTTGCCTACGCGGACGACGTAGTAATACTAGTATCGGGGCTGTGCCCTAGCGTGATTAGCGATATCATGCAGGGAGCACTAAGGAAGCTGAGTGGATGGGCAGAGGCTGCGGGGCTTAATGTCAATCCCTCAAAGACCGAGCTATTGTTATTCACAAATAGGAAAAAAATACCAAGTTTCAATCTACCTTCTCTTTATGGTCAAGAGTTGCAACTTTCTGATAGGGCGAAATACCTAGGCGTTATCTTGACACCTAAGTTGAACTGGAAGCTTAACATAGAAAACAGGGTCAAACGGGCATATGGAGCTATGTACGCCTGTAAACGAATATTAGGCAGACAGTGGGGCTTGAGCCCAGAAATCACGGCATGGATGTACAAAGCAGTTATTCGACCGATCTTAGCCTACGGGGCAATAGTGTGGTGGAGTGCAGTCGAGGTGGGCTACATTGGGAACATGCTAAGCAAAGTTCAGCGGGCAGCTTGTGGCGCAATCACAGGGGCGATTAGATCATGCCCCACAGAGGCTCTGAACGTGATATGCAATATACCACCGATCGATCTCTTTATCAAGGAAATAGCATCTAATGGTGCACTCAGGCTTCGGGAGTTGGGACTCTGGAAAGAGCGTGGATACGGTCACAGCCGTATTCTGTTAAATATAACCGACCCCTATATTAAGAACAAAACGGACTACATCTGTCCCAGGACAGTTTTCGACAAAAATTTTGAGGTTATTTTCCCATCCAGAAAGGACTGGAAAACAGGGGAACTACCACAAAACTTCGACATATCAATTTTCACGGACGGATCTAAAATGGATTGTGGAGTGGGAGCGGGAGTTTTCGGAATTCTCCCAGACGTATCCTTATCAGTTCGTCTTCCAGACTCTGCGAGTGTATTTCAATCGGAAATTTATGCTATCCAGGAAGCATGCAGGGCATTACTGGATACAAATATAACAGGTAATCGGATAGCTATCTTCTCGGACAGCCAGGCGGCTCTTCGGGCTCTCGGATCAGCGACGATCACTTCGAGCCTCGTAGGTCAGTGCAGGGAGAGGACCGTGAACCCGGCAAGTCGACATGCCGTTTCTCTGATATGGGTGCCGGGGCATCGTAACATACAGGGAAACGAGTGTGCCGATGAGCTGGCACGGCGTGGGTCGGCTCTTGACGTCTCAGAAGCGCAGGAGGTCCTTGCACCGCTGGGACTGCTCAAGGGTCGGATCTCTCAGCACTGGCTTGGTGAGGCTACGGATAGATGGAAGCGTTTGCAGTCCTGCAGAGTTTCAAGGAGTTTATGGCCGTCGTATAATGAAGCACGAACTTCGACCCTTCTAAGGAACAACAGAAGGGACCTTTTCAGATTAGTCTCAGCCCTCACTGGACATTGGACTATCGGGGCGCACGCGGCAAGGATGGGCATGGAGCACAATACTACGTGCCGCAGTTGCAACCTTCCGGGGATGGAAGAGACGGTGGAGCACCTACTGTGCGGCTGTCCTGCGCACTGCAGGAGCAGAACAAAATTTCTGGGTAAACCTTTGTTCGGGAGTCTTTCTGAGCTCAACGATGTTAAGCTTGGGGAACTTCTAAAATTTCTGGACTCAACGGGATGGATATAGTTAGGATATAGGGGTGAGAGTCCCACCACGCAAGTTTTCTGTCGTAATCTTCATTGGTTAGTTCACGAGCTGTGGTATCAAAACGGCGCGCTAGCGCTAATTGGAGTCACTGGGACTCGCCACTCCAACCAACCAACCAACCAACCCGATTTGTTAAGGCATGATTTCATTGCAATAACTCAAGCTAATTATTTGGACTCTCTCAAAAACGAACTTGGCTATGGGGAGTTCGTCGTGACAATGGACTTCTCTGAAAACTATAGTTTCCATGTTTAAGACGCGGTGCAATCTCAACACTGGTCCAAAGATCAGATAACATTACATGTGTACGTAATATATCACAAAATTAATGGGAAAGTGGAGCACAAAAATTTCGTTGTTTTGTCAGAGCATATACTACACGATGCCAATTGCGTGCACTTATTTAATGAAAAATTGATTTTGTACTTGAAAAAAGAATTCGGAGAAAATAACGTCAGAAAGATTTTCTACTTTTCGGATGGTGCGGGTTCACAATATAAAAACCGTTTTAATTTTATAAATTTGATGGAGTCGTTCTTATGACTTTAGTGTCGAAGCTGAATGGCATTTTTTGCTACATCCCATGGCAAAGGGGCCTGCGATGGGGTCGGTGGATGTGTCAAAAGAAGTGCGTATAAAGCTAGTTTACAGCGTATCAATGTAAATCAAATTACAACTCCCCGAAAATTCTATGACTGGGCTCAAGCGTACTTCACTAACATCCACTTTGATTTTTGTACCGAAGATCACACTAAGCATGAAGAAAATTTGAAATTACGATTTTCTATGGTAAAACATTGAAACAAACGCGTCAATACCATTGCTACAAGCCCACTCATGATAGGAAATTGATTTGTAAGATTTTTTCAGCTGATGAAAACTACTTGATGCAAACTGTACTAAAGAAATAAATAAATTAATCATATATTGTTATTTTTGTGTAAACTACCCTAATCGTGTGTATTGTTATTTGTCAAGTTAAGAATCTCCCCTACTTCCCCTTCAGAAGTAAAAAGAGTAATTAATGACTAGGAGTCGATCGGCTGTGCATCACACAACACTCGCAGTGGTCCCGGCGCGCGAGTCTGTATGCCTCTGCCGCCTGCACCGTTCACTAAAAATGCAATAGCTACAATAATAGTAGAGCTCAACAAAATTTTTTTTTCGCGTTCTGAACACAAACGAATTGTAAACCCAATTTTTTTTGTCCGATTAGAATCAGAGCTCCAGAAGTGAAAAAAAAATTATTTTTTATAAAAATATTTACTAATATTTATACAAAAAAATTTGTTTCCAAAATTATTTAGGCCATTATTTTGCGAGACTAATTTTGCAAATTCCAGTACAAGACGAATTCGATTATCTTCAACCACTTTCAAATAAAGTCAGTTTTAGCAAAACCCTTTATAAAAAATTGATTGCATATATCTCGAGTAATTTTTTTTTTTTTGAAATATTAAATACGAACTTCTGTCACATTGCCCAGTGGTACAACCGGATGTAGCTAATAATGTCCCCCTGACTGATCATACTGGCGATGGTGATTTTGAATTTGTTCCTGCAGTAGAGGCGGATGTGGTACAGTGCATATACGCTATAAAATCGAATGCTATCGGTACTGATGGTATTTGTCTGAAGTTCGTTAAAATAATATTGCAGTCTGTAATACCATCACTTACCCATATAATTAATTTTTCGCTAGCATCTTCTACTTTTCCTAATATCTGGAAGACGGCAAATGTAATACCTGTGCCAAAAACAAAATCTCCTACCACCCCTCAACACTACAGACCAATAAGCATATTACCAGCCCTATCAAAAGCTTTTGAGAAATTTTTGGCGCGTCAAATAACCAACCACTTAGACAAAAATAATCTTTTAAGTAATCTGCAATCAGGTTTCAGAAGTCAGCATAGTTGCTCCACGGCTATGCTTAAAATTTTTGAGGATATTCGCCCTGCATACGGCAAAAATTATCTAACAGTGTTAGTACTGCTTAGGGACACGAATTTCGATACGATACGATACCATATCGATACTTTTGCCCTTCGATACCGATATTTTGTACTCGATGCTTTTTTAACGATACTTTTCGGCATCGAGTATCTAGACCCCGGTATCGTATCGAATTTTTTAAAAAATATGGAACTAATAGAGCAAAAATACCGCTCTGCTGGTTGTCTCTCTCTAACTTGTGACGCGAATCGAAGGAAAATCAGAACCAAATAATAACAGTTAATTTAGCCGGAAAAGGCAGACGCCAGAAAAGTAAGAGTTGCCATTGATCTGTTGCAATATGCACTTAATACGTCCAAAAAGGTTACAACAAACTTGAAGTACTAACTTATTGTGATATTGTTTTGCCTTTATACTGAAAAAAGGTAATACTATCCATCCAACGTCAAATATTGCATTTTCTGATCCCTGCGCTTATTCCCTATGTATGTCTTGGCTACGTGATATGATCAGTCGGGAAGAAGCCACACATGCAATCCAAGAATTTGTGTTCCGACAAAAATCAATTTTGGAATCACATAGAAACTTTAGCATCTGGTCGAGGAAGTGAAAGTGCAATCCGACAAAGCGAAAACATCAATGAATATATTCGTTGCAAACTACTTCCTTTAAGTGGCTATCTTTTGCGTTTTTGGAAGGAAAATAAGCATAAATATCCTCATTTGTCGAAAATTGCTTTACGATATCTAGAAGTACCAGCAACTTCTGTCCCATAAGAGCGCCTATTTTCAAAGGCAGGTTTAACAATGACAAAAACACGTAACAGGTTGAAGGGGAAGAGGTTGGATAAATTACTATTCATGGCAGATTGCACAGAGGAAGAGTGGGGCTTTTGATCTTCGTTTCTTGAAGTAAAATCTATCAAATTAAAAAAATCAAATTTGCTCATATTATACTAGTTTATGTTATTATTTATTTTATTGAAGTTTATACGAACCTATGGTAATCATTTACAAAACGTATGAATTTGCTTGCAGCGAACCATTCGGTTATTGAAGTGCTTGTTTGTCATGTACATTTAGCATCGATATTTTGACTATCGAGTCTTTTTGTTTCGATATTATCGGGTACCCGATATATTTGAAGCGATACTTCAAATGAGTACAGAATCGATGCTTTGCATTCGATATCGTGTCCCTAGTACTGCTTGATTTCTCAAAAGCTTTTGATAGTATTGATCACAATAAATTGTTGCAAAAATTAAGTTCTCACTATAAATTTGTGGCCTTTGCTGTAAAATTGATAAGAAGCTATTTGTCGAATCGGATGCAACAAGTGAAATGTGGTGAGAACTACTCAAGCCGAAGGACAGTTACATCCGCAGGGCTCTATCTTAGGTCCAATTCTTTTCTGTATATTCATTAATGATATTGTTGAGTGTTGCCAAAATTGTTTTGTTCATCTATATGCTGATGACACGCAAATCTACATGTCAAGACCCATAGGTCTTGTTGAAGATCTGATAGCAAGGCTAAATGAAGATCTAAATCGTATTTTTCACTGGTCCAGCTCAAATAATTTGAAATTAAATGCCTCAAAGACTAAGGCGATAGCTATTTCACCTACAAAATATGATCTTAGCTCTATACCACCGCTTTTACTTAATGGAATAGATATTAAATTTGATGAGACGGTTACAAACCTAGGTTTCAAAATCAATAGAAGACTGTCATGCGTTGACCATGTAAACTCAGTTGTTAGTAAGATATACAATGTTCTTCGGAAGCTATATCGCACTGCCTATTTACTACCGCAACAAACTAAACTGAAATTGGTTAAATCACTCATTGCTCCGCATATATCGTACGCTGAGTTGGTGTACTGCGGTCTTGATAGCAGGTCAAAGTACAAGCTGCAAATCGCCTTAAATAACTCTGCGCGTTTTGTCTTTGAAAAAAGAAAATATGATCATATATCTATATATGCAAATCTGATCCTTGGAAATGATGTGGGCTCGTATTTCAAGATACGCGCTCTTACCTTCTTACATAAATTAATATACACACATAAACCATTGTACCTGTATAAAAGCATTAAATTAGCTCAATGTGCTCGGACATCGTTCCAACCTATATCTATTTGGACTCTCAGCGTATGTTCTTTGTTTGCCAACTTTGAATTATAATTTAACAGAAGATGTACTACCACAAGACTTAGTCGTACTATTTACGAAACAAATAAATTAATAAATAATAATAATAATAATTTAGATACATATATGTATAAGTACATTTTATATTGACTTTTACATCATTTCAATAATTTTTTGTGATATATACATATATGCTATGACCTCAACTTATAGCTTAGCTATATGTATTTATTAAAGCGGTGCATATAACTTTACCATTAGTCCTATATCAATTAAGAGAAAGCAAATTCCTTAAATAAATGCATAAAACTACATATATAAGTATGTACTGTATGTGTTATGATAAATTTTAGTAATTTCCCTGCAAAAAAAATAGTCAATATGAAAAAGGAAAAAAAAAATTGTATGTCCGAAGCTGCGCTCGAACCATGGAACGCACGCGTCCCACCCGAGACCATTACACATGCGCTATTCGTACACATGAATATACCATGTCAAATGCTATACCTAATCGCTAAAGGTTCAGCAAATATTTCCACCACTAAGAATATACATACATACACGGCCATATTTATTGAAACGAATGAACGTTCACTTTGAGATTCCGCTAACTTCTTAACATTAGCCGGTTTCCAAATTGTGTTTTTTTTTGGGTATAAGGCCAGTTTTCTCAATTTTTCCTTTAGTTGTGGATTTTTTTAAGTCCGTATAGCGGGAGAATATTGCAACTTCAAAATAAGATGGTTTTCTGGTTTTTTTCGTCAGTGCAACTCAGATATATTGAAAACACATATGTATCTTAACCAATTTAGCCTAAATATGTAAGGATTCCGGTCGACTCTTTTACAAATTAAAATTTTAAGGAAGAAAATAGTTGATGTCTTTAGGAAAATTAACACGATTTCTACCTATTTCGTAAATATAAAATTGAAGAAGCTACAAACTTTTTTTTTACTTTTTGTATATAAAATATGATATATTTCTCAAAAAATATAAATTGATAAATTGGAATAATTTTTTAGCTATTTTTCAAAAAATTTGGGTTTTTCACTCGAAGAAAGATGACATAAACAGAAAAATATTAGGTTACAAATATAAGGATTCCGGTTATATGTCGACTCTTTTACAAACTAAAATTTATTAGGAAGAAAATAGTTAATGTTTTTAGGAAAATAACGCGATTTCTAACTACTTCGTAAATATAAAATTGAAGAAGCTACAAACTGTGTTTTTACTTTTTATATATTAAATGTGATGTATTTCTTAAAAAAATAAAAATAGAAATAATGATAAATTGGAATAATTTTTTAGCTTTTTTTCAAAAAAATTGATGTTTGCACTCCAAGATAGAGGTCATAAACTAAAAAATATTGAAATATTGGGTTACAAGTGTGATAAATGTAAAAAAAGAATATTATGATAAAAAGTTTTCATATGTTCAAGACAAATTCAAATTAAAAAAAAAAAAACTTAACCTGCTCTGAACCCGTGTTTGAACCTGCGAACGCACGCATCATAGCCGGCACGCGTACCACCTGCGCCACTGATGTATGTACAGTAAAACAGTCAGATACTGTAATTAACAGCTTTGGCTTTTGGTTAAAACTTTTATGAATTATTACAAATTAATGAAGCATTTCTTGTTAAATATAATATAGATATATCAAAATATATAATAATTGAAATTATGCATGTTTTTATGAGATACACTTTGGCAATTGGTTGTATGGAAAAAATGTTAGCCTATCAATATATAGATACATATGTACCTAGTAGTGCTTCGCACACAAGGTATATTAACTTCATTCGCCTAACGGTAGTATGTAACGGCATAAACGAATCGAGATAGATATCGACTTATATCAAAATGTTCAGGAGGAAAAGAGAAATCGCTTAAGCCATGTCCGTCCGTCCGTCCGTCCGTCTGTGAACACGATAACTTGAGTAAATCTTGAGATATCTCGTTGAAATTGGGTAAGCAGGTTTCTTTTCACTTATCTCGGAGCGCTATTGAAAAAAAAGAGTGATTTTTCAGTACATAATACACCTATAAGGATAAAATTTGGTGTGTACTTTAGCGTTCAGCCAACAAATAAATTTTTGAAGAAATTTTTAAAAAGATGCGTGGCACTTGATTAAGTCAAATTTGGTAGTTAACACCCTATTGCCTTTTTTTATTAATTTTTTTTTTAATTTCATACCTTTCATGGAGGGAAAGCTATTTATATTTTCTTATCTAGTAATAATTTAATTTACCGCTCACAACAGAAGTGTTTTTAATCGAAAACAATCAGTTGCCTTTATAACATTTTTTCAGTTATTAAAATAGACCTGAGTAAATTGGGATACCAAAACAGATCACTACTAGGTATTTAATGTTCGGTTACACCCGAACTTAGACTTCCTTACTTGTTATCTCTAGCTTCGTACCTTTACAAAGGACAATACTTAATAATAGCCCTCCGTGTTTTAATGTCAAACTGCGCAATCGTAAGAATTCAAAAGACTAAGAAAGAGTAATGACGCAACCGATTGCCTTATATGGGCAAATCCCAAATAGTGTTAAATTTTTGGCCAAAAAAAAAAAAATAAATTAAACATCGAAGCACAAGAATAACCTTTTTTCTGGTATATTGGTGGATAAAGAGGAGCTCAAATTTATCAGCGTAATTCGTCTTACACAATGCCTCGAAAAGATATAATCAATAGATCGAAGATTATATATATAAATTCAAGTCGCAGTGTTTAACATGCATTTATTTAATAAACGATAATGCACTTGGTCGGGTAGAAAAAAAATGCCAAAAATCGAGTAACTCTTCTAGCGGCTTTCGGAATTTTACTAAAAACTTAGAAATTTTGATGAAAATTTTTCGAGTTTTCTTGAATTTTCCACAAAGTTCTTAACTTTGAGTTGCAGTATTTTTATTGTGTTTTTACTCGTACTTTCATACAAAAATATTGACTTTAGTCAAAGGAAGTAAATCTTACTGGAAATTTTAAACAACACTTTGATCGCAGACATACTGGTCTAGGTGTATATGTAGCCCCAAAAGGTTTTAAATCTAGGCTAAAACTTTTAGCCGTGTACAAAACAATATTTATTTTTCTTGTTTGTTTTGAAATTTTGTTTAGGATTTCTTCAGGAGTTAATTTAAAAGTAGAGTGGATGTTGAGTAAAGCCAGCCTCTCCTTCCCCATTGTACTTCTTAGAAAAGTTTTTAACCCTCGTAGGGAAAAAAGCGACCTGCGCAACTCTGGCTTTGGCAAGAAATAAATAGTTGTCGCTTTATTTCTTGAAGAAAAACTGAAGTTTCGGAAAATTGTGATTTAAGAATGTAATTTTTCCCAATTATCAATTTTTCCCAAAAAACTGACAATTAAAATTCATTACGAATTATTGTTTCTCTGATCTCAAGCTTGCAAAACTTACAAATATGTAAAAAAACAAGAAAGATCGCAAAAACCAACAACAAAATAAAAACAAAGAATATAATAAAATAACATTGAAATTCATATAAAAAGCGGCAAATTGCAATTATTCAACATGCAGAACGGACCGTCAAAATTTCTTGGCTATTCATGACAATTTCAAGGTCGGGAAATAAATGAAAATATTTCTTGAGCATTTTCTTTTCAACAGCATACCGGGCTTTTACTTCTAAACTTTTTCAATCCTTTTTTGCCAAATTAGCGTCACTTTTTACTATCACCTGACAAGTATAAGTACAATCTAATTGTTACTTTCTCTGATAATTCAATACGACTGCTTTGTGCACTGCTTGGTAATTTTTTTTAGCTTCTTGGTAATTTTTTTGGTTAAGCTTATGGCAACCGTGACCACGATAGCAAGAGACACTCATTTTTACGATTTTTGCCCCCTGTATTCATAACTCGAAAAGGAGTTAATTTGAATTTAAACAGACTTGAGTTCGAATCACTCTTGCTATTGTTAACATGCTATGTAGTTCAGATGCTAAGTTGATCTTATGCAGAGCAAGTCTGAGTGAATGAGTGAACCGTTGCAAGAATTTAGTTGTAAACTCTCAGACTTGCTCTGATAATTGATTAGCGACTGCCAATAGCTTCTCTCAGTGTGAAATATTATTTAATTTTATTCTTTTGTGTTTTCATTATTGCTATTAATGCTAATTTCTTAACAGGGGTTATAAAAGTGAATAGAGTAATTATTCTAGTACAGTCGTATATTTTTAAATTTTCGGAAATTTCTGGGGGGTTTGAACCCCCAAAATAACATTAACACTTTCCCTCCGATCATTTTGAAATTTTAGCAACACACCGATATATAAACGGAGAATGATTTGAAAAAAATTGTCTATATCCGATAACCGGTTTTGGATATATTGATAAAAGTAAAACCCGGAAAATCGTTAAATATTTTTGCTACCTTGGGCACTTCTTTACCGATTATGTTAAAAGTTTAGCACCGTGTATATATTTATGTAAAGTATATTTACGTAAACTCTTTTTGATACCCAAAACCCGGGTTTTGAGATATACTCAAAAATATGGAATCGGGTAAAAAAATTGTCTACCTGCAATATGGGTATCAAATAAAAAGTACTGAAGAGAGCTTTGACGTACTATAGTTCTCATGTCGATATTTCTACTTTTCCAGAAGTGTATTTCGATATTTGGACCCAGGTACCCACAAAACTTGTATAAACAATAAGGGTATCAAATAGACGTAGAAGCGAGAAACAAAGCAAGGTGGTTTAGATTTCATGGGTAAAATTAGAGTGCAAAAATAAAGCGATGTGTTGTGTATTCGAAAATATATAAGTATATTCAATTCGAATTTCTTCCCTTTTTTTAAAACTTCCTTCTCCGACATATTTACTTGAACATTCTAAATAAGAAAAATATTGTTTGCATATTTCACGGAAAAATCACAAAACTTTTACCCATTTTTTTCTGTTTTAAACCACTGGTATCAAAAAATCTTTCTGTTGAGCTATAAATAAAATACTCAGAACACGAAACCACAAAGACGCGTTTAGTTTTGTAAACCGTATCTAAAGTGGCAAATCCGGAAGCCATTCAAGTATTAATTTTGTCCTATTAATAGCTCAATTACAGTTATGAGATAGTCGGACGTATTATATTTACCTGACCTCTGTTCTCCAGCTTTTGGTTAATCTTATTTAACGAACAGGATAACCTTAATTCTTTCCACTTAAGGCCCTATTAGGAAATCTTTAACTTTAAGGCTATTAAAGAGAAATAATTATGTATGTATACTTGCATATTTTGATTTTTTTTAATTGTTATAATAAATTTGTGTTTCATTTCACTAACGTTTGAATAAAAATTAGTTTGGAAGTAATTAGATACATTTTTCCAATTTTTTTTACGGTTTCTGATATTTCTTGAAAATTTACCATATTTGCCCATTGTACAAATTTCAATAACTTTCGCTATGCTAATATTTCAAAATGAGGCATTTTATTTATACTACTGTAGTGTAGGACAACAAATTACAGAAGTGTAACACGTAATAAAAGTAACACTGTAGCTGTGCCTACAAAAAAACATGCTTGTGGACGACTATACTTTCCGGCAAATAAAAACATTAATTTACTGCTTATTCGCTTAGGGAAAATTTATTTTATAAAAATGTGACAACGTTAAAAAATTTGCTGTTTTCTCAGCGTCTGTAATTTTGCGAATGCAAATGAATTCCAAGATATGATGTTCGAACAATCAAATTCAAAGTTTGAAGTTAGTATGTATATACGTTTTCATAGAAATGCAAATAGAATAATACAGCAGAAAATATTATAAGTAATCTTATGAATGAGGAAATATTCAAAGTATCGTTCGCTCGCATAAGCAATTAACTTTTGTGTTACATATTTTTTGGTAGTTTTCCACATGTATACATGTTACATAGTGAGCGACGTGAGAGAATTCGAACAATACATTTCTCTTTTAAAACTAATACAAATACATAAATATTAAGTAAGGTGCGCATCAATACAATAGTATGGCTGTGTTCGTAAATGCAACATGACTTGCAGTATAAGCAACAGTGGCATCACTGCGAATTTGACGAGCGATGCTCTTGATAGAATTTTTGACAATTTGCAAATACGTTTGTTTGCTTTTTTGAACGCGTATAATACTAAAATGGAAATTTTGCTGAATCTAACACTAGACGAATTTTGTGAGCAAGGAAATGGTACATTTTCTTTAAATTTAAGAAAAAGAAGGTTATTGTAGTCAAATAGAAAAATGTTTAGGTTCAAATGATTGTCTTAAAAAAGAAAAATATCTAAAAACAAATCATTTATTAAAACATTTTCTATTCTCATTTCCGAATGAATTGGGCCACTTTTAAAGTAAGGTTTTATAAGTTTTATGAAAATTAATAAGTTATAGTTTCACTTTAAATAGGCTTTGGAAAAGGCTTGGACTCCTCCTCTATATTCAGCCGTACTCTCAGCAATAGCTGTGTCTCCGCATTACTAAGATTTTCACTAAAAATTTAAAAATAATTATTTTTACGATTATTATTAACATAATTTAACTAAATTTCAGTACAAAAATTAAAATAAAACAGTTTTGCACTTACTTTTCGTCAGACATCGTTAAATCGTGATCAAAAGCAACTAAAATTTCTTTGATGCGAGTGATGAGCGACTCTTGATAGAAGTGTTGCATTTTAGAACGCTTGATTATTGCAGTGCTGCCATATTGGCATTTATGAACGTTCTGCTTGTGATGCAATTGCAGTTTGCGCGTCTTGATGCATTTACGAACACAGCCTATGTGTTACAAATTGAGCGCATTGAGAGGATTCGAACATTTAAATGAGAATTTAAGAATATATGTAAATTACGAGTAAAATGACCAAGTTGCATTTGCACATCACGAAATTATTAATCAGGGTGATCCCTTTTATATTGGTAATTGTCCCATCATAGGCGTATTAGACTTTGCGACGTTGATTTTACAAGTTGTACATGACCTCTTCACTGATTTTAATACAGAGCGGATATGCGGCACCCAGTACTTTTGTCTGACTTCATTTATGGTTAAATTATCGTTTTGATGATGAAACCTTTTGTGGAAATGTGCAACTACCAAACTCGTAAAATAATGATTTTTTCGGCAATATAACTGGACCACGTGTTGATATCGGAAGGTACCACGCGGCATCTATTCTCCCATTGACCTTTATTAACCCATCGTCATCTAGAAAGGGAGTTAGAGCATATATATGACTCGACTTCGATATAGTTTGATTTGTTTGCAGCTGGCGAAGTTCGGCGGCGAATTCTTCCTGCTGTACACGACAACATATAATACTTTCTGACTCGGTGATTTCAAGAGGGTGAGAAAAGTTATCAAATTTCAAGATATACTCATCTTTTGGCAACGTAAGTAGTAGGACGTTCTTTTTCTCTTCTGTGACGCATTCACTGGATGTAAAGTCAGCTGGTTCTGGCGGCCATTCTCCTTCTTCGAGTTTGAAAAAGTCTGGACCCTGTATCCATCTACAATTTGGATCAAAATCGTACTCGGTTTTACCTCGTGTGGCTTCGTCAGCCACGTTCAGTGATGTTGATAACCACCTCCATTGAGAAGGTTCCGTTGAAGCAAGGACTTCCGAAATCCGGCAGGCAACAAATTGTTTGTATTCTCTTGTGGTAGACCTGATCCACAACAGAACTGTTTTTGAGTCGCTCCAATAGAAAATCTGATCAATAGCGAAATCATGACACTCTTGTATAGATTTGGACAGCCGACATCCCAAGACAGCTGCTTGCAGCTCCAAGCGAGGCACCGTCATACCTTTTAAAGGCGCACATCGTGACTTAGCTGCAACGAACCCAACATCGACCGTACTAGCTTTGCATATGCGCAAATAACCAATAGCTGCGTATGCACTAGAGCTGGCATCGACAAAAATGTGCAACTGGATTTGATCTGCTGACATTAAATTTTTTGAGTAGCACCTTGGTACGGAAAACGATGAAGCTTTTTGGAAACTTTCCCACCATGAAGTCCATTTCTGATTGAGTTGTTGTGGCAATGGCTCGTCCCACTCTGTTTGGCGTCTCCAGAGTGATTGTAACAATAACTTCATGTAAATGGTGATATTGGCTAGGAACCCAAATGCATCGTAAATCGCCATTACGATACCCAAAAGTTCGCGCTTTGTCGGCGGACGTTTGCAGTTCAACACGTCTCGAGCAATCTTGTGAAACTTTGTGTGAAATTCGAAACAGTCATTGATCGTATTCCAGAACATACCTAAGACCTTATCCGCTAGAGGCTCGTGTTCCATACTCACGCTCGTCATCGGCGTTTGTTCTTCATCACACAATAAAAACTGAAGTGACTTATCATTGGACAAAAAGTCTCTTAATTTGAAACCAGCGGCTGAACTTATCGTGACTGCTTCTTTTATAACTTGCTGAGCTTCAGATGAATCGCTGAAACTAATTACTAAGTCATCGACATACATATTGTAAATTACGGCTGAAGCTCCTCGTGGCATGGTTGGCATAAATTTTTCAGCGTTAACACTAGAGTAGACGCGCCTTTTTTTTCACACTAACGCACGCGTGGCCTACTATGGTAGACCATTTTAAAATAGCAATACAAATTTTTTTCATTACATATTACTCAAACTAATGATTGAAAGCGTATTTATATTTATTTAAAAGAATAATTTAAGCTTTTATTTATCAATAGAAAACAACATTTTAAAATTGAGGCCAATTTTGTTCTATAATAGTAAAAAATACCAAAACTTGTACTTTTGAGACCAATGATTCAAATTTTTTCTTACATTATTAAAGTTTATCAAAAACCTATTTTTGTGACATTTATTACGGTGGCGCGAACTAAAGTCAACGGAATTAACGTCAGTGACGTTAATTCGCACCCCAAAAGCGAACTAATGTCAGTGACATTAAGACGCATGCCAAAAGCGAAC
Source organism: Sphenella marginata (assembly GCA_951509765.1). Taxonomy (NCBI): domain Eukaryota; kingdom Metazoa; phylum Arthropoda; class Insecta; order Diptera; family Tephritidae; genus Sphenella; species Sphenella marginata. The sequence continues at coordinate 33,314,831 of OX608083.1, read as the reverse complement.
TAAGGTCAATATTTTTAGCGAACTAACGTCATTGACATTAATTCGCATTAAGAAAGCGAACTAAAGTCAGTACATTTTTTTTATATTCCAAATTTTCATTTTTCATTATCACCTCCGACTTATGATCATTATATCATGAATCTGGGATTGACTTAGGTCAGATCCCCAATTCGGGGTGTGATCCATGGTATTTATGTGCAGAACTCCTTTCCGCATTGGCGGCCTTCGGCCGCGCTTCAAAAAATAACCCTGGGCTACGCCATTCCAACTCCGGGTGTGTGCCATAACGTCACTGACGTTAATTCCACTGACGTTAGTTCGCGCCACCTTTATTACACATCACAGCCGGTTGATTAGGACAAATCCATTTGTTGCACGTTTTGCACCACTTTTTTGATGATTGATTTCTTGCTGCTATGGTGGTCCCGAGACTTTTTCGCTAATCTTCAGAAATATGTGAACGAGCAGAAAGTTCTCACGGTAGTGACTTGACGACAAATTTAATGCATAGGGCTTTCCTGGAACTACTCCGTTCTAACATACAGAATTGTTAAGTTATCAACAAAAATATACCAATGGTCTACTATAGTAGGCCACGCGTGCACTCCAGTGTTAATATTCTTCACATACTCCGCACAACATGGAGAACAAATTGCTCCGAATATCATCGACGTCATTACGTAAGTTTGTATTGGCTTATCTGGATCTCCGTCCCGGCACAAAAAGCGCTGCGAACTTTGATCGCGATCTCTTATTCTAACCTGTGAAAACATCTCTTGGATGTCGGCTGCGACTGCCACGACACCCTGGCGGAATTTGTGTACAATGGCGATGAGAGATTGTACATGGTCAGGGCCCTTCAGCAACGCTGAATTTAGCGATATATTTGATGTTGCTGCAGCGGCGTCGAAAACTAAGCGAAGCTTATTAGGTTTGTGGGGATTGACTACCCCGAAATGCGGCAAATACCACGTAGTAGGGTCAGAATTCCTCTCTTCTTCCTGTGGCAATAATCTGGCGTAACCTTTGGTAATATACTTTTCCATCTCACGTCTATAACTGGCGGCAAAACTAACATCCTTGAGCATTCGTATCTCAAGATTCTTTAAGCGGCGATAAGACATGTCACAGCTAAGCGGAAGTGTCGTTGTATCACTTCGCCATAGCAAACCCACTTCGTATCTTTTACCCACATCTCTGGTAGTGGCTTGCAAAATGTCCCTAGCTCGGCGATCTTCGTCTGACTCAAGCACAACGTTTGTGCTACGTACACCAAAACTTTCTACTGAATAATGTTCTTGTACTAACCTGTGCAACTCTTGCAATGACTGCGACTGACGGACATGCAGTACTCTAGGTGGCGAAACTTGATGCTGTTGACGGGGTCCATACGCCACCCATCCCAATTGTGTGGCTGTGGCGATTGGTTGGTATGACCCGGCATCGACTGTTCTATTGGCGATACCTAGGTAACTGTTGTCCAGACCCAACAACAATACTGGCTTAACGTTGGCATAACATTCTATTGGCAAGGACTGCAAGTGTGGAAACTGTTGTTTGTTAAACGCCTGACTTGGCAAATCAAGCGACTTCACGGTATATACTTTCTTCAAATAGAACTCCGCATTACTACCTTTAACCGCTAATGAAACTTCTCTAGACTGCTCTTTGACTTGGCTTTCGCAATACCACTGTAACGTAAGTGGCATATTGCGACCACGAAGACCTAATTTGTTGGCAATATTTTCTTCTAATAACGTAATTGATGACCCTTCGTCAAACATGGAGTAGACAGATAGGCTTCCATTTGGACCATACAATGTGATCGGAGCGATTTTAAACAGTGTCGATTGCCGATCAGTTGCACAACTCAAAACGCGTTCCACTTCTTCGGTGGCGGCTGATGACGATTGCGATGTATTTTGGTGCAGCAACTTGTGATGCATACGCTTACAACCTTCCAGCGTGCATTCTTTTCGTTGGCGACAATTGCCTAAACTATGGCCTTTGCGTAGGCACCCAAAACATAGCCTGTTATTTTTAACAAAACTCCATTTGGTTGGGAGATCACACGACAGAAATTGACTACAATCACCCAACTTGTGTGGTTGACCACACTTTACACACAAAACTTTTGCTTCAGGCTGTACTTCGTTGCTATGCAAGACACGACGTGCATTATTTGTACTAGAGTTTGTCTGCCGAGTAATACTTTCCGATGCTGGCAGCGTCACGTTGGCTTGGATGGTACGTAGTGATGTGTCCGACACACCCGGCAACAATGAGACAAACTTGGCTATTTCGCTAAGCCATTCAGCGAAATTTTCGACTGTAGGAAAAGGCACTATACTTGGCAATTTTGCAACTAAGCACTCCAGAAATGTTGGATTCATAAGGTGGTGGGCACACCTTGCCGACTTAAAAAACGCAACCATATTTCTGGTGCGGTTAGAGAAATCTAAAATCTGGTCTAACTGACTCTCACTGATACATGGAAACTTTTGAACCTTTTGTAATTGGGCTTTAATTAATAATTCAGGGCGACCGAAGTTAAATTCCAGTTCCTGAATAACCTTGGGCACATCTTCGGGGTATATTAGTAGCGACGTTACTGCTCTTTTCGCAACACCCTGAAGGGCTTTATGCAGGCGCATTAAATTTTGTCTATTGCTATTCTGAAATTCGTTGGTTGTGTCATTATAATTGGCTAAGAAAAGTGGCCAATCTTCCGGATTGCCGTCGAAATTTGGCAATGGGAATAACTTGGCAGCAGAATTGTCCATGAAAGTTAACGTCTGTGTATTAAACGTTGGCGTTGGTAACATACGTTGTGGTAATTGCGTTGACGACAACGGCTGATGAATATGCTTTGGCGGCTGACTGTTACTCTGTTGCTCTGTTGATGACTGCGTTGACGTTTGTAGCGGCAGCGGAGCACTGGCGGCGTGAACAGCGTTGGCAGAGCTGTCTCCGACTGCATACTTACTACGAGCGGCATCATTTCGCAGCCCTTCGACACACTCACGAAGCGACGTGATGCTGGACACCAATAATGCAATTTGGTCAACGGGCAATGTCACTGGATGGCCCCCAGAGGCATCTTGATGTTCTTCTAAACCTTGTTGTTCATCCATACCTGATTCTAAGGTGTCGTCGTTTGTAGAACCGTACTCTGATCGATCGCTAATGGATTCTGTACTACCGACTGCTGCTCTTCTTGCAATACCTCTTGTAATTATCGGCATTTACTTTAATACTCCGAGAAAACAAAGTTTTCCACATGTATACACGTTACATAGTGAGCGACGTGAGAGAATTCGAACAATACATTTCTCTTTTAAAACTAATACAAATACATAAATATTAAGTAAGGTGCGCATCAATACAATAGTAGGTATGTGTTACAAATTGAGCGCATTGAGAGGATTCGAACATTTAAATGAGAATTTAAGAATATATGTAAATTACGAGTAAAATGACAAAGTTGCATTTGCACATCACGAAATTATTAATCAGGGTGATCCCTTTTATATTGGAAATAAGAATTTGTAATTTATATTGTTGATTGCAATAACAATGCTACCGTAAAAAAGTTACGCACCAAAGTAGCTCGACATTTATGCCTCTACCTTGAAAACTAAAGGGAGCACATCAAATTCAAAACCACCGAAAGTTTTGCTGTATTGCAAAAACTACGCCCTGGTAAAATTTCAGAGCGATACATTGATGCCTCAAAATTTTATAGAAAAAATACCAAAAAGAAAACTAATAGCTGTATTCTGTAAGTCTGTCTCATCTCAAGTCACTAAATTTTAGATTTTTCATTAGAGAAAATTTTTGTGACTTTCGATGATTTCGGTATTCTGTAAGAGAAAATCACAAAAATTTCACCATTGATATATGGTGGAAACAGATATGCATAAATCTTAAGTACATCATTTGACATCGCCCATATAAATATTGCATTAGCGGAGGTAGTAAGTGTCTCGAGGTACAACGTGTGAGAAACAGGTTCGAACCCGGGCCCCTTGCTGTTCACGTCTTATGACGTCCAGTGGCCGTCGTCGATCAAGTATCGCTCCGCCACATATGCCTGACTCTGTCACATAAGTCTCCACGACTAGCACTAACAATGCACATCAGCAAGTAGACCTTCCAAGCGGCCGCTCACGCCCCCAGGCGTCAACATCTCACACAGCAGCCCACAGCTACTACCTACGTAGCCTTTCCCTTAGTGGATTTGAGCATTGCTGAGCGTCCGCTCTCTCCTACCCCCTCGGTCAGCCCCTCTTCTTCCAGCATTAGCACGAGTATAAGCCAAAACCATCAGCTCCTGGTCCCTTATACTGCGTGCACTGTTTGTCGGTTAAGATTATATGGGCATCAGTAAAGTGCAATAACTGCCTTGGCCTGTGTCACCTGCTCATATGCTCTGGACTCGCGAACAGGAACCTATGGACTGATACGTACGTTGCGCCATGCTGTCGAGCTACGCAACCTTCAACGTCGTCCGACTCGCCTCTACCTTCTGGTAACGCGATTCCTTCGACATCAAGATTGCGCCGTAGTGCGCGACCCAGCCTATTACCACCTAGGCATATGCACCAGTCCTTGACCCCCAGCATCAACTCTGCTCCCCCTACACATTTCGGTATCCTGCAATTTAATTGCAGCGGCCTAACCGGCAAAATTGTTGAAGTGACAAATTTAATGAAGCGACTGAACATCAAGATCGCGGCGATTCAGGAGACAAAGTTAGGTGGAAGGTCGTCTCTTCAGACCTGCAACGGGTACAATGTACACCGTTGTGACCGTGCGAGAGGGCTTGGGGTGGTCTGGCATTCATCATGCATCAATCTGTGCAGTATCGTCTATTTGAGCCTGACATCGACCCGAGGGACACCACCTTAGAACGTCAAGGTATGGTTGTCCGGTCAGGCGATGTCGACCTTGAAATCATAAACATTTACGTACCTCCTGTCACCTGTTGTCCCAGGGATTACCACCCTGACATTCGTGCGTTACTCAGGGGCGAGAACCGCGTCATCCTTGGTGACTTCAACGCACACCACGACCTGTGGCACTCCAGCCTGCAGGCCGATGGTAGGGGACAGGAGCTGGCTGACCAAATATATGATTCGACGTTCTGCACGGTAAATGGGGATGCCCCCACTAGAGTGGCGGTAAACTCATAGTCAGCGCTGGCCTAATAAACTGCGTTGCATGGCGACCGATGCTGACGCTTCCTTCAGACCACCTACCTATAGTGCTCTCTATCGATCGTCCCACCGACTTTGCCACCGCTGAGAAACGCACATACACTAACTTCAATAAAGCCGATTGGGAGGGTTTTCTCAACACCACAGAGAGCGCCTTCGCTGCTCTTCCTACCCCGTCTGACGTACGAGAAGGGGAAAAGGCGTTTCGTATGGCCCTAATTTCAGCCTCCCATCAACACATTCCGTCAGGTAGAATAAAGGAAGTGCGTCCATTCTTCCCCGCAGAGGCAGCGGCCCTGGCAAATGAACGTGACCGTATTAGACGCCTTGACCCTACGGATCCCTAAATAAGGGATCTTAATGCGGAAATCAGACGCTTAGTAGATCAACACAAACGCGCTAAGTGGGAGGAGCACCTAAGGTCTTGCAACCTCTCGGCTGGAGTTGGCAAATTGTGGTCGACGGTGAAATCTTTGTCCAACCCGACTAAACCTAACGATAAAATATCAATCGCCTTCGGTGATAAGGTTCAGTCGAAGCCAAAAAGATGCGCGGGCGCCTTCTGCCGACAATTTGTAATGCATCCTCCGTTGAACAAAGAGATTCGCCGAGCCACCAGGGAAGCGCACAAACACAAAAACAGCGATGCGCCCATTGCCATCTCCGCAACAGAAGTTCATGAGGCTATTCGGAGATCTAAGAACACCAAATATATTGGCCCCGATGGCATTTCCATGCTGATGCTGAAACACCTCGGCGACGAAGGCATAAGATACCTTACACAAATTTTCAACCTTTCCCTTTCCACCTTTGTTATTCCTGAAAGATGGAGACAAGCAAAGGTGGTCCCACTACTAAAGCCTAGCAAGCCAGCTGCCGTAGGGGAGTCATATCGCCCGACATCTCTCCTCTCGCCAGTAGTGAAGGTGTTGGAATCTATCTTGTTGCCCTACTTCACCGCAAACCTGCGGCTCGCCGAACATCAGCATGGATTTCGCAAAAATCACAGCACCACCACCGCGCTGAACGCCATAACCACTCAGATAGGGACGGATTGAACCAAAAGCGTCCAAACCACAGGACAGTGCTAGTTGCGCTTGACCTGGCCAAAGCTTTTGACACGGTCAACCATGCGCAACTAATGAAAGACCTTGAAGACTCGTCCCTTCCTCCCTGTCTTAAACGTTGGACTGCCAACTACCTGAGTGGTCGTCAATCGTCGGTTGAGTTCAGAGGCGCAAGATCAAAACCCAGAATAGTTAAACAAGGGGTGTCCTATCCCCGTTTCTGTTTAACTATTATATATCGAAACTTCCCCCGCCCCCCACCAGAGGGTGTCTCGATCGTCTCAAACGCCGACGATTGTACGATTCTGGCAACAGGCCCCTCCGTTGAAGAACTCTGCTCTCGAATTAACTCATACCTCCCAGCCGTGTCCGAATTCTTCGCCGGGAGAAACCTGGCATTGTCACCGAGTAAGTCCTCGGCCACCCTATTCACGACGTGGACAACGCAAGTGAACATGGAATTAAACGTCTACGTTGATAGTGTCAAGCTACCAACTGTCTCACACCCCAAAATCTTAGGAGTGACGTTTGATAACATGTTCAAATACGGCGCTCATGTAACCGCAATTGCCAATAAAGTCCAAAGCCGTAACAAAATCCTCAAGTCCCTAGCTGGCAGCACTTGGGGTAAAGACAAAGAAACGTTACTAGCTACATATAAAGTAATTGACCAGCCGGTACTGAGCTACGCGACGCCAATATGGTCGCCGGGGCTAGCTGACATACACTGGGCGAGGATACAGGTCTGCCAAAACACCGCACTTCGTACCGCCACTGGGTGTCTTCGTATGTCTCCTGAGCATCACCTACATAACGAAGCGAAAATGCTCGCTCGCTCGGCAATTCCTGTTCAACTGTTGCAAACCGCAGCATCCGAACGGACGCCTGATCAACGAGGATCCGCCCCCCAGGGGCATAAAGAGCCATCTACGCAAACACCACCTAAGGTGCACCGGCAGGCCCTCACCCTCATCCACACGAATTCGTTAAATTCCTATGTTGGCTCTCTCCCGGTGAACGCCGTTCTTCAGGCAACAACACCACCCGTTGCCGAAGAGGAGCGCGAGCTGCCTAGGGAGACTAGGGTGATGCTGGCTCAACTCCGGTCTGGATATTGTAATAGGTTAAACTCTTTCCTATCCAGACTGAACCCCGACTTGCCTAATGTTTGTCCGGCATGCGGCTTGTCCCCCCATACTACTAACCATCTTTTTGTCTGCTCATCCGAGCCTACTCTTCTAACACCCATATCCCTCTGGTCCTCCCCTGTTGAAGCCGCTAGGTTTCTAGGACTTCCGTTAGAAGAGTTCGATGACAATATTGGGTAAGGTTGATACTGACTACCTAGGCAGGGCAACGTGGTGTTAAAACAACAACAACAACCCGGGATCGAGGATACATTTTTTTCTTTTTTCTTTTTTTTTTTTGTTAGTTAATTATTATTTTTTTAAACATTTATAAATGATTTCAAACTTAAATTTTTTTTTAATTTATTTAATTTTTATCCCTATATTTTCTTGTTTGTGACCTGCCTACAACCAGCTGACAAATTAGTGACTCATTTTTGAGACATGAGATGTGAGTCAGCTTACTGAATACCAAATTGTCTCAAAATTGAAATTGACCACAAAATGTCTCTTTTAGTGACTAGAGACAGCTTACAGAACTTACCTATAAGAGTATCACTCTAAAAAGCGATAAATTCGACGTTTTTCGCCTTTCCAAGTTCTGTAAAAACTTATTGCCTACATTTTTTTCATCCAAATTTTTAGAGAAGATAGTCTATACGTAAAACTAAATATCCATACGCTTTTTCCCCGCTTTAATTCATTAACCTATGTGTAGCATCCGAGTATCCAAAAATGTAACACTATTTGGGATATGCCCATATAAACTTAAGAAAAAGTTTGACTGGCTTAGTAAGTTTCTGTACAAACATTTCATGCTCAAACTTGAGTCTTAGTTGAAATCAAAGCTTTCTAGTTTCTGGACTTTTATTAAGAGAAAGAGTACCGGTTATGCGACTCATATGGAATACGAGGGTGAGATCTCCCGTGGCATGCAAAGTGTTGTGGCAAATGCCATTGGCATGCCAAATTGTTTCAAAAGGTGTGCTCGTTAGTCACACGAATGTCTCACTTTAGAACTTTTTTAAATTTGTGGATTAATTCCATTTACATGTCAGAACTATGTTTCCGTTTATTTTGCAAACTGCCTTACCGACAGTCTGTCTTAGCATCTCTTAATAATAAGCGGAATGTAACCAGAGGAAATATATGTACATACATATGTATATGGGAACGTACATATGTATGGAATAAGCGCAACCTCAGATGACCGTTTTATTTTAGTCCCAGAAGCACCACCATTATATTTCTCTTATCTCGGAAACATACATAAATCTTACCTTAAGCCAATTAGCCCATTTGGATTGTTTATGAAGTTAATACTTCTACTGGGGCGTAAAACTACTCCATTTTTACTCCACATAATTTCTGGTGCAGGAAATCCAACAACTTGTGCTTCCAATTTTAGCTGGTCTCCAACTGATACATTTGCATCTTCCAGAGCCTTTATGAAGGATGGCTGCTGAGCTTGAGCTAAAAATTTAAATATCTTATGTTCATATTTATCTTATTAAAACCAACGGAGTTACTTACGATTAACAGCAACTGCACATAACGCTGATATTTCACCCAGGGGATTGGCAACTACAACTTTGTAAGCGCCAGAGTCAATTGGTTGAATATTAGTCATTTCTAGCTTCAAAAGTCCACTTGGCGATGAAGATATTTTCATGCTGAAAATATGTACATAAATATAGAAAAAAATTTAAAATTGGTACAACGTAAAAAATACAAGTACAAGTTAGTACAACGATAAAATTTGTATAAAGAAACGTAAACAAAGAAGAAATCAACCTTTTAGTTTATGTCATTACCTTCTTGCCTGGATGTTAAAAGTGAAAATATTCGAAGATGAAGTTTAAAGTTGTATTGTTCTACAAATCAGTATATATGTTTAGAATATTAAGATTGTAGATTCTTGCTCCCAGCAATAGGGCATTTTTGATAATTTGACTCTGGTCCGAAATGATCATGGGATTTTCAAAGAGGCTAGCGAGAGTCAGAATTGACTAGACACGCAAGATCAGCGAACTGAAACTTTTTATTAAATAGAAACAAGTTATATCTCTCTTTGTTAAGCAAAAATTGATGTGTGGATATGAATTGCCCACATAAATTGTTGACTCCTATCACTATTGGACAAATTTTTTTACTAAAAACAAGCGAAATGCAGACAAGCCAACCCGATTCTGCTGAAAACAGCATAGTAGATAGGTAAAATGGCTGCGACCTGGAAAAGGTATGTAATTTTCTTAGAAGCCGTTTTGATGCCAGAAAGACTCCTCGAACCTACCCTCAATAATGCGGATGTATTCCACAACCAACCAGAGTTGTTTATATATTCCATAAACAGACACGTAATGCCAGTAGACGCCATCGGTGACCCAATGCAGAAACGATTCGACGAGTTAGCTAAGCACGCTAATAATTTGTCAAACAGGCTGACTCATATAATTTCTAATAGTCAACGTCAGACTAGCCAAACAACCAAGAACGTCACAAGTGAATCTTCGGGTAACGCAAACCCTGTAATATGTTACTATCATCGGAGATTTAGGGCACGAACCAGCAAGTTAAACCAACCATGCTCCTGGACTTCCAATCAGGGAACTTCAGTACTCCGCAGTAGACTCGGTGCCTTCTGGTGGAAAACTCAGCCCTTGCCGACTGTTCGTCTATGTTCGGTTGACCGGAACGAAGTATCTAGCTAACACCGGGGGCGGATATTTCAGTAACACTACCACCCCGCAATAGAAAACTGACACCATTGCAATTCCTATTACATTCTTCAAATGGCAGCAATATTGAGAAGTATGGTGAAAAACGCTTTAATTTTGAACAGAAGATCTTCTTCTACAAAGACTTGGAAAATTGCACTCACGTATTTCTCTGAAACGACGCAGCCAAATGATCTCTTGAAAACCCTTAGATACTCTGGGACACATAAAATCTCCAAAAGAATCGACGAGAATGTACACTGTATATACATTAAGGCGCCTCGCCAAAAAAAGTTGCAGTATTTCCACCGGAATTTCAAAATTCTCTATTTTCTAAGGACTCTCCCAAAATATTTCGAAAACATATTAACGCTAAAAATATCCTTTTTTATGTATAAAAAGAGTATGGAAAAATACTTTTTAATACAAAGCACCTGAGATGAAGAATTAGCTGGAGTGCAAAAGGGAAGCATAAAAGAGTTTGAAAATTTGATCAATGTTATTATTGTATAACTGTGTGCTAATATTCGCAATGTGAAAAAATTTTACCAAAAAGATTTAAATTTTGGCAACGTCTCGAAAATACCGTTCAAATGATACGCTAATCCGTCAATAATTCGCTGAGTTATTAAAGTTTTCCACAAACCTACCGCTCGAAATACAACCAAAAACAGCATCATACCTCTCAATATTTGGATTGCGTTGATAAAATTTTCAAACTTTTTATGCTTACCTTTTGTACTCCAACTAATTCATCATCTCAGGTGCTTTTTATTAAAAAATATTTTTTCTTACTACTTTATTCATAAAAAAGGATATTCTTAGCGTTTTTTAACGCGGTTTAGCTCCAGTAAATCATAATATATTTTCGAAATATTTTGACCCAGTTCTTAGAATACATTGAAGTTTATAATTTCTGGCTAACAGCTTCTAATTGATGGGCTTACCGAAGCACACGTGGATTTTCCACCATCTGCCACAACTGCACAATTGCGCAATTTATTAAGGGAGGTGGTACACAATGAGGTCGCTACTATTACAACTATTACCGATAATGTGTCCAACGATGGTACTGCTGCTGCTGTTAATGCTGTTCCCACAAATGCTGCTGATAATGCTGTTCATGCCACTACCAATGCCGCTTCTGCTGTTGAAAATGCTGAGAGTGATTTAGTTTCGAGTCAATTTGCCGCTAATACTGCCGTTCACGCCACTACCAATGCCGCTCCTGCCGCTGGAAATGCCGATACTAATTTAACTCCAATTGTTGCCGCTACCAATACTGCCGTCACTTGTTCCGCTGTCGTTGCCATAGACGCCGCTCATGATGTACGTAATGCTGGTCAAAATGCAGCCGGACTTGCTGGTAAGTCATTACCTAGATTATCTTCTATCGACGAAGAGGTGGTAGCGCTTCAGAAACGCCTTGAAATGCTGAAACTGATGCAACTGATTGAGGCATTAGACAAGACCGCTATGACCATAGGTCGAAAAAGTTTAGACTTCGGGGATATTGAACATGCATTACCTAAATTTTGTGGCGATGATATTGCCTACCCTGTCGGAATTTTTTTAAGAGATTTCGAAGAAATTTTAAAAACAGCAAATGCTGATGATAATTTTAAATTACCTGCCCTCCGTCGTTGTTTGACTGGTACAGCCCGAGTGTTTCTCTCCACAACTACGGCCTTATGCTACAATACTCTAAAAACAGCACTTTTGAAAGAATTTAGTTTTATATTTTACAAAATAAATATTTTGCTCAGGGTATGGCACAGTCAGCACTGACATTTAGGAACCAAACGGCTCAAGGAATGTCACAGTCAAGGTCATAAAGAGTTCAGACGGCAACTGGTGGTGGTAGACAGAGACTCGACGAAAAATTGCTCTGCTATAATTGTTCGCAGCATGGTCACATTAAGCCGAACTGTCCGTTTCCATTGAGGCCAGTTGGCTCATGCTTCAGATGCTTGAAAATGGGACATGACCATCGGAATTGCCCAAACCCTAAGAAGACACTTAAGAACAAAAATGATGTAGCAACTGTAGAGATCGAGGATGAGGAGATGACTGAAGTTGGCGCTTATAATTATGTAAGAATAGAGTTTAGACTTGAAAATAACAATATTTCAAGACTGAAGACCAGTGTTGAAAGGATACAATTTATTTTGGAGCTAGATTCGAGAAAAAAAGAGCTAGAAAAGACCTAGATTTGTTCAAGAGAATCCAAAAGATGTAAAAAAAGAGCTAAAAAGCACTTACGTATTTTTAATGTAAGTTTTTACATTTATTTCATACTAGCAGGGTACCCAGCTTTGCTCGGTATGTACATAAGTAGTTAATAAATTCCTGCTACCCTCAATTGCGAAAAAAATGTACTGGCTGAGAAGGTTCAGAACAATATTTATTTTCCCACATTATATATATATGTCTACGGCAACCAACTAAAGTAAAGGCGTTTTTAATAGTCTAACTTCGACATTTTGTCATCTCCTTTCCATTTGACTCTTTAGCTGTGCCTAAACATTCTCCAAGTCATCCCCAATCATTTTTCAAAGAAATTTCAAATATACGGACACAACTTATCTAGAGTTTTATTAAAGATATGCTGATACCCACATAGGACGGCAGTGTACCTATGCAATTGATTTTTGATTTATGTAGCTGAAATTGACAAAAAAGAAAAATTCATAGTGTCTAAGCTTTAGAGAAGGCGAGTTGTTTTTTTAAGTTATTATTATTTTTTATTTTATTTTATTATTTGGCTCAGGTGCTATGTGACCGTTTTGCTCAAATTGTATTTATTCATTTGGCTCAGGTCGACCATGTTTGCCTAAATGTTCAAAATTGTTCTTTGGAGAAAGAGAGAGTATGTATGTATTAGTGGGGGCGAGCACTGTTGGATCTGAGCCATGGCACGATTGGCTTCCTCATTTTCGCTTGGAAAACCCACCTTTTGGCTCAGGCCTAGGCGACCGTCTTGCTCAAAAGGTATTTATTAAATCATTTGGCTCAGGTTCTGATGACCGTGTTGCGCAAATTTTAAAAACATTTTGTTCTTTATAGAACGGGAGGTGCGGGACACCTGTGACACCCTAAATGTATTTGTTGGTGACGAGCGCTGTTGGCTCTGAGGCATGGCGCGAGATTGGCTTCCTCATTTTCGTTATGAAAAACCACCCTTTTGGCTCAGGCCTAGGCGACCGTCTTGCTCAAAAGGTATTTATTAAATCATTTGCCTCAGGTTCTGATGACCGTGTTGCGCAAATGTTAAAAACATGTTGTTCTTTATAGAACGGGAGGTGCGGGGCACCTGTGACACCCTATATGTATTTGTTGGTGGCGAGCACTGTTGGCTCTGATGCATGGCGCGAGATTGGCTTCCTCATATTCCTTATGAAAAACCACCCGTTTGGCTTTCCAAAACATAAACTATATCTTCGAAATATTTTATAAGCTGATTGCGAATTACAACAGAATGCAATGCAAATAAAATAAACGAATGAAATAACCGTAGCTTATGTATGTATGTCGCTTAAACACATAGGTACATACCTCCCTAAAAATCAGTATACCTTTCTATCTCGTTTGATTTTGATAAAACAAAGTGCAGGCCCCTTTCTAAGCTTCAAGCAGTCCATTAGTAAAACTCTCATCAAAATCCATTCCTTAGTTTCCGCGATCCTTAAGTTCAAACAGACAAACAAATTTTAATGGGTCAGCTGAACTCGGGTTTGCGTTGGGTTTGGGACCCACCACGTAAAACAACGTACCAATTAAATCCAAAAAAGCCTCGGATATGAGAACCCCCTTTTTAGATGACGACACACGCAAACGAAACAAGGACTACGATTTAAGGGCATGCACCTGGAATGTCCGGTCCCTCAATGGGGAAGGTGCCGCTGCCCGGTTGGTTGAGGCCCTGAGGAAGGCTGAAGCTGACATCACCGCCATACAGGAGATGAGATGGACGGGGCAAGGTAATATGAACAAACCACCTTGTAACATTTACTGGAGTGGGCATGTCGACAAGCGCAGATTTGGCGTGGGATTTGTGGTGGGAGAGAGACTCCGTAATCGAGTACTGTCGTTCACACCCGTGAATGAGCGTCTCGCTACAATCCGCGTAAAAGTACGATTATTTAACATCTCGTTTATATGCGCCCACGCTCCGACGGAAGCCAGGGTGGGCAAAGAGGGTGTATTTGGACCCACAGTCGGGAAGTTCAGTCTGGACGACCAGACTTCGCCAAATGGGTAAAGGCTGATCGACTTCGCCGGTGCCCAAAACATGGTCATTGCCAGCACCAGGTTTATGCACAAGAAGATCCATCAGGCTACATGGCTGTCTCCCGATCGAAAAACGCGAAACCAGATCGACCACATTGTGATAGATGGACGGCATGCTTCTAGCGTTTTAGATGTTCGCACAATAAGAGGTCCAAACATCGACTCCGATCACTACCTAGTAGCAGCTAAGATTCGTACCCGCCTCTGTACGACAAAACAGGTGCAACAGAAAACGCAAGGAAGGCTGGACGTCGAAAAGCTGCAATCGCAACAGACCGCCAATGATTTTGCAGACCGACTCTCACACCTGCTCTCTGAGAGCACAATTCAACCCAGTGGAATGCATGAGCAGTGGGAGCACATCACAGGAGCACTCCGTACCGCAGCCGAAGAAGTAATTTGATTCCGGCGAACGAGAAGAAACAACTGGTACGATGATGAAGAGTGCCGAGCTGCAACGAAAAGAAAGAACGAAGCCTACAAGGCAACGCTAAGATCGAGTGCAACAAGGAGTGTGTGTGAACACTAAAGCGAGTTGGAAAGGGAAGCGAGGCGACTTTTCCGGGCAAAAAAAAGAGAGGCAGAAAAGCGTGAAATCAATGATCTTGAGATGCTAGCCAATGAGAATAATGCCCGAAAATTCTATCAAAAAATTCGACGAATGACGGAAGGTTTCAAACCCGGGGCAAATTCCTGTAAGAACGAGAACGGCGACCTGGTGACTGATGTTCAGAGAATACTAGAGATATGGAGGGATCACTTCTCTGTGCAGAATATGGTGGGATGAATGCATGCCCGAAGATTGGAATCTAAGTGTTCTGTGCCCAATTAACAAGAAAGGTGGTCCTGCAAACTGCACCAACTACCGCGGAATCAGCCTTTTGAATATCGCATATAACGTCTTGTCAAGTGTATTGTGCGAGCGATTGAAGCCTGACGTGAACAGACTGATAAGACCTTATCAGGGTAGCTTCAGACCTGGAAAATCTACCATCGACCAGATTTTTACAATACGTCAAATCCTGGAGAAAACCCGTGCAAAAAAAAGAGAGGCAGAAAAGCGTGAAATCAATGATCTTGAGATGCTAGCCAATGAGAATAATGCCCGAAAATTCTATCAAAAAATTCGACGAATGACGGAAGGTTTCAAACCCGGGGCAAATTCCTGTAAGAACGAGAACGGCGACCTGGTGACTGATGTTCAGAGAATACTAGAGATATGGAGGGATCACTTCTCTGTGCAGAATATGGTCGGATGAATGAATGCCCGAAGATTGGAATCTAAGTGTTCTGTGCCCAATTAACAAGAAAGGTGGTCCTTCAAACTGCACCAACTACCGCGGAATCAGCCTTTTGAATATCGCATATAACGTCTTGTCAAGTGTATTGTGCGAGCGATTGAAGCCTGACGTGAACAGACTGATAAGACCCTATCAGGGTAGCTTCAGACCTGGAAAATCTACCATCGACCAGATTTTTACAATACGTCAAATCCTGGAGAAAACCCGTGAGAAAAGAATCGACACACACCACCTCTTTGTTGATTTTAAAGCCGCTTTCGATAGCACGAAAAGGAGCTGCCTATATGCCGCTATGTCTGAATTTGGTTTCCCCGCAAAATTTATACGGCTTTGCAAAATGACATTGAGCAACACCACCAGCTCAGTCAGAATTGGGAAGGACCTCTCCGAGCCGTTTGAAACTAAACGAGGTTTCAGACAAGGTGACCCCCTATCGTGTGATTTCTTTAATTTGATGTTGGAGAAAATAATACAATCTGCAGAACTTAACCGCGCTGGAACAATATTCTATAAAAGCGTGCAACTGTTAGCATATGCTGACGACATTGACATTATCGGCCTTAACAACCGCACCGTAACCTCTGCGTACTCCAAGCTAGAAAAAGAAGCGGAAAAAATGGGTTTGGTGGTGAACGAAGGCAAAACGAAGCACATTCGCACCTTGGCACCCACGCCACTGCTGGCAGCAAAAAGTTCGAAATAGTGAAGGACTTCGTTTACCTTGGATCCAGCATAAACTCCAACAATAATGCCAGCCTAGAAATCCAACGAGGAATTGCTCTTGCAAATAAATGCTACTTTGGACTGAGTAGGCAATTGAAAAGTAAAGTCCTCTCTCGACGCACGAAAATCACACTCGTGCATAGTACAGCGCATTAAAACACAGCGGCTTCGCAGACGCTCCAGCCCAGAATGTATACTTATCGGCACCCGCCGGTGGAAGCAGAGGAAGAAGAAGATGGAAGGACCAAGTGGAGACCGACCTGCGATCTCGTGGGGTCTCCAATTGGCGCCAGTTGGCGCAAATAAGAAATGACTGGCGAGCTATGTTGGACGGTCAAAATCGCTCAGGCGGTTAGATGGCCATTTAAAGAAGAAAGAAGAAGCTGAACTCTATAGCATTCCTCAAGTCATCCCCAGTCATTTTTTCAAAGAAATTTTTAATGTACGACTTTTCTAGAGATTTATTATAGTATAGATTTAACTTTAACAACGTTTAAAACGTATAAAAAGTATAAGTGTGTTCTTGGAAAATTATCAAGCTTGTTCAAGAGTACGAAACAATTTCGAATGCAACCTTGAATTATTATTCCATTGTATTGTAACTTGCTCATATTTCTTCTATTGTAACTTTATCCATTTTTATTATACCTTACTTCCGTTTACTGAATACTTATTGAAATAAATAGCATACGTGAAAACAACAGGATATGGGCACAGCCATACCTAAATGCGAAAAATATAAAATAAAAGTTTAATAAATTCGATATAGATCGGCTCGAGTATTAATCAAAAAGTTTTACAGCTGCTTCATGAAAAATGACCAGCACAACTGTAAGGATTAATCCGCTAAACGCGGATAATTATGACACATGGAAGCTACATATGAGTACCATATTAATAAAATGCGACCTGTGGAGTTACGCGTCGGGTGCTAAGCCATGTCCAAGCGACGCAAGTGCCACCGCAAAAGTGGAAGGAATTTGACCAAAAAGCGTGTGCGGACATAACGCTGTCTATATCACCGTCGGAATTGAGCTTAATCTCTGAATGTGAAACCTCACATGACATGTGGAACAAATTAAAGGCAAGCTTCCAATCACAAGGGCCTGCGCGAAAAGCCATCCTACAAAAGCGCGTTGCGCTTGCACGTATGTATGAAAGACGGAGACAACGTCCGTGAACATCTAAACGAATTTTTCCATGCAGTTAACAAACTCAAGGAAATAAATGTTACTGTCGGTGACGATCTGCTGACGATTTTACTTTTGTATAGTCTGCCCGATTCTTTCGAAACATTTCGCTGTGCCTTAGAGACACGCGATGAGCTACCCAATCCAAATGTACTTCGAATCAAAATTTTGGAAGAAGACCAGTCCAGAAAAGCCAAAGAGGCAAATACAGAGCAAAATGTATTAATCGCGCAATCACAAAATAAGTGTTTTTATAAAGGCCAATCTGGTAACTCTTATGGAAAGGAAAATAATGAAAAAGAAACACAAGAGAAACGCACCTGCTATAAGTGCTTCAAAATCGGTCACTTTGCACGAAACTGCAAATCAAAACAAAAGTCAAAGTATTCTCGGCGTTCAAACGCACATCAAGCTACTGAAGAAACAATAGAAAAGTCCATGTACTCCGAATCAGCACTGTTGTGGAAAAGTCTAAGCGATTATTGGTGCTTAGATAGTGGCTGCTCTTCGCATATGACTTCAAATAGAGAGAATTTCGAAATTTTCAAAGACGTAAACACAACCCTTTGTTTGGCGAACAGCAATACAGCTAGCATCACAGGGATAGGTAAAGTTAAGACGATAATCAATGAAAGGGGAAATCGCGAGAGAATAAACATCGAAATGAAGCTGTCATCATGAAAAATGATAAGCCAATTCTTACAGCTGCACATATTGGTGACTTATATTATATCTATTGAAAGTGGTGAATCTTCAGCAAACATTTTCCAAACAAAACAGCTTGACATACAAACCTGGCGCGAGCGGATATGTCAATGATATGATATGTTGAATGAAAATGATTTGAAGCGCTGTAAATATGGTGCACGGAATAAAATTGAACCCACAGGAGAAGTTGAAACAAACTCAAGAAAGTTTCCCCAAGCAGAGTGAGCAGCGCACGTCCGAATGGTTAGAGATCGTACACACTGATGTTTGCGGGCCAATGCGAACATGCTCTCACTGCGGTGCCAAATATTTCATAAGTTTCACAGATGATTTTTCACGATATAGCTAGGTTTACTTTATGAAGCAAAAAAGCGAAGCGCTACAAATGTTTAAGTTATTTAAAATCTCGGCTGAAAATTTGACCGGGAACAAAGTACAAATGCTTCAGTCAGACAACGGCCTAGAGTATATGAGTACCGACTTTCAAAGTTACTTAAATGATTGCGGGATTAGACGTCGCCTGACTGACCATACACGCCGCAGCAGAATAGCGTTGCAGAGCGAAAAAACAACGCTATTAGATATGTCTAGGTGTATGTTAAGGCAAGCAGGTTTGCCAGCTGTTTTTTGGGCAGAAGCCATTAACACTGCTAATTATATCAGAAATAGGTGCCCAACAAAAATACTGAAAAGTGAAGTGCCACTTAAAATTTGGTCGAGGAAAACGCCAACCGTAATTCATTTAAGGCCTTTCGGTACAAAATCTTATGTACTAAAAAAAGACCACAAAAATAGCAAATTTGATTCACGCTCAGAAGAATGTATTCTTGTTGGCTATTCAAACGAAGCCAAAGCATATCGTTTGTGGTCCCCAAATAAAAGAAAAATATTGGTTAGCCGTGATGTTAAATTTCTTAATGTAATGTACCACAATACAAGCAATAAAAAGCCAGAAAGTTTATATATAAATATTCAGTTGAAAAGTAATGATTGCTATGGTCAGTCCGACGAGATTTCTGAGCAACCTACCTGCGAAGGTGATGTAGGAAATTTCCGAAAATTAAAAAATATACGTCTGTACTAGAATAATTACTCTATTCACTTTTAAAAGAAATTAGCATTAATAGCAAAATGAAAACACGAAATAATAAAATTAAATTATATTTTACACTGAGCGAAGTTATTGGTAGTCGCTAATCAATTATCAGAGCGAGTCTGAGAGGTCACAACTGAATTCCTGCAACGGTTCACTCATTTGGCGCTTTAAGAAACTCGCGCAAAATTATCAGACTTGCTCCGCATAAGATCAACTTAGCATCTCATATACATAGCATGTTAACAACAGCAAGAGTCATTCGAACTCAAGTCTGTTGAAATTCAAATTAACTGCTTTTCGAGTTATGAATACAGCGGGCAAAAATCTTAAAAATGAGTGTCTCTCGTTATTGTAGTCACGGTTGCCATAAGTTTAACAAAAAAAATGACCAAGAAGTTAAAAAAACTTACCAAAAATTACCAAGCAGTACACAACGTAGTCGTATTGAACTATCAGAGAAAGTAACAATTAAATTGTACTTATATTTGTCAGGGGATAAAAGTTTAAAAGTAAAAGGCCGATAGGTATACTGTTGAAAAGAAAATGTTCAAGAAATATTTTCATTTATTTCTGGACCATGAAATTGTCATGAACAGCCAAGAAATTTTGACGTTTCCTTCTGCATGTTGAATAAATCCAATTTGCCGCTTTTTATATGAATTTCAATGTTATTTTATTATATTTTTTGTTTCTATTTTTCCGAAGCTTCAGTTTTTCTTCAAGAAACAAAGCGACAACTATTTACTTCTTGCCAAAGCCAGAGTTGCGCAGGTCGCTTTTTGTAGAAGAATTTTGACACAATAAATTTTTCTTAAGCGTTTCGGCTCTACTCAATATCCAATCTACTTTTGAAGTAACTCCTGAAGAAATTCTAAACAAAATTTAAAAATAAACAATAAAAATAAATATTGTTTTGTACACGGCTAAGAGTTTTAGCCTAGATTTAAAACTTTTTGGGGCTATATCAGTACCAGTATGTCTGGGTTCAAAGTGTTGTTTGGAATTTCCAGTAAGATTAACTTCCTTTGACTAATTTAATTATTTTTGTATGAGAGAATGTGCAAAACACAATAAAAATATACTGCAACTCAAAGTTAAGAACTTTGTGGAAAATTCAAGAAAAAACGAAACATTTTCATAAAAATGTCTAAATTTTTAGTAAACATTTTTAGATTTTTTTCGAGTATGCGGTTTTGTGGCCCGTTCAATTAAAGTGAACAAAGATACAAATTTATAAGTGTAATATTTTTATATTGAAGAAAATGCTCTTGGTCGGCTCTTGACAATGGAACGGGCTACAAAACTGCATACTAGAAAATAATCAAATTTTATCTGAATGTTAGAAATTTTGATGAAATTTTTTCGAGTTTTCCACAAAGTTCTTAACCTTGAGTTGAAGTATTATTTACATTTATTTTATGTATTTACACATATGTACTTTCATTCAAAAATAATGAAATTAGTCTAAAAAAGTTGATTTTACTGGACATTTCAAAAAAAACCCTTTGAACGCAGACATACTGGTCTAGGTGTATGACCAAACCATCATCGGTTGTCATAGAAATGCGCCTAATAAAAATTATTTAAATTTTAAACCGAAAATGTTAACAATTTTTTATGTTTTTTAAAAAAGTGTTAGGATTCGAACCGACGTGCCCCAAATCAGTGTGCAATGCTCTACCTACTGAGCTACGGCGCACTCATGAATTTTGTGCGAAAAGTACACATATTCGCTGTGTATACGACTTTTGTTGTATTTTTGTTTACCCCAGTTAAGTTTTAAATAAAAACCGCAAAAAATTTAGAGTTTGTATCGGTAATTGAAAGGTTTGGAATTTGTTACCAAAAAGTTTTAAAAATTTTGTAAAAAATTTAGGCTCAAGTTTTTAGCCGTGTGGAAAGGAGAATTTCAAATAAATAAACGTAAAAATATGTAATATGTAAAAATATAAGTATTTGTGTATTTACAGGTAATTCTTATTTACTGACACTTTGGCCAAAACCCCCCACGAAATTTTTTTCTGGCTACGCGCCTGATTATGAAGATTGCGAACATGCAAACCTAGCGATGGGTGGTGGCCCAACAACTTTTCAAGAAGCAACTAATTGCGATGAGGGTGTGCTGCATGGATTCATGCTATTGAAAATGAGTACATGGCACAAATTTTAAATAAGACTTGGGACATTGTCGAGCGACCCACTGAAAGAAAAGTCATTGGCAATCGTTTTGTGTTTCGAACCAAAAATGGCAATATTAAGAAAGTGGAAAAAGGGTACTCACAACGTCCAGGGGAGGATTTTAACGTCACGTACTCACCAGTAGCTCGATTAACATCTATCAGAATGCTATCGGCCTAAGCAGCTGAGTTGAATTTAGAAGTCCATCAAATGAACGTAATCACAGCTTACCTAAACTGTGATCTCGAGGAAAGCGTGTACATGGAACTAACCGAATATTTGAATGAAATTTTACAAAAAGTAGTTTCGGGAAACTTACTAACGGCAGATGACAAACAAGCTAAAGAGATAATAAAAACAGCAGAAAAATTGAAAACAGATATATCCAAAACAAATAATCCGGTATGTAAGTTAAATAAAGCTTTATAGTTATGGTCTACGGCAATCAGGTTTTCAGTGGTATCAAAAATTAAGTACCACACTAAGTGAAATTGGATTCGGCGTTTCCAAATGCAACCACTGCTTATTTGTTATGAAAAGACAATCCCAGTTAATGCTGATTACTGTTTACGTAGACGATATGTTAATTGCGACAAACGACCAAATGTGGTTTAAAAATATCTCGAATGTTTTCAAATAAAGGACATAGGTCCAGTAAAAACGTGCCTTGGCATAAACTTTCAGCAAGATCTAAGAAAACGATATTTATTTTTGAATCAACGAAAATACGCCTTAAATATTTTAAAGCGATTTCACATGGAAGAATGCAAGCCTATTAAAACACCATTAAATTATAATTTCAAAATGGAAAAACCAGCTAAAATAGATGTGGATTTAATGGAAAAATATCCATTTCAAAGTCTAATTGGTGCTTTGCTATACTTGGCGGTTAATACCCGTCCAGACTTGGCTTATGCAGTAAATTTTTTAAGCCAGTTCAACTGAAACTATGTATAACGAGGTTAGGTACCTAAAGGGTACGTTAGATTTTGGGCTTCTTTGTAAGCAAACAGGTGCAGATTTGCACGCTGTAGTCGTTGCAGACCGGGGCGAAAATATGATTGGCAGGCGCTCATAAGCCTTTATATTAGCCGGTGCTTCGATATCTTGGGAAGCTTGCACACAAAAAACCTTATCTCTTTCAAGCACAGAGTCCGAGTATATGGCCCTTTGTGAAGCTACAAGAGAGGCACTTTATCTACGCGAAATGTTAAACGAGATTGGCAAAGAATGTACAACCATACCAATATATCACGACAGCCAGAGTGCCCAGAAACTTGTAACAACCAACGCTTTTCATTCACGTACTAAGCACATTGACGTGCGATATCATCTTAAACTACATTCGAACTGAGGATATGCCAGCGGACATCCTAACAAAAGGTCTACCTACCGAGAAACACTTTCGTTGAAGAGTACGAAACAATTTCGAATGCAACCTTCAATTATTATTCCATTGTATTGTAACTTGTTCACATTCCTTCTATTGTAACTTTATCCATTTTTATTATACCTTACTTCCGTTTACTGAATACTTATTGAAATATATAGCATATGTACGTGAAAACAACCAAATATTTAACTTTTAGTAAAACTCAAAAATATTTTTTATTTTTGCGTCAAAATCAAATGAAGTCATTTATTTCTGACTCACAGCTCAACCTAATATAAACGCACAGCATTTGCGGACGCACAGAAGTCTATACGCAATTATTTGAGTAACCTAAATTAAAGCCCGTGCGTTGCTTTTATTGGTCTAAATATGAATAGTTTTATTGTATATAGAAGGTCAAATTTGTGTTTACAACATTAGGTTGACGTTTTAAATTCAGATATTTGTCTAAAACAGTTCTCTAAAACAACGAAAATGATCAAACAATAATTTGTAAAATTACCATAACCTCAATTCAAAACGTCACGCACAAAAATCTTGGATTTTGAGTTAGCTTTTAGCGCACGCAATTCTATTTCGGTTATTCTCATACAAGTTGTATGGGCATGAGACAAGTTTGACAGAAAACTCACGCTGTGCGTTTATATTAGGTTGAGCTGTCAGAATTCTAAACGCTTGAAATATTTTTTCTGATTATTTATCATGGAGAGAGAATCGGGGGGTAAGTCTGTTCAGAATCTTTAGCAAATTAGGAAAGTGTTTTTTACACACAATTTACTTACCTTTCCATTTTGATTCTTGCTCGCAAAATAAACATATGGCATTTAGGAATGTTACTCGACAAAGATAACCGATTAAGGTATTTGTTATCGGTGAGGGAAACTGAATTGCCACAGTTGTACACAATGAAACTAATATAATAATTTCGACGTCGATTACAAGAGAAATAAAAACTTTCTTCATTTTACAATACAATTTGTCCATTTAAATTTGGAGCCAAAAAAGAGCTAAAAATGAGAAAAAGGACTAGAAAAAAGCTAGGAGCTAAAACAGAATTTTGGAGCTCACGCCAAAAAAAGCGCTAGATCTAGTCTAGCAAGTCTGATATATGGAATCAAATTATGACCCAGTGAAATTTTTGCAGAACCAGATTAACTTTCTTTTTGAAAAATAAGTTCCTGTTAAGTGCAAGGTCGCTAAGCCCCTTAGTATGCCCATAATTTTAGATGCCAACGACATAAATAATAACTTCGTGAAAATATCAGTTTCAAATTCAAATGTATGCCTCCGCAGTTACAGTGAACCTATAAATGTGGGTGTCCGTCCTTTCGACTTTTTCTGCGTAGATGATTGTGATGTTTTACAGGCGATTCCCTGTTTTTATTAAAATTATTCTGCCAAAGATCCTACCGTATTTGACTTATTCTATAAAACATATCCCAGCAGCGTTTTTCCGCAGATCTGAAAGGTTGATAGGTGTTCACAAAAGAACGCTTGAAGTTAGGCCTATCGCAGTTCTTCCGTTCCTATCTAAAACAGTAGAGCGAATACTGAATAGGCAAATACATCTATACTAATTATATAAAATTGCTTATATGAAAATATTCGTAACGGCTAATCTCGAAAAGTGATGGCCCAATTTTTAGGAATTTTTTTAAGAAGCAAGTTTTCCCAAAAATAAACCAAGTGGCGTTTTCATTTTTTCCATTTTCAAAACTTAAAGCCCCTTATTTCTAGGATGAAATTTATAAAAGCTTCAAACAATCCAAGCATAAGAATTTTCATAGATCAAACTCAAGCTACAGCGGAACAAAAATGTATGTGGGTGTGTGTATGAACTCAACGTAGAGAAAATGTATTTTGACTAAGAGATGCATAAGCCTTCGACAAAAGAGAAGAAATATAAATAGAATTTCGTGGTGATTCCCCAAATTATAATAACAAACCCATCTTATAAATAAAAATGAATGTGTGTCTGTGTGTCCTTTATGGGCGTCCAAAGTACTCAACCGATTTTTATGAAATTTTCACAGTATATTCTTGGGATCATGGGTTAAAGCATAGGCTATATTAATTTTTGGAAATTTGGGCGGTGCCACGCCCCCAGGCTATATAAAACTACAATTCTTCATAACTCTGAACATATTTGGTCTAAATTAATGATTTTTAAATATTTGTGTCCTTTGGTAAAGATTTAAGTAATTTTGGAAAAGTGGGCGGTGCCCGGCCCACATTTTTTGTGTTTTGTTTGTACTTCAATAATGTCCAAAGTTTATGGTCGATCTCTTTTAAACTTTCAAGATTGGTTAAGAAAATTGTTTTGTACGATTCAGGCTATATCAATTTTTGGAAAAGTAGCCAATGCCACGCCCCCAGGCTATATAAAATTTAAATTCTTCATAACTCTGAACATATTTGGTCTAAATTAATGATTTCTGGATATGTGTGTCCTTTAGTCAAGATGGATATAATTTGGGAAATGTGGGCGGTGCCACGCCCACATTTTTTGTATTCAAAGCTTTGTTTGTACTTCAATAATGTCCAAAGTTTATGGTTGATCTGTTTTAAACTTTTCCAATACGTTAAAATCTTCGTTGTGTACGACATACATACATAGGCTACATTTGTAAATTCTTTGGAAAAGTGGGCAGTTCCAAGACCACAAACTAAGTAATATATCAATTCGTTATATCCCTGAATGTATTTGCTTTAGTGACATTTTAAAGTTCAAAAGATCCGTTTTTTGAGTTGGACATCCAAAAATTGATTTGTTTATACCAAAGACTTTAAAGCCAGAAACATTGTATATCCTAAAGCACTGCAATAAATGGAATGTTAAAAGTTAAAGAAAAATATTTGAAAATGTATTTCTTGGGAATTCACTGGTCAGGCAGAACAACGTCTGCCGGGTCTGCTAGTTATTATATACAAAACAACAGACTTCTCACTGAACTGTATACAGCACTTTTGGATGTATCGGAGTACATACGACAACAAGTTGATGAAAACAAAACTTACTCTGTTGCAAACTTAGTACCTCACTCAATTTATCGAGCCACTCCACGAACTTGATTAGATTTTATCTTGGCAGTCGAACTCAAGCTGTATAAATTGGAAACAGAACGTCTGATGCTTTACCCATTATATTTATGTAGGATTGCTCCACTTTAAGGCAACTCTACACGCAAACGCAACCTTGCATAAACCCAACTCGACGAACATTGAACGAACGAAAGGACTGCGACGACGCTAACGAAAGTAAAGTCAGTTTGAATTTGAAGCTCCCATCGCACACATTGTAATAAGTCGTGAAATAACTTACTTATAACTAAGTGTAAATCTAAGTGTATTTTTACAACCAAACTATATCTACTATTATAATCAAAACCTTAAAAAACCAAATTACAATAAATTGCTGAACTAAACCGAAAACCTACGTTTATACTCATTACTGAACCCACAAATGGTGTCAGAAGTGGTGCGGGTTGGCATTGTTGTGTCATCTATCGAGGTGCACCGGCCTTTAAGGAGTCGTCGAAAGAAACCGAATGAGGATTTTCGTGAGTACCTTTATAGTCTCATGGAGATAGGTAGACCAATAAACCTAGATCAGGACCGGCCAAGAGCTGCACATTGTGCACTTTGAGTTCGTATTTTCACACCGACGCTAACGATGTGTGAGCACGAAATTTAGCTTTCGCTTGTCAGTCGCTGTTCAACTATCAATGAAGCAAGACTACATATCTCGCATGACAATCAACAAGCAACAGTCCTGACAAATGAAAATGCACAAACTTTTTTTTGCGCATACAATAAAAATAATATGTTGCAATGCGTGCTATGCGACCGAATTTTTACGTCCAAAAGGATTTTTTCCTTGAAGAGACATTTCAGACCGAAAAGATAAATTTATACTTTATACTTAGACCAGTCGTTTTTCGGATGCTAAAGGTCTTTTTATTTATTTTCTTTCTTGTCCCTTCTTTTCTTTTATTTTCTCTTCCTTTCTTTCCTTTTCTTTTTTCTCCCTTCATATTTTCTTTTCTCTTTTCGCTACTTTTTTTCTTTCCTCTCCTTCCTTTTCCTTTCATACTGATTCTTGTTTTACCTTTCCTTACATTTACTTTCCTTACATTTTTTTCCTTAATGTGTTTCATTTTCCAAAGATGTTCACACATCAAAATAAAATGTCTAAAAATCAAAATAAAATTACGGTTTGACGCCAAATCAAATAATAAAATTTCGTTTTGATTTTATAGTTTCACAGTCCCTATTTTCTTTGCAGCCACTGCACGCAAAATCACTCAAAACTTACGCACACTTATGCAAATGTTTTAGTATTTGTTTGGCCGGCCCTGACCTAGATTATAGAAGTTTAATCGAGTATTTTATTGAAGGAATTCCAGACTCCAGAGCAAATAAAGCGAATCTATACCAAGCTTCTTCTGTACAAGCATTGAAATCTCAGTTTGCTATTTATGAAAAGGTGCAGGCTTTGACTTATGTCTAATGCGTTACGATGTTTTAATGATGTTAGGAGATATTGCTTTGACTAAAGATATGCATAAGCTAAGGGGAGTAGGGAACAGTGTGTTAACTACAATCGGCAGTTTCAAAATGAATTTAAAAATAGATGAAGTAGAGTTGATCATTACCTTTCATGTAGTCAAAGAGCGGGACCTTGGATACCAGTCGATCATAGGCAACAATGTCCTGAAGCAAGTCGATATGATCGTATCCGAAGACGATGTTGTGTTCAAGGCAAAAGAGAAAGTCATAGTATCAGTGAATGATTCCTTAGCGAAACCACCTGAAGCAGGTATCGATGTTTTCACTGAATTTAGAGATTTGCGTATGACGACGGAGTCAGTGTCAGACGAAAAATCAATATTAGACGTTTCGCATCTCAAAGAAGGCAAAGGTATTGAAGTAGAGAAAAAGGCGAAAAAGAGGAGAAGCTATTCGCCTAAGAAATTACGCCAGTCTCCGATTTCCATGAAAATTGTATTGACAGATGATATTCCGTTATCTCAGGGGCCGACAAAGCCATCGTCGATAAACAAATAGCGGAGTGGTTACAAGAAGGGATTATCCAACCTAGTTATTCTGAGTACTCATCACCAATTGTATTAGTAGCAAAGAAAGATGGTACGAAAAGATTATGTTGCGATTACCGTCTGCTTAAAGAGAAAATAATGAAAGACAATTTCCCTATGCCACTTATGGACGATGTAATCTAGAGGTTACAGGGTGCTCGCGTGTTTACCACGCTAGATTTAAGAAATGGTTTCTTTCATGTACCGATCGATGCAGAGTCGCGGAGTACACCTCAGAAAGACAGTGAAGATCTGCAATTCCACCCTATCCAGTACATGAGCAGAAAGACCAAAGAAGTTGAAGAGAAGTATCACTCCTATGAGTTAGAGGTATTAGCTATAGTAGAGGCGCTGAAGAAATGGAGAGTGTACTTTATGGGAATGCATTTTAAAATAGTAACAGACTGTAATGCGTTCAGAATGACAATGAAAAAGACGGGTGTCCCTTTAACTAATTCACTAATCTATCGTTTAAAATCAGCGCAGATCCAAGACGATTGGATACGTGCTGTCCGCAGAGTATTAGCGAACGAAGCTTATGTAGACTTCTACATTGAACATGATTAAATACGTAGCAGTTTTAAGAAAACATATGTTGTCACGGCTCAAAACCTCTGTGTAATTTTTAACAACTCATTGACAATGAAGAAATGACATATAAGACTAGGTACCATTATCCAAAGCGTACTTAATACCTCCTTTATGGATGTGAAATCTTTAGTAACTGTGCAAGAAGAGAATTGTGTGCAGAAGTTATGCAGAATGAGCACAACTTATGCACAAATCGTTCACGAAAAATTACCAAGAACAGTTGTTTATAATTCATGCAGACTTGTCCATAACTTAAGTTCAGCACTATGAGCATGCTTCATGAACAAGGGCATAGATTTGGAACAACTGGGCATACGTTCTGAACAACTGGGAAAGACTATGAACAACTGGGCATACGTTCTGAACCACTGGGATAGACTATGAACAACTGGGCATAGGTTATGAACCATATTTTCATTGATTGTGAACAAATAGGAACAATTTTCACACCTCCTGCAATTGGGGACAATCGCTGCGGTTGAAAAAATTGAATACATTTTACTATAATTCATATAAAATATGCTTTGTCACATTTGCAAGCCGCCACTCATTGACTAGACCACGGAACTATATGCCAGTGCCAATTTCATCATTAAAAATCTCTTTAATGTCATAATTTTGACCTTTGACCCCGAATAACTTTTTTAGCACACATAGGATCGATGGGAACTTTTGAAGTTTTCTTTCTGACGGCGAGCCTAAACTCTCTACCAAAATTTGGCCTTGTGGGAATTGCCGTTAATAAGGGTCCAAAATTGAATTATTACCACCATCGAATATCGTATCGTATTAAGATCTATGATCGCACAAAATTTACTGAAAAACTTGAAAAAATAACTTTGGTCGCTTGGCCTTATTGCCCCAGATCTATTGACTCTCCCGAATTATTCACAAAGGAAAGTGAAACTCAGTTGCATATGTGTACGCCTTGTTCATAATCTATACCTAAATGAGCACAACTTATGAACAATAAGTGTTTATAGTCAAATATTATGCACAATGTTCACATATTAGATCAATTGTGTTTAATTTTCAAATAATTAAGCTATGAACAATGTTCACAAACTGCACATTTTTTGCGTATAACTTATGCACAATTTCACTAGTGTGCAGAATTCATGATATTCAAAAATGTACCTAAACATGTTATAGTTATGAACAGCTTGTTGCGTAATATATGTATGATCCTTTGGATTTGTGTTGCGTAAAATACCTTTATATCATTTCTATTTCACTTTCAAAGTGCCAGTGAACGGAACAATTCAGAAAAAATAAAATTTCGAAAGTGGGCGTAGCTTCGCTCCTTTCATAGTGGATTATTCCACAAAACTTTTTTAACTCTGGCAAAAAATGAATTGTCGGAACGAAACCGCCTCGGTTTTTCAAATAATAATGAAAAATTTCGTTGTAAAATTGAAAACGCGATATTTCTATAACCATGTACATATGTAAGCTGTATTAAAAAGATCTTGCTCATATAATAAGCTTTTTAAGTTTTTGTGGATTTTGGGGAAGTACTCGTAGGTGTGGCGCCGCCCACTTTTCAGCATAATAAGTCTGCTAATTTTAAAATTCGAGCGTATCACCGTTTTTAACTAGTTATGTAAAAAGCATACTCTTATTTACATACCTGATTATTTTCCACAATCTACTCATACTTTTTTCTAAAATGCAATGGTTTACGCAGACTTGTGTTCGAACAACAGCGAAACGTACACTCAGAAATGTGTAACACGATTTTTTTAAACAGAGCAGTGTTTGTAATATCTATGTTAGCGCGAGTGAGCTAACAAACACATTAATGGAACTTTCAAACCAAATATTATTCAAACAAGAAACAAAAAAATTGTTTAAGCAAGTAAATACAAGTTTAAGCTGAACATTTTGTTATTTCAGAGACAAACGAAAGAACAAAAAAACGAAGTTGTGAGTACGAATGCAAAACGATTGGTAGGCGTTAGGGGCACGAATTTCGATACGATACGATACCGATATTTTGTACTCGATGCATTCATAACGATACTTTTCGGCAGGCATCGGCAGCCCATAGCTCACTGAGCTGGGCAAGAGCGTAAGTGTTTCACACGTACATGCGAGCGCAGTAGCGAGAGCTAGCAACACAAATCCAAAAATATGATCAGTTCCTATCAAAGATGACTAGATACGAAACTTCGCGCTCTCTGAGAGCGCTCAAAAAGTGGTCATTTTTTATAACATTTTCCAATGATGCCAGTATGGTGAAAACAAAATATGGGCATTTTGAGTAGCTTTTTAGGAGTTTTTCAATTCTCACAGACCAAGAGGTGTGCAAAAAGGTGCTATCGAATTCATTTTTGAATTTTTCTTGCTCGGAATGTATAAAATGAGACAAGATATATTTAAAATAAAATATATGAAATAATAAATAATTCATAATATAAAGTTAAAATTCCCAAGATATCTTAAAATAAGGTAAAATCCTGAATGATGTACATTTCGTAATGAAATAGAACATGGTAATGGAAATAACACGATTTCAAATAACAATAATTATAATTAAAATAAATATTTGCAAATAATACAAAAAGAAAAGGTGTATTGTTTGTATCTTGTAAGCTTTTTTTATACCTGTAAACCACTCAAATGCGTGAAAAAAATATCATTTTCTACATATATTTTCTGCAGCTATTTCCTTAGATTGTACTATTTCATACTTTACGTATTTTTTCTCAATCGTGTGATATTTTAAGTTTATCGAAATGTTCACTAGTTTGATTTTCCCAAATTTGGTGCGTTTTTTGCTTTCTGGCTCCTCATTGTTTATGTATCTAATGTCAGATGGTCCTCGATTGTGTAGTATTGCCAACTAGCGCACACATAAAAAAGTAGGCAACACTGCATAATCGAGGACCGAAATGAGAGAGCGGGAAAGAGTTTCGTATCAAGTCATCTTTGGTTCCTATCCAACTTTCATGCAAGCAAGAACGTTGTCGTTTATGCGCATCGATTTTTCTTGCTTACGTGGGTGCCTACATATGTTTGATGTATCCCTGTATGTTTACGAACGCAATTATGGAAAATATTAATTTAGAGTGGGAAATGCCATTTTTCTTTGCAGAAAATTTAGACGGGGAAGCTGTCTGCTTAGTATGTAAAAGGCTAATGGGCATTAAGTCGTTTAATTTAGAAAGGTATTATAGATCCTGTCACAAGGATTTAGAAAGCTATTCGGGAAAGGACAGGGAAAACTATTTAATTAAACTAAAAAAATCCTTTTATGAGGAAATGGCAAATGATTTCTAAAAGCTTTCTTCATTGGAAAAAGCTCAATCACTGAGCGGGCAGCTTTTTTACATTTTAACATTTAAAAAAACTAAAAAAAAACCCCAAAAAAAATAAAAAAAAAGCACAAAAATTAAAAAAAAATGTATTGTTTTTAGTTGCTAAGATGAACTAGGTACGGTCTTTTTTATTTATTTCAGTTGTTCGACATGTGCGTTACATTTGTCAGAATATATTGAAATTGTCATGCAAAACCTTAGTAATCAATTGAGCAGCCATTATTAGATAGTCACCCACGTAAAAATATATATATGCGTAAAGCCGAACTATGAGCAAATT
Source organism: Sphenella marginata (assembly GCA_951509765.1). Lineage (NCBI taxonomy): Eukaryota > Metazoa > Arthropoda > Insecta > Diptera > Tephritidae > Sphenella > Sphenella marginata. The sequence goes on along the minus strand of OX608083.1, from coordinate 33,282,535 downwards.
TGTGTAATTGTGCTCGCCTATATGTGTGACACACACATTCACGAAATGAATTGCTTGCATGTATGAGAATGCCGATGCCTGCTTTTCGGCATCGAGTATCTAGAGCCCGGTATCGTATTGAATTTTCGAAATAAATGTGGAACTAATAGAGCAAAAATACCGCTCTGCTGGTTGTCTCCCTCTAACTTGTAACGCGAATAGAAGGAAAATCAGAACCAAATATTTACAGTTAATTTTGTTTGGAGTATGCAGTTTTTTAAATTGCCTAGTACCCAAAGGTGTTAGTCTTAAGGCCGTAAAACATATTGCAATTTTTTAGGGATTGTGAATTTTCTTTCTTACAAAACCGCTAGAAATCAGAAAAATGTATCACGGAATTTTGCATATATTTTAAAAATATAGTTTACATTTTTCCTATTTAATTTCGTGAAATAATTTCACGGAGCCGCCTAATACAAAAAACTATATGTGCCTAGTGTTTTAAGATTGTAAACTGAAACTTATTGTACATATTCATTTGTATAACCTTCCCTACCGGACATCTGGTGCATTATGTTCGATCAGTGACAAATCAGCTGATACTCAGGGATTAGGTAATGAGCCGTCAGAATTGTGATAAGATTTCTATGGCTGTGGTGCAAAATCTTATCAAAACATTTCTGTGCATGTAACCCGTTTGTGTATGTGTATGTGCTTTACCTAAGACCTGAATATCAGCTGAGTTTTCGCTGAGGCCTCAGATGTCTGCATGTGTTGGTGTGCATCAGGATTGTCCGGTAGGGTTATTCATCATAAATAAAAATTACAAGTTATAAATAAATATTTATGTACATATAAATAATTATTTTCACGGTTAGGATATCGCTAATGCGAGATAGAGCCCCAACTTCCAATTGGAAATTGTAATGCCAGTGTTAAGGTACAACAACTTCTCCATTGGGTTATTGAACTGCTTGTTTGTCACGTAAATTAAGCATCGATATTTTGACTATCGAGTCTTTTTGTTTCGATACTTTCGGATACCCGATACATTTACAACGATACTTCAAATGAGTACAAAATCGATACTTTGCACTCGATATCGTGTCTCTAATAGGCCTGCTACCGCCACGGTTGTCTCAAGCCTAAACAAGAAAATTACCAAATATTGCGTATGTACATATGTATGTATGTGAATGTGTACTCTCTCCCTGTAAAAAACGTTGGAGCATGGGAGTACTCCGACACTTATCCTCATTCATACAAAAAGGTGGTCCAATTTATATGGCCATGTCCGGTGATTGTATCACCTAATCCATGTCAGAGCACGCCGCTGAATAATCAATGGGCACCTCCGTAAGAATACTTTGACAATTTTGCCAAAATATTACTCTATAGAGTACTCTGCAGTGAAGCGAGCGAGGGAGTAGCTGTTCCTTTTGAGGACCACCTACTCCCTCTCTCGCTTTAATGTTGAATACTCCATAGAGTAATCCAATAGGAGTTTTTTGGGAGTACTCTCATGTAGGTGGTCTATAGAGTATTCAAAAGCAAAGAAATGGAGTACTCCGAGTTGGATTAGGTGATCTAATTACCGGACATCGCCATATAAATTGGACCACCTTTTTAATATGAGCGAGTATAAGTGTTTGAGTACTCCGATACTCCTTAAGGAATACTCTATGGAGTATGGAACGGTGTATTTCGGTGCAGGGTCTGTGTCGTCTTATTATAGTGATGGGCTTGTTCTTGAGTGCCCAATATACAGTACCGAATGCTTCAACAAAGTTCGCTAGTCGATTTTTCCTATTCGGTACTCTATGCCGTGCCAATATTTTAATTATAAAAGGGTATAGATTTTGAAAAAGTGGATGTAAGTGTATGAAGCTTTATATTTTATTTGTTCGGGGTTCTTCGCCCCTTCTGTTATCGCCATATTATTTTGTATTTCGTATTTTTGCTATTGAGGGTCCTAGTTATCCGAAGTCTCGCTCTCAGATTTACTATTATATTCACCCCTATCATGGATTTCAATTACGTTCTCGTTCTACGCTCCGCCGTAATAGAAAATTGGTATCATGCGTTTAAATTGGATGGAAAGAAGAAGGGATAGAGTTATAACTCTTTCGAAATCAGCTGTTTGCCTTGAAATGTGTGAAAATGGAACATAACAAAGCAAAAATACACAAATTAGTTCTGTTCAAAGAAAATAAATAAAAGCAAAATTTTGATGTTGTTATTATTTTTAATAAGCGTAAGTATGGAATCCTTATCCGCGGCGATGATGGTTGAGGAGGAGAGCAGCGCATCTCATAATGCTGGAGTAAGAATTGAAAAAAGAAAATTACGAGATATGTGCGATCCCTCCCATTGGTATTGGCCGCCCCGGAACTGACAAAGGAGTTTACGGAGTTTGTGTGGAGTGGCTGCCGGTGAACGTTTGGCATAATCACAAAGGAATGCAGAAGTCAAAGTCATTACCTCAGTTTTAATGGTGCTAGTAAAATTGTTGGATTGGTGTTTTGAATGCTAGTCCAATTTTCGGTAATTGTTTACAACCGTTTCCGAGTGCTAATGCGTGCCCAAAAATGTCGGGAGGGGTATCAAAAGACGCGTTTCGGTCCCAATAACAAGAATGTGCCTCCGGAAAACTATTATTTCTTAGTAGTTTGCGAGATATTTGCAGTCAAAGTTCACCGTTTTCTGTAATTTTCATGTGGTTGTTGTAATAACAGATTAAGGCGTCCAGAATATTGAAAATATTAGATCTCCGGAGGCGGGTTCACATTCCTGGGATCGAAACGCGTCTTTTGATACCCATCCCTACATTTTTTTTACAAATCTTAGCACTCGGCACCGGTCGCAAACAATTACCCTGCAAACATATCAAAAAACATCATTAGAGCACAAAAACAAAATATAGCGAGCGTTTTACAACTTTTATATACAAGCAAGCAGCTATCCGTCAACCAAATTGCAACTGAGGAAAACGGAGGTACGCTCGAAGTGCATGATAGGCAAAATTGAAAATATCGAAGTTGAACTAAACGGAATTGAAACGTGTGATACCAAAGTTGCCAAAAGGAGAAAATTTCTATCCAAGTAGAAATGCATGATAGGGGTGATTATTTTTTCCATTGTAAATAACACATGTTTTTCAGATTTGCAGTTAGTTTAGCAAAACAAAAAATTTAACATTTTTGGTTTTTTCTTTTTTACAGGTTTAGATCTAAAATATAAAACTTTGTGTTACACTCAAAATGTTCGAAAATTCTACATCAAACGAGATCCACTTTTTTTAAATTTCCCGCTTCGCACGACATCTGAACGTTTCGATACCAAATATCGAAACTATTGCATACTGTTAAAAACGGCAAAGCGAGCATCGAAAAGTATCCACTCAGCCCATCTCCAATTTTGCTGTGCCTAATCCAGTATACACAATTCGCAAAGATGGAAGAGTAAATTTGGTAAATGGGTAAGAATTAATGGAAATTTTTCCTATTTTAATTGGTAAATATTACTAAGTGTGTCATGTAATATGTTTTAATAAATAGTGCGTGCATAATATTGTATTAATTTCAACAGCTTAAAACCAGAAAGGTGTAAAAAATCAATTTTTGTGAATTAATTTTTTCTATTAACCGCTATTCAAAAGAACCGATGCGTTGGATCGAATTTCCTATGAATTTTTGGATGTGCTTGAAACAAAAACAAAAGTTCGATGGTAAACTTTAATTTTACTTATTGAAATATAATCACCCTTGCACTGAAGATACATACATATGTAGTTTGCTTGTTGCATTTGATTTTCTAACAATTTTTTCTTTTCAGCCTCCACTACATATCTATACAATCAACAACTGCAAATCATACATACCAAACAAGTACATTTAATGGATAAAACTAATGTACATACATATGTACATAAATATATTTAATAAAAAAGTATGATAATAAAAAAAATATACACAAATTTCTGTTTTTATTAGCTATGGAAAGGGTAAACAAATTAACATTTAATTCAAATTAAATTTTGTTTGATTCAACAACTTTTCATTTTAAATATTTCAACAAATACTCTTTAAACCAAAAAAATCATAGTCGTTTCAAACAGATTTCATTTTGATTTTTATGAACAGGTTATTATTTATTTTAAAAAATTTTATGGTTTCTAATAAACAGTTTTTGTTAAAGTTCTTCAACCAAATTTTGTTCAAAAGTAAACAAAATATGATTTGGCGCCAAAACACATTTGTTTCTCTTTGAATCAAACACGATATGGTTGGTTCACGAACTACGCAATGATTCGAAATATGGAATATACATAAATTGCTACGAGTATGACGGACGTTACAATTCGACCCTTGGCTTTGCTTTTCTTTTATACTGAATTTGCATAAGATAGAATACAGTACGCAAGTCAAATAGCTTAATGCACTAAAAAATACTTACGACTCATTTGGTTTTAATTCTTCGCCATCCTTGAACCATCGTACCACTGGAAGAGGACTTCCTGTAATAGTGCACTGTAAAGCAAGGTCTTCCCCTTGGCTTACTTCTTTGGCGTTATCAAACTTGGAGTCAAATGACGGAGCTAGATCTAACAATGACAGCTTGAACGGAATTTCAGTACTACCAATTTCATTTTTGGCAACAACAGTGTACTGAAAAAATATATATATATACAATGTCATTGAAATCAAGATAAAATTTAATGAACAATTACCGTTCCAACATCAGAGGGCCTAAAATGGGTTATTTTCAGCTGGCTACCTATTTGATCACTGTCGAGGGAGATATGTTCAATAGCATATAAAGCTTCGTCGCTGGTTGTGCTCATTGTTCCGTCAACGATAATACTATTATTTTTTTTCCATTCGATTGTTGGTTTTGGTATGCCATGAGCTAAAACATCAATTGTCACCGGACAGTAATCATGGATTGATTGATCCTCTGGTAACTTTATAAATGTAGGCTTTTCAACTATAAATATGTTTAAAAAATATATTTAGTCAAATAAAATAATTTATACGTGTACGTGTATATGTATGTATACTAGAACACCCACAGAATGTATGGGATTTGAAAAAGTATGAAATAATTTCGCTCCACATGCAATTTCTTAAAGAATGGGGATAAAAAATAAGATCTGTAAAAAAATCTGGCCATCCGTAGTGCAAAAATGCCATGGAAGTTTGACCTAAAGGCTAAAAATGCACTAAAAAATTTAATATGTCTTTATTGGCTAATATCTCCTAAACTAGTAATTTTAAGAGAAATAACGACATAACGACTTTTACTTAGATTGGAGTCAGGAGTAAATTGCCCATATAAAGGTTGTACCTGCGAGTGTCCTTTCAAGGACTTTTAATAAGTCGAAGTTAATTTTTAATTTTTTTCAAAGTAATGAGTTACATAAGTTTTACACCGTTTGATAAAATATTACCCAAAGTTTCATTTTAACATTGCATTTTGTTGGCGTAAAATCGAGAAATTTTTTTTTTTAGTTTTTGAAAACATACACCATGAGATAACTGAGACGCACCGTTCTAATTTTATAGCTATGTTGAAGTAAAATGGTAAATATGTAACGGAACAAATTTAATAATAATATGAAATGTTGTGAAGTCTATAAAACAATATTAAACGTTTTCTTTCAACAGTTTTTGTTTAAGCAATCTATATTTTTTTTTTATGTGTTTCGTGACGGCAAGTTTTTGTTATGTTTCTCCACTGCATGCAATAAAAAAATACACTAAACACCTCTCTTCTGCTAGGAAGCGCGTCTGCATTCAAACATTTTTTTTTCTTACCTGTGTAGAACAATTTGTTTATTTATTTTCCCATATTTACTTAGTTTTAAAGACTTACCAATTAAGAACACGCTTTTGTATTTATTTTCCATTGTGGTGCCTTATCAGAAGTATTTTTATTTTAAATTTCTTGGTCTAGAGGTCACAATTACACGTTTATTATGAATGTATTTCTTTTTGACAGTTCAGTACCGGTTTCCTGGCAAAACTAAATTTTTAACTAAAATATATACATATTATACTATAGAAAAAAAATTTGAACTAATAAGAAAAAAAACATTCTTATGAAAGGTGCTTAAAAGGACATTCGCAGGAAAATAATGTGTATGGAGAATTTACTCCTGATACCATTCTTAATAAAAGTCTTTGTTATTATTTCTCTATGAAAAACTTGCTTACGAGATATTAGCCAATAAAGACATATACAATTTTTTAGTGCATTTTCAGCTTTTAGGTCAAATTTCCATGGCATTTTTTCACTACAGATGGCTAGACTTTTGTACACATCTTGTCGTTTACCCCCAAACTTTCAGAAAACGCATTTGGAGGGAAGAGAATTAGAGCTTTAACCCCTGAACTATACCATATTGCATGTTTTTAGAAATGTAAAAACAGTTTTTCTCAGTTTTATGTCAACCAACCATTGCAGAAATGTTGGTAAAATTAAAATGTAATGTTATTATTAAACTGTGGTTAATATCCTACCAAACGATGTATAGCTTATCTAATCCATAATTTTGCAAGTATTTTATTTGACCATTACAAAAAAATGAAAAATAAAAAATTTACTTCGACTTATTAAAAGTCCTTGAAAGGACACTCGCAGGTACAACCTTTATATGGGCAATTTACTCCTGACTCCAATCTAAGTAAAAGTCGTTATGTCGTTATTTCTCTTAAAATTACTAGTTTAGGAGATATTAGCCAATAAAGACATATTCCATTTTTTAGTCCATTTGTAGCCTTTAGGTCAAATTTCCATGGCATTTTTGCACTACAGATGGCCAGATTTTTTTACAGATCTTATTTTTTATACCCATTCTTTCAGAAAATGCGTGTGGAGCGAAGAAAAAAAAAATTTTTTTTTTGTGGGTGTTCTAATGTATACGTGTCAAAGTTATTTAAAGCAAGGGTCGGCAAAATTGTAAGTGCGTTAGTATTGGTGAAGCGCTCTCAACGCACGAACCAGTTGATATGTTTATTAGTTGCCTGCTAGACAGCGAAGTAAAAGCACATATTTATGATACCGTGGCACTTTTTTTATGTAAATTGCAAAATTAAAATGCAATAATCTAATAAATCCGTTTTATTTCTATGAATATACATTTTTTCTGACTAAACAAAACATCTATTCATTTCATAATATGAAGGTACATAAGGAAAAATGCTACGTACATACATGCATATATTATTTGCTGCGCAAACAAGCGATCGCCCTGCACGATGTTGGCACGCCACTTGCTCAGCGACGACTAAATCAATCACCGAACATAGGGACACGAATTTCGATACGATACGATACCATATCGATACTTTTGCCCTTCGATACCGATATTTTGTACTCGATGCTTTTTTAACGATACTTTTCGGCATCGAGTATCTAGACCCCGGTATCGTATCGAACTTTTTAAAAAATATGGAACTAATAGAGCATAAATACCGCTCTGCTGGTTGTCTCTCTCTAACTTGTGACGCGAATCGAAGGAAAATCAGAACCAAATAATAACAGTTAATTTAGCCGGAAAAGGCAGACGCCAGAAAAGTAAGAGTTGCCATTGATCTGTTGCAATATGCACTTAATACGTCCAAAAAGGTTACAACAAACTTGAAGTACTAACTTATTGTGATATTGTTTTGCCTTTATACTGAAAAAAAGGTAATACTATCCATCCAACGTCAACTGTTAATACACGTCCAAAAAGAGCGGGAGAGGTATCAAACGACGCGTCTTGACCGCTGTAACAATGATCCTAAGGGGGAAATCCGATATTTTATTTCGTTCAAGCGATTTTTGCAATTAAAGTAGAAAATTGTCTGTCATTTTCATGTGGTTGTTGTAGACACAGATATAAGGTGTTATAAAATGTTTTTGATTTGTGGGGTGTTTTAGAAACACGCTTAAAAAATATTGCATTTTCTGATCCCTGCGCTTATTCCCTATGTATGTCCGACAAAAATGAATTTTGGAATCACATAGAAACTTTAGCATCTGGTCGAGGAAGTGAAAGTGCAATCCGACAAAGCGAAAACATCAATGAATATATTCGTTGCAAACTACTTCCTTTAAGTGGCTATCTTTTGCGTTTTTGGAAGGAAAATAAGCATAAATATCCTCATTTGTCGAAAATTGCTTTACGATATCTAGAAGTACCAGCAACTTCTGTCCCATAAGAGCGCGGCTTTTGAGTGGGGCTTTTGATCTTCGTTTCTTGAAGTAAAATCTATCAAATTAAAAAAATCAAATTTGCTCATATTATACTAGTTTATGTTATTATTTATTTTATTGAAGTTTATACGAACCTATGGTAATCATTTACAAAACGTATGAATTTGCTTGCAGCGAACCATTCGGTTATTGAAGTGCTTGTTTGTCATGTACATTTAGCATCGATATTTTGACTATCGAGTCTTTTTGTTTCGATATTATCGGGTACCCGATATATTTGAAGCGATACTTCAAATGAGTACAGAATCGATGCTTTGCATTCGATATCGTGTCCCTAACCGAACAAGAGAATTGCGCTGCATCTTATGGTTCAATTATGCTTGCATAGCATAGCAATACATTGCATGGGATCTGTCATTTTCGATATCTGTTGAATTGGTTTTACATGTAGGTATTCGATTATACAACGCATGGCAACCCAGAGCATGGCATAGAAGTCTGTTGAATTTTGATCTCTATGTAACTTAACATACCTACTGTCATAGCTTTTGCTTATTATTCTTATAAATTTTAGTAAAAAACAAATAAAACCGTTGTAATGGAAGAAGAATAGCTGAAAGAATGTGTGCGAGCTCATGAAATTCTATATGTTTCGCGAATATCTGATTTTGAGGGGCTGTGCGTTGTGCGAAGTATAATCATCATTTTCTTTTACGTGCTGTGTATTGCTATGCTATGCCCTGCTATGCAAGCATAACTGAATCATTAAGATGTATGAAACTGCCGACATCTGATTTAAAGGTCTTGTAGATTTGAACATAAATACTTTATTTGATCATATTGGGTGCTAAAATATGTGTAAATGTAAAGTGTTAGATTTTTGTTCTAACTAAAATATTGGTTTGATAATACATAATTCATATGCACCCATATACCTTGATATCGGGCATGTAACTTAATGAATAAAAAATCGTATAACTTTAAACGACTTATTCTTGTATATTTGTATCTTTGTATATCCACTACTATCTCACGAACGACTTCACCGATTTTAATGAAATTTGGTACATAAGTACTATGCTTTGTTTTAAGATTTTCTACTTTGGGGTTGCCATTTGGGGTGGTTCACAGGGTTGCCACCTATATCATGTTTTTTTAAATATGTATGTATTAAGAAATATATGGCAATATGGGTATCAAATGAAAGGTATTTTAGGCCGTATACCAACCAGAATATTTTTAAGTAGGATTGCCAAATGACTGCATTTTGATTATTCCTTCTTATATCGACCACTATCTCGGGAACGGTTTAACCGATATGGATGAAATTTGGAGTGCGCATGTGGACATAATTTCGTGGCATCTCGAGGTAGTTGAACATCACTCAAAAACTTAAAATGATGAATTAAGCTGAATATACATGTAGCAGCACCAGACGACACGATAAAGATGATATGCCCCATACTCTATTTTGTGTTGACTATGAATTCGACTAATACACAACAGGTGTCGACATAATATGTAGTATGTGAGTTACCTATTTGACAAACAGATGGCGCTATGCTTTGCAACAATATAATAAAAGCAAAAATAGTTACTGGCGAACAATCCGGAAAAGAAGTACATATGTATACCCAGAATCACACTTGACTCATCAAAGGGACAGCTCGGCTGTAGCAATTTCCAGTAAGACCAGCGTTTGTAATGACTGTGCACAAAGCTCAAGGCCAAACTTTTGAATTTGTTGGAGTAGACCTAAATTCACCTGTTTTTATGCATGGTATAATAAGGACTCCATATTATGGAACCATATTCGAGCCTAGATCTTACAAACGCATTGTACAAAAGCTTTTTAGTGTATGGGTCCTTAAACTCTGAGCTATTTCTTTTAATAAATGCCAATAACGAATACCCCTTGGGAATTATAAAATTTAAGTGCTCGGTAAATGTAAATGAAGAATCAAAAACAATACCTAAATCCCGTATTTTATTAACCCTGTTAATACGTCGACACCAAATTATTATTTAATTTGGAATACGTAATACTATAACATTTGTTGACATTGAGAGCGAGTTTATTTCTGCAACACCAATCATTAAAAGCATTTAGTTCAGCTTGAAGTATGAGAAGATCAGACCTATTTTTAATTTTGAAAAAAATGTTTAAATCATCAGCGTACATAAGATAAGCACATTTATTAAAGCATGAACTTACGTCATTGATAAACATAATAAAGAAAAGTGGGCCAAGGATGCTACCCTGAGGTACACCTGATGTTGCCACGTACGGTACTGATTTAACATTATCCATAACGACAAAATTGATCCTATTCGATAAGTAAGAACTTATCCATTGTAGAAACGTGGAGTCAAACCCCCAATTTTTCAACTTAGCTAAAAGTACTCGATGAGATACCTTGTCAAAGGCTTTGGCTAAGGCGGTATAGATGCAGTCGACTTGACAACCATGTGTGAACGATGAGATGCAGTAGTTTGAAAATACCGTACGATTGGTAACTGTCGAACGTCCTGGAACAAACCCATGCTGAGACGGACAAATATACCGCTTAACCAAGGGCGATAATTTAGCCATTATCGCCTTCTCAAAAAGCTTCGATATAACCGGAAGTTTAGAAATTGGACGATAATTTGAAACATTACTCTTAGAACCACTCTTATGAATTGGCTCGATAAAAGTAACTTTCCAATCATCTAAAAAAATGCCAGACTTTAACGATAGATTAAATATATGCAACAGAGGCTTTGCAATCGAAACCATACATTGCTTTAAGAAGAAAGATGAGAATTGATGACAGTCACACTGCTTTGAACTCTTTAAGGACTGAATACTTGACATAATATCATCAATATCAGGAAGTAAACAGCTGATGTTGAGACAAGAAGTCAAATTATTGAAAATTCCACTATTGTCGTTCCACTGGTCATCAGTGTCGAAATTAGCTTTAAAAAATTCAGCAAAAAGATTAGCTGTATCATAAGACGATGTTTAAGTCTTATCTTGGTAAGACACAGACAGTGGAATCGTTGAAGATGACTGCGTTGACCGGATAAAGTTCCAAAACGTTTTTGGATTCAACTTGATGTTGTTTTCAAAGTTATGAATATGTTGTTTTCAAAGTTATGAATATACTTATTATATAAAAATTTATCAAGGCAGTTGAACTCATTCGCATACTTCAAGTATTCTTGCTTGTGTTGAGAGCAGCCCGATACCTTAAAAAGCTTATGATATTTTTTACGCAGGTTCTTTAGTCTCTTTAGATTCTTTGTATACCAGGGCAGCTTATATACCCTAGCTGGAAAACGAGGGATGTTATTCTCCGCTATTTCCGAGATATTTCTTTTAAATAAATCAAAACAGTCCGCAAGGTTACGGCCATGAAAAAGAAGTTCCCAATCAGCATTAGAGATTAAATCATTAATGAGGCCAAAATCACACCTGCTATAATTGAAACCAGTCTCAGTATTTTGCGCAATTTTTGCATACTCATAAAACTCCAGCTCCAATATTAAAGGAACATGATGTTTATCCGTATCATTACTAACAAAAATTAAATCTAAGATTTTATCTAGCGAATTTACGAAATTATTAATTTGAACAAGTTGTAAACTATAAAAGTTATCAACTAAATACATCTCGTTAGCACAATTTACATTTGTAGGTATAAGGGTATTTTCACCTGGTAGATAACTCCAAATTAGTTTATTTAAATTAAAGTCACCCAGTATACATAATTGCGAATTCAAATTAGCCCTCGAAACATACATAATATTATTGGCATGATCTTCGTATAACTTATCAGTACTATTTGGTGCAATATAGGATACACTTACATGAAGTATACCGATTCCACCTTGTATAGAAATTATTAATTGGTCAATAATAGTATCAGTAATATTAAGAGGAACATGGGTAGATTGTAATTCTTTCTTGACAGCTATTAGCACTCCACCTCCTCGAGAAAGACCAGTAGTCAAACTATCTCGATCTTTGCGGAACACGTTGTACAGATTTTTATTGAAAAACTCATTATCGTAGAAATCTACAGATAGCCACGTCTCCACAAGTACTATCAAATCATAATCATTGTAAGAGGTAGCTGAATAAACCGCAGATGCTTTAGTTCTCATTCCCGATATATTTTGAAAATAAATTGATAACTTCTTTAGGGTGCGACCAGTACTATTCGAAAATGGAATACACTCATTATTAGGGGTGCCGTCAACACTCACACAATGTTCTGCTGAGGCACAGCCCGTTGAAAAAAACGGAACGGCCGTACCTTGACGTCGGATGGCCAGATTGACGCATCAAGTATTTTATTGTAATTGGATTAGGAGATACCAAATTTAAAATTGACATTGGTCAACAATTGAGTATCTGTGCCCTTCTTAACCAGCTTTTGGCAGCGCATTAGAGATTTGGGTACATTGGCAACTTTTGAGACGTATTCAACAATTGCTTCTGCATCTACGCACGGCTTAAAAGATGACAAGTGAAGCCACTTAAAGCGCACGCTAACGTCCAAATTAGCATTATGGTTCAGTTAAGCTTGCATAGCAGGGCATAGCATAGCAATACACAGCACGTAAAAGAAAATGTTGATTATACTTCGCACAACGCACAGCCCCTCAAAATCAGATATTCGCGAAACATACAGAATTTCATGAGCTCGCACACATTCTTTCAGCTTTTCTTCTTCCATTACAACGCTTTTACTTGTTTTTTACTAAAATTTATAAGAATAATAAGCAAAAGCTTTGACAGTAGGTATGTTAATTTACATAGAGATCAAAATTCAACAGACTTCTATGCCATGCTCTGGGTTGCCATGCGTTGTATAATCGAATACATGTAAAACCCATTTAACAGATATCGAAAATGACAGAACCCATGCAATGTATTGCCATGCTATGCAAGCATAACTGAACCATTAGAATTCGAGTCGGTAGTGCGAAACGAAGCAACGGACTCAGCAATATCCGCAGCAGCAGCGACGTCAGCATAGCTAACAAATTGATTTGATGGTCCACTCATAGCAATAGCAGCAGTTTCATCAATAACAGAGCACGTATCAATTACAGGAACAACATCGCTAGGGTTCGGTAATTGGAGAGTGACAGACTCTTCTTGTATTGCGTTTTGTGCTAGCTTCGCATTTGGTTCAATGACTTGGGCTTTCGAACGCGTTACAATAACATTATTTGCTTTCCCACAGCTACTTTGCAGTTTTGCTACTTCTTTTCGCGATTTCTTAGTTTCACGAACATCACTACTTATGGACTTCAAAAAGCTACTAAGCGCACTTAGGCTTTTCTGAGTCTCAACGATTTTGGTCTGCATAACTGCAAGCAGGCCAACAACACAGTTATCACATCGGTATGCAATATTTTTATTGCCTTTCAAAACATTTAAAGCGTCAATGCTAAGGTTTGTGCACTTAATATCGACAGCCACACTGCAAAACCCTGTATGTTCAAAAACAAAAATTTTTCAGGAGAGGGAAAAAACTGTAATAATTGTAACGTACATATGTATATGAGCGACGGTTATTTCATTTCACCACTGGAAAGAAACGGGAAGTTGTAACCCGATTTTGACTGGATTTTAATGTGCGAAATATCACGATCTATTGGAACGGCTCAGAACCTTATTTTTGGAAAAATAGTGACTTACGGGGTTTTGCAGTGTGGCTATCGATACACTGAAATAAAAAAGTTGAAAGTGCACATTGAAAGTAACATATCAAAACCACTTTCAAGCGATTGATGGTAATACTGTAAATATTACAGTATTTACTGTAAAATTGGCAGTAAAAACATGTGATTTTTGCATAATGATATGAGTCCACTTTAAAATTTACAGTAATTCATGTCAATATGATAGTATATTCGAAGAATGATAGGGGCTCACTTTCAAAATTTATATTACCCACTGTTGGACGAAAAATGGCAGGGTTTACTATCAATTTGACGGCCGTTTACTGTAGATTTTTTTTTCAGTGTATGTATTTTTGAATTACACAGTTCACATATTAAGTAGTCATCAATTTCACACAAACTAGAGCACTTAATACAGCCTTTCATATTAACAAAAGCCTTTAGAAATTAGAAGTAATCGCAGCGAAAATAAACACGTCAGCTCGCGACGACGACAGAGGACAGACAGTTGCTTTTAATGGCGGTACATATTTTGATTTTTTTAGCCAGCCGTAGTGAATACTTTACATATACATAGTAAATCTACTGAAACTTTCTCATACAAATTCCAATACATATATGGATGTTTTTCTGTCGATGTTAATTTTCTCTGCGCCAAGATGTATTGATGTTGCTACTGCGATATGTAGACCGGCGCTGTCAATACTTTACAACAGACTTGTAAAGCACTGAGTAGATACATATGAGTGGCTCAGTGCCATCCTTGCCTAAGCCTCATTTTAGTCTTTTCCTAATAATTAGTGACAAAGTTAATAGGTAATTAAAAATTAAACAGCCTTTTTAGGAAGGTTTGAAACATTTAATTAATAATATCGTTCAAAAATTAGGGATGTGCAACTTTGGTACGGATAGTTTGGAGTATTTCTAATTAGTATAGCATAATAACTCCATATATGAAATTTCGAGGGTTAGGCAAGGATGGCACTGAGCCACTCATATATACTTGTACTAGTACCAAGTAAGTACAAGTACTCTAGTACTTAAAAATTACCAAGTGCAAAGTAAAAGTATGATAGTTTAGTGAAACTGGCAGTAAAAATGTTTGGAGGAAAAAAGGCAGGAAAACAGTTCAGTACTTATCGCAGTATTTCAAAATTACGAAAATCCGCAAAAAACATTAAAAAATTCAACAAAATATTTTTTTTTTAATAGTAAGAAAGTCTCTTTGTTACCACGTTCCACAAAAATAATATTTGTGTTTATTACCGCCTCACTTGCAAAAAAACCAGATATTTTCTGAATCTTGCTCTATAAATAGGCTGAAAAAAGAACTCAAGAACGCGGGCCTTGTTTAATTTCGCCGATTTCGGGGTCTTAAAACATTTTTCTCAGCCGGGTAATAAAAGTTTTAAAAACCAAAAAAAAATTTTATTTATTAATAGCTATGCCAATTTTTTTAGTAATTGTGGATATTGTTGTTTTTTATGAGTAATACAAACCATCTAATTTAGAAAAGCTATAAACATGCATATCTATATATGTATGTATATAACGGACACATTTACCTTTAACGTTTAATTTAAAGCTTGCGGCGGTAGTGCCTTGGTCGTTTACCGCGGTTAGTGTATAAACTCCCTCCTCCTCCGGTTTTACAGATTGAAAAACTAATCTGTACTTATCAGCATCAATGTCAGCAACAACTTCGCAGTTTTCATTGTTGCAAAGGTTTTCATTTCCTCGAGCCCATGTCACTTTCGGTTTTGGATTTGCCAAAATTATTGTATCAAAAGCAATTGTATCTTTTGGAAGGCAACTTTGGTCTTTTAAGCCAAGGATTTCTGGTTTTGATAGCACATCTATCCAACCACTTGTGCTTAGTTCACCGTACTTGTTTTGTATTTGTAACTCATAACGCCCCGAATCATTGTGTTGAGCTGAAATATAAATGGGATTTGTTATAAAAATATTTTTTTTATATCAAAGCTGGGTAATAATCATCAATTCCGATTTATAGTCCAAACACTCACCGACGGACGTATGTTCGTACGTGTACGTATAACGTACGTACGTACTTTTATGCTTCAATTACCCACCGACGCAAGCACGTAGTACGTGTCAGCTGACACGACCTGTCTTATGAGAGCGCCATGTAAGTGATTACTCAACGACGTACGTGTACGTGAATGTAACGTAGAAATCAAACTACTTTTGATTTTTTACGTATGAACGTGTCAGCTGATTCCTTGCTCATACGACAGTGTTGCCTACTCACATTTTCGTATGCTCTTTTTAGATCGTTTTTAGTTGTTTTACAAAAATACCTTTTCAATTATGGTAATAACATTGAAATAACCCAAAATAAATTTTGTTAAAAATTGATTTCAAATAAATTGACTAATTATAATTTTTTTATATCAGTTTCGGTCTTATATACAATGAAAAATACTCGATTAAAATATACATTTTTTTGGTAGCATGCATGAAAAGCGATCAATGGCAACATTGTATTAGATGTAAACAAAAGCAAATGGCTGATTTCTGCGTTAACATCACGGGCATAAAAGTTCGCCCAAAAGTACGTACGTACGTTATACGTACACGTACGTTACACTTCGGTGGGTAATTCAGCTATTATGCCCGTAATGATAACGCAGAAATCAGCCTTGGCTTTTGTTTACATCTAATACAATGTTGCCATTGATCGCTTTTCATGCATGCTACCGAAAACATGTATATTTTAATCGAGTATTTTTCATTGTATATAAGACCGAAACTGATATTAAAAAATAATAATTGATCAATTTATTTGAAATCAAATTTTAACAAAATTTATTTTGGGTTATTTCAATATTATTACCATAATTGAAAAGGTATTTTTGTAAAACAACTAAAAACGATCTAAAAAGAGCATACGAAAATTGAGTAGGCAACACTGTCGTATGAGCAAGCAAATAGCTGACACGTTCATACGTAAAAAACAAAATGCATTTGATTTCGCATTCTGTTCTACGTACACGGAAAAATTGAACGTCGATGAGTAATCATTTACATAGAACTTTCATAAGACTGGTCGTGTCAGCTGACACGTTCTACGTACTTCCGTCGGTGAGTAATTGAACTATTAGAAGTAATTGGAAAAGTATTCTGGTTCAAACCAAAAACAAATACTAAAAGCAAGCTCTATTTTTGCATTCCTAAGGTAATTAAATAACTGATTCATTAGCGTATAAAATTTTTATTTGCGATTGAAAGTTTTGAAGCCAAAATTTTATACTGCCAGCTTGTTGAAACAGATAAGCGATGTGTTGAAGTATCGCGGTTTTATACCGATTTGTCGTGAATAGTGTCATGAAATTGGTAAACTTGAAAACCAGGGTTAATTGATGACAACCCTTGCTCTGTTCTTTGGGATTTTAATTAATATAAACCTGTAGAAATCTATTGCTGATTTTATTGTTACTTACTTTCATCGAAGTTAAGAGTATATGTGTATTCCTTAAGGCCGTTTTCAATTTCTGTTACAGTTTCATTTATTTTTATATTATCTTGTTCATTGAAGGGCTTTCCATTTTTAAGCCATGTAATTTTTGGCTGAGGGTCTGCTGTGAACACAATAGGAATTGCTAATGAGCTTCGTTTATTTATAGTTACATCATGCAATCCACTCTTGAGAATAGGCCTTCTATAGTCAGCAACACCTGAAATTTTATTGGGAATGTATATACAAGTAGGTATACGTCAGTATTAGGTAAGGCCAACTACAAATTCGGATTTCGTTTTTTTTTGACAGAAAATCGAAATTCTAATAAAAAGCGAGGTTCGCTGCCCACATACTTGAGTTTTAAATATTAACGGAAAGCACATGTTCAATAAAAGGAGTTTTAGATATTTATATAGGATAATTAACGCTCTACCACAAATATGGCTTTTTGCTTATATTGCCTTTCATCTCTGCAGCCCGTTTCTGTATCCCATCGATACGATTTTTAACGCAAAGTGAAACCCTGCTATGTTGTTATCGCTGAGCAATGTTTCTATAAGCGTGGTAGAAATGTATTTTCGTTACGCCGATCGATACAATTAACGAAGCCTATAATGGCAGTGATAACAAACGTAAAATCCAAAATAATTGCATTGTGTGCAAATTTTGATTGTTGTTAATATTTACTAAAAATATGTTCGTAGAAAAATTAAATATAAAAAAAATTGTTGAAAGAAGAAAAAATTTGTCACGATTCGAACTCGAAATCCCTCGCTGGTTAGGGCAACATCACAATCGTCCAATTTTCTATTTGGCACCTAAGCCTTGTGGCCTATCATTTAATCATTTTTACACAACACACCACGAACATATCGCAAGGTGAAGTTTTTTCATACACTTTTCATAACGAAATCGTTACGAGCCATGCGATAAAAACTCATTAGCTATTATAACGTTGAGTTACAGAAACGGGCTACTGGTTTACTATCAGTAGTGGAATTCACTAACTTATAGCGATTCGATTCGGTTAGATTTTTCGAGATTTTCAATAGCGATTCGGACGCTTGCACTATCGAATATGCGATTCACTAACTTATCTATAACGATGCGGGCAAAGGATTTCTCACCTCGCTATAAAACATACTCTATGCTCTCAAATGCCATTTTTTAATAATAATAATATGGATATAGTATAATTATTTCAATTTTTAATAAAAAATTCAAATTATGTGCATTTTATTTAACGACATAGAAAACAACTGCAAATTGTGTGTCGTTTACTTTGCGAAACAGCTGATGGCGAATACTCGAAGATCGAGAAAAAATAGTTAGTGAATACCAATATCGTGATAAATATCGGTTAGGACGAAAGGTCGATTGCGAATGTCGTAATCGAAGTTAGTGAATTCCACTACAGGGTTCGTATTTGCACATACACACTTGTGTTGTTGAAAAATCATACTTTATAAGTATACGAGCTGATATAGCTCCATATTCTACTTCCATATACATACCAATAAAAAAAACCGACAACCGTTTTTCCCTAATGTGAACACGCCTAAAAATTTTCAATTTCTTGCAGTTCAGATTTAAAACTTAACTGGGAAAAACTAGAATACAAAACAAACCATATACGCAGCGAATGTGTGTACATATTTTTCTCACACCATATGTGCATTAGGGTGGCCCTTATTTTTCAAGTTTAATTTTTCTTTCACGCTACCCCCTAGTTTGGTTCATTTATGTATAAAAATAAGCTGTGTGAAGTTTGGCGTGAATAGGATAAGGGTAAAGCGTGCCCCTCGGGCCCTTTTAACGACGGCTTAAAAAAAAATCGCATACTAATCAATTCATTTTGTGGCTTCATAAAAGTTACACCACGAAATCATATAAATATGTTAATTATAATTTGCAGTGCAAATATGTAAATTTTAACCAAAGATACCAAATACATATAGAGGTGAGTGACATATTAGCCGTTCAGTGGATAAAGGGAATGAGTCCAAAAATTTTAAATGGAGAAAAACGACAAAACAGTAAAGTTCCAAAATTAATTATTAGGACTTCTTTTACAATTTGTAAAAATTTGCTATCTTTGCATATCTAAGGAGGAAATCCACAGAGACCGCACTACCCGAGGTGGTGCGAAATTTGAGAAGTCACTATTATACAAAGAATTTACTCTAACTGCGGTTCGATAGTTGCTATTAAGATATGCACTGCATTCCTATCACTGATTTTGCACTTATCTAAGGCAGCAGCAAGTTTACGAGCCAATACTTTTTTATTGATGTTGGTGGTAAATCTTCTCACTAGTGAAACCTCCTCCAAATCAGATAAACCTAAATTCATAGATTTCGGTAGGATATACTAAAATGCATTCTTACTTTATAGTTTTGAAGTGTTAGTACGAAACCCTGGATATATTGCCATGTTTATATGCAATTTCCAAACCGACTATAAACTTTGTTGCATTTTTCTTCAAAGTGATTTTCAATTGCCTCGTAAGAGATGAGTTTTAAAATATTTCGGTACCAGGTTCATATAAACATGGCATATGATACTTTAAAAGTTGTTTGTGATTTAAACTAACGATAGGTATGTATTTATAAATTATATTTACATATGTCACTCACCTCTATATGTATTTGGTATTATCCGGAAAGTGTTATTCACGAGTCAACTAAACTTAAATTTAGAAGGATCTTATTTTAAAATTGGTTAAAATTTTCATTTTTGCACTGCAAATTATAACTAACATATTTATATGATTCCGTCGTGTAACTTTTATGAAGCCACAAAATCAATTTCTTAGTATGCGACTTTTTTTTAAATCGTCGTTAAAAGGGCCCGAGGGGCACGCTTTACACAGCTCATTTTTACCCATAAATGAACCAAACTAGAGGGTAGCGTGAAAAAAATAATCAAAATTTTGAAAAAACGTGATATAAGGCCACCCTAATGAACATACATGACTACGCTGTAGCTCAGTGGGTACGCGCGGCTCACTGACAGGAGCACGTCGGTTAAAGTCCTAACATTAAAAAAAAATTTATTAGAAGCATTTCCGGTTTAAAATACTTATAAATAATTTTTATTTCTCGCATTGCTTTGAAAACCGCCCAACCAAATTGGTTTGATCATAATATGTAGCCCAAAAAAGTTTATAATTTATATTTACCAGATAGGGATAAGACGCCTTGTAATGCCTTCTCTCCACACTTATTTTTTATTACAACTTTATATTCACCAGCGTCGACTAGTTTCAATTCTTTGATTTCCAATCGGTATTTATCCTATAAAGAGTCCCATAAATAAACACTTCTATTCCATTTTTATAATTATGATATAGGGTATACTCACTCCATCAACAACAGTAGAAATCCGCTGGTCAGCTTGTATTGCCTCGCCATCGTGATACCATACACATTCTGGTTTGGGGATTCCTTTGGCTATAACCTCATATTTTAATGGTACTGATTCAAAACTATGCTTTTCCAAAATGTCTGCATGCAGAATCTCAGGAATTGCTAAATTTAATGGAAAATTCGAACATTTTAAATATATATCGGTTGCATTTTTATTAAATGCTTTATATGCGCATGCGAATCTATTTCCACTTTTTTTTTACGCGAGTGTGTACTGGTGATGCTAATCTAGGGTGTCCAAAGTGCCGGGCTTACTTTTCTACAATCCACTATGGTTTATATGCCCATTTTTGCGGCCAAATCAAACAATGGAGATAGAAAATTTGCACACACAAATCTGGCGCCCCCCTAAAATGCTGACAAAAAAAAGGGCGGGATTTGTTCACTGCTACGCCTTTTTTTTAATCATACTTACGTATATACGGTATGTTATTTAAGGACTTTTTTGACCTACATTTTTATACCCAGCGTACTATAGTACTAGTACAAGGGTATTATAATTTTGCCCACATAACGGTACTACGTAACGGCGCAAAATAATCGAGTTAGATATAGAGTTCCAAGTCATGTCCGTCCGTCCGTCCGTGTACACGATAACTTGAGTAAAAATTCAGATATTTGCATGAAATTTTGTGTACAGGTTACTTTCTGGCCAAGGAAGGTTGCTATTGAAAAGGGGTGAAATCAGATGATAACCACGCCCCCTTTTTCGATATCGAAAATCACATAAATTGACATAACTTGCGTAACAACTAAGATATTTGCATGGAATTTGGTGTATTGGTTACTTTCTGGCCAAGGTAGGCTGCTGTTGAAAATTTTCGCAATCGAATTTTAACCACGCCCCCTTTTTCGATATCGAAAATTTCGAAAATCACATAAATTGACATAACTTGCTTAAAAACTGAGATATTTGCATGAAATTTGGTGTATTGGTTACTTTCTGGCCAAAGTAGGCTGCTGTTGAAAATTGTCTCAATCGAATTATAACCACGCCCCCTTTTTCGATATCAAAAATTTTGAAAATCACATAAATTAACATACATTTAGTAAAAATGTAGATCTTTGATTTAAATTTATTATACGCTGGGTATTTAATGTTCGGTTCACCCGAACTTAGACTTCCTTACTTGTTCTACTTAAAATCTTTCCATGAATCTGTTATTTTTCGAGATATCGCTAATTTAGTTGCATGTTAAATAAAATGAAACACTTAAGGCCATTCAAAAAGATTTTATTCACAAAGATTGATGTTATATTTAAGAGTATTAGTAGAGTTTATTTTTTGTTATATTTTAGTGAGTACTTAAAGCATAGCAAAATGTTGTTTTTTGTGTATCAGGTAGAGTTCCACCTTGATTTAATACCACGATTCGTCTTCTTGCTTTAATTCAATCTAGAAGCAAGAGCTGTCGTCCATCTCTTCATTATCGTCGGAACATACTTCTTCCAATTCTTCTAATGCCTGATATGATATTGTAGCTTATCATCGTCAAACTCATTGCTCTACCACTTTTTTATTCTCTTGAAGTATTATCTGCCATTTTTTAAGTCCATACGGTAGGAAAGATGTAAAATAAATTCCAAGCACCTAATCGATGCATGTAGGGGACTTATACCAAACTTCAGAGAAGTTTCTTTTGGCTCTAATATTGCCGAATCAATGTCTTTAACAGACATGAATTGTTTTGGCTTCGCACCACAAATTGGACACGACTGCGAGGATTTTGTATTTGTTCACACGTTTAAAACTTTACCATCAATAAGTGTTAGATTAAGCCCAAAATTCACATTAATTTTTCTTTCACCTACAGACGGACGGACGGACATGTCTCAATCAATTTCTATTTTCCTTCTGAACATTTTGATATACATAAGTCAATATCTATCTCGATTCATTTATGCTGTTACATACTACCGTTAGGCCGTTTGATCCTAAGGTGCACCGGCAGGCCCTTACCCTCATCCACACGAATTCGGTAAATTCCTTTGTTGGCTCTCTCCTAGGACTTCCGTTAGAAGAGTTCGATGACAATATTGGGTAAGGTGAATACCGACTTCCTAGGTAGGGCAACGTAGTGCTACAACAACAACAACCGTTAGGCGAAGCACTACTAGGTATAAAAAAAATTTCAAAGACAATAAATTAGTTGACAAAAACTCATAGGCAAACGAAAATGATAGAGAAAAACATTTTGAAATATGGTGGTCTTCCACTCAGCAGGCGATTTCTGAGTATTAGGATACGCACCGTTACCTGAATAAATGAATTTTGTTGCTACGGAGTGTGTGCCACTTGTGAAGTGGTTATTTCTGGGGAATAAGACTTTAAAGGCATTTATGGTTGCGTACGCCATTTTGTTAAACAAATCATTTGGCGCCATTAAATTGACAAAAAAACTTAACGTATTTAGCCTGTTTTATGCATAGGTAATATGTAATGAATGAATGATTAAATTAAGTAATTTTTTCCTGTTGTGGACAAAAAAATCAGAGATAACGATAACGTTGGAACGAAAATATCTCGAGTAAACTTATTTGATTTTCTACAAATTTGAGGCTGTGCAAAAGCGAGAAGAAGAAGATTGAATTAAATGCACCGATTTATAAATGGAACGGACATATTTTGTCTGCATATAAGATATCTCTCGTTTTATTAAAAATATAGAAAGTATATATGCCTTTGAGGAAATAGACCCAAAATTTAAAATGGTGTTATTCGTAAAACATAATTATTTATTAAATTTTAGTAATAATTTTCATTTGAAATGTCGAGAATTCCAATTTTTTTTAAAAATCTTGCAAAAAAATATGGGCATTACTTACCGCATATTTTAAGTTAGTCGGTTATAATGAACATAAAAAGGTTTCTGTTTTACTTTTTAATGTTTATCTTCGTTTTGTGTTTAAAAACTATTTTAAATTATACTGTATCTGTATCATCTATCCAATGAAATCCAACAAAGCCTTGGATATTAAGCCCCCTTTTTAGATGACGACAACCGCAAACGAAATAAGGATTATGATATAAGGGCATGCATCTAGAGTGTACAGTCCCTCAATGGGGAAGGGGAAAGATAATATGAAAAAACCACCTTGTAACATTTACTGGAGTGGGCATCCCGACAAGCGCAGATTTGGCGTTGGATTTGTGGTGGGATAGAGACTCTGTCATCGGGTACGGTCATTCACAGCCGTGAATGAGAGTCTCGCAGCAATCCGCATTTTTTAAACATATCGTTTATCTGCGCTCACGCACCGATGGAATAGAAGGACGAGGTGGAAAAGGATGCATTTTACGATGGCCTGGAAGAAATATAGGAGCGCTGTCCCCTTCATGACATCAAAGTCGTGCCTGGCGAATTTAGCGCCAGGGTGATTAAGGAGAGTGTATTTGGACCCACTGTCGGGTAGTTCAGTCTCCACGATCAGACTTCACCAAATGGATACAGGCTGATTGACTTCGCCGGTGCCCGAAAAATGGTCATACCCCCATCGAAAAACACTCATCAAGATCGACCACATTCTGATAGATAGACGGAATGCTTCTAAAGTTTTAGATGTTCGCACAATAAGAGGACCTAAGATTCGTACCCATCTCTGTACGACAAAACAGGTGCAACAGAAAACGCAAGGAAAGATGGAGGTCGAAAACCTGCAATCGCAACAGACAGGCCCGTGCGCACGGGGGGGGGTTTTAACCTAAGTTGCAATGATTTTACAAAAATTTTCAAAATACAGTTTATAAATCTTGTATTGAATCTTGACTAATAATTTTTGACAAAATTAGTTAAAATAATTTTACGGAAGAAGAAATTGGTGAAAGTTGCAAAGAATAAGGTTGGCCAATACATAAGTCCGGCACTTTGAGTTGCACTTGGAGCTTTCCGAAATTACAAAGTTGTGTAGCGTATGGGCATTTTTTGTTCTTAAATTTTACCGATGAAAACAGTGAGCAGTTTCAATTAACAGAGCGAATGAACTGCAAGGCTCAATTATATGAAAGATTTCGAGTGTTTTCTGACCCTTTTTGTTGTAGGCGTAAAGAGAATTGTGAGAAAATGAACGTTGGAGAGCAGATGAGCGACAAAATTCAAATATTTGAATGTTTTCAAACATTTTCTGAGGTTTTTTTTATTTTACCTAACAGAAGATAAAGATCGCATTTTTCATGGACGTTTATCAATAGTCTGTGGAAAGTAAACATAGCATATTTCATATTTTCCGAATAGTGTCAATAAAACTTCATAAACCTTATATTTTATTATTTATAATAATAATAACAATAATAATTCCCAACCGTATTATCCACCATATCCCGCCCGACCGGCGCGAGGGGCGCATCCGCAATACGCGCGGATTGTTCTTTCGTGCCGAGTCTTTCAAAGGCTTTGGTTTGTTAATCGTCGAGATCTGAAACTGCTCAGCTACAAAGAAAACCTCATCAGCCAAGCAAGGTAGATACAAAAGAGATGACACAATTAATAAATAATTAGTTGACAGCGAATAGTTATTGTAAAGAATAAAGATAACAATCAAAGGATATAAAAGCAAATTGTTGCTTTGTATTTAGGATAGAAAGAATTGACATTTTTATTCTGCATAGTGAGTCTGAAATATCAAACGTACCAGAATGAGAGTTGTTATCTTGACACAAACAACGAAAAGGCTGATTTAATTCCAAATTAGTTCGGCACTGTTTCAAGATAAGTGGCTTAAAATGTCTTGATGGATGAGAAGGTACATTGAAGGTCACTTCGCTCAAAAGAAACGGGCTTGTGATTGAACCATTTAGTAATTTAATCATGAAAACAATTCCACGCATTTCCCTCCGACTAGAAAGGCTGTGAAGATTAATTAGTTTTAAGCGACTCGTATACGATGGCAAATTATACAATGGATCCCAGTGAAGATCTCTTAAGGCAAATATTAAAAATTGTTTTTGAACTGATTCTAAGCGATCCACGTGGACCTGGTAACGTGGATTCCAAATTATAGAACCGTATTCAAGTATCAGTCTGACTAATGTAGTAAAGAGTTTTAGTTACATAAGGGTCGCTAAATTCTTTAGACCATCGTTTAACAAATGCTAGAACGCCTTCAGCTTTATTGACTGTTACGTTAATATGGCAGTTAAAACTGAGTTTTTAGTCCATAGTAACCCCAAGGTCAACAAAATCATACATTTGCTCAAGACTATAACTGTTAATTGTATAGGAAGCTGGCTGTGATTTTCCTCTCAAAAAACGCATGTATTTACATTTCTTTAGATTAAGCGGTATATAATTTAAATCGCACCAAGTAACAAGTGTATTTAGATCTGATTGAAGCTTCTTCGAATGACATAAAAAGCTTTACATCGTCGGCATACATTAAAATTTTCGAAAATTATACCTATTACTGTAGAAATATCATTTATAAACAACAAGAACAGAATCGGGCCAAGATGGCTTCCTTGAGGAACTCCTGAGGAGACATAAATAACATCGGATTCACACTTTTTAAACACTACTTTTTGTGCTCTGTCGCTAAGGTAAGAAGAGATCTAGCGATTGAGACCCGGCTGGAAACCCAACTGATCCAGTTTATGAATAAGTAAAGAGTGACACACTTTATCGAAAGCTTTGCTGAAATCAAAGTAAATTCAAGTAAGTTTGTAACGGTGGACTTTCCCTTACAGAACCCGTGTTGACAGTCGGAAATCAAGGTAGAGATAGGATTCGTAAGCTGATTGGTAACAATAGCTTCACACACTTTTGGGATGGCAGAAAGCTTTGCTATGCCACGATAGTTCTCTATAGAAGCCTTGCTTCCGCTTTTATGAAGCGGTAGAAGAAACGACTCTTTCCATGCTTTTGGAAAAACACCACACTTTAGTGACAGATTGAACAAATTGGTAAGGGGTTGGTAAATATTGTTAGCACACTTCTTCAAGAAGCATGTAGGAATCCTATCAGGTCCGCATTTAAAAGGTTCCTTCAAGGTTTTCAGATAAATAAGAACATCATTGGCGCATATAGTTGGACAATTAATTAAATTGTTTAGAAAGTCAGAGCTGGTGACGCAGAATAGTTAGGAGTGAAAAATTGCGCAAAGAAATTATGACCCAAAAGAAATAAAAAACGACCCCAAATAAGCTTCAGAAAAACACTAATAAAAGGCTCCGAAAAGTGTCCAAAAACCCTCTGAATGGATGAATGAAAGAAAAGCGCCCAATTAAAGGGCTCCGAAAGGCGTCTGAGAAGGCTCCAGAAACCCTCAGAATGGAGGAATAAAAGGCTCCGAAAAAGGTTCAGAAAAGCACCAATAAAAGGCTCCGCAGCTCATTTAGAAAGAGTCAAAAAACGCTTCAAATTCATCGAAATCGGACTCATTTCGGACTCTTTTTTATGACTTCGTTGGAGTGCCCGCGTAGAGCGATTTTTCGCTCCATTTGGGCTCCGAAAGAAGCTCATTTTGGAGAGTAAAGTTCTGAGAAATGAGCGTTTTATGGCTCCGAAAGGAGTCTTTTTTTGCACTCTTAGTTGCTGGGATATGCCATCATATCACCAATTCTCTATCAAATACAGAAAAATGTGTGCAACCAAAAAAATAGTAGTTTTAGGCATCAGAGTATGCAGTTTCATTTAAGTTAAAGAACATTTAAATTTGTGATATATGGGTCTAGGTATCTGTTTCAGCAAATATGTTTAACTTAGTGAAAAATGTATGCGAATGCAAATCTAAATTAAAACCCCCCCCAAGGCCAATTCCTGCGCACGGCCCTGGCAACAGACCGCCTCTTACATCTGCTCTCTGAGAGCATGAGCAGTGGGACCACTCCGTACAGCAGCCGAAGAAGTGATTGGATTCCGGTGAACAACAAGAAACAATTTGTACGATGATAAACAGTGACAAGCTGCAACGAAAAGAAGGGACGAAGCCTACAAGGTAACGGTAAGATCGAATGCAACAGGGAGTGTGTGTGAACACTACCGCTAGTTGAAAAGAGAAGCGAGCCGACTTTTCCGGGTAAAAATTGAGAGGCAGAAAAGCGTGAAATCAATGAGCTAGAGATGATAGCCAAAGGGAATGATGCCCAAAAATTCTATCAAAAAATTCGGCGAATGGCGGAAGGTTTCAAATCCGGGGAAAATTCCTTTAAGAACGAGATCGGCGACCTGGTGACCGATGTTCAGAAAATACTAGGGATATGGACCTTGAATATTGCATATATGGTCTTGTCATGCGTATTGTGCGAAAGATTAAAGCCTTACGTGAACAGACTGATTGGACCTTAGCAGTGTGGCTTTAAACCTGGAAAGTCTACTATCGACAAAATTTGTGCAATGCGCCAAATCCTGGAAAAACCCATGAAAAAGGGATCGAGAGGTGTTAAGTAACTCTTCGTTGACTTTAAAGCCGCTTTCGATAGCATGAAAAGGAGCTGCCTACATGCCGCTATGTCTGAATTTGCTTTCCCGGCAAAACTTGTACGGCTATGCAAAATTACATTCAGCAACACCACCATCTCATTAAGAATTGGGAAGGCCCTCTCCGAGCCCATTGAAACTAAATAAGGGTCATAATTTGTGAAATCAGCACAAAAAAATGGACGTCTTAATTTTTTATTATTATGCAGTAAATATGACTCTATTTCATCTCAATAATTTTTCACCATTTTTCGATTTTTTTATCGAAGTTCTAGTAATGTGAAAATTTCGATAACTTTGTAAACAAACCGTTGCAGCTTTCAAGCCGATTGACCGATTTTGACGAAACTTTGGGATATTGTAGGGAATGAATCAAGCTTTAGATCACTAAACTTAAATTTTAATTTTTCTTATTATTGCTACTATTTTTAAATATAATTATTTAAAAAGCTTTTTTTTCTGTTCTGCCCCTTATAAAAATTTCAAAAAATATGTATTATGGCAGCATACATCCAAGAATGTCAAATCTACAAAAAAAAATTCCGAACCACTTTTACTTTAGGACTTATAGTCAAAATAATGGTGATACTCTGTATAATAATTCATGCCATTCGCCATTTTATGGCACACACTTTACTCGAAACTAAATAAAAACTAGAAAGGGAGTCTAAGTTCGGATGTAACCGAACATTAAATACCTAGTAGTGATCTGTTTTGGTATCCCAATTTACTCAGGTCTATTTTAATACCGGAAAAGTTGTTATAAAGGCAACTGAATGTTTTCGATTGAAAACACTTCTTCGGTGAGTGGTAAATTAAATTATCACTAAATAACAAAATATAAATAGCTTTCCTCATGTTCATGGAAGGTATGAAAATAAAACAAATTAATAAAAAAAAGGCAGTACGGTGTTAACTACTTGCCCGTAAATCTTGCTTGTTCGTTATTCTATTTGTGTAATTTTTGGCCGGAGTATATAGTAACTATTGGGAAGCATCTCACTAACTTTCATGAAAATACCTTCTTGAAATTTCAAGCAATCGCTTTTGAAAATAACAGACCTTTTTTGCTACTTCAACAAAATCCCCAACATTTTTTTACAGTTTATTTTTGCTTAAAAAGCTTATTACGTGTTAAAAATATTATTAATATAACTTATACAAATATGGAAATATCGCGATTTTAATTTTACAAAGAAATTTTTCAGAACTGTGTTCAAAAAGTGGGCATGTCCGTTAACCAAATTTGTTTAGTTTTACAGAAAAGAGTTAGCTATATATCGACAGCCACACTGCAAAACCCTGTATGTTCAAAACCAAAAAGTTTTCAGGAGAGGGAAAAAACTGTGATATTTATAACGTATGTATATGAGCGACGGTTATTACATTTCACCACTGGAAAGAAAAGGGAAGTTGTAACCCACTTTTCACTGCAGTTCAATACGCGTAATATCAGGATCTATTGAAAAGGCTCAGAACCTTATTTTTGGAAAAATAGTGACTTACGGGGTTTTGCAGTGTGGCTGTCGATATGTTGAACACTTTCTCCAAGTATCGTTTCAATAAATCAATTTTTACCAGAGTTATGGCATGAAAAGTTTTGTGGAATAATCCACCATAAAGGGGCGGGGCCACGCCCATTTTTGAAAAATGTTATGCATTCAACTTTCTTTGCCCGCGAACACTTTAGAGGTGAAATAGAAATGACTTACACGTAGTGTAAGTAAAGTTATTGCATATTCAATATATCCATGATCCTTTTCAAAATCTTTCGTATAAAATTGGGCGCGGACCTCACCCGATTTCGCTAATTTTTTTTCGGAATATTGCCGGTATTAATATAAATATGTGTGCTGAATTTCATTTTGCTATCTTGAGCGGTTTTTGATTTCAATCATTAAAACAAGTCATGGACCATAAATATTTCAGAATCTGAAGTTTCTCTGCACTCAATTTGCTTATCGTCAATGGATTTAAAAGAATGATACATCCGCGTTCAATTTATAATCTTCGCTTTTTTAAAACGTGTTTCGAGTTTGCAAAGGCCTCTTAATGACCGAATAACTACAACGCATCAATTGTTCTTGTGGGCAAATCGATAACACTGTCTTTGAATTTACTTCTAAAATTGAGCATGAGGCACAAGAAAGAAAACTCGAAACACGTTTTAAAAAAGCGAAGATTATAAAGGGAACGCGGATGTATCATTCTTTGAAACCCATTGGCGATAAGCAAATTGAGTGAAGAGAAATTTCAGATTCTGAAATTTTTATGATCCATGACTTGTTTTAATTGATTGTATGCACATATTTGCTCTTGAATATAAAAATTAATGTCATTTGACAAAAAATTCGATAACTTATTTTAGTTTTCATTTAGTTTCGAGTAAAGTGTGTGCCATAAAATGGCGAACGGCATGAACTATTATGCAGAGTATCACCATTATTTTGATTATAAGTCCTAAAGTAAAAGTGGCTCGGAAAATTTTTTTGTGGATTTGACATTCTTGGATGTGTGCTATCATAATTTAAGTTTAGTCATCTAAAGCCTTATTCATTCCCTACAATATCCCAAAATTTCGTCCAAATCGGTTAATCGGCTTGAAAGCTACAACGGTTTGTTTAAAAAGTTATCGAAATTTTCACATCTCTAGAACTTCGATAAAAAAATAAATTTAAAAAATCGAAAAACGGTGAAAAATTATTGAGATGAAATATAATCATATTTACTACATAATGATAAAAAATTAAGACGTCCATTTTTTTTGTGCTGATTTGAGAAATTCTGACCCATGGGTTTCAGACAAGGTGACCCCCTATCTTGCTATTTCTTTAATTTGATGTTGGAGAAAATAATATAATCTGCAGAACCGCGCCGGAACAATATTCTATAAAAGCGTGCAACTATTTACAAATGCTGAAGACATTGACACTATCGGCCTCAGCAACCGCGCGGCAACCTCTGCATACTCCAAACTAGAAAAAGAAACGGGAAAACTGGGTTTGGTGGTGAACGAGGGCAAAACGAAGTACTCGTACATGCTGTCATCAAGCAAAGAGTCATCGCATTCCCGCCTTGGCCTAGTGAATGACTTCGTTTACCTGGGATCCAGCAATAGCACAAACAATAATGTCAGTCTGTAAACCCCTTTGCTGACAACATCTGATAAAGCTGCTCTGCATATCTTCTAAAGATTTACGGACCTTTAAGATTTGATGACAAAATGTATCTGCATACCGACATATGTACATATGAATGGTCGCCTCAAATAACGTTTTTCAAATACGTTTTATGGTCGATTTCTATTCTACCGTCAGTTATCCACAATGAAACAAGTAAGGAAAGGGCTGTTTTCGGCTGTGCCGAAGGCTTTATACCTTTCATGAATAACCATAACTTTTTTGAGTATCCGATCCTTACAATTGGTAGAAACTCTTCAGAGCTGTTAAATCTACCGATTATATAGGAGCTGTATGTTTTGTTCTCCCAATCTGGCTTTTCACTACATACGTTACATACCAAAACTGCAAAATTTTACGTTCCTAGCTTTTTAGTTGCTAGAGTTATAGGCCAAAACCCTTTTATCGGAACAATCGATTGAATGGGAGGTATGCCTTGAATCGGTCCGATATGGCTGGTTCCGACAAATGATTAATGCTATGCAAAATGGTGCTTGCTTGCAAAATTTCATCGAGATATCTAGTAAACTGAGGAACAGACAGATGGCCAGGCGGACATGGCTAAATCAACTCAGCTCATCGTCAGGATCATTTCGGTATACTTAATAGTGGGTCTATCTCTTCTTCTTCTCATACTTACAAACATCGGACCAAAGTTATAATACCATTTCATGTTCATGAAAGTTATAAAAAATACAAGTAACTCTTTTGAGTGGGCTAAGTAAGCGATATCATGGCAAGTATTTGTCTTTTACCAAACATTTTTTGTTTTGTCGCTGTACATAGGTAATTGAACGAATTCAAAGCCAGCGGTTTCGTAGAATAGGCCATATTGTGAGAATTAATGAAGATACGTTAAACCCAAAGATATTCTTATCGGCACCTGTAGGACGTGGCAGAAAAGTTGGAGACCATCACTGATCCTGAAAGAAACAAGTGAAGACCGATTTGGGACACCTTACTCGTTTCAATTGGCCCTTGTTCGTAGAAACAAAAAACGGACCTTGATTGAAAAGTTGGTTAATGGTATTGGAGCTTTAACAAAAGTCGAATAATCGAAGCGAACTAAATAGTCGAGTGGTCGTTGCTAATTAGCTGGATCTGTATTATTTAGGGATACTCAACCAACGAAACGATTCTAAGTCGTTTTCAGTGTTGCCAGGATCCAATTTATTTTGGAGCTAGAATCGAGAAAAAAAAAGAGCTAGAAAAGAGCTAGATTTGTTCAAGAACATCCAAATCATGTAAAAAAAACACCTAAAAAGCTCTTAAGTATTTTGTATGTAAGTTTTACATTCATTTCATACTAGCAGGGTACCCAGCTTTGCTCAGTATGTACATAAGTAGTTAATAAATTCCTGCTACCCTCAATTGCGAAAACAATTTACAGGCTGAAAAGGTTCAGAACAATATTTATTTTCCCATATTATTCCCGTTTATGTATACGGCAACCAACTAAAGTAAAGGCGTTGTTTAATAGTCTAACTTTGACATTTTGTCATCTCCCCTCTATTTAACTGTTTAGATGTGCCTAAACATTCCCCAAGTCCCCAGTCATTTTTCAAAGAAATTTCAAATATACAGACACAACTTATTCAGAGTTTTATTATAGTATAGATATGCTGATACCCACAAAGGACGGCCGTGTACCTATGCAATTGATTTTTGATTTAGCTGAAATTGAAATAAAGTAAGTGAATTTTTCTTAATATAATGTAAAAAAAAAATTTCATAGTCCCTAAAAATCAGTATATCTTTTTTGTTTGTCGTTCGATTTTGATAAAGTGCAGGTCCCTTTTTAAGCTTCAAGCAGTTCATTAGTGAAACTCTCATCAAAATGCATTCCTTAGTTTCCGAGATCCTTAAGTTCAAACAGACAGACAATAATTTTAAAAATGGATCACATGAACTCTATAGCATTCCCCAAGTCATCCCCAGTCATTTTTTCAAACAAATTTTTGATGTACGACTTTTCTAGCGATTTATCTTATACATATGTATGTATATAAAATTCTCGTGCCACAGTTTTCGTTCCCATACTCCTCCGAAACGGCTTGAACGATTCTCATGAATTTTGTGAGCGTATTTAGTAGGTCTGAGAATCGGCCGTTATCTATTTTTCATTATTCCGGGAAGTGGACCCGGGATCGAAATATTCCAAACTTTTTATTTATCGTGCGATTTTTTCCATAAATTTGGGCAGAACAACGTCTGCCAGGTCCTTCTGGTTATAGTATAGATTTAACTAGAACAATGTTTAAAACGTATAAAAAGTATACATAATTAGCTCAGCAAAAAAAAAAATAAGTGTGTTCTTGAAAAATTATCAAGCTTCATAAATAGTTAAGAAAAAAATAATTAATGTTTAGTAATACTCAAAAATTATTTTTATTTTTGTGTCAAGGCCAAATGAAGCATAGATAAATAGATTTGAGACTCTTTGTTTCGAGAGAGCGCTGTCAAAATGCACATTTTTTATAACATTTGGCATTGGTGCCACTCCGTGAAAGTGAAACAAAACTAAGTATGGGTATTTTTATCATATCTTTCGGGAATTTTAAAGGTTTTGTTGTAATTAAACTTTTGTAGGGCAAAATAAATTTTTCCAAACTTATTTTTTAAAAATATGACAAACTAATGTATCTGCAGACATAAATAAACAAAAATATATGTACAAATGAAGTTTGAATGCATCATATAACACTGCCATGGGTTGATAATAAAATATTGAATTTATTGAGAAATATGGATTGATAGGATCAAAGGCACTATGTAAACCGTCGTTGGGTGGATGGGGGCTGCCCTCCACTACAAATATCTGAAGTTCTTCTAACAAAATCGTTCAGAAAAGTCCAAGTAAAAAATGTAGTTAAGGTTTTTTGTTGATAAATTTTGATTGGTTTCCGCCTGCATATTATTGTCAGGGACACCGAACCGCGTGTTTTGATACCGCACTCAACATTTTTCATAACTTCTACCCTTTGACCCCAAAGCTAAAGAGTTACCGACTATTTCGGTACATTTTTTCGTTGCCTTAGTCTGGCCTTCGGCAAAATGCCATTTATTTTGACTCTATGCTGGCAACAAAGCCAAATAAATACCTAATGAGAGCGAAAAAATGAGAGAGTAAAACGAAGTCTCAAATCAAGTCATCTTTGAAATGAAGTCATTTTATTTCTGACTCAGAATTCAAAACGCTTGAAATATTTTTTCTGATTATTTATCATGAATACAGAATCGGGGGGTAAGGCTGTTCAGAATCTTTAGCAAATTAGCAAAGTGTTTTTTAAACACAATTTACTTACCTTCCCATTTTGATTCTTATTCGCAAAATAAACATATGGCTTTTAGGAATGTTACTCAACAAAGTTAACCGATTTAGGTATTTGTTATCGGTGAGGGAAAC
This sequence comes from Sphenella marginata, assembly GCA_951509765.1. Lineage (NCBI taxonomy): Eukaryota > Metazoa > Arthropoda > Insecta > Diptera > Tephritidae > Sphenella > Sphenella marginata. The sequence continues at coordinate 33,247,766 of OX608083.1, read as the reverse complement.
TGAGTTGCCACATGGTACACAATGAAACTAATATAATAATTTCGACGTCGATTATAAAAGAAATAAAAACTTTCTTCATTTTACAATACAATTTGTCCAAACAAATTTGGAGCCAAAAAAGAGCTAAAAATGAAAGAAAGGACTAGAAAAAGAGCTAGGAGCTAAAACAGAATTTTGGAGCTAAACTCCAAAAAAAAGCGCTAGATCTAGCTTTAAAAGCACCAAATTGGCAACACTGGTCGTTTTGTTAATGCACAAAAAAACTTAAATCAAATCAATTCGTGCAATATAAACCTGATTTTTGAGCATTAAAAAATTACCATGGAAATTGCATTATGCATATAAATAGATTTTATGGATGTAATTCTTCTGCAAGAGTAATTCTTCTTTGGATTTCTACACTGGCTGCCAGCAGTGACGTGGGTGCCAAGGCACGAATGCGCTTCCTCTTCTTTTCCTAGTTTTGAGTAAGAAGAAGTTACGGCGCTACCATTTCTGGATCATGAAAACTTAAAATCGTATTTATGGACCGATTTGGCTGATATCACTGGATCACAAATTCCAACTTTTTTTCTGCACCAGAGACGCCATAGTGAAATTCCTATGTAAAATCACCTCCTAATTCCGAAAATCAAGGTTATTTTTACTTGAATGGTACTGTTTTTGAGATATTTACGATTTACCGTTATTTAAAAAAATTTACTATAATCAGTACATACAACACTTTTTGCTAGGTCCTGCAGCTTCAAACATATTGAACAATCATAACGGATTTTTAAAATTTTTTTTGTAAAAATATAAAAAAAATTGTACTTTGCGAGGAAGCATCTCGAAAAGTTTTTGTTTTTTTGCAGATATCTTTTCACCCCTCTAAGCTCTGTTTTATTGCAAAAAAATAAGCTATCAGTGAACAAAATCGATGAACTAATACAAAAGTTATAAGCATTCAAGTAAATATATCCATTTAATGCTTAAGTACCCTACTGGTACATATGTGTTAGTATTCGTATATCAGTTAGTTAGCAGGTAGATTTTCGAAAAGTTATTAGATACAAAAAGCTGTTAGTGTCGTTTTCTCAAACCTAGGTACATTTTAAACAAGAGCATATTTTTGACGCAGGTAGTGTTTTCTTTGTAGAACAAGGGAACCTTTTTGTTTAGGTAGGCTTGAATTTTTACTGGATCTAAGTATAAATAAGAGTACATGCGCCTTGTTCCTTCATAATATCTGCAAGGCTGGCCGGATACTGTTCAGTTTATAATTGCAGCGTATAACCCGTCATTTACTTAAAAATAAAAAATGAATAAAAGGGCGCGAGAGTTTGAGTGTACAATTTATTGTTAAAAGTATGAGACGTGTGTTTTCAAATCCCTTGAAAGTTACATACTATAAGTGTTTTGGAATTGAGCCTAAAAGCAATGAAAAACCATGGACACCGAACACTGTGTGCACCACATGCCGAGTCGAATTGATTTCTTCGGAAACCGGAACAAAAAGGTACGTTGTAAAAATTAGGAATTTGTTCCCTTTTAATGCATAGCTGACTAATTTCTGAAACTATCTATTTAGGCGACGTGTGAAATTTATTACACCAATGAAGTGGAGGGAACCAACTTGCCATTCTTCGTGACGAGTTCTATAATATGTTACCTTAACATCGGATGAAACAAATTTAAATTGTTGCTTTCGAGAGGCGTGTAGTTCGGCTCTTTCCTTTGACAATTCCAAATCCCTTATCCAATCATTGAGTTGTGCTTGTGACAAAGAATTTCTTTCGTTTCGTTTGAAATTCAGTACAACATGATGCCGCGTAATCAGATACTACTGTTGATAATGAAACTGGAGCCGGAACTAAAGTTAAATTTGATTCTGGCAATGTCGCTTCTGTTGAAATTAGTTCTGGTAATGACACTGTAGATACGCTCGCATAGGTTACTTTTCTGGACTTTCCAACCCCAAGTACTTTTGTAGTACAAATATAGCAGTCCGTTGAATGGCAAGTTGGTTCCCTCCACTTCATTGGTGTAATAAATTTCACACGTCGCCTAAATAGTTTCAGAAATTAGTCAGCTATGCATTAAAAGGGAACAAATTCCTAATTTTTACAACGTACCTTTTTGTTCCGGTTTCCGAAGAAATCAATTCGACCCGGCATGTGGTGCACACAGTGTTCGGTGTCCATGGTTTTTAGGCTCAATTCCAAAACACTTATAGTATGTAACTTTCAAAGGATTTGAAAACACACGTCTCACACTTTTAACAATAAATTGACCGCAGATGAAACAGAACATATCTGGATCATTTGTACACTCAAACTCTCGCGCCCTTTTATTCATTTTTTATTTTTAAGTAAATGACGTGTTATAAACTGCAATTATAAACTGAACAGTATCCGGCGAGCCTTGCAGATATTATGAAGGAACAAGGCGCATATACTCTTATTTATACTTAGATCCAGTAAAAATTCAAGCCTACCTAAACAAAAAGGTTCCCTAGTTCTACAAAGAAAACACTACCTGCCTCAAGAATATGCTCTTGTTTAAAATGTACCTAGGTTTGAGAAAACGACACTAGCAGCTTTTTGTATCTAATAACTTTTCGAAAATCTACCTGCTAACTAACTGATATACGAATACTAACACATACATATGTACCAGTAGGGTACGTAAGCATTAAATGGATATATTTACTTGAATGCTTATAACTTTTGTATTAGTTCATCGATTTTGTTGACTGATAGCTTATTTTTTTTTGTAATAAAATAGAGCTTAGAGGGGGGAAAAAATATCTGCAAAAAAACAAAAAGTTTTCGAGATGCTTCCTCGCAAAGTACACATTTTTTTATATTTTTACAAAAAAAATTTAAAAAATCCGTAATGATTGTTCAATACGTTTGAATCTGCAGGACCTAGCAAAAAGTGTTGTATGTACTGATTATAGTAAATTTTATAAGCTTTCAAATTTTTCAAACCGTTTTGGAAGAGCTCAGTTTGTTCTTGAGATATACAGGATTAAGTGGAGCCATCTTTTTTGTTTTTTGAAATAACGGTAAATCGTAAATATCTCAAAAACGGTACCATTCAAGTAAAAATAACCTTGATTTTCGGAATTAGGAGGTGATTTTACATAGTAATTTCACTATGGCGTCTCTGGTGCATTTTGGCTGTAAACCAGTGTATTTAGAGCGCCAATAAAAATATTCGTTAAAAAATAAGGATGAGTGAAACCGCAAAGTTATATTGAAAGCAAAGGAGGTTGAAAATAAAGAACTTCATCCCAAGGAAAGAAATTGCTTTTAATTCGCGAGTTTTAATGATAGTAGCATTTTAATTTGCATACAATATCCACTATCTTCTTATTTTACCTATTTAGGGTATTATAGGGACCCGCATTATTAGAAAGCAGCTGAAGTAGGTTAGTGTATATGCATTAAGGCACCCTGTTTCCATCGGAATTATAGACTTCAATGTATTCTAAGACCTTAGTCAAAATATTTCGAAAAAATATTAAAATTTACTGGAGCTAAACCGCGTTAAAATATCCTTTTTCATGTATAAAAGGAGTATGAAGAAATATTTTTTTAATAAAAAACACCTGAGATGATTAATTAGCTGGAGTACAAAAGGAAAGCATAAAAAAGTCTGAAAATTGTATCAACGCAATCCAAATATTGAGATGTATGATGCTGTTGTTTGTCATATTTCGAGGGGTAGGTTTGTGGAAAACTTTAATAACTCAGCCAATTATTGGCGGATTTGGACGATTAGGGTATCATTTGAAAGGTATTTTCGGGACAGTTTTACAAAAATAATAGTGGGGGCCACCGTGGTGTGGAGGTAGTGTTGTCGGCCTACCACACCAAAGGTCCGGGTTCAAGCCCTGGTACAGGTTACATCAAAAAGTGGTTTGAAATAGTTTTTTCAAACCGGGGTCGCCCCTCGGCAGTGGTTTGGGAAACTCTCCGAGTGTATTTCTGCCATGAAAGGCTTCTCAGCAAAAATTCATCTGCTTTGTAGATGCCGTTCGCAGTCGGCTAAAAACCGTAGGTCCCGCCAATTTGTAGGAAAAATTTTAAAGCGACACACCACAAATTGGAAGAGAAGCTCGGCGCAAAAATCTCCTAGGAGGTTGATGATATAACTGTGGTATATCGCGCCATATATATATATATACATATATATATATATACAAAAATAATATTGATAAAATTTTCAAACTTTTTTATGGTTACCTTTTGCACTCCAGCTAATTCATCATCTCAGGTGCTTTTTATTAAAAAATATTTTTTCATACTCCTTTTATACATAAAAAAGCATATTTTTAGCGTTTTTTTAACGCAGTTTAGCTCCAGTTAATCTTAATATTTTGGGAGAGTCCTTAAAAAAGAGAGAACTTTGAAATTCCGGTGGAAACACTACAAATTTTTTTGGCGAGGCGCCTTAATATGCATGTATGGGAAAATGAAGAATGTTACCCTGGTTCTCCACGTTTTGTTTATTATCTCCATCGACTTCGTCTTTTGTGATTAATTCAAGCTCATCTGGTGGGAAATGTTGTACTTATAAGATGTTTGTGTGTTTTAGTTTCGAAATTGAGGTAAAGAAAACCAAAAATTTTCTTAATTACATAGAATGTTAGTAGGTTAGTGTATGGGAAAATGTAGAATGTTACCCTGGTTCTCCACGTTTGGTGTATTATCGCCATCGACCTCGTCTTTTGTGTTTAATTCAAGCTCATCTGGTGGGAAATGTTGTACTTATAAGATGTTTGTATGTTTTAGTTTCGAAATTGAGGTATAGGAAACAAAATTTTTCTTTAATTACATGGTATGTTAGTAGGTTAGTGTATATGCATGTATGGGAAAATGTAGAATGTTACCCTGGTTCTCCACGTTTTGTGTATTATCGCCATCGACCTTGTCTTTTGTGTTTAATTCAAGCTCATCTGGTGGGAAATGTTGTACTTATAAGATGTTTGTGTGTTTTAGTTTCGAAATTGAGGTATAAGAAACAAACAATTTTCTTAATTACATAGTATTATTTGATTTACTTACTTAAAACTAGAACTTTGCATTGCGAGAAGCTCTCTCCGATACTGTTTAAAGCTCTTACTTCATAAGTACCGGCATCCTTCGGTTGACAAATCGTTAGTTGTAAATAATAATCCTCTGTGCGATATGAGTCTCTTGAAATTTTTACGCGAGCGTCAGCTTCAAGTTCTGCTCCGTCCTTAAACCTGTTAATATCGAAAACAAATTCAAGAAAATTATTCCAAACTCTCTGAACTAAGCATACAAACTAATTCCCACAGACTTTTTCATCTCTTTCCTTAACCTTTGTTCTGAGAAACGTACACCTAAACCAGTATGTCTGCGTTCAAAGGGTTTTTTTTAATGTCCAGTAAAATTAACTTCTTTAGCCTAATTTCATTATTTTTGAAAGAGAGAAGGTGTAAAAACACAATAAAAATACTGCAAATCAAAGTTTGGAACTTTGCGGAAAATTCTTGAAAATTCAAGAAAACTCGAAAAATGTTCATCAAAATTTCTAACTTTTTAGTAAAATTTTTTAGATTTTTTTCGAGTATGCAGTTTTGTAGCTCATTCAATTCAATACAGAATTCAAAATCGACGAATTAGAGCAACGCTCTCTCGAGAGAAACGTTGTAATTAGCAACTTTGACGGAAACGGCGATGAAGATTTGGTGTCGATAGTTCAGCTCATCGCAAACTTTGATAATACACACCTGAGCGTATCCGATATTGATGATGCTTACCGAATGAAAACAAAGAGAAGCAACATAAGTATCAAGTTCTCTTCGGTACGCAAAAAGAAAGATTTATTAGTGAAGCTACGCGGCAAAAATTTCAAAGCCAGCGAAATTAAAAAACCAAGTAGCGAAAGCAAGGGTGGTGGAGATAAGAGAATCTACGTCAGCAATCATCTCACAGCAGCAAAACGGAGACTGCTATTGGCAGCGAAAAATAAAGCAAGGGCGGCGGGTTGGAAGCTTGTTTGGGAAAAGGAGGGGAAAATCGTGACAAGGAAAGAAGAGAACAATAAGTTTATTTACATTAATACGGATTTTGAAATAGAGTATATGCAATAACTTAATTTTAGTTTCCAAATATATTTAACTCATTAAGTCCCTCACTGCATTTCTTTGTATTGTTTTTTTTTCTCTCTAACTAATCTCTAGCGATAGACCGTATTAATGAAAAAAGATATAACAATTTTACTGAAATTAATGCAATAAGCTTTAAAAATACTCACTTCCATGCATATATTTAAATATTAGATGGCTTAGGAACGTTCCTGGCAGAGGTTAATGAATTAATAGACAGTATAGATGTTGTCGTCTTGGTCGAAACAAACATAACGGCAGACGAACAAAACCTATTTCAAATTAAGGGCTTTAATATTGAGTTTTATCGCACTGTACATAAATAAGACTCTGGTCTACGAGCGCACTATATTTCAGGCTATCTCGTTTGAAATTATGCAACTTAAAATATTATTTGCGATAAAAACGAGTTTGCATGCACACTACATGCTATTTACAGAGCAGCGTAAGTACATTTTTAAGCGAACTTGAGAATGCCCTACGAATGTCGAGTAAAGAAGAGTCCGAAGTTATAATTGGGGTCATTAATATCAATGCACTCAATGTAGATGACGATGTCACCTCGTACTTAGATATGGTAACCTCATTCGGAATAGAAGAAATAATCACAGACTGCATGATGCAGCCACTGTATAATGCAATATCACAGACCACTCACTGTTCATTGATTTTTGGGGTGTCTAAAAAAACGAATAAAAGAAGCTGAAAAATTGTTATAACCCCTCAAACGTCTTAGACACCAAAAAAATTAGTGAAAAGATTTGTAAAGAAAATTGGAATGATGCTCTTTTATCGGATAACGTAGAGGAATTGTATGAAAATACACAATCGAAATTTAAAAAAATCTGTAAAGAATAAAACAAAAAAATAAAAAACGATTGGATGTCAAAAGATTTAAAGGCGTTATGCGATAAAAGAGATCACCTGTACCGCGAGTGGAAATTAAGACCTAATGATAGTCGAGCTGAAGCCCAGTATAAAAGCTTTAGAAATTATGTCAATAAGCAGATACATAGAACAAGAAATACGTACTACCTGAATAAATTTAGCGGGTGCAAATATGATATCAAGAAAACCTTTCAGGTAGTAAACGAAATAATTGGCAAAAAAGCCATAATGTCGACGACTCTATTATTAGGAATTTTAAAAACACCATTGTGAGCAATATTTGTGATTCTTTTGCGAAAACATTTGATGATGGGGTAAAAAGTGCTATTCATATCTGTGATAATAGAACAATAAGTCCAGTAGACTATAAAATTTCGAACTCGATGTACGTGGAGGATCACTAACCTCCTCCACGAAATTTATTGTTTAATTAATAGACTAGACGACTGTAAAAGCCCTGGATTTGACGGCATTAGACCAATAGACCTAAAGCAAAATGTAACTGTACTGACCCCAGTGATAACGAAGCTCATCAATCTCAGTTTAACAGTGTTACTCTACCCAAACCCTTAAAAATTTCACTAATACGGTCTATATATAAGTCAGGACCAAAAGCTAACCCAAAAAACTACCGTCCTATAGCAATATTACCTGTTCTAGAAAAAATATTAGAAGAAGCTGTTGTTAGTAGACTGACAACTTTTATTGAAAAGTACAAAATAATTGAAGACAGCCAATATGGTTTCCAAAAACAAAAACATGTCAACCAGCTTCTAGGTAATTTTGCTAAAAAAAATCAACGAAAACCTTGGGAAAAATATGCACAATCTCAATCTCCCTATTTAAGGATTTTACCAAATCATTTGATACGCTAATTCATTCAAAGTTATTGGAACCCTTGGAAAATGCAGGAATAAGAGGAAGAGAGGTGTCGGCCTACCACACCGAAGGTCCGGGTTCGAGCCCTGGTACAGGTTACATCAAAAAGTGGTACAGGTATCAGCAAAAATTCATCTGCTTTGTAGATGCCGTTCGGAGTCGGCGAAAAACCGTAAGTCCCGCCAATTTGTAGGAAAAATTTCAAAGCGGCACACCACAAATTGGAAGAGAAGCTCGGCGCAAAAATCTCCTAGGAGGTTGATGATATAACTGATATATAACATATATATATATGTTTATATGGAGCTTATACTATATAGGGTGAAAATTTGCAATCAGTTGAGCGATGAGATCCCGGTCTCGTATGGCGTGCCCCAAGGCTCTAAACTAGGGCCAATCTATACCTTACTTATGCAAATAACTTAATTAAGCACTTAATTGGCTGTGGCGTCTTCGCGTATGCGGACGGCACTGAAGTTGTAGTGTCACATAAAGATATAGGAGCTGCAACAAGTAAAATGCAACAAAAACTTGACATCTTGCCAACTAGTCTCACGACAACGGTCTATTAATAAACGAGGTAAAACCTAAAGTGACCCATATTAGGCCAACGCATATTCAAACCTCACTCATACATTTAAAGTTCCACAACTTTGACTGCTTACCTCCTAAGACATTTAAGCTATTGCAGCAATTATGCAGTTCTGGTACCGGCATACATGGCATTGTCCGAATCCTATATTAGATACGGCGAGTCAGAACTATGTATATATTAAAAACCTTAGCGAAAAAGAAAAAATTATTCACGCACCAAATATACAGCTATGCAAAGAGCTAGATCTCCCTAACGTTAAATCCATTTTTAAGACCGCAATCCTCAACGAGTTCTATGACGAAAATAAATTCCAAATACTAATTAACAATAATCTCGGAACAAGAAAGCAGAAGCAAAACAGACTTAGAATACCCAAGTTTTTGAATAATTATTCAAAGAATGCTCTGTCCGTTAAGTACCAAATTTCCTCAATGAGCTACCAGTTCATTTACTAAATCTACCTAAAGGACCCCATAGAAAAAATTTAATAAAAAACCACATAAAAAGCTTATTGGTAAAATTTCGGATGTTGTACATATAAGCATTGATAAAATTTTAACGAATCCACTGAAAATATCCTATTATCTTTAATGTTAAGCTACATACGTATTCTATCATACATATCGCTTCCCTGTTTCAACAACTACGCAATTATAAAATATAAAGTTTTGGTGAAGCAAGTTTTTTGTACGCGCATACGTTATGGACGATTGGAACAACTTGGCAAGCGTCTAGCGCGGAAACTATATGTAATACAATTATAAAATTGATACACAGCAAAGATTAGTACTTTTTAAATCTTTTGTGAGCGTTATCTCGAAACTTTAAAATTGACAATTGAGTCGTTGTTTAACCAGGGAAGCAATATACCTATTGTCTTATTTGTTACCAGCAGACAACCCCCAAAGCTTCGCGGGTTAAGTGTAATCTCACTGCATTGTAATTATAATATTATAAATAAAATATGAATGAATGAATGAATTGTAGTGAACAAAGATACCAATCCTAGGCTGCTCAAAGAATTACCAGATTTTTGGCAATTTGTTTTCTAGCCGACCAAGTGCATTTTCTTCCATATACAAATAGGTATTACGCTTATAAATTTGTATGGAAGATAACGCGCATGGTCGGCAACTAAAATGGAAGTCAATGGAATTCACAGATGAATGTGTTCCTTTCCCTAAACGGGGTTTTCAAAATGCTTGCCATAATTTAATTGTTCATTTGCTTCATCATCAGAGCTCGGAATTGTATGCAAGTGCATATTTTTGTTTGACGTCGTAGAGTCTCCGGACCAAGTTCTATACGGGTTATGCGAGTAAGGGATTTATTTTATCGCTTGTATGTTTTACATACATATTTAAACATTTTATACATATTTTCATAAAATTGGAATATTTTTTTCATATTTTTGGCATATTTATTGAATATTTTTTGCATACTTGCATAATTGTGACTCTTTCGTTTAGAACTGAATTCGGCCTTTGACTTTGGCTATTTTGTAGGCAGGGTATTTATTATTTTTATTCACTAAGAACTAAGTATATGTAACTGTATACTTGCATAGTTGAGACAAACAAAGCTCATAACGACTGTTTGTATGCTTGACACCTTACCACCTCGCTTCTCGAGAGGCGGCAAAAGAATCGCTCTCTGTGAAGCGCTGCGCGAAGGTGCATTGCTCTTACCGAGAAGCTATTCTGTAAGGCATTCTGAAGGGAAGCGCTTGACAATTTTCCAACTGGGTGCAGAAACTGGAAAGTGTTGCGTCATTTGTTGCAATTTTCATTTTAAGTTAAATTTTTGTATTTATAAAAATTAATATATTAGCGATGCCGTATGCCTTAGGGCGAGGTGTTTATACACTTGCGCTTGAGATGAACTCCTTCTGTAAGCCATTCCTCGGAAGCGATGCGGTAAAGCCTTAGAATGAGGCGTGTATGAAGGGCTTGAAGCGAACTTCTTGTATAATCCATTGCTTCAGAAGCGAAAAGGGGAGGCCTTGCATCGTGTCCCGTTTCATACAAAAAATAATTAACAAAAGAATCGAAGTGGTAAGGCCTCTTGGCGCCGGAGAAGAGCTGCTGTAATTGATTATTTCTCCTTTCTTTTCCAACTGGGATTATAGTGTGTGTGACTGAGACATCATCACCCCACTTGCTTTGTTACTCACAGCTAAAACACTTTGATAGCGAATGCGTTGCTCGCTTTGTCAACTGTTTCGTTCTTAAATTATGGCCAAATGGTCAGAACTCAGAAAAAGTGTTATTACCAATATGCACAAAGGTAATGATGTGCAACTCGATGGTTGATCTACGGATATGATGCCTCCCACCTCTCATTACCCATCTTCTCTTTCCTTTCGGAAGGAGGGATGACATGACCTAGAAGGTTGCACTGGTCATACCAAATCGCTCCCACGACAGTCGGGCAGTACCGCAAGGGAGTACCGGAGCGTACCGGATTCATATCCGGCCAAGGACTCCCCAAAACCTTCGGGGAGTGATTTTGTTGTTAAAACAACAACAACGACGCAGCTCAGTACATGATTAAGGCAGGAAAGTACCTCCATGTGTTTTACAAAAACCTTGAACATTTAACATGCCTAGCTCGCGGACTTCACCATGTTGCTGAAAAAATACTCTCGATTTTTCCAAAAGTTAACGACTTCATATCAGAAGTAAAAAAAGTATTTTGGAAATCACCTTCCCGAATGTCTGTTTATCAAGAAGTTATGGGTAATGTCCCTTTACCGCCAAGGCCAGTTATTACCAGGTGGGGCTATATCTATACTATTATATAAAATTCAAACTCGAAATTTTGTTAGAGCTAAACAGCCGATCCACTGGCCCGATTTTTTACTTTAAAATTTTAAAATATCATAATCTAGCCAGCAATGGACCATAGATACTTATTTTTAAATAAAAATTTTATCAAACACTTTTTTAATTGAAATAAATTTTGTATGAAAACCCATCTATGCTTGGACGCTTTACCATTCAGTCGTTTGTGCTTAGAGAGTATCAACAGACCACTTATTGCTCTATTTTCGAATTCAGCTAGCACAGCTACAAAAATATGAGCGCCACTGCATAACAATGTAGTGTGGCACACAGGCATTCGCAGACCCTCAACGCAATTACTTCATGATACTCAATTCGACTATATGCACGCATATGGAGTGTTTTTATTGTAGCTACGGAGTCGAATGCCAAGTGGAATTTTTAGTTACACGGGAAGGTACATTATATCATACTAATAATAAATAATGTTTGTTACGTTTTCAAGCGAAAATAATGAACCTAGCAGTATGAAACTTTGTACACATATTCTCTGTGATCTTGAAGGGTTTACAGATATGATATTTTTCCGATAAATTAATCAATAACAGAGTTATCGGCGAAAATAAGGTTGCCCTAAAACCTCAAAATTTGCATGCAATATGGGTATCAAACGAATGAGGAAGTCCCCAGGTTTCATTAGGACTTTGATATATTTCGATCATTTTATCGGTAACTGAGATCGAAAAACTGTGTTTGCCCAAAAACCTCAAAATTATCCTACAATATTGGTACCAAACCAGAGAGGAACCCCCAGGTTTCCCTTAGACTCCGATATATTTCAATAAATTTATCGATAACTAAGTTATCGGTCAAAATTGTGTCTGTATATTGGAAATTTTTTAGAAAAAATGACTGGGGATGACTTGGGGAATGTTTAGGCACAGCTAAAGAGTCAAATGGAAAGGAGATGACAAAATGTCGAAGTTAGACTATTAAAAAACGCCTTTACTTTAAACGGAAAATATTGTGGGAAAAAAAATATTGTTCTGAACATTCTCCGCCTGTAAGTTGTCTTCTCAAGTGAGGGTATCACAATTTAATGAACTACCTACTCACATCCCGAGCAACGCCGGGTACCCTGCTAGTCTTATAAATAAAAATGAATGTGTGTCTGTGTGTCCTTTATGGGCGTCCAAAGTACTCAACCGATGTTTATGAAATTTTCACAGTATATTCTTGGGATCATGGGTTAAAGCATAGGCTATATTAATTTTTGGAAAAGTAGGCGGTGCCACGCCCCCAGGCTATATAAAAGTACAATTCTTCATAACTCTGAACATATTTGGTCTAAATTAATGATTTTTGGATATTTGTGTCCTTTGGTCAAGATTTATGTAATTTTGGAAAAGTGGGCGGTGCCACGCCCACATTTTTTGTGTTTTGTTTGTACTTCAATAATGTCCAAAGTTTATGGTCGATCTCTTTTAAACTTTTAAGATTGGTGCAGAAGATTGTTGTGTACGATTTAGACTATATCAATTTTTGGAAAAGTAGGCGGTGCCACGCCCCCAGGCTATATAAAATTTAAATTTTTCATAACTCTGGACATATTGGCTCTAAATTAAAGATGTTTGGATATGTGTGTCCTTTAGTCAAGATGGATATAATTTGGGAAAAGTGGGCGGTCCCACGCCCACATTTTTTGTGTTTTGTTTGTACTTCAATAAGTTCTAAGTTTATGGTCGATTTTTCTAAATTTCCAGATTGGTTCAGAAGATTATAGAAAATTTAACTCATCATAACTTTGAAAATTTTTGGTCTGAACTAATGATTTTTGGATATGTGTGTCCCTTGGTCAAGAATTATATAATTTGGGAAATGTGGGCGGTGCCACGCCCACATTTTTTGTATTCAAAGCTTTGTTTTCACTTCAATAATGTCCAAAGTTTATGGTTGATCTGTTTGAAACTTTCCAATACGTTTAAATCTTCGTTGGGTACGACATACATAGGCTACATTTGTAAATTCTTTGGAAAAGTGGGCAGTTCCAAGACCACAAGCTAAGTAATATATCAATTCGTTATAGCCCTGAATGTATTTGCTTTAGTGACATTTTAACGTTCTTAAATCTTAATCAAAGCACTTAATTTTTTTTGTTTGTTATTTCCGTTCATACATATCCAGAGTATTATAGGTAGATATAGGACATAATTAAATAAGTACTAACTATACATCTGCTCAGCAGCGCATAATGGTTTTTGTCATACCCATTGAGTTCAAAAGATCCGTTTTTTGAGTTGGACAACAAAAAAATTTATTTGTTTATACCAAAGACTTTAAAGCCAGAAACATTGTATATCCTAAAGCACTGCAATAAATGAAATGTTAAAAATTAATTGAAAAATATTTGAAAATGTATTTCTAGGGAAGTCACTGGTCAGGCAGAACAACGTCTGCCGGGTCTGCTAGTGTATATATATATATAAATATTAGAGCCTTTCGATTTTTTTTGCATCAGGGGCACATGGCGATTATGATTATTTGGATCATTTCAAGTACTTTTGCCGAAGAAACTATAGGTCTAACATGAATTTCGAGCTAGCAGTTTTTTCGATAAACTTTTTTTTTTCAAAAAGTGATTCACTTGTTTCAAAACCGTGTTGAAAATTAGCAAAAATCATTCTCTATATGTATCTGGGGGGTTTTGGGGTCGGTAAATCCATTTCCGGTATTTATTTTTTCCGCCAGAGGGCGCTTCCGTCCTTTTTTTGGATTGTAACATTTTTTTTCCGAAAATCAACACCAATGTTCCGAAAATCTATGACATTTGATTTTGCGTTCTTGATAAATTGGCCAGAAAAAAATGTTTTTTTCCAAAAAAAAAATGGAATTTTGCGTCAAAAAACAGTTGTGTTTTATTCAAAGCTAATTTTAAGTCGATTCTAGTTTTCTTTCTTGTTTGGGATAGGTGATTTTACGTGGCTTGTTATAAAGATTAATTAACAGTTTTATCTAACGTTATAATCCAGTTGTGTTTTATTGAAATTAAGAAATATACATCAAACCAAAATAACTGCCTATTACAAATAATAAATGTTAAAAGGAAAAAAATTATTATTCTTTTCTAGTCCCTTGGAATTCGTTATAGAGAGTTTCGACTGTATATGGGTTCGAATATTACGACTTATTAATGAGTCTTCTTCGCTTTCCAGTCTGGGGAATTTGTTGAAGAGTCCTATACTTTATGAACTTAAGGAAATAGCCAGGATATTAAAAAATCCTCTTGCCAAACATCCATTAATCAGCTTTATTGGGCAAACCATAATTTCGCACCAATTATAATTGGCGATACTAATTTAGATGACAAGCGTCATAGCCTTTCTATTGAAAACTTGAAAAAGATTATAATTATATGTATATTGCAGTAGTAGATATGGCTAGTGAATTCTGTATGCATGTACTATGTAATGTGATTATTAAAATATATAGAAATATATGTATTAAATGTGTATTTATTAATTTTTGGTTTTTACAGATAAGGAAAGGTCATATATGAATATATAATCGAATCACGAAGATATAATCGAAACGTTATTACGTTAAAATCTCAAAACTGGTAATGAAAGTGTTCGAATTCACATCAGGTAGCATAAAACTAGGTAAAACTTTCTAGCTTCAACAATGGTATCATATGCTCAAGCTGCTTGGGGTAAGCTGCTTTAAAAACGAAATGAAAACACTCTTCATATATTCGTTTCTCACAATTTGTGAATATTTTTGACATATTTTTAGCATATTCAAAAAACATACATACATAAAATTCCGAGCTCTGTTCATCAGAATCAATTTTGTTCCATTTCAAATTTCGAATACTGATGAGATATTCAAATGATGTCGCGACATGATATGCAAATCCATGTTGTTTACAAATCTCACTAAATTATTAACCTTCAACTGATGGGGTGAAATGTTTCAACGTATATATAGAGGTGGTAGTAAATTTTACATCATTTTATTTATTTTAATAATATATACATTTTATAATTTAGACTAAAATCATAATTTAGGTAAAAATCGCTAAATAATTATGTGGGGAGATCTAAATTAATTTTAGCTATAGTAATCTAAAAGCAAAATACAAAAGTTTTTATTGTTCCGTAAAAAATGTGTATTTGATTACAACACTCTTAAAATCTTATATATAAAATTCTCGTGTCACAGTTTTTGAAACCATACTCCTCCGAAACGGCTTGACCGATTCTCATGAAGTTTTGTGAGCATATTGAGTAGGTATGAGAATCGACCAACATCTATTTTACAAGACCCTATGCGACCCGTTTTCCGAGATATCGACCAAAATGTGGACCAGGGGTGACCCTAGAAGGTGTTTATACTATATGGGTATCGAATAAAAGGTGTTGATGAGTGTTAAAAAAAAGGTAATTTCCAGGACCCTATGCTGCCCCGTTTACGAGATATCGCCAAAAATGTGGACCAGGTGTGACCCCAGACGGGTTTTCTACAATATGGGTATCGAATAAAAGGCGTTGATGAGTATTTAAAAATGAGGTGATTTTTAAGACCCTATGCGACCCGTTTTCCGAGATATCGACCAAAATGTGGACCAGGGGTGACCCTAGAAGGTGTTTATACTATATGGGTATCGAATAAAAGATGTTGATGAGTGTTTAAAAAAAGGTAATTTCCAGGACCCTATGCTGCCCCGAATACGAGATATCGCCAAAAATGTGGACCAGGTGTGACCCCAGACGGGTTTTCTACAATATGGGTATCGAATAAAAGGCGTTGATGAGTATTTAAAAAAGAGGTGATTCTCAAGACACTGCGCGACCCGTTTTCCGAGATATAGACCAAAATGTGAACCAGGGGTGACCGTAGAAGGTGTTTATACGATATGGGTACCGAATAAAAGGTGTTGATTGGGTGTTTAAAAAGAGGTAATTTTCATTACCCTATGCTACCCCGTTTACGAGATATCACCAAAAATGTGGGCCAGGTGTGACCCCAGACGGGTTTTCTGCAATATGGGCATCAAATAAGAGGCGTTTTAGTAATGTAATCACTTTTCATTACCGGACGATAACTGATCAATCGTTTTTTAATTAGTTATCCTCGCCAGATGTCCACAGGTGTCACTTCTGACCCAGTAAACAGCACGGAGTAGGGATGAGAACGAAGCCGGTCTCCTGTTTCTCTCACACAATAAGAATTCTCTCACTCCCTACACAGCTGCAAGCCATGTTGTTTATGCATCAAGTGTAGTAAGGTTGACAATTATTATTTTGCTATCTCAGTGTAACTCTCATATTAACTATTAATCATTGCTATTCTATCAATAATAATAAAATTATCATCAATAATAATAAAATGATAAATTTTAAGTGTATTTTGCACGATTAATTAATCAAGTGATTTTTATAACCTAAAAAGTACTCAACACGTGGCATCCAATAACAACGGATTTTGTGTTGTAAGTACACTTTTTTTTATTTATATCGAAAATGTCATACAAGATTCGGTGGAATTTAATCTATGTATATAAAAAGGATGTGTGTATGTATGTTATAGACTCCGGAACTACCACGTCGATTTTGTTCATATTTACAGGATAGCTCAGTAGGAATCCGGAGAGTGTTTATGTAAAGTTTTATTCCGGGAAGTGGACCAATAACCGAAATATTCCAAACTTTTTTATTTATACTACGATTTTCTTCAAATTTGGTACAAGGGTACCACTTTACTTTGTTAAAATATGGGATAACTTTTTACCGGGAAGTGGACCAGGGACCGAATTATTCCAAACTTTTTTATTTATCTTGCGATTTTTTCCCTAAATTTGGGCAGAACAACGTCTGCCGGGTCCTTCTAGTGTGCATATATAAATAAGTCAAAAAAACGTAAAGATAAATTAAATGGCATTTTTTCATAGCCCAATAGATATATAAACATTTTTATACAATAATACACGCTTTGGGTATTCAATACTTAAAAAAAATAATAATCACTGTTTGGTTAAATTGTTATGTCACTCGTCATATTCATTATTAGTACACTTAATTAATACCCAAGCGTTTGCTACAGACCATACACATTGGTTCTTTACATTCTAGGCACGTGTGTGTTGTTTTTCTTTTTTATTTATTAGGACAAATGTAACATAATTTGCTCGACTTAGGTTTTTCCTTAGGCTTTTCCATTACAGGCTCTGGAACAGAATCAGAACCCAATATCGTATGAATATTATCCCGTAAAGAGCGAGTTATCCTTTTGTTGTGTTCTCGTATTTGTAGATGTGTGTCTAAGCTTTAGAGAAGGCGAGTTGTTTTTTAAATTATTATTTTTTATTTTATGTATTATTTGGCTCAGGTGCTATGCGACCGTTTTGTTCAAATTGTATTTATTCATCTGGCTCAGGTTCTGACGACCATGTTTGCCTAAATGTAAAAATTGTTGTTCTTTAGAGAACGGGAGGTGCGGGACACCTGTGACACCCTGAATGTATTTATTGGTGGCGAGCACTGTTGGTTCTGAGGCATGGCGTGATTGGCTTCCTCATTTTCGCTTGAAAAAAACCACCGTTTGGCTCAGGCCTAGGCGACCGTCTTGCTTAAAAGGTATTTATTAAATCATTTCGCTCAGGTTCTGGTGACCGTGTTGCGCAAATGTTAAAAACATTTTGTTCTTAATAGAACGGGAGGTGCGGGACACCTGTGATGCCCTAAATGTATTTGTTTGTGGGTTGGCTCTGAGGCATGGCGCGAGATTGGCTTCCTCATTTTCCTTATGAAAAACCACCCTTTGGCTCAGGCTTAGGCCACCGTCTTGCCCAAAAGGTATTTATTAAATCATTTGGCTCAGGATCTGATGACCGTGTTGCGCAAATGTTAAAAACATTTTGTTCTTTATAGAACGGGAGGTGCGGGACACCTGTGACACCCTAAATGTATTTGTTGGTGGCGAGCACTGTTGGTTCTGAGGCATGGCGCTTGATTGGCTTCCTCATTTTCGTTATGAAAAACCACCTTTTGGCTCAGGCCTAGGCGACCGTCTTGCTCAAAAGGTATTTATGCATTTGGCTCAGGTTCTGACGACCGTGTTGCTCAAATGTTCAAAATTGTTTGTTGGAGAACGAGAGTGTATGTATGTGTTATTGGTGGCGAGCACTGTTGGCTCTGAGGCAAGGCGCGATTGGCTTCCTCATTGTATCGACGACCTCGTAATCAAATTCGCTTGCATCATCATACATTTCGTCATCGTACACCTCATCATCTTCCAATAGTCTCGTAATATCTTCTCTGGTCATATTTTTTTAACTTGCCATTTTTTACTTATAGTTGGAGTTAATTTTTGAAAGATTATTGGTAAACATTTTTTGTAAATTAAAATATAACGCTAACGTAGAGGTGTAGTAATTTTTTTTCCATGAATTACTTACGTTAACTAAGGTGTGGTAGTAAAAAATGTTCTATGCAAATATTACACTTATTATGACGTGTGGTAAATTGTACACCGACGGTCTAATTTCTCCGCGTTACTCTTCTTTGCCACAAGCGAAACAACACTGATGATAAAAGCGTGCTAAACTATGAGGGTACTGAGAATAAGAAGTTATGAGAGCAAGTTAAAGGTTAACTACTACATTTTTAAAACTATCCGTGTCTAATCCATGACTAATCGTTACAAAATTTAATTTCGCTAGGGAGAGGGTCATAATTATTTTAATTCGCACGAATTACCACGGATATTGCGCAAGGAACATTGGAGCCTGTCTATGCTAAAAGTTCCGGACGGTCTACCAAACCACAAATTAAATCATATATAAATGTCAAAGTTTAAATAGAACGTCAGAGACTTCATGCTTAAGACGGCACAGCAGGCATTGGAAGATGATAATGGTTCAATGAATTGAATCGGCTGAAGAGGAAATGGAATGAAATTTTTTTGTAATATTTAAATTTTAAGCAGATAAACAGAATAAATCGGATTTTAAATTATAGATGCATATTCTGGTTTGAACACGTTAAACTATTATATAACATTTTTATAGCGTACGGATATTGCGTATGACAGCAAAAAAGTCATCTTAGTAGTCGTTGGGTAAATTGAAACTAACATGATTTTCAAAACCAAAAACTGAGTCAAACATACTCTAAGATCAACAAACTCAGTAATAGTAGAAAAGTGGTCCACCTCAAACAGAGCGGAACGCTCATAACTATGAGCCCTATTGGAGTCCTAAATATGTGAGAAATTATAATAATAAAAAACATATTTACAACTCATATATGTTGGAAATTATGAGCCGTGTTTATATTGTTTATTCTTTACAAATCAACATCGGGAAAATTTTGTTTACTTCATGTGCTGTTCACGGTGAACCTGTATTTTGTATTTTGCATTCACCGCGCATTTCAGCATTTAGCCCAAAATGCAGTATTTATTTTCTCATTTACCATACAAAACTTAACACTTAAATGGATCTTAAGGAACCTTTATTTTTGCATTAGCGTTATAAATGCTATATTGGTATTTTACTCTTGGCATTCTCTTATTTTCTGTGATTCGTAAACATTCAGAAAATTAATTTTTAGAGCAACCTTTTATTAATAATTTGAGGAGGTCTCCCCTATTACTCAAATATTAGTAAAATCGGAGCACAGAGTGTATAAATTTCTGTTATACATAGATATCTAGAAAGAGTATAAAATTTTTCCGTTTTTCCAAGAGGAATGGCAAAGTCTTATTCATTGCCTAAAGTCCAAAAATGCATTTTAAGTTCAGCATGAACATCACATTAAATGAAAACAATCACATCAAATGAACAAAATGTTTAGAAGGCAAAAAACCCAGCGTATTGTTAGCTCAATAGTTAGCAATGCGTGCAAAAATTTCTCTGATGAGTGAAGCTAGCTCCTTCCAAAATGGATCTATAGGAAAAGCTATGGAGTTTGTCTCTAAACTTTTCCTGTTCAATTCAACAAAAACTTTTAATAATTAATTACAAAAATTATTAAAAAAAAACCCAAAACAACAATACTTTTTCGGTGCAGAAAAAATTATTAGTAGGTCTCAAGCTCATACCGAACCGGGATACTTGAAATATAAAGGCTTTAAAACACCAGCAAATTGTTGGTAGAAAATCTCGAAAACATTTTTTGTTTTCACATTGTCTTTCGAAAATGTAAAAGCTGCTGGCCTGCAACAATATGAAGGTGTAAGCTTAGTAAAAGTTTTCTCTTTGTATGTCCTCTTTATACAGAACTTTTTTTTGTATTGTCCTATATATAATACGCATCTTTGTGCAGATAATAACGGGTAGCATTTCAAAGATTTCTTCTTAAGTATTGTTTGCTTCTCTTTGCGTCAAAAATGCTTAGTTAACGGACCAATTATTTAGCTGCCATGAAATAGTATACATTGCTTGAGGCTAATAAAAACCCAAACCCTCCTAAAAAACTCTTTTTCGGAGTCCATTAAGTAAATATCAGATCAGTAAGATCCTATTGCCAGTGATCCATGGATCCTGGACTCAAATAATGTCTATGAACAGGGCTAAGACCGTAAAATTTTGCACAGTTTGTGAATATTTTAAATAAGGATCGTACAATAAAATCTCTGTGTACTCCCCACAAGGTTTCTCGGACTTGCATTATAACACTTTGATGATAATTCTAGGTGAGATATGTGACGACTAGGCAGGGCGTTGCCCATCGTTAATACAAAACAACATGGCTTATTACTAAAAGCGCCATACCATATGCATACATTTATCTACTTTATGCCGGTTTAAAAGCTTTTATTTTAGTAAAACTAGCAGACCCGGCAGACGTTGTTCTGCCTGACCAGTGACTTCCCTAGAAATACATTTTCAAATATTTTGCTTTAACTTTTAACATTCCATTTATTGCAGTGCTTTAGGATATACAACTCTCTAAACCAGAACAACTACAGACGAATTCTTTACAGTTTTTTCTCCAGTAACGACTCTTAAATTGACCATCTCAAATGTTTTCGATGCTTTTCTATTTATGACCTTAATCTCCCATCTTCTCTATTTCTTTTCTTATACTGTTTTTATAATTATTTCTTTTTTATATTTTCCACTTATAATATTTTATTGTACACTTTTAGTTGAATAAGTATAGTTAAAATATCAATTTATTAAAGATGTCATAATGTTAAAAATGGTATAATTGTTAAAATGTTAAAAATGTTAGTTTGTTAGTTGTACGATAAAAGATCTCATTATCTTAATGTACTAATAACAGTTTCTTAAATAAATACAAATACAAATACAAATACAATGTTTCTGGCTTTAAAGTCTTTGGTATAATCAAATAAATTTTTTGGATGTCCAACTCAAAAAACGGATCTTTTTTACTCAATGGGTATGACATACTGGTTGTATGCGCTGCTGAGCAGATGTATAGTTAGTACTTATTTAATTATATCCTATATCTACCTATAATACTCTGGATATGTATGAACGGCAATAACAAACAAAAAAAATTAAGTGCTTTGATCAAGACTTAAGAATGTTAAAATGTCACTAAAGCAAATACATTCAGGGATATAACGAATTGAAATATTACTTAGCTTGTGGTCCTGGAACTGCCCACTTTTCCAAAGAATTTACAAATGTAGCCTATGTATGTCGTACCCAACGAAGATTTTAACGTATTGGAAAAGTTTAAAACAGATCAACCATAAACTTTGGACATTATTGAAGTACAAACAAAGCACTGAATACAAAAAATGTGGGCGTGGCACGGCCCACATTTCCCAAATTATATAATTCTTGACCAAGGGACACACATATCCAAAAATCATTAGTTTAGACCAAAAATATTCAAAGTTATGATGATTTAAATTTTATATAACCTGGGGGCGTGGCACAACAATCTTCTGAACCAATCTGGAAATTTAGAGAAGATCGACCATAAACTTTGAACTTATTGAAGTAAAAACAAAACACAAAAAATGTGGGCGTGGGACCGCCCACTTTACCCAAATTATATCCATCTTGACTAAAGGACACACATATCCAAAAATCTTTAATTTAGACCTAATATCTTCAGAGTTATGAAGAATTTAAATTTTATATAGCCTGGGGGCGTGGCACTGGCTACTTTTCCAAAAATTCATATAGCCTGAATCGTACACAACAATTTTCTTAACCAATCTTGAAAGTTTAAAAGAGATCGACCATAAACTTTGGACATTATTGAAGTACAAACAAAACACAAAAAATGTGGGCGTGGCACCGCCCACTTTTCCAAAATTATATACATCTTGACTAAAGGACACACATATCCAAAAATCCTTAATTTAGACCCAATATGTTCAGAGTTATGAAGAATTTAAATTTTATATAGCCTGGGGGCGTGGCACCGCCTACTTTTCCAAAAATTGATATAGCCTAAATCGTCCACAACAATCTTCTGAATCAATCTTGAAAGTTTAAAAGAGATCGACCATAAACTTTGGACATTATTGAAGTACAAACAAAACACAAAAAATGTGGGCGTGGCACCGCCCACTTTTCCAAAATTACATAAATCTTGACCAAAGGACACACATATCCAACAATCATTAATTTAGACCAAATATGTTCAGAGTTATGAAGAATTG
Source organism: Sphenella marginata (assembly GCA_951509765.1). Classification (NCBI taxonomy): domain Eukaryota; kingdom Metazoa; phylum Arthropoda; class Insecta; order Diptera; family Tephritidae; genus Sphenella; species Sphenella marginata. The sequence continues at coordinate 33,224,845 of OX608083.1, read as the reverse complement.
TAGTTTTATATAGCCTGGGGGGTGGCACCGCCCACTTTTCCAAAAATTAATATAGCCTATGCTTTAACCCATGATCTCAAGAATATACTGTGAAAATTTCATAAAAATCGGTTGAGTACTTTGGACGCCCATAAAGGACACACAGACACACAGACACACATTCATTTTTATTTATAAGACTAGGCATACAAATATTGATAATATGAAACATGTTTTATTTACCATTTGACTGTAGGCTCAGGCATTGCATAAATATCTGTTTCTAAGCTCAGTGTACCGTTAGCTTGTACCTCAATATCCTTCAGAGGCTTCCTAATTTTTGGTTTACCTATAAATTTATAAATTTAGTAATAATTTGGCATTAACTTATTTGATAATTACAGTTAACAGTTACAATGCATTCGTTTTCTAATTTGCCATAGTCGTTCATAATTTTGCAGCAGTATGTGCCGTGCATAGAAGTGTTAACATCTTTGAGTACCAATTTATATACATTGTTTTCCTCAATACGACGAAATTCTTTTCTTTTTTCGTCTATTTCTATACCATCGATGTACCATTGAAGTTTAGGTGGAGGATATGCATTGATTCGAACTTCTAGCTCTACATTGCTGTCGCCTTCTGTGATAGTAATGTTAGAGAGCTTTTTAGTTAACTCTGGAGTGCACTTAATTAGCAGATTTGATGCGCTCGATGCTGAGCCATGTTCATTTTCAGCCTTCACTGTATATGTTGCCGAATCAACACGTGTTACTTCTTTTATTTTGAGTGTATATTCATTTCCATCGACTGATGTACAATATTTTGTGTTGTTAATATTTATCTCATTGCCATCTTGATACCACCGTACCGTAGCTTCTGGAAATGCATCTATTTTAACACTCATTATAACAGTCTCCTTTTCGCCATATACATATTCTTCTTCTAAATGCTTTACAATAATTGGCTTCGATTTGACTACGCATTCCCAGTATTCGGCTGATTGGCTTAAATCATTAGTGGCTCGGATTGAATAGTTTCCACTTTGCTGCAATTCTATACTAGAAATTTCTAACACAACATTTTCTGTACTTTTGCCGATTGAAGTACTAGTAAGTTTGACGTTTTTGTTATGAGTAATATCTTTGCCGTTATTAGTAATATTGATAAGAGGTTTCGGAAAACCTTCGACTTCCATCTCAACTCTAACGGTTGCACCAGCAAAACATGATACATCACTTATTTTTTTGATTTTGGGTCCAGCTGCAAAAAAAACATTGAAATTCGTCGTATTAAAATTTTATTATTATAAAAAAAATCATACTTATATATAAATGTGAAAGTAACAATGTTTGTTACGTTTTCACGCGAGAACTAATGCACCTAGCAGTCTGAAACTTTGTACACATATTCTCTGTGACCTGGAAGGGTTTACGGACATGATTTTTTTTCGATAAATTAATCGATAACAGATTTATCGGCGAAAATAAGGTTGCCCTAAAACCTCAAAATTTACAGGAATAACGTATGTATACAACGAAAGAGGAAGTCCGAAGTGTAACTTAGACTTTGATATATTTCGGTAATTTTATCGATAACTGAGTTATCGGAAAACTGTGTTTGGTCAAAAACCTCAAAATTACCTTACAATATTAGTATCAAACGAAAGGGGAAGTCCCCAGGTTTCACTTCAACTCCGATATATTTCGATAAGTTTATCTATAGCTGAGTTATCGGTCAAAATGTGATGCCCCAAAACCTTAAAATTTCCCTACAATATTGTTATCAAACGAAAGAGGAAGTCCCCTGGTTTCACTTAGACTTCGATATATTTCGATATATTTATCGATAAATGAGCCACAGCTTTCATTTATACTTTTCGATATGGCGGTTTATCTATGTATACTATAATAAAACTCTAGTTGTGTCTGTATATTGGAAATTTCTTTAAAAAAATTACTGGAGAGCCTATGTCATAGATTTGTTTCTGAAGAATTTTAAAAATTATTGTTTGTCTGTTTGAACTTAAGGATCTCGGAAACTAAAAAAGTAATCATTAATAAAACTGTAGATAAGCTGTTTCTGCATATTGAACATTTCTTTGAAAAATGACTGGGGATGACTTAGGGAATATTTGGGCACAGCTAAAGAGTCAAATGGAAGAGAGATGACAAAATGTCGAGGTTAGACTATTAAAAACGCCTTGGTTGTCGTAGACATAAACGGGATACAATGTGAGAAAATAAATATTATTCTGAACCTTCTCAGCCCGTAAATTGTCTTCTCAATTGATGGTAGCAGAAATTTATGAACTACTTACATCCCGAGCAACGCCGAACGTGACCTTTTTAGTTGAGGTGTTTCGATTTAATAGATAACATTATTTTTCGTAAAAGAAGTTATTTCAACTCACAAAAGAAGTAATTTCAACTCACACAGCATTCTGATGAATGCATTTGATTATTTTTAGGGAGTAAATACTGAGTCTTAACTAAACTGAATATGTGGTATAATCAAATATGATTCCTTTTGGTGATTAAAAACGTATTATCATCTTGACATCACATTAATATGAAAAAATTGGTAATTAAAAAGTTCATTTTCGATGATAAAATAACTGAATATATTTTGTGGCACCTTTTCGCATTCCCATTTGATTCCTTCTGGAGACTAAATACTTGTGAAATAAAGTTGAATGAAATGGATAGTAAAACATGTTAGCCCTTGAGTGTCAAAAACTTATAACAATGTATTTCGTATGTTATAAAACTATACTCGATTTCAACAATTTTTTTATATCATGAAATTCACAGATATATATACATAGGTATATCTTACTAATATTATACATGCGTGAGTTTGTTTGCAAGTCTTTAATGTCTAAACTACTTAACCGATTTTTACGAAATTTTGGGAACTTATTTTCAAGGGCCACCGACCTGTTTAAAAAAATCGAATTTAAGATGCGATTTTCTTGAAATTCAGTGCCTTGATATACATTTGCCTGTGCTAAAATTAAGAATACTTTATTTCCGGGAAGGGGAAACTACAATAAATATTATAAATGCGTGAGTTTGTTTGCAAGTCTTTAACGTCTAAACTGCTTCACCGATCTTTACAAAAATTAAGCAACTTATTTTCAGGAGCATGGAATAGGTAACAGGTTAATGCGATTCCGAAAAGGTGGACAAGCGGCCGAAAATTCGTATTTCTGATGCGATTGGATTGAAATTCGGTACTTTGTCAAAATTAAGAATCCACACAAGATTTAAAACTAAAGCGCTAAAAAAATATTTAAGCAATAACAACCTAAGTCGACTTAAGAAATTAGACCATTTGAAATTTCTTCTGGCGATTTTTGTAACAAAACTGCATTATAGCTTAGGCAAACATATTGGATTTAGTTGTTTATAAACAAAGTAATGAAAGACCAATGAAAGTCTGTAAAAATGTATCGATGTTGCTAATCAAAATCGCCAGCAATAATTTCAACTGGTCTAATTTCTTAAGTTGACTTAGTCTGTTATTGCTTATGACCACAGATATTAGATCACCCGTAAACCCGGAGTTGTGAATTTATTCACTCCCCGCGCATTTTCGGAAAGCTTGATGAAAAAAATAAGGTATGCATTAAAAAAGGACACCTCCAGTGAGAAAATCCCAGGCCCCCAGGACCTAAAGGCTAAAAATGGGCTAAAACAAGATACTCTAGAAAACTGCTAACAACTCTTTATTAAATTAACCCATGCAAAAAATGCATATAAGTAATATTGTTCAAAACTAAACAGTGAACATTTTTTGGGGAACAATTTTCGACCCATGATGCTTTAGTGTATTTGAATGCAAAGTTTTACTGAAACAATTTTTCTGAAGGCCGGTTTCATGTAATATGAATAAAGTGAATTATATGAGCTTGGCATCACTGAATGGAGAATTGAAAGCACTTTAACCTATGGTACCCATTTTTCGAAAATATAAATTTTTTTAGAACAATAGAAGAAAAACAAAATTTTATATACATATTTTCGTTAACGATCGATTAATTGAAAGCTTGAAAGACTTTGGAAAATTGTGAAAAAATTTTTTTTTCAACTAAGTGAATTACATAGGATTGACATCATTAAATAGAATAAATGCAATTTAACCCAATAAAAAAAAACACTTATAACATAAATTATTAAGTTCGAAGTGACCAATTCACTTCTTGTTATTTTTTCCTATGCTGTTAAATTTTTTTCCAAAAAAAATAGGTCTAAGCACTCAAAAATTGGTCTTTTAAGAGGGTTAAATTCAGGCGCGTATCCGGGAAATATTTTCAAAGGGGGTCCAAATTTTGTTTTCGAAAAAAACCGTTTTGGCTTGAAGATGGAAATTACTTAGATAAAAGTTATTTTTCTTACTACTGCAAGCGCAAACCAAATTTATCAAAACCTAAACTTTGACCTCAGATAAGTATTGATTGAGACGAAGTTTTGCACTTCGAAATATTATGGAAAACGCCTTAAAAATTTTATATGGGAGATGGTTGTGCCTCAGGGAATTTTTATAGGTACATAGGTACATAAAGCTTCGAAAAGGAACTCAAAAAACCGAAAGAAAGAACCTAAATAGCGCTTAGGTATATACACGGTGTCCAAAAAGTTTGAATAAAAAAGTAAAGTCCTTTTAAAACAAAGGATATGTGAAATTCTTATAAATTTTTATTGAAAATAGTTTATGTAACATCAATAAATATTTACAGTAGGTTTTTATTAATTACACCTCCTTTGGATCGCTTAACCAACCTCAATCGCTTTTCAAAAGAACAACAAGCGGCACGCACCATATCCATCGGCATTTCGTCCCATATTTTGTGAATTTTGTGACGTCATTTAACCCCATGCAAAAAAATCCAATGGATTGAGATCTGGACTGCTAGGTGGCTATGCGTCCTTATGCAAAAATCGTCAGCCTTTTAAAAATGCGTTCACAATTAGCTGGCGCTTTGACTCCATCTCAGACAAAAACTTTAATACGACTATCCAAGATTCGAGTTTTTACTAATTTGACAGTCATGGCAACGAGATATGATTACAAAAAAATTAGGGTTTTGAATAAGTTACAATGTATGTATTCGAACTTTTTGGACACCGTGTACATGGCAAATTAAACAAGGTAGAATTGACAAATGAATTATTTTGTTTTTGTAGGAATTCTTACTTCAAAAAAGTATAAACCAACGTATTTACCCTTACTGGCCCACCTTCAATATTTGGGCCCCATACAATTTTCTTATTATAAAGTTAAACCGCATATGCAAAAGTCAAAAAATTATTAATACGAGTATACATAGTTATTTGTAAACTATCTAATAAACTCACTTTTGCCACCAAGGGCTAGTTTGGAGTCTACCTCTTTAAAGACCTTGACCGCAAAGAACAAGCTTGCATATGTACATATATCGCTCATTTGCTGCAACGTCGTCATAACTCAAAAATTTAGATTTTACAGAAAACGCATTTTTAGTTTTTGACTTGATGTATATTTATTAAATTTTATACGAAAATAAGATCAGGGTCCAATTTTGGCACTATTCTAGGGAACTTAACGATGTTGACCACACAAAAGCCAAAGCACAACTGATATAATACGTTGTTACAAATAAGACGCAATAGGATATGTAAATGGTGCAAAAGGCTTCTATCGCGATTCTGCGTGAAATGTTCAAACCTCGGATATAACACTTTGTCAGTTTATCAAACATCTTATTTTCGATATATTAGTGATGTTAACTCAAAATTTGGGTTTTTTGAGCGATATATTAATATATGTAGCAACGATTTGGGCCACTGTTTACGACTATCATCCAGTTCTAAAAAATGTTGGGAGGAGTACCAAAGACTCCTTTCGGCTCAAATGAAAAACGGGCTCCGGGAATAAATATTGTTATCATTTTGAAAGATATTTTCAAAAATCCGACAAACTAATCGGAGCCGTTGTCTATAGTTTTTATGTGGCTTACATCTTGAGTTGCCGACCATTGTCCACGATTTAAAATCCCGTCTTCTTGGTACACAAATTGTTTCATTCGTTTGCAAATATCTTGCAAACTACTCAAAAAAATTGATCTTGGAATCGGATTATTATTTATGGGTACTGGGCGCGTCTCTTGATACCTCTCCCGGCAATTTTTGGACGTGTTTCAGCACTCTATTGCAGTCGTAAACAGATACCACGATTTGTTATTACTTCAATAAAAATAACAAACTGATAAAAATTTGAAATTTTAGAACCGAACGGCTTAACTTTTTTTTTCATTTGACGTTAAAACTCCTACAGAAAAGAGAGAACTGTCAAATCCGCAACTACTTTGTTTAATATAGTTTGGGTGTATAGATACATACATTTCCCACATACTGCATGTGTATACGAAGGGACAATTTCCCACATGTAATAAAATGTATTTTACTTGCTTCAACTTGCATTAAATTACTTTTTTTCTGTATAATATACACAGAGCGAAATGGCCACCTAAAATGCCCAGTAAATTAGAACAAAGTTAAGAGGATTTCTCTTCAGTTTCTCTCCAATAAGAAGGCCATCTTATTATTACTGGATATCTCTTTTTAATAAAACTGTGAAGATAAAACGTTAAACTAAGGTGAAAACCTTTTCAGTATAATTAAGGAGATGACGCGTAGAATTTAGATGAAATCCTTTTCAGTGAAATGTAATACTTCACCTATAAAACTAAGAAAACCTTTTCAATATAATTAAGAAGGTAACCCTTAGAATTAAGAGGAAACGTTTCTTAATAAAATCAAGTAGATAACCTGTAAATCTAAGCAGAAACTCTATTTAATATAAATAAGATGAGAGTATTAATTTTCATTGGGAAATCATCTTAATTTTATACTATTTTCCCCTGAATTGAAATCGATAATTACTGAAAATAAATATAACACGAGTTTTTTTAAACTGTTTTTTTATTTATTAATTCAGCATTAACATAACTATAGCTAGTTTAAATACTTATGTATATAAAATTAAAATTGACTTTACATATTTCCTTGTAATTTTTATAACATAAATAATTGAAAAACTTATAATTCTTATAACTCTGATAGAAAATTAAAGGTATATTTACCAATATTTTTTGGCTCTTATAACTTTAGGACCATTATTTAAAACATAAAAATGTGTTGGCGGACCATCTAAAGAATTAAATTTGATGACAGTGTAATTATGCTTTTCACTCCCAACCAAATATGATTGAAATCTCTCAGAAAAATTAAGATAACTATGACTTTTCACTACAATACTAATATTGTTTTCTCTTATTAAGAAATCGCATATTCCGTAAATAAGAAAACTGTCTTTAGTAACTGAAACAATTTGTCCAATTTTGAAAGTTTTTCCTCGGAAAATAACGGAATCTGTTCTTTTATATGAATTCATATCGGATATATTTAATGATGAAATGTAAATTTCTTTTGTAATAGGACATTGTTCTTTACAAGCAATTTCGGCTTGAAAAAAGTTATTAGTTATAACTGAGTTTGCAAATCTTATAGCTGATTTGATTCCCAGCGATAAAGGAATATTTATTCTGGAAAATTTGAAACTGTAGGAAAATCTTCAGACTTAAGCTTAACTTAATAATACAGTCGACGCATTTCATTAAAGTGGGGCACTTCCACTTAAGCTCGTCGCAAAATATAAAGAATTCTGATATACAGTGTATCCCAAAAGTATGTATGCAGCCCTTTTGCGCAGCTCTCACCATTTTTGGCTTCAACAAATTTATTTTAACAAATTCTTTTTAAGACAGTTTTTCATAATCTAACATATAAACTTTAAATTATATTTTAAAAATATGTGAAAAATTTGCAAAACTTCGACGAATTTTCATGGAAATTTTCTACTTTTTTCTCATATAAAAAAATGACGTTCAATAATGTATATGGAGGAAAATCCTAAAGTCTCGAGGAAAAAAAATTCCTTCCTTCGGACTTAAGACTTACACCTTATTATACTGAAATTGAATGGCCTACAAATCTGCATACTCATGAAAATTCGTCGTAATTTTGCAAATTTTTCACTATGAATTATTGTTTACTGATCTCGAGCTTGTAAAACTTACAAATATGTATAAAAAGAAAGACCGCAAAAAACCAACAACAAAATCATAAATTTTGTTCAATTCTTTTTACAAGGCATGATCCATTAAGCTTAAATGTGTTACAATTTATTTCACTGTCGTGCACATTGATCAACGAAAAATAAAAAAAAGTAGTTACGCACCAAACAAAACACTTTTCTAAAAAAAAAATTTCAATTTTTTTTTCAGTGAACTATTGTTTTTGTCTATGTATTGTAAAAATTTCGACCATATAAAAATTTCTGGGCGCCACTGCATTTGAAAATTAAATGTTCAATATGTATTTTGATTTCGGACTTGCTATTGAATAGTCAGATTATAAAAACAGACCGCTGAAAGCCCCCGAGGGAATTTAGTGAACTACAAGTCAACTATTAGTTAACTATTTTTATATTGATTACAAAAATTTCTATATTTCAATGAAGATGAAAAGGAAATATTTTTAATACTTAGTTTTGCAATTTTTACAAATATCAGATTTTTCGCAGTTGTGAAAATTATTTAGCTTTCGAACACTTTTTGTTTCTTCGGAAAACGGCATTATTAATTGTTTAACAGCTTACTATTCTGAGCTACGAGAAATATCAGAGAAACTGCTACATACTCATGGGACATGAATTCGATTTAACCAGGCCCGTGCGCACGGGGGGTTTTGGGGGTTAAAACCCCCCATGGCCAAATCTAAGTTGCAATGATTTTGCAAAAGTTTTCAAAATACAGTTTATAAATCTTGTATTGAATCTTGACTCATAATTTTTGACAAAATTAGTTAAAATAATTTTACGGAAGAAGAAATTGGTGAAAGTTGCAAAGAATAAGGTTGGCCAATACATAAGTCCGGCACTTTGAAGTGCACTTGGAGCTTTCTGAAATTACAAAGTTGTGTAGCGTATGGACATTTTTTTTTTAATTTTACTGATGAAAACAGTGAGCAGTTTCAATTAACAGAGCGAATGAACTGCAAGGCTCAATTAGAGAGAATTGTGAGAAAATGAACGTTGGAGAGCAGATGAGCGACACCGTTCAAATATTTGAATGTTTTCAAACATTTTCTGAGGTTTTTTTTTATTTCACCTAACAGAAGGTAAAGATCGCATTTTTCATGGACGTTTATCAATAGTCTGGCTTTGGTTTGTTAATCGTCGAGATCTAAAACTGCTCAGCTACAGAGAAAACCTCATCAGCTAAGTAAGGTAGATAAAAAATAGATGACACAATTAATAAATAACTAGTATGTAACTCCCGATAATCGGGTGGGTTTTGTTTTTTAGAAAAAAATTAAAGCAAACTTTAAACGCTAATATCTTATGAACAAATTAACCAATTGAAATTTTTGTAATTTTGTGCAAACATGCTCATGATAAGCTTTCATTTGATACACATTTCATTTATGTACGTATTGTAATTTAGTCAAGCTAAGCGCCTTGTTTTAGAATAATACTATAGAAGATTAGTTGACAGCGAATAGTTATTGTAAAGAATAAAGATAAGAATAAAAGGATATGAAAGAAAATTGTTGATATGTATTTAGGATAGAAAGAATTGACTTTTTTATGCTGCATAGTGAGTCTGAAATATCAAACGTACCAGAATGAGAATTATAATCTTGACACAAACAACGAAAAGGCTAATTTAATTCAAAATTAGTTCGGCACTGTTTCAAGATAAGTGGTTGAAAATGTCTTGATGGACGAGAAGGTACATTGAAGTTCACTTCGCTCAAAAGAAACGGGCTTACGATTGAACCATTTAGTAATTTAGTCATGAAAACAGTTCCAAGCAGTTCCCTCCGACTAGAAAGGCTGTGAAGATTAATTAGTTTTAAGCGACTCGTTTACGATGGCGAATTATACAAGTGAAGATTAGTGAAGATCTCTTAAGGCAAATACTAAAAATTGTTTTTGAACTGATTCTAAGCGATCCACGAGGACCTGGTAACGTGGGTTCCAAATTATACAACCGTCTGACTAATGTAGTAAAGAGTTTGAGTTACATAAATTCTTTAGACCATCGTTTAACAAATGCTAGAACGCCTCTAGCTTTATTGACTGTTAAGTTAATGTGGCAGTTAAAACCGAGTTTTTAGTCCATAGTAACCCCAAGGACAACAAAATCATACATTTGCTCAAGACTATAACTGTTAATTGTATAGGAAGCTGGCTGTGATATTCCTCTCGAAAATTGCCAAATTGATGGACCTTAAAACGAATTTCTTGTGTTTTATTTCAATTCGAAGTTCTATACCCTTAAAAAAAACACCCTATACTTACATTTGTTTAGATTAAGCGGCATATAATTTAAATCGCACCAAGTAACTAGTGTATTTAGATCTGATTGAAGCTTCTTCGAATGACAAAGCTTTACATCGTCGGCATACATTAAAATTTTCGAAAATTATATTACTGTAGAAATATCATTTATAAACAACAAGAACAGAATCGGGCCAAGATGGCTTCCTTGAGGAACTCCTGAGGAGACATAAATAACATCGGATTCACAATTTTTAAACACTACTTTTTGTGCTCTGTCGCTAAGGCAAGAAGAGACCTAGCGATTGAGACCCGGCTGGAAACCCAACTGATCCAGTTTATGAATAAGTAAAGAGTGACACACTTTATCGAAAGCTTTCCTGAAATCAAAGTAAATTCAAGTAAGTTTGTAACGGTGGACTTTCCCTTACCCGTGTTGACAGTCGGAAATCAAGGTAGAGATAGGATTCGTAAGCTGATTGGTAAAAATAGCTTCACACACTTTTGGGATGGCAGAAAGCTTTGCTATGCCACGATAGTTCTCTATAGAAGCCTTGCTTCCGCTTTTATGAAGCGGTAGAAGAAACGACTCTTTCCATGCTTTTGGAAAAACACCACACTTTAGTGACAGATTGAACAAATTGGTAAGGGGTTGGTAAATATTGTTAGCACACTTCTTCAAGAAGCATGTAGGAATCCTATCAGGACCGCATTTAAAAGATTCCTTCAAAGTTTTCAGATAAATAAGAACATCATTGGCGCATATAGTTGGACAATTAATTAAATTGTTCCCATGTAGCTCATAGGGATAATTTAGAAAGTCAGAATTGGTGACGGCAGAATAGTTAGAAGGGAAAAATTGCGCAAAGAAATTATGACCCAAAAGAAATAAAAAACGACCCCAATAAGCTTCAGAAAAACACCAATAAAAGGCTCCGAAAAGAGTCCAAAACCACTCAGAATGGAGCAGACCTTTTAAGTAATGATTATTAATCGTAATGAGTAGTAATTTAAATACTTTGGTTTTAGTTTAGATAATCAATTCTTTTCAAGTACAATTACATTTTATCAATTAGTACTCGAGTACAACTACTTGTAATTGAATAGTAATTGGAATTACCATCAATTACCAAAATTAATTGAAAGGAGTTGAAAGTAGTTGACAAAGTAGTTGAAGTACTTTTGCCAATTACTTTCAATTATTTTCAATTACTTTCAAGTACTTGATACCATTTTTATGTATTTCCAAAAATTTTTGTATTTTTATTTATTTAATTTCATTTTACTATTTGTTTGTTTGCTGGCTTGAGGTCCGTGTTTAATTATTATTATAAAAATAAAAACACATTTGATTTTTCTTCAAAATCGATATATTTCGATTGCTCAACGGCAATCATCTTCAGGATTTTAGCAACTAACAAAAATAAAAGTATTAACAATAAACAATTTTTGGCATTTTACATATAACATAAATGCATACTTTATTAACACGTCTGCCTTGTTTAACGTGGAGTATGGTACTGTTTTTTAGCGAGAAGGTGTTTATAGATGTGTGCTGAATTGTCAACGTCGCTCTTGTAGTTAAGTCGTGTGTTTGTCGGTGTGTTAATGATAAGTACGTAACATTTCCAGTGTGAATCGTTTGTTATAGTGTTGTTCTTGTTGCAGTATTTTAGTCTCATCAAAGTTTGGCGTGTGGCCGCTGTTGGCACAGTGGGCCATGAGTGCTGTTTTTTTTTTTGGTTATTCACTTGATGGCGGAATTTAAAATCTGATTTATGTTGAGAAATTCTCGTTTTAAGCTTGGACTTTGTTTTACCTCTATATATATATTATTGCACGGTTGATCACTATTGCCTTTACATGGTATCTCGTAAACTACGTTATTCTTTTCTATCGTTGGTATTTTCGATTTTGTTTTGTTGAATATACATCCTTTTCAATGTGTTCGAAGGCTTATGGGCAATTTTAGTTGTTTCTTTGTCATAACAGTCAGATTTTGCTAGACGCTCTGATAAATGCGGTACATATGTCACGGACTTAAACATTGTTGGTTTATTGGAGGTTATATCGATCAGGGTACGAAAATAAACAGTACAAAATACTGTACATTTGCTCATCGTGTATCATGTCATTTTGGTTTTGTACATTTTGTTACATTTTCCAAACGTTTGCCTTTTCTTTGTGACAATTCCAACAAATATTTATTTGTACACACAAACGTTTCAAATTGAAACTTTAACTTAAAAAAAATATTGTATTTCACAATTAACTTCAAATTGAAACTTTAACTTAAACAAAATATTGTATTTCACAATTAACTTCAAATTGAAACTTTAACTTAAACAAAATATTGCATTTCACAATTAACTTCGCTCTAAAACTAACTCAAAAATGCCGCGACCGAAAAATAGTATACTGCGCAAACTCTTCGATTTTGATAATGACAAAGCCATATGCAAGTTTGAAAACTGCGGTGGCAAAGCTTTAAATAGCCACGCGGGTAATTTAGAAAGTCATTTGGAAAATTTTCATTTCAAAATATACCAAGACTATTTGGTAAAAAAAAGTAATGGCATAGATGGTGGCGGGGAGGTCAAAATAACTCAAATCGTTAGCAGAGAAAAAATAGAAAATGCCATCGTAGAATTATTTACAAAAAACGGAAGGATTTAAGACTGGCCGAAGATTCCGCCTTTAAAACGCTTGTGCATCCCGTATTAATTACAATCGCAAAGCAGTGCTCCACCGTCTCCTTCGCCGGCGGATGCTTGCAACCGCGGCAGAAGATAATGCGTTCCATCAATGTCCGTGCGCCTCAATAGTGCAACTCCCTAGAATGAATGGCAGCGTCCCCAGCGGGCGAAGTTTTCGTAATCACTATACGCGCACCTGCTTCGTACGCACGCTGTTGTAAATAATTACACGCATGCAACGACCACTCTCTGCCGAAACTGCCCATCCCTGCTCTCAAAGGATGCCTCCACTTGAAATATGCATGCTGAGCTTTACTAAGCGTTATAAGTACGGTCATGTGCAAAAAGAGAAGTCCCTATGTCAATTTGCTGTTATAATCACTACAAATGCATAAGTACATAAAAAATTGTTTGGTTTTGTTTTCTGATTTGCCTGTAATTTTCAAAAAAAGTATTTTATAATTGAAAAGTAAACTGAGCCGTTGGGTTTTGTTTTGTTTTGAATTATGAAAGTAAGAAACAAAACGAAATAGTACTGTACAATATAGTTTATTTTCGTACACTGATATCGATTTTGAAGAAAAATCAAATGTGTTTTTATTTTTATAATAATAATTAAACACGGACCTCAAGCCAGCAAAAATACAAATAGTTAAGGAAGAAAGGTCGCTAAAATTCACAAATTTCATTTTATATAAATAAATCGGAATAATGTAACGCTTATTTTATTTTTTACCAAGTGGTAGCTTTTTTTATGACAGCCTAAATGAACTTTACATATTGTCGAAATGCCTAATGCGCTTTTATAAATGCAGCTTGAACACTACATAACACCGCCAGCTGTTAGAATGTATTTTGCCTAAGCATCAGAGATGTGCCAGTCACACCCTTAATTTGCTTGCGACTACTGACTTCTTGAAAATTTTGAAATCCAACGGAGAGCTTGAATACCAGAACAATATGGTAAATTTCTATTCATTGGTTGATTTTTTTTTGGTTCATGGTTTTTTAAATCATTCAGGTTTTTCAAAAGTGTAACGCTTTGTGGAAGAAGTATTCCTATCCAAAGTCCTCAGAAGTGGTAGTTCGCGTTTTAAGCTGTTCACTTGTAGTCCCCGTAGTAACCCGCTGGAACTCATTATACGATGCGGTTAAAAGGTTATTGCAGCATAAGGAAGAACTGGGACACCTGTGCTGTGAAGTAAATGTGCCGCAAATCCACTCTGGGGACTTGAGGTACCTGGAGTCATACGTTGCGTTAATGGAGACGGTAGCTGCAGGGGCACAAAGAAGTTAAATATGGCTTCCTTATACCGACTCTCATGACGCTGAGCAATAAGCTAATTAAATTTAGCGAAAATAACGAATTCGTTATATTCCGCTCGCTCGTCATAAATTTGGAAAAAAAATTGAGAGAAAGGTTTGAGCCATATTTAATTCTAGCAGCAGAAGCGAATATTGCAGTAGCTACAGCGGTTTTGACTCCAGGTATTAAAAATAAGTGGATCAAAGTATTACAACGCATAAATCCGGCCATGACAGTCGAGCGAGTGAAGAGGATCGTCATTCAGAGCATTACTGATTCTCTTAGTAAGGATAATCTTTCGTTTAATTTTGAAAATAAATTAAAACGAAACGAATATGATGCGTTATTTGACTACGATTCCAGCGGTATGAAGATTCCAAAAATTGCAAATATTGTTTGTAATTTGTTTGTACATTCCTTTACAGATGAAGATAACGTTACTCCGTCAGCTCGGTTAGAGTCAACAGCAGATGTGGCAGCTGCAATATCGAACCAATATTACAGCTATCTGAACGATGAATCCACCGCCGAAGACTCTTTAAACAAATATTGTTATCTGAGGGAGGCGTATATAAAATTTAATACCCCTTTGCCCTCATCCGCGCCTGTTGAGAGGCTGTTTTCCTTTGCGGGTATTACAGCCCCAGAAGACAGTCCATGACTGACTTCTCATTCGAGAAGTTGGTCATTATGAAGGCTAACTATAAATATTGTTCGTAAAAATAAAAATTGAGTTTGAAAAACCTATTAATTATTTATATTTACGTAGTTTATTTTTAAAATAAGCGTTAAATTATTCCGCTTTATTTATATAAAATGAAATTAAATAAATAAAAATACAAAAATTTTTTAAATACATAAATATGGTATCAAGTACTTGAAAGTAATTGAAAATAATTGAAAGTAATTGGCAAAAGCACTTCAACTACTTTGTCAACTACTTTCAACTCCTTTCAATTAATTTTGGTAATTGATGGTAATTCCAATTACTATTCAATTACAAGTAGTTGTACTCGAGTACTAATTGAATCTCAGCTGAAAAGCAATTACTATTTAATTACAAATACTTTATGAAGCAATTGTAATGAGTAGTAATTGTACTCGAAATTTAACAGGTCTGGAATGGAGGAATAAAAGGCTCCGAAAAAGGTTCAGAAAAGCACCAATAAAAGGCTACGCAGTTCATTTAAAAATAGTCAAAAAACGCTTCAAATTCATCGAAATCGGACTCATTTCGGACTCTTTTTTATAACTCCGTTGGAGTTCCCGCGTAGAGCGATTTTTCGCTCCATTTTGGCTCCGAAAGAAGCTCATTTTGGAGAATAAAGTTCTGAGAAATGAGCGTTTTATGGTGGCCCCTGCGGGTTGGGGCTTAGAATATGCCCGCGGTAGGCATACCGGTCGTAAGAGGCGACTAATATGCACAAAGGTAATGATGTGCAACTCGATGGTTGATCTACGGATATGATGCCTCCCACCTCTCATTACCCATCTTCTCTTTCCTTTCGGAAGGAGGGATGACATGACCTAGAAGGTTGCACTGGTCATACCAAATCGCTCCCACGACAGTCGGGCAGTACCGCAAGGGAGTACCGGAGCGTACCGGATTCATATCCGGCCAAGGACTGTTATTTCGACAACACTCCCCAAAACCTTCAGGGAGTGATTTTGTTGTTAAAACAAACAAACAAACAGCGTTTTATGGTCCGAAAGGAGTCTTTTTTGCACTTTTAGTTAGCTGGGATATGCCATCATATCACCAATTCTCTATCAAATACAGAAAAATGTGTACAACCAAAATAATTTTCTTGGGTATAGTTTTAGGTATCAGAGTATGCAGTTTCAGAAAAGTTAAAGAACATTTAAATTTATGCAAATCTAAATTAAAACCGCACCCAAGGCCAATTCCTGCGCACGGCCCTGGATTTAACAATTAATATTTTTTCCTATTGCTATTAGCAATAAACACTATTCGAATAAACGAATAAAAATATTCGTGGCAAACAATTCGAATAGTGTTTATTCGAATTTTTTTATTCGTTTATTCGAATAGTATTATTCGTTTATTCGAATAGTACTATTCGAATATTTGTATTAATAGATTTTTAAAACGATTTAACAGCTTTGATAACATATTTAATAAATGTTATAATATCTATATAAAAAATAAGTTAGTACAAGGTTTGGCCAAATCAACAGGTAAATAATCAATCGAAAATCCCGAAAAAATGGATAAATCTCTCAAACTGGCAGCACAGTCTGTAGGCAGCATTTTGAAAAGCACAAGAATACGTTAGCTCAAATTCATGGCTACCACATTGTATAAAATACAGAGTTATCGTAACGTCAGCTGAGCATCATACAGGGTGGCGCAAAAGTAATCTTCCGATGTTTTTTGGCTGTAATTCAAAAACAAAATGAAAAACTTTGATTCTTCTTGTGGATTATTTTTATTTGGTCTTTTAATTTTTTTTACATCAAGTCGAGAATATGATGTCATGTAAATGGCCCCGCCACAGTTGATTGTCATTTGAGCCCTTTTTATGGCATTTTCCATCACTTTGGGCAAAACTTCCGGCGATAGGTCCTCAAATTCTTGACGGATATTGTCTTTAAGAGTTGCAAGAGTCTGAGGCTTGTTGACATAAACCCGCGACTTCAAAAAGCCCCACAAAAAGAAGTCTGGAGCTGTCAAATCAGGCGATCTTGTTGGCCAGTGCAAATCGCCAAAACGGGAGATTAGGCACCCGGGAAATGCATCCTTCAGCATATCGGTTGGGGCACGTGCATTGTGTGCTGTTGCACCGTCTTGTTGGAACCACATGTTTTCCAATCCCAATTCGTCAAGTTGCGGCAAAAATAACTCGTTGATCAGTAGGCAAATCGCCAAAACGGGAGATTAGGCGCCCGGGAAATGCATCCTTCAGCATATCGGTTGTGGCACGTGCAGTGTGTGCTGTTGCACCGTCTTGTTGGAACCACATGTTTTCCAATCCCAATTCATCAAGTTGCTGCAAAAAGAACTCGTTGACCAGTAGGCGTTGGACGGCCAGGAAATCTGCGACGAAATTCACGTTGTGCCAAAGTCACCGACCGATTATTGGTCAAATAAATAGTCAGCAATATTCCACGTTCTGGAGCAGTGTAGCGGAACATTGTTTATTAACGTGTATTTTGCATGTGTTTACTACACAAATGTCAAAACAGAATTGATTTTAGGGCCCAATCGAAAAATTTATAGCATTTTCTGATAGGAAGATTACTTTTGCGCCACCTTGTACATGTGTCGCAGCCTTACAACGTTACGATACATAACTATCAACAATCTGGCAGCATCGTATTTACATCTTCTATTTTGTTTCTTTACTTTTTATTTTGCTTTGTGGTTGTTTTGATCTACCACAACCTCAACGGCTGTGTATTCATTTTTGAGGTGCTCTTTATCTTCTTCTTTTGTGGCAAGTTCTAGCTTGATCAACCATCCAACATTTATGGTGCCGAAACCCGGGAATTACCATTGTTCCCATATCATACAAGGAGAAGCATACATATAAGCAATAAAGTTACGCATTATTTTACAATCCGTATCCCTTTAACATTTTATTTTTTCTTCTCTCCCCATATCGCCGCATGGCCATCAAGCGAGTTGGTGCATGCCAGTTTTTTACGTGTAATGTTGTATTTGGTGAACCTGGGGATGCGCACCGGCTCTGCGCTATGGCTGTTGATTGGTAAATTCGTTTTTTTGCACTTGTGATTTTATGGCTTCTGTTGCGAAAGGTGTAGAAACAAGGACGCAAATAGAGAAGCAGAAATTGTAGGCGGTAAATGCTTATGCCGTGCACATTACGCTGGCGCAGAGCTGGAAGTGAATTCCCTGAGGTGAGGACCGAGCTAGATCTTAATGAGCAAGATGGACATATGGAACTGCTGATGATAAGTTCCTTGTACAGGTCTGGGTGATGTTTCCATTTGACTGGTTAGTGTAGACTCATTGCGCTGGCGTATCTGAGTGGCGACGTGGTGGCGTCGAATGAGATACACCGCTCGCACTATTCGTGCAACCAGCTGTGTAGCGACAAGGTGGCGTCGAATGAGATACACCACTCGCACGACTATTCTTACCAGTGGGGTGACCTTGCTACCGTCAAATGGGGTGCATCACTTCTGCAATGACTATGGGTACCAGCCAGGGGTGTATGTTTGTTGGTGATGTCATATCGGATACACCGCACCCCCATTTTATGTTAGTACCAAACAGTGAATTGCGCATTGTGAATTGTGCATTGCAATGTGACCGTGGTGTTCAGTGAGATAAGCTGTGGTACCTCCGCTATTTGAATTCCTTTCAAGGACAGTGGCACGGATATCTTACTGGCCGCACGTACATGCACTGTGGCACCTCATGGTTCTGTTTTTGTTTAGGGATAGTCCATGGCCTGGGCCTTTCCATGGGCAGGTAGGCTGCAGCAGGTTCCACGGCTATTGGAATCCATTGCTTTAAATTGTAGTTTGTAGATAGCTCAAACTGATTTTACATTTAAGTATGTACAGTACACCAATGCACAGTAATTGTAGTTTATGTGACAGGGCTGTACGGTGTGAAGAGAAGGCAAATACCTGCGTTTTTCTCTCTCCGAAAGCAATTGAAGATATATACAACTACACCAGACGTAATTGGAGTTATATCAAATTATCATACATAGAATATAATGAGGCGGACCAGTCATCAACATGGACCTCATTCCGACCCAAGCAGCTGTCCATCGCGGAACTTGGCATTGAAGTGTCGAATTTGTATCGTGAGACCAAACAGCGCTTGGCTGCGCTCATGGTGGTAGGCAACCCTAATCATAATCGCCCATTGCCCAAAATATCGGAAATTAAGCTGGGAAAATTTGATGGATACTATACCAAGTGGGTTTCTTGGCGGGCACAGTTTTTAAACAAGGTGCTTGAAACAGAGCTGCCTCCAGGCAGGCCCGACAAGAGGGGGTATGGTGGTGGTATTTTCCCCCGGGCCCGGAGTTTTCGACTAGGGGCCCTTATTTTTCAAGAAATTAAGTGAATAGTTAAATTAGAATTTTTATGAAAGTCGATTAATTTAAACATTTATTTGAAAGTTGTAATAACCGATAAAGCACGTTCATGAGTGCCTGTACAAAAAAAGTTAGGTACATTTGCAAAAACTGGCAAAGCAATGTAATAAGAGCAAGAAATATCGATAAACAGAATATTTCTTATAACATTAATGAAGGATAAAATTACCGAGTCGACTGTAGATGCTAAAAGCGCCGACACCTGTTTGTCACATTCAATAACCAGCTACACTTACTTACGTCCGAATAATTACATCGCTGATTAGTCGATTACGCAACCCTACGAAGGTAACCTGTCAAATTCAAATTGTTATAGTTTCGGTTTGAAAATCGCACCGGCAGTCGCGAATATTAAATGCAAAGAAATTTTCGGGCACTATAACATTTGTTTAGTATATATTATCAGAAATCGTGGAAAAATATTTTTAAAGTTTAAAAATTGATGCAGTATTCGAAACCCACCCTTTTTACCTTGGGCCCGTATTTCCTCTCGGCGGCCCTGCCTCCAGGGTCTAAGATTGACCTTTTGATAAGTCTACAAGGGCGGTATGGAGCTTTTGGCATTCTTAGAAAGGCGCATTTTTGCTATGCGCAACTTAAAGGGAAATAACCATGGCCTTACAGGGGCTCAGTCGACTCACGAGGTAAGAGACATATCGCTGAGAGGGACAATCATATTTCCAAGCGGCCAAGGCCCACCAACGACTTCACTGGTGCCAAACAAACTGCAAACCCACGAAACGCTCTTTAGGCCATAGGACCAGAAAAGAGAGAAGTCAACAACCAGCGCTACATAAGCCGCGCTGCCACGCTGTTACATCGGAAAATGAGCAGACAGCTTGTGAGGTGATCGAATCACCAGACGACGGACTACCAATCATCGGAACGGCCGGGTGCCGTCTTCAGCAAGACAATGGAACATTAATTATGCTTGACTATATTAAAGAGGGCGATATGGTGCCGGCTCCTCCCGCTCCAGAGGATCCAAGCTTATCATACTATATACCTTACCACATCATATCTAAAAAGAAGTTCCGTTTAGTCTTTGATGCTTCCTGCAAAACGTCGTCAGGAGTATCTTTAAACGATCAGCAATTATCAGGCGGCAAGCTTCAGGCCGACTTATATGAGACCCTTTTACTGTTTCGTACTTACCGATTTGCATTAACAGCCGACATAGTTAAGATGTTTCGGCAAGTCAAGATACACCCTGACCATTGGAATTTCCAGCGGATCCTCTTTGGCCTTGAGATCGACCAACCAATCGGTGAATACTTCATCACTCGGGTAATATGGGGTTTCACATCATCGGGATTTAATGCGGTCAGAGCACTAAAGCAATGCGCGGTGGATGAAGCCGATAAATTTCCGATTGCGTGGGCAACCGCGCTAGAAAACTTCCATGTGGAAGATTTCCTGGGTAGTGCAGAGTCCGTTGAGGAGTTGAAAATCTTACACGAGCAGATGACGGCAGAGTGACAGAGTGGTCCGAATCCTGTGGACTGGGTGTCAACCCAAGTAAAACGGAACTGGTCCCCTTCACGAGGAGGTATAGGATTGACGATTTTGTATTGCCCTCTATTGGGGGAGCACCGTTGGTGCTTTCTGAAAAGGTTAAGTACCTGGGGGTCATCCTGGATAGGAAGCTATTCTGGAAGCTGAATGTCGAGGACAAGGCCAAGAAGCCTTCAGACGCTTTGTACTGTTGCAGGGGGGCCATTGGCAAACGATGGGGTCTCTCTCCAAGGGTGGTTTACTGGTTGTATGATATGGCGGTGAAACCAATTATATTTTATGGGGTAGTGGTCTGGTAGAGCGTGCTAGACACGGTGCAGCGAATGGCCATGGTTGGGATTAGTGGGGCCATGCGGACCACTCCTACCCTGGCATTGAATGTTATGCCCAATCTGCACCCTGTTGACCTGGTAGGAAAAATAGGCTAAGCTTGTTCAGTATGGCCATTCCAATATACTATCGAGCTTAGACTTCATCCCTAGCAGGACAGATTACTGTCCACCGACCTCTACTTCCGAGAGGGGTTTTCGACTTACATCCCGCAAGGGATGAGTGGACGGGCGAGGAACCCATCTGGGAGGAGGGGTTGGTGAATCTTGGCTTGATGGTTGTGTGGGGGGGGGGGTGCTTACTCTAAGGAACTTGGGATTAGCTGGAAATTTAGGCTACCTGATCATTGCAGCGTTTTCCAAGGGGAGGTTGCCGCCATGAAGAATGCGGTGGATGGGATGCTGGCCGGCGCATTCGCTGTAAAGGAGTTTAACATCTACATCACTGAGTGCTAGCAACGTTCGATCGAGGACAGTGGGCGACTGTCTGGAATCGCTTGCGGTTGCTGCCGACTTCTTCAAAATAAAAATTATTTGGGTGCCAGGCCACTGTGATATTCCCGGCAATTGCCAGGCGGATCTCTTGGCCAGAGCGGGTACTCTTTAACCGGATGTGCCTGCCTCCAGAACACTGGGTATTCCCCTTACCACCTGTTGTCTGCTTCTGGGCAGGTGGGTTTCGAAACAGTTAAGTAAGCGCTGGGCTGAGACCACCTTATGTCAGGTGTCGAAGTCCTTCTGGCCAGTGGTCGACTCCAGGCGATCAGCGGAATTACTTGGGCTGTCCAAGACACATCTTTCTTCTACCCCGAGCTGCGTGAGCTGCATGGAGGATGACGAGGTGGAATCATCAACTCACTTCATGCTTAGTTGTCCAGCGTTCGCTAGAATCAGGCGCTGGTATCTCGGTTCGGATGTTCTTAGGTCACCGGAGGACGTGTCGAGGATCGATATGTGCCACATCCGGAGCTATATTGTCGCTACGCAGCGATTTGCCAAGCAACCTTAGGTTAATGCCACCGTTAAGATAGTGGCATCACAACGGGTCGTTTAAGTGTCTAAGTGAGCTGTTCCCTAGTGGAATAGCGGCCACCTTACCTAACCCAACCTAACCTAGATGACGGCCATGCAGAAATCCGGCGGGTTCCAGCTTTGAAAGTGGGCAGCCAACAACATCGAATTTGCTGAGACTCTCACGGGCGACGAAACGGTTGTAGTCCAACTTCAGGGCAGATCAGGAATCTTGGGCATGATTTGGGAGCTGAGGTCAGACAACATGTATATCAAGGTGCACGAGTGTCCGGTGGATAGCATTAGACCACTCACCAAGCGATGGACTATTAGCAATGTCGCCCAGTTATATGACCCAACCGGACCGTAACCGGGTTATAGTTGCTGGGATAATTATCATACAGGAGATCTGGAAGCTGAACCTGGGCTGGGACGATGTTTTATCGGACACCATCATGAAGCAGTGGTCATCGTTTCAGAGCAGAGTGATTGGGTTGGCTAACATCCCTGTGCCAAGATAGACGTCATTATCTAAGACATCAGCGATGCAGCTCCACATATTTTCAGACGCGTCGAAGTTGGCGTATGGAGATTGTGCCTATCTCCGTTCAACGCAGCCAGATGGCACAGTAATAATACGTCTGATCACGTTCCGAAATAAAGTCGCCCCAATCAAGACTCAGACTGGAACTAATGGCCGCAGTAATGGGCACAAAGTTAGGCAAACTGGTCACCAAGGCGTTAAAGTTAGGAAAGATTGACACATATTATTGGTGCGACTCCATCATTGTGCTCTACTGGCTAAGGAATAATCCCCAAGCACTTAAACCATTTGTAGCACATCGGGTTGCATCCATCTTGGATTCTTCATCCCTCAACGAGTGGCGGCACTTGCCAGGGGACCAGAATCCTGCTGACATATTGTCAAGAGGTTGTACTGCCTCCCAGTTAAAGTGTTCGACGATATGGTGGAACGGACCATTGTGGCTTCAAGCGGAGGTCGATTCCTGGCCATCTCGCATGCAATGCAGCCTCTCCGTTGACGAAATAAAAACTGACGAAACCGAGTCCACGGTAATACCCCTTTGCGCCTCTACTAACATCGCCTTTGTACCTTCGCAGGAGAATCCAGACATCGGGGGCAACCCACCCCTATTCCAAAGATGTTCTTCGTTGAATAAATTACTTCGGACAACAGCCTTCGTGTTCCAATCCTTACGCAAATTGAATGTTGTCTAAACTTGAGGCCATTGTCACCCCTGAACGACGATCCCAAGGACCTGGAGATTTTGACGCCCGGCCACTTTTTGATCGGAAGACCCTTGATGCATCATCCTCCGGCAGAAAATCTTACAAAGTGCAATGATAACCGGCTTATGTTATGGGGCTAACAACAGAAGTTAATTCAAGCGTTTTGGCGTCGCTGGAAGAACAATTACCTTACCTCACTTTAAAAGCGCACTAAGTGGTACAGGCCCTGCGAGAACATCAAGCCTGGCGACATGGTCGTTCTCTTAGGGGAAAATCGTCCCCCCGCCGTTTGGCCAGTAGGACGAGTCGAGCACGTTTATCCGGGCATGGATGGATTGGTGAGATGTGTAAGCGTCAGAACCTACACAGGCATTAGAGACCGTCCGATCCAGAAACTTTGCGTACTACCAGTTGAACACCATTAAATCATCAGACCCCCGGGAGGGGTTTTTTCGCCTGCCTCTTCTAGGAAGGTTTTTTCCTCTCTCTCGTGCAAAAATGTGGGATCAGTCTTCGCGAACCTTGAACCGTTGGAGGGGGGAGGATGTATAAAATACAGAGTTATCGTAACGTCTGCTGAGCATCATACATGTGTCGAAGCCTTAACAACGTTACGATGCACAACTATCTTTACTTTTTATTTTGCTTTGTGGTTGTTTTGATTTACCACCATTTTTTGTATGTCACAATCAAATGAAATAAACCAAAACAGAACATGCATATTTGAACTTCAACGGATGTGTATTCATTTTTGAGGTGCTCTTTATCTTCTTCTTTTGTGGCAAGTTCTAGCTTGATCAACCATCCAACACACATAATGGTTATTTTTGAGATCAACAGTGTTCGTAAAAAACGACCAAACTCTAAAACAAAACAATGTAGGATAGGAACTTAAGTTGATAATATCTACTAGATATCTATCTATCACATATTGTGCCTACACAGATCCAAAAACGTCACCTATAATCAATAAGATCGACTTCTAAAAAAACTTTTCGGGCGAGGAGAGCTAGGGGGGGAAAAATTGAAGAAAATTTTGCTAGAAAGCCTTCTTAATTTTAGCTTAAGTTTGTTCTAAAATTTCTTGAAAGGGAAACCGGCTGAAAATAAAAAGATAACTTCTTATTTATTAATTTGTTTTTGTAATTTTGTCAAAAAATGCAATTGTAAGAAGAAATCTACTTGTTTTTATGAGAAAACTATTAAAAAGCAAATCAATAACGACATCCTCTTATTTTTACTAGAACCTTATTAAATTTATTAAAAAGAAAAACCTTGTATTTTGAAAGGAGTTCTTATTAATTTGATTATTAACGTCTCAACATGCGTACATATTAATGTATGTATATTGCGTCAGCCAGTTTTACTTGGCGACAGTGATATCTATTCTTTTTATCCCGTTGCTTTGTTGTGAAGTCGCATATCGACAGCCACACTGCAAAACCCCGTAAGTCACTATTTTTCCAAAAATAAGGTTCTGCGCCTTTCCCATAGATCGTGATATTTCGCACATTAAAATTCAGTCAAAATCGGGTTACAACTTCCCGTTTCTTTCCAGTGGTGAAATGAAATAACCGTCGCTCATATACATACGTTATAATTATTACAGTTTTTTCCCTCTCCTGAAAACTTTTTGGTTTTGAACATACAGGGTTTTGCAGTGTGGCTGTCGATATATTGAAAACATGCAATAAGCAAAGAGCATGTATGCAAAGAGCATGTATGAATAAGAGGCACCAACACGTATGTTCGAGCAGAGCTACTCGCTACATTTGCTCGCTGCTTTCTATTAGGGTTTCAAGGGCTCCCTTTTGTGCATTTTCGCAATTTATTCAAAGTGACTTTTTAAATAACAGCTGATCGAATTTTTATTATGAGTAGCTTACTTCATTGAGCTTTTCATTAAGTTGAGTTATTTGCGGCATTGCGTTTTCATGAAGTTGAGGATATTTGCCTATGATTTTTGTGCAAATTGGTCAACTTAATGGAAATAAAATATTAAATATGGCAAATATCAAAATATTGGAATATTTTCATTTTGTTAATTGATAATTGATATTTGAATATATTTTTTATTTTATTTCCATAAAATATGCATGTAAACTTCCACTTTGCTTTGCCGATCATAGCAAAGGTCCTAGGTTCAAGTCCCACCTTAACTTAAACTTAAAATCTTAAAACTACATCAATATCTATTATCCTAAAATTTTATCCAAAAAATAATCAGTCATAATCAGATTTGATAAGAAATATTCATAATTACAAACATTTTGCTAGAACAAAATCTGTATACAAGCATCCATATGTATGATGCGGTCTAACATATGTATGTGCATAATTGTCAAGTCTGCAAGCGAACGCTGCATAGATGAAGGATATATGTGCAAACATTTAAATTTCGCTAAAGCTCAGTCAAATGCTCAAAATTTTCATAGGCATAGCGAAAATTCAATAATGCCACATCTATTATTATCTTTAAGTATATTTTTAGGATGGTCCATCTGAATTGCTTTATATTTATTTTCGTACTATTTATAAGTTCTGCAATTGCTAATATGCGCTTTTGTTTGTTTACTCTTTTTAAAATTTTGTTTTTATGTCTGTTAACAACAGTGCTTTGAATGTTGGCGATAACAGTCTTGCGATGCTGAATGTCATATGCAAACGTCAAAAAGGTTTTAATGTTCGTTACACGTTTGAGTCCTCGCTAGTTGATATTATTTGTGTGTCTGAGACATGGTTTCTCAGTGACTTAAATGACTTTCACTACAACATCAACTCTGTCCCTAGTTTACTTGACTTTTTTATAGTATCAGACTTGTCTGTTGTTTTAAAGTTTGACCAGTTTTCGTTCATTTCTGATCATGATTTAATTTTTTGCGCTCTTGATATATATGTTGACTCTGCTTGCTTGGAACCAGGCTCTTTTAGAGATTACAGAGCAATGAATATTGATTCGCTATTTTTACATCTTTCTTGTATTAACTGGTCTGATTGTTGGCGTTTTACGTCCGTTGATGACAAGCTGGACTACCTTAGCAACAGACTGTTGCATGTTTTTAATACACAGGTACCTATGCGTGTAAGTAGACCCAAATCCTCGAGCTGTCCGTGGTTCAATAGGAAAGTTCTTCTAGCCCTAAAAACCAGAAACAAATTGCGCTCCCGATGGAAAAAGAAGCTCTTTCGAAACTCCCGAAATAATGCCGCCTCTACCATCAGAAGTGCGAAACGCTTATTCTACTCGGCTAAGTTGAATCCTTCTCTCCCTTCTAATATTCTCTGGAAAAATCTTAAAAGTTTACGTGTATATGCCCGTGATGCCTCTGACTGTAATCTAAGTGCTGAGGTGTTGAATGATGTTTTTCTTAATGATTGTTCCTCGACTGTTAGCCAAGCGAACTCTATTGCCGTAAACGCTACTGGCTACGGGCAATGTTGCGACATTTCAACCATGTTGCGACATTTCATCCAAGATTCCTCGACAAAATATTTTTTTTTAGAAGCAAGAATGAATTCTTCTTCTTGCATATTTAGGTCTGCGCGTAGAAAAAGTTTTGTTGTTGGATTTTGTGCGTAAAATGGTTTTTGTTTTTGTAGCGTGATAGCTTGTGGACAGCACATGCATTTAGAGGGGATAGCGCGGTGACGTGAGGGTATGCCGATATTTATGTGTGGCTGTGCGCATACGTATGTATGTACGTACGTTTGTTTGTTGTTTGGACATACATAAATACGTATGCACGAAAATATGTGCGTGCGCGGAAACTTTGCGCATGCATACTACTTGGTGATTTGTATGGGAACATAAATTTGTGCTTTGCCGACCGCAAAATGCATTCGTGACATTTATATGCATATCAACTTTTTTATGTTATTAAACATATCCCTACCTACTTCCTTTATTTATTATTATTAACTTTTTTATTTTATTGAATATATCCTTATCTACTTCCCATATTTATTTTTATATTTAATAATATTTGTATGTATTTCAAATGTTTTAAATTTCATGTTTCAGATTGAATTCCGAAACGCTGTAAAATTAATATTTCGTAGCATTTTTTTATAAACCTGCATACTTATCTAAATGTATAAATGAATGCAATTATAAACCTTAATTTTTTACATTGAAATCAAATTCAAGTAAAGTACTTGATTGACATCATATGCATCCTAACTAGAAAATAACTAAAACGAAAAATGTTTTTAATCAAGGACGGGAGTCATATAAACGCATAGATTTGGGTTGGGAAATCTCAAATTAATATTTAAAAGGTTTTCTCTTAATAACTTTTATTTTTGCATCAAAAACTAAATCCTGTAACATACTTGCATATTTTGGCAAACGAAAGCCGAAATTCACCGCCAGCGCATGAATTGAGTCGCTTAATCAGCTCATTCCGTTTGTTTACTTTTTGCGCTTACTCAATTTCAACTCATAAAATGCAAACTTGACTCAAATAATTTGATACGATTAAGGACAAAGCACAAAGAGGAACTCATGTAACCCTAATAGAAAACATCGAGTAGCATCGAACATACGAGTTAAAATTCTGCCGATTTTTCAAAGAGCGAGTAGGTGCCTCTTATTCATACATGCTCTTTGCAATTACATGTAAATGGCACGTGCCACATTTCAGTTGCTCTTGTGTTGTGTTGCATGCTAGTTGTGTTGTAAATATTATTACATTATATTCAAAATGTGCGATAGTTATGTTGAACCAAGCCAAGGCAACGATGAATTCTTGGAATTATTAAGGTCTGGGGGTTGCTAAACGAAATAATTTATACCCTGATCCTTTCTCATTCTTTAGAAAATGCATATTGACGACGTTGACGCCTTTTTCGATAGATGTGACGCAAAAAATTTAAAGCCTGTTTGAGGGAGTGGCGAATAAAAAAGGTAAGATGATTATTTTATTTTTAAATTATCAATTCAGTTTATATAGCGGTACGATGCGGTTCTTACGATCTACGTACCGCTCTTATACCTACATCGACGGCTAACTGGAAGATCGCGCTATATCCCTAAAATTGCAATTTTTCGCTTTTTTCTATGAAAGCAACAGTAACAGTCTAATGCAAATTTTGTTAATTAAAGTTAATAACTTTGTAGAAAATTTAGGAAAATTGGACGAATTTTCACCAAATTTGTCTCCAGATTTTTTAAATTTTTTCCGCGTATGTAACTTTGTAGCTCCATAAATTTCAGTACTACATAATTTTTTCCAATTTTTTATAAAATCTATAACATGAAAAAATTAGTACTTACTTTTATTCTAAAATTTAACGAACTACATACTCACTGATTTATAATATAAGTAAGAAGCAAGATAATCTACTGATTTCTGGTTTTAAGGGTATTCCATTTATTTGTGACCAGGAGACACAAACTGCAAACACCAAAGTCTTATATTGGCTGAAAAAAATATCCAGTGATTTGTCTTCCGTCAAATCGGCAGAATGTAGTATGCTACCCTGTTCGCCTCAAACGAAGAATTTCAATCTGCGCGAGCTTTTAAAAACGTCAGTAAAGGGACAACTTGCTTTAAGTTATCAATAAAGGCATGGCTACTTGGACAGTAGAAACCAAAAGAATGTAACACATTGCATCGTTGACAACTATATTGGTTTAGGACGCAAAATGCAATACTCGGATATGAGGGAATGGGATAATGAAATTGTTGCGGTATTTCCTAAAGAAAAGAAGGTAATTGCACGAATTCGAATCGATTACAACTATTAAAAACTTACAAAAATCTTTTGTTATTGTTATATATTAGAAATTTTACTTTTGGAAAGAAAAAAGGGAAAGAAGAATCCGAGTGGTAAATTGTTCTCGCGTTGGGCTAATGTCATAAAGAATTGGTAAGAAAAAAATGGATAGCACAAAGTATTTATTTTCAACTTAAGCATTATTCAATTATAACAGGTTGATATTGATTTTAGTGCCATGCATCCAGATCTTGGAATCGAGCTGTTCCTAAAACTTGACAAGTTTTATAAAGTAATCCTTCCTACCTTAAATGCGGAAGTAAAAGACCAAGCCAGCCGAGAGTAACTGCTTTCAAAACTCCTTTACAAAGATGTATCAAATGGTAAGAAAACATGAAAACTATACAATATTAAAATATCCATGTATTGAATTAATTTATAATTTCAGATTCTAAATATTGTATTGTGTTGTTACTGCTCCATGCGGTTCTTCAACCTCAGCGTCAGAGTAAAACCTACAAACCAACGATTGGTGACGCTCAATCAGAGTTTATAACACTAGAAACTACACCAAATGATATATTACCATAGATTTCGTCCAAAATTGAGCAATCGCGATAATAAAAACAGCCATTGCAGCCTCACAATTATTGCAGTAGGTGAGGACTAAACAAGTACGGTGTATCCCAAAAGTAAGTATGCAGCCATTTTTCGCAGCTCTCACCATTTTTGGCTTCAACAAATTTATTTTAAGACAGTTTTTCATAATCTAACACATAAACTTTAAATTATATTTTTAAAGCTCGCGTAGATTGAAATTCTTCGTTTGAGGCGAACAGGGTAGCATACTATATTCTGCCGATTTGACGGAAGACAAATCACTGGATATTTTTTTCAGCCAATATAAGACTTGGGTGTTTGCAGTTTGTGTCTCCTGGTCACAAATAAATGGAATACCCTTAAAACCAGAAATTAGTAGATTATCTTGCTTCTTATCAACTTAAGTTCCTACCCACATTGTTTTGTTTTGGAGTTTGGTCGTTTTTTGGGAACACTGTTGATCTCGAAAATAACCATTATGTGTGTTGGATGGTTGATCAAGCTAGAACTTGCCCAATAGAAGAAGATAAAGAGCACCTCAAAAATGAATACACATCCGTTGAAGTTCAAATATGCAATGTTCTGTTTTCGTTTATTTCATTTGATTGTGACATACAAAAAATGGTGGTAGATCAAAACAACCAAAAAGCAAACTAAAAAGTAAAGAAACAAAACAGAAGATGTAAACACCATGCTGCCAGATTTTTGATAGTTGTGCATCGTAACGTTGTTAAGGCTGCGACACATGTATGATGCTCAGCTGACGTTACGATAACTCTGTATTTTATACATCCTCCCCGACTCGTCCTACTGGCCAAACGGCGGGGGGACGATTTTCCCCTAAGAGAACGACCATGTCGCCAGGCTTGATGTTCTCGCAGGGCCTGTACCACTTAGTGCGCTTTTAAAGTGAGGTAAGGTAATCGTTCTTCCAGCGACGCCAAAACGCTTGAATTAACTTCTGTTGTTGGCCTCATAACGTAAGCCGGTTATCATTGCACTTTGTAAGATTTTCTGCCGGAGAATAATGCATCAAGGGTCTTCCGATCAAAAAGTGGCCTGGCGTCAAAATCTCCAGGTCGTTGTGATCGTCGTTCAGGGGTGCCAATGGCCGCAAGTTTAGACAACATTCAATTTGCGTAAGGATTGTAACACGAAGGCTGTTGTCCGAAGTAATTTATTCATTGAAGAACATCTTTGGACCAGGGGTGGGTTGCCCCCGAAGTCTGGATTCTCCTGCGAAGGTACAAAGGCGATGTTAGTAGAGGCGCAAAGGGGTATTACCGTGGACTCGGTTTCGTCAGTTTTTATATCGTCAACGGAGAGGCTGCATTGCATGCGAGATGGCCAGGAATCGACCTCCACTTGAAGCCACAATGGTCCGTTCCACCATATCGTCGAACACTTTAACTGGGAGGCAGTACAACCTCTTGACAATATGTCAGCAGGATTCTGGTCCCCTGGCAAGTGCCGCCACTCGTTGAGGGATGAAGAATCCAAGATGGATGCAACCCGATGTGCTACAAATGGTTTAAGTGCTTGGGGATTATTCCTTAGCCAGTAGAGCACAATGATGGAGTCGCAACAATAATATGTGTCAATCTTTCCTAACTTTAACGCCTTGGTGACCAGTTTGCCTAACTTTGTGCCCTTTACTGCGGCCATTACAGCCCGGTTGTGTCATATACCTGGGCGATATTGCTAATAGTCCGTCGCTTGGTGAGTGGTCTAGTGCTATCCACCGGATACTAGTGCACCTTGATATACATGTTGTCTGACCTCAGCTCCCAAATCATGCCCAAGATTCCTGAGCTGCCCTGAAATTGGACTACAACCGTTTCGTCGCCCGTGAGAATCTCAGCAAAATCGATGTTGTTGGCTGCCCACTTTCAAAGCTGGAACCCGCCGGATTTCTGCATGGCCGTCATCTAGGTTAGGTAAGGTTAGGTAAGGTGGCCGCTATTCCACTAAGGAACAGCTCACCTAGACACTTAAACGGCCCGTTGTGATGCCACTATCTTAACGGTGACATTAACCTAAGGTTGCTTGTCAAATCGCTGCGTAGCGACAATATAGCTCCGGATTTGGTACATATCGATCCTCGACACGTCCTCCGGTTACCTAAGAAAATCCGAACCGAGATACCTGCGCCTGATCCTAGCGAACGCTGGACAACCAAGCATGAAGTGAGTTGATGATTCCACCTCGTCATCCTCCATGCAGCTCACGCAGCTCGGGGTTTCAAGAATATTTAACCGCACCGCATGTATCCCTATCGGACAGTGCCCGGTCAACGCCCCAATTATCATCGAAAGATGTGTCTTGGACAGCCCAAGTAATTCCGCTGATCGCCTGGAGTCGACCACTGGCCAGAAGGACTTCGACACCTGACATAAGGTGGTCTCAGCCCAGCGCTTGTATAACTGTTTCGAAACCCACCTGCCCAGAAGCAGACAACAGGTGGTAAGGGGAATACCCAGTGTTCTGGAGGCAGGCACATCCGTTTCAAGAGTACCCGCTCTGGCCAAGAGATCCGCCTGGCAATTGCCGGGAATATAACAGTGGCCTGGCACGAAAATAATTTTTATTTTGAAGAAGTCGGCAGCAACCGCAAGCGATTCCACACAGTCGCCCACTGTCCTCGCTCGAACGTTGCTAGCACTCAGTGCCCTGATTGCCGATGTAACAGCGCGGCTTATGTAGCGCTGGTTGTTGGCTTCTCCCTTTTCTGGTCCTATGGCCTAAAGAGCTATTCGTATGGTTGACACTCATCCCCGGATACTTGGGACAATTCATCCGGTTATGCTTTGCATAATCGGAAGCCTTACAACCCTTCCACGTACAGCTATGGGTAGGGTGCTGACTCGACAGACCAGACTCACAAACCTTTAACTCCTTGATCTTCTTTAGACTTTACTTTAAACTTTAGAACATTTGCAAGCAGGCGTCAATTTGCATAGGATTAATCATTTGTCGGAACCAGCAAGATTGGACCAATACAACGCATAGCTCCCATACAATCGATTGTTCCGATAAATGGGTTTTGGCCTATAACTCTTGCAATTTAAAAGCTAGAAACGTAAAATTTGCAAGTTTAATACATATTATAAATGTAACTTATGTAGTGAAAATCACCCAGATCGGCCCAACATGACATATAGCTCCCATATAATCGATAGTTTCGATAAAAGGGTTTTGGGCTATAAATTTTGAAGTTAAAGAGCAAGGAACGTAAAACTTTGCAGGTTTGATACTTATTATATATGTAACGAATGTAGTGAAAATCACCCAGATCGGACCAGCATTACATATAGCTCCCATACAATCGATTGTTCCGATAAGTTTGGTTTGGGCTATGTATCTTTAAATTAACAGTTTTGAAGTTTGTACCAATTTTAAGTAAGCATCGGACACGTAAAAAAGTTATACATATTCATGAAAGGTATAAAGCCTTGGGCACAGCCGAAGACAGCGCTTTCCTTACTTGTTTCGATTGATTATTTACCTGTTGATTTGGCCAAACCTTGTACTAACTTATTTTTTATATAGATATTATAACATTTATTAAATATGTTCTCAAAGCTGTTAAATCGTTTTAAAAATCTATTAATAAAAATATTCGAATAGTCCTATTCGAATAAACGAATAAAAAAATTCGAATAATTACTATTCGAATTTTTTGCAACGAGTATTTTTATTCGTTTATTCGAATAGTGTTTATTGCTAATAGCAATAGGAAAAAATATTAACTGTTAAATCGAATTCATGTCCAATGAGTATGTAGCAGTTTCTCTGATATTTCTCGTAGCTCAGAATAGTCAACTGTTAAACAATTAGTAATGCCGTTTTCATCAGCCTTTTTCATTAAAAGTCTACCATTATTGACCCATAGATACTTATAGTCGTTAGCTGTTTTAATTTTCTTCGCCACTGTGAATAAAGCTCTGTTGTACGAGGTTAGGCTCTCATTTATAAATATTTTGGTTTTCCTTGCATCACCTAGAAGCTCAGTCGTAAATTTTGCCTTTACTTTTTTTTTAA
The DNA here is from genome assembly GCA_951509765.1 of Sphenella marginata. Taxonomy (NCBI): domain Eukaryota; kingdom Metazoa; phylum Arthropoda; class Insecta; order Diptera; family Tephritidae; genus Sphenella; species Sphenella marginata. The sequence continues at coordinate 33,190,911 of OX608083.1, read as the reverse complement.
GCGACATAATTTTCTTCTTGAGCTCAGTGGTTGCAAAATGTATGCGGAGAACATTTTTCGTAGGAGCGGAGTCATCATTTTGTCGCTTGAGTTTTTTTTACAAAGCACTTGCTAATGTCACTCGAAGAGACGGAGATACCAAAACCGGTTTCTAAAATTTGTTTTGTGCACACACTTGCATTTTCGCTGCTAAGCTGCGGTACTCCAACAATGTCAACGGCACTGCTTAACAATTAGTGGTAACCAGAATGAAAACGGCAAACGACAAGCGGCATCTGTCAAATTATTTTTACACGTGTTCTTATGGGGAGGAATTTTTTGAACACGACGCGACAAAGCGGCAATCAATCACAGATGCGGCTGTCGCCAGATTAAATCTAATTCTATTTTGACAAGCGGAAGATGGTGGCGTTTGGTTTTTTTGACAATAAAAACGAAAGAAACAGTAAATAACTTGTAAAATAAGTTCCAATTATTACAGAATATGTCTCTTTCACACTTTTTACAACATTTTTTGCTACTTTTCAAGATGATTCGCACCTGTCGCCCCTGCTCTCATTATAATCATGTCGCCAATGCTTGACGGCAAATATCGTCAAGCTTCAGTTTTTCGTCGTTGTCGTTCGCCGCCGTCGTGTTCATTGAGGACGGGCCTATTGTTGTTCTCTTCAATTGAGAATACTTTCGAGCTTATTCTCGTTTGCTTAGTTTGGAGTTTTCTTCTTTGAGCTCGGTCACTGTGTTAAAGAACTCAGCATTGATTTTCTTTAAACACAAGATTTCGTCATAAAGCAACTTCAATGTTATTTCTTTATCGCCGTTAACATTAACAATTTGCTCTAGCTGAGGGCATTGGCCCAATTTCGCACTTGCCTGAGAGACCATATTGTGGTTACGATTTTTGTTAGTGTTGTTGTTGCCAGCAGGTCTTTTTGTTTGCAGTCTTTCCGTGTTGGTGTTGTTTTGTGTTTGATTGCGGACCGCCGATGGTGAAATTTTAGCAGATTCGTTAGGGCTAACTCTTGCTCCAGATGGATTGGAAACATTTGACACTCCAGCAGAAGCAAAACCCGGCAGTGGTTGCTGGTGAAGAGACTTACGGCGCGCAACGCTGCAGGCATCACATCTATGTTTAAAGTCGGGTTCAGAGGTGACGTATCGGTAACCTTATAAAACAGCTGATTCGACCAACCTTATGAGAAACAATGTAATCGATTATTGGTGCTACTATCTGTAACGTAACCTTACCGACCAATTGCATGTTGGTTCTTCTCTTACGTTAAGGATACGACTACCGCGATACGACTACCGCACCAATGCCCCGGCCTTAAGGTTGTTAGCCTTCATGTACTCCACGTCATCTGCAGTAATTTTGGCGCATGAGGCATGGTAGTAAATGCCACAATCACTGCAAAGTATCTCAGCAATCTCAGCACGATCAACCCTGCCACCACAAATTGGACAAACCATTTTTTGTTGAAAAAAAAAAAACGTAAATACAATGCGCACACCCACGACACAACGAAAACACGTCCGTTCACAGCAAAGAACTTTTTCCTTTAATTTTTTACGGAAGTGCCTGAGCTTCTTACCAAAGTGTTTTTGATTTGCACTTTCATAAGAAACACAGGCACTTTCATTTGAATTGAATTTTTATGTGAGGGCAAATGGGATTTGAAATTTTTTTATTAAATTCAAAGTATAAATTTGTGTCTGTGCCTATATTTCAGAGCAAAACAAAATAAAATTTCTTCAAGGGCATAGGGCCTGCGCAGCACTGTTCAAATGAATCAATAAATTATTTAACACATACCTTTTACTACCAGACTTATTGTTGATTCATCTTCGCCCAACTCGTTTGTTGCGTGTATAGTATATTCACCTGCATCTTCCGTAGTAACATTTTTGATGATTAGTGACATGCTTTCCTCATCGGCATAAAGAATTTTATGTTTCTCATCAACTTCAATAACATCGCCATCATGCTTCCATTGAATGCCTGGCTTAGGGAATCCCTTACACTGTAACTCTAAGATTGCTGTTCCTCCTAAATTTGAATTGGCTTCGCGGTGCTCAATGATTAGAGATGGTTTTTCAGGTTCTTTATGGAGCGTTTGTATAGCACCTTGAACCGACAGTTCGGCACTGCAAGAGATATTTCCCGTGGTAGTTTGAGCTACACATGTATAAATTCCTGCATCTTCTGGCTTAACGTGTTGAAATACTAACGCTAGAGAGTCTTCATCTTCCCCGAACAGTACCTTAAACCTCTCTTCAGGATCAAACTCGACTCCATTGCGTTTCCAAACGAAGTTTGCCTTTTCTCCAGGTGGAAGAATTTGGCCACTTAAGGATCCGAAGGGATTTTTGTCCTCTATAAGTATTTCAAAAGTAATTAAATTTGTGAAATAATTATTTTTGCTTGGGTTTTATTATTTACAAATATTATTTTGGACGAGGAAGGTAGAAAAACGACTGAATACGGAAGTATCGCGGACTATAGGTTTTTTTGGTTTATCTATGTAGCTCTCCTACTATTGGACATGAAAGAGAAACACATAATCCAAATATATGCCGAGCATTTATTTTATTTTAAGTCGACACTAACACAAAGCGGCCGACTAATGGCGAATGTAAGCATTCTATTATAAATTATAAAGTATTACAAAAGTAAACTTAACATACAGAAGAAGTCTAACATATTCTACAAAGTGTATGGTTGAGGAGACCGAGCCTCCAATCCACCCTGCGATTCGGTCCATGTGTCCATGCAAATATATGTATGCCCAGGAATATTGATCATTCACTAAATAATTGGAGAGGCCGTGTCTCCAATGGTGGCGCGAACTAAAGTCAATGGAATTAACGTCAGTGACGTTAATTCGCACCCCAAAAGCGAATTAATGTCAGTGACATTAAGACGCATGCCAAAAGCGAACTAAGGCCAATATTTTTAGCAAACTAACGTCACTTACATTAATTCGCATTAAGAAAGCGAACTAAAGTCAGTAAATTTTTTTATATTCCAAATTTTCATTTTTCATTATCACCTTCGACTTATGATCATTATATCATGAATCTGGGATTTAAAAAATGAATCTATGATTGACTTAGGTCAGATCCCCAATTCGGGGCGTGATCCATGATATTTATGTGCAGAACTCCTTTCCGCATTGGCGGCCTTCGGCCGCGTTTCAAAAAATAACCCTGGGCTACGCCATTCCAACTCCGGGTGGTTGCCATAGCCGTGGCTACCTCAATGACATTAATTCGCATGTCCAAAGCGAACTAAAGCCAAAATATTATACGAATTAACGGCACTGACTTTAATTCGTTTTTGGTCATGCGTCTTAATGTCACTGACATTAATTCGCTTTTTGGGTGCGAATTAACGTCACTAGAACTTGGATTTGTGACATATGTTCCCCACTTTAAATGGCTGCAGAAAAGTATGCTCTGTACATTTTTGCAACATTTGTTAGCCTTATATGTCCACTAGTAGGAAAATTAAATAATCTAAAAAGAACCTATGGTCCGCGTCACTACCATATGAAATCCCGGCCGTCTGGACTATATGCACTCAGGCCCGGTTTCACCAACGTGACTAAGACTAAAACTAAGTCGCGACTTAAGTTAGCACAGATTCGCGACTAACTTAATTTTGGGTTTCACAAACTTAGTAACCTAAATAGTTTTGACCACAACAAAACATAGTAGTATCTTTTCATACCAGTACCCATTGAGAAATGGTAATGCATAGAAATTCACCAAGGAATTTATAGATCGCAGGCCGCATAACCCTTTGTGTGGAAGGTGGTACAATAGTGCTTAATTGAAAACGATGGTTCCGTAACGTATTGAATTGGAGTAGAAAATTTGGAATGTGTTAGACTTTCAGATAAAAAATTCAAGGATGTTACTTGTTAAGCCTACACATTGTTAAATAAGGGCGGTATTTTAGAGATTTTGTATTTGATAAAATTCTTGTACTACCCATGTTAATGATCTGCAAATTAATATATGTTGTGGGAAAAAGTGATAGGCTCTGAAAATATATTATTTTCAATATTGGATACGATGTTTCTTCTAAATTTTTCAGAATTCAACATTATTGTAACATGAAAGGCATTTCAAGTAGCCAAAGGCATTTCCTAGCATAAAAAGTTCTCACAGGGCATTGCAATGCATACACTAAGCGTCGCGGGCAAGCTTGGTGTTTATTCGTTGCTGGTTCGCTAACGACTGAACCAAAGATGACTTGATTTGAGACTTCGTTTTACTCTCTCATTTTTGTCGCTCTCATTAGAGAGTAAGAATACGTGTGATCAATTGATCTATGCCATAGATTCTATGGGATGGACACCACTGATCTACGCGTACCTCGTGAAAGTCATGTATGGGAAAGTTTCCAAGTGGAACGGTGCACAAAGCAAATTGGGAACATTTACTTACTCTTACTATGCCGTATCGGAACATGCCTATTAAAGAGATTTAGTAGGTTGTCTTTCAAAAACTCGAGCTTATCATCAACACTCGCAAGACACCAACAATCACACCAGTTCACTGAACTAACATCATCGGCCAATACGTTTACATCAACGTTACGGAAGTCTATAAACGAGAAATTTCTTTCAGACTCACATTGTCCAAGATTAATATCAAGTGAGCAGAATATTAAATCGTGATAAGATATAAACGATAACTGGTCAAAAGCAATAACAGATGGAATGTCAGATACTACAAAATAGTCCACTAGGCTGGGCGTGCAACTTCTGGAATATCTTGTGGGAGTAGACGTGTTAACTACATTAAGGCCAATAGTTGATAGTGAATAGCTGTGAAGTTATTCACTGCGCAGTGAAGATCATTAATGTAATCGGAAAACCAAGTTTCTGTAACACAAATTACATCAACCATCGCACGCTCAAAAGCATACCTGACAGTATCCATTTTTTCCGAGTCCAGACTCCTAGCATTCAAATGAACAAAATTAAATTATGACGTTTGCAGAGAATATTTATCATGGGTAAGCTATTTTCCCGAATACCACAACTATTATTATTTAGAGCCATTTTTTGGTTTATAAATTAATTTTTATTTTATATTTTACAAGACAAGAACAACTATAGGTTGCACATGTTTCTTTTTGCGATACGCTGAGAGAGAAAAGGAGAGAGGCAGGCCACCTTTACAAAATTCGATTAAAAAAAAAAAATTTTAAATCATTCCTCCGATCCCTGTAATTCACCCAAATCAGTGATTTTGACATCGAAAGCCCGCCCGTTATTTCCTTAAGTGTTATTCATAATTACTCACCTACAGTAGTTGCGGTTGCTTCACATTGAGCTTCCCCATGTTTATTTACAGCTTTGCATGTATAAATACCAGCATCCATCTTTTCCACTTCATTTAAAACAAGTTCATAGTAGCCCAGATAATCCTTTTCTCGATTTATTTGAATGCGATTGTCGTCTTCCAATATTTCACCTCCATCCTTAAAACTAAATTAATAGATACTCGTTAATTAAATAAGGAAACAACCAAAATATGTGATAACTAACATGACGGCTTTAGCCTTTATGAAAATAATGTATATAATATGTACGTATAATTTTGTCAGCTTTGTAACCGTGCTCGTAATGATTTACGTATCGATGAGTTTTAGCACAGTATAATTTTGTGAATTATACAAGGTTTAACAGAATTTCACAGTTGGCAATCATAAAGTAATCGAGTGTACAAGCAAAGTAGCTTGTGGTAAATGGGTCCAACGACAGGAAAGATTGTACCTCAAACATTGTTTAATGTGTAAACTGTAGCAACCCATCCCACATATTGGCAAGCGTTTTGCAAATTAAGATTGCAGCAAGCTTGCATAAATAAGAGTTTTGCGAACGTTGTTGAAAATTTGTTTGCAAATGCATGTGCAATGCTCTAACTATAGAGCTACGGTGCACTCATGAATTTTGTGCGAAAAGTACACATATTCCCTGTGTATACGACTTTTGTTGTATTTTTGTTTATCCCAGTTAAGTTTTTAATCTAAACCGCAAAAAATTGAGAATTTTTGTAGGTAATTGAAAGGTTTGGAATTTATTACCAAAAAGTTTTAAAAATTGTGTAAACCAATGAATGCTTTAGAAAGAGAAAAATTTCAAATAAATAAAAGAATAAATACATTTGTAATATGTAAAAATATAAATATGTGTGTACTTACAGGTAATTCTTATTTACTGACACATTGGCCAAAACCTTCCCCCCCCCCCCCCCCAATTTTTTTCTGGCTACGCGCCTGACTTTGAATTATCATTTGCTATTAAAAAAGGTAATTATCTACTTATTTAATGTCTGCAGGTAAAAAGAAGAAAGGTGTTGTGCACAGCAGCAGCAAATTTTTTGAGAATTTGTGCAACGGTGCGGCTGAAAGTTCTTTAAGTATCCAGAGTGCATTTGTGGAACAGGAGGTTTTGCTGGTAAGAATATAAATTTAAAATGTCCTGTGACTGTATACTGATATCGATTTTATATCTATTTTTAGAAGACAGATATAAAAAGATTAACAACAGTCAATTCGAGAAAATTTCTTACGAAAGCGTGGCAGAGGATCATGATTAACAACGTTGCTGAGAGCTTTTCCTGGAAAAGTCCAGGTACCCTAGTTCGCGAGTGTCGAGTATTACAAAAGAAACTAAAAAAAAAAGGGTTTAAAAGTTATTAACATAAAAATTGACTAATAAAAAAGCCATTAAAAACATTATTCAAGTCAAGTGATCGAAAGTTGAATTCGGAAAAAAGAAAAAAACGCGCTATGAAAAAGCAGTTAAAAAAATTTTAAACATTAAAAAGTGACTGAAAGTTAAATTCAAAAAAAAGAAGGAAAGGCTTTTTCCGTGGAAAAAAAACGAACCAAATGTCGGGGGGGGGGGGTTTTGGCCTAATTGTCCGTAAATAGGAATAACCTGTAAATCCACACATATTTATATTTTTACACACTTTATATTTACACTTTTATTTATTTGAAATCTTTCTCTTTCTTCATGGCTAAAAATTTGAGCCTAAATTTTAAACCAATCATTGGTTTACACAAGGTAGGTAGAGCATTGCGCATTTTTTTACAAAAAAGCGACCTGCGCAACTCTGGCTTTGGAAAAAAATAAATAGTTGTAGCTTTATTTCTTGAAGAAAAACTTAAGCTTCGGAAAAATAAAAACAAAAAATATATTTGAAATTCATATAAAAAGCGGCAAATTGCAATTATTCAACATGCAAAACGGAACGTCAAAATTGCTTGGCTATTCATGACAATTTCATGGTCAAGAAATAATTGAAATTTAATTTTCGGAAGTTTCAGTGGGGTTTGAACCCCCCCTGAATTCGCGCCTGATCTTCATTATTCGAACACAAAATTTAATCCTAATCGATTAATTTTTCTAAATATGTTCAATTACACTGTGAAACAAATTTAGGTTAGCAAAAGTTAGGTCGGTTGTGAAAGGCGGAGGTGAAAATAGAGGCTAAATTAGAAGACCCGTGTCGCGTCGTTTGTCTATGTTAGTTCGAATTCGTTTTTAATCGACCTTCGAACTTTGCAGTCAAATGACGATTTTCAGAATATTGTTTGAATGGTATTATGGCTATAACTGCTCGACTAATTGATATTTTTTTAATCTGTTAAGGCCAAATTATTGCTAGAGACCTTAAAAAAAATGGTGGCACACAAATGCGTTCTTGGTGGATTTTGCTGTTTTTGTTTTTGTATGCAAAGTGAGCACAATAAATATTACGTATACGCAATGGCACATTCGAAATATTACACAAAAAAGTGCTTGCAGTCATTTGCAAGCGTTGCAGCAATTTAATTATAAATAAAACAATCATGACGCATGGTGGTGATGAGAAACTACCAAACAATTAAACAAGAAAAATAGGGATCATGCCCTCCGGATATTTATTACGCGATTGAATGCTCCGTTGAGGGACATAATATTCTCTTTCAGTCCCCAAGATCTTCCGGATGCATAAGCCAGGAATTAGAGTAAAATAATCAAAGAGCTCGGTTCGCTCAGAGTTTCGCGAATGACAACACAAAAATAAGACCAAACCCCGTAACAAATAATTTACGGTTTCCTTCAGGGATAAGACCAAATCCCAAAACAAATGATTTGGGGTTCCCTTCAAGGATAAACCAACCAAAAGTGGAGCCAATGGATGTTGAGCCATCTGTATCCATACTTTACAATAAAAACTAGTAAGGAAGTCTAGGGTGTAACCGAACATTAAGTACCTAGTAGTGATCTGGTTTGGTATCCTAATTTACTCAGGTCTATTTTAATACATACCTGAAAATTTGTTATAAAGGCAACTGATTGCTTTCGATTAAAAACAATTCTGTTGTGAATGGTAAATTAAATTATCACTAGATAATAAAATATAAATAGCTTTCCCCATGTCCATGAAAGGAATGAAAATAAAAAAAATTAATAAAAAAAGCCAGTAGGGTGTTAGCTACTTGTCCGTATATTTTGCGTGTTTGCTATCCGATTTGCGTAATTTTTGGCAGGAGTATACTACATACTATTAGGAAGCATCTCACTAACTTTCATTTAAATACCTTCTTGAAATTTTAAGCAATCGCTTTTGAAAATAACAGACCTTTTTTGCTGAAAAGTGGGCGGCGCCACGCCTACTTCAACAAAATCCACAAAATTTTTTATAGCTTAGTTTTTCCTAAAAAGCCTATTATGTGTGTAAAATCTTATTTATAAACTAATACAATTATGGAAATATCGCGATTTTAATTTTACAAAGAAATTTTTCAGAACTGTGTTCGAAAAGTGGGCGTGTCCGTTAACCAATTTTGTTTATTTTTTGCAAAGAGTAAGCTTTATATGTTGAACTATTTCTCCAAATATCGTTTCAATAAATTAATTTTTACCGGAGTTATGTCATGAAAAGTTTTTTAGAATAATCCACCATAGAGGGGCGGGGCCACGCCCATTTTCCAAAAATTGTGTGCATTCGACTTTCTTTGCCCACGAACACTTTAGAGGTAAAATAGAAATGATAAACAGCTAGTTTGAGCAAAGTTATTGCATATTCAATATATCTACGATCCTTTTCAAAATCTTTCGTATAAAATTGGGCGTGTACCTTACCCGATTTCGCTAACTTTTTTTCGGAATATTGCCTTTATTAATATAAATATGTGTGCTGAATTTCATTTTGCTATCTTGAGCGCTTTTTGATTTATGATTAATAATATTTCCAAATTTGACTTTATCAAAGGTGGGCGGTACCACGCCCCTTTTTAAAAATTTCTTCAGAAATGTAACGTGTTTGACAGTTAGGGCAGTACATATCGAAATCGCACATAGTCTTAGCACGGACTCGTGTCTTATGTGCCTGAGAAATTTCATCGCTCGACGGGGAGTGCCAGCGTAAATTTATTCCGACAACGGCACACATTTTCATGGGGCAGAAAATTTCTTAAAAGAAGAACTTCTTAAACTAAATGCTTCGTCAATAGAACGCGATCTTGCATACATGGGAATCGCCTGGAAGTTTAACCCGCCAGCAGCTCCCCATATGGGTGGAGCTTGGGAGAGACTTATAAGAACAACAAAAAGTGTGCTCTACAAGATCTAACCATAGATAAAATTCACAGATGAAAGTCTTCGTTCTGCTCTGCTTGAAGCAGAGCTCATAATAAACTCACGGCCACTCACGTTTTTAAGTCTCCATAGCTGTGAAGAGGAACCCATCACTCCTTTTTTTTACTTGGTAGCGCCAACGGTGCCAAACCATTTTGCAAATCAGAAGAAATAAATTTGAAAAGTGTCTACGGCAAAGCGAAGTTTTTGCGAATCAGTTTTGGAAGCGTTGACGACAACGCTACAATGAACACGTGGCTGAAGGGCATAGTGATCGACACAACTCTCGCAAAGGATGGCCAAGTACGCCGAGCGAAAGTTAAAACTGTTCATTTGGTATTTTGGAAAGACCAGTAATTAAATTAGCGGTGCTTGATATCGACAAAAGGGAGGCAAGCTACGACGAGACGGCCGCTTACCGGGGGGAGAATGTTGTCGATAAAACAAACTGCCTGGACTAGCCGACAAATTGCAACCCTGCGTTATCATCTTGTTTATCTTCTTTAAATTTACATGCATATAAATTATATTTAATTTTCATATACTTCCTTTCTGATTTCACACTCGCCTGCGTGCACATGGTAATTAACCTAATTGAAATAATTGAACTATTGAAATCTCTAAAAAAAGAAGGAACTAAGATTTTTAAAGCTCACGCACTTACTTATTGAATAAAAACGAGCTCTTAAAACTTGGTGAACTTTTATTGGCAACACCTCCATTGAGGAACTCGCACCAAAGTTCGGGTATCAACCAGGAAAAACGAATGTCGTAGCAGATGCATTATCACGAATAGAGGTGAATAATATAACGGATGGTTCAGAAGATAATCAATCCATACATTCTGCTGAGAGTGATGAAAACTCTATTATCAAAGAGACAACAGGACCACTCAATCAATTTAAACAACAAATAGTTGTTACTAAAAATAGATTCACAATACATGAGTCTGTGACTAACTTTGGAAAAACAAGACATTTAATTGAGTTTGATACAGTCGATAATTTGTTAACAATACTTAAAGAGTTTATTCGACCAAATTTGGTAACAGCAATTCATTGCACAGTGGAAGATTTGTATGAAATCCAACAAAAAATTAAATAAACTTTCAGTAACAAGTTCTTCTACACAAGATCATTTCCAATGGACGTGATTAATAGGGGGGATCAAGCAAGTATAACAGAGGAAACACACAATAGAGCTCACCAAAGCTTTACTGAAAATATAAAAAAATTCAGAAACTTTACTACTGGCATGACATGCAAAAACAATTTAAAGAATATATTAGGAATTTTTAATTTGCAATAAAAACAAATATGACCGCCACCCGAAATTGATTCCTATTCCAAGAGAGGAAGGCGAACAGCTCGATATAGATGTATTTTACGCACAAAAACTTTAATTTATTACCTGCGTTGATGCATATTCTAAGTTTTTAGTTATAAAAAATATAGAGGATAAGATCAATATAGAAGAGAAAATCCTGGACATTTTGCAGACATTTCCAGAAGAAAAAGGCATTACAATAGATAACGAACCAAGTTTTACCACACCTCAATTCAAAGCCCTGATGCAGAGACTGAATATTGAAATAAGATTCTGCGACCCTAGACATAGCTCTAGTAACGGTCAAATAGAAAGAGTTCACTCGAGTTGTGCTTGTGACAAAGAATTTCTTTCGTTTTCCGTTTGAAATTCAGTACAACATGATGCCGCGTAATCAGATACTACTGTTGACAATGAAACTGGAGCCGGAACTAAAGTTAAATTTGATCCTGGCAATGTCGCTTCTGTTGAAATTAGTTCTGGTAATGACACTGTAGATACGCTCGCATAGGTTACTTTTCTGGACTTTCCAACCCCAAGTACTTTTGTAGTACAAATATAGCAGTCCGTTGAATGGCAAGTTGGTTCCCTCCACTTCATTGGTGTAATAAATTTCACACGTCGCCTAAATAGATAGTTTCAGAAATTAGTCAGCTATGCATTAAAATGGAACAAATTCCTAATTTTTACAACGTACCTTTTTGTTCCGGTTTCCGAAGAAATCAATTCGACTCGGCATGTGGTGCACACAGTGTTCGGTGTCCATGGTTTTTCATTGTTTTTAGGCTCAATTCCAAAACACTTATAGTATGTAACTTTCAAAGGATTTGAAAACACACGTCTCATACTTTTAACAATAAATTGACCGCAGATGAAACAGAACATATCTGGATCATTTGTACACTCAAACTCTCGCGCACTTTTATTCATTTTTTATTTTTAAGTAAATGACGGGTTATTATAAACTGAACAATATCCGGCGAGCCTTGCAGATATTATGAAGGAACAAGGCGCATGTACTCTTGTTTATACTTAGATCCAGTAAAAATTCAAGCCTACCTAAACAAAAAGGTTCCCTAGTTCTACAAAGAAAACACTACCTGCCTCAAAAATATGCTCTTGTTTAAAATGTACCTAGGTTTGAGAAAACGACACTAGCAGCTTTTTGTATCTAATAACTTTTCGAAAATCTACCTGCTAACTAACTGATATACGAATACTAACACATATGGGCATATCCCAGAAACTGTCTACCAACCAAAAATATTTGAACTTAATCCAACCTAATTTTTTTTTTAATGGAGAATAGATATCTAATTTCATAAATTTATAAAACAAGAATTATTTCGATGATCAGTAATAAAAAAATTATAACCAAATCCTACCCTACCTCAGGTCTTTTAATGTTATACAAAAAAAGTGAAATTTTTTACGTGTTCATATCATTGCTTTAGTATTAACATAGATGGTCCAATCGAAAGCTATATTGTTATTCACTCAATTCTCCTTAAAATTTGTAAAAAAAAAATTTCGTTTACTTTTCTGGAAACATTAAAATTTGGTATGAAATGCCAGGTAAAAGTGTTGTAGCGTGCGTAACGGAAAATCGGCTTTTTTTATATTGTGAGTAGAAAAACTTTTTTTTTCACAAATCATCTATAATTTTAATTTAAATAAATATAATGCTTTTAAGAAAAAAAAACAATTTTCATTCTACAATTAACAACCAAAAAATTACTGCATATTCATTTCTGTAGCGTGCGTAACGATTTGAGTTCTCACAAAAATTACAATAGAAACCTTTGCAATTTTTATTCTGTTTTCTTATCACTTCGCTTAAATCTTTTCTTCGCCTACTATTCTTAGCCTCTATAATCGTACCGATTGGCGATTATTTTTTTAAATTGGCAAAAATTAATATAAATGGTATTTCTATTTTATATATAAGCAGCACATATATAAAAAATACAACTGCATTTCTTTCGGAGAGATGGGCTAACGTTAAGAGCATTCCGGGAATAAAAAGCAACCATTATTTTTCCGTACTTAATGAAAATGAGCTCGAAATAGCACTAACGGCAGATTCAGCAAAACATAAAACTAATTTATAAACATATATACATCAATAAATTAATTTATAAACATAAATTATGAATTAAATAATCTTATTAAAAAAGAGTACAAATTGTTTTGTTAAAATAAATACAATTGTTTTTATTTATATACTACTGGAAGAAATATAGCGTGCGTAACGTTGGGTTCACGGCCATCGTTAAAAAACTACACAATTTTTTGGCTGCAAGTAAGTTATTTTAGAATTCTCTATATTCATCTTTCTTTAAGGTATTTCATTTGGTGTGCTTTATTATACAAAATTTGCTAAAAATTAAGAAAATATACCTCAACCTTCAAAGCTACTTCCATTTTTTGTAGCGTGCGTAACAATACTTTGAGATCAAATTTTTCGCAGCTTAAACCTGTTACAAAAAATATTTTGATGACATTCGAAAGTACACTCAAATCCCACTAAACACTGTGTATAACTTGAAGGTATGTCTTTTGAAAGACCAAAAAATTGTTATATTTCAATCCGAAAACGCGTACGAATGTGGCGCTCGTAACGCAGGATTTGCCCATATGTACCAGTAGGGTACTTAAGCATTAAATGGATATATTTACTTGAATGCTTATAACTTTTGTATTAGTTCATCGATTTTGTTCACTGATAGCTTGTTTTTTTTTGTTATAAAACAGAGCTTAGAGGGGAGAAAAAATATCTGCAAAAAAACAAAAAGTTTTCGAGATGCTTCCTCGCAAAGTACAAATTTTTTTATATTTTTACAGAAAAAATCCGTAATGATTGTTCAATATGTTTGAATCTGCAGGACCTAGCAAAAAGTGTTGTATGTACTGATTATAGTAAATTTTATAAGCTTTCAAATTTTTCAAACCGTTTTGGAAGAGCTCAGTTTGTTCTTGAGATATACACGATTAAGTGGAGCCATCTTTTTTGTTTTTTGAAATAACGGTAAATCGTAAATATCTCAAAAACGGTACCATTCAAGTAAAAATAACCTTGATTTTCGGAATTAGGAGGTGATTTTACATAGGGATTTCACTATGGCGTCTCTGTTGCATTTTGGCTGTAAACCAGTGTAATCCGTTGGGAATTATTATTATTATTATTATTATAAATAATAAAAAACAAGGTTTATGAAGTTTTATTGACACTATTCGGAAAATATGAAATGTGCTATGTTTATTTTCCACAGACTATTGATAAACGTCCATGAAAAATGCGATCTTTTTCTTCTTTTAGGTAAAATAAAACCTCAGAAAATGTTTTAAAACATTCAAATAATTGAACGTTGTCGCTCATCTGCTATCCAACGTTCATTTCCTTACAATTCTCTTTACGTCTACAACTAAAAGGGTTAGAAAACACTCGAAATCTTTCATATAATTGAGCCTTGCAGTTCAATCGCTCTGTTAATAGAAACTGCTCACTGTTTTCATCAGTAAAATTTAAAAAAAAATGTCCATACGCTACACAACTTTGTAATTTCGGAAAGCTGCAAGTACAATTCAAAGTGCCGGACTTATGTATTGGCCAACCTTATTCTTTACAACTTTCACCAATTTCTTCTTCCGTAAAATTATTTTAACTAATTTTCTCAAAAATTATTAGTCAAGATTCAATACAAGATTTATAAACTGTATTTGGAAAATTTTTGCAAAATCATTGCAACTTAGATTTGGCCATTGGGGGGGGGGGGGTTTAACCCCCAAAACCGCCCGTGCGCACGGGCCTGCAAGGGACACATTAAACATATCAAACTTTTGAGTTCTGAGCTCGCCATTTCACAAAAAAGGCAGTGAAGGAAAGCGCACTCAAGAAAATTTCTGCATTTCTGTAAGTGTTTTTAAAAATAAATTAGAGTAAACTTGCTTTAATAAGCGAAATGTAAGCGTTTTCAATATCAATTTATTTGTAAGTTTAATGTAAGCTTTTTATAAAGTTCAAAATCGTTTTGTAAGGCTTGAGAAAATGTTAATAAATTTATTACAATTTTAAGCAAAATGCAAATGTTTACGACAGGGATGAAAAAAATAGTTTCCATTTGTCATTAAGATGAATGAGTGAGTTTGTTTAATTTTTCTTTAAATACTCACTATTTAAGGTATAAAAATTATAATATATTCTATTTAAGTGCTGTATATTATATACATAATAAATTAATAATGCTATATTTGGGCAAGTTGAGCTGATTAAAGGACAGCCATCACCTTTCGCAAATGTAAGTACGTATGTATGTGCTCGTGGAGGCATTGCCAGTTCAGTTTAATTGAGGTATTTTTGTTGATTTCGTTGCAACGTTATCATTTCCATTTCGATAATTTAGTTTTGTGAATTATCGAAACGAAGCTGTTTGATAATTTTGTTTTGTAAATCAACGGAACGAAATTATTTCGTTAAGTTTTTTTTTGTGAAATAGCAAAACGAAATAGAATCGTTTCGATAGTTGAGCATCCCTGAAAAAATGATAATAAAATGCTTTCATTTGAATATTTATTGTAAGCTTATATAAATAAGCTCAAAAGAAACGCTTACAATACACTTATTTTAAAGCAAAAAATCAACATTTTGTAACTGTTTAGCTTACACTTACTTTAAGTTTATTTTTTCAAGATGATGTTTATCAAAGGCTTACACTTAAAATATTATTATAAGCTTTAAATAGAAAACTTTAAAAAAGTTATCTTTTGAAAATTGTTTGTAAGTTTATTTCAAACACTTAAAGCCAATGTGCAATTCCAATTATAAAATGTTTACTTTCAAGCGTTTTGTAAATGAAAAATCAGAAATTTGTAAGCTTAATGTTTATTTGGAAAAGCTTTTTATAAATTTATTTCAAGTTTGCTTGGCTGGTTGGGTCAGAATGAGTTTGAAATTGCTGCTTTTCCCCACGATGGAATATGTCACCAACCTCACCTTAGCTACTTAAACGGATGTGCTTTCCACACGAAATATGTTAGTTTCCACAGAATATTATACCACCCGCACAGTAGCAGCCTCGGCAGATACGCTGCAGCTATCGCTAGCTTATTTGCTTCCCACAGAATATGCCACCGTCTACACTTTGGCAATTTCAATTTTCACTAAACAAATTTTCAATTTTGATTTTTATTTTATTTTGATTATAAAAATCTCACTACTTGATTTACCCTCATAGGAGTAGTAATAGTGAAAAATCAGACAAAATATTTCATAAATATACATGAGATGGGGCGGTAATACGATGAGAAATCAACAAAAAGGGGATAGCCATGGTTGATAGGGCTGCTTTTTGGTAGTTTAATCATATATGGGCGTTTCCACGGTCGCGAACAGTACGTTCGTACGCTTTTGTGGGCCAAAAAAAAAGTAAACGTAGGTTTTTGTTGTTTTTTGTTTGCTACTTCGATAGCATTTTGGAAGGTCAATTTTAGGTGCAAGAGGCAGGTTTGTTCGATTTTTAGTTTAGACTGTGGGGGCAATAAAACATATGGTCGCGAACGTACGCAAAATGGAAATAACTTTTTTGTGCAACTGGAAAAATTCAAAATTCAGCGAAATGGAATGGATTTTTTCAAAACGGTTGATAACATATTGAAGTGGCATAAAGTGACTTTCTTTAAGTTTATTTCGCGTTAAAATATCTTCAGTAGAACGTACGGGTCGCGAACGTACGGTTTTTCCATACACTTTTTTTTCCTATTTTCGGCATAATGTTTTACAAGTTGAAATCTTATATGTTGTATTTATAAAGAAAGAAGATAGCATAAATTATTAGAGTGTACTGAAATCCCGCGGCTCACACCGAAAGGCTCGAAAGTGGCTTGCATTATATAAAGTACACCTAAGTCTGTTTTTACACGGTCTTTTTGTACACGGTTTTGATATAACACGGTTTGAAAATTGAATATTTTTAATTTTTTTACACGATTTTATTCCATTTAGCACGATTTGAAAGTACATATTTATGAAAGCAAAAAGTCTGAAACCATCGATAGTATCGGATAGAACCAATCTACCGTGTAAAAACAGACGTAGGTGTATACTCACTATAATGTATGGTTGTTAAATTTATGAATAACTTTGAGAATAAAAAAAAAAGGTTTGGTACACCCTTCAAGAGAAGTAGTTTTGTTTTTCAATTAAGTGCACTTAACTGGCTTTATCAATGTAGTTCTAGACACTCCTTGAGAAGTGGTAACAAAAAATGTATTTTTTTGGTCGTGAACGTACGATCCAGGCAGAGGTAAAAGTTTCAATAAAAATTCACCGTTAATACATCGTCGTTCACTCTTCTTTCATTTTTATAGTCTTAATTGATATTCATGGGGGTATTTTAAAATTTATAAAAAGGATCGCTAGTATAAGTCGTACATGTGAAAAAATGTAAAAGAAACAGGCCTTTAAAACTGGCGGGAAATGAACAATTTTAACAGGGTTAGAAAATAATTTATTTTTATTAACATTTAAAATGTTTGCTCTGGTTGACGGTAAACGCACAGCATTTGCCGACGCACACAAGTTTTGAGTGAGCTTGAATCACACTGAATTCAATTTGAGTTTCTCTCATACATACAATTTATGTTGGTACTTCACAGTGTGCGTCTTTATATTGTTGAACTGTAAATTCCAGAGACATAACAGTTATACGTTTTATCGAATAAACGTTGCCTCATAACAATTATTTGATGAAGAAAAAAAATTGTTTTTCAAGTAAGAGTTACGCGTCACCGTTTATTTTATTTTTTGGGGATAAGAGTTATTTGTAAACGTTTATTTTATTTTCTTCGGGATAAGAGTTACTTGTCAACGATTTTTTTTTTTTCGGGATAAGAGTTATTTGTCAACGTTTATTTTTTACGTTGCTGAATAAGCTGAATTTGAAGTACATTTTCCATTTCTCCGGTTTTTAACGAGAAACTTTCCATTTTGTTTTTTTTTTTTATATGTTACCTATCCACCCATAAAAATTAAAATAATGATAAATAAAATTTCAAAATTTAATAGCTTTAATCTTTAGTTTAGTTTTTGCAAAATTTTAATAATTTTCATAATCTCACTTAACTAGGTACAATCTAAAATGTGTACCAAATTTACACGAAATCGATAATATACGAAAGTTTCTCGTTTTCTTAGAATCCATCGTAGTTTACGATTTTGATAACCGCTTTGACAAGAAAAAAATTGACCCACTCTAATGGATATGTTTTCTAAGCAACTATAATGTCTTAAAGTTTATATCGTTGTTATCTGAAAACCGCTGCAAATTCATATTTTACTTTCGGTCAGCTTGGTCAGCTAACCGCCAAACGGAATTTGACTGTCCAACCTATGTAGCGCTCTAGACTTTTTCGTTGCAAATTGGTGAATTTTGAAAACACCACAGGATCGGAAATCATTATCCACTTGGTCTTTGGATCGATAACAATACCTTAGTGCAGTGGTGGCCAGAATTAAAATATCAATGCACGCGTGCATAGGCTACCTTTTGCTGCCGACGTCGATGCCATCACACGCATAGTATCAATGAAGTCGTGTGGCGAAGTTCGGGAGAGTCACCGATCAATTTTGCTTACTTTTATCAAGTAAGCATAGCGCTGAGCTCTCTCTGGCACACATACAAGCAAAATTGCGCATGTGGTCGTTTGGCCACCACTGCCTTAGTGGCATCTTTGTCCATTCGCACAACATTTCCTCGCCAGCGAAGAAGAAGTTATCCCTCCATAACCTAATCAATTCATTACCAGGTCGAAATTGGTGAAGCAAATACTAAGAGATTTGGAAGTGGATTCTTCCTCAGACGATGAGGCGAAAAGCGAGTGCTGCAGGGAAGTGTTGGTTGCTCTTAACGAGATTGATCATTTTAAGCCGCATCGGCTTGACATGAATTCAAATATGCTTCAATACTGGGAGGAACATAAATATAATTTTTTATATCTGCGCCGACTTGCTCATATGTATGTAGCTTATGCAGCTCGCGAAACGCAAGAAACAGTGGAAAGGTTATTTCCTTCGCTAAAAATGGTGCTCAATGACCAAGAGTATAAGTTGAGTGAGGAAAATTTAGCAGCCATTATAATAATTTTGAATAAACGATAAAAACAGAATACATACTATTCTCACGTGGTATCATTGTTGAATTATACAAGGTTTGCTAGTCTTTGACAGATCAGAATTGAAGCTCCCTAATTGTCACCTAGCATAGTTGCATTTACGAAATGTACAAAAAAGGGAAATAATAGATCCCCTTTCGAATAAAAGTAGTAGAAAATTCCGGAATGTAGTCTTTAAATTCGAATGTATTTTCAAGAAATAAGACATTTTAAAACACGTGCTTTATTAAACTATAGAAAGTAAATTGCCATTTATTGAATGGAAAATGGTTTTAAAATGTAAATAACGAGTAAAATTTTTGAGGTTTGGGAAGCATTACAAAACCACTTTATTTAACGTAAAATTTGGTTCTGTACAGTCAAAGTTTGTAAGATATCTTAAATTACACTAGATTACCTTCAAGGACGAATGAGAAGAGTTTTGAAGTTTACGATATACTCATTTTCACACCAACTAAAGTAGATTTTTTGGCGGTTTCCACCTTTTAATATGGTTCCCCCAGTCGGCCTATTCCACTTATTAAGTCCAGTGAATGTACTCGAGTACGCGATTAAGACACACCTTGTATTATTTACCACTTGGGTTTTTGGGCAACGTCTAAACTAAACTTAAGATTTTGGGTGGTGCATACAATAAACACGTCAAATATGCATATATGGTTGATTCCTTGGAAACTGATATATTTGTGTTCACCGACTTTAATGTCAAAAATTTATAACGAACCGACATTTTTTTAAATAAACTGATATGCAGTCTTATTAATCTCATCGAGTAATATAAACCAAGTGCATAATTTAATCATTTATTACCATGGACTATTTTAAAACACACAAAAAAAACTCACAATTTATAGTGTCCCTTTGCTGAGTTCATGTACTTTTATTGGCATTATATGCTATAAATTGTGATCAGAACAAAATTTGCATAAAGAAGCTTTGAAAGAGGATAAAGAGCGTAACAATATGCCACAATTGTTTTAAAAATCATTTGCTTGACTAGGGTCCTATAGAGGACTAAACTTTGTTCTCCAGTTTTGTAAAAAATCAAAAAATGGTGGTCACAGTCGGCGTGTGCGAATATTAACTAACATATAATCTTAATTTTTCTGACACATGTTCAGTCTAATGTCAACATTTACCTGTGCTAGAGCAGCTCCCATTTTGAAGACGGGTTGGGAAGATTTTGAGTTTAATATATGTGTCACACTTTCTCATGTCACAACTTTACCACAGCTTTTCTTCTAAAATAGGTGTACTTTTTCCTTGAAAATTAGAACACATATAGACCTTGGTGGCATACATCTAATTTCTAACGGAAGTCCAAAAATATTAAGCCATATTAAAATGAGAATAGATTAAACATGAAATGTACCAACCCTAAAATGTCACAACTTTTTTTTCTACTTGTTTTGATACAGGAATAACTGTTATTTAGTGTTAATACATGAATAAACTGATTTTGGAGCATATTGTTCACATATATGTATATATAGCCCACCCACCATTAAAAAACACAAAAAAATACAACATTTCTTGTTTCAATTTCCAGCAAATATATATGTGTTCTCATAAGGGGTTAAAAGTTTAAATATGAAACTGAATAATTCACTTGCGTTCAAAGCAGTTTATGAAATGGTTGTAGCAAAACTATATATTTTCTATATTTAGAATGCATTTTTTCGGTATTTGAATAAGTATTGGTACAGTGGGCGTTAATGGGTTAAGTTGTAGCGCAATGCGAAACAGGGGCTATTTCTTATACCTCATTTACACTGTATACACTTTCAAAAGTCATTTATCGTAACATTGACATTTCACAAAAAGGCGATGTGAAATAAATAAGTTTCCAAGGAATCAGCCATATAACTACATACTATAACTATATATTTGGTATTATGATGGTTTGATAGTTTGGTATGCAACCACTTTTGGAGAGACCTGTATTATGCAGTATCTTTTCTTATAAATTATCCGTGTAAAGCCACATTGCAATATTGTGGAAACAGTACACTTTGATTAGACTTTAGCTGTGTAAACGATATACAAAGCTGAAAATTGAGTTAAAGTCTGGAACGCCTGCAACGAATAAGGGGCTAGAGCTATATGTGAACTTGTAGTTTTATTTCTTTAATTTTATGTGTTATGTAAAATAGCCCTGTCTAAATCGACATTTCCCCCACCCTAAAAATGCTATCCTCCGACCTCCTCCAAGATATTGGATCTGGTGCAGCTGCTGAAAAATTTATGTGAAACGTTCACACTCGGCCCCTTACTGTGAGCGCCCTAGGGCAGCTCTTGCCTTGGGTTATGCCACCTGCTTATACGCTCCATACTTGGAGACAGTAACATACGATGCACCATACTTTCGAACTGCGCAGTAAACAACGACGACTGACTATCCTCCGTCGTGACCATGAGCGACACTTTGACCCTACGAATGTTTAAATTAACCTCAATGCTGAAATTATACGGCTGGTTGAGCAACACATACGCGCCAATTGGGAGAAGCCCCTAAGATCCTATAACCTGTCTGCTGGTGCTGGCAAACTATGGTGGAACTCTCATCCAATCCGACTGAACGTTACGGCAAAATACCCATCGCGATAAAGTTCAGTTGAAACCCAAAAGATGATCGAGCGCTTTTTGTCGCCGATTTGCGGTGGCCCCTTTGTTGGGCGAAGAAATCCGACTAGCTATCAGGGAAGCGCATAAATAAGTTAGGGTAATGTCGAATGAACGAGGTACGTATGGCTACTAAAACAACAATAACTAAGGGACGCTTTGGCAAGATCCGGCTAAAGCTATATTTGTTAAATTTTCATAATTTTCTAAAAAACTTTAACAATAACAGAAAGTTCAAATTGTCAGAATAAAAGCAAAACAGAAGCCAGTGCTGCTACAATTTTTTTGGTATTGAGATTTTAGGTTTTTAGTACTATTTCTAACTTTATTGCAAAGAAGCAACACAGTCGGTGAATGCCAATCCAATGACAGTTAATAAGGGAGCTTGAAACTCTTATCCCCAAAAAATTTTATAAACGTTGACGCGTAACTCTTATTTGAAAAATACATTTTTTTCTTCATCGAATAATTGTTATGAAGCAACGTTTTGAATAAATTTCAGAATTTGAGCAACGGTTTTGATACAGAAATTTCAAATAAAAGTTATTTTTTGTCTCTGGTAAATTCTTAAACCAACTTCTTGGTATAAAAGCATATATTTTTGTGAGCTTGGGATATGACTTACAATTTTACTCGTGGTTTTGGATCTCCCATCACTTTGATCATAAAGCGGAAATGTGAATGTTCCAGCATCTCTGAATCTCTTAATTGCACAAGAAAGACGGGAGCAACGTTTGTTTTAGTTTCATCATGTCCGGGAACTGAAAATAAAAACAAAATGAAGTTAAGCCAGTTTAATATTTGCGCAAGTTAGTAAAATATTTTCTGCAGTGAAATAACGCCATTTGGCCTTAATTCTCAACATATTGACATATAAGGCCATATTTATCAATATGGGATTACTTCCACTAAGTGAAATATTTAATATGAAATAAAACGCTAGGAGTATGGGAAATACAGCCATATATCGCACACTACATCAGAAAAAGTAGCATGACATTTATGAATGAATTATTATTATTATTATTATTATTGGTTAGGTACTGGTATGAATACCAGTACTAACTAGGTGGGCATTGGCTACTAAGGCCATCAGCTCATGAATGAATTCAAAAGAGTTATTTCTATCAATTTCACAATGATAAGAAAAAAATGCCGCAGGGGAAAATTGGGATTAAAAATTCGCGCGATTTTTTATTCCAAATTTTAATTTTAATTTCTATTATTATATATAATACTACTTACTACCCGGCTCGCTTCGCTTCGCCTTACGGGCATCAGTGGGAATGGGAGACGTGTTTCCCTTTTCATCAAGGCTTCCGATACCAATTTTTATTTTAAAATACATTTATGAAGTCCTCATAATAAGTAAATCGGTATCTTTCTCTTTACCAGATTTTTAGGATCTCCTTTCAAGGACCAAAAGTTGTAACGCATACCGAAAAGTTTCAGCAAAACGTAGAGATGTGCTTAACAATTTAAGGAATAATTCGAATTTAGCCTATATATGTATGTATAACTTTTTTTTTTAATAACCCTTGCAGGATATAAAAGTAATGGCCTTTAAAACCCAAAATATGGGTAGGGGTGATTTAAGTTTTAATATAAAAAAATTTTACAATATAAAAACATCAAAGGGAAAGTTTTATGAGGGTCTGAAATATAGCTAGACAAATTAAAGTTATTTGGATTTCAGTTCCTGTAAACCAACAACATTAACCGTTTCATTTTCATTTCCGGAAATTAAAAAACTTTGATTTTCGGATGATCCGGTGCGTGAAAGTGCCACATATAGTTGGCCATGGGTAAACACTTAGTTCCCAAGATCGATGCCGGACACATTGAAGGTTTGTCCTTGCGATTTATTTATTGTAATCTCAAAGTACGTCTTAACTGGGATCTGAACACGTTTAAATGTAAACGGAAAATCCGATGGGATCATTGGAATTCTTGGAATCATCATAGTTTCGCCCTTTGCCTGACCGGTTAATATTTTTGCCTCTATAAGGTTGGGAAAAAAACGTAGAACTTGAAGACGCGTACCGTTACATAACTGTGGAGGCTTCAAATTCCGCAAAAGAATTATTGGTGTGCCATTTTTAAGTCTAAGCTCATGTGGAGGTATACCAAACGGATTCAAGGAGTTAAGAAACTCTACTGGGTAATGAACCACATCGCTGGGGTCAGTCACTGTATTTACAGACTTATACATAGATTTTGTACTCCGATGATATTTTGCTCAATACTGCTTTATTGATTTCTTCAGCTGCCGAATTTTTGAAGTGATAATTGCACGCTCACAAAGCCAAGTGGAACTCATAGTTTGTATGTTTTCAATGTTTGGATAAACATTACTAATGAGTTCGTCGATAGTTTTAACAGATTGCCCTACGACATCGGACATTGTAACATATCCATTGCGAGCTGTAGTCGCTGAACCGTTCCCTATTTGTAGAAGATACTGACAAAATATATCAACCCACTATTTTTACTAAGGTACGCGCGCATGTTAACAGATAAACTCAGTTTCTTTAAATGTGGCCAAACTTCTGAATTTCGTAAGCATGCATTAACAATATTAGCTCGTGTATCTCTCGGAACCACGGGCAGTATTTGCCTAAAATCGCCTGTGAACACAAAAGTAACACCTCATCCCATATAATCAGGGATGCCTGCTGAAGAATCTTTGCATTTCCACTATTTTTCTTCATGGTACATGTGCTGCTTTGTTCCGATGAAATAGTGGGTGGTAGCTTAAAAATAGAATGCGCAGTTCTTCCCCAGACAAGAGTCTCGCTACGGCAATTGCAATTCTATTTTCGCTACGAACTTTAGCCAAAAGCAAAGAAATAATAAAAGTTTTGCCCGTTCCGCCAGGTGCATCTGTGAAGTAAACATTACCTGTACCTTGATTAACGTTAGTGCTAATTTCGTTATATATTGTACGTTGTTCTGATGTCAGTTTTGGTTCGTTTTCTTGTACAAATGCATTCAGCTCAGTAGTGTTAAAAGATGTTTCTCGTAGAAGAGAGGTTGTTTAAATATGACCTTTCTCGATTAGGACTTGGCAACCCAAAGTCACTGAGCCGTTTTTCCCCTAGTTGAAAAACAATATCCTCAATAAGAATAAGACCTTCGATGTACATGGCATCATTGAAATCCATTTCGGGATTACTACTTCGCTGTGTGGCGTTATGTAAAACATCATCGCATAAATTGTTTTTAAACAGATTCCACAATTCCACAGGATCCGATACTTCACAAAAAATAAGTATTATTGCAAAAAGTTCTCTCATTTTATGTGCACTTGCAGAAACGGCTGCATCCGATAAAGCAATTTTCCAGTGCGTATCTTCTTGAAGCAAATTTCGAGCTTGACATGCTGCACGATATGTAGGTAACATGACTCCATCGAGTTTTCTTAAATCCTCAGAACTTGTGGGACCTCGAACCGAATGCAATAAGAGTCTTAGATGAAAACACTCCGGATAGTTAGGATGTATGGTATAAACTCTTCCCAAAGCCGCGTCTTGCTTAACTCCTGGATAATTGGGAACATCTTGTCCACGCTTTCTCCGTTGCCACGTTTTGTTCGTCCAAATGTAATATGCTGGAACTTCGTTGTAGAGCAAAGTATTCGCAAAGCTATCAGTCGCACATAGTTTAAAAAACGCAGTATGAGTAGTTTCTGGTGGATTCTGGATAACGTGGTTTAAATTATTTGGAGTGAAGTACACTCTTTGCCAATTTTCCAAATGAACAGCTAGATGTATTACTGTCGGATACCGTTCGTGGATAGAAAATCCCAGTATTCTCCATATTCCTTCAGAAGTGCTTAGATATCTCCCATTTTAAAAATTGGCTATTTCATCATGTCTATCCTGATGGAAAATGTAGCTGCGCCACTGCCCTTATTAACGTATTTGCATATGACCAATTTTCCGGCTGCTAACGTTACATTAGCATGGAGTTTTTATTTAGTTTATACGAAATAATAACAAAAATGTTAGAAACGTCCAAGGTTTTGTTACTTATGCTATCAGGTAGGCCTATACCTTCATTTTAAGAGTAAAATTAGTTTGATGGCTAAAAGTTATAAGCTCGTGAAACGCACTGCTAACGTTACCGCATTTGGAAGCGAGATCAAGATACAGATCATGTTTGGTTTAATTTCTGCGAACTTGCTGAGACAATCATCCCAATTTTTCTTCATGTTATATAGCAAGGATGCCACAAGGTCATGGCATACCGCTTTGCCAAAATCTTTAGGATTTTTAAGCGTAATTTAACATAAAATAAGGCACTGCCTGCGTTACACAAAGCACTGCTAACGTTACACGTGCGAATAATGAGTATCTGTACATATAATAAAATTGTAACCGTTGATCTCTGTACATTGCAGATATACAGAAAATAAAAAAAGGAGCCAGTGGAGTCCAATTGAACAGTTTCTAAAACTTCTGTCGGTCTGACTGTCCTTATGTTTGTGCGCGGGTCACTAAAAATTGGAATGATGGAATTGAATGGAACTTTCACCATTGGACTACTAGATGCCTATTTTAAGATTTAAGATCATATATGTATATTATTTCTGTAAGGTCTTTTTGTGTTTGCTCCTAATTTTCTGTTCTCATTTCGAACCAATATTAATAAGTAAGGTATCGTTTTAAAGGTGTGGGTTACCTCTACATGCGAAACTATATATTAATTACAGCAGTGCTTTTGTTTAATCGTATTTTATAAAAATTAATTTGTTTAAATAAACCATTGTGAATGTACAAAAAAATCAATTTGTACTGCAACGCTATTGTGACTGACATTCATCAGACTTCAGAGCGGTGTTGCCAGAATCAGGGATATCGCCCCTTTTCGGGGATTTTCCGTCTGCCAATGTAATTTCGAAGTGGTTTGGTATTTGTTTCCTTTAGGGGTTATTTGCAATCAAAGTTGCAAGTTTTCATGTGGTTGTTGTAATCACATTAGACCGTCCTTAAAAATGTCCAAAAAAGTGTTCTGCGGAGAAATGCTGAGTATGGCGTAACCGGTGTTGGACTGGCTGAGTGTTATTTTGTATAAGCAAAAATAATTTAATAATTTTTGAAAATTTGTTTGCAGTTGACCCCTAAAGGAAACAAATACCAATGCTTTTTGGCTATAAAATCCCCAATTCATGATTTAAGCAACATTGTTTGTTTTTCCCCGCTGAGGAATAAACTCAGAGCAGCACTACAAAAATTGGAAGAGAAATGTTTTTGAAGGTTCTAATGATAACCTATGCATTTATCGCGCCATAGTTCTTTTTAGATGTGTTTTTCCATGCTAGAAAAAAAAATTTGGCACTCTTGAAACTATTTTGGTACAAAAAATACATGTGAGTGGCAACATCGCGCTGGACTGGTAGTGGTGCGAGTCTTTGATTTTGATTAAAAAAAGACAAATGTTTAAGTGTAGATGGCGCGCGGGCGGTTAATTGCCAGTGTCTTTGCCAAACACTTGTTGCGAATATTTTTATTATTCTTTCTCACAACAAGTGCAGCTGATTTTATTTGTTAATTGAAAATCGAGATTTTACACAAACAACAAGCTTGTGTTTTCCGATCTTTAACTATATTTGAAGTATCCTGGTTCGGTACGAGCTATAGACCTATTAATAATTTTCTCTGCAGCGAAAAATTATTGTTGTTTTTGGGTTTTCTTAATAATTTTTTATTAATTATTAAACGTTTTTGTTTGAATTGAACAGGAAAAATTTAGAGACAACCGCCATAGCTTTTCTTATAGATCCATTTCGGAAGTTGCTAACTTCACTCATCAGAGAAATTTTGGCACGCATTGCTAACTATTGAGCTAACAATACGCTGGTTTTTTGTCTTCATGAATTGGTAAAAAGTTGATTGTACAGGGCGTTTAGAAGGCAAAAAACCAGCGTATTGTTAGCTCAATAGTTAGCAATGCTTGCCAAAATTTCTCTGATGAGTGAAGTTAGCAACTTCCGAAATGGATCTATAAGAAAAGCTATGGCGGTTGTTTCTAAATTTTTCCTGTTCAATTCAAACAAAAACTTTTAATAATTAATAAAAAATTATTAAGAAAACCCAAAAACAACAATAATTTTACGCTGCAGAAAAAATTATTAATAGGTCTATAGCTCGTACCGAACCAGGATACTTAATTGAAAATCTTTTATGGTTGTTTCTTATTGGATCTTTTATTATACACCGCGGTAATTGGTAAGTTCTAAAATGTGTATTTTTACATGAGTTACATGTGTTACATGTGTTCACATTCTGTTTATATTGTTAGATTATAATGCCTAGGGTCACCTTAAATCCTTCAACTGAGCGAAGAAGGCGTCAAGAAGCTAGAAGAAGTCGATCTAGCCATCAACGAAGTATTCATCTAGCACATGCAAGGCAAACAATGCGTAACCAGCGACAGGTACAACGTGAACAAATGGTAGTCCAGAGTAGGAGTGACTTAGTACCTTCGTATATTTTAGAGTTAAGCAGTGACACAAATGCTAGGATAATACAGGAAAAGCTTCCAAAAACGTATTGTGGTGCACGCCTCGGAATTATTGAAGAACCACATAGCGTTCGGCGTATGGATCGACAAAGTGAATTTTGTATGGCAAAACTATTTGCGGGTGAGGTCAGCGATAGAAGTTCTTCAATTTGTTGTCACAAAGGGAAGGTGAGTTTGCCCCCGATTTCTGTATGTGAAGAACTTAGATCTGTAATCGAACGCAATGATTCTGTAACAAAAAACTATTTGGAAAACATAAGAAAATTTAACAACGCTCTAGCATTTGCATCAGTTCAAGTAAACTTTGTTAACTCCTTCAGATCCAACAGTACCATTCCAGATGACTAGGAAACAGTTTCCCTTAAAAGTAGCTTTCGCTATGACTATCAACAAAGCCCGAGGCCAAACATTTGATAAAGCCGGTTTGTTCTTACCTAGCCCAGTGTTTTCACACGGACAGTTGTATGTGGCATTTTCTAGAGTCAGGTGATTCCAAGATATAACTTTTTCAGCCCAAGCGTCATTCAAACAAAAAATTACAAATGTTTTTATTTTTACGTCAAATATTGTATTTAAGGAAGTTTTGTAAAAAAATACATGTGGCCACTGGGTCATAGTCAAAGTATATTAAACAAAGTAAGAGTGATCTTGACAGTTCGCTCTTTTCTGTAGGAGTTTTTACTTCAAACCATAAAAATTATTAACCC
Organism: Sphenella marginata; assembly: GCA_951509765.1. Lineage (NCBI taxonomy): Eukaryota > Metazoa > Arthropoda > Insecta > Diptera > Tephritidae > Sphenella > Sphenella marginata. Next base: position 33,161,912 of record OX608083.1, on the reverse strand, counting down.
GTTTCGCTTGAAAATTTTGTATTTTTATTGGAAAAATATTAAAGCGTTTCAATATTATATCGGTTTGTCGGGTTCTAACTAACAAAAAAGAACAATGAAAAGATCCAAAACCGTTACGCGTTGTGCAGTTTGCGGCAATACTAGTGATGTTACAGTTGTTCGCCGAATTGTGACGAAAGGCGTCGACGGTAGGAGATTGGTTGTGGCGTCGTTTTAAAAAACGCTTCGTATGAATGCGAGCAACATTTTAAACCAAGTGACTATTGAATGTCCAACGCAGAGTAGTATTTTTAAGAAGGCACGTTTGCTTCCCGGTGCTGTACCAACACAATTGCAGCCGCAAGTGTTTGAAGGCCATAAACTGCTTACTAAGGAATCGTTGCATGCTAACGCACAGCCTGTGCATGTAGACGCGCAGACGCAGACAGAGTAAGCAAAGAACAAAAAATTTAAAGAAATGGCTAAAACGGTTTTGTAAAGAAATGTGTTTTATTTATGGAAAAATAGTTGTATTTATTTAAGTTACAGTTTAAACTTGTGGAATTCTAGGTTCTCGCACTTGTTCTGCCTGTCTGCATGTATAGTTCTTATATTATCTTCTCTCAATCTCATTGCACCACATAGGGTTAATTCATGTGTTTACATTCATTTGACATTATAGCCCCTACAAGAGAAAAATAATTTACTGTCAATCACACTTTATTAAATACATTTTGGTCACAGTTATAGAAAAAATCGATTGCTATTTCCGAAAATTTTACATAAGTTTGTATGACGTAAGTAAACGATTTCGAACCATTTGTTTTTTTTTTGCGCAAGGTGCGCACGGGTGCACCTAGTATCTCTTATTTCGATAGCTCAAATAGTTTTGGAGTTATCGACCAATATGTGGACCAAGGGCGATCCAAAATGTGTTAGTACAATATGGTTATCAAATAAAAGGTGCATTTGGAGAATAGGTCTTTTTTGGAGGAATCAGTTGACCCGACAATTTATTTTTTTTTCGGGTTTTCTAAACTTAAAATTATTCTCGAAATAACTTCTGTTTTTTTCTTTGGCGAACATGGAAGGGCTTTAACTGCTTACAGACAGCCTTTCCTAACGACTGCACAGATTTGTAGGCCGTGTGGCGTTCACTCCTGTCATCGTCGCTAACAGCTACATGTTCGTGCCCATGTCTCTTTTTTTCTTTTTTAAAAGAGAAATAACGCCCATAGGATTTTACGCGAGCAACACGAACTGTTGATTAGGAAAAAGTTATTAGTGAAAAACCGAAAATTGACCGAGGTCAGATCCCCAATTCGGGGCGTGATCCATGGTATTTATTTGCAGAACACCTTTTCCCATTGGCGGCCTTCAGCCGCGCTTAAAAAACCCTGGGCTGGGCCATGCCAACTCCGGGTGGTTGCCGAACCGTGGCAACGCGCCACGGTACGCACACTTAATTCTTGAATCAGCCAGCTTGTTTTAATTAGTTTTTAACGTCCGTGGGCTTTATTTCTCTTCGAAAAGGGAAATAACACCCATCAGCAAAAGGTGATAACACCTTTTTTAAAAAGGAAATAAAGCCCATGGGCGTTTTTTCCTTGGGCTTTATTTCACTGCACCTTTTTTCATTAATGCCGCTTGTTTTATAAAGAAATCACTGCTAACGTTACATATTATTTAAGCTAACAACGTCTTCAAATCTTTGGAAATTTAACTTTTTTTAATTGGAACGTGAGATATACGTATAGTATTAAGAAAATATATAAACACATTAAATTAAAACCTATTTTAACATGTTTTAAAAAACTTTTTTAGTTTTGCACTGCTAACGTTACATACGATTTTTGCGGCTCGTTTATTTTTCACATAACTGCTAGTTGGAACATAACTTTTTTAAAAACTTCACGTGTTATGATATTAATATTAATAGTTTCTAATAGATAAAACTTGAATGGCTAAATTTAGTTGCAAAAACACATTATATTTACCTTTTTGTTTGCTGAACTACTGCCGACCAAATTTTTTTTTTATTCACAACGTTTTATAAAAAGAGCGGAAAGTTTAATTTAAAACGACTAAAATCGAATGACACTATTTTCAACAGGTACTATAATATGTCATGAACCGCGCAAGACCACAGTGCTTGCAATATTTGCAAAAAAAAAAAAAATACTTGTTTACTTTCCCAGAAAATCGGTCATATGTATTTTATAGCTTGTACAGAGTGGCAATATTCAACGTTAATATGAGCAACGAAACATCTCGAAAGCATGGGGAAGTAAGGAACTATCCATGTATTATCGATTGTGTAACATTTAAAAATTATGTTATAAGTGAACCCCCCATCGGCTGGAGATCTTCTTCTATATTTAGGATATCCGTCGTCCCCTGTTTGTGTATACTTAATGGTGGGTCTATCTCTTCTTCTTCTCATACTTACAAACATCGGACCAAATTTATAATACCATTTCATGTTCATGAAAGGTATAACAAGCTGTTGAAACTATATAATAGGCATCGCAATAACATGATTACAATCAGATCAGCAGCAGCAATACCATCAAGCGTTGCAACCACGACAGCCGTTGCAACCACATCATCTCCAGGGTCAAGCTGCACAGCGATACCAAAATGATATTTTAAATTTTTTATGTTTTTTACAGGCGCCCAGCTGACTATTTTTTAATATTAATGTTAGCATAATATAGTTGTTGTTATTATTAATAATAATTTAATATTCTTTTAAAATCAAAAATAAAGAATATTCCTAATGAAAAATAAACAGAAAAACCCATTTTTATATCAGCTTTGGCAGGTTATAACAATTTTCAGTGGTGATATCACTTAGCCTTACTATAATATATTATAATGTACCTATCCGTGTAACTAAAAATACCATAGTTTTTTTTTATAAAATAGTGACTCAATAATTTTACATTCTCAATGCCAGTGCTTCAACCATTTTTGAGTAAATGTGCGAAATACTCATACATAAATTTTGAGTTACTGGATGTATTGAGTGATTTAATTGTAGCTTTCTTTACTCTCACTGCTTGCAGCGAACTTAAGCAATCGTAGCTACAATTAAAACACTCCAAATGCGTGCATATAGTCAAATTGCGTTGAGCGTCTGCTTTTTTGTGTGAATATGTGTGTGCCACCCTGCATTAGTGGTAACCAGAATGAAAACGGCAAACGACAAGCGGCATCTGTCAAATTATTTTTACACGTGTTCTTATGGGGAGGAATTTTTTGAACACGACGCGACAAAGCGGCAATCAATCACAGATGCCGCTGTCGCCAGATTAAATCTAATTCTATTTTGACAAGCGGCAGATGGTGGCGTTTGGTTTTTTTGACAATAAAAACGAAAGGAAGAGTAAATAACTTGTAAAATAAGTTCCAATTATTACAGAATATGCCTCTTTCACACTTTTTACAACATTTTTTGCTACTTTTCAAGATGATTCGCACCTGTCGCCCCTGCTCTCATTATAATCATGTCGCCAATGCTTGACGGCAAATATCGTCAAGCTTCAGTTTTTCGTCGTTGTCGTTCGCCGCCGTCGGTATCATTGTGGACGGGCCTATTGTTATGCGGTAGCGCTCATATTTTTGTAGCTGTGCTAGCTGCCTGCAAAAAAAACAGTAAATAGAGAGCAATATGTGGTCTGTTGATGCTCTCTAAGCACAAACGACTAAATGGTAAAGCGACTAAGCAAAGATGGGGTTTCATACAATATTTATTTGAACTAAAAAAGTTTTTGTTCTGAAAAGATTATAGTATTTTAAAATTTGAAAGAAAAAAATCGGGACAGTGGATCGGCTGTTTAGCTCTAACAAAATTTCGAGTTTGAATTTTAAATTATAATATATATGAGCATTTCCGTAGAATGGTCAACCAGAGCAAAAATTTTAAATGTTAATAAAAATAAATCCTTTTTTTACCATGTTATACAAAATTACCCAAATTTTTATAAAAAACTAAGGTTTGGAAGTTAATTTGAATATTTTTATGAAAAATTTGGCTTGAAACCTGAAAATTTTTTTTTTTTTCATTTCCAGCCAGTTTTAAAGGCCTGTTTCTCTTCAGTTTTTTCACACGTTCCACTTATACTAGCTATCCTTTTCTGCAACGAAATACCCCCATGAATATCAATTAAGACTATCAAAATGAAAGAAGAGTGAACGACGATGTATTAACGCTGCCACCTCTTCACATTAAACTTGGCCTTATAAAGAACTTCGTCAAAGCATTAAACCGTGAAGGAGCGGCTTTTCAGTACTTAGTCAAGTTGTTCCCTAAATAGTCATATGCAAAAATCAAAGAAGGAATATTTGTGGCACCTGATATTAGAAAACTAATGGCTGATAAAGAATTTACAAAATGTTTAACGCCTGATGAAGCAGCCGCGTGGGCATCTTTTCAAAATATCGTTCACCACTTTCTTGGTAACCACAAATCCCATCTCGATTTCTTTCCCGAAAACTTGGGTGATACGAGCGACGAACAGGGAGAGCGGTTACATCCAGATCTAGCCAAAATTGAAAGACGATACCAAGGATTTTGGGTCGAAGGCATGATGAGCGACTATTGTTGGACTCTAATACGCGAAACAGATACTAAACAATACAAAAGGCAAAGTTCCACCAATCTTCATTTCTGATTTGTTACTTTTAAGTTAATAAAATGAATATTATTTGACAAAAACCTTAAAAAATGGTGCAGTGAAATAACGCCCTTTCAAAAAGGAAATAAAACCCGCGGGCATTATTTCTTTTTGTCGACGGGCGCTATTTCATTTTAGAAAAGAAATAATGCCCGCGGGCGCTATTTCCTTTCAGAAAAGAAATAATGCCCGCGGGCGTTATTTCCTTTTAGAAAAGAAACAAAGCCCGCGGGCCTTATTTCCTTTTTTCGGCGGGCGTTATTTCCCCGGTCGTTATTTCACTGCCCCTTAAAAAATTAATTTGAATTTTGTTGAAAGTTACAAAAAAAATCCCAAAAATAGAGTTTTTGCCAAATCTGCCTAATATTTTGCTAAAAGTGTTTGCTATTAAACACACTTATTTTAGGAAAAAAAAAATTATCCTGATTTTCACAACTTCGTACAAAAAAACCATTTTTAAAATCAAAATTTTTTCAAAAATCGAAAAATTCGACCAAATTTCGACTGGGCGATGGTTTGACCTGTCCCTACATATTATATGTCGTTAGAAGCGTATTTTAATTTCCTTTCGAACAAGCTATTGCTTTTGTAAAATCGGCGAAACGATTTTTTGAATGAACACAAAATTACCGATATCTCGGAATCTTGAAAAACGGAATGCAGATTCGGATTCAGCGTCATAAATTGACCTAAAAACCACTTTTAGTTGACAAGATCCAAAACCGTGTACATACATATTTATATTTTTACATATTACATATTTATACATACTTTTATTTATTTGAAACTTTTCTTTTTCTACACGGCTAAAAATTTGAGCCTAAATTTTAAACCATTTATTGGCTTACACAATTTTTAAAACTTTTTGGTAATAAATTCCAAACCTTTCAATTACCTACAAAAATTCTCAATTTTTTGCGGTTTTGATTTAGAACTTAACTGGGATAAACAAAAATACAACAAAAGTCGTATACACAGCGAATATGTGTACTTTTCGCATAAAATTCATGAGTGCGCCGTAGCTCGGTAGGTTTTGCGCACTGATTTGGGGCACGTCGGTTCGAGTCGTAACTTTTTTTAAAAAAAACATAAAAAATTGTCAACAACATTTTCGGTTAAAAATTTAAAAAAAATTTATTAGGCACATTTCTATGAACACCGGCGTAAATTTAATTCTAAACAAAATTTGGTTTGGTCATACACCTAGACCGGTACGTCTGCGTTCAAAGGGTTTTTTTGGAATGTCCAGTAAAATTAACTTCTTTAGACTAATTTCATTATTTTTGAATGAAAGTATGTGTAAATACACAATAAAAATACTTCAACTCAAAGTTAAGAATGTTGTGGAAAATTCATGAAAACTCAAGAAAACTCGAAAAAATTTCATCAAAATGTCTAACTTTCAGGTAAAATTTGATTATTTTCGAGTATTCAGTTTTGTAGCCCATTCAATTGTCAAAAGCCGACCAAAAGCCTTTTCTTCAATATAAAAATATTACGCTTATATATTTGAATGGAATTTAATGCACTTGGTTAAAAAAAAAATTTGCCAAAAATCGAGTAATTCTTCTAGCGGCTTAAGATTAATTAAACGGGTCACAAAAGTGCATACGCGAAAAAAATCTAAAAACTTGTACTGAAAAGTTAGAAATTTTGATGAAAATTTTTCGAATTTTCTTGAATTTTCATGAATTTTCCACAAAGTTCTTAACTTTGAGCTGCAGTATTTTTATTGTGTTTTTACACATACTTTCATACAAAAATAATGAAATTAGTCAAAGGAAGTTAATCTTAATGGAAATTCCAAACAACACTTTGAACGCAGACATACTGGCTAAATCTAGGCTAAAACTTTTAGCCGTGTACAAAACAATATTTATTTGTACTGTTTGTTTTTAAATTTTGTTTAGGATTTCTTCAGGAGTTACTTCAAAAGTAGAGTGGATATTGAGTAGAGCCGAAACGCTAAAGAAAAATTTCTGGTGTCAGAATCTCTTCTAATTTTCTACTGCTAATTTCTGGAAAATTTTTACAAAAAGGAAAAACAGTAAATAGTTGTCGCTATATTTCTTGAAGAAAAACTGAAGCTTCGGAAAAATAAAAACAAATAATATAATAAAACAACATTGAAATTCATATAAAAAGCGGCAAATTGCAATTATTCAACACGCAAAACGGAACGTCAAAATTTGTTGGCTATCCATGGTCAAGAAATAATTGAAAATATTTCTTGAGCATTTTCTTTTCAACAGCACACCGGGCTTTTACTTTTAAACTTTTCTCCCGTGACCAGTATAAGTACAATTTAATTGTTACTTTCTCTGATAATTCAATGCGAGTGATTACGAATCACTCTTGCTGTTGTTAACATGCTATGTAGTTGAAATGCTAAGTTGACCTTATGCAGAGCAAGTCTGATAGTTTTGCTCGAATTTCTTAAAGCGCCAAATGAGTGAACCGTTGCAGGAATTTAGTTGTGACCTCTAAGACTTACTCTGATAATTGATTAGCGACTACCAATAACTTCTCTCAGTGTGAAATATTATTTAATTTTATTCTATCATATTTTCATTATTGCTATTAATGCTACTTTCTTAGCAGGGGTTTTAAAAGTGAATAGAGTAATTATTCTAGTACAGACGTATATTTTTTTAATTTTCGCAAAATTTCGGGGGGGTTTGAACCCCCGAAACCCCCCCTGTATACGCGCCTGGTTCCAATTCATATAATTTGTAAACCATTATGTCGGAAATAGTAAAAAAATGTATGGAAAAATAGTACGTTCGCGACCCGTACGTTCGCGACTGATATTTAAGCGTAAATATGTATAAAAAAGTACTGAAGATATTTAACGCGAAATACCTAAACGTAAGGAAAGTCACTTTGTGCCACTTCAATATGTTTTCAGCCGTTTTGAAAAAATCCATTCCATTTCGCTGAATTTTGAATTTTTCCAGTTGCACAAAAAAGCCACTTCCATTTTGCGTACGTTCGCGACCATATGCTTATTTCCCCCACAGTCAAAACTAAAAATCGAACAAACCTGCTCTTGCACCTAAAATTTACCTACCAAAATGCTATCGAAGTAGCAACAATCAAAAAACAAACTTTGTTTTTTGGCCTATAAAAGCGTACGAACGTACTGTTCGCGACCGTGGAAACACTCATATATGTACATTAAGGTGCCTTGCCAAAAAAAGTTGCACTGTTTCCACCGGAATTTCAAAACTCACTCTTTTCTAAGGACTCCCCCAAAATATTTCGAAAAAATATTAAGATTTACCGGAGCTAGACCGCGTTAAAAAATGCTAAAAATATCGTTTTTTATGTACATATGTATAAAAGGAGAATGAAGAAATATTTTTTAATAAAAAGCACCTGAGATGATTAATTAGCTGGAGTACAAAAGGAAAGCATAAAAAGTTTGAAAATTTTATCAACGCAATCCAAATAACTATTGAGATGTATGAGACTGTTTTTGGTCATATTTCGAGGGGTAGGTTTGTGGAAAACTTTAATAACTCAGCCAATTGTTGACGGATTTAGACGATTGGGGTATCATTTGAAAGGTATTTTCGGGACAGTTATACAAAAATAATATTGATAAAATTTATATAGATGTAATATAGATGAATCAGAAATTAAAAATTTGAAAACAGACTTTGATTCCTAAAAAATTTGAGCGAATATGAAATTCCGTTAAAGTTCTAAAGATGGGTGCGTTAGAAGCATAGGGGGCCCAAGTAAACCCCGTGTAAAACATGTTACTATTTCTGAGCGGTCTGTTAGGAACATGGAAGGGAATACTTTCAAGGAGAGCTGGCGCATGGATTGAACCATTAATGATTTCGAAAACAAAAGTCATTGACAGCAAGGTTCTTCTACAATCGAGAGTCTGAAGGTTGATAAGTGCACATATGGCTTCGTAGGAAGGAATCGGATCGGATAAATTCAAAGAACGCAGTGTAAATCGGACAAAGCTTTTTTGCACGCGTTCGAGCCTCTTGATGTGACACTCATGATAGGGTCGCCAAATGAAACAGGAATATTTTAACTTGGAATTAACAAATGAGGTGAAAAAAATGTTAAGAGTATAGGGATCCGTAAACTACGAACTTAAACTGCGGATAAAGCAGAGTATGCCAATGGCGTAAGAGGTGCAAATGGGATCTCGCAATTTTGAAAAGGTGACATAAAAGCATTTGCTATCATTTAGCGATAGCATATTCGTATTACACCAGACAGCTACATATGTACATTGTTCAGATCGGATTGTATCTTAACTGAATCTGTGGGGTTTGAAATGGTAGAGAAACCCTTTAAATCATCAGCATAAAGCAGAAAATTTGAATGTTGGAAACAGACGGAAATGCCGTTAATAAAAATGGCAAATAGTAAAGGTTCAAGAATGCTACCTTCCGGTGCGCCAGAGGTGGCAACAAAAGAATCTGAATGCGCATTTTCTATCACGACTACACAGTTCCTCTGATCAAGATGCGATTTTAGCCAAGAAAGAAAAATTACGGAAACCCACATTGGCCAGTTTCGAGATCAATTTTGAATGGCTGATTTTGTCAAACGCCTTATAAAAATCAGTATAAACTGCATCGACTTGAAGGTGACTATTGAAAGCTGATAGGCAGAACTCAGAGAAAATCGAGAGGTTTGTCACAGTCGATCTTCCAGATACAAAACCGAGGCCTAACGACAAAATACATCTTCTGTTTGATAATAAACTCAAAGAGTTTGTAAATTGTAGACAGCTGGGGCCTATAGTTGGCAACGTTACTTTTGTTACCGTTTTTGAAAATAGGGTTAATGAAGGTTATCTTCCAAGCAGCTAAAAACTCGCCACACTCAAGAGATTTGTTGAAAATTTAAGGGAGTGGAGTAGCCCAAGCCAAACAGTTTTTGAGAAGATTTGGGTAGATAATTTTAAATTCTGAATGCCACTAACAACGTCGTCTAGCGATAGAGTCAGGTTGCCAAAGTTAAGAGGACCTTCTGCAATTGAGGGGAAACCCGTTGGTGAATCAGACTGGGGGGCGAAATTGGAGAGGAAAAAGCTCGCAAATAAATTAGCCGCCGCAGACGGTGAAGAAGCTCTATCCGTATTGTAAAAGACTGATGAAGGAATACTCGAACAAAGTTGTTTAGCCTTAACATAGTTCCAAAATGCCTTGGGGTTTACTTTGATGTCAGATTCATAGTTATTAACAAAGGACCTGTGGAGCCTTTTGCCTAACGCTATGAATTTATTGGAGTAAAAAAGGTACTTGCGATTATGAACAGGCAACTTTGTAAGTTTGAATTTTATGAAAAATTTGTTCCTCAGATTCTTTAGTCGCTTTAGTCTCTTAGTATACCATGGAATTTTATAACAACTCTTCTTTTTACGCGGTATATTACTAATATAAATTTGGTTTACGGTATATTTAAAAACATTGAAACATTCAGTAAGATCATATCCCAGAAAAAGACCTTCCCAATCAATCAAAGGGATCTCCTGAGAAACCAGGTCAAGATTGCCTCATCTAAAAGAAAAACTAAGAGTCTCATTATTGGCAGTGATACTGTCAAAAATGTAGAACTCAACGACAAGCGTAAGCGGTATGTGGTGCATACCAGAGCTAGAAAGGGGATCAAGACATTCCGTCAAAGAACAGTTAAAATTATTACTAGTGAAGACAAGATCTAGCGTTCTATATAACTGATTAGAGAAGCTGTTTATCTGGGATAGATTAAAACTTAAGAAATTATCAATAAGGTACATCTCGGAGGTACTGCAGACATTCGTAGGAGGTAGAGTTGAACTACCGTTGACACGTGACCAAACAATATTAAGCAAATTAAAGTCACCAAGGATGCAAAAGTTTTAACCATCATGATTTTGAACTATGTTAATTAATTTTTTCACATGTGATTTATAGATGTGATCCAAACTTGCAGGAGGAATGTAGGATGCACAAATAAAAATTTTAGAGTTGCCATGAACAGAGAAACAGAGTTGATCTAGTAGAGAATCTTTATCACTGAGATCCACTAATGATGAACGGAGGTGACGGCGCACATCGATCAGAACACCACCACCTCGCGAGAGCCCAGTTCGGGAGTAGTCCCGGTCTTTGCGATAAACATTATACAGGTTGCAGTCAAAGAATTCACCATCATAAAAATGTGAGTTGAGCCAAGTTTCTACCAGAACAAATACAACCTTGTCATGAGAGCTCATGTTGAAAAGCATTTTAGATTTTGTTCTCAGGCTAGAAACGGTTTAAAAGTAGGTAGTTAGTTGCACCGAAAAGCATGCTTTAAGATTACGTCTTGGACAAGGTTTATTGCTTCTTCATCATTTAGGAGTTTACTGTAGTCACTTGATTGCACTCGCACTTTAAAAGCAACTCTGACCAAGGTATTGACATCAACATCTCTCTTAACCCATTTGAAGCAAGCAATGTTATCAGCATCAATAAGAGCATGCTTCGAGATATATTTAATGATATGCTCTTCAGTGACAGAGGGCTTAAAAGAGGATAATTAAGCCAATTGTATTTGCCAAAAACATCTAACTCAGCAGAGTTATTGCTACCCTTTACAATTGGATGTGGTATCTGCTTTGCTGCTTTGCCCGCATTTGTAGGGTGCTCGGACACAGCAGTTGAAATTCAAATTCATCTGTTGAATCATTAAACGCCATAGAGAGGTTTGCAGCGCCAGCAGCAACAGCGAAAGAGCGAGAGCCAGAAGTACTCAACAAGTCAATGCTAGTGTTATTGTTGGTAAAACTGGTTTTGGGATCAACGAGCGCATTCAGAGAGAGCCGTCACTTTTAGTAACAACACTAGCTGTGGTTGTTGTCACATTATTATTATCAACAGTTTGATGATTTGTTTTTTCGAATTTCATTTCCCTCGTTATCATAAGTAGTATGTGGTATGATATGTATATAGCTGTACTACTATTTTTCAAACTTCCATGGTTTTATTTTACATTAAATATTTCACGTAGCGAAAATAATGTCCTATTGATTAATATGGCCTTATATCTCAATATGTTGAGTAATAAGGTCTCATCGCTTTATTTCCTATGGTTTTATTGCACCCCGCCAAAAGCAAAATTATAAAGAGTTATCATTAAATTTAAAGTTTAACATGTCGCTCGTTCTATTGTAAACGGAATTGGTGACAGGCAATAGTGTCAATGTTGTCTGCGCAGCGCAGTGTTGTAAGAGATAGATTTTTATTATATGATTAAGGCCGGGACATTGGTGCAGTAGTCGTATCGCTGTAGTCGTATCCTTAACGTAAGAGAAAAACCAACATGCATTTGGTCGGTAAGGTTACGTTACAGATAGTAGCACCAATAATCGATTACATTGTTTCTCATAAGGTTGGTCGAATCAGCTGTTGTTATAAGGTTACCGATACGTCACCTCTGAACCCGACTTTATTTACAAAATTATGGTTTCTCCTTTTACGAAATGTGCACTATTAGTGATTGGGGTCTACCACATTATCCCCAAAATCAAAATCCCCAAGTACAAAGATTTTGTTTGGGGATTTTATTTTGGAGATTTTTTCTTTGGGGATTTTAATTTGGGGATTTTGATTGTGGGGATAATGTGGTAGACCCGTTTTTAGCACTTTTGACACTATTTCCATTTCAGTTTGGAAATAGTGTCAATGATTTTTTTTCCATTTTCTTGTTGACACTATTTCCAATTTACGATGGAAATAGTGTCAATTGACACTATTACCTGTCACCAACAGAGTTAACTCAAAATTTTCATTTTTTTAGATATTACTACACATTCTATAACTAGCTAAGGACATTCTATTCAACGTTATAAAATAGTCATTGCACTAAAAATTAAATTTAAAGTTTAATATCTCTCGTTCCATTGTAAACAAAGCTAACTCGAAATTTTAATTTTTTGGGAAAACGAAAATAAAGTTTTGTCTATTTAAACAGTTAACTTTCACGAAGGCTCCGAAGCTCTTTTAAAAATAGTCATAAACGCTCCAAATTCATCGGAATCGGACTCATTTCGGACTCTTTTTTGTGACTCCGTTTGGGGTGTCCGCGTAGAACGATTTTTCGCTCCATTTGGGCTTCGAAAGGAGATCATTTTGGAGGGTTAAGCTCTGAAAAATGAGGGTTTTATGGCATATGTGTAGCTCGATATTGTCACCTTACCAGCATGACTTTGTCGTCGAAGATCAACCACCACCAACCTACTTGAATTTACTACTTTAGTTCGGAATGGGTTTTTGGGTAACAAGCAAACGGATGTTGCTTATACTGATTTCAGTAAAGCTTTTGACTCAGCTACCCATACTCTGATTCAAAAACTTGATTTACTGGGATTTCCGAGGAATTTGATTCTATGGATCACAAGCTACCTCGATAATAGGACTCAGAGTGTTATGTTTAGAAATTATATCTAAAAGTCAATTGACGTTCCTTCCGGTGTACCACAGGGAAGTCATTTGGGCTCATTGAGCTTCGCCCTTCTTCGATTCTGAGCGTATCCGGAAATTTTTTACCTAGAAGATTATCTAGCCGAAAATCGTAACTGTCGGCAATGCGGTTCATGTCACCACGATTCTAGCGTGCATGGCAACGCTGTCAAAAGCAAACAATACGCAAACGGGAATAAAATGCAAACGCGCACGAAACTTCGAAGACTTCTTATATCAGAAGTCGGCAAACCTAACCCGTGCGGGTATTACGCTCTTCATTTTAGTACTTGCTGAGAGCGAAAAACCAGTTCCGCATGCATGCCAGTTGCTTCGCAAACAGCAAAGGGGTAACACGTACCGTCGCTTTGCTGATTGCTTTATGGCTTTATGCATTTGAAATGGATGAAAATGTTATATCTTATCATAAAGATTTTGACAAATATGAGGGCGTGTAAAGGGACAATATTTATTGGGAACAAAAGAATATGCTTTTACAAAAGTATAAGCAATGGGTTTCCCAAAATGAAAATTATAGAAATGCGAAAACAATGCTAAAAAGGGATATGTCGAGTCTTATAAGTACAAGAATTCTTAGGTAGGGAAAGCATTATACCGACGGCGTTTTTGTTAAAGAAATTGTTCTTAAAGTTTTACAAAAACTGCATGTCTCTTAATATTATATTCCCGGTTCCCCATGGAAGCGTAACATAAGATACATTGCATTTGCAAAAGGCATCTGGAATCATAAAAATGCTTAGCAGTCATTTTTAGTCGCGCATAAGTATTGTTACTTCCTTGCTGTCGGTTAAGCAACTGACACGAAAATTCTATTTTTAGCACCACTGTAGCAAAGTTACTCTCGCATTTACCAACACATACTCAAAAAACAAAATGCCGACCACTGGCTTATATTGATTACTAGTTCTTGTGACGACTAAATATTTACAATGTTTTGGAATAGTGGACTGTGCCACGCCTACAATTTTTCTGTTTTGTTTGTGCTAGGAATATATTTAGATGAGTTAATGATATTTTATATTTCGATATGTGTTTACATATAAAAAAATCTTGAAAACAAGTACTACTTGTAGGTAATTCAAATTTTACGGAGAACAACGTCTGTCGGGTTTGCTAGTGTTAAATAAAGAAACTGCAAGTAATATTCCAAAGTAATAGAAGCTCTTTAAGAAAAGCTTTCGTAGCAAAACTTTTGCTAAGGCGAGGCGATAACTCATAACTGAATTCCGAAACTTTCCCAGGAAATTGAAGTCAAGATTGCCACCCATACATATCACTTAACAAATTGCAAATAAAATTTACTAATTTTTGCTTAAAAAAACTAAAGGGTTAAATGAAAATCGGACAAATTCAGAATATGGCGGACACTCGGATTTAAACAAATGGATAACCGTGGCATGTATATGAAACTTCCACATTTTTAAAATAAGGCTCATTCGCTTTCTTCAAACGGTCGCTTGACATGTGATTGATTGTCAAACGCCTATGAGCTAGAGAGAGAAGGAAAATAAAGGGATGTTGACATAACTCACTTGTAAGCCTTTACAATAGTTCAAGCACAAATACGAATTGACTTCAGGGAGTTGCTTTTGCCAGGAGAGAGGACAACGATGGAAGGCCACTTATACCGGGTTGCTTGTACTCGCGCAACACGCTTTCTTCGGCGATTCTTCCTAATTACTTCAATCAAGATTCTAGCTTTTAAGATTCGCATAATGCATTTTAGTAAATAAAAAAAAAGTAATTGCATCGGCAGATTTTCAAAAAGATTTCCAAGGAAATAACACAATTATATCAATTTGACCAAAGCGTGATAAGCCAGAGCAACTCCGAGTTTCTGCGTTTGGAGACGGCCAATTAATGTATAATGTTTTGCGAACTTTACTAGTATATGTTTAAATGAGGGGTTTGAAATTAATTCGTTTTATGAAAATTTGTGTATGACTTTACAAAGGATTCGGGTAGTTTTCGCTTTAACTAGAAACGTAATATAATAAGATAAAAAAATAATAAGGTAAAAAAAATTTCCTTCACTTGATAAGAAATCTTATAAATAAAAATGAATGTGTGTCTGTGTGTCCTTTATGGGCGTCCAAAGTACTCAACCGATTTTTATGAAATTTTCACAGTATATATTGGGATCATGGGTTAAAGCATAGGCTATATTAATTTTTGGAAAAGTGGGCGGTGCCACGCCCACAGGCTATATAAAATTTAAATTCTTCATAACTCTGAACATATTTGGTCTAAATTAATGATTTTTGGATATGCGTGTCCTTTGGTCAAGATGTATATAATTTTGGAAAAGTGGGCGGTGCCACGCCCACATTTTTTGTGTTTTGTTTGTACTTCAATAATTTCCAAAGTTTATGGTCGATCTCTTTTAAACTTTCAAGACTGGTTAAGAAAATTGTTGTGTACGATTCAGGCTATATCAATTTTTGGAAAAGTAGCCAGTGCCACGCCCCCAGGCTATATAAAATTTAAATTCTTCATAACTCTGAACATATTAGGTCTAACTTAAAGATTTTTGGATATGTGTGTCCTTTAGTCAAGATTGATATAATTTGGGAAAAGTGGGCGGTCCCACGCCCACATTTTTTGTGTTTTGTTTGTACTTCAATAAGTTCAAAGTTTATGGTCGATCTTCTCTAAATTTCCAGATTGGTTAAGAAGATTGATGTGCCACGCCCCCAGGCTATATAAAATTTAAATCATCATAACTTTGAATATTTTTGGTCTAAACTAATGATTTTTGGATATGTATAATTTGGGAAATGTGGTACAGGGAGGATTTGTGTTTTTATTTCCAGCGGGAGCTCTGCGAGCGCGAAGTATCGCGGGGATCACCACGTTGCGGTAGGGCGCTCACGCCACAAAAACCGCCTAAGAGCGCCGGCCACTCCGACAAGTTGGCAGCGGCCAAACACGACGCCACCAAATCCCTCACGGGCAAATATCAGCGCCATCACTAGCACCGCAAATTGCCTTAGGGTGTGCATGCGGTCACGCCATCGCCAAACAGGCACACAAGGGTAGCGTCGCGGCGTCATCAGTGCGAGAGACCCTGTGCATCCACACGTTTCACCACTCCAAGTCAGCGAGGCGGCAGTTACTTGGTCCGCCAAGCCACCCTATTTTTTTTCCTAGAAGATTATCTAGCCGAAAATCGTAACTGTCGGCAATGCGGTTCATGTCACCACGATTCTAGCGTGCATGGCAACGCTGTCAAAAGCAAACAATACGCAAACGGGAATAAAATGCAAACGCGCACGAAACTTCGAAGACTTCTTATATCAGAAGTCGGCAAACCTAACCCGTGCGGGTATTACGCTCTTCATTTTAGTACCTGCTGAGAGCGAAAAACCAGTTCCGCATGCATGCCAGTTGCTTCGCAAACAGCAAAGGGGTAACACGTACCGTCGCTTTGCTGATTGCTTTATGGCTTTATGCATTTGAAATGGATGAAAATGTTATATCTTATCATAAAGATTTTGACAAATATGAGGGCGTGTAAAGGGACAATATTTATTGGGAACAAAAGAATATGCTTTTACAAAAGTATAAGCAATGGGTTTCCCAAAATGAAAATTATAGAAATGCGAAAACAATGCTAAAAAGGGATATGTCGAGTCTTATAAGTACAAGAATTCTTAGGTAGGGAAAGCATTATACAGACGGCGTTTTTGTTAAAGAAATTGTTCTTAAAGTTTTACAAAAACTGCATGTGTCTTAATATTATATTCCCGGCTCCCCATGGAAGCGTAACATAAGATACATTGCATTTGCAAAAGGCATCTGGAATCATAAAAATGCTTAGCAGTCATTTTTAGTCGCGCATAAGTATTGTTACTTACTTGCTGTCGGTTAAGCAACTGACACGAAAATTCTATTTTTAGCACCACTGTAGCAAAGTTACTCTCGCATTTACCAACACATACTCAAAAAACAAAATGCCGACCACTGGCTTATATTGATTACTAGTTCTTGTGACGACTAAATATTTACAAAGTTTTGGAAAAGTGGACTGTGCCACGCCTACAATTTTTCTGTTTTGTTTGTGCTAGGAATATATTTAGATGAGTTAATGATATTTTATATTTCGATATGTGTTTACATATAAAAAAATCTTGAAAACAAGTACTACTTGTAGGTAATTCAAATTTTACGGAGAACAACGTCTGTCGGGTTTGCTAGTGTTAAATAAAGAAACTGCAAGTAATATTCCAAAGTAATAGAAGCTCTTTAAGAAAAGCTTTCGTAGCAAAACTTTTGCTAAGGCGAGGCGATAACTTATAACTGAATTCCGAAACTTTCCCAGGAAATTGAAGTCAAGATTGCCACCCATACATATCACTTAACAAATTGCAAATAAAATTTACTAATTTTTGCTTAAAAAAACTAAAGGGTTAAATGAAAATCGGACAAATTCAGAATATGGCGGACACTCGGATTTAAACAAATGGATAACCGTGGCATGTATATGAAACTTCCACATTTTTAAAATAAGGCTCATTCGCTTTCTTCAAACGGTCGCTTGATATGTGATTGATTGTCAAACGCCTATGAGCTAGAGAGAGAAGGAAAATAAAGGGATGTTGACATAACTCACTTGTAAGCCTTTACAATAGTTCAAGCACAAATACGAATTGACTTCAGGGAGTTGCTTTTGCCAGGAGAGAGGACAACGATGGAAGGCCACTTATACCGGGTTGCTTGTACTCGCGCAACACGCTTTCTTCGGCGATTCTTCCTAATTACTTCAATCAAGATTCTAGCTTTTAAGATTCGCATAATGCATTTTAGTAAATAAAAAAAAAGTAATTGCATCGGCAGATTTTCAAAAAGATTTCCAAGGAAATAACACAATTATATCAATTTGACCAAAGCGTGATAAGCCAGAGCAACTCCGAGTTTCTGCGTTTGGAGACGGCCAATTAATGTATAATGTTTTGCGAACTTTACTAGTATATGTTTAAATGAGGGGTTTGAAATTAATTCGTTTTATGAAAATTTGTGTATGACTTTACAAAGGATTCGGGTAGTTTTCGCTTTAACTAGAAACGTAATATAATAAGATAAAAAAATAATAAGGTAAAAAAAATTTCCTTCACTTGATAAGAAATCTTATAAATAAAAATGAATGTGTGTCTGTGTGTCCTTTATGGGCGTCCAAAGTACTCAACCGATTTTTATGAAATTTTCACAGTATATTCTTGGGATCATGGGTTAAAGCATAGGCTATATTAATTTTTGGAAAAGTGGGCGGTGCCACGCCCACAGGCTATATAAAATTTAAATTCTTCATAACTCTGAACATATTTGGTCTAAATTAATGATTTTTGGATATGTGTGTCCTTTGGTCAAGATGTATATAATTTTGGAAAAGTGGGCGGTGCCACGCCCACATTTTTTGTGTTTTGTTTGTACTTCAATAAGTTCAAAGTTTATGGTCGATCTTCTCTAAATTTCCAGAGGCTATATAAAATTTAAATCATCATAACTTTGAATATTTTTGGTCTAAACTAATAATTTTTGGATATGTATAATTTGGGAAATGTGGTACAGGGAGGATTTGTGTTTTTATTTCCAGCGGGAGCTCTGCGAGCGCGAAGTATCGCGGGGATCACCACGTTGCGGTAGGGCGCTCACGCCACAAAAACCGCCGGCCATCCGACAAGTTGGCAGCGGCCAAACACGACGCCACCAAATCCCTCACGGGCAAATATCAGCGCCATCACTAGCACCGCAAATTGCCTTAGGGTGTGCATGCGGTCACGCCATCGCCAAACAGGCACACAAGGGTAGCGTCGCGGCGTCATCAGTGCGAGAGACCCTGTGCCTCCACACGTTTCACCACTCCAAGTCAGCGAGGCGGCAGTTACTTGGTCCGCCAAGCCACCCTACATCGGCCAGGTTCCCGCTGGGGGTTCCGCCATCACCCGGTCACCATCGTTACAGGGCCCCAGTAAGCCAACGAGGCCAAGTGGCAAGCCCACAACCATCAGCCGGTAGGCATCAGGCGCACACAAAGCCCAAGCGGCGAAAGTCACTGCCATCACGGCCACCGCGCCATACCATCAGCGCGGTCGTCAACACCACACAGCATTTAATGAGCCAGGTCAACCGTTACAGCCGGTAAGCATCAGGCGTACACAAAAGCCAGACAGGCAGCCGCCGTTGCGGCAAGTCAACAAGGCCAAGTGGCAAAGTCCACCAGCGCAGCCACCGCGCCATACATCAACGCGGTCGCCAACACGTCCAAGCAAGTGACCATCACCCCGATTCAGGCGAGGAGCGGCTAGTCGAGGAATCAAGCAGAGACGGAGCATATCAGGTTCTATAGTTTTAAGTCAGGGACATGGTTTGCTCAGCGTCATAAGACGTTGAAAAGATAGGAGGGGGTCGCTCAGGCGCACCCCAACTGAGTATATTTATATTTAAAGGGGCAGACCCCAACACATACAAGTGATTGAATTTTGATTTTTGAAAAGCGCTGGGCGCACATAGATACTGGTGGTAGCAGAGTACGTAAGGATAGGGCCACATATTGTAAGCTTTGTGTCGTAGAGTCGACGGCGTCGTCTCACATCCTCCCGCTATCTGAGCAGCCACAGTTGCGTAGCCACCCGGTCAGCATATTATTGACCTTTGACCCTTAACCCAAGACGTCTTGTAGGTGGGGGGAATAATTATAAAGAGGGAGAGTGTCCCCGAGTCAATGGCGCGACATAGTAAAGGGGAGCCAGGCGCATGCCATCAGCAGTACGCTTGTTTTGTTAATACACTTGGCTCTCTTGTAACACCCACAAGTAATATTTGGTACTAGCGGGGGGTGCAGGAAGGTAGGTGCAGGTGCGCATGGCTGATCGCGTCACGCGAATGGTGGACGGACATTCCTGCACGTACATGCGCGCGTTCCCAGCTTAATAGTACATACGCTGCCACGGCAAGCAGGAAACACATTTATGTAATACTGAATTTTTATAGTACGTAAGCGCTGAAAGCCCACGAAGGGCAGGGAATTTTCTTTCTTTTATTGATAATTAAATAAACGTGTACTGATAAATTTATACAGAATTGAGTGTTCCTTTTGCAGATGCGGTGGATACGGACGGATATGGGGGTGAAAGGTGAAAGTGAGCGGGACCAGTGAGGGGGAATAAGGGAGTGAGTTTTGGGGTCGGTGAAGAACTAGTCGCCACCACCGACCATGGAAGGGTGGGTTTAGCGTGGCTCGGCCATCAACACCTAGGCCGGGGGAATGCAGTCAGGGGGGGAGGGGGTAGTGTGAAGGGGTTTCGGGGATATCCATGGAGCGGAAGTGAGTATGTAGGTATGCATTTTTTTGTGTATGGTGCAATGGGCATGCCTCGGGGTTGCAAGAACCACCCCACAGTCCGGCGAGCTAGCTCGTGCTAAATGCAAGCATACCTGCGCGGCATCTGGGGCATGCAACATGAGGGCGAGGCCTCCGGGAAGTAGGGGCCACCCGCCTGACAAGCCAGCACGTAACATACTAACTACACATCTGCTCAGCAGCGCATAATGGTTTTTGTCATACCCATTGAGTTCAAAAGATCCGTTTTTTGAGTTGGACATCCAAAAAATTTATTTGTTTATACCAAAGACTTTAAAGCCAGAAACATTGTATAATAATATAATATTTGAAAATGTATTTCTAGGGAAGTCACTGGTCAGGCAGAACAACGTCTGCCGGGTCTGCTAGTCTATATATGAAGGGCTCAGAACCAAAAGGATCTAAGTGACATTTTTTTTGAAATTGAGTTATACCCATATTTGTATAGTGGAATATGGTGTTTATATATTAGCAAAGGGATCAGAGTCATTTCGGACATTGTAGTGCCATTTATTTCCCATACAATAAACACCCTACCCAGATTTTACATAGCATTTTCAAAAGGCAGTAAACTTTAAACTTGAATATCTCAAATAAATTTCGGAGTCACTTAGATCCATTTGGTTCTAAACGCTTCATATAAAAATAGAGCCTATTTTCCTTGCTGACGCTATAACTCCAGAACGGCAGGACCGAATTAAACGAAATTATGCACGTAGTTTTTGATTGAGCCCGACATGGTTTATGGCCAAAAAAAGTATAAGAAACCGGGAAGGTTTTGGAGATATTCCACAAAATGTGGACCAGGGGTGACTCCAGAAAGTGTTTGCACGATATGGGTATCAAATGAAAGGTATTGATGAGTGTTCTAACATGGAGAGGTTTTGAGTCCCATATGGGGTCCCGTTTCCGAGATATTGACCCAAATGTGGGCCAGGGGTGACTCCAGAAAGTGTTTGTACGATATGGGTATCAAATGAAAGGTGTTGACGAGCGCTTGAACATAGTGTAGTTATTAGTCCCATATAAGACCCCGTATTCGAGGTATTTCCCAAAATATGGACCAGGTGTGACCCCAGACGGGTTTTCTACAATATTGGTACCAAATAAAAGGTATTGATGAGTATTTAAAAAAGAGGTGATTTTCAAGACCCTATGCTACTTGTTTTCCGAGATATCTACCAAAATGTGGACCAGGGGTGACCTTAGAAGGATTTTATACGATATGGGTGTCGAATAAAAGGTGTTGATGAGTGTTTAAAAAAGAGGTGATTTTCAGGACCCTATGCTACCCCGCTTACGAGATATCCAAAAATGTGGACCAGGGGTGACCCCGAATGTATTTTAACAATATGCGTATCAAATTAAAGGTTTTGATGAGAGTTTTCACAAGGAACAGTTTTCAGGTTCATCTGCGAACCCGTTTCCAAGAAATTGACCATTAGGTGGACCAAGGCTGACCCAAGAATAAGCTCATATAATATAGCTATCATATCAAAAGTGTTGATGACTGTGTCCGCTTAGAGTGAATTTTAGATTCATCTGAATTCAAGAAAAAAATTATTATACAAAAGCTTTTTCATAGAGCTGTTTGCCTTATCTATGTATTTATAAAAATAAATCCTTATTTCCCTTGGTCATCGCATCACGCCTGAATGGATAAACTAATTAGATACAAGAGTTAAATTAGGTTATGTCGATTTGCTATTCCTTTTTCAATTCACTTCGCAGTTTTGGTAAGTTTGAATATATTAACTGACGGTAATTCTTTCATTTAAGTGTCACCTCCTAAAAAAATTGAATGCATGTCGTGAAATAAAAAAATTAGGAATATTCGACGATTTAATAAGATGCTTTAGTGAACATCTAAGAAAGACGAAAATTTAAAACATTCATTAATGATATCTTAATAAATGGTAAAAAATTTAGATCAAATCAAAACTGTAGGGAAATTCACCACATTCACCAAAGTTCAAATAACTAAATTTATAGATTGAAATACACTATGGCTGCGTATGAAAGATAGTTCGAGCAAATTGTGCTACGCAATAAGGCAAGATACATATGTATAAACTAGCAGACCCGGCAGACGTTGTCCTGCCAAAAATTAGGGCGTATTTCATTTATATATAGATGAAATACGCCCTAATTTTTGGCAGGACAACGTCTGCCGGGTCTTCTAGTCTATTTATAAAAATGAATCCCTATTTCCCTTGGTCATCGCATCACGCCTGAATGGATAAACTAATTACAAGAGTTAAATTAGGTTATGTCGATTTGCTATTCCTTTTTCAATTCAGTTCGCAGTTTTGGTAAGTTTGAATATATTAACTGACGGTAATTCTTTCATTTAGGTGTCACCTCCTAAAAAAATTGAATTCATGTCGTGAAATAAAAAAATTAAGAATATTCGACGATTTAATAAGATGCTTTAGTGAACATCTAAGATAGACGAAAATTTAAAACATTCATTAATGATATCTTAATAAATGGTAAAAAATTTAGATCAAATCAAAACTGTAGGGAAATTCACCACATTCACCAAAGTTCAAATAACTAAATTTATAGATTGAAATACACTATGGCTGGGTATGAAAGATAGTTCGAGCAAATTGTGCTACGCAATAAGGTAAGATACATACATATGTATGTATAAATGAAATACGCCCTAATTTTTGGCAGGACAACGTCTGCCGGGTCTGCTAGTAAAATATAAATATATTATCTAAGCTTTGTCAAAACACGTTTTTAACCTACCTTGTCCCACCGCCAACTGTGCGGAGCATGATGAAGTTTCGATGCCAGACGTTGCCTTCGCAGTGTAGGTTCCAGAATCAGATTCACTAGAATAGAGAATAGAGAACTGTAGCATGTATCACAATTTAACGTGTTAGTCGCAAATCAGAGCTGCATGAGCATTCGAAACCCGGTTCACATTTAAATCAAATAATATAAATTTAGCAAGTAATATGTGGTTCGTAACGTTTTTTCACTAGAACTTTCTCCAACTATGTTTTCCATATGTGCACATCTGCCCGCAGAAGCTCAATGCATCGTTATACTACTTTACCTATTCAATTAAAGAAACAACAAAATCCATCTACATCACAGCTACAGTCGAAACCTAAAGCAAAGCCAGCAGTCACGACCGGTTTGCCAAAAAAATTACAACAACAACAACAGCACAACATAAGCAATGGTAATATGAAATCGAATTGCAATGAAAATACCAGTGCAGTAAACGGTATTCCTGTTGGTAACGAAGAGAATGTTAAAAATATCACAATAGAAATGTTATACAAAGAGATTTTATCCCTTAAAACGGTCAATACTGACTTTCTAAAAACAATCGACTATTTAAGAGAAGAAAATAAAGTTTTGAAAGAGAATTTTGCTAAAATTGTGAGTAGGATGAACTGGAGCACGCAAAAGCTGTTGGAGAATGACGTAGAAATAGTTGGTATACCAAACGTAGAGTCAAAAAACATAAACTCTTGCTTAGACAAACTATTTACTGAAGCATTGGGAGTGGTTGTATAAGCTGAGCAAATTGAGAAAAGTTTCATAAAAACAACTAAACGTAGCAACTCCTCTTCAGCCCCGCACACCTCTTTATATGTACGTTTTTCTTCGCGCGAAGTCAAACAAAAAGTTATGCGAGCAAAGTCAATAGGGTAGAAGAAATTGACTTCTAAGATTTTTACTGGTGCTGACAAAACGGAGAAAATTTTAATTCACGATATCCTTACGTCTTATAATAGAGCTATCTATGCAGCTGCAAACAAAGTTAAAAAAGGTAAGCAGTATAAATTTTTTTGGGTTAAGAACTCTAAAATATTGTTGAGAAAGGCTGTTGACTCGGATGTTGTTGTTGTGAGATCGTTTGATGATTTGTCTGGGTTACCTACTAATTTTTCTTTTTTTTCTTTTTTACTTATACCTACTATTTTAACAGCCCTATTCATAGCACTAATTTTTTAGGTGCTAATAAACATTGTTTTAATGTAATACATCAAAACATTCGGAGTCTACGGCAAAACTTTGATTCCCTTTTATGTAACCTAGAAACTTTTCTATCTCTTCCGGAATTCATATTTGTTTTGGAAAAATGGATTTACTCCCATGAGAGTGATTTTTATAGTTATGAGAGTGATTTTAATGGTTATGAGAGTGATTTTTATGGTTCTAATTTCTTTGCTAATAGCAATGATGAGTATTACTCCATGTAAACTTAAGACAAAGCTTAAACCCTGGATTAATTTTAATCTTTTAAGGAGAATTAATCTAAAAAATAAGCTCGGTGGTAAGTGCAGTAAACATCCAGCCAATGGCGGACTTCGTACTCTCTACAATAAGATATGCAAAGATCTAAATAAAGATATATCTGCTCAGCGAGATAGCTATTTTCGAAACAGATTCATGATCTGCCGAGGTAACTCTAAAAAAGAATGGGAAGTCATCAATAGTGTCGTCAACAGAAATCAACGAAGGGATGAACAGGTTATCACCTTGACCGAAAGTGGTAGCACTATCTCCGACCGATCCG
Source organism: Sphenella marginata (assembly GCA_951509765.1). Taxonomy (NCBI): domain Eukaryota; kingdom Metazoa; phylum Arthropoda; class Insecta; order Diptera; family Tephritidae; genus Sphenella; species Sphenella marginata. Next base: position 33,136,868 of record OX608083.1, on the reverse strand, counting down.
CTGTTTCAGTCATTTTCAATGCCTTTTTTGTATCGGTTGGTCAATCCTACACTACTCCGTGTAGGTGTATCTTGTCTGGCTACGATATAAGTAGTACGAGTGACAGTTTCGCGTTTGAATCTTTCACAGGTTTGGAGATCCTAAGTATCATTAAAAATCTCAACAACACAAATTCGTGTGGATATGACGGTATATCTAATAAATTGTTAAAGAATACAGCTCTTAGTCTCGTAGATATTTTAAAATATATTTTTAATAAAAGCGTTTACTCAGGAATTTTCCCTGGTCTACTAAAATGCGCAGTAGTTATCCCTTTGTTCAAAAAAGATAAAAATAATTACAGACCAATTTCGATATTGCCATCGCTTTCAAAGGTTTTCGAGAAAGCATTGCAGTTAATCTTACTGGAAATTCCAAACACTTTGAAAGCAGACATGCTGGTCTAGGTGTATATGTAGCCCCAAAAAGTTTTAAATCTAGGCTAAAACTTTTAGCCGTGTGCAAAGCAATATATATTTTTCTTGTTTGTTTTAAAATTTTGTTTAGGATTTTTTCAGGAGTTACTTCAAAAGTAGAGTAGAAGTTGAGTAGAGCTAGCCTCTCCTGCCCCATCGTACTTCTTAGATAAGTTTTTAACCTGCGCTAGGAGCAACGGAAACTGGAAGCGTTGCAGCAATTTTTATATCGATGTACCATAGGGAAAAAAAGACACGGAACAATTATTTAATGCATCAATGAACGTGCTTGGTCGCTCCTCCTTTGGGATTGGAAAATATTTTTGTTTGTTAGGGCTTTGCGCTGTTCAAACGAAATCCAAAATTTCTATATAAAATGACGCTTATGAAACGCTTAAGAAAGATTTCTTGTGTCAAAATCTCTTCCACTTTTCTACTGCTAATTTCTGGAAATTTTTTACAAAAAAGCGACCTGCGCAACTCTGGCTTTGGAAAGAAATAAATAGTTGTCACTTTATTTCTTGAAGAAAAACTGAAGCTTCGGAAAAATAAAAACAAAAAATATTTTTGAAATTCATATAAAAAGCGGCAAATTGCAATTATTCAACATGCAAAACGGAACGTCAAAATTGCTTGGCTATTCATGACAATTTCATGGTCAAGAAATAATTGAAATTTAATTTTCGAAAGTTTGGGGGGGGGGGGGGGGGGTTTGAACCCGCCCCCCCCTGAATACGCGCCTGACTTCATTATTCGAACACAAAATTTAATCCTAATCGATTAATTTTTCTAAATATGTTCAATTACACTGTGAAACAAATTTAGGTTAGCAAAAGTTAGGTCGGTTGTGAAAGGCGGAGGTGAAAATAGAGGCTAAATTAGAAGACCCGTGTCGCGTCGTTTGTCTATGTTAGTTCGAATTCTTTTTTAATCGACCTTCGAACTTTGCAGTCAAATGACGATTTTCAGAATATTGTTTGTATGGTATTATGGCTATAACTGCTCGACTAATTGATATTTTTTTAATCTGTTAAGGCCAAATTATTGCTAGAGATCTTAAAAAAAATGGTGGCACACAAATGCGTTCTTGGTGGATTTTGCTGTTTTTGTTTTTGTATGCAAAGTGAGCACAATAAATAGGAAATGGCACATTCGAAATATTACACAAAAAAGTGCTTGCAGTCATTTGCATAAAATGATAAATCTGTTTTTGCTTGAAAGTGTGTGCACTTTGCTCTTTCTGGTGTGAGGTACAACAAAAGCATAGTATGCGGGGCTATTTTTTCAAGATTAAGTTTGAAGTTTAATATTTTAAAGTGGTGTTTTTTTATGGAAATAGGGTTTTTTGGGAGAGATTTGTTGAGTTGATTCATAAATTCTTTGAGAAAAAGTTTGATTACATAACAAAGCAAAAAATCAATAAATAATGAGAGCTCGGAAAAAATAATTTATATAGTCTATATAGTGAAGCTCAGGCCACTCATACTAATCTTCACAAATACCTACTGCTAATGACACTCTCTTTTACAACAAAGTCATTCATATTTCATATCATTACATTGTTTTCAAGATCACAAAAAATAAGCTCTGCGTCTAATAGTATACCAGTTATGGACTTGCTGATAAATGTTGTAGTATTGCTAAAGTAATGTGCGTTGTCGTATCGTTTTTAATATGCTACTCAACATTTTTGACTGTTGAAATCCTTCTTCCTCAGTTTGCGTAGTCGGTTTCAAATTATCGAAATTTTCACTAGTATCGGTGCTATACGCAATTGGAACAGAAGGCATTATATTCGTCTTGTGCAAAAGCACAAATTTTATAGGCGAATTCTGTAAGCTGTCTCTAGTCACTAATAGAGACATTTTGTGGTCAATTTCAATTTTGAGACAATTTGGTATTCAGTGAGCTGTCTCACATCTCAAGTCTCAAAAAAAGAGTCATTAATTTGTCAGCTGGTTGTAGGCAGGTCACAAACAAGAAAATATAGGGTTAAAAATTAAATAAGTTAAAAAAAAAAATTTTAAGTTTCAAATCATTTATGTATAATTATTTAAAAAAATAATAATTAATGAATAAAAAAAAGAAAAAACAAAAATAATAAACTGTCCCCGATCCTGGGTTTGAACCTGCACCGCTCACGTTGTACCCCGAGAGACTTACTAACCGTGCTATTGCACCATTTATTTGAGCGCTGTCAAATGCTGTACTTCAGATTTATGCATATCTGTTTTTACCACACATCAATGGTGAACTTTTTGTGATTTTCTCTTACAGAATACCGAAATCAGCGACAGTCACAAAAATTGTATCTAATGAAAAATCTCAAATTTATTTAGTGACTTGAGATGAGACAGACTTACAGAATACAGCTATTAAGCTGATTAGTGAACTATCGATGAATAAACGCCAATCATCTTTTTTATAGGTTAAGTCTATCGTCTCCATTAACTTTTAGATATCGTTGCAATAAGCGAAATTATTTGCATCATTCACTTTGAAGAACTTTTGTAACTCTTTTTGGTGTTTTCGATATACTGCTACTTTGGTACCTTTCGCTAGCAAAATTATTTCCTTTTAAAATTGAAGCCAGTTCTTCTGGTTTCTTTTGAGTCAAACACAAAATTGCAACAATTCCAACATATTTAATTGCTTTTGTGTGACTAGGATTGGGTCTTTTGATGTTTCATAGGATGTAAATTCACCAGGGTCGTATTCTGAGAAGAAACACATTGTTTGTGTAATAGTCCTAATATAAATACCATGGCGTATAAGTAATATTTATTGTGCTCACTTTGCATACAAAAACAAAAACAGCAAAATCCACCAAGCACGCATTTTTAATTTTAACTATTGCACAGGTCTCTAGGAATAATTTGGCTTTACCAGATTAAAAAAAAGTATCAGTTAGTCGACTATAGACAAACACCACGACACGGGTCTTCTAATTTAGCCTCTATTTTCACCCCCGCCCTTCGGAACCGACCTAACTTTTGCTAATCTGAATTTGTTCCAGGGTGTTTTCATAATTAATCAATTAAACTAATAAAGCAGTTTCATATAATTGAGTTTTAATTTTAATCCAGACTAATCAGGTCTTATTAGCGGTCCTACCACTACCTAGCAGCCGAAATTCGTACCCGCCTATGTACGACAAAACAGTTAAGACAAAAAACGCAAGGAAAGCTTTGCGTAGAAAATCTGCAATCGTAACAGACCACCTATCACACCTGTTCTCTGAAAGCGCAAGCCAACTTAGTGCAACGCAAGTGGGAACACATGACAGGAACACTTCGCCGCGCTGCCGAAGAAGTAATTGGGTTCCAGCGAACGAGAAGAAACAACTGGTAAGATGATGAAGAGTGTCGAGCTGCTACGAAGCCTACAAGACAACGCTTAGAACGAATGCAACGAGGAGTGTGTGTGAACCAGACCTGTTACATTCACATTAGAATTGAGTAATCAATTTATTGAATAGCTTTTTCAATCATTAGGGGTTATTTTAATTGTTTTCAGAAATTTCCAATTGCTAATTGATTAGAATTAGAAAATAATCACACAAAAAAAATCAACAGTAATCAATAGTGATCAAAATACAATTTTTAATTGTTTTTGATTATTTCTGATTATAAGTTGATTTTTTTGTTTATTTTTAATCACTTTTTGATGTTTTTTTGAATTTTTTTAGCTGTACAGTTGTCAGAAATAGGCTACTGAAATCCAATTGTTTACAATGGCCTTAGATGAAATTTTTTAATTAAACTCTGAACAAATTTGAGATCGATTAATTGTTTGCCTATGGCACTAAAAGTTAGCTACTAAACTAATACATTTTTTTTTTTAATCTTCTAACAAATCGACTACACTGTTACAATCACTCAAAGCCTTGTTGAAATCGGTCACAGACTGAGTCGGGTCCAGCTCAAATGGTCTTTTACTGTAGCCTTTTTATTTTAAGTCCGATTTTTAAATGATATGCCAAACTGTTATTTCGACAGCTCGCATAATTCTTCTGAATGTCCCTTTGCGCTCGGAAATCGTTTTCACATAGTTACAGCAGCTAACTGCGTTTAAGTTCCTTAAAGTGTCCTTTTGTCTCTCCATAAGAAAGTGCTAATGTTGTCCTTGTTCCTTAAACAGGACCTTGCACGCAGTTAGCTGCCGTAACTATGTGAAATAAAAATTTTGGAATATCATTTTTAAAAATCGGATTTAAAATAAAATAGTTGCAATACAAAAACCATTTGGGCTGTTTTTGTAAGGATCAGGAAAAAAATAAAAAATTTCCCGAAATCCTCTCAACATAACCTTCAAATTTAGGGGCGGAATGCTGCAACTTTTTTTTTCGACCTGGTCTAGTATGAATGTATATAACAAGCTCAATTAGAAACACCCTGCAAAAATGCGATTGGTCTAGCATCAGTCCGGGCCCAGTCGCTAAGGAGGATACGACTAATACCTATTCTGATCACTTTGTATGGGCATGTCCTATGGAGAGACTAATTGTACCCATTTATACCCGAACGGGTACAAAAGAACGTTTCCACTTTCCACCCAAATGGGTATTTTAACTCCTATAAGTATGCTACAAAAACTCAAATTGACTAACGAAATATACTATGAAATAAAAATTTACCTGCCCTGCAATACATGCTATTAGTCTAGGATTGTGCCGGGACGAGTTGCAAAGGAGAATGCAACTAATACCTGTATGGGCTGAACTGTTCACATTTGTTTGGGTCGTCTTATGGAGAGACTATGTGTACCCCTTTATTCACGAACGGATACGAGGGGAATAATCTACTTTCCACCCAAATGGGTAATTTAACTCATAAAAGTATGCTACAAAAACTAAAATTTAAACTTACTTACACTCCTATTAGTGAATTATAGCAAACTGTAGATTGAAGGTATCGATCCCGAATCGTTCACTTTAGAGCTTAGTCACCCAATTTTGCAGGGTAGTGTTTTTTTTCTTCTGACTTTGAATATGTTGTTTCTTATGATTTACCTGCAGTTTTTAATGTCCAACCGATACGAATTCATAGTAGCTTCCTTTTGCGTTACACGGTCTGCAAGTTTATCTATCAATGGCTTGTTATCCTTCAACCAAATAACCAACCCTGGCTTTTCCGCAAATTGTACTTCGAAATGTGCAGCTTCTCCCGCTGTAAAATAAAAATAATGTTAGTCTCGAATTTTTGAATTATGCCCTTTATCGGGTAATGATATTGAAATATAAGTTAGCACGGATATGTGTGCAGATGGCCAGATACTGCAAAGTATGCGTATTTAAACATGAACATGTACAGGAATTGCCAAGAGGCGCAGTTGAACATTGTAATGATCGTATATATTAAAAAAAACATTTCGTGGCTACATTTTATACATTGAATTTGCTACAAAACAGCATAATCAGAACTTATCTAGAAAGCCCAGCTAAAAAGGTTAAGTTTTAAGTCAAAATTCTATACAAAATCAGGCAATTGACAATGTTTCCTATCCGTCGTATATGCCACTTATGGTTTTGAAACCTTCATAATTTCGTTCTCGTTGCTTCTCATACACAGTCTGAATAGCACATTTGTTACTTTACTTTTTTAATTTTATTTCAACAATTTTCCGAGAAGTTTTTATGAAACTTAATCTACTCAATGTAGTGTTCTCTTCAGCATATCTATGCTCTGTGGTAAAATATATAAAATGTATACATATGTATACTTACGTTGAACCTGAATACTCTTAGCTGCTCTGGTGATAATAGGCTTTTCTACAGACTTAAAAGTATGCTCTTCTACCATACGTGAAGACGATCGCGTGCCAGCTCTAGACTCATGACGATCTTCAACTCTGCTTTCAGTACGGCTTGATGAGAATATAGATCTATGCTCGTCTTGTCCTCTCTTGTCTAATACTGAGCTTGCAGTGCTCCTCAAATTGTCGCAGTAGTTGTCGTATGAAGATCCGTCATATTCTCGTGTAGTACTTACTTTTATATCAAATACAGAACAATAGATAAATAAGGGTGCATAACGTATGTAAATCAGAATGTATGTATAAGAATGAAATTAGCTCCGAATCTATCGATAAATTAGTGTTCGATCGAAGGTTCGGTTCTGCTTATGTAATCGGATGATATTTTATGTCAAGCAATATTCCGAATCATAACTTATTCAAGTCAATTCATATGTAAGAATTTCAACAGATTCAAGGGTCATCACCAATGATTACTTGCGCTAAGATTTTGATCATATCGTATTAAATCACCTTTAGAAGCTTTAATTTATTTTTATATAATTAAAAATGTAAATATCCGCAATATTAGTTAAGAGTACAAAAAAGTAAGTATTTTGCTATGAATTTCTAATAATTTGATCACTGTTTTAAAATTTTTCAATAGAAAAAGTCAATGTATTCCAGAAGAAGGGTTTTAATAGAAATAATTTAAAAATATTACGAAAAAGTATATAATTGATCATCCTACGTTTTTACGGTCGAACACTAATATATATATTTATAATCGCATTCACGTCTGCATACACTATGATCGTTACATTTGTACATCAATCGAATGTTTCAAAATTAGTTTGCAAAGACCTAGTATATTTCAGAGTACGAATGATTTAAATTAATGTGATGACAAATTTACTAAGGCAGCATTCGGATTACATATCTTTCATTATTTTCTGAGATCGAAGTTATAGCGGGTATTACTTTCAGAAGTGCTGTGGTTCCAAATAAGAATTTGGCAAATAAGAAAATGGCTTTGTTTTACTCTTTTTTACTAACCAAGCTCCATATTTATTTGTGCATGGAGAAAGTGATTATGAAAGAATACGAAAATTATCTTCTTCAAATACCAATAAAAAGAAATTTGGGCTAATAACAATTTTAGATTATCTAAGGAAATAGTTTTAAAATCTATTAACATTAACACAATTGATACAATTAGCACTTTCCATGTTGTTTCACGAAGAGTGAAAGACTCCCGAGCATATAATAGAAATAAAATATAAAATATATATAATATTGGCGGTCACCGTGGCGTGGAGGTAGTTTTGCCGGCCTACCACACCGAAGGTCCGGGCTCAAGCCCTGGTACAGGTTACGTCAAAAAGTGGTTTGAAATTTTTTGTCTAAACGGGGACGCCCCTCGGCAGTGGTTTGGCAAACTCTCCGAGTGTATTTCTGCCATGAAAGACTTCTCAGCAAAAATTCATCTGCTTTGTAGTTGCCGTTCGGATTCGGCGAATAACCGTAGGTTCCGCCAATTTTTATGAAAATTTCAAAAGCGGTACACCACAATTTGGAAGAGGAGCTCATCACAAAAATCCTACTAGGTTCATGATATAACTGTTGTATATAGCGCCATATATATATATAAATATAGAAGAAAAAAAAGAAATGTAAGAATTAGGACTGATGGTCCCCTGACAAAATTCTACTGTAAGAACATGTAGGTATGTTTGATTTCTTTCGAAAGTTCAAGAGCACAGAATTTCCATAAAATTAATTGTAAAACATTTGAAACGGAAATTCAGTTCTAGACAATCTATAAAGATCAATAGCGGAAAGCTCTAAAATTTCTTTGATATTATTTTGTTATGACAACTTATAAAGCTATAAAGAATAATATGATTTATGATTATGTTAAGGGCATAAAAACTACTGCTGTAAATATTAAATTATGTTAGCCTCGAAATCCAACAAAGAATTACTCTTGCAAACAAATGCTGCTTCGGACTGAATAGGCAATTAAAAAGTAAGTCCTCTCTCGACGAATCTGAATACTCGTTACACTTTGAGTCACTCATGTTGTTGTTGTTTTAACAACAAAATCACTCCCCGAAGGTTTTGGGGAGTGTTGTCGAAATAACAGTCCTTGGCCGGATATGAATCCGGTACGCTCCGGTACTCCCTTGCGGTACTGCCCGACTGTCGTGGGAGCGATTTGGTATGACCAGTGCAACCTTCTAGGTCATGTCACCCTCCTTCCGAAAGGAAAGAGAAGATGGGTAATGAGAGGTGGGAGGCATCGTATCCGTAGATCAACCATCGAGTTGCACATCATTACCTTTGTGCATATTGGTCGCCTCTTACGACCGGTATGCCTACCGCGGGCATATTCTAAGCCCCAACCCGCAGGGGTTATGAGTCACTCATCGCACCCATATGCTGCAGAAGCGTGGACGCTAACAACATCTGATGAGAAATTCTGGTTAACATAATTCATAAGACAAATTGTTCATTCCTAGGATCGAAGAAACGAGTTTAAGTAAACATCATTTTATATTCTATCACCCAAAAAAGAACAAGGTTCCTAACTGAGGTAAAAAAAAAAAACAAAAAATTTAATTTTAAAATCTCAAATTAGGTATGAGTAGAAATTTAATTTGGTGTGTTATTTGTCCTTGACATAGCGTCAATCGTGACAAATAAGCAATATTTTCTCTTTCAGGTAATTTTTAGCTTAGTGTCGAAAAACTTGATGGAACTGTTTTATTCCTGATATTGTATATCTCCATACTTATTTCCAAGTCCTTGCCATTTACGTTTCTGGAGATATTCAGCCTTTAAAATTAAGTGCCACGACTCTTATCCGATAACTCCATTTTTCCCCTTAGTATATTATTATCGCCGTCGAGCTTTATTTCTGTTTTTTTTTTCTCGAAATAACGCCCTCGGACCTCATTCTGTTCTGTTTTTCATTTTACTTTGTTTTATACCGACAAATCAAAAAAACGACAACAAAATACTGATGCATATATAAAAACAGAGACACATGGATATATGTGGCCTGTGTTGATCCCACGCCTTCGGAAGGCGCTACTAAAAATAACCCTTATCCGATCTATCTAAACAAGGTTATGATTTCCGATTTCTATTTTTTTTGCCACTGACAATCACAGCTGCGGGCTTTTTTTAATTTTTATTTGAATGTCCGAGGGTGTTATTTTCTGTTTCAACGGGTATTATTTCTATATATTTAAAATATCTTTTAAATAAAGCATTAACCCAGATCTGCTGACCGACAATTTCCACAATTTTTATACCCAGCGTACTAGTACTAGTACAAGGGTATTATAATTTTGTTCACATAACGTTACTACGTAAAACCGCAAAATAATCGAGTTAGATATAGAGTTCCAGGTATTAAAGTTCTTAGGTTGAAAAGAGGAATTGACTAAGGCATATCCGTCCATCTGTCCGTCCGTGTACACTTGAGTAAAAATTGAGATATTTGCATTAAATTTTGCATACAGGTTACTTTTTGGTAACCAAGGTATGTTGCTATTGAAAATGGGCGAAATCGGATGATAACCACGCCCCCTTTTTCGTTATCGAAAATCACATAAATTCACATCACTTTTTAACGCTGGGTATTTAATGTTCGGTTCACCCGAACTTAGACTTCCTTACTTGTTTTATACCGTTCTTTTAACAAAAATTAAGATAAATAAAAAAAAAAATTTTCAAACGATTTTGTAGTACACATATGTACACGCAAAACATACACAGGGAAAAAGTAGTAATTTTTTTTCTTAGGGCAGTCACGTAACGGTTTACTTTTTTCATATGATTTTCGTGCGATCTCTGTTAATCAATGATCCTCTCGGTCGAATTTGATGTCCGCTGATGGTTGCGATGGAAGAGTTCCCAAAGGATTTTCATATGTAGATAAAGGTAAAGTAGCATTGTCTAAAAGCTTAGTGGTCCATTTTGACTCCCAAATCTCTGTGAATTTGCCAGGCCTCCTCGAATAGAAACACGGTTTAGGCTAATATTTTCATCTGCTCGATCTACGCCCCTCATGAAGCGATTGTACTCATGGATAAGACGTGGCTGCTGATCTTTTAGATGCTTCTCATTCTTTTGGTACCAACATGTAAAACTTGTTTGGAGGGTTGAACAGGATGACTATTCGACGGACCTGCTATCTTTCCAGCAGCTCACTATTAAAAAAAATCATTTTCATAATTTAGTTCCTGTAACAGCTTTGCTGAGAATACTAGAGATATGGAGGGATCACTTCTCTGCCCTTTTAAATGGAGAAATTGAGCAAGAACCCAGAGAAGAGCTCGAACCCGAACCCACAATCGAAGACGACGAAATTGACGTCCCAGAACCCGACTATAATGAGGTGCGAATAGCAATATCCGGGTTAAAAAAAAATACAGCAGCTGGCGCTGATGGTTTGCCTACTGAGCTATTCAAGCATGGCGGCGAGGAGCTGGTAAGGCGTATGCACCAGCTTCTGTGCAGAATATGGTCGGATGAATGCATGCCCGAAGATTAGAATCTAAGTACGCTGTGCTCAATCCACAAGAAAGGTGATGCTGCAAACTGCAACAACTCTCGCGGAATCAGCCTTTTGAATATCGCATATAAGGTCTTGTCAAGCGTATTGTGCGAACGATTGAAGCCCCTGCGATTTGGGACTTAGAATATACCCGCGGTAGGCATACCGGTCGTAAGAGGCGACCAATATGCACAAAGGTAATGATGTGCAACTCGATGGTTGATTTACGGATATGATGCCTCCCACCTCTCATTACCCATCTTCTCTTTCCTTTCGGAAGGAGGTATGACATGACCTAGAAGGTTGCACTGGGCATACCAAATCGCTCCCACGACAGTCGGGCAGTACCGCAAGGGAGTACCGGAGCGTACCGGATTCATATCCGACCAAGGTCTGTTATTTCGACAACACTCCCCAAAACCTTCGGGGAGTGATTTTGTTGTTAAAACAACAACAACAACAACAACAACGATTGAAGCCTGACGTGAACAGACTGATTGGACCTTATCAGTGTAGCTTCAGACCTGGAAAATCTACCATCGACCAGATTTTTACAATACGTCAAATCCTGGAGAAAACCCGTGAGAAAAGAATCGACACACACCACCTCTTTGTTGATTTTAAAGCCGCTTTCGATAGCACGAAAAGGAGCTGCCTATATGCCGCTATGTCTGAATTTGGTTTCCCCGCAAAATTTATACGGCTTTGCAAAATGACATTGAGCAACACCACCAGCTCAGTCAGAATTGGGAAGGACCTCTCCGAGCCTTTTAAAACTAAACGAGGTTTCAGACAAGGTGACCCCCTATCGTGCGATTTCTTTAATTTGATGTTGGAGAAAATAATACAATCTGCAGAACCAGGCCGTGCGCAGGAATTGGCCTTGGGGGGGTTTTAATTTAGATTTGAATCCGCATACATTTTCCACTAGATAAACATATTTGCTGAAACAGATACCTAGACCCCATACATCATAAATTTAAATGTTCGTTAACTTTTCTGAAACTGCATACTCTGATACCTAAAACTATACCCAAGAAAATTTTTTTGATGGTACACATTTTTCTGTATTTGATAGAGAATTGGTGATATGATGGCATATCCCAGCTAACTGAAAGTGCAAAAAAAGACTCCTTTCGGACCATAAAACGCTCATTTCTCAGAGCTTTACTCTCCAAAATGAGTTTCTTTCGGAGCCCAAATGGAGCGAAAAATCGCTCTACGCGGGAACTCCAACGGAGTCATAAAAAAGAGTCCGAAATGAGTCCGATTTCAATGAATTTCAAGCGTTTTTTGACTATTTTTAAATGAACTGCGGAGCCTTTTATTGGTGTTTTTCTGAAGCTTATTTGGGGTCGTTTTTTATTTCTTTTGGGTCATAATTTCTTTGCGCAATTTTTCCCTTCTAACTATTCTGCCGTCACCAATTCTGACTTTATAAATTATCCCTATGAGCTGCATGGGAACAATTTAATTAATGTCCAATTATATGCGCCAATGATGTTCTTATTTATCTGAAAACCTTGAAGGAATTTTTTAAATGCGGTCCTGATAGGATTCCTACATGCTTCTTGAAGAAGTGTGCTAACAATATTTACCAACCCCTTACCAATTTGTTCAATCTGTCACTAAAGTGTGGTGTTTTTCCAAAACATGGAAAGAGTCGTTTCTTCTACCGCTTCATAAAAGCGGAAGCAAGGCTTCTATAGAGAACTATCGTGGCATAGCAAAGCTTTCTGCCATCCCAAAAGTGTGTGAAGCTAATGTTACCAATCAGCTTACGAATCCTATCTCTACCTTGATTTCCGACTGTCAACACGGGTTCTGTAGGAAAGTCCACCGTTACAAACTTACTTGAATTTACTTTGATTTCAGTAAAGCTTTCGATAAAGTGTGTCACTCTTTACTTATTCATAAACTGGATCAGTTGGGTTTCCAGCCGGGTCTCAATCGCTAGATCTCTTCTTACCTTAGCGACAGAGCACAAAAAGTAGTATTTAAAAATTGTGAATCCGATGTTATTTATGTCTCCTCAGGAGTTCCTCAAGGAAGCCATCTTGGCCCGATTCTGTTCTTGTTGTTTATAAATGATATTTCTACAGTAATATAATTTTCGAAAATTTTAATGTATGCCGACGATGTAAGCTTTGTCATTCGAAGAAGCTTCAATCAGATCTAAATACACTAGTTACTTGGTGCGATTTAAATTATATGCGCTTAATCTAAAGAAATGTAAGTACATGGGTTTTTCGAGAGGAATATCACAGCCAGATTCCTATACAATTAACAGTTATAGTCTTGAGCAAATGTATGATTTTGTTGAACTTGGGGTTACTATGGACTAAAAACTCGGTTTTAACTGCCATATTAACTTAACAGTCAATAAAGCTAGAGGCGTTCTAGCATTTGTTAAACGATGGTCTAAAGAATTTATGTAACTAAAACTCTTTACTACATTAGTCAGACTGAAAGAATCAGTTCAAAAACAATTTTTAATATTTGCCTTAAGAGATCTTCACTGGGATCCCTTGTATAATTTGCCATCGTATACGAGTCGCTTAAAACTAATTTATCTTCACAGCCTTTCTAGCCGGAGGGAACTGCTTGGAACTGTCATGACTAAATTACTAAATGGTTCAATCGTAAGCCCGTTTCTTTTGAGCGAAGTGAACTTCAATGTACCTTCTCGTCCATCAAGACATTTTAAACCACTTATCTTGAAACAGTGTCGAACTAATTTTGAATTAAATGAGCCTTTTCGTTGTTTGTGTCAAGATTATAACTCTCATTCTGGTACGTTTGATATTTCAGACTCACTATGCAGCATAAAAAAGTCAATTCTTTCTATCCTAAATACATATCAACAATTTGATTTCATATCCTTTGATTCTTATCTTTATTCTTTACAATAACTATTCGCTGTCAACTAATTATTTATTAATTGTGTCATCTATTTTTTATCTACCTTACTTAGCTGATGAGGTTTTCTCTGTAGCTGAGCAGTTTTAGATCTCGACGATTAACAAACCAAAGCCAGACTATTGATAAACGTCCATGAAAAATGCGATCTTTACCTTCTGTTAGGTGAAATAAAAAAAAAGACTCAGAAAATGTTTGAAAACATTCAAATATTTGAACGGTGTCGCTCATCTACTCTCCAACGTTCATTTTCACACAATTCTCTTTACGCCTACAACAAAAAGGGTCAGAAAACACTCGAAATCTTTCATATAATTGAGCCTTGCAGTTCATTCGCTCTGTTAATTGAAACTGCTCACTGTTTTCATCAGTAAAATTAAAAAAAAAAATGCCCATACGCTACACAACTTTCTAATATCGGAAACTCCAAGTGCAATTCAAAGTGCCGGACTTATGTATTGGCCAACCTTATTCTTTGCAACTTTCACCAATTTCTTCTTCCGTAAAATTATTTTAACTAATTTTGTCAAAAATTATTAGTCAAGATTCAATATAAGATTTACAAACTGTATTTTGAAAACTTTTGCAAAATCATTGCAACTTAGATTTGGCCATGGGGGGGGGGGGGGTTTAACCCCCAAAACCCCCCCGTGCGCACGGGCCTGGGTTGTGTTATTTGTTTTTTTTTCTTTTTTCTCAGCAGAAAATCGGGACACGGCATTGAGGGGCTCATGACCATGGATTGATGACACAAGTTGGACAATTCCACCGTCGAGCCATCTAAGAAGAAAAATATTATCTACTCTCTCAACACGGTAGTCAAAACTACCACGACCTTCTTTTTGCAACTGCTTTTCAAAGTCAATTTTTCCAAATCTATTCCCTCTGATGGTACCAGTAGCCCATATGCCCTTTTGGCGTAAGCACGATATTAAATTCAGGGTAGAGAAATAATTATCGAAATAAATTTTGTGATTTTTTTCTTCAGGAATAGTTTTGGAAAGGTGAAGGACAATATCAGAGCAGAACCCTAACTTTTAATTAGTTAGTATTGTACCTTTTCCTTGATAAATTTCGAAGTCGTACATTATGCCTTTAGAGCTGCACAAGCAAAATAGTTTTATTCCCCATTTTATGGGTTTCTTGGGCATATATTGCCGCAAAGCAGTTCTACCTTTAAAAAGGACCATCATCTCATCTACCCAAAGGTTTTCATCTTTTGGAAGAGCATACATTTTCTGTGTAAACATATTTATGAGTGGACGAATTAGGAATAGTTTATCGCTTTGCGGTGTGTTCATGGTAAACTTTAGACTATTACGCAAAGAATGGAATTTTTGTCTCGACAAGCTTTCGGGGAATGATGGTATTACGGTACCAATTGTCCAATAAATTTCTAATCGCAGATAACCAATGGTACCAACCATTATCTCTAGAGCAAGAAACCTTAAAAATTCTTGAGTAGTAAAATTTAATGACTTTCTACAGTAAAGTACTCCAAAAAGTGCTCTATAGATAATTTAGTAGATTTTTTGGGAAGTTTTCAGTAAAAGTAGCCTCTGGAGTGGTCAAAGAAGCTTTTTTCCAGCGATATTGGTCAATATTTTTTAATGGCACTTTTGGAGCTTGAAACTCAGCTCTATCTTGAACTATACTATCAACAGAATGGCTATCTACTACCTCAATTTCCCCAGAAACCCCATCGTTACCCACATCTATGTATATCCTGTATGTTTATCTCATACGGACCTTCTTTTGAAAGCTCTTCTAATAAAAAACTTTAAATTTAACATCGGAATCATCTTCCATGTCAGAAATATCCGAACTTATAAAATTAATTAAAAGTTGCTCAATTTCATCATCTCCTAATTTTGTAGCAATTTTTTTAAGCTGTAAGAAGTTAATAACAGACGTCCTCACCCAACGGTTATCAAGCGCAAAATGAATGCTTTTGTCTTATGCGCACATCTTTTACAACCACAATTAATATTTGTATCCATATGGATACAAAGAATGTTTCAAAATTCGGCAAATCTGTTCTTCTTCTTTCTTCTTTAAATGGCCATCTAACCGCCTGAGCGATTTTGACCGTTCAACATATGTAGCTCGCCAGTCATTTCTTCTTTGCGCCAACTGGCGCCAATTGGAGACCCCACGAGATCGCAGGTCGGTCTCCACTTGGTCGTTCCATCGGAGTGGTGGTCTTCCTCTTCGTCTGCTTCCACCGGCGGGTGCCGATAAGTATACCTTCCGGGCTGGAGCGTCTTCGTTCATTCGCAAATCTTTAGCAGAACTTTTCTCTCGAATACTCCCAATGCAGCCTCCTCAGATGTTGTTAGTATCCACGCCTCTGCACCATATAGCAGGACGGGAGCGATGAGTGACTTGTAGAGTGTGATTTTCGTGCGCCGAGAGAGGAATTTACTTTTCAATTGCCTACTCAGTCCAAAGTAGCATTTATTTGCAAGAGTAATTCTACGTAAGATTTCTAGGCTGACATTATTTTTGGAGTTTATGCTGGATCCAAGGTAAACGAAGTCCTTCACTATTTCGAACTTTTTGCTGCCAGCAGTGGCGTAGGTGCCAAGGCGCGAATGCGCTGACTCTTTGCTTGATGACAGCATGTACATACTGCGTTTTGGCTTCGTTCACCACCAAACCCATTTTTCCCGCTTCTTTTTCTAGTTTGGAGTAGGCAGAGGTTACGGCGCGGTGGTTAAGGCCGATAATGTGAATGTCGTCAGCATATGCTAACGGTTGGAAGCTTTTATAGAATATTGTTCCAGCGCGGTTAAGTTCTGCACAGGCCCGTGCGCACGGGAGGGGGGGGGGGTTAAAACCCCCCCATGGCCAAATCTAAGTTGCAATGATTTTGCAAAAGTTTTCAAAATACAGTTTGTAAATCTTATATTGAATCTTGACTAATAATTTTTGACAAAACTAGTTAAAATAATTTTACGGAAGAAGAAATTGGTGAAAGTTGCAAAGAATAAGGTTGGCCAATACATAAGTCCGGCACTTTGAATTGCACTTGGAGTTTCCGATATTAGAAAGTTGTGTAGCGTATGGACATTTTTTTTTTAATTTTACTGATGAAAACAGTGAGCAGTTTCAATTAACAGAGCGAATGAACTGGAAGGCTCATTTATATGAAAGATTTCGAGTGTTTTCTGACCCTTTTTGTTGTAGGCGTAAAGAGAATTGTGTGAAAATGACCGTTGGAGAGCAGATGAGCGACACCGTTCAAATATTTGAATGTTTTCAAACATTTTCTGAGGCTTTTTTTTATTTCACCTAACAGAAGGTAAAGATCGCATTTTTCATGGACGTTTATCAATAGTCTGGCTTTGGTTTGTTAATCGTCGAGATCTAAAACTGCTCAGCTACAGAGAAAACCTCATCAGCTATGTAAGGTAGATAAAAAATAGATGACACAATTAATAAATAATTAGTTGACAGCGAATAGTTATTGTAAAGAATAAAGATAAGAATCAAAGGGTATGAAATCAAATTGTTGATATGTATTTAGGATAGAAAGAATTGACTTTTTTATGCTGCATAGTGAGTCTGAAATATCAAACGTACCAGAATGAGAGTTGTAATCTTGACACAAACAACGAAAAGGCTCATTTAATTCAAAATTAGTTCCACACTGTTTCAAGATAAGTGGTTTAAAATGTACATTGAAGTTCACTTCGCTCAAAAGAAACGGGCTTACGATTGAACCATTTAGTAATTTAGTCATGAAAACAGTTCCAAGCAGCTCCCTCCGACTAGAAAGGCTGTGAAGATAAATTAGTTTTAAGCGACTCGTATACGATGGCAAATTATACAAGGGATCCCAGTGAAGATCTCTTAAGGCAAATATTAAAAATTGTTTTTGAACTGATTCTTAGCGATCCACGAGGACCTGGTAACGTGGGTTCCAAATTATACAACCGTATTCAAGTATCAGTCTGACTAATGTAGTAAAGAGTTTTAGTTACATAAATTCTTTAGACCATCGTTTAACAAATGCTAGAACGCCTCTAGCTTTATTGACTGTTAAGTTAATGTAGCAGTTAAAACCGAGTTTTTAGTCCATAGTAACCCCAAGTTCAACAAAATCATACATTTGCTCAAGACTATAACTGTTAATTGTATAGGAAGCTGGCTGTGATATTCCTCTCGAAAAACCCATGTACTTACATTTCTTTAGATTAAGCGGCATATAATTTAAGTCGCACCAAGTAACTAGTGTATTTAGATCTGATTGAAGCTTCTTCGGATGACAAAGCTTTACAACGTCGGCATACATTAAAATTTTCGAAAATTATATTACTGTAGAAATATCATTTATAAACAACAAGAACAGAATCGGGCCAAGATGGCCTTGAGGAACTCCTGAGGAGACATAAATAACATCGGATTCACAATTTTAAAATACTACTTTTTGTGCTCTGTCGCTAAGGCAAGAAGAGATCTAGCGATTGAGACCCGGCTGGAAACCCAACTGATCCAGTTTATGAATAAGTAAAGAGTGACACACTTTATCGAAAGCTTTACTGAAATCAAAGTAAATTCAAGTAAGTTTGTAACGGTGGACTTTCCCTTACAGAACCCGTGTTGACAGTCGGAAATCAAGGTAGAGATAGGATTCGTAAGCTGATTGGTAACATTAGCTTCACACACTTTTGGGATGGCAGAAAGCTTTGCTATGCCACGATAGTTCTCTATAGAAGCCTTGCTTCCGCTTTTATGAAGCGGTAGAAGAAACGACTCTTTCCATGGTTTTGGAAAAACACCACACTTTAGTGACAGATTGAACAAATTGGTAAGGGGTTGGTAAATATTGTTAGCACACTTCTTCAAGAAGCATGTAGGAATCCTATCAGGACCGCATTTAAAAAATTCCTTCAAGGTTTTCAGATAAATAAGAACATCATTGGCGCATATAATTGGACAATTAATTAAATTGTTCCCATGTAGCTCATAGGGATAATTTATAAAGTCAGAATTGGTGACGGCAGAATAGTTAGAAGGGAAAAATTGCGCAAAGAAATTATGACCCAAAAGAAATAAAAAACGACCCCAAATAAGCTTCAGAAAAACACCAATAAAAGGCTCCGCAGTTCATTTAAAAATAGTCAAAAAACGGTTTATATTGGAACGATTTTCCGTCATCCCTTGTCAATTTTTGTTTGTTTACAAACCGGTTTCGGCGATCCGCCATCTTCAGTGAAAGTTTTAGTTCTCTAGACAAGGTATCTGTTTCAGCAAATATGTTTATCTTAGTGGAAAATGTATGCGAATTCAAATCTAAATTAAAATCCCCCCCCAAGGCCAATTCCTGCGCACGGCCCTGAATGTATCCATCTTAAAATGCCAGGTAATGCAGACAGGATTTTTTGATGAGAATTGAATATTTGTGAACTCGTTTCCTATTTCTGCTTTCTCTCCAGAAAAAAAATGTGTCCTGGTTGTGCCCTCAGTTTGAATTTCTATCGGTAATGTCAGAGGTTTGTGGACCTCTTGCGCTTGACGTCTCTTAATTAACAGAGAAGACAAAATACTAGGGCTGTGCGATTAATTGATTAATCAAAATTTTGTTAATCATAACTTCGATTACTCAATTAATCGACTAATTATGATTTTTGATTAATCAAAAAGGGCGTTTACGCGATTGATCAAGATGTTGATTAATCAAAAAGAAAATTAATTGATTAACCGCCTTTTCGATTAATCGTTTTCTGAATAAAATGATTAATCATATATTAAAACTTCACAAATTTAGAAGTTCCTGATACTTCAACCATTTGTTGCAGCTTTAGCCATCAGACAACACCTCGAAATTTTCTAAATTTTTTTTATTTTTTAATATTTTGAAGCTTGTTTGGTTTTACATTTTTTTTTTCAGCTGTTTCAAGGCAAACTTTCACATAAGAAATAAGTAAATTAAATTAAAATACTCATTTTGAATACTCATAATTCTGATTAGTCAAGTAATCGACTAACTGAAAATTTGATTAACTAACTTACTCGATTAATCGAATAAAGGCACAGCCCTACAAAATACTATACACAAAAAAAAATTAGGAGAACGGTATATATTCTCCAGGGAGTTTCAAAAAGACATCAAAAACGTCTCTGTTTTTGCGATACATGCTGGCATGCGTTCTCGATCTCATACCCCGGAAGCTGCGACATGCTGCGCAAACGTTACCTATCCATTACGGTTCGTTCTGGTCCTCAATCAATCATCTCCATCATTAAATTAAAGAAAATTCCATATAGGGTAGGCCAGGATTCGGGAAAATTATTAATAAAATCGGCCATTTGGAGCCTGTGGTTCTTAAGTTCAAACGGTCGTGAAATATGATGCTGGATCTCCTCATAGTGCTTACAGAGATGTTTGTTTATGTTGAGCGGCAGATCTACATTCAGTAGATGTCTGTTTGGAATATTAGGTTAGGCAGTTCAGTAGAAACTGTATGTTGTAGTTTGGCGTGCTCTGTTACCTTGATCATTTCTGTCTCTTGATAAAGGTGACACTCACCAACGCAAAGAAACTGAAAATCATGCAGATACTCGAAGCCCGAAGCAAATTGTACAGTCAACCGCATCTTTTGGGGTAAGGTAATGTCCACCTACACCAACCATAAGACGTTAAATTTCCTCCAAAAACTTTCAACCGCAAGACACCTTGCCTTATTACAACAGACCTTGTGGCCAGCTATTTAAGAGCCGTGCTCCGGCAGATTATTATCAAATGAAACCACGGCTAAAATTTTGAGCCTAAATTTTAAACCATTAATTGGTTTTGCGGAATTGTTTAAACTTTTTTGTAGTAAATTCCAAGCATTTCCATTACCTACACCAAATCTCAATTTTTTCAGGAAAAAACGAAAACACAGGAAAAGTCGTATACATAGACGATATGTGTACTTTTCTCACAATGTACTTATAAATGGGTAAGAACTTCTGAAGTGGGCCACCCAAAAAACTCCTAGTCCCATTATTTGTTTAAAATGCATTTTTTCGGTAGAGTTCAGGCCTGGTAACAAATGCCCTGAAAGATTTACGTAGAAAAATATTTTGGTGCTCATACCTATAAACAAAGATTTAGATCATTGTTTTTCAATCGACTGTAAGTTTTGCTAGAATTGATCGCTTTGAAAAATTCTTTCGTTGATGTTTTTTAGATTTCATTGAAGTTTATGAGAAAAATGTTTGCAAAATTGAAATCTATTATTCACTGATAATTTTTTTCCATTGTTTATAACAAACTGTTAAAAACATTGTTCTGGGTAGAATTTTATAACAAGCAAAAACTGTTGAATTGAAGTTATGAACAATATCTTTCCATTGAGCACAGGTGCTACGGGCGATGAGCTCTTAGTTCCCACGACAGCCGGTTCCACGTACCGGAATGACTCGGGGTTTCCCCGACCAAGGGCTGTTATTTCGCTACCCCCCCTGCCTAAACCGTCAGTAATCTTCCCCTAAATAATGTCATCCTCCGAGCAGCTCCTTGCAGCGGGACTGCTCAAGACTCTCCTGATCCGGGCTGGTATTGAATCCAACCCGGGACCAGGAGAATGGATCTGCTGTATATGCTGGAAGAAAATTTATGTGAAACGCTCACACTCAGTACAATGCTCCAATTGCAATAGGTGGTTGCACCTAACAAGTTGCTCCGGACTAAATCCCTCTACCCATAGGCCCGCTAGTTTTTATAGAACTTTTGTGGCCCCTTGCTGTTCACGTCCTACGACGTCCCGTGGCCGTCGTCGATCAAGTATCGCTCCGCCGCATATGTCTGACTCTGTCACCTCAGTCTCCACGACTAGCATCACAAATGCACCTCAGCAAGTTGACCTTCCTAGCGGTCGCTCACGCCCCCAGGCGTCAACATCTCACACAGCAGCTCACAGCTACTCCCTACGTAGCACTTCCCAAGTGGAATTGAGCAATGCCGAGCGTCCGCTATCTCCCGCCCCCTCAGTCAGCCCCTCTTCTTCCAGCATCAGCACGAGTATAAGTCACAACCATCAGCTCCTGGTCCCTTATACTACGTGCACTGTTTGTCGGTTAAGATTATACACGCCTTTGGCATCGGTCAAGTGCAATAACTGCCTTGGCCTGTGTCATCTGCTTATATGCTCTGGACTCGCAAACAGGAACTTATGGACTGATACGTACGTTGCGCCATGCTGCCGATCTACGCAACCTTCAACGTCATCTGAATCGCCTCTACCTTCTGGTAACGCGATTCCTTCGACTTCAAGAATGCGTCGTAGTGCGCGACCCAGCCTACTACCACCTAGGCATGCGCATCAGTCCCTGACCCCCAGCATCAACTCTACTCCCCCTTCGCACTTCGCAATCCTGCAATTTAATTGCAACGGCCTTACCGGCAAAATAGCTGAGACAAAGCTCGGTGGAAGGTCAACTCTTCTGACCTGCAACGGGTACAATGTACACCGTTGTGATCGTGCGAGAGGGCTTGGGGGTGGTCTTGCATTCATCACGCATCAAACTGTGCAGTACCGTCTATTTGAGCCTGACATCGACCCGAGGGACACCACCTTAGAACGTCAAGGTATGGTTGTCCGGTCAGCCGATGTCGACTTGGAAATCATAAACGTATATATACCTCCTGTCACCTGCTGCCCCAGGGATTATCACCCTGACATTCGTGCGTTACTCAGGGGTGAGAACCGTGTTATCCTTGGTGACTTTAACGCACACCACGACCTGTGGCACTCCAGCTTACAGGCCGATGGTAGGGGGCAGGAGCTGGCTGACCAAATAGACGATTCGACGTTCTGCACAGTTAATGGGGATGCCCCCACTAGAGTGGCGGTAAACTGCTCTAGCTCGCCGGATATCACCATAGTCAGCGCAGGTCTTATAAACTGCGTTGACTGGCGACCGATGCTGACGCTTGCTTCGGATCACCTTCCCATTGCGCTCTCTATCGATCGCCCCACCGACTTTGTCACTTCTGACAATCGCACCTTTGTTAACTTTAACAAAGCCGACTGGGAAAGTTTCTTAACATCTACCGAGAGCGCCTTCGCTGCTCTCCCCACTCCGTCTGACGTACGAGAAGGGGAAAAGGCGTTTCGTATGGCCCTAGTTTCAGCCTCCCGTCAACACATTCCGTTAGGTAGAATAAAGGATGTTTGTCCATTCTTCCCCGCAGAGGCAGCGGCCCTGGCAAATGAACGTGACCATATTAGACGCCTTGACCCTACGGATCCCCAAATTAGGGATCTTAATGCGGAAATCAGACGCCTAGTAGATAAACACAAACGCGCTAAGTGGGAATAGCACCTAAGGGCTTGTAACCTCTCGGCTGGGGTTGGCAAATTATGGTCGACGGTGAAATCTTTGTCCAACCCGACTAAACCCAACGACAAAATATCCATCGCCTTCGGCGATAAGGTTCAGTCGAAACCTAAACGATGCGCGAGCGCTTTCTGCCGACAGTTTGTAATGCATCCTCCGTTGGACAAAGAAATTCGCCGAGCCACCAGGGAAGCGCATAAACCCAAAAACAGCGATGCGCCCATTGCCATCTCCACAACCGAAGTACAAGAGGCAATACGGAGATCTAAGAACACCAAGTACATAGGCCCCGATGGCATCTCCATGCTGATGCTAAAACACCTCGGCGACGA
The DNA here is from genome assembly GCA_951509765.1 of Sphenella marginata. Classification (NCBI taxonomy): domain Eukaryota; kingdom Metazoa; phylum Arthropoda; class Insecta; order Diptera; family Tephritidae; genus Sphenella; species Sphenella marginata. The sequence goes on along the minus strand of OX608083.1, from coordinate 33,113,529 downwards.
AGGCATAAGATATTTAACACACATTTTCAACCTTGCCTTGTCCACCTTTGTCATTCCTGAAAGATGGAGACAGGCAAAGGTGGTCCCACTATTAAAGCCTGGCAAGCCAGCTGCCGTAGGGGAGTCATATCGCCCGATATCACTTCTCTCGCCAGTAGTGAAAGTGTTGGAATCCATCTTATTACCATATTTCACCGCTAATTTGCGACTCGCCGAACATCAGCATGGTTTCCGCAAAAACCACAGCACTACCACCGCGCTGAACGCCATTACCACTCAGATAGGGGACGGACTAAACCAAAAGCGTCCAAACCACAGGACAGTGCTAGTTGCGCTTGATTTGGCCAAAGCCTTTGACACGGTCAATCATGCTCGACTATTGAAAGACCTGGAAGATTCGTCCCTTCCCCCCTGTCTTAAACGTTGGACTGCCAATTATCTGAGTGGGCGTCAATCGTCGGTAGAATTCAGAGGCGCCCGATCAAAACCCAGAATAGTTAAACAAGGGGTGCCACAGGGTGGTGTCCTATCCCCGTTTCTATTTAACTATTATATATCGAAACTTCCCCCCCCACCAGAGGGTGTCTCGATCGTCTCTTACGCCGATGATTGTGCGATTCTCGCAACGGGCCCCTCCGTTGAAGAACTCTGCTCTCGCATAAACTCGTACCTCCCAGCCGTGTCGGAATTTTTCGCTGGTAGAAACCTGGCATTGTCACCGAATAAGTCCTCGGCTACCTTATTTACGACGTGGACAACGCAAGTGAACATGGAATTAGACGTCTACGTTGATAGTGTTAAGCTACCAACTGTCTCACACCCCAAAATCTTAGGGGTAACGTTTGATAACATGTTCAAATACGGCGCTCATGTTACCGCAATTGTCAATAAAGTGCAAAGCCGTAACAAAATCCTCAAGTCGCTAGCTGGCAGCACTTGGGGCAAAGACAAAGAAACGTTACTAGCTACATACAAAGCAATTGGTCAGCCGGTACTGAGCTACGCGACGCCTATATGGTCGTCGGGGCTGGCTGACACACACTGGACGAGGCTTCAGGTCTGCCAGAATGCCGCCCTTCGAACCGCCACTGGGTGTCTTCTTATGTCTCCTGAGGTGGTGCACCTTCACAATGAAGCGAAAATGCTCGCCGTTAAAGAGCATAGCGAAATGCTGACCAGGCAATTCCTATTCAACTGTTGCAAACCGCAGCACCCGAACGGACGCCTGGTCAACGAAAATCCGCCCCCCAGGAGGATAAGAAGCCACCTACGCAAACACTTCGATGAGATCCGGCACCTGATTTCCACGCCGTTCGATCCTAAGGTGCACCGGCAGGCCCTCACCCTTATCCACACCGATTCGGTAAATTCCTATGTCAGCTCTGTTCCAGCGAACGCCGTTCTTCAGGCAACAACTCCACCCGTTGCCGAAGAGGAACGCGGGCTGCCTAGGGAGACTAGAGTGATGCTGGCCCAACTCCGGTCTGGATATTGTAATAGGTTAAACTCTTACCTATCCAGACTGAACCCCGACTTGCCTAATGTTTGTCCGGCATGTGGCTTGTCCCCCCATAATACTAACCACCTTTTCGTCTGCTCAGCTGAGCCTACTCTTCTAACACCCATATCCCTCTGGTCCGCCCCTGTCGAAGCCGCTAGGTTTCTAGGACTTCCGTTAGAAGAGCCTGATGACAATATTGGGTAGATGCTGACTACCTAGGCAGGGCTACGCGGCGTTACAACAACAACAACATGAGCTCTTAGTATGGATAGAATTTTTTGCAATATTATTTTTAAGCTATTGCATGGATTTTATCGCGGGCTTGGCGCCTAAATCAAAAAAAGCCGGAACGGATGAAAGGCTCGAAAAAGTTCGAATACATAAAATTGGCACTGGAAACGCCAGATTTGAAAAGGTGTTAGCAACAGGCCGAATACATAAAATTGGATCTATTTATGCGAATATTGGTTGTTGTCGTTGTTTATCTTCACTACTGCGCTTTAGATGGCACTCGAAACGCCAGATGACCTGCACGCTAGATGGTGCACACCAACACACACACACTCTGTACATAATTGCCTTTGTTGCTGTTTAGATTAGTACAGTAATTCTGTACATAGTTTATCCCTTTAATTTTTGTTGTTGCAATTGTCGACTCAAATTGTGCGTAAATAAAATAATATAAATAGGTATGTGCGCAGGGGAGGATTTTGCAATTCAAAACACCCACCGCTGCGTACGGGCCCGGCATAAGTTGATAATATGCAATAGCTTTACCGCGGCAGTCCACGAGTGCCACACGTGCTTTTTTTCCGGTTTAAAATTAAAATAATTTTCATACACGCATTTCTTCGAAATCCGGAGTAGTTTTATTTTTAACCACACGAACCACGACATAACTAAGAGGTGGCACCGAACCTTAAAAGCTGTTGCGTCCCAATAAGCGTAAGCTCATTGCCCTTAATTTTGTCACTAAAAGGTGTTCAATAAATTAGGGAATTTGTGTTTGAAGTTTTTATAACAAAGGTAAATACGCCGGTATGAATATTTAACATTTACATATATACATACTAGGGCGGGTCGATTCATTAACCGACGTCGCGCCATCGATTTTTCGATAGGCTTTGGGCTCAGGAAAAAAAGCTCCACTACGCATACCCCAAAAAATAATTTACGAGCCTGCGAAATTTGATTTTTTTGAATTTTCTTCGACTTTGATTTTTAAGGTTTTCTTCATGACCTACTAAACAAACTTTCATTTGGTTTGCAAATATCCATGTAAGCCCTTTCCGACCCAAAAATGTCCCCTAAAAAAGGTTGGCGATAACAGTTTTTTTGAAAAAATCAATATTTTTCGGGTTTTGGGGAGTGTTTTGGTCAAAAAATCTACCCTTTCGCTTTTTTTTTTAAGGGTTTTTTCAGCATACATGCAAACACTTTTTCGATGAAAACGAATTTGTCTCACTTATCCTGTCCCACTCAAAATTATGCGCTAAAAACGTTGGTGATAACAGTTTTTTGAAAAAAAAATTTGTTTTCGGGTTTTGGAACATATTTTGGTTGAAACATCTACTTTTTTGAGTCAAGGCGTCGTCTTTTCGACCGTCAAACGAAAATGCTTCCAAACACCCTGTTGTGCGTCGGCGGAGAACATCCGATCTAAGTTTTCTCCTTTCTCTTTCTACTTTGTTTTTGTCACAAACAATGGTATTACATACATACATATAATGACACATACACTTGGGTATTTACTCACAATTCTTATCTACTTTCTTTTAACAAAAAATATGATAACTTACGTTCAGAATGCTTTCGCAAATAATTAGAGGTATATCCTGGTATATGGTCATCCATTTTAGTAAGACTTTGGCCTGTCGCTTCAATATCAGTGCCTAATTCCTTGTGTTCCTCATTAATGTTTTCGGTATGAGTTTGTGATTGACTTTCTGTTAATGGAACTTCCACGATTTCGTAAATTGGTCTTTTATTTTTTAAGGGGGGAGTAAATATATGTAAAAAATCGCGAGCTTTAGCTTTTTTAACTGTATCTTCAGCGTATTTAGTAGAATCAGTTGATTTAATAACAGCGCTTTTAATGTAGCGTAATTTTTGTTTAGCGGTATGAACAGAAGTGTCAAAGCATTGTGAGTCATATATGCCTCTAAGAAAGTTTTCAGACTTTTGCTCTAATCTTTCATTATGTAGCACAAACTTTTTTACTTTAAGTGGTAAAGGGGGCGGTGATGGCGGCCGAGTTTTAACTATTAGTATTTCTATAGTAGTTTCATAAGCTATGCGTGGAAGCGGTTGAAAAAAGCCAGGCATGCGATAAGTATTCGGTGGCAAAGGCGGAGGAGGATCCGAAGTTCCACCGCTTTGATGTGGTGTACTTATAAGGTTTGTTAAAGTATTAGACCATTGCTGTAGAGAAGCGCTATCTCTAATGTTAGTACTAGTTTTATTTTGGTTTGAAGTGTTATTATGATCGGAATTTTGTTTCACAGTATATGTTAATTTTGAGAATTCGTTATAAAAAGGAATATCATTTAAAGTAATTGGTTTATTAGTATCTACTTTTATAGGTGACTCATTTGTTGCTGATGATTTCAAGGGTTTAAATGAGTAATCTTTGGTATCATTATTTTCCATATCGTTGTCCTTACCAACAGTTTCTATTTTCTCTTTAGAGTTAAATTTGATTTCAGTTGACTCTGTAAGAGATATTACCATTTGATCATCATCTTTAAATTTTATTCGTTCAATCGATTCAATTTCAGTCTGTTGGTTAAGATTAGCGCTGTTAGAAATGCTTCCAGCTGGTTTAATGATTGAAGCTTCTGTATTCTCTTTTATTTCAGACTTTGGTGGTGGAATTTCTTCCTTTGCTGGCTCACTACTATTGACTGAAATATTTTCAGAACTAAATGTTGTATGCACATTTTCTTCTACCCTTCCTTCTGCATAATCTTCACTTTTAAGTCTAAGTATAAGTTTTTGCTCTTCAATATATCTTGCTTTCTCTTCTTCGGTTAAATAATAATCTTGTGCAACATCTGATGCCTTTATTCCAGAAAACGGGTTATGCGCTTCAGCTTTTTGAGGCAAATGCAGAAGTAATTCACTTGCATGAATTACTTGAGTTGTATCCACTCGTATATCATCGGCAAGATGCTCTTGCAATGTTGAATCTTCATCTCTACTGGAAATGATTTCTTGAACCCATTTTTCACGGATTTCTTTTTTGTGCGGTTTCAATGCAACTGGTAGAAATGGGTCATGATTTTTTTGTTTTTCTGTTATGTACAACTGATTTTCAGCTACATTATTATTAATATTGCAATCTGGTAGTTTAATTACGTTTTGTAAAACAAAAACTGAATTCTCGTCACTGATCTTTTTTACTTTAGTTACTAAAATCCTAGATTTAAATAGGAATAGATATCGCTCGTGTAGCTTCTGATTTGAATCTCTAATAGTCCACCAGTCGTGTTTTAGTAAACGTCCAATTTTATTTATATTACCTTTATATCCCTCTATGCTAGATAAAAATTTGTTATAGAACGCTCTATTAGGAACGCTAAGCATTAACTCCAAAGCCTTTTGTAAGTCTTTAGTATTTTCTGACACAGTCTGTGAGTATTTAATTAGTTCCTGAAATTGAAAAAAATGTACTCATAGAAGTTTTAGTACTATTTTACAAATTAATTTGTCGATGGACACGAGTACAAACATTCATCCATACGCATACATATTTGTGAATGTAAGTAAGTTCTGCGCAGCAGATAGATGAGTACAGGGACAAACCAGGATGATTCACAAGGGAGCATAGAACTGTGCAATTTCTGATATATTTATATAGGTTGAGCATGTCGCAATTGTTGCCTAGTAGTGCTACTTATACTAATTTCGTTCGCCTAACGGTTGTATGTAATGGCATAAGCGGATCGAGATAGTTTCTGACTAATAAAGGTATATTAAAATGTTCAGGAGGAAAAGAGAAACTGATTAAACTATGTCCGTCCGTCAGTTAAAATTATAACTGAAATGAATTCTGCGAGTTCTTAATGAAACTGGTATGCAGGATCCTTGGCACTTATCACCGAGCGCTATTTAAAATAGAATATTTTCGAAAATACAAAGTGATTATTCAGTACATAATACTGTTATGAGGATACAATTGGTGTTTACATTAACATTTAACAGAAGTTTTAACCACAAAATATAAGTTTTTTTAAATGGGCGTGGCCTCGCCCACATTTGATTAAGTTAAATTTAGAAATATTATTAATCATAAAAAATTTGGGCCAGTTCAGTTAAGGTCCACTTCCACTTTTATATGAAAGATTTTGAAAAGGACCATAGATATCTTATGAATAAAATGAATGTGTCTATGTTTCCTCCAAATTACTAAACCGATTTTCATGAAATTTTCACATTATAATTCTGGGATCACTACGATCGTTCTATTGTAAACAGAGTTAACTCAAAATTTTAATTTTCTTAGTTAGTACGATACATTTTAATGGCTAGTCAAGGACATTATATTCAACGTTATAAAGTAGTCATTGAACTAAAAATGGCGGAAATAGATGTATTTGCATCTGTGTATTATACATTTTCGTAGCTTATCTGTTCAAAAGTAAACTGATGGAGTTCAGAGATACATAATCTTTTCTCATTCAATCTGCTTTGGTTTTTAATGTACGGTGAATCAATTAGAAATTAATCTATATTCCACCAACAGACAAGCATGTTCTCTGGTTTTGTTAGATCAAAAAGTGGTTTTATTTCGAGTTGATTCACTTTATTAGAAAATAACAACGCATTGTTTAAAAAAAACCCATTTTCTTTTTTGTTTGAAACTGTAGTATTTAGAAAATTAGCTATTTCTTTCTGAATAAATTGTTTATTGTAAAGTGAATTATTTTAGAATGAAAAAAGTTTGGATGGAATTTAGCAGCTCCCTGAAATTAATATAAATATTTTTCTTATCAGTATACTAACTTAGTACTTGTAGTTTGCCGTCATACCTTATAAACTGACGTGACCCTTCTAGTACCAACTACGTTAGTCGTAAAAGTTAACTGTTTGAATACACCAAACTTTATTTGCGTTTTCCCAAAGAATAACAATTTCGAGTTAACTCTGTTTACAATGAAACGAGCGACTAGTTAAAGAATAGGCTATATAGATTTTTGGAAAGTGGGCTGTGCCGCGCCCCATTCTATATAAAATTTCAGTTCGAATAACTCTGAACTTTTTTGGTCTAAATAAATGCACGCATATGCGTGACCTTAAGTCAAGATTTTTATAATTTTTTAAGAGTGGACTGTGCCTCGCCCATATTTTGTGTGTTTTGTATGTGCTTCATTAATGTGCAAAATTTAAAGGCCATCGCTATTAAACTTCAGAAATTTGGTAGTTAAGACTATAGGCTATATATAAATAGTTTTGGAAAAGTGGGCGGTGCTACGCCCCCAGGGTATATAAAATTTCGACTCGAGATAATTCCGAACTTATTTGGTATATATTAATGATATTTGGATATACAAATATGTACTTTAGTCAACCTTAACAAGATTGGAAAAGTGGGCGGTTCCCCATATTTTTGTTCTTTGCTTGTGCTCCACTTATATTATTTGGAAAAGCATAGCTATGAATCTATTTAATTCAAGTTAATAATATTTTGTATAGAAACAGACGGGGTTCCAGCATCAAATAAAAGGTAATTCGATAAATCTTCTCATCTCTGGACATATCAGTATCCGCAAAAGAAATGGAAGAAGAGCGGTAGTAGGAATAAAAGCTTAAAATACAGAGCCAGTGTTACAGAAAAATTAAAAGGGGAAAGAAGAGTAACGGCATGTGGTGGTTGGCAGGAGTTGAAATAAAAACGGAGATATAAAAATATCCTTTCGTTAACATGAAATGTTTGAGCTGAGTCGATTTAGCAATGTCCGACTCTCAGTCGGCCTGTTTGTCTGTCCGTCTGTATAGTTGAATGCAAATACAAAGTGGAAAGTATTAAAGTAAATTCGTACGAGATCACTACTTGATATATAATGATCGATTCCACCCGAACTTAGAATTCCTTACTTGTTTTTTTTCTTCCTTTAATATTACGCAATATGTCGCACCAACTTGATTATATAAAAGACGTTTAGAAGAGAAAATGCAAAAAATTTTAAATGATCCACGGAATGTGGCGACGTATAGGGACAGTTTTCTTTATTTAAACTAGCTATAAACACAAATATTTAATTATGGCTGAAATGTGATTACACTCAAAACCCACTTGGTTTCGTCAACAAATATGTACATGTCTGGGCTACCCAGCTAAATCAAGACAGATATTGAAAATGAAGATATCGTAAATATGTACCATATTGTTTAAAATTTTTCGTATACATTTTTCCGATACTACCGAGACAAAATTTTATAAAAATCGGCAAGGCCGTTTCGAACTAAAGGGTACACTTTCAGCTTGGAACGGGATTTGTCTATATATTGGTTTTACACAATACATATGCATAAGTCATCATAAAAAAATTTAAATGGCACTAAGTGGAATTTGTATATAACTCGACGTCAGATACTTGCTTTGATTAGGCCCTGTTAACGTGAGTATCAAGTGCATATACATTAGACTCTCGAAAAAGTTAACCAAAATGTCCCAAGGGTATTTTACTTTTCCGAAATGTTTACTTTTCCAAAGGTTTCCCAAATTTGAAAAAAAATTTGGTAATGAACATAATTTTAGTGATATAATTCGTTACATTTATTTGCATGACTCACTTTTAGTCATTTAGATTAGAATAAACATAATACATAAATACGTATGTATATGAATACGTTCATGACCAACTACGTACATATGTATGTGCCCGCGACACCGCCACCAATATTTTACATAAAAATTCGGGGAAGACATAGCAATAAGGGAAATACCCGCTTGTTTTTCATACCAAACGAATGGTTGGATTAAACAAAAATTTATAAGCTGGAAAAAGTTAACCAAAAGTTAACTTTTTGGAGCGCTACGTGGACGTTCAAAAATTGGTTAACTTAACCGAATGTTTTACTTTTATGAGAGTTTTTATCATTTATGCATATAACTTTAATAAATTCCATATAACTTGCATATAACTTTAATAAAATAGTAGACATTGGTTAAAAAGTGGAAATTGAGTTCGAATATGGATGGATGTTCATACGTTCATTTTATTCGACAATGCTAAAGATATTACGCATTGAGACTAGTTATTAATTGACATGCTTGCACACATAACGAAGTACAGCGCAGAGACTGCAAATGCAGTTGTTATTAAGCTTTAAAATGGCAACATAACAATATAGCAGACTATCAGATTACTTACCTTCAATAAAACCTGGTAATCATTTATCCGTTGAATGGGTAATTTTAAGTGCTCAGATAGGCTTTTATCGTCCCCAATTGATTTCGAGATTTGCTAAAGATAAGAGATATTTGAAATATAATTATGTATTCATGCATGTTGGTTAAAAATAAATTTTTTTAATTTATTTTAGGAAAGATTAAATGGAAACGAATATAATACAGAAATGGAACATCCTCTTCTTTCTTTTTCGATTTGATGAAGTTTGCGTCCTTTTTAGTATCAAACCTTCAACTCTTTTAGAGATATTCATTATGAAAAATTAAGATTGTATGGGAGGTACCACGTTCCCTTTTCCGATAACCCTTTGATGTAACATAGCTCTACACCAATTTTCAGGCCCCTGCCATAAATCCTAGACATGTTCAGCATGACAAATTAACCCCACTTTTCTGCGTTAGAAGGGTTTTGATATCATCCCGCTCTATATCAATTTTCAGCTCCCTGACTTGAAATCTTTAAGATATAATCAGCTTGAAAAATTTAAATTGTATCGGAGGTTCCACGCCCCTCTAATATTTCGTTATTTTTTTTCAACCTGACCTGTAGGTGGTAATAAAAAACAAGCCCGTAAGGAAATATTTGATTAGATTCAGCCGTTTTCATGTTTTATCATTTCGATTAAATACCAAATCAATTTTATATAGATAGAATAATAATAATAATAATAATATATAGATTTAGATCAATTGCTGCAGCCGTGTGTTAGATACAAATACAAATACGGCAAGGACATTGTAAAGATCTACAAGTAAGATATGTCGGCATCTCTTTCTCTTCCCTCTCTTTCTAACTCATGGGAGTTTGACACTCACTCAGATGCCAAACAAGCGTTTGACACTCACTCGTGGCTGGGTTGCTGGTCGATTAAAAATAAAGTGATGCAGCAGCTTAGTGGTAAAATGGACTGAATGTTGCAGATGGGCTGCTGTGCTAGTTAATTTCTTTTACTGAATTTAGTATCAAAATGTATTTAGAAATTTGGAAAATGACTAATAATAAGCCTCAGCTGAATAAAAATAAACATATTTTGTACATTAACAATAATAAAATGTTGTTTTCATTGTTAATACAGTTATTTCCATCATATTATATGATTAACCAGTTAGAAAATATTTGGATTATTTGCAATAAATTGTCTTATCCGAATATTTTCAATTCTCTATTACTCCAAGTGTCTGTCCGCCATAGTCCAAAGTTTTTTATATCAATTTTTAATTAGTCCAAGTGTCTGGTTGAAAAAGTCCGAAGTTTTCATATATGTACGTATGTATATATTTTTGGTGCCATTCTGGACTACGGTACGGAAAATGATAAAATTGGCACGTGCATTTCTTTGTAATCAAAGAAGAACAAGAAAATTGTCATGACAACATGAACTACATGGTTGCTTTTATAGGTAGCACAGATATTTTTTATTAAGATTTCAAAGATATCAAAAAGTGGTAATTAAATAAGTAGAACTATTGCAAAAATAATTCCAATTTAGTTGATCCGCTCTAAACAATAATTTGCGGCAGCTAATTTCTCTTATTTATTTATTTATGATGTATATTCCAATAGCATCAGTACTTTTTTTCTGCTTCCAATGAGTACGACTCTGCCTTGAGCAGCTTCTGAATAGCAAGCTTTTTACATGGGCAAGCACAGCTGTGGACGAACAGCTGATACATAACTTACTTGTAAAGTTATACAATGGGCAAGGAGTTGCTGTTTTTGCTTTTTGTAGTACAGACGACGACGATGGACGGGGACGTTTACAGAGTTGCCTGTGTTCGCTCAATATGCTTTGTGTTGCCGTTTGTCTTAATTACGTTAAGTTGGGCGCAGATTATTTTTGACATTCTTCTTCTTACTTTTTTTTACATTCGCTTATATACATATTAATAAATATTAAAAAAGTAATTGTATCAGCTCATTTTCAAAAGTTATTTCCAAGAAAATTATAGGCGTCAAAACACAATATTTTATTCAAAATATTCGTTCCACGCAGTACCAAAATTTCTTAGTACATATATATTATATTCAGTCCTCAGTAGAAATTTTCAACGTTGTTATTTGGTCATGAACAAAAGAAACAACAAAAGCGGATTAGATACTGATTTTTTTTCGACACGAACTAAATTTTTTCGGAAAATTGAACGAATACAACAAATGGTCAATATTTTAGTCTTTAATGTTACAGAAATACGTTTATTTCTGTTCATATTTCTGAAGTATTCAACAAAATCTAAATATTTTTTACTTATTCTAATAACTAACCCTAAGGGCTATATTTTATACTTAAACGCTTTTCTTCAATTCTTTATTGTTTTCAAGATACAGCCAGTTTTAAGTGTTAGTACTATTGGAATATTTTTATACCTAGTAGTGCTTCGCACACAAGGTATATTAACTTCATTCGCCTAACGGTAGTATGTAACGGCATAAACGAATCGAGATAGATATTGACTTATATATGTATATCAAAATGTTCAGGAAGAGAAGAGAAATTGATTGAGCCATGTCCGTCCGTCCGTCTGTGAACACGATAACTTGAGTAAATCTTGAGATATCTCAATGAAACTTGGTATGCAGGTTCCTTTTTACATATCTCTGAACGGTATTGAAAATAGGCAAAATCGGTTAAAAGCCACGCCCACTTTCTATATATATAATATTTTCGAAAATACAAAAAGAGTGATTATTCAGTACATAATACACCTATAAGGATAAAATTTGGTGTGTACCTTACCGTTAAGGCAAAAAATAAATTTGTGAAGAAATTTTTAAAAAAGGGCGTGGCACCGCCCACTTTTGATTAAGTCAAATTTGGAAATATTATTAATCATAAATCAAAAACCGCTCAAGATAGCAAAATAAAATTCAGCACACATATTTATATTAGTACAGGCAATATTTCGAAAAAAAATTAGCGAAATCGGATTAGGTCCACGCTCAATTTTATACGAAAGATTTTGAAAAGGATCATGGATATATTGAATATGCTATAACTTTGCTTAAACTAGCTGTATATCATTTCTATTTCACCTCTAAAGTGTTCGTGGGCAAAGAAAGTCGAAAGCACAAAATTTTTCTAAAATGGGCGTGGCCCCGCCCCTTTATGGGGGATTATTCCACAAAACTTTCCATGCCATAACTCCGGTAAAAATTGATTTATTAAAACGATATTTGGAGAAAGTGTTCAACATATAAAGCTAACTCTTTGCTGAATAAATAAACAAAATCGGTGAACGGACACGCCCACTTTTTGAACATAGTTCTAAAATATTTCTTCGTAAAATTAAAATCGCGATATTTCCATAATTGTATAAGTTATATAAATAAGATTTTACACACATATTAGCCTTTTTAAACAAAACTAAACTGTAAACAAATTTTGTGGATTTTGGTGAAGTAGGCGTGGCGCCTCCCACTTTTTAGCATAAAAGCTCTGCTACTTTCAAAAGCGATTGCTTGGAATTTCAAGAATGTATTTCAATGAAATTTTGTGAGATGCTTCCCAATAGTACATATGTAGTATACTCCTGCCAAAAATTACGCAAATCGAATAACAAACAAGGAAGATTTACGGGCAAGTAGTTAACTCCCTACTGCCTTTTTATACCTAGTAGTGCTTCGCACACAAGGTATATTAACTTCATTCGCCTAACGGTAGTATGTAACGGCATAGACGAATCGAGATAGATATTGACTTATGTATATCAAAATGTTCAGGAGGAAAAGAGAAATTGATTGAGCCATGTCCGTCCGTCCGTCCGTCCGTCCGTCTGTGAACACGATAACTTGAGTAAATCTTGAGATATCTCAATGAAACTTTGTATGCAGGTTCCTTTTTACTTATCTCTGAACGCTATTGAAAATAGGCAAAATCGGTTAAAAGCCACGCCCACTTTCTATATATATAATATTTTCGAAAATACAAAAAGAGTGATTATTCAGTACATAATACACCTATAAGGATAAAATTTGGTGTGTACCTTAGCGTTAAGGCAAAAAATAAATTTCTTAAGAAATTTTTAAAAAAGGGCGTGGCACCGCCCACTTTTGATTAAGTCAAATTTGGAAATATTATTAATCATAAATCAAACACCGCTCAAGATAGCAAAATAAAATTCAGCACACATATTTCTATTAATACAGGCAATATTTCGAAAAAAAATTAGCGAAATCAGATTAGGTCCACGCCCAATTTTATACGAAAGATTTCGAAAAGGATCATGGATATATTGAATATGGTATAACTTGGCTTAAACTAGCTGTATATCATTTCTATTTCACCTCTAAAGTGTTCGCGGGCAAAGAAAGTGGAAAGCACAAAATTTTTCGAAAATGGGCGTGGCCCCGCCCCTTTATGGGGAATTATTCCACAAAACTTTCCATGCCATAACTCCGGTAAAAATTCACTTATTGAAACGATATTTAGAGAAAGTGTTCAACATATAAAGCTAACTCTTTGCTGAATAAATAAACAAAATCGGTGAACGGACACGCCCACTTTTTGAACATAGTTCTAAAAAATTTTCGCGAAAAAATCGCGATATTTCCATAATTGTATAAGTTATATAAATAAGATTTTACACACATAATAGCCTTTTTAAACAAAACTAAACTGTAAACAAATTTTGTGGATTTTGGTGAAGTAGGCGTGGCGCCGCCCACTTTTTAGCATAAAAGCTCTGCTATTTTCAAAAGCGATTGCTTGGAATTTCAAGAATGTATTTCAATGAAATTTAGTGAGATACTTTCCAATAGTATGTAGTATACTCCTGCCAAAAATTACGCAAATCGAATAACAAACAAGGAAGATTTACGGGTAAGTAGTTAACACCCTACTGCCTTTTTTTTTTAATTTTTTTTATTTTCATACCTTTCATGAACATGAGGAAAGCTATTTATATTTTGTTATTTAGTGATAATTGAATTTACCACTCACAAAAGAAGTGTTTTTAATCGAAAACAATCAGTTGCCTTAATAACAACTTTTCCGTTATTAAAATAGACCTGAGTAAATTGGGATACCAAAACAGATCACTACTAGGTATTTAATGTTCGGTTACACCCGAACTTGGACTTCCTTACTAGTTATTAATAGATTTTTAAAACAATGTGGGAAAGTGGGAGGGCGCTTTCGTTTTTTGCAGTTTTTTTTGGGATATGGCGAGCTCAGAGCTCAAAAGATTGATAAGGTACTTATCCCGTCCTCAAAGGCAGAGTTCCCTGATGCGGTAAGGTTTTTACAACACATGAAGTGACCCCGATATCTGTTGTGAACTTGCCGTCTTGGAATTACACTAGTCGGTACGGTGTCATATAACACCTAGAATAGAAGTCGCCACCTCTTAGCTGGCTTTCTCATTATGCTTATGCCAACCCCTGTGGTAGTCCTAATAATGGTCATAGCTTGTATTTTGTTTTATAAACCGTAACCCTGCAAAAAATAATTTGCACGTAATGCGTCTTTTCTATCATGCAAAGTAATGGTAGATATAATGTTTCCATTGTAATGCATCTTTTCATTTATAAAAAGTAATATAAAAAGTAATGTATAGTTTGTCGCTTCAGTTTGTTGCGAGCGACACATTACTTTCGTAGGACATGTGCTGTGTTAATAGTCATGCATGTTGTAATGCGTAAATAGAGCAAGTGATAGATTACTTTTTGCATTACCAGGCATTACCGTTTCCAACTGGGATGTTTTGTATGTATGCATGTATGTTTGCGTGTAGGTACAAATGTGTGCCCAAGCAGTACCAATATTTCTCTCATTATTCGAATAGTTGTATTTATTCGGTTAATGGTGGTTGAATTGTTTTTGGCTTATTATCTTAATAATTAAATAGCTATTTGTACAGTGTTGTGGGAATAATAAATTCAGAAGAAAAGTAAACAGTACTCCGAGTTGGTTTGGTTATGCATGGTTACTAATGGATCAAAGGGTTTTGAATAATTTTAATGAAGTTATTCATAAACTTTACAACCACACATTATAGTGAGTATAATTTATGTCATGCAAGCCACTTTCGAGCCTTTCGTATGCTATCTTCCTTTCTTTATAAATACAACATATAAAATTGAAACTTGTGAATTAAGTGTTCCCGTACGTTCACGACTGGTATTTAAGTTTATATGTATATAAAAATGTACTGAAGATATTTTAAGGCAAAATAAACGTACAGAGAGTCACTTCATGCCACTTCAATATGTTATCAGCCGTTTTAAAATAATCCATTCCATTTCGCTTGATTTTGAATTTTTCAAGTTGCACAAAAAGGTCACTTCCATTTTGCATACGTTAACGACAACATGTTTGTTGCCTCCACAGTCAAAACTAAAAATCGAACAAACCTGCCTCTAGCACCTAAAATTGACCTACCAAAATGCTATCGAAGTACCAACAATAAAAAAACCAATAACCTTTGTTTACTTTGTTCTTTGGCCCATAAAAGCGTACGAACGTACTGTTCGCGACCATGGAAACACCCATATATTATTTCGGTAAGGTCTTTTTGTCTTTGCTTCTTATTTTCTGCTCTCATTTGAAACCAATATTAATAAAAAAAGGTATCGTTTTACAAGTGATAATTAATTACAGGAGTGCTTTTTTAAGCGTATTTTATAAAAATTAATTTGTTCAAATAAACCATTGTGAATGGACAAAAAAATCTATTTCCTCTGCAATGCCATTGTGAACCAGAGACTTTATCTACTGGGTTGTAGATGTCTCTTATGGTAGTGGTGAAAGTCTTTGATTAAACAGAACATTTAATAATAACACAGGATTTAATAAGATAAACTAATTTAATTAGTATTAATTTAATACTAGTGTTTAAATAATAAATAATATGTCAAACCTTTACTATATTTATGCGATTTTCGTTATTCAACATATTATACGAAACGCATAAACCGGGCATGCGCAGAGATTACATCTGCATTCATAATGCTTAAGGAAATTCAAACACATTGCGGAGATAAGTTAATAGCCATATGGAAGTTTAAAGTACATATGTACATATATGTTTACAACGAATATAAACACCTTTTACACAAATCTTCGTTCGCGACTTAATGCTTTATGGCCGCGTCACAACCAAGTTTCGCATGTACATGCATTTAACGCAAACTTATGCGTCACAGGAACAGCGGCTCAATCATCACGCAAGGTTTTGCATTTGTAAACAGCTGATTTTTATTTGAGCCAATTTGTTATATTAAGCGGGCACCAAAAGCCAAATGTCAAATGCTTCTTCTTATGCTTTTCATGCATCAAAAGTCAACTTTTGTATGACAGATGTCGCTAATGATGCGCGATGTGTCGTTCTCCACTCAAATGAACACTTTCAACTTATCTGTCAATGCATGATGCTGCGGCAAAAATTGATTGTGACGGGGCTATTAGCCGTGTTTTTTTATCTGCGTCTGCGTTTGCGCTTAATGTTTGTATGGACCGCTAAGCGCACAACTTTATCTGTAACTAAGAAATAGTGGCTGGTAAAATCAGTAATCCCAAGAAGTTTCCATTCATTTTGCAACTGCCCTACTAGACAGCTGCGGGTTATTTGACTAGTCATATAACCTCTCTGAGTGACGATAGTTTGCGTTAGCTTTCTTAGTTATTTTTTTAAGGCGAATATGAGAAATATAACCGTGCCTTTGCTGTCCGTGTGTGGTTATGTGTAACGCAAACGTGTGTCAGATGTTATGGTAATCGCTAACGCAAAAGCAGGCAAAATGTAATAGCTATGTGTAACTCAAAGTCTAGTCATGAGTAACTGAAATACTTATGAGATATAGATTTATGTTTTAATGATTAATATAATAGAAAATTACACAATTTTAGCGTTTACAACAGTCATTAATATCTATAAATACATTTTTATATTACTTCACAAAATATAAATTTTCTCCGTTTGCCACAAATTGAAGGTTGCTTTGCTCGTCCCATGATACAATAAACAGGTAGACGCAGGAATAAAAAGCAACCCTGCTATGTATTTTGCTGGTCGGTAAATTGTCAACAATTTCTTGTGTCAAAGTGATGGAAATAATGGCTGGTTATTGCTGCAAAGTGTGTTGCGCTGATACCATGAATAAATCGCATTGCCGGTATCAGCGCAATGTGTTAACGCAATTGCGCATGGTATTATTTTGGCACTGCACGATTGTATTTTTGCTCAGAACAAAGGCTGGCATCAATTTGGTGGTCGCGCAGTTTAGAAAGCACCACCAATCTTAAGATAAGGAATTCGAACTCTAAACCTAACCTAAAAATTATAAGAAAACCCATTTTTGCTCCTGTTTAGGAAACACCGAGTTCAAAGCCATACTTTTTCATAGTTTAATACAAAAATAAGTTATTCAAATATTATTTATAAATTTTCAATGGTTTTAGAAATGGTACAGCGATATCAACGCAATAACACTAAGGCACCCAACGTTACTCAGCTTCATATAAGAAGTTGACATTTTGTTATTGTTTACATGTGCACAAAAATGTAAGAAATGAAAATTAATGCTTTTAGAGCAAATTTA
This sequence comes from Sphenella marginata, assembly GCA_951509765.1. Lineage (NCBI taxonomy): Eukaryota > Metazoa > Arthropoda > Insecta > Diptera > Tephritidae > Sphenella > Sphenella marginata. The sequence continues at coordinate 33,096,078 of OX608083.1, read as the reverse complement.
TACTATTTTGCTAGTTCCGTGGTTAGTTTTAGAAGTGTGGCGGTGATATATTAATTATAAAGATGTGATAGGTTGAGTGCTTCCCCCAAAATCGGAAATCTTTTTAGTTAGAACCTGAAGCCTCTTAGAGAAAGGCTTTTTCCAAGTCCCACTTCCTTTTGAGAACTGCAAAATAACTTTTTCCTATCGTTTCACTTGTGAACATGTTTTTCCCATTGAACAAACACTTTTTTGAATTGTATTTTAGTGTAATAAACCAAAAAATTATAAATTATAAAATTACTGCTCAATGTAAACAAAACAAAAATGTAAACAAAACAAAAATATAAACAGACATTGGCAATCGGACGACCACTTCGAATGAAAAAAAATAAAAAATGCAACTCTGATGCGGTTACCTGTTAATTGTACCATGGCTCGTCCATATGAAAATATTAAATTTTAGGTGAATAAATATACCAACCCCGACTTGACTTGTGAAATAACAATAATTAGCACTATTTACTTTCCTTATCTGTGATTACAAACTGGAATTGCACTGCAAAACTCCTTTTAAAACATTTTTTAAAGACGCACTTGCATTTTCTTAACAATTTTAAAGAAGAAGAAACACAAAGAAACCCCAAAACTTGACAGAAAGAATTGCATATATTGGTGAGTGTGGTTAGGCCCTTCTAGTAGGGTGCCTTACTAACTTCCAGCAAACTGTTTATCATCCTTTAATCAAGGCGAATTAATAATATGGTGGTAGCACAGCGGATTCGGCAGTACTCGCTGTACACGGAATTGTCATATTAACAGGGAATCATTTTCTTTTATTGACAGTTCCGTGTACCAACCGAGAACTTAAACGAGAAGAAGAAGAAATCAGCTGTTCACTTACCATCACCATGTAATGTATTCGCCTTGTCCTTTAATAATAACCGGAACGTCAACAGAGGAAATGTATGTATGTATGTATGCGCGTTGATAATGGAATAATATAACTACTTACTACGCTTTTTATATACAATATTTTCCGTTTATGAAATTATTTCGCAAGTACGAGGCACGCTATATACACTTTTCAAATTACAGTTAACTGTAAAACTCGACAGTGTCATCCTTTCCTCTTTTTTAAAAGTACACATGGTTGCATTTGTTATTATGCAAAAGAGTTACCACATAGTTTACTTTTGAGTTTGTTTCCATTTCCATATCAACGAATGCAATTTTCTGTTAGATACACCCTTATCGCAGAGTTCGCCCGAACGAGTGTTCGCCTACATTTTTTTTGTTCGGGCGAACTAGTTCCGCCTATCGACAATTTTGGGCGAACGAATGTTTACTTCGAATCAGCTGATGCCCTACTTCGAATTAATAGTGAACAAATAAATTTGAGTGCTATTTTGTGAATTTTGTAAAGAATCGTACATTTTACTCAAATTAAGTTAAAAAATTATTCAAAAACTTATATAGTGTTGGCCTTAGGTTGTTACTGATTGAACGCGAGGAGAATGCAAGTGTGAGAACAATCCGGAGGCAATTTGGAGCTAAGTGAGTCGAAGTTTTTGCAGTTTTCAATAGCAAATTAATTGTAACTTTACTAGTATTCCGGTAAAAACCGGTAACCGCTAACCGGAGTTTAATTGACTTTTTTTGTACGGCTTAACCAGCTTTTATGAAAGTTGCCCTAAATAAGCCAGCATTTAAATATTTTGTAGATATTCTTGGTAGCTAGTCATTGAAACAAAAAATTGGAGTACTTCGCTTTGTAAAGTGGACAGCTTGCATTCCCTGAGAAGCGTCAATTTGCGTAGGACTTTTATATGAAGCTGCCAATTCTGGAAGTCTTAAGATGCGCTTATGACGAAAACGTTAACAAAACATCCATTACAGCACACATAAATCAATTCTGCAATAGAAATGGCGAATGTTAAACTGCACTTTTGTAATCATTTCGTGCTCTTTTTTGGACTTTACCTATTGATTTACTCTTAAAAATAAAAGTATATTATTTTAAAAGAATATCTAATATTCAAAACATACAAATGCGTACAATTTGTTTCTTGTTCGCCTCTAAAATAAAAGCGAATAAATTTGAAATTTTCCGTTGTTCATTTCGCCCGAATAAAGAGTTGGCAATAAGGCGAATTGTTTTTCGAACACGAAAAACTTGTTCGCCACCGTCTGCGATAAGTCGAACAAAAAATGTGAACTTTTCGGGTGAAAATATAACTCGCGATAAGGGTGATAATCTTCCAGCAGCAAAATTACCGGTTACGCTCAAAATCTCCTAGAAAATATATGATAAGTTTTAATCGAAAATTCAATGTTTACCCGAGTTGGCCGAGACAGATCCACTACAATTTCCCAAATATCAAGGAAGTACATTAAACCTGTCCATTGTACATATATAAAGATTTATGGTATACTGAAAAAAATCAAAATATTCATGAAAAACACAAGCAGAATGACAGATTGACCCTGACACCTAAACGACTATTTACATAGTTAGCTGCAGTCTGCAGAACATATCGTACGAGTATCTCGAAATTTTACATACCCGATTTGAGAGGATCTTTTTCAACCTCTGATGAGCATTATATTTACAAGGTGGCGCAAAAGTAGTCTTCCTATCAGAAAATGCTATAAATTTTGCGATTGACCCCTAAAGTCAGTTCTGTTTTGACATTTGTGTAGTAAACACGTGCGAAATACACGTTAATAAACAATGTTACGCTACACTGCTCCAGAACGCGGAATATTGCTGACTAAATATTTGACCAATAATTGGTCGGTGACTTTGGCACAACGTGAATTTCGTCACAGATTTCCTGGCCGTCCAACGCCTACTGGTCAACTAGTTCTTTTTGCCGCAACTTGATGAATTGGGATTGGAAAACATATGGTTCGAACAAGACGGTGCAACAGCACACACTGCACGTGCCACAACCGATATGCGGAAGGATGCATTTCCCGGGCGCCTAATCTCCCGTTTTGGCGATTTGCACTGGCCAACAAGATCGCCTGATTTGACCGCTCCAGACTTCTTTTTGTGGGGCTTTTATGTCAACAAGCCTCAGACTCTTGCAGCTCTTAAAGATAATATCCGTCAAGAATGTGAGGACCTATCGCAGGAAGTTTTGGCCAAAGTGATGGAAAATGCCATAAAAAGGGCTCAAATGACAATCAACTGTGGCGGAGGCCATTTACATGACATCATATTCTCGACTTGATGTAAAAAAATTTAAAAGACCAAATAAAAATAATACACAAGAAGAATAAAAGTTTTTTATTTTTTTTTTAATTACAGCCAAAAAACATCGGAAGCTTACTTTTGCTCCACCCTGTATATTAGATGAATTTCATATCAAACCCAATATGCATTGAACCCGACCCCCTCAGAATTTGATGAAATTTTTGCATATAGGTACATCTTACCGACCCAAACCCAACCTCATTTTTAGAAATTGCATTTTCGAAAAATTGTGGGCATGGCAAGGTATCGAAATATTCGAAAAATGACGATAATAGGTACTTTTAAAGTGTGATAACTACGGAATGGCTTAATCGATTTCAAAGATCTTCATACCATTAGAAAGATATTGAAATTGGATTTTCCTTTTGAGGACCACCTACTCCCTCTCTCGCTTTGCTGTTGAATACTCCATGGAGTAGTCCAATAGGAGTATTTTGGGAGGACTCTCATGTAGGTGGTCTATAGAGTATTCAAAAGCAAAGAAATGGAGTACTCCGAGTCGGATTAGTTGATCCAATTACCGGACATCGCCATATAATTTGGACCACCTTTTTTATATGAGTGAGGATAAGTGTTGGAGTACTCCGATACTCCTTATCGCTTCACTGCAGAGTAATCTTTTCGCAAAATTTGCAAAGTACTCTTACGTAGGTGCTCCATTGATTATTCAGCGGCGTGCTCTGACATGGATTGCGTGATCCAATCACCGGACATGTATGAATGAGGATAAGTGTTGGAGTACTCCCATGCTCCAACGTTTTTTACAGGGTAGCGAACCAGCAACGAATAAACACCAAGCTTGTCCGCGACGCTTAGTGTATGCATTGCAATGCCCTGTGAGAACTTTTTATGCTAGAAAATGCCTTTGGCTACTTGAAATGCCTTTTATGTTACAATAATGTTGAATTCTGAAAAATTTTAGAAGGAACATCGTATCCAATATTGAAAATAATATATTTTCAGAGCGTATCACTTTTTCCCACAACATATATTAATTTGCAGATCATTAATATGGGTAGTACAAGAATTTTGTCAATTACAAAATCTCTAAAATACTGCCCTTATTTAAAAATGTGTAGGCTTAATAAGTAATATCCTTGAATTTTTTATCTGAATGTCTAACACATTCCAAATTTTCTACTCCAATTCAATATGTTGTTGGTTTAAATTTCATGCTCCCATCCTCTCGTTTTCACTCATACACTCACATTTTTCATTTTGGACACCACTGGTTTATATCCATAATTTAAGCGATCGTTCGCTGATGGCGTTGGCACAAACAAGTGTTGCAAATTTTCAACCCCTAAATCAAATTTGTACTCAATCAGTGATATACAGAGAAACCTCTCCTAACGGACACCTCCTTTCATTCACCAAGTTGCAAGTACATTTTTTAAAACAAATTACCCTCCCTTAGGTGGACACTCTCTTGGCCGGACGCGGACAGTTATTTGCCTTAAAATTGGACAAAAAACCTCTACTGAGCGGACACGAACATACATGGGTAACATTGGCTGCCCGTTACAATAACATATGTGTATACATTAGAGTGGACATGAAAAATAGTTTTTCGCAGACAGACTGTACCGGTGCCTCAAATTGTTCCTTTTGATATAGATTAAGGTTTAAGTCGTGGCGCATTCTCATTAAAAATGCCAAAATCTGAATTTTCGCTTAAAATGCAATTTTTGAGGAACGATGACCCGTCAGGTAAATTCTGATAGCGGTTCGGACTCAGCACGCCAAAATACATATAATAACATGTATCCCGTTACCAGATCCACCCATTTGTCAAATTGTTCCATAAACTGATTTTCCGTATGTCAATAAGGCTCGCAAATTCGCAAATTTCGTGTGCGAACAGCGAGTAATGAAGGGATAAATGTTGACCAGGCGCGTATTCAGGGGGGGGTTTCGGGGGTTCAACTGCCGCCCCCCCCCGAAATTTCCGAAAATTAAAAAATATACGTCTGTACTATAATAATTACTCTATTCATTTTTAAAACCCCTATTAAGAAATTAGCATTAATAGCAATAATGAAAACACGAAAGAATAAAATTAAATAATAAGTATTTCACACTGACGAGCCGAAGGTGGCAACACTAGTGCTCCAACCCAGTGTAAAGTAGTGAGTCGTTACTACTTTTCCAATATATAATAATAATAATTATTTCACACTGAGAGAAGTTATTAGTAGTTGCTTATCAATTATCAGAGCAAGTCTCAGAGGTCCCAACTAAATTTCTGCAACGGTTCACTCATTTGGAGCTTTAAGAAATTCGCGCAAAACTATCAGACTTGCTCTGCATAAGATCAACTTAGCATCTCAACTACATAGCATGTTAACAATACCAAGAGTGTTTCGAACTCAACTCTGTTGAAATTCAAATAAACCGCGGGCAAAAATCGTAAAAATGAGTGTCTCTCGTTATTGTAGTCATGGTTGCCACAAACTTAAGTTTATGCCTAAAGCCCTGAAAAAGAAAAATATTTTCCAATCCCCAAAGGAGGAGCGACCAAGCACGTTCATTGATGCATTAAATAATTGTTCCGTGTCTTTTTTCCCTATGGTACATCGATATATAAAAATTGCTGCAACGCTTCCAGTTTCCGTTGCTAATAGCGAACGGTCTTTCTCTTCCCTTCGAAGGTTAAAAACTTATCTAAGAAGTACAATAGGGCAGGAGAGGCTGGCTCAACTTAATACAAGGTGGCGCAAAAGTAATCTTCCTATCAGAAAATGCTATAAATTTTGCGATTGGCCCCTAAAATCAATTCTGTTTTGACATTTGTGTAGTAAACACGTGCGAAATACACGTTAATAAACAATGTTACGCTACACTGCCCCAGAACGTGGAATATTGCTGACTATTTATTTGACCAATAATCGGTCGGTGACTTTGGCACAACGTGAATATCGTGGCAGATTTCCTGGCCGTCCAACGCCTACTGGTCAACGAGTTGTTTTTGCCGCAACTTGATGAATTGGGATTGGAAAACATGTGGTTCCAACAAGACGGTGCAACAGCACACACTGCACGTGCCACAACCGATATGCTGAAGGATGCATTTCCCGGGCGCCTAATCTCCCGTTTTGGCGATTTGCCTACTGATCCACAAGTTTTTTTTGCCGCAACTTGATGAATTGGGATTGAAAAACATGTGGTTACAACAAGACGGTGCAACAGCACACACTGCACGTGCCACAACCGATATGCTGAAGGATGCATTTCCCGGGCGCCTAATCTCCCGTTTTGGTGATTTGCATTGGCCAGCAAGATCGCCTGATTTGACCGCTCTATACTTCTTTTTGTGGGGTTTTTTGAAGTCGCGGGTTTATGTCAACAAGCCTCAGACTCTTGCAGCTCTTATAGACAATATCCGTCAAGAATGTGAGGACCTATCGCCGGAAGTTTTGGCCAAAGTGATGGGAAATGCCATATAAAGGGCTCAAATGACAATCAACTGTGGCGGAGGCCATTTACATTACAACATATTTTCGATTTGATGTAAAAAAAAATTAAAAGACCAAATAAAAATAATCCACAAGAAGAATCAATGTTTTTCATTTTGTTTTTGAATTACAGCCAAAAAACATCGGAAGATTACTTTTGCGCCACCCTGTATCCACTCTCCTCTTAAATTAACCCCACCTAGACCAGTATGTCTGCGTTCAAAGTGTTGTTTGGAATTTCCAGTAATATTAACTTCCTTTGACTAATGTCAATATTTTTGTATGAAAGTATGAGTAAAAACACAATAAAAATACTGCAACTCAAAGTTACGAACTTTGTGGAAAATTCATGAAAATACAAGAAAACTTTAATCAAAATTTCTAAGTTTTTAGTACAAATTTTTAGATTTTTTTCCAGCATGCAGTTTTGTAGCCCGTTCAATTCAAGTGAACAAAGATACCAATCTTAAGCCGCTATAAGAGTTACTCGATTTTTGTGCAATTTTTTTTCTACCCGACCAAGTGCATTATCTTCCATACAAATTTATGAGCGTAATATTTTTATTGTTGGATTTTTGCGGTCTATTTTGTTTACATATTTGTAAGTTTTTGCAAGCTCGAGACCAAATAAACAATAATTCGTAATGAATTTAATTGTCAGTTCCCAAAAAACTGACAATTAAATTCATTACGAATTATTGTTTATTTGGTCTCGAGCTTGCAAAAACTTACAAATATGTAATATTTTTATATTAAACAAAATTCTCTTGATGCGCAATGCTCTACACTACACATATGTATTCGCTACACATATGTATTCGCTGCGTATACGACTTTTGTTGTATTTTTGTTTATCCCAGTTAAGTTTTAAATCTAAACGGCAAAAAATTTAGAATTTGTGAAGCTGATTGAAAGGTTTGGAATTTATTTCCAAAAAGTTTTAAAAATTGTGTAAACCAATGAATGGTTTAAAATTTAGGCTCAAATTTTTAGCCGTGTAGAAAGAGAAAAATTTCAAATAAATAAAAGTATAAATATGTAATATGTAAAAATATAAGTATGTGTGTATTTACAGGTAATTCTTATTTACTGACACTTTGGTCAAAACCCCCCCCGAAATTTTTTTCTGGCTACGCGCCTGATGTTGACTATTAAAAAAGAGTGTTGAGAGAGTGCGCGCCAATTTGTCGAAAAGTAATATTTGCAAAATGAACACAAGAGCAAGTGAAAAGATATATTTAACAGAATATGATGAAAGCCAAATCATAGGATGCAAGTTACCCTCAAATGGTCAAATTTTAAAATTGCTGTTTTTTAACATGCGTAAGTGCGTATCTGGTTGTTCAAGAGGCGGAAATTTTTTGGAACAAAGCGCGTATTCCAGTTCGTCAAATTGATAGAAGTGTTCAAAAAGTTGAAGCGTTATATCAGCAGTGGAAAAGTCTTAAAAAATCCTGTAAACGGCGCACACCACTTCAAGAAAAGCGAGAGGAAGAGTTTCTTAGCAACATGAATAACCTCTTTGACATAGCACAGGGAAATGCGTTAGATTTAATTAAAATCGAAGAAGATAAAAAGTTTTTACTGAGTCAACGAAAGGAAGGTGGACAAGGTTGTATGTTAGGTTTTGATGGGTCATTACTTCAAAAAGAAAAGCGGAAGCTTGTGCGCGTTGAAAAAGATTTGAGAAGGAAAGAAAGGCACAACGAAGAACAGGGGGGATTTTCAGCAGCAGAGTACTCGCGTGATAATGCAGAAGACCTCAGTGATGTGAACGCTTCTGACAACGATGAAGAGGCTGAACCAATTGCTGAATGTAATATTATACGAACAACGCGAAAACGAACATTAACACATTATATTACCCCAAAGCTTGTTGGTACTTTAGATAAATGTAAGGTTAGCGATAGGGACTCAGTACGAGTTATAATAGCTATTGCTGAAGCTTTAAACCATGATGTCAGTACATTGGTGATTAGTAAGACATCAATTCGGAATTGCCGTAAGAAACTTCGCTCGGAAGCTGCTGAAAAATTAAAGCAGGATTTTCTCAATCAAAATATAAAGCATGTTACTGTACATTTTGATGGAAAAATTTTACCATCTCTCACAGGAAAGGAAAAAGTTGACAGATTACCCGTAGTGATCACATCAAGGGGAATTGAGCATCTTCTTGGAATACCTGCCCTCACAGCTGGTACTGGAAAAGAACAGGCAGATGCCATAATCCAACTCTTAGAGGAATGGGATCTGACAGAAAAGGTATTTTCAAACATAATTCTCAAGACTTAAAGCGTTTATTACATATTTTCCTTTTTGTATAGCGAAAGAAATGTTCAGGACAACGAGAAGGATAGCCTGTAGAAATTGCAAATTGTCAAATCGCGATGAGGCAGCTCTTAACATTAAAATAAAAAGCTGAAATTTCTACAGGACTTTTTCGTTGTTCTGAACAATATTTTCGATATACCAAAAGGAAGGGAGATATTTTTTATTTGGCCCAGCCTATTACATACAATGTTTTTTAATTAGGTACAAGCTTTGTGTTTTGATACGACTGCTACAAACACAGGTCGATTGCAAGGTTCTTGTAGTTTGTTAGAACAACACTTCAAGAGGGAAATGTTATACTTTCCATGTCGTCATCACATTTATGAGGTTTTGTTAAGAAGTGCATTTGAGAAATATAACTTGGAATTAAGTGGTCCGACGCTGTCAATTTTTCAGCGCTTTAGAGCATCTTGGCCTAAGTTGAATCACAAGAAATTCGAATGTGGAATAAAGGATATACGTCTAAAGTCTTTATTAAGCCTTGCTGAACAAGACGAGATAGCCCAGTTTGCGCGTAGCTATATTGCTAAACAACATCTCAGAGCAGATTACAATGAGTTATTGGAACTAGTTCTTATCTTTCTTGGCCAGGGAAGAACCCCAATAAAATTTAGGTCACCAGGAGCGTTACATCATGCCCGATGGATGGCTAAGGCGATATATACCCTTAAAATTTTTCTATTCCGGGAACAATTTTCAATGTCGTCGGTTGAGGCCAATGCTATGCGAGAAATTAGTTTGTTTATTTTGAAAATTTACTTGAGACCTTGGATTGAGGCACCAATCGAGCCTAAAGCACCACTGAATGATCTGAACTTTGCTAAAAATATAACACAACTCAATGAATTAAATGAAATATTAAGTAAGAAAGTAGCGGGAAAGTTTTCTAGACACTTATGGTACCTGGCACCAGAAGCAGCAGCTCTTTCATCAGAAGCAGCAGCTCTTTCATTTATAGACTTTGAAGAAAAGAGAAATATGGTCGAAAAACTCAAAGACGAACACAATAATGAAAGTAAACGTCTGACTATTGAAATGCATGAATTAAAAAGAAAACGTATGTATTTCAGATTTTGTCAACGAAAAAACATTATCGTTTTTCGAAAGATTTTCTATTCCCTCTGATTTTCTCGGTATTGACCCATCATACAAAAAATGTCCACTCTAGCATACATACATGCGAGTATACCATTCCAGGTTTTAATCAATGCCACTCATCTCCCAAACTGCGTTTAAGTATATATCTATATATGGAAATAAGCGAATGTTAGTTCTACTGTTCACATTAATTCTATTTCGTCAAAATTATATAGTTACTAAGCAATTATCAGTGCGTAGCTAAAAATATCTTCTAAAATTTCTCTGCCACCTTCTAAATGTTATTAACAGTCAGTTATTTGTATTTGAAATTCAGTAGCAGAAATATGAGTGTGGTGAATCTCATATCAACTCATTGTATGGCAATGTTCAGAAACTCATGTTAAATAAGTGTTGAATGTGAAGAAGCGTAAAATTAAAGGACGTTTTACACTAGTCGTTATTAGCAGATATTGGCATGGAAATAAAAGCCGCTGTTAACTGGCATGTACATTAGACTGGGTCGGTCCCCATACAAAAAAAAAAGTTGCTAACGTCCGCCCCTAAATTTAAAGATTATGTTGAGAGGGTTCTGGAAAAAAATTTTTTTTTTTTTTTAACCCTCCGAAATACAGCCGAAATGGTTTTTTCGTTGTAACTTGGTTATTTGACGAGGAAAAAAATATACTTTAGGGGGGGAAAAAAATATACTTTAGGGGGGGTAAAATTTTGTTTCTGCCCTTATCATGCGAACGCGACTTCAAAGCTTAAAAAGACATAAGAACGAAAAGTGAAGCTTCTCAAGACAAAAATAATGACATATCAATTTCAAAAATCGGCCGTCAAATAACCAAGTTACAACGAAAAAACCATTTCGGCTGTATTTCGGAGGGTTAAAAAAAAAAAAAATTTTTTCAGAACCCTCTCAACATAATCTTTAAATTTAGGGGCGGACATTAGCAACTTTTTTTTTCGACCCAGTCTAATGTACATATGTATGTATATTAGAACACCCACAGAATGTATGGGATTTGAAAAAGTATGAAATAATTTCGCTCCACACGCAATTTCTGAAAGAATGGGCATAAAAAATAAGATCCGTAAAAAAATCTGGCCATCCGTAGTGCAAAAATGCCATGGAAATTTGACCTAAAAGCTGAAAATGCACTAAAAAATTGTATATGGCTTTATTGGCTAATATCTCGTAGGCAAGTTTTTCATAGAGAAATAATAACAAAGACTTTTATTAAGAATGGTATCAGGAGTAAATTCTCCATACACATTTTTTTCCTGCGAATGTCCTTTTAAGCACCTTTCATAAGAATGTTTTTTTTCTTATTAGTTCAAATTTTATTTCTATAGTATAATATGCATATATTTTAGTTAAAAATTTAGTTTTGCCAGGAAACCGGTACTGAACTGTCAAAAAGAAATACATTCATAATAAACGTGTAATTGTGACCTCTAGACCAAGAAATTTAAAATAAAAATACTTCTGATAAGGCACCACAATGGAAAATAAATACAAAAGCGTGTTCTTAATTGGTAAGTCTTTAAAACTAAGTAAATATGGGAAAATAAATAAACAAATTGTTCTCCACAGGTAAGAAAAAAAATGTTTGAATGCAGACGCGCTTCCTAGCAGAAGAGAGGTGTTTAGTGTATTTTTTTATTGCATGCAGTGGAGAAACATAAGAAAAACTTGCCGTCACGAAACACATAAAAAAAAAAATTATAGATTAAACAAAACCTAAACAAAAACTGTTCGAAAGAAAACGTTTAATATTGTTTTATAGACTTCACAACATTTCATATTATTATTAAATTTGTTCCGTTACATATTTACCATTTTACTTCAACATAGCTATAAAATTAGAACTGTGCGCCTGAGTTATCTCATAGTGTATGTTTTCAAAAACTAAAAAAAAAAATTTCTCGATTTTACGCCAACCTACCATTGCAAAAGTGTTAATAAATTTAAAATGCAATGTTAAAATGAAACTTTGGGTAATATTTTATCAAACGGTGTAAAACTTATGTAACTCATTACTTTGAAAAAAATTAAAAATTAACTTCGACTTATTAAAAGTCCTTGAAAGGACACTCGTAGGTACAACCTTTATATGGGCAATTTACTCCTGACTCCAATCTAAATAAAAGTCTTTATGCCATTTTTTCCGGTAATATTGCTGGTTTACGAGATATTAGCCAATAAAGACATATACAATTTTTTAGTGCATTTTCAGCTTTTAGGTCAAATTTCCATGGCATTTTTTCACTACAGATGGCTAGACTTTTGTACACATCTTGTCGTTTACCCCCAAACTTTCAGAAAACGCATTTGGAGGGAGGAGAATTAGAGCTTTGACCCCTGAACTATACCATATTGCATGTTTTTAGAAATGTAAAAACAGTTTTTCTCAGTTTTATGTCAACCAACCATTGCAGAAATGTTGGTAAAATTAAAATGTAATGTTATTATTAAACTGTGGTTAATATCCTACCAAACGATGTATAGCTTATCTAATCCATAATTTTGCAAGTATTTTATTTGACCATTACAAAAAAATGAAAAATAAAAAATTTACTTCGACTTATTAAAAGTCCTTGAAAGGACACTCGCAGGTACAACCTTTATATGGGCAATTTACTCCTGACTCCAATCTAAGTAAAAGTCGTTATGTCGTTATTTCTCTTAAAATTACTAGTTTAGGAGATATTAGCCAATAAAGACATATTCCATTTTTTAGTGCATTTTTAGCCTTTAGGTAAAATTTCCATGGCATTTTTGCACTACAGATGGCCAGATTTTTTTACAGATCTTATTTTTTATACCCATTCTTTCAGAAAATGCGTGTGGAGCGAAGAAAAAAATTTTTTTTTTTGTGGGTGTTCTAATGTATATCCCAGCAAACCTATGCGTATAGGTTGGTCGCTCAAAGCACTTTAAAATCAATTCAAATTAATAGTCCGTGAAGATTTTGAAAATACATAATCATCAGTTCACGTTGCAAAACTTGATTAATGATAGAGGACATACAAATTAACCGATTCGAAAATTTATTCTTAAGTTCACAAGACTTCGTCATTACTGTTAGTGTTGACCTATTCCATATAAAATTATTTGGTCCATCTGACAAACCAGATAGTACTAGGGTAACACTCAAACTCTTACTAATTCATGTAAGCTTATATCAAACAAAAATAGTTTGATTCCTTTGCACTATTGATTGCCATTGCAATAACTAAGTTTGCTAAATTAGAAAATTGCTAGCCTATACCCATCGACATCTGTAGTACGAATATTTGAAAGCCAAGGCGAGGTCGTACCATACCTTGGAAAATAATTCCAAACAAAATGTGTACCAACATTAAAGCTTCAAGCTTTAGACCTACGGCTAACGTTGCACCGCTTACGGACCCTAGGCCAAAATACAGCCTATATCGATTGTAAATGTCAGTATTAAAAAAAAAAAAAATTTAAACCTATGGTTACGTCGCACCGCTTACTAGCCTAGGCAAATCATTCAAAATAATCTTGTCCAAATCAAACATTTGGATTTTATGGTTATGTGGCACCGCTTACTAACCTATTAAAGCCAACTTCACCAAATTCCAATCTAAGAGTTACATCGCACCGCTTACGTGTCTTAGAGGGTGTTAAATTAATTTTGTCAAGCTTTAGCCTCCCAATATTGAAAATATATGGTTATGTCGTACCGCTTACATAACCTAGGTCCTAGGCCAATAATTCGAATGATATTTTTCTAAACTTATCATTCGAAGATTTGCAAATCTACGGTTTACGTCGCACCGCTTACGTACCCTGATCAAATCATTCAAACTACAAAGATAATCCAAAATTATCATTTGATTCTTTTACCACCTACGTTGAACGTTTAGTCTGTTTGGTCCAAGTGTTCTTACGTCGTACCGCTTACGGGTCACACTTAAGGAACCAAAGTTCCATATCGAATTAGTCAACTCAAAGGGTTTCTACGTCGTGCCGCTTACGTATTTAGCTTTTCCAACTGACTAAGAAAATTCTCTGTCACTATTTTACAGGACAAATTTTCCACTAGCTAATTTAATTAGACAGTGCTATTCACTTAAAGTAATGTAGCTAGATCAATCGCTAACCTCCCGATTCATGTTTGAATCAAATAGCGTTATTCAGTTCTGTTCGAACTTCGAAAGAGAAGATCTCAACGATCATACGGATTCAATATTGGAGGTAAAACTCCAAGATCTCAACACACGTTGGGAAAGTTTGCGTATGCATAATAGCGCAGTTAGCCAACAAAACGAGTTGCCGCACGTCATTGCGGTCACTCGCATCTACGTATGAGCGATTATTGTAAAGCAGCCATTATGCATACTTAACATATGGCGTGTTCCAGTTAAACACAAACCCAGACCTGTATAAAATTTTACATGTAAATGCAACAACAACGCTGTGATCTTGATATTTTTCTGGGTCAATTTCGGACCCGTAGTAGTAGATTTTTTTGTAGTAGATTTTTTGACAGCCAACTCTTATTTGCTTGGCAGCACAAACATGCATATGTATACACACTTATTTACACAAACAACTCTCATGCAGCTGACCCGCATCGTTCCTGTTAAATTATGACCGTGACCCGACCCAGGTCAGCAAACTGGAACGCAACTATAGACTTGACTTGACTTGGAACTGCCACTTAGCGTTCTGTTTAATGAAGTTTGCATGTATCCGATTACCCTACTTGACTTGACTTAGAATTCTGTTGAGTTTTGATTTTCTATGTAAATTCTAAGTTTGGTGAGCGCCGTGAGAGAACTGTGTGATGCCATACCTTTTTTTTTAATTTTGAATAAAATCCTCCAACTATTCTATAGAGATAAGAATTTTTGGATGTATATTATTCATATGGCAGCCGCAAAACTTACTGTCAAATAAATTGAATTCAAGTTAGGCTAACCTAAAAAAAAATTTTTCTTCCTCCCAAAATGCTTTTTTTTTTTTTTTGGCGTTGACTATATACTGATTGTAGATAAGCTCAGAAAATCGAAACCTAATGCCAAGAAAATGCGTTTGGTACTTTTTACTGAGTTACATGTTACAAATCACACGATTACTTTTAAAAAGCAATTCTTATTTGAAACTGGCTAGTGTGCTCTCTTGTTATTTTTTTAAGTGCTAAGTGACAGTTGTCAAGTCAAGTCAAGTCTATGCTAAGTATCCATAATGGCAGCTTAACCCGCAGTGGCAACGTAGAAATCAGCTGTTTTCATTTATTTACATTTGTTTACTTTTTGTATAATGTTGCCATCGATCAGTTTTCATGCAAGTATCCACTTATCAATTTACAGTTTTTCACTTTTTAAAAGCTCGTAACTAATATTAAATATGTATGGCTAGTGAATTTTTTCATTATTTACCTCTTTTAATATTAATTCCGTGCTATTTTGATAATATTAGAAAAATGTTTTAGGCGTTTTTTGTAATAACTGCAAACGGGCTATACTCAGCATACAAACATATTAATAGGCAACTCTGTTGATTGAGAGAGCAATCAGCTGACACGGTTTTACGTAAAAAATCAAATCAGATTTTTACGGACGGTATTGCGTCAGCCACGGGTTTCGGTAATCGCTTACATTGACTCTCATAAGATAGGTTCGATCAGCTGACACTGTAAGTCGTCAGCTACGGCAACTCGTCGTTCGCTAACTGCACTATAACTGACGATACAGCAGTATCAGCTGAATTCAAGGCGGAAGCGCGCAACAAATTTCAAGTGTGCGCGGATAGCTTCTACATCTGTAAAGCGCAAATTTTATATCAACTAAAACTATTCCATGAAACACCTCAAAAAACAACGAATCTAAACCAGTCACTTCAGTCCCAATGTGACAACCCGACTTTTATTAAAGTGCCTCCCTGTGACATTGAGATTTTCTACGGAAATTATGAGGACTGGCCCACCTTTCGCGATATGTTCACGGCCATCTATCTAAATCATCCCAAGTTGAGGTCCGCTCAAAAGCTTTATTATTTAAGCCTAAAAACCCGAGGTAAGGCGGGAGGCCTAATTCAAAAATATAAATTATGTGATGAGAATTTCACGCTTGCTTGGGAAGTGCTCAGAGCACGTTACGAAAATAAACGCATGTTAGGGAATAATCAGTTGAAAACCCTTTTCAACCTTCCATCTGCCAATACTGAAAACAATGAAGCTATGCAAAAAATTCAGACAACAATCAATGATTGTCTTTCGTCTCTCACTTCACAAGGAGAATCAGTAGCCAATTGGGATCCAATCCTAATTTATTTTGGTTCTACCAAACTCCCAGAAGAAACCCTTTCACTCTGGGAGCAATCGTTAAAAACGAAAAACGTACTACCGTTATGGTCGGCTATGGATGAATTCCTGACCAGCCGCTATGAGGTTGTAGAACGCCTTAATAGTATGCGATTGGCCAAAGGTCGAGCCTCTCTTTCACTACGGTCTAATAAATTCTCGAGCTTTCCTTCAAAGGAAAATCGTGTGCCCGGAACTTGAAAAAAATATCATCCTGCAGCCGGTAGTCTACATTTGTAGACACCACAGAAAATGTATGCAAAACATCATTATATTGGTAACTTCAGCTTGTCGCAACATGATTTCACTACGCTTGCAAGAGCTTCTAGATTAGAAACCGATCGCTAAACTTAGGAACGTATTTGATGTACAAAGGTCTTGCCCTTCTTGGTACTGTAACGAAATATAGGGTGATCGTAATCGACCAGAAGAGTCTACCATTTTTGGGTTTCTCGATGGCAAGTTTTTTTGGTATCTTACGTTCCAAAAAAAAGGCAGAGCAGTCATAATACTTGCCAGTACAACTTTGATAGATTCAATTGTAGTTGCAAATAAAAACAAGCCCCGATATATCCTCGATTACAATGCAAACAAAGGAGGAGTCGACGCAATGGATAAAATGCTTTCTGCATATTCTACGAAACGCAAAACTTTGCGTTGGTCTTTGGCCATGTTTTATAACATGCTCGATATAAGCGCACTTGCATCATACATTATTTACTCGGAAAACCATCCATATGACCGCCGTACATATGCGTGACGAAAGTTTTTGCGGCGCTAAACAACTTTTTATGCCAGCAATTGAGCAGCGTTCTCAAGTTCCGCGGGTGCTAGGTTTCCTAGGTTTCAACCAAACACGTAAAGCTATCGAAATGGGACTAGATCGATCCCTTCCTGACACTTCTACTGGTAATTTATCCAAGTTACCTGATATTTCCAATGATAAAAAACCAACAAATCCTGTACGTTGTCAACACTGTGAAATAAGAAATCGTAAAACCACACCCAAAATCTGTAGTTGGTGTAAAAAACCAGTGTGCGATGCACATTCTGAAACATATGCTTTGGGAAAATGCTGTTCAATTCCTCAAGACTAAAACTATTTTTAAATAAAAACGTAAATACTCATGTACATGTAAAATAATCACAATAAAAGTATATTTTTCTAAACAAAAGCGTGGTTTTACCTGCAATTACATATCTGCTACAAATGTAGACTTCCGACCGTGCACGTAAGTAAAATATTCCGGGCACATGAAGGTTAAATGCAAATTGTGTAATAATTCACATTCTTTGAAAGTTTGCGAAACATTTCGACAACTTAGTTTACCCGAACGAAACTGTTTGGCATACAACCACCGGGTAGAGGATTGTAAAATCACTTTTAAATGTTTCACGTGCAGAAAACCGCACCATACTCTGTTGCATTCTGAATCCAATTTACCAAAAAACCCTAGTGGTCGGAGTCAGCCAACCCAAAATGCCAAAAACTTTACTTCGGGATTTCATACCCAATTCAATCAATCCAGTGCAGGAACAAATGCATGGAACCAACCGATTTTCGAATCGGCGACAAACTACTTCCGAGAGTGGTGCAGATGTTATTCAAAGCAATTTTTCAAGCAATAAATAAACCACTCTTTTACCAACCGCTATGGTACAAATATCTGAATATCTCGGAGAATTTTACTCTTTGAGAGCATTGATCGATCAGGGTTCGCAAAAGACTTTTATTTCGCAAAATATGCAAAAAAGACTGCAACTCCCGACAGGCAAAGAAATGTTCCAAATAACAGGAATGGGCGGTGCAATGGTAGAAAATGCAAATCAAGTTTGCCCTATCGAATTGTTCTCGAAAAGACGTAACATACGAATAAAAGCTAAAGCCATTGTTCTGCAAAAGCTAACAAGTTTTCTACCACCATTCGATGTGAGAAAACCCGATCTCTCGGGATTAACTAATATCGATTTAGCAGATCCATACTTCTTCAAACTTTCTTAAATTGACCTAGCAGCGATCTTATCCCGCAAATACTATTAGAAGGAGTTAGACACAATGTTGCAAATAATCTTCTTGCACAAAATTCCATATTTGGATGGTACTTAAGTGGACCTCTCAAACGTGAGGTGCTGTCGTCGTACCACACCCAAGTTTCCGAAGACGAGGGTGGGACATTAAATACTCAATTAAAGAAATTTTAGGAAAGTGAGGAAGTCCCTGAAAAGCACCCTCCATCCGAGGACGATGAGGCATGTGAACAGTATTACAGAAATACTACTTATCGCCAAAAGAATGGTCGATATGTGGTCCGCCTTCCGTTCAAAATTAATTTTCCGTCTAACCTCAGCCTCGGTCGGTCGCGCTCTCAAGAAATTATGTAAGCGCTACGTATGGAGCGAACGCTTAGCAAAAATCCAAATCTAAAGCAAGAGCACTCCCAAGTATTAGAAGAGTACATTACCATGGACCACATGAAACCAACTTCTTCAGAATAAATTCATGCAAATGGATCCCATCTATCATTCTATTTACCTCATCATGCGGTCGTTCGTACCGAAAGTAAACCACCAAAGTCCGTGTGGTATTTAATGCCTCAAAGTCATCCGATTCTGGTATTTCTTTAAACGATGTACTCTACATCGGTCCCACGTTGCAAACCGATTTAATGATGGTCATATTAAATTGGAGACTTCAAAAATTTGTTTTCTATGGAGACATCCAAAAAATGTATCGACAAATCCTGATAAATGAACCGGATCAACAATTCCAAAGCATTCTTTTCCGAAGAGAAAATGATTCTATGCTAAGGGACTTCGCGCATGAAGCGGTCACTTTCGGCGTTAACTGCGCTCCGTTTTTAGCAATTCGTACCCTACATCAATTGGCAGAGGATTCCAAGCTCACATATCCTTTAGCAAAACACATTCTGACCAACGAGACATATGTGGATGATATATTGTCCGGAGGTCATGACTTACTATCTTCGCAAAATGCAAAAGATAACAGCCAATCATCCAGAACTTTTAAAAGATGTATCAACTGAAGATTTATTAGATTCAAATTTTCTCAAATTTGATAGTTCTAGTACCATAAAGACTCTAGGTATACGCTGAAATGCCTTAAATGATTCATTTTCATATGTCATTGAGACAACGAAACCATCCACAGCCGCAACAAAGCGCCAAATTCTTTCGTCGGCGTCAAAAGTTTTTGACCCGGCAGGGTGGCTATCGCAATGGAACCAATTTCTTTCCGACTTACCAGCCATTCAACAAGTCCAAATTCCGAGATGGACGGAGTTCGCTCCCGATCGAACAATACAAATTCATGGCTTTTATGACGCATCGGAAAAGGCATATTGCGCTTCCGTGTACATACGTACGCTTTCAGAAAACAATCATATTAGATACATCAAATCTACTTTTTGCCAAAACTAAAGTAGCTTCATTACAAACCATAAGCCTTCCACGCTTGGAGCTATGCGGATCGTTATTATTCAAAGCGATAAAAAACGTGCTTACAAACCTCCCTTTATGGAAATTCGAGTTATATCTTTGGTGTGACTCATCTATAGTCTTGTCATGGCTGGAAAAGCCACCGTGCACATGGAAAGTAGATGTGGCAAACCGAACTACACAAATTATACAAACTGTAGGAAATGTTAAATGGAGGCATATTAGCTCGAATCAAAACCCAGCAGACTTGGGTACACGAGGCTGCAAACCCCAGGAGTTAATAAACAATGCACTTTGGTGGCACGGCCCTGAGTGGTTAATAAAAGTCCCCGAAAAATAGCCCATATCATTTCAGCCAAGTGTAACTCCCCCTGACGTTCGGAAAGTTTAAATACTTCATACAATTATACAGGAATCTGATATACTCGAGCGATTCTCATCATGGGCAAGAGCAGTACGAGTCATCGCTTACATATTTCGCTTTTTCAATCGTCTTAAATCACCGCAAATACAGTCCACTTCCGAAGTAAATTTTAACTCTATGGAGCTTTCTCAAAGCGAAATTCTGACCATGAAAAATCGACTCATTGTCCTTGCTCAAAAACGGTTTTATTCAGAGGAATATTTAAAACTCGCCAACGGCAAACAAATTCCGAAGCGCAGTTCTCTACTCACCCTCAATCCATTCTTGGATAACAATGGTGTCCTCAGAGTAAACAGGCGCTTAGCAAACGAATCTCTCTCGTACAATGAGAGACATCCCATTATTTTACCACAATCGTCAAAATTTTGTTATTTATACCTACAATTTATTCATGCGATACTATTACACGGAGAGCATCAACTCATGGTAAGAATGGCCAAACAGGAATATTTTATACCCAGAATCAAATCAAAAGTTAAGCAAATAATCATAGTGGAATCACAAGGTGAAGTAAATAAAAAGAGACAGAAAACAAACACTACCTGAAAATGTAGGGATGTGTTTTGTAGAGGGAAAATGGGGTAGAACGCCAACAGTTTTTGCCCTTTTTGGTCGATAGGGGATAATAATTAATAATTGCACACGGGTACAACTAAAAAACAAAACCTGCGGAGTCAAATCATGGCAGCATTACCGCCAGAAAGATCTAAATATTCTCTACCATTTACTCGAACGGGAGTAGACTTTGCGCCCTTTCACAAGGCATATGTTTGTGTATTTGTATGCTTTGCGACCAAAGCAATACATCTGGAGCTATGATCTGTCTACAAAAGCTTTTCAAGCAGCTTTTGCACGCTTTGTAGGTCGGAGGGGCTTACTGCAATTAATATTTTCCGACAACGGAAAAAACTTCGTAGGAGCCAGTCGTGCGCTACAGAGCGACTTAAAGCAATTTCTTCAGGGAGTTTCATCCGAAGACTGTCCTTAATTCGCGACCCTTACCTCCCATGTCCGACAATCCGCAAGAATTAGTAGCTTTGACTCCCGGTCACTTTTTGCGCGGACCTCTCCCTGCAAAATCGCTGCGAAAAGCTCAAAATGCTACATCAGCATTTCAGTTTACGGTGGAGTTACACAAAAGATATAAGTGGAAATATCCCGAAAAGAATATCGAAATTGATGATTTTGTAGTAATTAAAAATGAGATCTCCCCTCTCCACGAATGGCGCTTAGGAAGAATTGAAAAGATTTATCTTGGATCCGATGCGAAAGTACGCATTGCCGACGTTCGTACCCAAAGCGGCCTGGTTACGCGACCTTTCGCGAAACTATGTCCACTACCCATTCAAACACACCTGTCTTTATCGTAGCAGTAGCTGAGATGTTCAGATGTGTCTAGATGTAAGTTTTCCACAACCTTCACTAAAACTTTCCACATGGTTCGCAACAGCAGCCCATCTCCAAATCGTCGGCGCAATGATCGAGTACTATCGCTTCGACTCACACCTCGCAGAGGAATATCGCGGGGAAATACCCCCAAGGGGGAAACGACACGGAGAAACATACGTAGTGTATCGGCACCTCGCGACATTGCATTTCGACCCCGTGATCCTAAGATTCACCTATGTCTAGTGTGTCATCGCTACCACGCACTAATTTTACAATACCACTTAAGATGTATATATACATATTAAGTGTACATAATAACCTGTTATGCTACCTATTGCTTTTGTATGTACATTCGTTGCCAACTTGTAATATGCACTTTAAATTTGGAGTATTTATATACTATGTACAAAAGGGAAGATGTCTTGAAATAAAGTTACAGTTGTATTATTGAATTCTAAACGGAATCATCGTGGATTTTATTTTAGCGCTTGCCATCGGACAAACAAAATAGTTTGCCAAAACAGACGGCAACCCGGTTTCGAACTCCCTGCTAATCTATAAAAGCAGGTGCATAAATATAAATCAACCTCTCATCACTTAATCGGCAATCGATCAACATTGACGCTCATCAGGCATCCGCCAGTAGAAGCCAAAATCTGGTATATTTTAACGTGGTAAAGATACGTGATCAACCATCATCATCAGCGATCAACAAACAACATCTGGTAATCTACGTGATGCCGCCCATCAATAAGTATTTTTGAAATTAATAAGTAGAAGAAGATCAATTCAACACAACAAGCAGCAGTGAAGCCGAATTCAACTGCGGAGATAAAGCCGAAAGAGAAAAAGCAGAGGTTGTAGCAGCAAACATTCCAGAAGAAGCAGAGAATTTTAAATCAACGAACACAACGAAAGCAGCGTGTACATTCGACGAAACGAACAACACAGCACAAATAAACAGCAGAGGCAAACACCAAACAGACGTAGCGAAGGTTGTAGGAGCAGAAATTGTTTTGAAATCAAATTCAACAAACACAGTAAGAAATACGGACAGCGGAAACGAAATGGCAACCGATTTAAGTGAACTGGTCAAAGCGCTCACACAAAGTATTGAGGAAACAAGCAAAAATTGCGAAACGGTTGATAGTTTTGCCAAAATAGTACCAGATTATGATGGTTCATCAATACCAGTGCGTCAATGGATAAACAATTTCGACGCAAACGCTGAGGCATACGGATTAAGTGCAAAACAAAACAATGTGAACGCGCGCAACAAGATGAAAGGCACAGCGAAATTGTTATTGGAAACTGCGACGGTGTCAACGTACGAGGCATTATGCGACATGCTAATCGAAGAATTTGACAGAAAGCTGTGCAGTAACGAGGTACATAAAATGTTAAGAGAGCGCCGAAAGAAGGTAACTGAAAATTTTCATGAGTATGTATTGAATATGCGAAAGATTGCTACATTAGGGAGTGTAGACAATGAGTCCGTAATTAAATATATTGCTGACGGTATACAAGTGCGCGATGACCTAAAATATCCACTATATAGTGCGACAACTTTTAAAGAATTGCTAAAACGTTAAGACCTAATAGAAGCAGTTGGAAAAAACAGTTGGTAAGCGCCAACATTCCACGCAGTACGAAAAGGAGCAAAACAAAACAGATAATAATAGCAAATCAGGGTCAGTAAAGCATTGTTTGAATTGCGGTTCGGCACAGCATAGACGTGTTGATTGTAAAGAACCAACAAAATGTTTCAAATGCAATGGAACAGGACACATGGCGAAAAATTGCGTAGATTTTAAGAAAAATGTTAATGTGGTAAGCCAAACTAGATTCAAAGTTGTAAAAATAAACGGCAATAATATTTCATGTCTTGTTGATACTGGGGCTGATGCATCGCTAATCAGTAAAGCCATGTTTGAAGAAAAATTTGCTGGGTGTGCAATGCAAATAAGCAGCGTGAAATTATACGGTTTGGCAAATTTCAAGCGCAAATCGAAGTAGATGGATTAAATACTAAACACACATTTTTGTTAGTACCAGATAAGAAAATAAACGTAGATGTTATTTTAGGGTATGATTTGAAAAGTTTACAGTCATTTTAAATGCGAATGGGTATAAATTTGTACAAGCTACCGAAGATACGAATGAAGAGTAGTTTCAAGGCAATGTTTATAATGTAATAGAAAGTGGTCTTGACGTAGATGTTGATTCCCAATATAAAGTTGAAGTAACGAAGTTGACAGAAGAGTATAAACCATCCAATATTACACAACATTGTCCAGTGAAACTAAGTATTGTTCCCAGCTTTTTATGAGAGTCCGAGTCGTTTGTCAGTTGCTCAACATGAAGTCGTAAAGAATCAATTCGAAGAATGGCTAAAACAGGGTATTATACGAGAATCAGTTTCAGATGTAGCTAGCAACGTAGTGTTGGCCAAAAAGAAAGATAAATCGTACAGATTATGCGTTGATTTTCGAAAACTGAATTCATTGATATTGAAAGATAGATTTCCGGTGCCTATAATAGATGAGGTCATTGAGAAGTTACAAGCAGCTAAATTTTATACCGTCATGGATCTCAGAAATGGCTTTTTCCACGTTGAGGTCGAAGAGCTAAGTCGCAAATACACAGCATTTGTAACAAGAGAAGGACTTTTTGAGTTCAATAAAGCACCTTTTAGGTTTTGTAACTCGCCAGCGGTATTTGTCAGATTTGTGAACTATGTTTTTAAAGAGATGATTAATGAAGGCATATTGGAAAGATATACCACGACAAGTCGTGCCATGGTTGATGTACCTGCAAGATTTTAGTTTTAAAATAGGGCATCGATCAGGTAGTCGAATGCGTCACGTAGATAGTTTAAGCCGGTACCCTGTAATGCTTATAACAACCGAAAAACAAGCACAAATGCGAAATGCACAGCAGAAAGATGAGCATTTAAGTGCGGTTGCTGAGATTTTGAAAGATAGACAATATGCAGATTGTAAAGTGAAAAATCAGCTTGTTTATAAAGAAGTTAATGGTAACGATTTATTAGCTGTACCGAAGAGCATGGAAAGAGAAATAATTCGAAATGCTCACGAGTTTGGCCATATGAGCGTGCAATAGACAATGCACTCAATACGACAAAAATACCATATACCACATTTGGAACGCAAAGTAAAGCAAGTAGTTTCGAATTGCATAATGCATAATCACAAGTTAGGGCGATAAGAAGATATGTTGCACTGTATAGATAAGGGAGACGTTCCACTTTCCACGTTACATGTTGAGCATCTTGGAACGTTAGACGCTACTGCTAAATGTTACAAATACATATTTGCTATCGTTGATGGGTTTTCAAAGTGCACTTGGCTCTACCCTACAAACACAACAGATGCGTCAGAAGTATTAAGACACTTAAACTCATGGGCAGCAATTTTTGGTTGTCCACAGCGCATTGTGAGTGACAAAGGTGGAGCTTTCACCTCGAAGTCATTTAAAGAATTTTGCGAGTCGCATAAAATTGAACATATCGAAATAACAGCTGGGGGGTTACTCTGTATCGCGATGCGAATGCGATTTGACAGCTTGCTAATAGCATTTGCTTTCGCATCGCGATACAGAGTAACCCCCCTGGTGTACCTAGGGGCAATGGTCAAATTGAAATGGTGAACAGGGTTATCATTTCCGTTCTAGCAAAATTGTCTGCGGCACAGCCATCGAAGTGGTACAACTATACAACAAAAGTACAACAAGCATTTAATGCACATGTCCATTGTTCAACCAAATTCACGCCATTTGAAATATTGTTTGGGGTGAAAATGCGAAATGAGACGAATACGCAGCTACTCAACATTCTAGAAGAAGAGGTAGCAATGAGATTACATGATGAACGTAAAAAAGTCAGGCAAGAAGCTAGAGAACACATATAGGCACAAGAAAGTTACAAAAGAAATTTTGATAAAACACGCAAAGGGCAGCATGGTTAGGCAGACTTAGTAGCCATCAAAGTTACGCGATTCGTAACTGGTAAGATGCTGGCGAATAAGTATATTGGTCCTTATAAAATCATCAGAGTAAAGCCAAATGGAAGATATGACGGGAAAAAAGTGGCCGAATTTCCAGAGCCAAATCAAATCTCCACAAGCTCAGATAATATCAGGCTTTGGCGTTATATTCAATTCGAAGATGAGGATGACACGGAGCAAGAAGACGAAACCGAGGCATCTGGGGCAGATGGTTGTCAGGATGACCGAATGTAAGATGGTTACCCTGATCACCAGTCGAATCTGGCATCGCCAACGCAACTGTCAGAAGTTACTCGAAGCAAGAGAGAAGAAGCATAAGTGAAGTTGGCCACGACAGCCGCAAGTTTAGCAGCAATATTCCTGTATCATGTTTATACTTATATTTCTAATTGAAGTACATTCTATTTGTTTAATTAAATTTACTTAATCAATGTATCATACATTTAACAACAATAAACCATTTATTGTTTACATATATATATATATATATATATAACATTTACATCGACTACTTTGATTATTGAATAAATTATATATATGTACCTTGTTCACTTTAAACTTAAAAGTCGCATACACTCCTTTACAGCCAATGCTAAGGGGTTCTCATAGGTCGACAAATAATGTACCCTTAAAATGAACTACTTATATAAACAATAATAGTTGCTGTAATCTATTGTAAGCAACCTACAAAGGAACGCTAAGTAGGTTATGAAAAAACATGGCAAGCAACAACAAAAATAAGGTACCAAGTTGATATAAGCGGCTTGATTTCAAATCGCTCAAACAATAACCGAGTCAATTAGAAGTGTTGCGAAGCGTTGTAGAGCAAAAAATGTACGTCATTGTGAATGAGAAAGGAGAAATGACAAAAAAAAAGTAAACAAAAAATTCAGCAGCAAAAGCCAAAATTCTAACAAAAAATGAAATTTTTCAGAACGGAAGGGAATAAAAGAAGGAGATGGATCAATAATTTATTTTGGCAGATAGAACCAGTGTTGTAAGTTATATGTATATGAAATATAAGATACTTTAAGATGAGCTAGTTCTTTTCTAGGTTGCTTACAATAGATTACTACTAGTATATTAATTTGTTGAAAGCTATTTTTCGCTAATAAAGGTAGCACACATTTTTGAATTCAACTTAAGTAAAAACTCTATAACTAGCCCATTAAACGTATAAAATTATATAGGTATTAACTGATGCAGCAAAAATGGTGAAATGATAGCTATGTTCAGCCATGTTCTGCAATTCCATAGCTGGGGCACTTCGATTAGGTTTAGAAATTATTACGATTAGAAAAATTAAGTAATCTAATCATTCTATTTTTTTGATTCTTTATATTTTGATTACTAATTGATTAGATTAGAGCTAATCAAAAATCGAATGGCGATTAGCATATCTTATCAAAACTAATAAAAAAGTATCAATTAGATTTCTTGATGCAAAAGGAGACAGATTCAGCTCATCGGAAAGCTTATTCAATTGCTCTTTGTGCTGTAGCAACTTGACGATTGCATCATATAGTGAGTTTATTTATTTATTTAACAAAGTGGTTGTGACAGTAAGACAGAGTCTTTTATAGGACATCAACAAACTTAATATACAAATTAATTAACATTAACACTAAGTTCTTATAATGAAATAAATTATAATATGTAATAATCAACATAGATAAACCTATAGTAACAATAATGTTTGTAAGAAGAGAGAAAATAAAGAAATAAAAAATAGAAATAAGAAATGGAAATAAAGAAAGGCATAGCTTCGTTGTAATCACGTTAAGTTCGCTGTACTGAAGTACTCATGAATCATCTATTTGTAGTTGGTCCTACTCAAGGCACTCCTTAGAAAATAAGAATTGAGTTCTAGAGCTCTACAGCATGTATAAAAAATAGCATCGAAGAAGATACATATATATACATGTCTGGGAATTATCAAATTGCGGTTTCTGAAGGGCTTGGTGAATTTAAGTTTCTTAAAAAGATATTGGGGGGTTTTATATTCAATTAGTTTTTATATATATATACAAATACGTGCCGCAAGATACTCAAGAATAGTGCATCCAAGAACTTCAAGCTTCCACAAAGAAATGTGGTCATACTTTGGTAACACAAATACATAACGTGTAACATTGTTAAAAGCAACTTCAATTTTTTGACGCGACACAGAGTCAAGGTGACTGTATACAAGTTCCGCGTACGTACAGTGTGGAACTATCATCTGCACAGCTAGTTTTTTCCCAGTCTCTAGGGGAGTAAACGAGGCAGAGATTCTTAACCTAAGTAAAACATAATAAATAGAGCTTATAACTTTATTTACGTGGGCGACACAGCTTAACTTGGAGTTAATCATAAAGCCAAGATTTTTAATTTTTTCAGTTAATAAAAGGATATTGACACCCACTTATAGCTTAGGAATATCTTCAACATGGACGACACTATGACAAATGGGTAGCACATACGATTTATTGCCGTTCAAGCAAAGGAGGTTTTCACTCGCCCATGTCGAGATAGCAGACAAGTCGCTGTTTACCTTAAAACACAAGTCTTCAACAAGTCCCACACGACTTGATAAATATAGTTGGATGTCATCCGCATAAGCATGCATATTAACATACTGACACCTAGAGATTACATCATTGATGAAAATACTAAACAGGAGAGGACCAAGTACAGAGCTTTGCGGCACACCAGAAGAAACAATACATGATCCAGATGCAGAGCCAATACGTACATTTTTCTTAGTTATATCCGCAAGATAGCTGGTCATGAGCTGAGCTGAGGTATCTGAAAATCCGAAGTAATATTTAAGCTTTTCACAAAGAAGACTATGACTTACTAAGTCAAAAACCTTGGAAAAGTCCAGGAGACAAGAGTTAAGTCTCCGTTGTCAAAGTTGATTCTTATGTCATCCAGTATTTTCAGCATAGCAGTAGAGCAGCTGTGCTTGGGACAGAACCCGGATTGTAATGGATTCAACAGTTTATTTTCTTGAAGGTAAGATGAAATTTGAGCTGCCATCAAGGACTCACACACTTTAGCAAAAGCTGGAATAATACTTATAGGCCTATAACCACAAGGAGCTGTGGCTGTTTTTTTTTTAGCGACAGGAATAATTAAAGCCTTTTTCCACTCCATTGGGAAAGAAGATGTCGTAAAGCAATGGTTGATTATATGTGTAAGGATACCTAGGATATGCCGTCGTTCCCAACGGCGTTTGACTTGATGCTTATAAGAGACACAAGAACATCATTCTCAGCCACTGCACTGAACTGGAATTGCCTCTCCAGGGAAAATCTATTTTCTACATTCAAATACACTGCTCTGTCCTGTCTGATACTCGAACTGCAGAAGTAGTCATTGAGTGTATCAGGGTCAATATGACACTCAGTCATCCGCTTGCCATGGATATTAAGAGTTTTCAAGTTACGCCATAGATCTTCAGATCACAGTAGGTCTGCTTTGCCCCTCTAGTCATGTATGTGGCCTTATTACGAGCAATTTTGTACTCCTGCAAAGCATTATCAGATTGGCTCCTATTTTACTTATTATAAAGTCTATTACATAGTTTAATAGCGGACCTTACCCTATGGTTATACCAAGGACAAGAATTTTTAGTAATTCGAACTTCGCGTAAAGGCACATGGGCATCGAATAGGCCGCGAAGGGAATTATTTAAAAAATCAAGCTTCTCATCCACCGAAGCAAGAGACCAACAAGATGCCCAATCGATGTTAGATAGATCAGCAAATAACGCATCTACATTTAAGGAGTTAACATCTCGATAAACATGTGTAACAATTTCAGCCGAGCAAATCATAACAAAAGAGATTAGAGCTAAACATTGAGAAAAAGATTTAAGGCATAGAGTATTTAACGTGAACATATTCATATATGTACATCATCACACTAAATATAAATAATAAAAATAAGCGCACTCAAGCTCCAACAACAGCGTCAACCTCGGTTATGCTGCTGACCAATTTAGGCTCTTCGTCAACCTTGAGCCGTACAAAGACTCTGCCGCGAAAAGAGAATACTGACGCTAACTTTTGTTGACGCCTAAGCACAGATGCGGGAATGTTCACTGACCCATATCCCAGCAAACCTATGTCAGAGAGCGCCATTTATCTCTTTTTAGCGTTGCGAAAAGCAGCAATTGGCTATGGTCAGGTGCAGAGAAAAGTTTAATAACAATGGGAGGGGAATTGTTTGGCTTTTTATGTGTGTTGTTATTAATCCCACTGTACTGTAGTCGGAACGCATCGCGTAATGGTGGTGCTTTGTGCTCAATTATGCTACATATTTTCAAGAGCAGCTGTGGTAAACACTCACTTGCTCTCTGTGGGACACCAGTGATGATTAAGTCAGCTGCGACCGCGCTGGCTTTAAGAGCATTGATGTGGCCCGGTGCTGCAATGAGCTCATTTCGGAGCTCGAGAACAAACAGCGCACCCAGCAAAAAATGTTGTAAGAAGTACAAATTTTGTGAAAGAGACATATGTATTCTGTTATAATTGGAACTTATTTTACAAGTTATTTACTCTTCCTTTCGTTTTTATTGTCAAAAAAAACCAAACGCCACTATCAAAATAGAATTGGATTTAATCCCCATAGGAACACGAGTAAAAATAATTTGACAGATGCCGCTTGTCGTTTGCCGTTTTCATTCTGGTTACCACTATTCTCTACAGCACCAACTCTCTTCTCTATGGTTGCGAACTGCAACTTCAAATTTGCAGTTTCGGCAGCCAACTCGCCAAATCTCTGCATTAAGCGCTCCTCTGATTTCCTCAACTCAGCAGTCCGCTCTTTGACAATGGACTCACGCAGCTCTACGACAATGGATTCTCTCAGAGCGTCCAATTGCTTCGTAAGTGTTGTTGATGATGCAGTGAGAGGGGTAGTAGGGGAAGAAGCTATACCTCTAGGTGGATTTCTGCACACCGTTGTAATTTTTGATTTCTGCATTATCTCAGATTTTCAAATGTTGTTGTTGTAATGTATAATTATTTTTATTTCAGTGTTTGTAGTTTAATCTGAACTTTTGAACGATAATTACCACCACAAACAGTCCGCAAAACGAAACTCACAACGCCAATACAAAAACTATGGTAAATCTTCAATATAACCGAGGTAAACTGCAATTATTTTGGAGCACGAGAAAAACACGTCCTACTCGGTTGACATAAGATTAGTTGACCACCTAGAGTTCCACCTAGTTATTACTGAAACAACAAGAGCTGAACCTAAAATTCTCTGAATGATTTCGGAGGATTTTGACCATTTGCATTTATTCCAAACTTTGTATGAAAATGTCATCTTAAAAAGCTTTAAAAACCTTTGATATTTTATATATATGAATAAGAGGGTTAGTATACAAAAATAAAGAAATTTTTTTTACAAAAATATTTTAAAATAGTTGATCTAATCAAAATTAGTCGAGAAATCTAATCGATTTTTTTGATTAGTTTTGATTAGATATGCCAATCGTCACTAATCGTGATTAGATTTTTGATTAGTTCTAATCTAATCAAAAAGTAATCGATTAGAAAGCCATCTAATCCTAATTGATTAAAAAGTTTCTAATCCGTTTAGTAATCATTAGGATTACTAATTCGCCAGCTATGTGCAATTCACTAACAAATTTATATACGCTCTACACGCAAATTCAATCGAAAGCAGGGTTGGGCATAGTCCACTAAAAACTAAGTGCATAAGCGTTCCACTACCACTATTTCCTCACTTAACACTGAATTTTTAGTGATAGTTAAAAAAAAATCACTATCACTTAAGGTTTAGTGTAAAAATGCCCAACCCTGATCGAAAGTGAATTGCAGAACCTGCCTGATTGTCAGTAAATGACTTTATCACTGAGTGCTCAGAACAGATATTTATCGTGTGAAACGCAGTATCAGCTGATACAAAATAGGAATTATAAGTAATTTCATTTAGGTAAGCGAAATAAATTTTATGTTTTACTAACCCTTCAACTTTAGTTATTTTTTCTTCCAAGCTTATCTCTTGCTGGCCGTGGGCGGATCCCTACTTTAACGATTTGAGGAGTATGTACACTATCCTCCAACACTTTATTTCATTGTATAGGCTACCCAATAATAACAATAATAATAATGATAGATTCAGCTTGAAAATTAAACTAAGACAAAGG
The DNA here is from genome assembly GCA_951509765.1 of Sphenella marginata. Classification (NCBI taxonomy): domain Eukaryota; kingdom Metazoa; phylum Arthropoda; class Insecta; order Diptera; family Tephritidae; genus Sphenella; species Sphenella marginata. Next base: position 33,064,167 of record OX608083.1, on the reverse strand, counting down.
TGTATCCGCGCTGTTACTATTAACTGTGATACAACAGCTATGCAGTAGAATAATTAATGAATTAAAACTCTTAGAATGAATAAACAAAACTCACTATGTCAGTAAAAAAGATGCGTAGATATTACGCGTTTAAAATATATTACATCAATAGGTGCATCTTTGCATTTTTTAGTGCAGTGCATATTAAAGCTTTCGCGTAAACAATATTTACTATAGTGGAAGTGCGAAAAAATAACTTCAAGTTGACTTTAATCGCGGAAATAATATCTAGATATAAGGAAAAGGCTAGTCTACATCGACCCATAAGTAACTTCGTAGTATCGACTGACAGAGACATAATCGTTACTTACAAATAGTCGAAGCGATCCTATTGTAGTTATCTTCTAAGTGCCGAATATATATGTATCTGTAGCTGAAATAACTGGCAAAAAAATGTACTTTAGATATACCGAACTATTCAAAGCAGTATCAAAGTTTCTCGGAGAAACATCAAATCTGAAGGAGGAAGTGTTTCTATCATAATTAAATTTATATTTTTTGATTAAGTCTTCATCTTTACGGGGAGCACCTTTTCCACGAAAGAAGTTATTAAAATGATAAAAGCGATCACTTCGGGCACTCAAATTTGTTTTAAAATAATGGTGAAGTAATTTATAACGTATGTATGTATTTACTACGAATATTTCCCTGGATAAAGTAAATGGGAGGGTAGGAAATTGAGAAGAACTTGATATTTAATCGATACGCAGTATGCAGCAATTCCCATTTTTATTAGAAATTTCAGATCATAAAGACTATTTCAAGCATAACAGCTTTTCAGATTTTTCACCAAAAATAATTCCGGCATGTTCATACATTTGTATGTATGTGAAAAGCATCATATATTATTTTTAGTTATAATTTTTTGGAAATTCATGTACACATGTATACATGATTGTTTAAAAAATTTTATATACACACATTCAAGGCTATCAATTTTTTTTAACACACAAGCCTAAAATCGGACAAGGTCACTTAAATATAGACTGTTTATGAACAGAGGCGTCTTCATTCATCATTTAGCTTTGGAGTGAAATGCCAAAAGTAACAGATTTTGTTACATAATTTTAGAAACTGCCATTTCGACCGCATAAGTTAAATCGAAGCATTTTAAATATTTAAACAGATTCACTTGAAGGTGTAGCACTGTTCCACAAAAAAAAATTGTTTAAGTAATATTTGCTTAATATAAATTATTGTAACATGTAAAACGTACATAACGCCTACAACAAGAAATATACATATGTTTACTTATGTCCATAGATTGCACATATGTATTTACATACACTTTTCAATCACTTTTTTGACGGAAGAGATCACAAAATATGTGGTACATGAAATTTATTCTAAAATCGGTTTCTAGACACGTCCACTAGAGCTACTCAAAAATGACTAAAATATTGAAAGTGTTGAACATCGAAAATTTTTTGAAAGTCTAAAAATAATTATTTTTGCCACTGCATGCACATTGTAAGCTGTATATATCCATAACTATACATGTATGTGGTAAAATATATATATGGAAGCAACTGTATTGGGAATTTAGTGGTCATCTTTTAATATAGGGGCGATTCCGCTGCGAAGAGACATGAGCATGTGTAAACTAGAAAATATTAAACAAAATAATAGCGCAAACGCACTAGTTTCGTAAAGCTATACTGTTTATAATAGCATTAATATTTCTGAATAATTGACTTCTATATAATTTATAAAAATATTGTTGTCAATATTATTAAACTAATAGTGTTTTCTTTTCTGCACGAAAATGTCGCAAAAATGTATGTTCTATGGTAAAAGAGGTATTACCTTAGAAGAGGGCGCATTATCTTTTCTCAACAACCTTCCCCTACAAAACTGCAAAAAGGCAACATTTATTGCCCTCGCTTCCATAGACGGTGCTGGTAATTGCCTTTTCAGCTGTGGAATGACAATAGGACTGTTCCTTCAAACATAGTCAGTAACAACTTTGCCTGGATTCTGCTGACAGCTAAGGTAAAGTAAATGGCAGCCTGTTTAAACGAACGAAGCTATTCCTAATTTTATGTTTGTGTGAACAAGCCTATTAACAAATAATTTTGACACTTCATTTGGCGGCAGTGATTGTAAAAAAATAATTCGTGGCGCGTAAAATTATTTTAAGTGTGCAGCAATGTCACAGGGCGAAGTGAGAATCATAAAAATGTTGCTCTACAAAATGGCAACATTTAGTTTGAGAAAAGAAAACACTAAATATATTAATTCAAAAAAATTCGATTTGCTTCACTGAAACAGTCAAATTTAGTTTGCGGACAGCCGAAATTTTGTATTTAATTTCCATCTTCGATAAATAAAAATGTATGCTATATTTATGAAAACTATTTCTTAAACATATAAAAAGTCAGTACGTCTCGTACGGGCATTTCGATAGTATATAGGCCAACAACCTTCTGTAGCTGTATGTTTAACCTTCTAAACGATTTTGAACTACCTGCAAAGCGCACCACCTCACTCCATCCTTAGCCACTTGACGCCAAATCTAAACGCCAAGGGATCGCAGATCGTTCTCCACTTGGTCTTTCCAATTATAGGCGACTTGTGGAGCGCGGTTTTTTAGTCTAGAGAGGACTGTGCTTCTCAATAGGCTACTCAGTCCAAGCTTATGGTGTTTTTTGTTATCTTGAAGGCCAAGAAATTTAATTAAAAACAATCTTGGTTTTTTTCAGATAATTATATATATATGGCGCGATATACAACAGTTATATCATCAACCTCCTAGGAGATTTTTGCGCCGAGCTTCTCTTCCAATTTGTGGTGTGCCGCTTTGAAATTTTTCCCACAAATTGGCGGGACCTACGGTTTTTCGCCGACTGCGAACGGCATCTACAAAGCAGATTAATTTTTTTGCTGAGAAGCCTTTCATGGCAGAAATACATTTGGAGAGTTTGCCGAACCACTGCCGAGGGGCGACCCCGTTTTGAAAAAAACTTTTTCAAACCAATTTTTGATGTAACCTGTACCAGGGCTCGAACCCGGACCTTCGGTGTGGTAGGCCGACAACACTACCTCCACACCACGGTGGCCGCCAATCTTGGTTTTTTTCAGCTAATTAATTTATATATTTTTGATTTCCGAGCTCGAAGCCAGTTGATAATAATTTATGGTCAATTATTATTATTTTTGATTTTGAAGAAATATTGAAACGCACGGGGGTTTTAGGGGGTTACAACCCCGCCATGGTCAAATCTAACTTGCAATGATTTTGCAAAATTTTTCAAATACAGTTTATAAATTTTGCATTGAATCTTGACTTATAATTTTTGACAAAATTAGTTAAAATAATTTTACGGAAGACGAAATTGGTGAAGTTGCAAAAAATAAGGTTGGTCAATACATAAGCCCGACACTTTGAATTGCACTTGGAGCTTTCCAAAATTACAAAGTTGTGTAGAGTATGTTCGTTTGGCATTTTTTAAAAAATTGTAGCGATAACAAAAAATTATCATTTTGTGAGAACAGTGAGCAGTTTAATCAACAAGTACTGTAAACAGTACTATTCAGGACCTGGTTAATTAGGTTTTGATGAATCAGAATTATGATCAAATGAAAATATGATTTAATCGGCACCTCCCTAATTTGTAGCAGTACAATTTTTGTCATGGCCAAATGATGCTAAGGTTGTGTCAAGTGACCAGCTGACTTCTACGTTTTTCAAGAGTATTGACGGAATTCTTTTCCGTACCTCGAAGAGTTGCAATTTTAAATGGACTTTAATTATAGCCATGTAGCGACAACATTCAATTATGTGAATGTTTTCAAGCATTTTCTGAGGAGTCGCATTTTTCATGGATGTTTACAGACTATTGAGTCTGTAGAAAGATATAAACTTAGCACATTTCATATCACAGTTCCATAAAAATATCGATAAAGGCCCCCAAAATGACCTAAAAGAAATAAAAAACGACCCACATAAGCTTCAGAAAAGCATCAATAAAAGGCTCCGAAAAGAGTTCAAAAAGGCTCCAAAAACCCTCAGAATGGAGAAATAAAAGGCTTCGAAAACAATCCGAATAAGGTTCAGAAAAGCACCAATAGAAGCCTCCGAAAAGAGTTCGAAAAGGCTCCGAAGTTCATTTAAAAAGAGTCATAAAACGCTTCAAATTTATCGGAACGGACTCATTTCGGAGTGCCCGCGTAGAATGATTTTTCGCACCATTTGGCCTCCGAGAAATGAGCGTTTTATGCCTCCAATAGGAGTCTTTTTTTGCACCTTTGGTTAGCTGGGATATGCCGCCACCACATCACCAATTCTCTATCAAATACAGAAAAATCTGTACAACCAAAAAAATTTTGCAGTTTGCAGTTCCAGAAAAGTTAAAGAACATTTAAATTTATGATGTATGGGTCTGGGTATCTGTTTCAGCAAATATGTTTATCTTAGGGAAAAATGTATGCCAATGCAAATCAAAATCAGAAACCCCCCCCTAAGGCTAATACCTGCGCACGGCCCTGTTATAGGACTATTTCTTGTCAGACTAATTCGTCTCGCGACGAATCGAACTGGCTCATTTCTGTTAGTTTTATTTTTTTGGTATCATATACAACTTATTCCTTGAGCGATATTTTATTCCTCAAGATATTGTATTCGCAAACGTCAAGCTATGTAGTTGTGGTTTTTATTTGCTCTGTATTTTTCTTTAATAATTAAATAACTACTTGATATCTTAATATTAAAAGTTACATATATTTGTAAAGTTAAAAGAGTTTAATACTTAATGTGCTTCACTACTTGCTGTGAAAAATTAGTTAAATCTTTGAATTGTGATTAATTATCTAAATCAATCTACTGAATTTGTGTGTGCCGAGTTTTTTGCATATAGTATTTGTTGCATTTGAAAGGCTGGTACTTTACATTGCAGTTGTTGTTGTGTGCTGATTTGCTTTTTGATCTCTCTTTTCTTACAGCTGTTTGCGTGGTTTGTTAAACGTTAAATACAGTGTGTCTAAAACTGGTCGCTTAATCCTGTGCGTTCCAAAGTGTCAGGGTTGTATTTCTTTTCATTTGATAAATTAAATTATTCTCTAATCTCTACATATAATAAAATTGTAACAGGTCGATGTCTGTACATGGCAGATATCAACAAAAAATTTATTGGGGGAAGCATTATTAAACGAGTAGAATCCAAATCAACCATTTTTTTTATTTTTGTGTCTGTCTGCCCGTATGTTAGTGGCCGTATCACTCTGAAAGTACTGAATGGAAATGAATGAAACTTTTTTCGTTGGATTGCTAGGTACTCAACTTAAAATTTAGGATATTACTTTTTTCGATATCTCAACCGGTTTTGGAGTTATCGCCCAATATGTGGCCCATGTCTGTCTGTATGTTTGTGGTCGTATCACTAAAAGTACTGAATGGAATTGAATGAAACTTCTTCCTTGGATTGTCAGACGCTCAACCTAAAGTTTAAGATATTAGTTTTTGCGATATCTCATCCGGTTTTGGAGTTATCGCCCGATATGTGGACCAGGGGTGACCAAAAATGTCTTAGTACAATATGGATGTCACTCGAAAGGTGTCAATGAGTGCTGTAATATGCGATGTCATCAATTGAAATATCCCAAATGGTTTCGGAGATATCTTGAAGTTATCGACGAATATTTGCAAAAAAGGTGCTAGTACAATATGGGTATCAAACGAATGGTGCCAATGGGTACTGTTATATGCGATGCGCTTAATTTAAATATCTCAAATGGTTTCAATTATATATCTTCAAAAATTTCGGACGGAAAAAGAGAAGGGTGGTTAGATGCCATGTACAGACATCGACCTGTTACAATTTTATTATATGTAGAGATATGTATGTATTTCAAATTTCGAAAACTGGCCCAAATGTATGTGTGCAATGGCGAAGCAAGCGGGCCTTACTAGTTTTTGATAAAACTAAATTTCTTATCTCCTTATTTTTTATAAAGTGCTTTAATTATTTTTTTTGAAAATGTCGTGTATGTTTGAGAACTGTCCAATAAAAAGCGAGTCCTAACGCTTTGTAGCATGCTGGTTGTGCGATGGACTTATCCACGCCAAATGCGCCGGGTTAACTGGTAGAATAGCGGACTTAATTAATGACGGGAAAGGGCTGCGCTAGTCCTGTACTAAATGTCGATCGATGGAAGTTCACTTATGCAAAACTTTCAGGCACATTAGAAACGGTTTTCTGAAATCAGCAAAGATTTTTCATTGCTGACTGAAAAGTTCAAAAAGTATTTTCAAAACCTTAAAACCTCTATATAGTTCGCCTATCTTGGAATGCCCTGAATCGCGAAGAGAATCGCGAAAACAAGCGCAGAAGTACGGACGATCTGCCTTCTATTTCAATGGCGCCGAACTTGCCTCCAGCCATTGAACTGATTGAGTTGGCATCTCCAATACCTGACACGGTTGTTCGGGCAACGTCCAAAAACGCCCCCCCAAAGTCAACAAATAAAAAAACCTTGGAACCTCCAACGATAGAGCCCGAACCAATTACTAGGAAGCTGGTTGCGGTCCCTCAAAAAAATCGATTTTTGTGTCTCGGTTCCCTCCAGACACTACTGAAGATGATTTGAGGTACCTTAACCGTTAGAAAATTTAATTTCGCTTACCAACGAAATATGTCCTCGTTTAAAATTGATGTATCCGGAAAAGATTTTAACTCTCTTTTGGACAGTTCTTTTTGGCCACCCGGGGCTCTTATGCGGGAGTTTGAGTACAGACCGAATAGAAATGTTGAAAAGTAGCTAAAATCTCTCGTAATAATGTTGAGTCAAAGTAAAGTTGAGTACTAAGTCCGTGAATATCTTTTATCAAAATGTCAGAGGTTTAAATACCAAATTAAATGATCTGTATTTGAAATCTTTCCATTGCACTTATAACGTTATTGCTTTCACTGAAACTTGGCTAAACCGCATGTTTTCAATTCCGAGTTTTTATGTAACGAATATCAAGTTTATAGACATGATCGTTTGAACAAAGTCGGGGGTGGTGTTCTACTTGCCGTTCATTCCTCTATTCCTTCAGAGGAGGTTAATGTACCTAACACGGATTCCATTGAGTTTAAATGCATCCGCATCCAGCTAGAGAACATGTATATGTACTTATCTGTTTGCTATATCCCTCCAGCATCTGATCTTTCAATCTACATGCAGCATGTCTCTCTGCTCAAAACTGTTAACTAATTGACTAAAGCTTCTCACTCGATGATTGTTTTAGGTGATTTCAACCTACCGCATATATCGTGGAACATATCTGATGGAAACTTTATTCCAAATCCATCCAAACTCGGCTTCAATGACTTTTTGGATAGAATTTCTGATCTCTGCCTTAGTCAAATAAATGTTACCGCTAACAAGTTTGTCAAAATCTTAGATTTAGTTTTTGTCGATGATAAAAATAAAGTTTCTGTAAGTCGTTGCGATCCGCTGGTTTTACCCGAAGACGTCTACCACCCTTCTTTGGAAATATTTCACGAAACCTTAAGTAATGGCCAATGTACACAAGGCTGCTCAAGTAGTAACTTTGATTTTAATTTCTCAAAAGCCAACTATAAGAAATTAAATAAAGAACTGTCTAAATTAACTTGGCCTGAGCTGTGTGGCGATATCGATTCAAACGTTTTGCATTTTAATCAAACTATTTACTACTTATTTGAGAAGTTTGTTCCTAAACGTAAATTAACATATGATCATCCAACGCAAGCTTGGTTTACTAAAGAGCTTACGATGCTGAAAAATAGAAAAACGAGTTCTTTCATATTATTTAAGAAATCGGGTTTAAACAAACATTACTTGTTGTATTCTGTTCTACGTAAGAGGTACATCGACTTGAATAGAAAGTGCTATAAAGCCTATATCTCTAAAACAAAAAAAGACATTATTCGCAATCCGAAGTCATTTTATGATTTCGTAAATTCTAAACGAAAAGTAGTGGGATTTCCCTCAGCCATGATATATAAAGACTTTTTATCTAGCGATAATCAAGATATCGCAAATTTCTTTGCGCAATTTTTCCCTTCTAACTATTCTGCCGTCGCCAATTCTGACTTTCTAAATTATCCCTATGAGCTACATGGGAACAATTTAATTAATTGTCCAACTATATGCGCCAATGATGTTCTTGTTTGTCTGAAAACCTTGAAAGAATCATTTAAATGTGGTCCTGATTGGATTCCTACATGCTTCTTGAAGAAGTGTGCTAACAATATTTACCAACCCCTTACCAATTTGTTTAATCTGTCACTAAAGTGTGGTGTTTTTCCAACAGCATGGAAGGAGTCGTTTCTTCTACCGCTTCTATTGAGAACTATCGCGGCATAACAAAGCTGTCTGCCATCCCAAAAGTGTTTGAAGCTATTGTTACCAATCAGCTTACGAATCCTATCTCTACCTTGATTTCTGACTGTCAACACGGGTTCTGTAAGGGAAAGTCCACCGTTACAAACTTACTTGAATTTACAAATCATGTCTCAAATGGCTTTAGAAAAAATCTGCACACCGACGTTATTTATACTGATTTCAGCAAAGCTTTCGATAAAGGGTGTCACTCGTTACTTATTCATAAACTAGATCAGCTGGGTTTCCAGCCGGGTCTCAATCGCTGGATCTCTTCTTACCTTAGTGACAGAACACAAAAAGTAGTGTTTAAAAATTGTGAATCCGATGTTATTAATGTCTCTTCTGGAGTTCCTCAAGGAAGCCATCTGGGCCCGATTCTGTTCTTGTTGTTTATAAATGACATTTCTACAGTAATAGAATTTTCGAAAATGTTAATGTATGCCGACGATGTAAAGCTTTTCATGTCATTCGCATCATCCGAAAATAGCAATAAGCTTCAATCAGATCTAAATACACTACTTACTTGGTGTGATTTAAATTATATGCCGCTTAATCTAAAGAAATGTAAATACATGCGTTTTTCGAGAGGAATTTCACAGCCAGCTTCCTATACAATTAACAATTATAGTCTTGAGCAAAGGTATGATTTTGTTGACCTTGGGGTTACTATGGATTACAAACTCAGTTTCAACTGCCACATTAACGTAACAGTCAATAAAGCTAGAGGCGTTCTAGCATTTGTTAAACGATGGTCTAAAGAATTTAGCGACCCTTATGTAACTAAAACTCTCTTTACTACATTAGTCAGACCGATACTTGAATGCGGTTCTATAATTTGGAACCCGCGTTACCAGGTCCACATGGATCGCTTGGAATCAGTTCAAAAACAATTTTTACTATTTGCCTTAAGAGATCTTCACTGGGATCCCTTGTATAACTTGCCATCGTATACGAGTCGCTTAAAACTAATTAATCTTCACAGCCTTTCTAGTCGGAGGGAAATGCTTGGAATTGTCTTCATGATTAAATTACTAAATGGTTCAATCGTAAGCCCGTTTCTTTTGAGCGAAGTGAACTTCAATGTACCTTCTCGTCCATCAAGACAATTTAAACCACTTATCTTGAAACAGTGCCGAACTAATTTTGAATTAAATTAGCCTTTTCGTTGTTTGTGTCAAGATTATAATTCTCATTCTGGTACGTTTGATATTTCAGACTCACTATCATTGTGAATACATACAAGTGAAAAATCTTCGCCAATTCCTCCATTCTCTTATCCCCCTGTCAAAAAATGTGACAGGGGAACTATCAGTCAGACGAGAAGAGTTGCATTAAAAGGGCGGAGGCGAATGACATAAGAATGGGGGAATCGTACCACGTAATCAATGCGCGGGTTGCCGATGTCCTAAGAGTAGATGGCTTACATTTTTCACTTCTTAATGGCTCGTATTGTTTTTAATTATGTTATGAATAAAACTGAAGCCAATTAATTCGAATATTATGAATTAAATTATTTTAAAATGAGTAAACGACAAAGAAACGGAAAACATCATTTCAGATTCTTTCATTCTTCGTAAAAATTTAAATAGAACAATCGTAAGTTGGAATTATTAGATGGACAATAAGCTTAGTTTTATAAAATCATAAGTTTGTCTATAACCACTTTCGGATTTTCTGACACAGAATGGGTTTATCTTAGCAAGAATTTTGCCTCGGAATCGACTTAATTGCCACTACGTATTAGATGTTGCGTCGTTGGTGTGATTTGTTTGTTTATTTTTATGATGAAATAACCTTTTAAACGAAAAAAAACTATACGAATGCAAAACAAACTTTTTATTAATTTTAAATACGAATTAAATGAACTTTTGCTACTACCAATTACGACTCTGCGAAAAAGCAACTCTGCAAATCAGGTGATCACAGCTGTTATCTATTGTGAATGCTTCTGTCACACATTCGCGACTTGTAGATATTGACAATGCTCACTATGCAGCATAAAAAAGTCAATTCTTTCTATCCTAAATACATAGCAACAATTTTTTTTTTTTATCCTTTGTTTCTTATCTTTATTCTTAACAATTAACTTTTTGCTGTCAACTAATGATTTATTAATTGTGTAATCTTTTTTACTTAGCTGATGAGGTTTTCTCTGTAGCTGAGCAGTTTTAGATCTCGACGATTAACAAACCAAAGCCTTTCAAACACTTGGCACGAAAGAACAATCCGCGCGTCATGCGGATGCGCCCCTCGCGCCGGTCGGGCGGGATATGGTGGGTAATCCGTTGGGTATTATTATTATTATTATTATTTACCTAATTGCTTGAAGTTCGCTAAGTGCCTAATGTTTGCGGATGATGTCAAACTTTTTTGCACTGTGCGAGATGCATGCGATAGTCATAATCTGCAGATTGAACTCAATTCTTTAACTCAATGGTGCACACTCAACTGCCTCAAACTCAACATTAATAAATGCTGTGTGGTTAGCTTCTCTAGGAAACCTACCAATATATTATACGATTACAACATCGGTAACTGTGCCTTAATTAGATGCACTGAAATGAAAGATCTTGGAGTTATTTTCGACTCTAAACTGACGTTCTGCCAACATATTGACTTTATAGTATCCAATGGTTGGGTTCATAAGAAGAAACTCGGTCGAGTTCAAAGATCCCTACACCCTTAAATCTCTTTTTCTATCACTTGTGAGAAGTCGTCTTGAGTACTGTTCAATAATATGGAGTCCTTGCTATGAAATACACTCATATAAAATCGAAAGAGTCCAAAAAATGTTTACTAGGTTCGCGTTAAGGAAGTTGCCGTGGCAGGGAGATCTTCCTCCGTATACCATTAGACGAAAACTTCTTGGCTTGCAGTCTCTGCAAGATAGAAGAATTTATTTCTCAATTATTTTCATTTATAATATCGTGAATGGCATCATTCTCTGCGGTGACCTAATGAATTTAGTCAATTTATACGACCCACCTCGTAACATAAGAAGTAATCGTCTACTGGTTGACATTGTCTATTCTACTAATTACGCGATGAATGAGCCGATTGCTAGGGCCGTTAGATTGTGTAATTCTTATGCTAACGTTATTGATTTTAATATTTGCTTGAATGCGTTTAAAACTAATTTGTTTAAAATTTTTAATTGATATTTAAATAATTACTCAACTATTATACCTAGTCTGTAAGAAATAAATTCTGTAGACTGTACTAATAAATAAATAAATAAATAAACAAATTTCCAGCAGCAGAAGTAAGGACGAAAGACCAGTTATGCGGCTGCATACCGTAGCAGAATTACTTTTTTTTAGAAAAGTCGTATCGGAGCTCAAGGCATGGAGATAGTGGTATCCTCAGATTCAGATTCAGGATCTTCAAGAAAACAAATTTAGACGCTTAAGCAGAAATACTTCTCTTTAAGTAAATGGACGAGGTTGCATAATGCACCACACACAGCCATACAAATTTGTTGACGAGTTTGAACTAAAAAGCGAATATTCACACTCGCGAATTTAAAAAAATGACATTCGTTACAGCCTAACCTAATCATGAATTTGTGCAACCTAATATAAACGCTATCATATACGACTGTTTTAGTTCTAAAACCACAATAAATTTTGCAAAACAATTGTCTATGATTAAAGCTGCACGGCAACGGAAAAAAATGGTGGTGCGAAACCAAAGCACCAGTGGTTACCATCAATCAGCGCAAGTACTCAATAAACAATAAATAAAATAATAAAGATTTTTCCGAACTCGCAGCCGATTTTTTTAGAAGTCGTTAAGAAATTTATATGAGAGGGTGGACACGACTGCGTTAAGAAATGTCTTAACGATTTCATAAGGTAAGATCTTCACGAAATTGAAAAGAAGCGTTTTTAATAAATCGAAACAAAATCGTAACGGTTTAGTCTTCCCGAAATCTTTACAATTATTTAATGAAAACATTTTTTATTATATTATCATTTTGTTTAATACCGCTTTATTCAATTACTTTGGGATATATTTAAATGGGGTTGTTGTGTTAGTTTTAATATTTTTTGGTTTTTCAACCTGTCTGAAAATGTGTTTGGGGCCGTCAATATTTTTTTATTTTCCCATAGTTTTTGTGGTTTCTGTTTTCCTACAAGTCTCTGTTTATAAATGAATACAGACGAAGAAGTGCTCTTCCAAATAAATTCTACTTTGGACTGAGCAGGCAATTGAAAAGTAGAGTCTGTTCTCGACGAACGAGAATAACAGTCTATAAGCCAATTATCGCTCCCGTCTTGGTCTATGGTACAGAAGCGTGAACACTAACAACATCTGACGGGGCGGTCATGGCATTATTCGAGGAAAAGTATTTGTGCACCTCTACGCGTTGGCGATGGCAAGTACCGAAGAAGATTTAATGCTGAGTTTGTATGAGCTTTACGCTCATTTATTTCGACAACACTCCCCAAAACCTTCGGGGAGTGATTTTGTTGCTAACACAACAACAACAACAACAGCTTTACGCAGACGACGACAGAGTTCTGCGGGTTAAAGCACGGTGGCTCCGCTGGCTAGGCCACGTTGTGTGAATGAACGCAGACACTCCAGCCCAGAAGGTATTATTATCGGCACCCGCCGGTAGAATCAGATGAAGAAGAAGACTACAACTCCGATGGAAGGACCAATTGGGGACCGACTTTGCTATCGTGAGGTGTCTCCGACTGGCTCCACTAGGCGCAACGAAGAAATTACTGGCGATTTAAGTGGGACGGCCAAAGTCACTGAGGTGGTTAAATGGCCGTTTAAAGAAGAAAAATGCGCGAAGGGCTATCGAAGTAGATTCAAGACGAGCTTATCCAATATCCCTCCTTTTATTCAACAATGGATTCGGGGAGTTACTGTCACTGTTACTTCGGTCGACTTTCGCGAAGAGCCTGCCGCGACATTCTACCCGAAAAATAAGTATCACTTCTTGTTTTTTAATTTACACAACTTATATACATGCGTATTTATGTATACCTTATTTCCACTTTTTTAAAATTAAAATCTGTTAACTTTTTTCTCGGAACTTTCGTTTTTACTACTTTTTTGACCACAGTTCCACAATTTGTTTACCTTTACGCAGGAACGCACTATGTTACATTTAATACTAAGATGAAATACATACATATATTCATTATGGGAGTGTTTTACAATAGTCATATGATTTTAATAAATTCCTCAGCTCAACAATGAAGTTTTCTTCAATATACCCCTATAAATAGTCGACTATACTCCAGGTTCCATATAATACTTACTTCATTATTTATAGATCATATTATTTGCATATATTTGTAAATTTTGCAAGATCGAGACCAGTGAACAATAATAATAGGTTTAATTATTATTTCCGATTTTGTGGAAAAATTGATATTTGGAGAAAAATTACAAATCACAGCGATGGATAGGATTAAATGTTTCAAAGTGTCCCCATTTATCATCAGATCCCTTTTCGGACACTGGGATATGAACCAGTGTCTGCACCAAAGCCGCTGTTAGAAATCTAACAACTTAGCTATGATGCCCTGTGACGTGTCATCTCCACTTGAATTTTTCCTTTGGTTGTTGTTGTTTTAGTCTTGCCAACAGTGTACACACATTGCTTAGACATGCTGTCTATATACATACATATATGTATCAATGCGTGTGTTGGGCTTATTTGTTTGTACATTGTTATTGTACGTAACCCGTGCTATGGTTTAGTATATTTTGTTTTTGGTTTTTACGGGGGACCTGGTTAATTAGGTTTTAATGAATCAGAATTATCATGGCCAAATGATGCTAAGGTTGTGTGAAGAGACCAGCTAACTTCTACTTTTTTCATGAATTCTTTTCGGTACCTCGAAGAGTTGCAATGTTAAACGGACTTTAATTAGTAGACTCTAAAGCTGACATTTCTTTAATAAAATTTTCAAGTCTAAACGACAATATTCAAATAACGGTACGGACATTATAAATATAACAGGTGTAACAACAGATACAGTTTCAACTTTAGGTACCGTAAATACTAAATTAATACATAGCTTCAGATTTTTACATTCCACATAAATTACATATGTATAGTTAACTATGACTTTAACATACCTTCAGACGGCATACTCGGCAAAGATATTCTAAAAACATATAAGTGCATAATTGACTATGCAAACAATAGCATTACCATCAGCATAGGTACAAAAAACTATAGCTTTAAAATTTTACATGGTACGACTACCGACACCTTAGTAATTCCACCAAGATGCGAAGTTTATCGTTTATTTAGTTTGAAAAATACCAAAAATTCAGTTTTTGTAGATGCGCAAGAAATTTGTGACGGTGTTTTCACAGCTAAAGGCATTGTTGACACAAATAACCCAATTTTAAAAGTTTTAAATATCACCGATGAGGTAAAATATGTCAACAATTGCAATATCATAGCTGAAGATCTTAGCAATTACAACGTCTACAATATTAACAAAGTAACAGAAAATTCCAAACGCTTGGAAGAATTAAAAAGTGTTTTGCAAAAACAAATGCCAAACCATGCTCAATGCCAGTTGCTTGATTTATGCTTAAAATATGCCGATGTATTTGCTTTAAACGATGACCGTATGACTATTAACAATTTTTATGAACAAAAACTTAGATTGACTGACAAAACAACGGTTTACATTAAAAATTATCGATTGCCGTACTCACAACGTGAAGAAATAAATAGCCAGGTTGATAAGTTACTGCGAAATGATTTAATAGAACCAAGTTTTTCTAATTACAATAGCCCACTAATTTTAGTACCAAAGAAAGATCCGACAGGTCAAAAATCATATCGTATGTGCGTAGATTTCAGAGCTGTTAATAAAAAGCTCATTGCTGACAAATTTCCATTAGCACGTGTTGATGACATACTTGATAATCTTGGTAGAGCTAAATATTTTTAAACTTTACATCTTTTTTCTGGTTTTCACCAAACTGCACTTAATTCAAAGTCTAGGGACATAACGGTGCAGTGAAATAACGCCCTTGAGCCCTTGGGCGTTATTTCCCACTCAAAAGATAAAAAGTGCCCATGGGCTTCATTTCCTTTTTAAAAAGGAAATAAAGCCCATGGGTGTTATCACCTTTTGCTGATGGGTGTTATTTCCTTTTTCGAAGAGAAATAAAGCCCACGGACGTTAAAAACAAGCTGAATTTGGAATTAAAAAGTGAAAAAGTGTGCGTACCGTGGCACGTTGCTACGGTTCAGGGCATACATAAATGCAGAATACCGCAACCTCTAGAATTAAAAATTATTCCCTTTATGTTACCTTTATTGCCAATTCTTCTGGTTTTCCCGTCTTTGGTATAAACAAATAAATTTTGTGGATGCCCGACTCAAAAAAAGGTTCTTTTTAGCTCAATGAGTATGACAAAAACCGATATGCGCTGCTGAGCAGATGTCTAGCTAGTATTTATTTAGTTCTATTTAGACTGTCTTTAAACATTGCTGTGCACACTTTAATACTCCAGATATGTATAAATTGCAATACAAAAAAAAAAAAATTAAGTGCATTCATTAAGATTAATGAACATATGTACATACATATGTATGTACGTTAAAATTTCACTAAAGCAAATACATTCAGGGACATAAAGAATTGAAATATTACTTAGCTTGTAGGCTTGGACCTGCCCACTTTTCATAAAATTTACATATATAGCATCGGTCATACCTAACAAAGCTTTTGACGTATTGGGAAAGTTTAAAAGAGATTGAACATGAACTCTGGACATTATTAAAGTACAAACAAAACACAAAAAATTTGGTCGTGGCACCGCCCACTTTTCCAAAATTATATAAATCTTGACCGAAGGACACACATATTCAAAAATCATTAATTTAGACCAAATATGTTCAGAGTTATGAAGAGTTAAAATTTTATATAGCCTGGGGGAGTGGCACCGCCCACTTTTCCGTAAATTAATATAACCTAAATCGTACACAATAATCTTCTTAAACGATCTGGAAAGTTTAAAAGAGATCGACCATAAACTTTGGAAATTATTGAAGTACAAACAAAACACAAAAAATGTGGGCGTGACACCGCCCACTTTTCCAAAATTATATAAATCTTGACCGAAGAACTCACCTATCCAAAAATTATTAATTAAGAGCAAATATGTTCAGAGTTATGAAGAATTAAAATTTGATATAGCCAGGGGGAGTGGCACCGCCCACTTTTCCATAAATTAATATAGCCTAAATCGTACACAACAATCTTCTGAACCGATCTGGAAAGTTTAAAAGAGATCGACCATAAACTTTGGACAATATTGAAGTACAAACAAAACGCAAAAAATGTTGACGTGGCACCGCCCACTTTTCCAAAATTATATAAATCTTGACCAAAGGACACACATATCCAAAAACCATTAATTTGGACCAAATATGTTCAGAGTTATGAAGAATTAAAATTTGATATAGCCTGGGTCGTGGTACCGCCCACTTTCCCAAAAATTAACATAGCCTATGCTTTAACCCATGATCCCAAGAATATACTTTGAAAATTTCATAAAAATCGGTTGAGTACTTTGGACGCCATCTCGCCTAAAGCATGTGGCTTTGTCAAATGGTGTGAAAAATTTATAGTAATTCATCAATTGAGAACGGCTGGACCGATTTCTCCAATTTTCCGACTTTTCCGCAGGGTTTTCCCAAAATTTTCTTTCGTAAAAACCTTCTCCTAGCAATTACGAAGAAGCGAAAAAAGTTTGAGCCAAATCGGTCCAGCCGTTCTCAATTGATGAGTTACTTTACATTTTTTCCCTCCATTTTTATATATATAGATATTTCGAGTGTTTTCTGACCCTTTTTGTTGTAGGCGTAAAGACTATTGTGAGAAAATGAATGTTGGAGAGCAGATGAGCAACAACGTTGAATTATGTGAATGTTTTCGAGCTTTTTCTGTGGTTTTTTTTATTTTACCTAACAGAAGATAAAGATCGCCTTTTTTATGGATGTTTATCAATAGTCTGCAGAAGGATATAAACATAGCAGACTTCATATTTTCAGAATTGTGCCAATAAAAGTGCCTAAAGTTTCATAAAAATATCGATAAAGGCCTCTAAAATGACCCAAAAGAAATAAAAACGACCCCAAATAAGCTTCAGAAAAGCATCAATAAAAGGCACCGAAAAGAGTCTAAAATCCCTCAGAATGGCGGAATAAAAGGCCCCGAAAAGAGTCCGAAAAGGCTCCTAATTTCATTTAAAAAGAGTCATAAAACGCTCCAAAATCATTGGAATCGGACTCTTTTTTATGGCTCCGTTTGGAGTGCCAGCGTGGAACGATTTTTCGCTCCATTTGTGGTCCGAAAGGAGCTCATTTGGGTAAAGCTCTGAGAAATTATCATTTTATGGCTCCGAAATTAGTCTTTTTTTGCACTTTTGGTTAGCTGGGATATGCCACTATATCACCAATTCTCTATCAAATACAGAAAAATTTGAACAAACAAATCCGAAATTAGTCTTTTTTTGCACTTTTGGTTAGCTGGGATATGCCACTATATCACCAATTCTCTATCAAATACAGAAAAATTTGAACAAACAAACAAATTTTATTGGGTATAATTTTAGGCAAGTTAAAGGACATTTAAATTTATGATGTATGGGTCTAGGTATCTGTTTCAGCAAATATGTTTATCTTAGCAAAAAATATATGCGAATACAAATCAAAATATATCAAAAATATGAAAGGTTTCATCTTGTATGCGATGAATTAAATGCCTTTTCTTTTTATAATACACCTAAAACTAATAAACAATATAAATTGTCCAGTAATTAAGGAATAATAGCAAAGTAGATGAACAAAAACATAGTTCGGTAGCGAAATTTCATAACCACCGGTTTCTTTAGTAACACCACAGCATGTTCCGTGCGTTGCCATATGCTCACAGCTGCCTCCCTACCCTACTCACGTGTAACTAATTTCTAAAGAAGGCAAGCCGCGATTAGTCCGGTTAGTAATTCAATACACATATATAAATTTCTGTTTGCGTAGCACACTCATAGGGCAAAGCTCAATTTCAGTTTTTGTAACATACTTATAGGGCCCGTTTTGGTAGAAAAAGGATTAGTACTTTAGTATCCGTTCGGGTATAAATGCGTATAATTAGTCACTCCGAATGATATACTTAAAGTATGACCGGTCCAACCCATACAAAGTGTTAAGAACTACTGTACGTCGCATCCTCCTTTGCCATTTATCGTTGACACGTCCTCGATTAATCACATATTTCGTGTATGTGTAGCTATGATATATGTTTATATAGAAACGAAGTCACAGATGACTTTGTACGTAAAATTGAAATGTAAAAATTTAATTGAAATTTGAACGCTGTCCGTTTATTAAGGTTGCTCTCTTAAAGTTGTACGAGTAGGCGCATGAACTCTCGAAAAAAATTACCGTAGTGCGCTTATGCTAAGTTTGGCTGTAAGTATTTTTCATAAGGATTTACCTGGAAATAGTCTTTAGCTTCTTTGTGTTCTATAAGAAACGCCTGGGCAATGGGTTCAGTTTCACAATATTTCACGTGCTTGTCGAAATCCCTTTCAAGTCTAAGAAAAGTTTTAGCTATCATATTCGGCTTCTCAGAGCAATATTTGAGCCCTTCTCTCAAGATTCTGTAAATACAAAAAAATTTAATAATTCAAGAATTTTTCTAGTAATTGTTTTTATTTTTGTTGTAGGTTTTTACTTACAAATTGTGAAACTCCGCAATTTGTTGAAAGTTCGAAAAAATCATATCCTTACTATCTCGCACTATGCGTGGAACACTTCCTTTGTCACAACCTTTGATGTACCGGTCAACTATATTTTGAAGGTCTCTGCTGAATTCTTCCTCCGTTTCAATAAGTTCTCTAACAGTTGCTCTAACAAAATACAAAAAAGTGCAAACGCTATTAAATAAAATTCTAACATAATATCTCAATGCTTATATATGTAAGTTAGAGTGGGTTGATTTGTAGGGGAGGGAAAAAACCGCCATAGCGGAAACTATTATAGGGGTCATTTTAAGCAACTTTGCTGAAGAAACTTTTGGTCTAAAGTTGGCTTGAAACCCCCGGAAATCGAGTTGAAGTTTCATAGTTAGGTAATGAAAATTTGTGTATGCGACCTATCACACTGCGCGACAGCGAGTATTAACTTTTTACGGGACATACCTTAAATTGTAGTTCTAGTCAAGCACACAAAAACTACACAGCGAGAATTTCAAATACATGTTCAACATCTGGAAATAGGGGGCAAAACCCCCTTTTTAATTGTTTCAAGGATATATCTGAAACTTCAACAGGTCGATGTCTGTACATTGCAGATATTCCAAAAAAATTTACACGGTCAATCATTATTAAGCCAATAGAATCCAAATTAACCGTTTTTAGAATTTTTGTCAGTCTGTCTAAATGTTTGTGGTCGCATCACTCCAAAACTGCTGAATGTAATTGAATGAATCTTTCTTTTGCTGCAATTTTGAAAAGCTATTACTATATATATTAAACAATTTGTTCATACATCAGAATAGCTCCAGAATCATACCTACCCAAAAAGGAAGTTCAGGGTAACTGAACCTTCGATTTAGAGTTGGTTTCTGAAAAAAAAAAATTTTAAATTGCATACCATTTTTTTTACAACATGCAATGTTCTAAGCTATTGCACCGCTGGCTGTTCGTGGTCCGCTAGTTTTTGAATTATCGAAAGGCACCTTTTCAATAAAAGGTAGTTCATTGAAATGCAAAAGGCATATAAACCAACGCAATGGCCTTCCCAAATCGATCTCAAAACAACTAATAACTTTTATGATGTATTCACGTAAGCCTGCTTATCCGACTATCTAGTAATTTATATGATTTATTAATATAAAATGAAGTGCTAAAGTAGACCCACGCGAGCCTTACGTTTTTCCGTCTCACATATTTGGGAATATGTGAATCGTGTGGTACCCTAGAATCCTATAAATAAAGAAAGTATTTGGTAACATAGCCTTCCATTTATACTTGGCAAAATACATCACATCACATTTTTGGGGATATCTCCGAAACAAGCTGAGATATTGAAATTTATCACATTGATTATGAAATCATTCGTAAGCACCTTTCGTTTCATACCCACATTGTACTTACACATTTTTGGTCACCTCTGACCCACTTATTGGTCGACAACTCGGAAACCGGTCGAGTTATTGAAATAAGGGATACCTTAAATTTTAAATTGAACGTCTGCTAATAAATGACGAAAGATTCATTCAATTACATTCAGCAGTTTTGGAGTGATGCGACGACAAACATTTAGACAGACAGACAGACTGACAAAAATTCTAAAAACGGTTAATTTGGATTCTATTGGTTTAATAATGATTGACCGTTTCAATTTTTCTGGAATATCTGCAATGTACAGACATCGACCTGTTGAAGTTTCAGATATATCCTTGAAACAATTAAAAATTGGTTTTTGCCCCCTATTTCCAGATGTTGAAGATGTATTTGAAATTCTCGCTGTGTAGTTTTTGTGTGCTTGACTAGAACTACAATTTAAGGTATGTCCCGTAAAAAGTTAATACTCGCTGTCGCGCAGTGTGATAGGTCGCATACACAAATTTTCATTACCTAACTATGAAACTTCAACTCGATTTCCGGGGGTTTCAAGCCAACTTTGGACCAAAAGTTTCTTCAGCAAAGTTGCTTAAAATGACCCCTAGAATAGTTTCAGCTATGGCGATTTTCCACTTTTTAAATCCCACTCTAATGTAAGTGCAACAGCGCACAGATTGAGCTATAGGATCAATATAGTAACTACGCTGAGATACACATTTACATCTAGATTCGCAGGCAATGACCAACAATTGCGAACTCCTCGAATCCGCAACACAACACCAACCATAATATTTATGTTATCTTTGTTACCACCTACTGCAAAAAATGTTGAGGCTAAGTTTGCTAAACAAACATCTGCAACCAACAGCGTATTGAATTGCCATCAGTGGTCAACAATATTTGTCCGGGCCGTTAGCAGCGCAGTCCGTAGCCAACCTAAGATAACCGTTCGTGGGTACCACAACTTGAGTAAAAATTTGGATATTTGAATGAAATTTGACACGCAGATTGTTATCCGACCAAGGTAGGTTTCTATTTGAAATGGGCGTAATCGAACCATAACCACGCCTTTTTTTCGGTATCGAAAATTCAATTCAAATTTTGGAAAAGGGGCGTGACACCGCCCACAAATTAGTTAAGAAATTTTCGAAGTTCGACTGTTAATAATTTAAGAACCGTTTCCGTGACAAGGGAAAGCAACAACAAAAAAACTGAAACTTTTAACAATCAAAATGGCAACAGCTGTTTTTGCTGCAAGTTTCTTCTGACTCCTGTTCGGTTGAAACTTTTTGCGTTTCGAGAGAGTTTAACGTCATTCTCTCTTTACTTACACTTTTTACAAGTTTTGTATTCGAACAAAGCTATTGTGTAGGAGTCATGCGATCATGCTGTTACGTTGCATCCTTGAAATTTTTTCGGCTTTTGCAATAATATATGTAAATGAATAAGTTGTATGTACATTGCATGCTGCAACTTAAACCAATTATTAGCACATTGTAAAAATTGGTTAAGATGCAGTCATAATTTAAAATTTTTCAGTTAAATTTTTTATTGTTTACTAGCAGGGTACCCGGCTTTGCTCGGGATGTAAGTAGTTCATAAAATTCTGCGACCCTCACTTGAGAAGACAATTTACAGGCAGAGAAGGTTCAGAACAATATTTTTTTCCTACATTATACCCCGTTTATGTCTACGACAACCAAGGAATTTTTTAAAAGTCTAACTTTTGTCCATTGACTCTTAAGCTGTGCCTAAACATTCTCCAAGTCATCCCTAGTCATTTTACAAAGAAATTTTCAATATACAGAAACAACTTATTTAGAGTTTCTTAGTTTCCGAGATAGTTAAGTTCAAGCAGACAAACAGACAAACAATAATTTTAAAAATGGTTCAGATGAACTCTATAACATTCCCCAAATCATCCACAGTAATTTTTTCAAAGAAATTTCGAACATACAGACACAACTTTTCTAAAGTTTTATTATAGTACAGATAAACGGCAATATCGAAAAATTAAAGAAAAGTGAAAGCTGTGGCCGTGCCCTTCTTTTGACAACCATATTTAACGAATACATATGTATATCAAAGTTTTATGAAAACAAAATTTTGACCGATAACTCATTCACCGATGAATATATCGAAAAGTTAAAATGAAAGCTGTGGCTTGACACTTTTATGCTTGTAAATTTTAATGTTTTATTGGAACACCGTTTTTACCGATAACTCATTTATCGATAAATATATCGAAATGTCGAAAAGTTAGAATGAAAGCTTTCGTTTATACCCATATTCTGCGGATATTGTAAAGTTTTTGGGCATCACATTGTGACCGACAACTCAGTTATCGATAAATTTATCAAAATATATCAAACTTTAATGAATCCTGGGGACTTCCTCTTGCGTATGATACCAATATTTTAGGATAATTTTGAAGTTTTTGGGCAAACACAGTGTTCCGATAACCCAGTTACCGATAAAAATATCGAAATATATCAAAGCCCAAATGAAACCTGGGGACTTCCTTATTTTCGCCCATAACTCTGTTATCGAAAAAATATCATCTCCGTAAACCCTTCAAGATCACAGGGAATATGTGTACAAAGTTGCATACTGCTAGTTGCATTTGTATTTGCGTGAAAACGTAACAAACTTTGTTACTTTCATATTTATATGTATATTAGTATGATATAATATATAACCTATCCGTGTAACAAAAAATTCCATAGTTCTTTTTTATAAAATTGTGACTCAATAATTTTATAAGCACAATGCCTGAGAGCAACTGCGGGGAGTTCTAAAAAATATCAGTGCTTCAACCATTTTTGAGTAAATGCGCGAAATACTCATACATAAATTTTAAGTTACTGGATGCATTGAGTGATTTAATTGTAGCTTTTTTACTCTCACTGCTTGCAGCGAACTTAAGCAATCGTAGCTACAATAAAAACACTCTAAATGCGTACATACATAGTCGAATTGAGTAGCATGCAGTAATTGCGTTGAGCGTCTGCTTATTTTTGTGAATATATGTGTGCCAACCTACATTCACATGCATTGTTATGCGGTGTCGCTCATAGTTTTTCAGCTGGGCTAGACATGCCTACAAAAATAGAGTAAATAGAGAGCAATATGTGGTCTGTTGATGCTCTCTAAGCACAAACGACTAAATGGTAAAGCGTCCAAGCAAAGATCTGTTTTCATACAAAATTTATTTAAATTAAAAAAGTTTTTAATACAATTTTTATTTAAAAGGAAGTACCTATGGTCCTATTCTGGCTAGATTATGTTATTTTAAAATTTGAAAAAAAAAAAATCGGGCCAGTGAATCGGCTGTTTAGCTCTAACAAAATTTCGAGTTTGAATTTTATATAATATGTAAGTAATGTAATGTAATGTAATACTTAGACAAATACATATTTATTTATAGTAACTTTATAGTAAATGTTTATATACAGCTTTAATTATTACCAATAATTGATTTTATTATTCCCACAACACTGTACGAATAGCTATTTAATTATTAAGATAATAAGCCAAAACCTATTCAACCACCATTAACCGAATTAATACAACTAATCGGTACCACTCACTATTCGAATATTTAAACAAATACATATTGCTACTGCTTGTGCACACATTTGAACACGGAAACATACATACATACAAAACATATATGCACGCTCATAGGTATAAGCAAAGAAAACAGCGAATATTGTTTTCTAACAGCCCAATTCTAAATATCCGCGCGGATTTCTTTCCTTGCGGAAATTTTTATTCGCAAGGAAAATTTCCGCCAATTCTCTTTCACTAGCACTGGAGTGCACGCGCGGCCTACTATAGTAGACCACTGGTATATTTTTGTTGATAACTTAACAATTCTGTATGTTAGAGCGGAGTAGTTCCAGGAAAGCCCTATGCATTAAATTTGTCGTCAAGTCACTAACGTGAGAGCTTTCTGCTCGTACACATATTTCTGAAGATTAGCGAAAAAGTCTCGGGACCACCATAGCAGCAAGAAATCAATCATCAAAAAAGTGGTGCAAAACGTGCAACAAATGGATTTGTCCTAATCAACCGGCTGTGATGTGTAATAAATGTCACAAAAATAAGTTTTTGATAAACTTTAATAATGTAAGAAAAAATTTGAATCATTGGTCTCAAAAGTACAAGTTGTGGTATATTTTACTATTATATAACAAAATTGGCTTTAATTTTAAAATGTTGTTTTCTATGGATAAATTAAATCTTAAATTATTCTTTTAAATAAATATAAATACGCTTTCAATCATTAGTTTCAGTAATATGTAATGACAAAAATTTTTATTGCTATTTAAAAATGGTCTACCATAGTAGGCCACGCGTGCGTTAGTGTAAAAAAAAAGGCGCGTGTAGGTACTCTAGTGCTAGTGAATAGAAAAATTGGTGAAGAGGAATTTCGAATTTTCGATGATGTGCAACTCGATGGTTGATCTACGGATATGATGCCTCCCACCTCTCATTACCCATCTTCTCTTTCCTTTCGGAAGGAGGGATGACATGACCTAGAAGGTTGCACTGGTCATACCAAATCGCTCCCACGACAGTCGGGCAGTACCGCAAGGGAGTACCGGAGCGTACCGGATTCATATCCGGCCAAGGACTGTTATTTCGACAACACTCCCCAAAACCTTCGGGGAGTGATTTTGTTGTTAAAACAACAACAACAACAACAAGGTTGCGTGATGATATGAGCCCACTTTAGTTGCCGGAATCATTGTAAGAGCTAACAAAACTCTTTTTAGTAAATTTTATTGATTCAATTGTTTTGCAGATGTATCTAATACCATTGGGTAAATAAAGTCGCATACAAATATTTGTTGGACATTTTAACAGCATACACACAACAAGCCTAAAACAGTTTGCGCTTTCTCTAAAGAAGCCCCTCTTGATAAAACCTGTGTTATAAATAAGATGGTGCCACAATACATTCTGCTGGTGGTCCGGCCGAATTTACCTCATCCTCATTTTGCAAACATCCTTTAAGGAAGACGCAGGAATTTCCAGATGCCTTTGAATAAAGCTTATTAAAGTGTCTATTTGCTGATTATTTATACTTTTCGCCCTAAAAACAACACGTTATTAATGTGTAATACGTTTTTAATTATTAAAAGTTAAATTTTCTTACATTTTGTTCAGCGTTCACCGTAAATTGGCTGGTGAAATATCTCCCGAAAAACTGTAGTGTATTCTCCACTTTCTTTTCATTTATGATACCTACTTTACTCGCCAAACCGCTTTCCGCTTTTTCGAACATCGTTTAGAATAGGCGAAGAGCGAGAAGCGAACAAATACGTGCGGATTTTATGTTCAGAATAAGGGAATAGGGAGAAGCGGAAAAATACGTGCGGATTTTTCGTTAAGAATTGGGCTGTAAATATATTAAATACTGTTTGAATTTTTTGCAACGAATATTTTTATTCGTTTATTCGAAAAAAATCCCATTTCTAGTTTCCATTCTACTTTTTTAAGTTGGATTGGGTCCTATCTCGCAGATAGAAATTCGTTCGTTGGAATTGGGAACACGGTTGCCACTTTGGTCCAATTTGACCAAAATTGGTCCATAAAAATCCATTTGGTCCATTGGTCATTTTTTCAGATTTGGTCCATTTTTGGCAAGAGGTCATGATTTTGGTACTTTTTCTTCTTCACTTGGATAAAATTGCATAACACTGCTCCCAAAATTTGGTCGGTAAGTGGAAAAATAATGTGTTAAAATTTTTACACAATGGACACTTTTGAGGCTTCAGAATCTTAACCTTAGGTCAGGTATGAATGTTTCCGCTTTTTGGGAGAAAGCTGGCTTACATAGGAATGGTATGAATGAAAAAAGTTTTGCAGACTTAATCAATTTCGTATACGACTTAATGAGTCTGCCACATAGTTCGGCAGCCGCAGAACGCCAATTTTTCGAACTTTCCCTAATTAAAACAAAGCTTCGAAACAAATTAGAATTTGCTTCAATTAATAATACTATGCTGGCCAAAGAACTTTTCTCTCAAAACCCAGGCACTCACTATAGAAATTGAAGAGCTTTATGCAATTTATTATTTTTCTGTATGTTTTTGTCATAAAATTATTCGAGTATATATAATAGGCAACTTTTTTGTAACTTATTTTTTTTACCTATACCACATCGAAGTATTGTGGCAGATACCTAGCAAAATAAGTATTTTTAATATGTATAAGTATGTGTATAAGACTGAAAAATTCACCTATGTATATGTGATGAAATGTATTTCAAATTTGTTTAACGTGCAACGTGAACTAAAGCACTTCTTTTTTGTTATTGTTATATATATTATTTTTTAAAAATTAAATAGTTCGTGTATTAGTAAGAAAAAACTAATTTGGTCCTTTTTTTGGAAATTTGGTCCATTTTTGGTCCAAAAAAAAACATGCTGTGGCAACCGTGATTGGGAATATCAAATCTTATTCGTTCGTAGCCACATCCAGGGTGCCTCAGGGAAGTATTCTTGAACCAATTTTATTCCCTCAATCACTAGCATATCAGATGTGTCTCTCTTGCAAGATGACTTAAATGATTTGACCGATTGGAGTAGTATAAAAAATCTTCACCTTAATAAAAGGACATTTTTCCAAACGACGCTTTCGAAAAGCCTCAACACGGTTATCTCCACATATTCTATCTCTGAAGTTAACCTTTTTAGTGTCAGCGAATTTTCTGATATTGGGTTATGTTTGACTCTGGGTTTACTTTTTATACCCAGCGTACTAGGACTAGTACAAGGGTATATTAATTTTGTCCACATAACGGTACTATGTATCGGCGCAAAATAATCGAGTTAGATATAGAGTTCCAAGTATGAAAGTTCTTAGGTTGAAAAGAGGAATTGACTAAGGCATGTCCGTCCATCTGTCCGTCAGTGTAAAAATTGAGATATTTGCATACAATTTTGTATACAGGTTACTTTCTGGCCAAGGTAGATTGCTATTGAAAATGGGCGAAATCGGATAATAACCACGCCCCCATTTTCGATATCGAAAATTTTGAAAATAACATAAATTAACATAACTTGAGTAAAAATGTAGATCTTTGCATGAAATTTGTTACAAAGGTTACATTTTGGCCAAGGTAGGTTGCTATTGAAAATAGTCGAAGTCGGATGATAACCACGCCCCCTTTTTCGATATCGAAAATTTCGAAAATCACATAAATTGACATAACTTGCGTAAAAACTGAGATATTTGCATGGAATTTGTTATGCAGGCTACTTTCTGGCCAAGGTGAGCTGCTGTGAAAATTGTCGAAATCGAACTATAACCACGTCCCCATTTTCGATATCGAAAATCACATAAATTAACATAAGTGGAGTAAAACTTGACATATTCGCATGAAATTTGGTACACAAGTTACTTTCTGGTCAAAGCAGGTTGCTGTTTAAAATAGGCGAAATCTGATGATAACCACGGCCCCTTTTTCGATATCGAAAATTTCGAAAATCACATAAATTGACATAACTTGCGTCAAACCTGAGATATTTGCATGGAATTTGGTGTATTGGTTACTTTCTGCCCAAGGTAGGCTGCTATTGAAAACGAAATCGAATTATAACCACGCCCACTTTTTCGATATTGAAAATCACATAAATTAACATAAGTTGAGTAAAAACTGAGATATTTGCATGGAATTTGTTATGCAGGCTACTTTCTGGCCAAGGTAGGTTGCTATTGAAAATGGGCAAAATCGGGTGATAACCACGCCCACTTTTTCGATATCGAAAATCACATGAATTAACATAATTTGAGTAAAACTTGAAATATTCGCAAGAAATTTGGTACACAGGTGACTTTCCGGCCAAAGCAGGTTGGTGTTTAAAATGGGCGAAATCTGATGATAACCACGCCACTTTTTTGATATAGAAAATTTCAAATAAGATTCTAGGGCCTATATCATTGCCAAGTCATGGTATTTGTATCTCGTTCTGAAAACTAACGCTGGGTATTCAATGTTCGGTTCACCCGAACTTAGACTTCCTTACTTGTTCAAACTATGTTAGCTCCATTTTGCCAAGGGCTTACTCTAAATTGGCTTTTTTACGCCGATATGGAGGAAATTTCAAAGATCCATGCACCAGAAAAGTTGTATACGATTCTTTAGTTCGCTTAAAGCTAGAATATGCCTCCATAATCTGGAGCCTACTTTATTCTGTGCATTCGCAAAGACTTCAGAACAGAAAAGTTTCGTTCGATTCGCTCTTCAACCGCTTCACTTTGCTGAACCATTGCCTTCATACAGTGCCTGTTTTGCCCTCATAAACAAGAAGTCTCTCACGTACTATACAAACGCTAATGGTTATATATGATATAATATGTGGATTGGTTGACTGCCCCGGAACTTCTAGCACTAATATGCTTCAAAGTTCTGTGCAGAACCCTCCGTCTGCAATATCGTGTTTTGGTTCTAACCTTCATATGTCTTGTGTTTAAATTATATTTTTAGCATTTAAGGTTTTCAGATGTAAAGTCAGAACAGAACAGCAGGAAAAAGAAGTCAAGATTAATAATAATTATTTATTGAGGAATTCAATTTATATTGTACAAAAAGTTTAGGTTTAAGTTATCTCTTAAGAAAAAAGTTGTATAGTATGTGTATGTATGTTTTTCAAATCTCCCATAGACGATTTCGATTCAGTATCATCTTCCAGCTTGTTTTTAAAATGTATCTTATTTGGTGCCGCCTCTGAGATTTGCAATTCTAACAATTTAGTTTGGTCTAACACATAAGCCTCATTAAAAGTTACATGCTTACCGATTGCCGTCGTTATGGATCGATTTTTAAGGTAATTTGCAGTCAAAATTGCTTCATTCCAGAATTTTTCATCCAGATTACTTACCAATAACATGGTTCAAGCTTTCTCTTGAAGTGCCCGATTTAGCCGTTCCGAAATGGAATTCATTTCCGGATTATATGGTACAGTTGTCTTCATTTGAACACCCTTGCTCCTTAAATATTGTTTAAAATCGTTGGAGATGTATTCGCCACCATTATCTGTTGTGAATTTTGCAATTTTTACACCATGAAAAGGTTCAGCCATTGCTTGAAATTCCTTGAATTTTTCGAGTGCCTCACTTTTCCTCTGAATGGAATAAATCATTGATGCTCTAGAAAAATCATCAGTGAATGATATGAAGTACCTGGAACCATCGTACGCTGTTACAGGCATCGGGCCACACACGTCGCTGTGAATCAATTCCAAGATGCGATGTGAACGCGCATGCTTGTTCTTTGGAAACGGCATTCGAGTTTGTTTTCCAAAAATGCATGATTCGCAGAATTTCGCTTCCGTGTCGATACTTATCTCGTTAAGGCCTTCAACCATTTGACGCGCAACCATTTTCTTCATATCATAGGCATTCAAATGCCCCATTCTAAAATGCCATAAATTTTGTGAAAATCTGTTTAAATTCTTTTCACCTGTTACACCAGCAAACACATTACGATCAATATGTAATACTACTTCATACAGATTTCCATTCAGATGTGCAACAAATATTGTTTTACCATTTTTCGATACGAACGCTTTTTCTCCCTCGAACAATAACCCTTCTTTGTCAAACTTCGGATTGACATTAAGTTGCAGTGCAAATCTTTAACATACAAAACGTTTTTTATTATTTTTATAGATGAATCATCACCATCGAATGTCTTTAGAGATATTTCACCTTGCTGTTTCGCTAAAATTATTTCATTTTTCTTTGCCGCGGAAATTTCAATATTATTGATGTTCTTGATTATCAAAATATTTCTTCTCATTTACCATGTGTTGCGTTGCACCCGAGTCAAGGGTGAACTTAATTTGACCCACATGGTCACCGCTTCTTGCTTCTTGAGCTGCATGGACAACCAACTGCGAGTTGAATGAAACTCTGTCATCATTCCTGACTGCACATAATCTTGTATGATCTTCACTGAATGTTTTGTTCGCGCTGTGTGGACGTACATCTTTCTTTTTCGAAAAACACTTTGATTTTATGTGCCCAACCTTTCCACATTGATAACATTTCAACAATTTCTTTTTGCCCTTAGCTTGCATTGTACCTGATTCGCCATGCGCATGTTTTGATTGCTCACGGCCATTTCGTTTGTTGTGCTCATCCATTAACCTAGTTTTCACAAATTCGAGTGTGAGTTTATCTTGGTTCATGGTTTCTAATGCTGTTACCAAATTATCAAAACTTTCTGGCAGTGTAATAAATAAATGAGCAATTATATCAAGCTGTTCCAATTTGGCACCCTTCAATTTTAATTCACGTACCTTCGTGTCAAATTTTACGAAGTGTTCGACCATTTCGTCGCCATCTTGATATTTCATCAATAGTAATTGCTTTTTAACCAGCAAATAAGCTGCGATACTTTTCCTTTCGAAAATTGCGCATAACGAGTCGAACATTTCCTTTGCGCTTGATTTATCTTTTACATACTCCAACTGACTATCCTTGATGGTTTGCACCAATATGGATACACACCTTTTTTCTTCTAAGCGAATTTCATCACGCCTATTTGCATCAACCGGTGCCAAGATATTAATAATTATTATTATTATTATCTTCTTCAATATATTTTCGTAAATTCCGCTCATCCAACAAAATACCCACACGATATTTCCAATTACTAAAATTCGTGCCGTCAAATTGTGGTATTTTTATGATATTATTATCCGCCATCTTGATACTCGTCGCTCCATGCAAAAACGCTCTATACAATTTTGACTCCTATAAAATACCAACACGTGTTTGAGTTACTTCAATTCCTTTCAACGTCTCAATCTGGGCCCATAACCTCAGAACAGAACAGCAGGAAAAAAAAGTCAAGATTAATAATAATTATTTATTGAGGAATTCAATTTATATTGTACAAAAAGGTTTAAGTTATCTCTTAAGAAAAAATATGTATAATATGTGTATGTATGATTGAAGTACTAACGAAGAGTGAAGAATATCGTTAGAGATGAGTAGCTCAACATTAGAATACATATGTAAGTAGGTGCATTGACAGTTTCTGGTAAATTATACCTATTCTTTCATAAAGGCTAGTCTGTAAGGTTGACACAAGCAAAGTCTTAATAAAGTGAATTGAAAACGAAGAGGGGAGTGCCACAAAATCCACAAAAAAAAAATCCAAAATCACAAAATCCACAGCTAAAAAAAAATCCACAAAATCAAAATCCACATCACATGATTTTGATTTTGTGGATTTTGATTTGTGGATTTTGATTTTGTAGATTTTGATTTTGTAGATTTTGTGGTACACCCAACGAAGAGAAGGTGAATTAGAATTTGGAAAGCATTAGACACGCATTTTTCACTTGTATTCAATAATAATAAAATAAACTAGTAAGGAAGTCTAAGTTCGGGTGGAACCGAACATTAAATACCTAGTAGTGATCTGTTGTAGTATCACAATTTACTCAGGTCTATTTCAATACCTGAAAAGTTGTTATAATGGCAACTGATTGTTTTCGATAAAAACCACTTCTGTTGTGAGTGGTTAATTCAATTACCACTAAATAACAAAATATGAATAGCTTTCCCCATGTTCATGAAAGGTATGAAATTAAAAAAAAAATTTATAAAACAAAAAGGCAGTAGGGTGTTAACTGCTTGACCGTAAATCTTGCTTGTTTGTTATTCGATTTGCGTAATTTTTGGCAGGAGTATACTACATACTATTGGGAACTATCTCACTAACTTTCACTGAAATACCTAATTCAAATTCCAAGAAATCGCTTTTGAAATTAACAGATCTTTTTTGCTGAAAAGTGGGCGGCGCCACGCCTACTTCAACAAAATCCACAATAATTTTTTACAGTTTAGTTTTGCTTAAAAAGCTTTTTATGTGTGCAAAATCTTATTTATATAACTTATACAATTATGGGAACATCGCGATTTTAATTTTACAGAGACATTTTTCAGAACTCTGTTCAAAAAGTGGGCGTGTCCGTTAACCATTTTTGTTGATTTTTACAGCAAAGAGTGAGCTTTATATGTTGAACAGTTTCTCCAAATATCGTATCAATAAATTAATTTTTACCGGAGTTATGGCATGAAAAGTTTTGTGGAATAATCCACCACGCACATTTTTCAAAAATTTGTTGCATTCTTTGCCCACGAACACTTTAGAGGTGGAATAGAGATGATATACAGGCAGTTTAAGCAAAGTGATTGCATATTCAATATATCTATGATCCTTTGCAAAATCTTTCGCATAAAATTGGGCGTGGACCTTATTCGATTTCGCTAATTTTTTTTCGGAATATTGCCGATATTAATACAATTATGTGTGCTGAATTTCATTTTGCTATCTTGAGCGGTTTTTATGTAAAGCCACCTCCTGATTTCGAAAATCGAGTTCATTTTTGATTCTATGGTACCGGTTTCGAATTATTTTCAATTTACCAAAAAGAAGGCTCACTTTAATTACGTATATCTAAAGAACGGATCAAGCAATTGCAAAAAGGTTTACAGAACCTAAATCACAATAAAATTTGGTTTTTTTTTTTTGCTCAACCAGATAGTTTTCGAGATATTAGCTTATCATTTCAGATTTTAGTTTTTTTTTATGAAAAAATATTTAAAAAAATTCTCTTTGCGAGGGCAGCATTCCAAAACCGCAACTTTTTTCCTGATATTTTTTCATTACGTAAAGCTCTCTTTAATTAGAAAACAGATAAGCTATCATCGAAGAAAATCGATGCAAAACTACGTAAGTTATAAACGATCAAATAAAAATACCCAAGTTGCGCAATTTCAATGTATGTATGTATACATACATATATTAAAGGTGTAAAGTGCAAATGGGATATTATCCGGATAAACGAATAACACCATAGCAATGATAATACTTTTTCTTTAAATAAATCAAATAGTACTTTTAATAGGCATCCAGCGGCGAACTGAGTATGCAATCCCCCAACATCATGCATTACGAAGCGCTACAAGTAAGCTATTACCCACGGCGTTCTGGAATGAAAAAGAAGATGAGCTAGAACGACGCAAAAAACTAATGATGCCATCTTTTTTCTGACGTCTCTGATGTACCGAATATGATAGTCGGAGAGTCTGAGTTGCTCGACTTTTCATTTTATCCTTAAATATTGCACTGTTGATTTGGAATTTACTGAAACCAAAGATAATTGATGTCATTAGATGCCAATAGTACAAGACTTTTAGTTTTTTTTGATTTAAGCTCAAATGAACAAAAAAATCCTTCATAGAGTCCTTGAATATCCTTTATAGTATAATTTATCGAATACAACTTTTTTAAATTCCAATTTATGGGCTTTTGGGTACGAGGAACTCATTTCTGAGGTACATTAAATGCTATTTCTACGCTAGATGGCTCTACCGAAGTTCCAAAAAGAATTTTTGCACTCGAAAATGAGATTACTTACCCAAACTGTTGGCAAAATAGGACTAGCGAAAGCGTGGGAAGCGTCTATACTTTTTCAGAAGTAAATTGAAAAAATTGCAACTAGACTAAATAATTTTATATTTAGTAATAAATATAGCTAAATTAATTTGAAAATTATGTGCTAAGTTTTTTTGAAAAATTTATATGGGAAACCATGGAAACAAAATACAATATACAACGATACGACGAATACGAGACTCTTGTGAATTTCCCAAATGTTTTAAAGACTACAAATATAAAGATGTACAAAAACTAAATCTTATATATGAACTGATGAAAATTCTACAACTGATTCTCTTAATTTCTTTGAATATGACGGATGAGAGAGCATTGTTATTTTCCTCTTCTCCCAATACTTAAGAAATTCACGGAGTGCAGATTCTCCGGCTTGTTCAGACCACACACCCTAAACCATGTGATGTTTGCAGTAATTGCAAACACTGTTTGGTGTGTTTTAATAAAGCATGTAATTTCAAGGTATTTAAGAAAGTTTTCCAAGGACTTGCTACTAAAAACACCAAAAAAGACAGCCATAGTGAGCCTTCGTTAAGTTTATATCTATTTGCCTTTTCTAACGAAATTACGCCACCTTTTTCCGGGCCTATATAAGCTGCGGATCTGGTAATTTTCGCTCTCTTCCTGTGGAAAAAGTCTTGGGTGAGATTGTTCCAGTCGTGCCGTTAAAAAAAATAATAATTAAAGCTACGCGATCGAGTTGTACAAATTTACAACCGTGCAGTAAAGTTTTAAAAGTTTTTGATAGACATTTAACAATTTAAATTAAAATCCCTTGCGGGAAACTCGGTCGCAACGCAATATTTTTAAAATATCGCACGCGTAAAACTACGAATAAAAACGCAATAATTGTTCCGGCTGTACCTCGTTTGGCTGTTTGCGGAAAATCTTCGAAGTTAATTTTTATGTGTGAAGGCGGATTTGGTTTCCGAAATATACCAGGCTAAGTGGCTGTACCCTGCGGATGATGTGTGGTTGCTGGTGGCGTGGCATGTTGCATGCATCATATAATTTCTTTTCTAAAATGTTGTCTTTTTAAAATTATTTGAATTATTTCAGTTGTAAAAAAAAAAAATATTGATTTTTTTTATATCAAGTATATTTCTTATGCTAAAATACAAAAAAAAATGTATGTATATATAGATCAAGGCAAATTGATTGTTATGGTAATGGCAGAGCGAATTCGGCAATATTCGCCTCTATTCGCTTCAAGTTTTTGTAATGTAGAATGTCATAGTGATAAAAAATTGGGGTGACAACCATCGATTGTTTTTTTATATTTCATAAAAATTTAATTTAACTAATGGTGTCTGGAACAATAAATACGTGTTTGGACAACTCAGGCGTGCATAAAATTTAGTTAAAACCATCGCCATCGTATCCTTTTGGTAAGTAGCGAAAGTTTTTTGAAAATAAATACCAAATACAATATTCAAAGTCAACCGTCAAATCTTTCTTTTTATGACATTCTACATTACACGGCGGGTTAAAAACGTAAAGAAGAGGAAGTCAGCTGTTCACTTAACATTACCATAAGAATGAATTTGCCTTGATATAGATGTACATATAGAGAAAAGAACGAAGAGAATTGTAACGTAGCGTTACAATAATACGACCCCCACTGTAACTTCCCCTACTCCTAAAAGTATGCAATAATTTCGCGCCACTGATCCATAGCAACAACTGCATGGCGATCGCCGGTGGCTAGCACAGTTTCCTTCCCAGGCGAACAACACACCATGGCAAGGGGTGAAATTCTCACTCACTTCATTGCCGCCCCCCATATAAAGGAGTGATTTCACAAATTTGAAATCAGTCACTCCAGGTGAGTCAGCGGCAGTAGTCGCCTTAAGCTGCAAACAGCCACCGACGGAAAAACGGACGACGTGTCAGCTGACACGATCTACCTTATGGGAATTGCATGTAAGCGATTTTTCACCGACGTTCGTGACGTACGTTTTACGCACGTCGCTACGTCCAAACCAAAAAATTTCTGATTTTTACGTAGGAAACGTGTCAGCTGATCGCTCTTCGCCACACAGTGTTGCCTATTCAACTATTTGCATGTTGAGTTTGGGCCGTTTGCAATTATTTTACAAAAATACCCAAAAAAGTTTTAAGTATTGTCGAAATATCTTAAAATTTTTGACTTATGTTGTTGGTTTTTGCGATCTTTCTTGTTTTTACATATTTGTAAGTTTTACAAGCTTGAGATCAGAGAAACAATAATTCGTAATGAATTTTAATTGTCAGTTTTTGGGAAAAATTGGTAATTGGAGAAAAATTACATTGTTAAATCACAGCGATGGATAGGATTACATGTTTCAGAGTTTCCAAGCTCATCATCAGATCCCTTTTCGGACACTGGGATGCGAACCAGTGTCTGCACCAAAGCCGCTGTTAGAAAATTCTAACATCTAAGCTATGATGCCCTGTGACGTCACAATGCACTTATCTCCACTTCAATTAATTCCCTTTTGTTTGTTTGTTCTTGCCAACAGTGAGCACACATTGTTGTTAGACCTTCGGTCATACGAACGAATGCGTGTGCTGGACTTTTTGTTTGTACATATTTATGTACGTAAACCCGTGCTACGGTTCTTAATATTTTGTTGTTGGTTTTTGCGATCTTTCTTGTTTTTACATATTTGTAAGTTTTGCAAGCTTGAGATCAGAGAAACAATAATTCGTAATGAATTTTAATTGTCAGTTTTAACTTATGTTAAAGTTTATAAATAAATATACTATATGTAGTTATTTAATATTACTTTCGACATTTTACAAAATGAAAAATTACAAATACAAAAGTAGAGGTTTGGGTAAGCATACATGCAAACTGAGGAATGGTAACACTGTATTGAATGTTTCTACGTAAGCCCAACGTTCATAAAAAATCGCAAATTTGCTCGTGTACGTCCACCGCCACCGTCCGTTAGACACGTCGGTGGCTGTTTGCAACTTTAGGGCTCTTCGCTCCGCTGACTGACCAAATGGAACGGTCGTGCCGCTTCGGCGGCGTACTGACGCTCCATTTGGTCCTGGCCCTTGCTATTGGACGGGTTGCGGGTTGTCGGGGTGCATTAGCACAATGCCCCCCCCCCCCCCGACCATTGAGCCGTCCCTCTCTATTGACACCTACATAGATAGAGTGCGAATACGAGCGGGGGACGGAGGTGTTCAGCGAGGGGCCAGCAGTCTAAGGGTATCTCCTTTTGTAGGTTAGGTGAGTTGACGGGGTTGTCGCCTTATGGCTCTTCGCTCCGTCAACTAGCTAAGTGGGAAGACCGTGCCGCTCCGGCGGCGAACCGATTTCCACTTAGCTTTGGCTCCGGAGTAGACCGATGGGCGAGCGAGGGGTATTAGCGCTGTGCCTTTAGGGTGCACCTCCTCTCAGCCCACCTATCGGCCTACGAAGTCCTTGCTGGTAAAACTCTGCCCTCCATTCAGCCACCTATATAGCGTGCGCTTATGGAGCCAGTGGTGTCCAGCAACAGAGCCACATCCTAACCGAGTCACTCCAGTTTCGTTGCAGATACGCACCAGTAAATCGCCACCCCTGGAACACGAGAAGATCTGAGGTAAATCACCCGCATCCAGGCCCGTTCCGCTACCCCGCTGTTTTATTACTGATACGCCTCCGACTGCGCTACTTCATCTACCGGTGAACCGCCGCCAAACGATTGTCATTCGGCAGCTGTGCCGAGTACACCGCATCGTTCCGCCGCTCAACTGTTGCCATACGGTACGTCCGCTCTCAGGGAGCCGCTGGCCAACTGTTGCCGTCATCCAGCCACGCCGAATCCGCATTGTCCAGCTGCTGCTCAACGGTTGCTACGCCGCTCTATTCTGTTTGATTCTTCTCCGCTCCTAACCGACTATACACCGCTCCCCGTCTTCTCACTCTCCAGTAACGGAAAGCTGCTCATCCCCTATCAGCGCTCTTAGGCCGTGTTTGTGTGTGTTCGATCGTAATACACATATATCGTGTTATTATTTAGTAGGGGTTCGTGGGACATCTGCTGACCTTGGACAGACTGAACTTACCTCAGCCTTCGACAAAACCCACCTCATAAATGGCGCCCGAGCAGGGACCCGTTTCCGCAGATGACTGCGCGAAAACAACAACAAGCACCAACACTGCCGTTGCGGTTTCATCGAACACACCACCAACAACATCTAACACACACGCTAGCGAGAGTACAACAACGCTCAACACCGACTCTCTTAACTGGATTTATCTACTTAATAAGGAGATGCTGATCGAGGAGTGCAAGCAGCACAAAATCTTCGTCGAGAGCTACACCGTCGCTGATCTCCGTCGCGCTCTGAGCGCATACGTGAGAGCAAAACGCAATCGTAAATCAAGCGAAGACCTATTGAGAGACTTAGAAAGGGAGATCAACGAAGAAGAGAGGAAACCAGCAAATCCACCAACCAAGTCGATCCCCACCATCCAGATTCAAAGCGCAACTCCAATCTTAGGAGAAAGAGAACTCACGCAACTAGCAAATCGTGAAATGAGCGACGCCGAAGTGATGAATACTGTCCGCCGCTGGGACATACACTTCTCAGGAACCGATTCGCTACACGAATTTTTAGAGAGGGTCGAGGAACTAGCAGAATGCTACCGCATCCCCGCAGACCGACTCCTCCCAACTCTCCCTGAACTTCTACGTGGAAAAGCACTCCAATGGTATCGTATCCGAAAACAACAAATACGCAAGTGGGCTGATTTTCGGGAGGAGGTAAAGAAATTCTTTCTACCTAAACGACACGTTAGTCAACTTGAAGAAACCATCCGACAGCGTAAACAACAAGGTCGAGAGAAGGCCAAGGACTGCATCCTGTCCCTACAGACTCTCATTTGCCAACATCCAACCATGTGCAATGAGGACCATTTGGAACGTATATACGACGGATTGCGCGTGGAATATCGCCTCTTTGTCAAACTTGGTGAATTTAAGACCATCGAGGAGTTGATGGAATTGACCGAGGAGTATGAATTGCTCAAAAGTGAAGAGGCCAAGCAAGGAAAGGTGATCGCGCATAGCTTACACCAAATACAAGAGGAGTACGATAGCACTGTATGTTGCTGGCGCTGCAAGGAACGCGGCCACCACCGGTTTCAATGCAGAGGGACAAGGAAGATCTTTTGCTCCCGATGCGGTCAGGACAACATAATGTCGAGGGATTGCCCATGCAATCGGCCTAGCCAATCCAGCATCAAGGCCGCCACTAGCCATACAACCAGGACTACACAGAAAACTACACCAGCCGTACAACCAGGACAGAACCGAAGCAAAGTACAATCAGCCATGCCGCGAACTTCGATGAAATCACCCTCTCGCAAATTTATTCCACCGAACCAGGCGATTGGGGATGGCCGCTTTTACATTGAAGTTACTATCGAGGGCATGAACGTGCGAGCGCTATTGGATACTGGCGCCACGCTGTCATACGTAGATGAGTCAATAAGGAAGCACTTGGAAGAACGCAAGATCCAACCACAGCTCAGCAAACGAAGCGTCCAATTGGCGGACCAAACATGCGTCTACAGTTCAAATTCTTACCCTGCAAGAATATGGTACAACGGAAGAGCCACCGACACGCTGATTTCTGTCATTCCAAACCTAGCGGAAAGAGTAATACTGGGAATGGATTTCCTGCGGGATAGGCAAGCCGTGCTTACTCTCGATGGAAAACGGCTTGATGCCACGCTGACCAGGAGAACAGACGAACTCGCCAGGCTATGCACGCATAATCAAGGGAGCACCTAACCAGCGACGGAAATGCGAAACTGGAATTTTTTTTAGCGCATCATAAAAAGCGATTTAGCGAGATCACCGGCCCAAGTACCGCCGCCGAACATGTGATCGCTCTAAAGCACAACCGACCACTGAAACAACGCTACTACCCCCGTAATCCAGCTATGCAGCAAGTCATCGACGAGGAAGTGAACGAACTATTGGCTGGAGGAAGGATCGAACCATCAAGAAGCGCGCACAGCTCCCCGTTTTTTTTATAGTTAAGTCGCCTAGCTAAGGTTTTTTTTTCTCTCGAAACTAAAAGAATTAAAATTGAAAACGGAACGAAAAAAAAAAAATAAGTCCAGAAAAAATTGAAGAAAAAAAAAATTTGTTTAAAATACCTTACTATTCAAAAAAATATTAAAAATAAAGTAATAGTTTGAATATTGTAAAATATTAAAATCGAAAAAAAATGAATTTTGCATAAAAACCGAAAGAAAAAAATATAGATACATAAAAATATAATAGTGAGAGAAAAGTGATATTGGAACAGTGAAAATAGTGAGTTATAGAGTGAAACTTCTAATATCGTATCGACGATCATTGGAAGTTCGAAATTAATCATACTAAAAAGTATGCACAGTCATTAATAATAATAAAAATAATATAGAAAATAATATGGTGAGTGTGAAGAGAATCTAGATTTCAGCTATGCAGCACATCGTCGGAGGCCTTCAACGTGTTCCTGCTACAAAAATGCACGTAAGTTTTCTCATTTTTTTACCTTAATCATCATTAAGTCTCGCATTGAGATCAGTGGATGTTAAGAGCGGCGTGAGAATCAGCGAAACGATTTGAAGAATGAAACGGTATTCATAATTATTTTCTATTTAACTAAATATTAAACTTTTCTTGAAAAAAAAACCCCATAATATCGTAATTAAATTACATTATTATTTTTCAAAATCGATTTTATTAAATTCGAAGTACCTCACGGGAAATTTCACTTTTCTAATATCACGGTCTTAATAGTAGTAGGCTTATTATTTAAACTTGTTCCATTTCCATAGTGTTCACATAGTTTTATATATATGAATAGTCCTATAGTAGGCTTGTTATTTGAAAGTTGTTCCGTTTTCACAATGTTCCTATAAGTGTTAGGACTTTTTAAAATTAAGTACTATTTTTCTTTGCAATACTAAAATAGTATGAATTCGAATTTTTCATTATTTTTCTTTGTTAGTTGATTAACTTAATATATAAATAAAATGGATTGTTAATTAATACCTAATATGGTCTGAAATTTAGTTGTTGTGATTTTTATATTGGGACTCTTCGCTACCATCTGAAGAGTCATGGAGGGTGGGTAAAGAGCGGTGAGGAAATTGGAAGTACAACCGCCTAATTGGAAAAAGGTAGTATGTAGCTTTTGCTAAAATATGATAATTTTGTTTGGTCACTGAAAGTGCTGTGGAAATAGATCCCCTGAAACCTTACGTGTACGTAAAAATATTTTTTCTTGTTAGGCCTTGGGTTTGTCGTAAGTGGTGATTTGGTTGGTGTCTGTTTCAACGAATCCACGTTAGTGGCTGAAGCTACGGGACAGCAGGACGTGCACGGGCAGACATCAACTCCTTCTACTCGTCACCATCTAAACATGGCACAAATCTCAAATAATTGTCAACCCATAGTGGATAGGCTAGAAGGTTCCATAACAAGATGGCATCATTAGTTTTTTGCGTCGTTCTAGGTCATATTTTTTTTCATTCCAGAACGCCGTGTACCAGTGGGTGGCCTGCATAGAATGCCGATTACAATTTCAGAAAAGTATACCTAATTGTAATAAACATCCGATCATTGTTCGGGTATTGCTTACTCTTTCCATTACTAGTAATGAGGTTTGTAAGCATCTCTGTCTACAAAGCGGCCATGCTTATGGGAAAGTAATAAAGCTTGTAATTGATTCTTGAAGGTATTGTTATGCGGTGGCGCTCATATTTTTGTAGCTGTGCTAGCTGCCTACAAAAATAGAGTAAATAGAGAGCAATATGTGGTCTGTTGATGCTCTCTAAGCACAACGACTAAATGGTAAAGCGTCCAAGCAAAGATGAGTTTTCATACAAAATTTATTTGAATTAAAAAAGTTTTTGATAAAATTTTTATTTAAAAAAATCATCTGTGGTCTGACTAGATTATGATATTTTAAAACTTGAAAGAAAAATATCGGGCCAGTGGATCGGCTGTTTAGCTCTAACAAAATTTCGAATTTGAATTTTATATTGTTTTTTATTTATTTATTTATTTTAAGTCGACACTAATACAAAGCGGTCGACTAATTACGAATATAAAACATTCTATTATAAGTTATACAGTATTACAAAAGTAAACTTAACATGGCAAAATAAACTTAAGTCTAACGTATTCCACAAGTGGATGGTTGGAGAGGCCGAGTCTCCAATCCACCCTGCCATTCGGTCCATGTGTTCATGCAAATATATGCTCAGGAATCCCGATCTTTCCCTGGATGGTTGGAGAGGCCGAGTCTCCAATCCATCTTCCAGAACGGTCGATTTATTGAATTAAGCTGTGCATTGAATGGTTGAAGAGGCCCAGTCTCCAATCCACCCTGACATTCGGTCGATGTATTCACGCAAGGATATGCTCAGGAATCTTGATTATTCACTGGATGGTTGGGTGGTCCAATCCACCGTCAATTTCGGTCGATGATTAAGAGATTTAAGAGGAGTGAAAAGGACGA
Organism: Sphenella marginata; assembly: GCA_951509765.1. NCBI lineage: Eukaryota > Metazoa > Arthropoda > Insecta > Diptera > Tephritidae > Sphenella > Sphenella marginata. The sequence continues at coordinate 33,021,662 of OX608083.1, read as the reverse complement.
GTTTCCAATCTACTTTTAAGATCTGGTAAGATATACAAGTATGTCGTTACGTAAAGTGGCAATTGTACGTTCAAAGCTCATACAGCCAGACAAGTCATTGTAGTACGAACACCAGATAAGCAGGGGACTATTTTTGACGAAGTTTGAATGAGAAAGAGGTAAATGAAACGGGACGTAGCTAGTATCTGGACCTTCTAGCAGGTACAGCAAAATTTAATTTGCCCACTAGTTCAGAAGAGTAAATTTCACCAATAATCAGCTTATGAAGGAATATTACCCTTAGTAAAGTTCTTCGATTTTCCAGAGTGGGTAAATTAATTAGAAGAAGTCGATTTTCGTAAGGAGGTAGATTAATATTTGGGTTACAATTGAGTTCGCGGAAGGAAAAAATTAGGAATTGCTTTTGTATAGACTTAATTCGTTTTATATGGTTTTGACATACGGGACACCAGCAGTACTCAAGTATAGGTCGGACTAACGATGTGTAGAGCGTCTTAGTGAGAAACGGATCATCGAACTCTTTAGCCCACCTCTTCACAAATCCTAACATACTCTTGGCTTTGTTAGTAATCGAAGAAATATGCATATTAAAACACAGTTTAGCATCAAAACGGACACCTAGATCGTCAACAACGGATATGCGTTCTAAGTCGGTATAATTTAATAAATAGGATGTCAGAACTGGCTTCGTTCTATGGAATGTCATTTGTTTACATTTAGGGCAATTTAACGCAAGTAAATTTACCGTGCACCAGCAATGGAATGAGTCCAAATCAGCCTGGAGAAGAACACCTGCCGACTTGGCAGAGGGACAGTACGTGTAGCAAAGTTTAACATCATCCGCGTACGTTAAGGTTTTAAAAAATGAGATAACCTGCGGTAAAACCCCTGAGGCACACCTGAAGTTACGTCAATGGATTTGGAAATTGTGTGATTGAACATAACTCTTTGAGTCCTGTTTGTAAGGTAACTTGTAAGCCATGCTAAAATATGAACCGGAAAGCTGAGTAAATCCAGTTTATGAATTAAAAGCTCATGATTCACAGAATCGAAAGCTTTGCTAAAGTCAGATCACATCCGTTTGATTTCTTCTCAAAAATCCGTCGATTACTAAGGATGTGAACTCAATCAAGTTCGTAGTGGTTGACCTACGAGGAATAAAACCACGTTGATGAGGGGATAATAAAGACGTACACTGATACTGAAGATGTTTAGTAATGATCTGTTCAAAAGTTTTAGGAATAGCTGAAAGCTTAGCAATGCCTCTGTAGTTCTCAATATTTGATCTCCTACCTTTTTTATGCAAGGGAATAATAAAAGATTATTTCCAGAGAGATGGGAATGATGCAGAATCAAGAGACAGTTTAAAAAGCATTAGGATCGGCTAAGTGCTGAGCACAGTGCCTAAGCACACAACTAGGGACCCCATCAGGGCCCGGGGAGAATAAGGGCTGCAGTGATTGGAGGCTCTGAACAACAATGCTAATATCAATAACAGGGTTCCTGATGTTGTTGGAACTAGCCAAATTATGTGGATACTCCTTAACTTGGGAACTGCTAGAGGAGTAGGTCGATTTAAAGAATTCAGAACATAATTCTGCAATATTGTCATCGGTAGTAGCACTCTTACACAAAAACGTTAGCGACGATGGAAATCCAGAGACTTTGCGTTTAGAGTTAACAAAGCTATAAAATTTTTTCGGATTGTTAAAAAATTTAGTTTTGCAACAAGTTAAGTAATCCTTATAACATAACTGATTCAGACGCTGAAAATTAGAGCGGGCAACTAAATACTTCGAGCAGTCACCAGATGTGCCAGATCTCTTGAATCGCTTGTAAAGTCTAGATTTCATATTATTAAGTCTGACAAGTTGACTTGAGAACCACGGTGCCTTCCTCGACTTAGCCTTGACGTAGCGAAATGGAACACAGCTTTCAAAGAAACCATAAAGAGAAGTGTAAAATAAGGAAGTTGCTGATTCAATATAGGCATCAATTTCAGACCAGTCGTGGTCAGCAATCAATTCGTTTAGCATAACGAAATCAGCTTTGTAAAAGCATCTAACACGAGAATGAGAGTTCACATTAGGTCCACTGGGCACGATTTGTCTGTTAGTATCTACAGCTAACTCAAGTGAAGGGTGTATTGGATCTTCCGGAAGGGACAGTTTAGAGATTCGAGTGAGCACATTGCCCTGCGAACTATCCACAAATACTAAGTCCAGCATCTTGTTTTTACTATTCAGTACATCGTTTACCTGTAGGAGAGATAACTCAAACATGGCATTGAGGAAGTCATGTTGGGTTGTTGGTACCATACAGTTTGGGTCACTACTAGTAACCCAGTTAACCGATGGTAAATTAAAGTCCCCAATAACGACAAAAATATCTTTCTCTCGCAAGTGCGACTGTACACTATGTATAGCTGAGCTGTGGCTCATATAAACGCTAAGACTCGAACGAGGCGGAATGTACGAGCAGCGAACGAGTATACTAAAGGAAGGGAAAGCAAGTCTTACTGCTAAGAACTCAATATCGGGGTCGATGTCCAATAAAACAAGCTCGGATACAAAGCTTGAATCGACAGCAATAAGGACGCTTGTTATTTGAAAGTTGTTCCGTTTTCACAATGTTCCTATAAGTGTTAGGACTTTTTAAAATTAAGTACTATTTTTCTTTGCAATACTAAAATAGTATGAATTCGAATTTTTCATTATTTTTCTTTGTTAGTTGATTAACTTAATATATAAATAAAATGGATTGTTAATTAATACCTAATATGGTCTGAAATTTAGTTGTTGTGATTTTTATATTGGGACTCTTCGCTACCATCTGAAGAGTCATGGAGGGTGGGTAAAGAGCGGTGAGGAAATTGGAAGTACAACCGCCTAATTGGAAAAAGGTAGTATGTAGCTTTTGCTAAAATATGATAATTTTGTTTGGTCACTGAAAGTGCTGTGGAAATAGATCCCCTGAAACCTTACGTGTACGTAAAAATATTTTTTCTTGTTAGGCCTTGGGTTTGTCGTAAGTGGTGATTTGGTTGGTGTCTGTTTCAACGAATCCACGTTAGTGGCTGAAGCTACGGGACAGCAGGACGTGCACGGGCAGACATCAACTCCTTCTACTCGTCACCATCTAAACATGGCACAAATCTCAAATAATTGTCAACCCATAGTGGATAGGCTAGAAGGTTCCATAACAAGATGGCATCATTAGTTTTTTGCGTCGTTCTAGGTCATATTTTTTTTCATTCCAGAACGCCGTGTACCAGTGGGTGGCCTGCATAGAATGCCGATTACAATTTCAGAAAAGTATACCTAATTGTAATAAACATCCGATCATTGTTCGGGTATTGCTTACTCTTTCCATTACTAGTAATGAGGTTTGTAAGCATCTCTGTCTACAAAGCGGCCATGCTTATGGGAAAGTAATAAAGCTTGTAATTGATTCTTGAAGGTATTGTTATGCGGTGGCGCTCATATTTTTGTAGCTGTGCTAGCTGCCTACAAAAATAGAGTAAATAGAGAGCAATATGTGGTCTGTTGATGCTCTCTAAGCACAACGACTAAATGGTAAAGCGTCCAAGCAAAGATGAGTTTTCATACAAAATTTATTTGAATTAAAAAAGTTTTTGATAAAATTTTTATTTAAAAAAATCATCTGTAGTCTGACTAGATTATGATATTTTAAAACTTGAAAGAAAAATATCGGGCCAGTGGATCGGCTGTTTAGCTCTAACAAAATTTCGAATTTGAATTTTATATTGTTTTTTATTTATTTATTTATTTTAAGTCGACACTAATACAAAGCGGTCGACTAATTACGAATATAAAACATTCTATTATAAGTTATACAGTATTACAAAAGTAAACTTAACATGGCAAAATAAACTTAAGTCTAACGTATTCCACAAGTGGATGGTTGGAGAGGCCGAGTCTCCAATCCACCCTGCCATTCGGTCCATGTGTTCATGCAAATATATGCTCAGGAATCCCGATCTTTCCCTGGATGGTTGGAGAGGCCGAGTCTCCAATCCATCTTCCAGAACGGTCGATTTATTGAATTAAGCTGTGCATTGAATGGTTGAAGAGGCCCAGTCTCCAATCCACCCTGACATTCGGTCGATGTATTCACGCAAGGATATGCTCAGGAATCTTGATTATTCACTGGATGGTTGGGTGGTCCAATCCACCGTCAATTTCGGTCGATGATTAAGAGATTTAAGAGGAGTGAAAAGGACGAGTTTCCAATCTACTTTTAAGATCTGGTAAGATATACAAGTATGTCGTTACGTAAAGTGGCAATTGTACGTTCAAAGCTCATACAGCCAGACAAGTCATTGTAGTACGAACACCAGATAAGCAGGGGACTATTTTTGACGAAGTTTGAATGAGAAAGAGGTAAATGAAACGGGACGTAGCTAGTATCTGGACCTTCTAGCAGGTACAGCAAAATTTAATTTGCCCACTAGTTCAGAAGAGTAAATTTCACCAATAATCAGCTTATGAAGGAATATTACCCTTAGTAAAGTTCTTCGATTTTCCAGAGTGGGTAAATTAATTAGAAGAAGTCGATTTTCGTAAGGAGGTAGATTAATATTTGGGTTACAATTGAGTTCGCGGAAGGAAAAAATTAGGAATTGCTTTTGTATAGACTTAATTCGTTTTATATGGTTTTGACATACGGGACACCAGCAGTACTCAAGTATAGGTCGGACTAACGATGTGTAGAGCGTCTTAGTGAGAAACGGATCATCGAACTCTTTAGCCCACCTCTTCACAAATCCTAACATACTCTTGGCTTTGTTAGTAATCGAAGAAATATGCATATTAAAACACAGTTTAGCATCAAAACGGACACCTAGATCGTCAACAACGGATATGCGTTCTAAGTCGGTATAATTTAATAAATAGGATGTCAGAACTGGCTTCGTTCTATGGAATGTCATTTGTTTACATTTAGGGCAATTTAACGCAAGTAAATTTACCGTGCACCAGCAATGGAATGAGTCCAAATCAGCCTGGAGAAGAACACCTGCCGACTTGGCAGAGGGACAGTACGTGTAGCAAAGTTTAACATCATCCGCGTACGTTAAGGTTTTGGAAAATGAGATAACCTGCGGTAAAACCCCTGAGGCACACCTGAAGTTACGTCAATGGATTTGGAAATTGTGTGATTGAACATAACTCTTTGAGTCCTGTTTGTAAGGTAACTTGTAAGCCATGCTAAAATATGAACCGGAAAGCTGAGTAAATCCAGTTTATGAATTAAAAGCTCATGATTCACAGAATCGAAAGCTTTGCTAAAGTCAGATCACATCCGTTTGATTTCTTCTCAAAAATCCGTCGATTACTAAGGATGTGAACTCAATCAAGTTCGTAGTGGTTGACCTACGAGGAATAAAACCACGTTGATGAGGGGATAATAAAGACGTACACTGATACTGAAGATGTTTAGTAATGATCTGTTCAAAAGTTTTAGGAATAGCTGAAAGCTTAGCAATGCCTCTGTAGTTCTCAATATTTGATCTCCTACCTTTTTTATGCAAGGGAATAATAAAAGATTATTTCCAGAGAGATGGGAATGATGCAGAATCAAGAGACAGTTTAAAAAGCATTAGGATCGGCTAAGTGCTGAGCACAGTGCCTAAGCACACAACTAGGGACCCCATCAGGGCCCGGGGAGAATAAGGGCTGCAGTGATTGGAGGCTCTGAACAACAATGCTAATATCAATAACAGGGTTCCTGATGTTGTTGGAACTAGCCAAATTATGTGGATACTCCTTAACTTGGGAACTGCTAGAGGAGTAGGTCGATTTAAAGAATTCAGAACATAATTCTGCAATATTGTCATCGGTAGTAGCACTCTTACACAAAAACGTTAGCGACGATGGAAATCCAGAGACTTTGCGTTTAGAGTTAACAAAGCTATAAAATTTTTTCGGATTGTTAAAAAATTTAGTTTTGCAACAAGTTAAGTAATCCTTATAACATAACTGATTCAGACGCTGAAAATTAGAGCGGGCAACTAAATACTTCGAGCAGTCACCAGATGTGCCAGATCTCTTGAATCGCTTGTAAAGTCTAGATTTCATATTATTAAGTCTGACAAGTTGACTTGAGAACCACGGTGCCTTCCTCGACTTAGCCTTGACGTAGCGAAATGGAACACAGCTTTCAAAGAAACCATAAAGAGAAGTGTAAAATAAGGAAGTTGCTGATTCAATATAGGCATAAATTTCAGACCAGTCGTGGTCAGCAATCAATTCGTTTAGCATAACGAAATCAGCTTTGTAAAAGCATCTAACACGAGAATGAGAGTTCACATTAGGTCCACTGGGCACGATTTGTCTGTTAGTATCTACAGCTAACTCAAGTGAAGGGTGTATTGGATCTTCCGGAAGGGACAGTTTAGAGATTCGAGTGAGCACATTGCCCTGCGAACTATCCACAAATACTAAGTCCAGCATCTTGTTTTTACTATTCAGTACATCGTTTACCTGTAGGAGAGATAACTCAAACATGGCATTGAGGAAGTCATGTTGGGTTGTTGGTACCATACAGTTTGGGTCACTACTAGTAACCCAGTTAACCGATGGTAAATTAAAGTCCCCAATAACGACAAAAATATCTTTCTCTCGCAAGTGCGACTGTACACTATATAAACGCTAAGACTCGAACGAGGCGGAATGTACGAGCAGCGAACGAGTATACTAAAGGAAGGGAAAGCAAGTCTTACTGCTAAGAACTCAATATCGGGGTCGATGTCCAATAAAACAAGCTCGGATACAAAGCTTGAATCGACAGCAATAAGGACGCTTGTTATTTGAAAGTTGTTCCGTTTTCACAATGTTCCTATAAGTGTTAGGACTTTTTAAAATTAAGTACTATTTTTCTTTGCAATACTAAAATAGTATGAATTCGAATTTTTCATTATTTTTCTTTGTTAGTTGATTAACTTAATATATAAATAAAATGGATTGTTAATTAATACCTAATATGGTCTGAAATTTAGTTGTTGTGATTTTTATATTGGGACTCTTCGCTACCATCTGAAGAGTCATGGAGGGTGGGTAAAGAGCGGTGAGGAAATTGGAAGTACAACCGCCTAATTGGAAAAAGGTAGTATGTAGCTTTTGCTAAAATATGATAATTTTGTTTGGTCACTGAAAGTGCTGTGGAAATAGATCCCCTGAAACCTTACGTGTACGTAAAAATATTTTTTCTTGTTAGGCCTTGGGTTTGTCGTAAGTGGTGATTTGGTTGGTGTCTGTTTCAACGAATCCACGTTAGTGGCTGAAGCTACGGGACAGCAGGACGTGCACGGGCAGACATCAACTCCTTCTACTCGTCACCATCTAAACATGGCACAAATCTCAAATAATTGTCAACCCATAGTGGATAGGCTAGAAGGTTCCATAACAAGATGGCATCATTAGTTTTTTGCGTCGTTCTAGGTCATATTTTTTTTCATTCTAGAACGCCGTGTACCAGTGGGTGGCCTGCATAGAATGCCGATTACAATTTCAGAAAAGTATACCTAATTGTAATAAACATCCGATCATTGTTCGGGTATTGCTTACTCTTTCCATTACTAGTAATGAGGTTTGTAAGCATCTCTGTCTACAAAGCGGCCATGCTTATGGGAAAGTAATAAAGCTTGTAATTGATTCTTGAAGGTATTGTTATGCGGTGGCGCTCATATTTTTGTAGCTGTGCTAGCTGCCTACAAAAATAGAGTAAATAGAGAGCAATATGTGGTCTGTTGATGCTCTCTAAGCACAACGACTAAATGGTAAAGCGTCCAAGCAAAGATGAGTTTTCATACAAAATTTATTTGAATTAAAAAAGTTTTTGATAAAATTTTTATTTAAAAAAATCATCTGTGGTCTGACTAGATTATGATATTTTAAAACTTGAAAGAAAAATATCGGGCCAGTGGATCGGCTGTTTAGCTCTAACAAAATTTCGAATTTGAATTTTATATTGTTTTTTATTTATTTATTTATTTTAAGTCGACACTAATACAAAGCGGTCGACTAATTACGAATATAAAACATTCTATTATAAGTTATACAGTATTACAAAAGTAAACTTAACATGGCAAAATAAACTTAAGTCTAACGTATTCCACAAGTGGATGGTTGGAGAGGCCGAGTCTCCAATCCACCCTGCCATTCGGTCCATGTGTTCATGCAAATATATGCTCAGGAATCCCGATCTTTCCCTGGATGGTTGGAGAGGCCTAGTCTCCAATCCATCTTCCAGAACGGTCGAATTATTGAATTAAGCTGTGCATTGAATGGTTGAAGAGGCCCAGTCTCCAATCCACCCTGACATTCGGTCGATGTATTCACGCAAGGATATGCTCAGGAATCTTGATTATTCACTGGATGGTTGGGTGGTCCAATCCACCGTCAATTTCGGTCGATGATTAAGAGATTTAAGAGGAGTGAAAAGGACGAGTTTCCAATCTACTTTTAAGATCTGGTAAGATATACAAGTGTGTCGTTACGTAAAGTGGCAATTGTACGTTCAAAGCTCATACAGCCAGACAAGTCATTGTAGTACGAACACCAGATAAGCAGAGGACTATTTTTGACGAAGTTTGAATGAGAAAGAGGTAAATGAAACGGGACGTAACTAGTATCTGGACCTTCTAGCAGGTACAGCAAAATTTAATTTGCCCACTAGTTCAGAAGAGTAAATTTCACCAATAATCAGCTTATGAAGGAATATTACCCTTAGTAAAGTTCTTCGATTTTCCAGAGTGGGTAAATTAATTAGAAGAAGTCGATTTTCGTAAGGAGGTAGATTAATATTTGGGTTACAATTGAGTTCGCGGAAGGAAAAAATTAGGAATTGCTTTTGTATAGACTTAATTCGTTTTATATGGTTTTGACATACGGGACACCAGCAGTACTCAAGTATAGGTCGGACTAACGATGTGTAGAGCGTCTTAGTGAGAAACGGATCATCGAACTCTTTAGCCCACCTCTTCACAAATCCTAACATACTCTTGGCTTTGTTAGTAATCGAAGAAATATGCATATTAAAACACAGTTTAGCATCAAAAAGGACACCTAGATCGTCAACAACGGATATGCGTTCTAAGTCGGTATAATTTAATAAATAGGATGTCAGAACTGGCTTCGTTCTATGGAATGTCATTTGTTTACATTTAGGGAAATTTAACGCAAGTAAATTTACCGTGCACCAGCAATGGAATGAGTCCAAATCAGCCTGGAGAAGAACACCTGCCGACTTGGCAGAGGGACAGTACGTGTAGCAAAGTTTAACATCATCCGCGTACGTTAAGGTTTTGGAAAATGAGATAACCTGCGGTAAAACCCCTGAGGCACACCTGAAGTTACGTCAATGGATTTGGAAATTGTGTGATTGAACATAACTCTTTGAGTCCTGTTTGTAAGGTAACTTGTAAGCCATGCTAAAATATGAACCGGAAAGCTGAGTAAATCCAGTTTATGAATTAAAAGCTCATGATTCACAGAATCGAAAGCTTTGCTAAAGTCAGATCACATCCGTTTGATTTCTTCTCAAAAATCCGTCGATTATAAAGGATGTGAACTCAATCAAGTTCGTAGTGGTTGACCTACGAGGAATAAAACCACGTTGATAAGGGGATAATAAAGACGTACACTGATACTGAAGATGTTTAGTAATGATCTGTTCAAAAGTTTTAGGAATAGCTGAAAGCTTAGCAATGCCTCTGTAGTTCTCAATATTTGATCTCCTACCTTTTTTATGCAAGGGAATAATAAAAGATTATTTCCAGAGAGATGGGAATGATGCAGAATCAAGAGACAGTTTAAAAAGCATTAGGATCGGCTAAGTGCTGAGCACAGTGCCTAAGCACACAACTAGGGACCCCATCAGGGCCCGGGGAGAATAAGGGCTGCAGTGATTGGAGGCTCTGAACAACAATGCTAATATCAATAATAGGGTTCCTGATGTTGTTGGAACTAGCCAAATTATGTGGATACTCCTTAACTTGGGAACTGCTAGAGGAGTAGGTCGATTTAAAGAATTCAGAACATAATTCTGCAATATTGTCATCGGTAGTAGCACTCTTACACAAAAACGTTAGCGACGATGGAAATCCAGAGACTTTGCGTTTAGAGTTAACAAAGCTATAAAATTTTTTCGGATTGTTAAAAAATTTAGTTTTGCAACAAGTTAAGTAATCCTTATAACATAACTGATTCAGACGCTGAAAATTAGAGCGGGCAACTAAATACTTCGAGCAGTCACCAGATGTGCCAGATCTCTTGAATCGCTTGTAAAGTCTAGATTTCATATTATTAAGTCTGACAAGTTGACTTGAGAACCACGGTGCCTTCCTCGACTTAGCCTTGACGTAGCGAAATGGAACACAGCTTCCAAAGAAACCATAAAGAGAAGTGTAAAATAAGGAAGTTGCTGATTCAATATAGGCATAAATTTCAGACCAGTCGTGGTCAGCAATCAATTCGTTTAGCATAACGAAATCAGCTTTGTAAAAGCATCTAACACGAGAATGAGAGTTCACATTAGGTCCACTGGGCACGATTTGTCTGTTAGTATCTACAGCTAACTCAAGTGAAGGGTGTATTGGATCTTCCGGAAGGGACAGTTTAGAGATTCGAGTGAGCACATTGCCCTGCGAACTATCCACAAATACTAAGTCCAGCATCTTGTTTTTACTATTCAGTACATCGTTTACCTGTAGGAGAGATAACTCAAACATGGCATTGAGGAAGTCATGTTGGGTTGGTGGTACCATACAGTTTGGGTCACTACTAGTAACCCAGTTAACCGATGGTAAATTGAAGTCCCCAATAACGACAAAAATATCTTTCTCTCGCAAGTGCGACTGTACACTATGTATAGCTGAGCTGTGGCTCATATAAACGCTAAGACTCGAACGAGGCGGAATGTACGAGCAGCGAACGAGTATACTAAAGGAAGGGAAAGCAAGTCTTACTGCTAAGAACTCAATATCGGGGTCGATGTCCAATAAAACAAGCTCGGATACAAAGCTTGAATCGACAGCAATAAGGACGCCACCTGCTCTTGAGATGCGGTCACGTCGATAAACAACGTACTTATTAGAGAAAACCTCTGAATTAAAGTTATCAGGCTTCAGCCATGTCTCCGTAAGAGCGACAATTTGCGCAGTAAAAGCGAAACTACTCAAGAAAAAAGTATTTAGTTTCGATCGTAGGCCTCATACATTTTGGTAGGGAAAGAGGAGGCAGCTCGAAACCAAGCTTACGATTTCACCGCTATTGAAGCGTTCGTTGCTAAGTTTTTTTGAAACACGATTAGCATTCAAATTTCTGTTGAACATATGTACCACAGCATGCTCGGGCCAAAACGACGGGTCGAGCACGCTTTCGATTAGGGAATCAGGAACCGTTATTTTGAATGAGGAAATGTCTCTCTCATACTTAAAATTAAATTTATATACTCTGACGTTACTAGAGGGAGCAACAGATGTGATTGAAAATATCCTTCTCTGTCAACGACGAGTGAAGCCTTGATACAAAAATCTCTTTACGAGGCGGGACAGCGGTCACCGCCCTAGGAGCAACAGACTCAGTTCCGGAGATTGCTGAAGGAGGAAATGTAGAGATACGAGGTGTTGTATTTCTAGAGGCTGTCGGTTTCGAAGGCCGTTGAACGGTGGTTCGACCGGAATTGGAGCTACTAGGGGAGCTAAGCAGGGCATCGGCGAAAGTAATCGCTGGTGCTTGGGGAACAATAGGTTCAACCACACTCAGTGTAGGTACTACGACATCTTCTGAGATATCCACGGCTAAGACAGCCTCGACTTGATCAGAAGAAGGAACTATGGGACCACGAGGAGGTTCTTAAGCCTTTCTAAAGTTAACTCTTTCGCCGGAGTGCACAAAGAAATTAACTGCTGTACTCGGCGTAATAGGGGATCTCTGTTCACGACATGGGAGTAAGTCAGAGTTAGTTTGCTTCTCTAACAAACACTTTTTCCTTTTGGGAGATTCAGATATGACCTCCAGTTTCTTGAAGTGGTTTTCAAACAACTTAAATCTCTCGTGAAGGTCACGAAAACCAATAAAAATATTGTTGAACTCTTTCTGAGTCTGTCTCATGAAAGCCCGCATATCATTTTCAATAGTTCGGCATGCCGTACAGGTCCAGTTCAGACCGATTTTGTTTGATATTAAATCAACAACCCGACCTCCAATGTTACCCATGCCGGCGCAAGAAACGTGAGCCATATTCTCGCAAAGCCAGCAGCAAACATAAGTATCGGCGCGCGATATTTTTTTTTGGCTGGAGCACTTCCTTATGCAGCAATCTAACATAGTGATAAGTGAAGAAAGAAAGATTTACGAAGTCTAAGCTTTGTTCAGGAGCACTGGACTGTAAGTTACCGGGAGTATTTATTTTAAGCTATACACTGCAAAATTGTTTCCAAAATGTGTTGTATAGACAGCAGTCACTAAACACAGCATAAAAGAGTTATGCTGGAACTCTGCACAATTTCAACAGAGAATGTTCAGTTGGAACGCAGGAAATAAGGCAGAATGAGCGCACAAAGTAGTAAACACAGAAGTGTGAGCGCACAATGATTTGCAAACAGCAACACACAAACTGATAGACCGATTCGATTTTTACACAAAAAATAAAAGTCGCCCACTTTACAATATTAAATACACAGCAAAACTTTAGCAAAAGATGTTGTGATGACAGTAGTCACTAAACACAGCAAAAAAGAGTTAATCTGGAGCTCTGCAAAATTTCAACTGAAAACTAGTAAGGAAGTCTAAGTTCGGGTGTAACCGAACATTAAATACCTAGTAGTGATCTGTTGCGTTATCCCAATTAACTCAGGTCTATTTTAATACCTGAAAAGGTGGTATAAAACAACTGATTGTTTTCGATTAAAAACACTTCTGTTGTAAGTGGTAAATTAAATTATCACTAAATAACAAAATATAGGTATGAAATAAAAAAAAGGTATGAAAATAAAAAAAATTAATAAAAAAAAAGGCAATAGGGAGTTAACTACTTTCCCGTAAATCTTGCTTGTTTGTCATTCGATTTGCATAATTTTTGGCAGGAGTATACTACATACTATTGGGAAGCATCTCACTAACTTTCATTGAAATACCTTCTTGAAATTTCAAGCAATCGCTTTTGAAAATAACAGACCTTTTTTGCTGAAAAGTGGGCGGCGCCACGCCTACTTCAACAAAATCCACAAAATTTTTTTGCAGTTTAGTTTTTCTTAAAAAGCTTATTAAGTGTGTAAAATCTTATATATATAACTTATACAGTTATGGAAATATCGCGATTTTAATTTTACAAAGAAATTTTTCAAAACTGTGTTCAAAAAGTGGGCGTGTCCGTTCACCGATTTTGTTTATTTTTACAGCAAAGAGTTACCTTTATATGTTGAACACTTTCTGTAAATATCGTTTCAATAAGTCAATTTTTACCGGAGTTATGGCATGGAAAGTTTTATGGAATAATCCCCCATAAAGGGGCGGGGCCATGCCCATTTTCCAAAAATTTTGTGTTTTCGACTTTCTTTGCCCACGAACACTTTAGAGGTGAAACAGAAATGATATACAGCTAGTTTAAGCAAAGTTATAGCATATTCAATATATCTATGATCCTTTTCAAAATCTTTCGTATAAAATTGGGCGTGGACCTAACCCGATTTCGATAATTTTTTTTCGAAATATTGCCTGTATTAATATAAATATGTGTGCTGAATTTCACTTTGCTATCTTGAGCGGTTTTTGATTTATGATTAATAATATTTCCAAATTTGACTTAATCAAAAGTGGGCGGTACCACGCCCCATTTTAAAAATTTCTTCAAAAATGTATTTTTTGCCTTAACGCTAAAGTGCACACCAAATAGTATCCTTATAGGTGTATTATGTACTGAATAATCACTCTTTTTGTATTTTCGAAAATATTATATATATAGAAAGTGGGCGTGGCTTTTAACCGATTTTGCCTATTTTCAATAGCGCTCCGATATAAGTGAAAAGGAACCTGCATACCAAATTTCATTGAGATATCTCAAGATTTACTCAAGTTATCGTGTTCACAGACGGACGGACGGACAGACGGACGGACGGACGGACATGGCTCAATCAATTTATCTTTTCCTCCTGAACATTTTGATATATATAAGTCAATATCTATCTCGATTCGTTTATGCCGTTACATACTACCGTTAGGCGAATGAAGTTAATATACCTTGTGTGCGAAGCACTACTAGGTATAAAAAAAAATTTGCAGTCAGAATACAATGAGCAAGGCAGAATGAGCGCACAAAACAATAAACACAAAAGTGTGAGCTCACAATGGTTTGCAAACAGCAACACACAGACTGATATACAGTCCGAAATGTATATTAAATATAAAATAATAGTCCCACACTTTAATATTTATAATTAAACTGCACTGTTTTCAGGTTTCAAGTAGTTAAATTAATCAAATATGAGGTAAAAACAACAAGATTAGGCTCAATTAGAATAATGTAAAATAAAACTTTAAAGGAGCGATAAAGGAACACGTCCGCACTCAACTCTCTCTCTCTGCATTTTGTTAAATATAGATATAGATATAGATATAGATATAGATATACATAGATTATACCTAGTAGTGCTTCGCGCACAAGGTATATTAACTTCATTCGCCTAACGGTAGTATGTAACGGCATAAACGAATCTAAATAGATATTGACTTATACATATTAAAATGTTCAGGAGGAAAAGAGAAATTGATTGAGCCATGTCCGTCCGTCCGTCCGTCTTTGAACACGATAACTTAAGTAAATCTTGAGATATCTCAATGAAATTTGGTATGCAGGTTCCCTTTCACTTATCTCGGGGCGCTATTGAAAATAATCGGTTAAAAGCCACGCCCACTTTCTATGTATATAATATTTTCGAAAATACAAAGAGAGTGATTATTCAATACATAAAATTTGGTGTGTACTTTAGCGTTACAGCAGCAAATAAATTTTTGAAGAAATTTTTAAAAAGGGGCGTGGCACCGCCCACTTTTGATTAAGTCAAGTTTGGAAATATTGTTAATTATAAATCAAAAACCGCTCAAAATATCAAAATCAAATTCACCACACATATTTATATCAATACCGGCGATGTCCCGAAAAAAGCGAAATCGGGTAAGGTCCACGATCAATTTTATACGAAAGATTTTGAAAAAGATCATAGATATATTGAATATGCAATCACTTTGCTTAAACTAGCTGTATATTATTTCAATTCCACCTCTAAAGTGTTCGTGTGCAAAGAAAGTCGAATGCATCAAATTTTTGAAAAATGGGCGTTGCCCCTTAATGGTGGATTATTCCACAAAACTTTTCTGGTCATAACCCCGGTAAAAATAAAAATATAAAGCTCACTCTTTGCTGTAAAAATAAACAAAATTGGTTAACGGATACGCGCACTTTTTGAACACAGTTCTGAAAAATTTCTTTGTAAAATTAAAATCGCGATATTTCCATAATTGTATAAGTTGTATAAATAAGATTTTGCACACATAATAAGCTTTTTAAGCAAGACTAACTGTAAAAAATTATTGTGGATTTTGTTGAAGTAGGCGTGGCGACGCCCGCTTTTCAGCAAAAAAAGTCTGCTATTTTCAAAAGCGATTGTTTGAAATTTCAAGAAGGTATTTCAGTGAAAGTTAGTGAGATGCTTCAAAATAGTACGTAGCATATTCCGCCAAAAATTACGCAAATCGAATAACAAACAAGCAAGATTTACGGGCAACTAGTTAACACCCTATTGCCTTTTTTTTACCACTCACAACAGAATTGTTTTTAATCGAAAACAATCAGTTGCCTTTATAACAACTTTTCCGGTATTAAAATAGACCTGAGTAAATTGGGATACCAAAACAGATCACTACTAGGTATTTAATGTTAGGTTACACCCGAACGTAGACTTCCTTACTAGTCTTTAAACTTGATTTTTGTTCAGCTTTCAACAAAACGTCAACCCAATTGAAATTACAGGTACTCTTTGTCCCGCTTCAACAAATTGTTTTGGTAATCTGATTTTCGATAAGTTTTCGTCAGTATTTCAAGCATTAAATACAAGAAAAATATGTAGTGTAATTCGGCCATTAGTAAACGTTTTTTTTTTTACGTTGCTGAATTAAAAATATTTTTAGTTGCCAAAAAAAGTTAAAATAAATTTTTGTATTTGTTTACAACAGTTTTTAGATGATACATAGTACATATCGCACACTAAATCAAAAAGAGTCACAACTCAAAAGCTGAGTAACTTTCAGTTAATTGCTTCTGGATCGCACAAAAGTGATTTGATTTTTAAAAACTTGACATCACTGCGCTCTTTAAAGAGTAATGATAATAAGTTGTCAAAAAGAAAAATATTGTATGTACTGGCTGCACTACTTTTTATTAGACAATCTATGCCAAGAGTTGTGACTGTTTTTGATTTAGGGTGCGATATGTACAAGTATGCATATACATATTATACATAGCTGTAATCTTTTGTAAGCAACCTACAAAAGAACCAGTAAACACATGAGAAGCAATCTACATATATATTAATAGGCTAACAGTCTTCCCATAGTAACCTTCGCAACCCAACTTCATATAGTATTTATAGATAGAGCCCTATAAAAGTTATATTGCCATCTTGGTATGGACTACTCTGCTGTCTCGAGAAAAAAAAATTCTGAAAATTACAAAAACAAAAAAGAAGTCTACAAACTCTCCAGAACTCTCCAGCTATTTTGTAATCTCCAACAGCCAAACATTCATAAAAGTTTCCACCAAAAACCAAAGCTGTTAACTACAGTATCTGACTGTTTTATTGTACATACAGCAGTGGCGCAGGTGGTAAGCGTACCGGCTATGCTGAGTGCGTTCGCAGGTTCAGGGCAGTGAGTAATTATGTGCACTTCTAAATACTATGCAACAACAAATTGCGTGCATATTTATGTGCGTAATTATGTACAAATACACAACAACAAAATGCGTGAATATATGTATATGTGCGTAATTTTGTACTTTGGCAAAAACTTCTTCTTTTGCGATATTTTGTGATTTTAGAAGATTTTAGCATATTTTGGACAAATTTCAATTATACAATTGAAATAAAATGAATGAAGCAGACCATCGAACCAACGAAAACTTATGTCACACCAAGTGACCATAAAAATATGTCAGTGAAAAATATGAAAAGATGTTTGATGTCCATTACCCATACATGCATAAGTCTTGTTCACATATGAGGACACCAACACATTAAAATATTTCCTTGAAACATTCCTTTCCCGCATTCGTCTCATTTTAGAGATCAAAATTTGAGGCATCGGCAGCCCATAGCTCACTGAGCTGGGCAAGAGCGTAAGTGTTTCACACGTACATGCGAGCGCAGTAGCGAGAGCTAGCAATACAAATCCAAAAATATGATCAGTTCCTATCATTGTAAAGCTCTACAAGTAAGTTATCAATCAGCTGTTCGACTAACAGCTGTGCTCACCTGACTAGGAGCTCCGAATTCAGAGGCGAAATACACAGGGTCTCATTCATGCGGACTGAAAAAAAAGTACGACTAGCTATTGAAAAATGTATGATAACTATGAAAATATGAGAAACTAGTTGTTGAAAAATATTTATTGTTGCAGGTAATTTAGTTTAGAGTAGTTTGTACAAAAGTTTTCACTGTTTAAAGATCATTTTATGATATCTTCTTAAACTTTGTAAAACTTTCGTGTGGTACTCGCAAAAGCAACCATGTAGTTGATGTTGCCATGGGAATTCTCTTGTTCTTCCTTGTTTACACTAAAATACCACGTGCTAATTTGGTAAATTTTAGTAAATACCTGAACTAATGAGTAACTTCTCTTATTTATTTGGTATCTAGGTGAAGTTCCCCACCATTTTAAAGTGTTTACAAACAAAACGCGGGCTCAAATATCATTTTTTCATATATGCGCAAAAGTGTTCAACTAAAGGTGCATTCACATGGTACTCGCAAGTTTTAAATGTTTGCATAATGTCAAAAGCCAGAAAACTCGTTCAATGCTATCTATTTTTAGCTGGTGTTAGGCTCAAACATGCATTTAACCAATTATACCAATAAAAGCAGAACAATATAATATTTGTTGAATTTCTCTTCAGTTCGGTATGGAACCAACTTTCCTGTTTTAATTCATTTTAGCACATTGTGTCACGAGGTAGATAAGTATTTTAGATATTTCGTGCAAAATTCATATGAAAAGCTCCTTAAACATCGGTATCCTCACTAAAGCGGTAAAGCATGAATGTCTTATGCCGCTTACCGTATAACAATTCTGGTTGTGAAAAGTAGTGGATGATGTGCCTCTGCTTAGTTCAAACACGACAATAGCTTTGTAAATTAGTTATTTTGTTAGTAAATTTTTATTAAAAAATATTTTGGACTCGACGAAATCTGCCCAATTGGAAGTCTTATTAACAGAATACTCAGCAAAATCTAGCTTCGTTTGCAGATCTTGCATACTGAGCACATTTTCGTCTCGTGTGAAAATTAGATAAGTTGCGACATCTGCTATACCTATTATTATCTATTATTATTACTAATATTATTGGTTTAACTATCTAATATTGTTGGATACTTCAAGCAGGCTAATGTCTGTTTTATTCATTCAGTCCTTTACGTACCTGTATTTGAATGTGTATAATAATATTTTTTCGAACGGTTAACTCCTACCGAACGGTTAACTCCTCCCGGGTTTTTGTCCATATTGAAAAGAATACTCAGTATTGAACGGCTGAAGGACTGAACGAAGTGATCGATCCACTTCACTTTTGAAAAAAATCTAGTTGCCTAATCCCTAGCTCTAGCACAAACAATACAAGGTTTATAAATACAGGTTGCGTCGTCAGAAGCTTGGTGTGTTTGCTATTGTTGTTGAAATTTGTTTCAGATGTCAAATGACTATCAAATCGCTTTGGTTTGTTTACAAATAAACACAAGCAAAACAGAAAAAATTTCAAAATGAAAAAATTTCAAAAGGAAAAAAGTTTTATTTTTAAATTGTGTGCGTCCAACTTCTGTTTCTTACTTATTTTTTTGCCAATTTTACATAAAATTACGAGAAAACTTTCAAAACAAATCCAAATTAAGTTTTTGCACGACTTTGAATGTTTGGAATCAAAATGGCTGTTGGCTTTGACAACAATTTGACACCTGGAAATCAATAAAAAACAGAAAAAAGCAGAAAAAAAATTAAACAGCTGTTCAATTGCTGTCACCTTTCTTACTTCACGATGAAACAATATTTTGAAAACAACAAATATGTGAATCAAATATTTTAGCTTCAAGATTTTACTAGAAACAAAGAAAACCGAACCTAAGTTGCCAAGAAGTGGTCTTGTCGTCGAAATGTTTTCCTTCATTAAGTGGATTAAGCAACATTTTATTCAATTATAAATGCGATATAGTATTATTTTCTACAATGTAAAGTTAGAACTTGTCCTTTGACACATTTCGGCTTATATTTCCATACTAAATATGCTTCAAAAGTTAACCTACACAGCAACCCTACACTGGAATTTGGCTCCAGTTTTGATTGAAAATTACATCCCTGCTGCGATAGGGGTTGCTGTACTAGCTTTTTTTTTGACATTTTTCTCAGTGTCAACCGCTGATTTGACGTTTTTCTCAGTGTCAAAACCCTGTGTGTTAGAAAGAGAAAGGAACAAAGATAACTTACTTGTAGGATTTTACAATGGTTCCTATCCAACTTTCATGCAAGCAAGAACGTTGTCGTTTATGCGCATCGATTTTTCTTGCTTACGTGGGTGCCTACATATGTTTGATATATTCCTGTATGTTTACGAACGCAATTATGGCAAAATTTAATTTAGAGTGGGAAATGCGATTTTTCTTTGCAGAAAATTTAGACGGGGAAGCTATCTGCTTAGTATGTAAAAGGCGAATGGGCATTAAGTCGTTTAATTTAGAAAGGCATTATAGATCCTGTCACAAGTACTTTTGTACTTTTACACAATTTCTATTTTTTTTCACGAAACTGCGAAATAATATGTATAAATATTTTGCTTTTTATTATCAATGAATCAATTTCTTTATTGTTTAAAAATAAACAAAACAAATAAATTAAAAAACCCCAAAAAAAATTTAAAAAAAACACAAATTAAAAAAAAAACATTGAAAAATAAACTAAAAAAAACCCCAAAAAAAATTTAAAAAAAAACACAAATTTAAAAAAAAAAAACATTTCAAAAAACTCAAAAAAACACAAAAATTTAAAAAAAAATGTATTGTTTTTAGTTGCTTAGATGAACTAGGTACGGTCTTTTCTATTTATTTCAGTTGTTCGAGATGTGCGCCACATTTGTCAGAATATATTGAAATTGCCATGCAAAACCTTAGTAATCAATTGAGCAGCCATTATTAGATAGTCACCCACGTAAAAATATATAAATGCGTAAAGCCGAACTATGAGCAAATTTGTGTAATTGTGCTCGCCTATATGTGTGACACACACATTCACGAAATGAATTGTTTGCATGTATGAGAATGCCGATGCCTGGATCAAATCGAAGAAGAACAAGAAGACGAATTTAAATTGCCAAAATCTAATAAATTTGATATTTTAAAATAATTTAATCAAAGAACTTGAAATAGAAGAAGCACGCGGAACATAAGTTGTCGTCAACGCTTCGTTGCTAGCAGGCAACCATAAAAATATGCACATGTCTTGTCAAAAATACTTCCGATGCTACCATAAACACATAAAGGGAATTCATAATAAATAGCATATGGGTTGACAAAATTATGCAATTGCATAAAAATGCACCGAATCGTGAGCGCCCTTTGTCAACTCTAATTGCAAACGTGTGCATGCTGCAGACGTTCAATATAAATCGTTATCCGTATTGATGGATCGGCTTGAAGGCTGATTTAAACGTGTCGATTTTACGTTCAACCTTTACACGGTGGAACGACACAAATCGACTAGAAAAATTGACCCGTGTAAATAAGCCTTTTATGCAGAATAGCTGCAACTCCCAAGTATAAACAAAGGATGGGGATCGATAAGATATCATTAAGATGAGAACAAATATATATATTTTTTTTAGCTAACAACAACAACTAGAGTTATTAAGGGTCAAAGTTCGTTGAACGCATTTTTTTAAATCAAAATTTCTCATAAACTTACGAACCGATTCCCTATTTTTTTCTGCATTGGATAGGTAATTGAATTACCTTTCATTTCATGTAGCCTTGCTTGGGTACAAAACCGCGTATATGCAAAATTTAAAGCTTTTTTATATCAACGAGGCAAAGTAATCAATTCACAATACTTCAGCGACATCTTCATGTGCAAAGCACGTTTTCGCATTGGTGGCCTTCGGCCACGCTTCAAAAAAAATAGCCCTTATCCGATCCAACACCGGCTCCGCGATGCAAATGTGTACTGCAGTACCTCTGTACGGAAAATCTTTTCGCGTTGGAGACCTTCGCCCGTGCTTCAAAAATGTAATGAGAAACTTTGATATAAAAAGTGCTTTCAATTTTGCATATGCGCGGTTTTGCACCCAAGCAAGGCTACATAAAATGAAAGGTAATTCATTTACCTACCTAAATTTTTGAAAACCGTTTCATTAGTTTTTGTAAAATCTTGATTTTAAAAAACATTTTATATGAATTTTGACCCTTAATAATTCTTGTTGTTGTTGTTTCCGCCAAAAAAAATATATATTTGTACTTACCTTAATAATATCTATCGATCCCAGTCACTTTTTTATAATTTGGGAGATGGAGCTATTCTAAATTCAAGCCGACCCATCAATACGGATCGCGATACATATTGAACGTGTGACAGCAGTCATAATTCAACAGCTGTTTCTAGAAATGCAATGCAACAAAATATGCTATGCAATAGATTTTTGGTGTTGCATTCTGCAAATTGCTTGACATTTGCATCCGCATGTATTTTGTTGTTGGCTTGACATTATTTTGCAATAATAATTTGATATGCAACGATGCAATGCCCTTGCATCGTGATTCCGAATACCCCTATACATTTATAAATATGTCGCATTTTAGAAGAAAATCGACAAAAATTGAATTTTGTCATTTTTGTGATTTTTGTACAAATGCTCTGTTGTGACATTTCTTCCTTGAGCCGAAGATGAAATGTCGCAACACAGCATTTGTACAAAAATTATAAATTTAAATTTTTGTCGATTTTACATTTTATTCGATATTTTAAAATATATCCATCAGAGGAACTTCAAATAGAAGAAGCACACGGAACATAAGTTGCTTTCATCGATTCCGTGCTACCAGGCGATCATAAAAATATGCTCATGTCTGGCCAGAAATATGCAAATATATGCTTCTTGTTTACACCCGCCTTCGTCTTGCCGACAAGTAAGTCCAAGAAGAACAAGACACAAAAAATCAAATCTATCAAAATCTAGACAAAAAAATTTTCCGAGAACCGGAAATCGAGCCCGCGACGCGCATGTTGTAATTTGAACGCTTATCACGTGCGCTACTGCGACATGGACGGCGGCACTTGCAAATGCTGCATTTATGCACGGCTCAAAATTTTTGCCTAAATTTTTTTGGGCTACAAATATGACCAAACCAAATGTTTTAATTTATTACAAAAACGTTTTAAAAATGGCGTAAGCCAATGAATGGTTTAAAATGTAGGCTTAAACTTTTAGCCCTGTGATGAGTGCACTTTTCATCTCAATTTCACATATATATACAAAACAGTTAATTGTATCTTAGTGTTAAGGAAAGTTACATAACGTAAAGCTGCCATTATGCATACTTAGCATAGACTTGACTTGACTTGAGAACTGTCACTTAGCACTTAGAAAAATAGCAAGAGAGCACACTAGCCAGTTTCAAATAAGAGTAAAAGTTTCCCATATCGAATTGCTTTTTAAAAGTAATCGTGTGATTTTTTACATATAACTCAGTAAAAAAGTACCAAAACGCATTTTCTTGGCATTAGGTTTCGATTTTCTGAGCTTATCTACAATCAGTATATAGTCAATGCCAAAAAAAAAACTATAAAGCATTTTGGGAGGAAAACAATTTTTTTTAGGTTAGCCTAATTTGAATTCAATTTATTTGACAGTAAGTTTTGCGGCTGCCATATGAATAATATACATCCAAAAATTCTTATCCCTATAGAATAGTTGGAGGGTTTTATTCAAAATGTTAAAAAAAAGGTATGGCATCACACAGTTCTCTCACGGCGCTCACTAAACTTAGAATTTACATACATAAAAAATCAAGTCAAGTAGGGTAATCGGATACATGCAAACTTCATTAAACAGAACGCTAAGCAGCAGTTCCAAGTCAAGTCAAGTCTATGCTAAGTATGCATAATGGCTGCTTAATTTTCGTTTAAAGCAAACGCCAAAATTCGGCGATAAGCTTAACGCTTGTCGGGTGGTTAAGAGTTACAGGATAGTATGATTACTTACATTCTTCGAAAAGCGGGGTCATCTCCTTTATTGCCGAAAGCGGATACTGAATCCTTTGAAAAATCTATTATTTTGGTGGGAATCCAGCCTTCCTTGCAACTTTCGCTCGTTCCAAATAACCGCACGTAGAATCTGCCCAATGTCAAATTTTATATTGTTATTTTTACAACTACTTAATAAGACATTTGTACATCCATACCTCGAGTTGAGCGCAGGCTTGAAATCGTGCCAGTTTCCCCTAAAATATAGGCAGTTCATTATAAATGCAAACTTACATTAATCTAAATCAGAGATGAGCAGCTTAAGTTCACGTGGGCAAGGGTTCCGCTTTGAGATAATTATACCAAAACTTTTAAGATGAACCTTAAGAAGTTTCAGTTATTTACAGTAAAAGATAAAAGAGAGTAGAAGATAGTTATGTCGGTTGGCCACCAGCACCAGCATTTTTTTATCAGGGATGAGGCTCCCAACTTGGCTGTATTCGTAAATGCACCAAGACGCGCAAACTGCAATTGCATCACAAGCAGAACGTTCAGAAATGCCAATATGGCAGCACTGCAATAATCAAACGTTCTAAAATGCAACACTTCTATCAAGAGTCGCTCATCACTCGCATCAAAGAAATTTTAGTTGCTTTTGATCACGATTTAACGATGTCTGACGAAAAGTAAGTGCAAAACTGTTTTATTTTAATTTTTGTATTGAAATTTAGTTAAATTATGTTAATAATAATTGTATAAATTATTATTTTTAAACTTTTAGTGAAAATCTTAGTAATGCGGAGACACAGCTATTGCTGAGAGTACGGATGAATATGGAGGATGAGTTCAAATCGCGTAGAAGAAAAAAAAGCGTAATTAAAGTGAAACTATAAATTATTAATTTTCATAAAACTTATAAAACCTTACTTTAAAAATGGCCCAATTCATTCGGAAATGAGAATAGAAAATGTAATCGGGAAACGAATTTATTGTTTTAATAAATGATTTGTTTTTAGGTATTTTTCTTTTTAAAGACAAATATTTGAACCTAAACATTGTTCTATTTGACTTCAATACCCTTCTTTTTCTTAAATTTAAAGAAAATATTTAAATCCCTGCTCACAAAGTTCGTCTAGTGTTAGATTGAGATTTATACGCGTTCCAAAATGCTAACAAACGTATTTGCAAATTGTCAAAAATTCTATCAAGAGCATCGCTCGTCAAATTCGCAGTGATGCCACTGCAAGTCATGTTGCATTTACGAACACAGCTCTTATCTCTGGGAGATATATATGTAGGTATCGAAACGTTTGTTGTTTGCATTAAGTGTTTTGAGGTAACTGTTTTTAAGTTGGCCCTTCTAAATATGTCTTATATAATGGGTATGTGGTCTTCGTTTTGTATAAAGCCATTTTTGTCAAGATAACGGAATGATTCCGGACAGGCTCGTATTCAGGGGGGGTTTTGGGGGTTCAACCCCAACCACCCCCCCCCCCCCCATTTAAAAATATACGTCTGTACTAGAATAAATACTCTATTCACTTTTAAAACCCCTGTTAAGAAATTAGCATTATTCGTAGTAGAAATAATGAAAATACGACAGAATAAAATTAAATAATATTTCACACTGAGAGAAGTTAGTTATTGGTAGTCGCTAATCAATTATTACATCAAGTCTGAGAGGTCACTACTAAGCTCCTGCATCGGTTCACTCATTTGGCGCTTTAAGAAATTCTCGAAAACTATCAGACTTACTCCGCATAAGATCAACTTAGCATTTCAACTCCATAGCATGTTAACAACAAGAGTGATTCGAACTCAAGTCTGTTGAAATTCAAATTAGCTGCTTTTCGAGTTATGAATACAGCGGGCAAAAATCGTAAAAATGAGTGTCTCTCGTTATTGTAGTCACGGTTGCCATAAGATTAACCAAAACAAGCAAGGAAGTCTAAGTTCGGGTGAACCGAACATTAAATACCCAGAGACAGTTTTCAGAACGAGATACAAATACCATGACTTGGCAATGATATAGGCTGTAGATCGAAAAAGGGGGCGTGGTTATTATCCGATTTCGCCCATTTTCAATAGCAACCTACCAGAAACTAACCTGTATGCAAAATTTCATGCAAATATCTCAATTTTTACTCAAGTTATCGTGTACACGGACGGACATGCCTTAATCAATTCCTCTTTTCAACATAAAAAACTTTCATACCTGGAACTGTATATCTTACTCGATTATTTTGCGCCGGTACGTAGTACCGTTATGTGGACAAAATTATAATACCCTTGTACTAGTACTAGTACGCTGTGTAAATCATAGGTGGGCAAATGAAATGTAAGCATGTATTGGTAACCGCGAGCGTAAAGTGGCTAACATGGGACAAAGAACATTTGCAGTCAGTTGATTTACAACATTGTTTACATCGAATAGTTTGGCATCGATGGTACTCCGACAAATTGGACTGGAGGAAATAACGTTCAAAGTTGCTTGAAATAATATCATAAAACAATCAAGCGGCGCACGATGTTGCTTCGCTGTTGTTTGTAAATAAACTTACTACAAATGTTATTTGTCCCATGGTAGCCACTTTACGCTCCCGGTTACCAATACGTGCTTACATTTCATGTGCCCACCTATGGTCTAAATCAGACATGGGCGATTTGACTCAAACGAGCAGTTACTCTCAGCACACGTATTCTTACGCTCCTATTTCAGTCGCTATTGAGAGCGAAAAAACCAGTTTGGCACTGTGGGATAAGGAATTCATTTTCCTGCCAGTCGAGCTGCAGACAGCAACGAGGTAACATAGGTAGTCGGTATGTCGATGTTTTTTATGCCCTAGTATATTTTTGCCCCATTTGAAATGTATAACATAAATAAAATGTTATAATTTCAGATACCTTTGGTGGGGTAAATTCGTAGTTGACTACTTTTACTAGCAAACTAGTTAGAGGAAATTTAAGGAGTTCGTACAAACTTCAAAAAACGTATTATCTCTCTCAATACCCTCATATAGGGTGTTTTTTTTACAGGTTTGTTTTTCGAATAGAGATAAAACTGGCATTTTGTGGTCAAATCTGGCAACTCTAATGTCATTTATGTTCAGTTTGGTTTGTCATTTCATCATGAACAGGTTGACAAAAGAACAACGCTTGCAAATCGTGCAAATTTATTTCGAAAATAATGGTTCAAATTTTTTTTTCAAATGGCAAAATTTTGTTCAGTGATGAGGCTCATTTTTGGTTAAATGGCTACGTCAACAAGCAAAATTGCCGCATTTGGAGTGAAGAGAATCCACATGAGACCCTTGAAACGCCATTACATCCACAAAAACTGACTGTTTGGTGTGCTCTATGGGCTGGTGGAGTCATTGGGCCATACTTCTTCCGCAATAATGCTGGAGAGGCAGCTACCGTTAATGGAGACTGGTATAGAGCCATGATAACCGACTAATTTGTTCCCGAATTGGATGGCATGAATGTGGATGAGTTGTGGTTCCAACAAGACGGCGCTACATGCCACACAGCGCACGTCACAATCGATTTATTAGAGGAAACATTCGATGAGCGCATAATTTCGCGGAATGGACCTGTCAATTGGCCACCAAGGTCGTGTGATTTGACACCATTGGATTATTTTCTTTGGGGATATGTGAAGTCGCTCGTCTACACCAACAAACCAGAAACGTTAGGGGAATTGGAAGCCAACATTCGTGGCGTTATTGCCGACATACGGCCCCATATGCTCGAAAAAGTGGTTGAAAAATCGTATTTAAACATTAATGGCATAAAATTATCCTTCCAATAAAGCCAAATTGATGGACCTTAAAACGATTTTCTTGTGTTTTATTTCAATTCGAAGTTCTATACCCCTAAAAAAACACCCTATATTTCTCAAAGTCTTTATGAAAGGTATTGTAGTGCCTCCTAAAATTATATGCCCGGGTCCCCTTTACACACATACTACACAATAGACATTGCATATTACCAAAAGCATCGAAAATCATAAAGCAATATTTGTCATTCATTTTGAACAAACACACGTGTACATAGGTACGCGCATAAATAGTATCATAAAACAATCAAGCGGCGCACGATGTTGCTTCGCTGTTGTTTGTTAATCTACTAGTGGTAACCAGAATGAAAACGGCAAACGACAAGAGGCATCTGTCAAATTATTTTTACACGTGTTCTTATGGGGAGGAATTTTTTGAACACGACGCGACAAAGCGGTAATCAATCACAGATGCCGCTGTCGCCAGATTAAATCTAATTCTATTTTGACAAGCGGCAGATGGTGGCGTTTGGTTTTTTTGACAATAAAAACGAAAGAAAGAGTAAATAACTTGTAAACTAAGTTCCAATTATTACAGAATATGTCTCTTTCACACTTTTTACAACATTTTTTGCTACTTTTCAAGATGATTCGCACCTGTCGCCCCTGCTCTCATTATAATCATGTCGCCAATGCTTCAGTTTTTCGTCGTTATATTTCGCCGCCGTCGTCTTCATTGTGGACGGGCCTACTGACTGCAAATGTTCTTAGTCCCATGGCAGCCACTTTACGCTCCCGGTTACCAATACGTGCTTACATTTCATGTGCCCACCTATGGTGTAAATCAGGCCTAGGCAATTTTGCAATTGAGGTAGTGTTAGTGAGAGCTCACCACTGAAATGACACTGATCAGAAATAAACAACAGCACTTCGTTTACCAGTGTGCTCACACAAGCGAAGCAAGCAAAGAGCGTAATAATCTGTGAATTTGGTTCTCAATTATACGGACAATTGTCCCACTAAATGCCTGGGCCTGATTTAGAGCAATGGTGGGCAAATGAAATGTAAGCATGTATTGGTAACCGCGAGCGTAAAGTGGCTACCATGGGACAAAGAACATTTGCAGCCAGTTGATTTACAAACAACCGCGAAGCAACATCGGGCGCCGCTTGATTGTTTTATGATACTATTTATGCGCGTACCTACATATGTGTTTGTCCAAAATGAATGACAAATATTGCTTTATGATTTCCAATGCCTATGGTAATATGCAATGTCTATTGTGTAATATGTGTGTAAAGGGGACCCGGGAAAATAATTTTAGGAGGCACTATAATACCGTCCATAAAGACTTTGAGAAATATAAGGGTATTGAGAGAGATAATATGTTTTTCGAAAAAAAAATACCCTTTTGCAGAAGTATAAGGATTGGGTTTTCCAAGTTGAAAACCATGGTCAAAAAAATTATACAGCTACGGAAACTAAAGATATCTCGAGCATAATTAGTACAATTTCTTTAGGTCCACCTCAGAAAGTAATTTTTGGTGAATGGTTTCGAAAATTAACTTACCTGTTACATTTCCGTGGAAGCTTCCTAACGAGAGCATTGATTCAAAACCGTCAAAGTTTGAATCTACGCATCGAACACAAATTACCATTTCACATATTTCATTTATATCCGTACTTTCATCCAAGCAATATTTCATTATCAACTCATGACAGTGTTATATGATGCATTTAAACTTCATTTGTACATATATATTTGTTTATTTATGCCTGCAGATACGTTAATTTGTCGAATTTTTGAAAAATACGTTTCGAAAAATTTATTTAAACCTTCAAAAGTCCAATTAAAAGCAAAACCTTTGAAATTCCCAAAATATATTATGAAAATACCCATATTCAGTTTTACTCCACTTTCACGGAGTGGCACCAATGACAAATGTTATAAAAAAATGTGCATTTTGACAGCCCTCTCTCGAAACGAAGAGTCTCAAATCTATTTATCTATGGTCTGCAGCGCGACTGGCAGGAAAATCAATTCCTTATTCCACAGTGCCAAACTGGTTTTTTCGCTCTCAATAGCGACTGAAATAAGAGCGTAAGAATACGTGTGCTGAGAGTAACTGCTCGTTTGAGTCAAATCGCCCATGTCTGCTTTAAACCAAAGGTGGGCAAATGAAATGTAAGCATGTATTTCTAAAGGCTTTATGAAAGGTATTATAGTGCCTCCTAAAATTATATGCCCGGGTCCCCTTTACACACATATTACACAATAGACATTGCATATTACCAAAAGCATCGAAAATCATAAAGCAATATTTGTCATTCATTTTGAACAAACCCATAAATACCCTGCAAAAAACTTAAATACTCCGTTCCATAGTCCATCGAGTACTCCCTAAGGAGTATCGGAGTACTCCAACACTTATCCTCGCTCATATAAAAAAGGTGGTCCAATTTATATGGCGATGGCCGGTAATTGGATCACCTAATCCGACTCGGAGTACTCCATTTCTTTGCTTTTGAATACTCTATAGATCACCTACATGAGAGTACTCCCAAAATACTCCTATCGGATTACTCTATGGAGTATTCAACAGCAAAGCGAGAGAGGGAGTAGGTGGTCCTCAAAAAGAACACATACTCCCTCTCTCGCTTTACTGCATAGTACTCTATAGAGTAATCTTTTGGCAGCATTTTCAAAGTACTCTCACGTAGGTGTTCCATAGACTATTCAGCAGGGTGCTCCGATATGGATTAGGTGATCCAATCGCCGGACATGGGCTTATAAATTGGACCACCTTTTTGTATGAATGAGGATAAATGTTGGAGTACTCCCATACTCCAACGTTTTTTACAGGGTAGTATCATAAAACAATCAAGAGGCGCACGATGTTGCTTCGCTGTTGTTTGTTAATCAACTGACTGCAAATGTTCTTTGTCCCATGGTAGCCACTTTATGCTCGCGGTTACCAATACATGCTTACATTTCATTTGCCCACCTTTGTCCTAAAATATGATCAGTTCCTATCCAACTTTCATGCAGGCAAGAACGTTGTCGTTTATGCGCATCGATTTTTCTTGCTTATGTGGGTGCCTACATATGTTTGATATATCCCTGTATGTTTACGAACGCAATTATTGCAAAATTTAATTTAGAGTGGAAAATGCGATTTTTCTTTGCAGAAAATTTAGACGGGGAAGCTGTCTGCTTAGTATGTAAAAGGCGAATGGGCATTAAGTCGTTTAATTTAGAAAGGCATTATAGATCCTGTCACAAGGATTTAGAAAGCTATTCGGGAAAGGGCAGGGAAAACTATTTAATTAAACTAAAAAAATCATTTTATGAGGAAATGGCAAATGATTTCCAAAAGCTTTCTTCATTGGAAAAAGCTCAATCACAGAGCGGACAGCTTTTTTACATTTTAACGTTTAAAAAAAACTAAAAAAAATTAAAAAAAACACAAATTAAAAAAAAAAACATTTAAAAAAAACTAAAAAAACCCCAAAAAAATTAAAAAAAAAACACAAAAATAAAAAAAAAATTTATTGTTTTTAGTTGCTAAGATGATGCGCGAGATGTGCGCTATATTTGTCAGAATATATTAAAATTGTCATGCAAAACCTTAGTAATCAATTGAGCAGCCATTATTAGATAGTCACCCACGTAAAAATATATATATGCGTAAAGCCGAACTATGAGCAAATTTGTGTAATTGTGCTCGCCTATATGTGTGACACACACATTCACGAAATGAATTGTTTGCATATATGAGAATGCCGATGCCTGCTGTAGGTGCTGTCATGGCTCTTAGAACGCAAGAAGCTGCTAGAGAACAAAAGAGCAACATTTGCACTGCGCTATGACTCCAAACAAGCTTACATACATAAAGTAAAATACAAAAGCGGAGGCATTGAAATAAGAGAAAATAGGTGAAAGAAGAGGGGGAGAGTAAGAAACAAAACGAGAATCAAAACAATGCAAACTAGTTTGGCGTCTACGTTAGGCTTTAGTCCAGACATGGGCGATTTGACTCAAACGAGCAGTTACTCTCAGCATACGTATTCTTACGCTCCTATTTCAGTCGCTATTGAGAGCGAAAAAACCAGTTTGGCACTGTGGGATAAGGAATTTATTTTCCTGCCAGTCGAGCTGCAGACAGCAACGAGGTAACATAGGTAGTCGGTATGTTGATGTTTTGACTTGAACTAATTATGCTCGAGATATCTTTTTTTTAGTGTGGTTTCCGTAGCTGTATAATTTTTTTGACCATCGTTTTCAACTTGGAAAACACAATCCTTATACTTCTGCAAAAGGGTATTTTTTTTCCGAAAAACATATCTCTCTCAATACCCTTATATTTCTCAAAGTCTTTATATATTTTTTATAGACATTGCATATTACCAAAGGCATCGGAAATCACAAAACAATATTTGTCATTCATCATAAAACAATCAAGCGGAGCACGATGTTGCTTCGCTGTTGTTTGTAAATCAAGTGACTGCAAATGTTCTTTGTCCCATGGTAGCCACTTTAAGCTCGCGGTTACCAATACATGCTTATATTTCATTTGTCCACCTTTGTTTTAGTCTGATGTACAATTTGCCTCTCAGTGAGGAAACTGACACCAAACGTTTTTTTCTCCGCAGCTCAGAAGCATATGACATGACTTCGCGCGTCAACTTGGGCAGACTCTCATGCACATACACAAGACCGTAGCCAGGTTGATCAAAGTCAGCGAGTGTCAAAGATCTCTTGCGGGTTTTGCAGAGTGCAGCAATTGATTTTAGCAACTGAGTGCGATCATGTGAGGAACAAAATTTTATTACAATTGGCGCGTGGGTTTTGTTTTGCGCATTTTCTTTTGTTTTAGCACTTCTTGCTCTGAAAGCATCGCGTAGCGGGGGAGTTTTGTGTTGGACTGCATCACACAGTTTAGTGAAAATTTCAGATAAGTTTTCGTTGACATCATGTGGAATACCGTTTATAACGACGTCGGGCGCGACAGCGCTGCTTTGTATCTCTGTAAGCTGAGCAGGCACAAGAACAACTTCACCACGGTATGACCTCGCTGCACGATTTCCCTGCCGGAAAAACTCTTTATTCCATTGCAGTAAAGCAGGGCCGGCCAAACAAATACTAAAACATTTGCATAAGTGTGCGTAAGTTTTGAGTGATTTTGCGTACAGTGGCTGCAAAGAAAATGCAGACTGTGTAACTATAAAATAAAAACGAAACTTTATTATTTGATTTCGCGTCAAACCATAATTTCATTTTCATTTTTAGACATTTTTGATTGATGTGTAAACACCTTTGAAAAGGAAAACAAAGGAAAGGAAAATGAAACACAGCAAGGAAGAAAATGTAAAGAAAGGTAAGAAAAGAATGAGAATGAAAGAAAAAGGAATGAGAGGGAAGAAAAGAAAAGAAAATAAAAAAAAGAAAACAAAACAAAACGTACTTTGGACGTAAAAGTTCGGTCGCATAGCACGCTTTGCAACATATTATTTCATTGTATGTGCAAAAATAAGTTTGTGCATTTCCATTTGTCATGACTGTTGCTTGTTGATGGTCATGCGACATAGTCTTGCTTCATTGATAGTTGAACAGCGACTGACAAGCGAAAGCTAAATTTCGTGCTCACACATCGTTAACGTCGGTGTGAAAATACGAACTCAAAGTGCACAATGTGCAGCTCTTGGCCGGTCCTGCAGTAAAGCATTGTTTCAAGTTTGCCATTTCAGCAGCTAGCTCACCCATTTTTTGCATAACTCTTTCCTCAGAGTTCTTTATTGCCGCAGTCAGCTCTATAATAGAGAGTCTCAGCTCATCTATTCCCTCTCCCGTTTTGGTCGCCGCCACGGAAGTTGTTAGTGGCGTTAGTGGTGTTGTTGGTGACGATGCATTTTTGCGAACTGTCCTACTTCTACGGGCTGTTGTCGCACTCTTCATGATGCAATAAAAGATATTTGATGGAATTAAAGATGTTTTATGTCTGAAGATGTTTTATATTTTATTTATTTGTGCCAAAAAGAAACAAACTTTACACACGCGTACTTAATACGACATAAGTGGTAATTTTAATGCTCAAAAAATAGATTCAACGTGAATAACTCAGGAGCACAGCGATACACTTCTTACTCGCACGACATTTATTATAAATGGGGGAGTGGGCAGAAATTACGGGGCGGTTGTTAAGGCCGATAATGTCAATGTCGTCAGCATACGCTAACAGTTGCACGCTTTTATAGAATATTGTGTTTGCGTTTTTATGGCTAAGGGCATAGGTTGAGAGAGGTCAGTAATTATTTTTACTCTTTTTGAACCATACCGGTAGCTTCTCGAAACATTTAGAGACCAAAGAAAGCATTTCCTTTTCGTTAGTAGCGTAATTATCTTCTGTTTTGTTGAGCGTTCTCAAAATGAAGGTAATAGGACGATTGTCCTGCGATGAGACAGCTCCTATACCGTAGTCAGGCGCATTACTTGTAAGCTCAAAGTCCTTGTCAAAATTTGAGTGAGCCAGAATAATCTCTCTTGATATAAGAGACCGTAGTTAGGGGCTTAGCAGTTTTCGAATAATCCCTAATAATTCTCCTCTAGTACCCTGACATTCCTTAAAAGGACCTTAGCTCCTTCAGATTACGGGAAATTGGGAACTGCGCAATGGCCTATTCTTTTTTGGGTTGGTTTTTATTCCTTCCGTGCCAACGACATATCCAAGCCTACCTAGTGATTGGCGAATCCGCACTTGTTTAACTTGTTTTAGCTCTAGATCAGGCCCAGGCATTTAGTGGGACAATTGTCCGTATAATTGAGAACCAAATTCACACAGATTATTACGCTCTTTGCTTGCTTCGCTTGTGTGAGCGCACTGATAAACGAAGTGCTGTTGTTTATTTCTGTTCAGTGTCTTACTATCAAGCAACAAAGCAACAGCTTATGCCGAAGTATTTCACTAATGCGCAACAAATGCGTGGGGGCGGGTTTTTTTTTATTACAGGACATGTGGTTTCGTGTCTTCGCTGTTTTGAACAAATATACATATGTATTTTTCATCAGAGAATGTTTGTGGACAAAAATAATTATATTCAGACACATTGTGTAATAATATTTATGTATTTCTTGCGCGATAACAAAAATGATGCGCACCACCTTGCTTCTCTTTTAGCTAGCGACGCACTGAACACAAACAAACGACAGCATTTCAGTGGTGCGCTCTCACTAACACTACCTCAATTGCAAAATTGCCTAGGCCTGCTCTAGATCAGAGGTCGGCATTTTTTTTGAGTATGTGTTGGTAAATGCGAGAGTAACATCGCTACAGTGGTGCTAAGAATAGAATTTTCGTGTCAGCTGCTTAACCGACAGCAAGCAAGTAACAACGCTATCGCTTTGATGCAAAATTTGAATGATAATATTTATTGAATGATAATATTTTTTTTCTTTGCTTAATTATGCTTTGTTTTTTTAGGTATTACTTTCTTTGAAATTCCCTCCTTAGCCTTTGTTTTCTTTTCTATTTATTTTAGCGGAAGTATCTGAAATCGTAAAAGAACTAGTGCAATTCTAAAAAATTTCTATAATTTTCATTTTGGGAAACCCATTGCTTATACTTTTGTAAGAGCATATTCTTTTTTTCCCAAAAAATAATGTCCCTTTGCACGCCCTCATATTTATAAAAATCTTTATGATAACATTTAATATTTTCATTCATTTCAAATGTAAAAAGCCATAAAGCAATCAGCAAAGCGACGGTACGTGTTACCCCTTTGCTGTTTGCGAAGCGACTGGCATGCAAATTCTGTTCTAACACCACTGTGGTGGAAGTGGTTTTTCGCTCTCAGCAGCAACTAAAATGAAGAGCGTAAGAATATATATGAAGAGCTTAATACCCGCACGGGTAAGGTTTGCCGACTTCTGGTCTATATTCTTTAAATGCTCTTTCTCGCTTTTACTAAAAATTATTACTAAACAAAGCACCTGATTCCAATATGCTAGGGCAGGATATCGTCGAGGGCTCTTTGGAAGATTTTCAGTCAAAAGAGTAATCCGAGGAAATCGCACTTTCCGTTATTTACCGAAAATGCAGTATTTCCGATATCTGACTCGCCTAGTGGGATTTGGTGAAATCCGCATTTAAGGTCTATTATTAAGAAAAATTTGTTGTTTCCGAAGTTTGCTTGGACTTCTTTTATTTCGGGGATCGGGTATTTGTCCGAAATTGTCACCGAATTAAGCTTCCGGTAGTCGATAACCATTCGGTACTTCTTCTCACCGGATGCATCTGTTTTTTTATCCACTATCCACACGGGATGGAGATTTGGATTTCCTTATAATCCCGTTGGGGTTTCTAACGGAGCATATAGGATCAGGCAGACATGAAGATAGGTTGGGTATTCTCTTAAATGACTTCTGCTGAAGCTGCAGGGATGAATAGGAGCCGGAAACTGTGAGGCATCTCCTATATGAATGTCTCGCGAGCGGGGGGCACTAGAGTGTAATTTCTTGGGTCTGATATTCTCTAACGGGTGTATGAATTAGCCCCCACTGAATTAACCCCCACCGGGCAAAATGACTTAAGCCCCGCCAATTTTACCACGAAATTAAAAATGGCGGAAAGTGGGGCTAAAGTCATTTTCGTGGGGATTAATTCATTTTTTTTTTTAGTGGGGATTCTGTCATGTAAGAACCCCCACGTTTGGTGGCGCTTAATTCATTTTGATTGGTGGGGATAAAATCAAATTCGTGGGGTTTAATACATTTTAAATCACTAATAGTGCACATTTCGTAAAAGGAGAAACCATAATTTTGTAAATTCTAAAATAATAGAAGGGAATTTTTCCTTTTACGAAAGGTTAAAATCACTAATGGTATTCATGTAATCGTGTATACAGCGTGTAAAACTCATAAACGCGTAAATTTACGAAGTGCGTAAATGAACTGTCAAAATTTGTATGGAAAGAAGTTTACGCAAACTTCGTAAATTTATCAACTGATTTCGGTGCGTAAATGCTCGTAAACTCAATGCTCAAACTCATTGAATCAGCTGTCAGCCGCCAAAAGAAAAATTAAAATATGGAAGAGGTAAAATAAAATAAATTTGAACAATTTCTATAATTTTATATGTTTTTTTTGTAAAGTTATTACTCATTTTGCGTTTAGTGAACACATCTAACCATCGCTGACTGACAACTTTCCGAGGCTATTTACAGGTGCGTTCATATAACGGGGTGTGTAAACTTATAAAAATACACACTTCGTAAACTTCTACGATTATATGAATACCATTACTAATAATGCACATTTCGTAAAAGTAGAAACCATAATTTTGTAAATTATAAAATAATAGAAGGGAATTTTTCCTTTTACGAAAGGTTAAAATAACTAATAGTGCACATTTCGTAAAAGGAGAAACGATACAGTGTGGCAAACAATTTAAGTGACCTTTTTGTCGTCAAGATGTTGACGATGGATCTATAAGAAAAGCTATGGCGGTTGTCTCTAAATTTTTCCTGTTCAATTCAACAAAAACTTTTAATAATTAATAAAAAATTATTAAGAAACCCAAAAACAACAATAATTTTTCGCTGCAGAAAAAATTATTAATATACATAATTAAAAATTAATTAAATCGTACCGAACCAGGATACTTCATATATA
Source organism: Sphenella marginata (assembly GCA_951509765.1). Classification (NCBI taxonomy): domain Eukaryota; kingdom Metazoa; phylum Arthropoda; class Insecta; order Diptera; family Tephritidae; genus Sphenella; species Sphenella marginata. The sequence goes on along the minus strand of OX608083.1, from coordinate 32,984,707 downwards.
AAGACCGGAAACACAAGCTTGTTGTTTGTGTAAAATCTCAATTTTTATTTAATTATTTTCTTTTTCTCACATTTTCATATTTTCATTTAATTCTTAGCCTTCTTCTTTTTCACATACATGTGTATAATTGAATTTTTGTTAAAAATTTGATTTAAAAACTTGAAGTTTGAAGCAAGCAAAATAAATTAAAAATGAAGTAAAGTGGGGCTAAAGTCATTTTCGTGGGGATTAATTCCTTTTTTTCGTGGGGATACATAATAGTTAAACAGAAACGGGGATAGGACACCACCCTGTGGCACCCCTTGTTTAACTATTCTGGGGTTTGATCTGGCGCCTCTGAATTCAACCGACGATTAACGTCCACTCAGGTAGTTGGCAGTCAAACGTTTAAGACAGGGGGGAAAGGAGGAGTCTTCCAGGTCTTTCATTAGTTGTGCATGGTTGACCGTGTCAAAAGGTTTGGCCAGGTCAAGCGCACCTAGCACTGTCCTGTGGTTTGGACGCTTTTGGTTTAGTCCGTCCCCTATCTGAGTGGTGATGGCGTTCACCGCGGTGGTGGTGCTGTGGTTTTTGCGAAAACCATGCTGATAATCGGCGAGCCGCAAGTTTGCGGTGAAATACGGTAATAAGATAGATTCCAACACCTTCACTACTGGCCTGTCTCCATCTTTCAGGAATGACAAAGGTGGACAGGGAAAGGTTGAAAATGTGTGCAAGGTGTTTCAGCATCAGCATGGAAATGGCATCGGGGCCAATATACTTGGTGTTTTTAGATCTCCGAATTGCCTCATGAACTTCTGTTGTGGAGATGGCAATGGGAGCATCGCTGTTTTTGTGTTTATCCGTTTCCCTTGTGGTTCGGCGAATCTCTTTGTTCAACGGAGGATGCATTACAAATTGTCGGCAGAAGGCGCTCGCGCATCTTTTAGGCTTCGACTGAACCTTATCACCGAAGAAGATGGATATTTTGTCGTTAGGTTTAGCCGGGTTGGACAAAGATTTCACCGTCGACCATAATTTGCCAACTCCAGCAGAGAGGTTGCAAGACCTTATGTGCTCTTCCCACTTAGCGCGTTTGTGTTTATCTATAAGCGTCTGATTTCCGCACTAAGATCCTTTATTTGAGGATCCGTAGGGTCCAGGCGTCTAATATGGTCACGTTCATTTGCCAGGGCCGCTGCCTCTGCGGGGAAGAATGGTAGCACTTCCTTTATTCTACCTGACAGGATGTGTTGATGGGAGGCTGAAATTAGGGCCCTACGAAACGCCTTTTCCCCTTCTCGTACGTCAGACGGGGTGGGGAGAGCAGCGAAGGCGCTCTCTGTGGTGGTGAGAAAACCCTTCCAGTCTGCTTTATTGAAGTTGGTGTACGTGCGATTTTCAGCGGTGACAAAGTCCGTGGGGCGATCGATAGAGAGCACTATGGGTAGGTGGTCTGAAGCAAGCGTCAGCATCGGTCGCCAGTCAAAGCAGTTTATAAGGTCTGCGCTTACTATGGTGATGTCTGGCGAGCTAGAGCAGTTTACCGCCACTCTAGTGGGGCATACGCATTTACCGTGCAGAACGTCGAATCATCTATTTGGTCAGCCAGCTCCTGCCCCCTACCATCGGCCTGCAAGCTGGAGTGCCACAGGTCATGGTGTGCGTTGAAGTCACCAAGGATGACGCGATTCTCGCCCCTGAGTAACGCACGAATGTCAGGGTGGTAATCCCTGGGACAGCAGGTGACAGGAGGTATGTATATGTTTATGATTTCAAGGTTGACATCGCCTGGCCGGACAACCATACCTTAACGTTCTAAGGTGGTGTCCCTCGGGTCGATGTGAGGCTCAAATAGACGATACTGGACAGATTGATGCGTGATGAATGCCAGACCACCCCAAGCCCTCTCGCACGAGCTTCAACCGAGCTTTGTCTCCTGGATCACCGCGATCTTGATGTTATGTCGCTTCATTAAGTTTGTTACTTCAACAATTTTACCGGTTAGGCCGTTGCAATTAAATTGCAGGATACCGAAATCAAGGGGTTAAGGACTGGTGCGTATGCCTAGGTGGTAATAGGCAGGATCGCGCACTACGGCGCATTCTTGAAGTCGAAGGAATCGCGTTACCAGAAGGTAGAGGCGAGTCAGACGACGTTGAAGGTTGCGTATCTCGATGGCGCAACGTACGTATCAGTCCATAAGTTCCAGTTTGCGAGTCCAGAGCATATAAGCAGGTGACACAGGCCAAGGCAGTTATTGCACTTGACTGATGCCAAAGGCGTGTATAATCTTAACCGACAAACAGTGCACGTAGTATAAGGGACCAGGAGCTGATGGTTGTGACTTATACTCGTGCTGATGCTGGAAGAATAGGGGCTGACTGAGGGGGTGGGAGAGATCGGACGTTCAGCATTGCTCAAATCCACTTGGGAAGTGCTACTTAGGGAGTAGCTGTGAGCTGCTGTGTGAGATGTTGACGCCTGGGGGCGTGAGTGGCCGCTAGGAAAGTCTACTTGCTGATGTGCATCGATAATGCTAGTCGTGGAGACTGATGTGACAGAGTCAGACATATGTGGCGGAGCGATACTTGATCTACGACGGCCACAGGACGTCATAGGACGTGAACAGCAGGGGGCCACAAAAGTTCTATAAAAACTAGCGGGTCTATGCGTAGAGCGATTTAGTCCGGAGCAACTAGTCAGATGCAACCATCTATTACAATGAGAGCGTTGTACTGAATGTGAACGTTTCACATAGATTTTCTTCCAGCATATACATCAGATCCATTCTCTTGGTCCCGGGTTGGATTCAATACCAGCCAGGAGCAATAGAGTCTTGAGCAGTCCAGCTGCAAGGAGCTCTTGCCCTGGTCGGGGAAACCCCGAGTCATTCCGGTACGTATAACCTTTTTTTTATGTTAATTCTTTTTACTTCTTTTTTTGTATACTTTGCCCCCTTTTTTGGGTCCGCCTGAATGAGAGCCTGCGTATTTCGCCTCTTAATTGGGAGCAGTCAGGTGAGCAGCTGTGAGTGGAAAGCTGATTTATAACTTATATGTAGACCTGTACAATGAGCTACACTTATGCATGCAAGAAAAAGAAACAGAGATAGCGAAGAGCGAGTGTACTTATACGAACGCGAGGCAAAGAAGATATGATAATACAATACACGGACCCTGGGAAAACACCCAGAGGGAACAACCTAGAAACTTTTACGAGCTAAGGTAGCACGCTGTTGGTCCAGCAAGGCAGGTTGATCAGTTAATTTTCAAGTGTTGTGCAATGAACTTACTGATTAGCTACTTGTTACAGTGTTTGTGCGCGATTTGGCTTTAAGCGATCGAACTCAGGAAGAAATAATAAAAAACTTACTACTCGGATTACTGACAGTAATATTCCCCTATCAATTTTGTTTCAATATTTGAATTGTAAACAAATAAATACGTGGATTTGCCGTATCTAAAAAAAATGGGATTTTCGATTGCAATTTATTATTACGACCAGACAAGCTCATGTGAAAACACCATGCCCGTTGGGACCATTACTGCCCATCTCCGATGTCAAATTTAATGATCGTTCATACTTACTTCGAAAAAGAATCGCCTTCGCTTGTCTTCAACACTTCAACCAAATCTCCTCTAGATAACGTTATCGAATCGGGCGAATCCGCGGCGAACTCTTGATTTATTACTAAAATATTGTCAACCTGTGGAAAGAAATGTTATAAATTAATTGTATATATTAAGATATATACTTTTTGCAATTCAAGTTTTAAGTTATGTATTGATCTTTATTCGTTTTAGGTGCAAGTGACAAATTCACCAAATTACTTAATTCCAAATTTCAATTGATTATCGAGTGTTTCCTATTATATCTGTTATCTTATGCAGGCCTCACACGAGGCAAGGGTCGGGGGTGATTGCCGCCGGGCCCGGAGTTTTCGAAGGGACGCCTATTTTCAAGAAATTGAGTGAATACTTAAATTATATTGATTAGTCGATTAATTCAAATTTAAAAGTTTTGATTACCGATAAAATACGTGAATGCGTGCATGTACAAAAAAAACAGTTACGTACATGAGCAAAAACTTTCAAAGTAAGTATTGAGAGCATATACATTAGAGTCGATTTAAAAAGTGAAAAATCGCCATAGCGGAAACTGTTCTAAGAATCATTTTAAGCAAATTTTCTGAAGAAACTATGGGTCTAAAAATAGCTTGGAACCCCCGGAAATTGCGTTGAAATTTCATAGTTAGGTAATGAAAATTTTTGTATGTGACCTATGAAGCTGTGTGACAGCGAGCATTAACTTTTCACGGTACATACCTGAAGTTGTAGTTCAAGAATACAAAAACTACACGGCGATAATTTCAAATACATGGTCAACGTCTGGAAATAGCGGGCAAAAACCCCTTTTTAATTGTTTGAAGGATACATCTGAATCTTTAACAGGCCGATGTCTGTACATTGCAGATATTCCAAAAAAATGTATACGGTCAATAATTATTAAGCCAATAAAATCCAAATCAACCGTTTTTAGAATGTTTGCCCGTCTGTCTGTCTAAATGTTTGTAGTCGCATCACTCGAAAACTGCTGAATTTAACTAAATGAATCTTTCGTCATTTATTGGTAGACGTTCAACCTAAACTTTAAGGTATCGACCGGTTTCCGAGTTATCGACCAATAAGTGGACCAGGGATGACCAAAATATATAAGTACAATATGGGTATGAAACGATAAATTTCAATATCTCTGGTCCGCTAGTTTTTGAATTATCGAGAAATTTGAAAAGGTGTCTAAAAGGGAGTTCATTAAAATGCAAAAGGCATATAAACCAATGCAATGGGCTTCCCAATTCGATGTCAAAACGTCGCACTATTCCATTAAAAATGCCTTTATTGGTATTTTCACCATCACTGCAGATGCCAATTAAACTGTTCACCTTGAAGCCCTTTTCGCTAAACAAAAAAAAACTTGCTAAGCTCATATCCTAGCAGTTTTGAGTTCGGCTCTTTAAGGATGACTAAATGTGGCTCTTTTAATAGGATTTTGTGGTATTTTTCGTCGACTTTTTCCATTGATAGTAAGTCATCTTTTCTTCCATCAAATGATAAGTAGTTAAGGGTGGTATCTTCTGTTTCGCTTTTCAGTACTCCTTCCCGCAGCGTTATAACCCAACATGGTTCATATGTTAAATCGGCACTCCCTGGCAGAAAGGTTGTTATGGTTGTAACTTCGTCTATAACATCTAACTCCGGAATGGTCAGCTGTCGGTCATTGTACTGATCCCAGAAAAAAAAGGTCAACCTTTCTGGAATTTCCCCACAGACGCAAGGGTTTACTTTTAATTCACACTTGCACTTCCCGATAAAAAGCAAATCATCAGCAGATTCTGTCAAACTATTGAACGCAGTTTTATTTCTCAATTTACTTTGGTTGTGTAGTATAAGTCGGTTTAGTTTTAATAGTATACTTTTTGTGTTCATTAAATCAATCCTTTCCATATTTCAATTATTTTTTCTGATACGAGAGGAGTGACGTATTTATGAACAAACTTTTTACCCCCTTTCTTCGCGCGGTTGGACAACAAAAAATAATATTTTAATACATCACGCTTGGTGGGTAAATTAATACCACTAAAGCTTTGAGGATCACCAAAAACACTTAAATTAAAATCTTGGGCACTTATGGCATTAGATGTATTTTTTTTTTCATTTTAACAAATTATGTATGAATTTAATCTGGATAGGCGAGACAAGGGTCCACTTTTTTGTTTTCACTCGGTAGTTCTACAAAAACGGCACTAATCACAGCGATAATCAGAGTTTTGTCACACTTTTTAAGTAACAAAAATTTCGCATTTGAGACAAGTGTTTACGAGCAACTAAGAATTTACACACATTTTTGGGTATATCTCGAAACAAGCTAAGACATTGGAATTTATGACATTGATTATGAAAGCACTCGTTAGCACCTTCCGTTTCATACCCATATTGTACTACACATTTTTAGTCACCCCTGGTCCACTTATCGGAAACTTGTCGGGTTATTGAAATAAGGGATTAAGTTGAACGTCTACTTATAAATGGCGAAAGATTCATTTAATTCCATTCAGCAGTTTTCTAGTGATGCGACTACAAACTTTTAAAGAGACAGACAGACGGACAAAAATTCTAAAAACGGTTGATTTGGATTCTATTGGCTTATTAATGTTTGACCGTACCCATTTTTTTGGAATATCTGCAATGTACAGACATCGACCTGTTAAAGTTTCAGATATATCCTTCTACTAGAAACATAGAAAACCAAACGTAAATTGCGAAGAAGTGGTGTTGTTGTCGGTATGTTTTCCTTCATTAAGTCGATTAGCATCTCCATAACTTTTTCAGTACTAAGAGCAACATTTCATTCATTTATAAATGCGATATATTATTATTTTCTACAATGTAAAGTTAGAAACTTGTCCTTTGACAAATTTTGCCTCATATTTCCGTAAATTAATAAATAAATAAATAAATAAAAATATGCTTCAAAAATTAACCTACACAGCAACCCTACATTGGAATTTCGCTCCATTTTTTATTGAAAATTATAGGGGTTGCTGTACTAGCTTTTTTTTTTGACATTTTTCTCAGTGTTAACAGCTGATTTTACGTTTTTTTCAGTGTCAAAAGCTTGTGTGTTAGAAAGAGAAAGGAACAAAGATAACTTACTTGTAGAGTTGTACAATGCGTGATGCTGATGTGGAGAGCTTATTGGAAAATAAGTAGCCCGATAAAGGATTGTAAACGCTGCACCTTAAATTATGCCTGTTATGTTCCAAGCGGAGCTTGTGGTTTACTCTAAAATTCTACTGCATATCTGAATTAAGTAGTGTTATGTATCAATAGTTGTTGTTTTGAAAAACCAAATCACTCCCTGAAGGTTTGGGGGAGTGTTGTCGATTCAATCAATTATCAGAGCAATGTGAGAGGTCACAACTATATTCCTGCAACGGTTCACTCAAATGGCGCTTTAAGAAATTCCCGAAAACTATCAGACTTGCTCTGCATAAGATCAACTTAGCATCTCAACTACATAGCATGTTAACAACAGCAAGTGTGATTCGAACTCAAGTCTGTTGAAATTCAAATTAACTACTTTTCGAGTTATGAATACAGGGGGCAAAAATCATAAAAATTAATGCCTCTCGTTATTGTAGTCACGGTTGCCATAAGCTTAACCAAAAAAATGACCAAGAAGTTGAAAAAAAAAATAATAGGAAGTCTAAGTTCGGGTGTAACAGAACATTAAATACCTAGTAGTGATCTGTTGTAGTATCCTAATTTAAAAAAAGGCAAGAGGGTGTTAACTACTTTCCCGTAAATCTTGCTTGTTTGTTATTCGATTTGCATAATTTTTGGCAGAAGTATACTACATACTATTGGGAAGCATCTCACTAACTTTCATTGAAATACTTTCTTGAAATTTCAAGCAATCACTTCTGAAAATAGCTGACCTTTTTTGCTGAAAAGTGGGCGGCGCCACGCCTACTTCACCAAAATTTACAACATTTTTCTACAGTTAAGTTTTGCTTAAAAAGCTTATTATGTGTGTAAAATCTTATTTATATAACTTATATGTACATTTATGGAAATATCGCGATTTTAATTTTACAAAGAAATTTTTCAGTACTGTGTTTAAAAAGTGGGCGTGTCCGTTAACCAATTTTGCTTATTTTCACAGCAAAGCTTTATATGTTTAACACTTTCTCCAAATATCGTTTCAATAAATTAATTTTTACAGGAGTTATGGCATGGAAAGTTTTGTGGAATAATCCGCCATAAAGGGGCGGGGCCCAGCCCATTTTCCAAAAATGTTGTGCGGTCGATTTTCTTTGCCCACGAACACTTTAGAGGTAAAATAGAAATGATATACAGCTAGTTTAAGCAAAGTTATAGCATATTCAATATATCCATGATCCTTTTCAAAATCTTTCGTATAAAATTGGGCGTGGACCTTATCCGATTTCGCTAATTTTTTTTCGGAATGTTGCCAGTATTTATATAAATATGTGTGCTGAATTTAATTTTGCTATCTTGAGCGGTTTTTGATTTATGAGTAATAATATTTCCAAATTTGACTTAATCCACGCCCCTTCTTGAAAATTTCTTCAAAAATGTATTTGTTACCTTAACGCTAAAGTGCACACCAAATATTATCCTTTTAGGTGTATTATATACTGAATAATTACTCTTTTTGTATTTTCGAAAATATTATATGTATAGAAAGTGGGCGTGGCTTTTAACCGATTTTGCCTAATTTAAATAGCGCTCCGAGATAAGTGAAAAGGAACCTGGATACCAAATTTCATTGAGATATCTCAAGATTTACTCAAGCTATCGTGTTCACAGACGGCCGGACGGACATGGCTCAATCAATTTCTCTTTTCCTCCTGAGCATTTTGATATATATACATAAGTCAATATCCTTCTCGAATCGTTTATGCCGTTACATACTACCGTTAGGCGAATGAAGTTAATATACCTTGTGTGCGAAGCACTACTAGGTATAATTACCAAAAATTACCAAGCAGTACACAACGTAGTCGTATTGAATTATCAGAGAAAGTAATAAGAGAGAGAGAGAGTTGAGTGTGGACGTGTTTCTTTATCGCTCCTTTAGAGTTTATTTTACATTATTCTAATTGAGCCTAATCTTGTTTTTACCTCATATTTGATTAATTTAACTACTTGAAACCGTGACTTAGTGTAGTTTAATTATAAATATTAAAGTGTGGACTATTATTTTATATTTAATATACATTTCGGACTGTATATCAGTTTGTGTGTTGCTGTTTGCAAACCATTGTGCGCTCACACTTTTGTGTTTATTGTTTTGTGCACTCATTCTGCCTTATTTCCTGCATTCCAACTGAACACTCTCTGTTGAAGTTGTGCAGAGTTCCAGCATAACTCTTTTATGCTGTGTTTAGTGACTGTTGAGGAATACTTTCCAAAAAATGTTGCGGTATACTTGCTCTTCAATTGTGCGGTTGTGGACTGTATTTCTTGTAGATAGTTGCGGCTTACCAATTTTGGTTCCAAAATGAATAAAACAAGCGTTTAATTCCTTAACTTCAAATGTTTAATTTGTCACTTTTAAATTACAAAGTACTTGGGTTTAGCGAGTAAAAAGGCGGGCGGTTGTATCAGCAAGCAAAAAGAAAAGACAAATCCAAAAAAGCCAAGTCACAATAATATACAAAAGTCAAACTCAAGATGCTTGACTATGCTTGTGCATTAACCCTTGCGCTATGCTAATACCTTTATGGTGCAATATGTTTATTCGAACCCAACAGTGACTACTGCCTATACAACATATTTTGGCAAAAATTTTGCTTAAAATAAATACTCCTGGTAACTTACAGTCCAGTGTTCCTGAACAAAGCTTAGACTTCGTAAATCTTTCTTTCTTCACTTATCACTATGCTAGATTGCTGCTTAAAGAAGTGCTCCAGCCAAAAAAAAATATCGCGCGGCGATACTTATGTTTGCTGCTGACTTTGCGAGAATATGGCTCACGTTTCTTGCGCCGGCATGGGTAACATTGGAGGTCGGGTTGTTGATTTAATATCAAACAAAATCGGTCTGAACTGGACGTGTAAGGAATGCCGAACTATTGAAAATGATATGCGGGCTTTCATGAGACAGAGTCAGAAAGAGTTCAAAAAGGAAAAAGTGTTTGTTAGAGAAGCAAACTAACTCTGACTTACTCCCATGTCGTGAACAGAGATCCCCTATTACGCCGAGTACAGCAGTTAATTTCTTTGTGTACTCCGGCGAAAGAGTTAACTTTAGAAAGGCCTAAAGAACCTCCTCGTGGTCCTATAGTTCCTTCTTCTGATCAAGTCACGGCTGTCTTAGCCGTGGATATCTCAGAAGATGCCGTAGTACCTACACTGAGTGTGGTTGAACCTATTGTTCCCCAAGCACCAGTGATTACTTTCGCCGATGCCCTGCTTAGCTCCCCTAGTAGCTCCAATTCCGGTCGAACCACCGTTCAACGGCCTTCGAAACCGACAGCCTCTAGAAATACAACACTTCGTATCTCTACATTTCCTCCTTCAGCAGTCTCCGGAACTGAGTCTGTTGCTCCTAGTGCGGTGACCGCTGTCCCGCCTCGTAAAGAGATTTTTGTATCAAGGCGTTGACAGAAAAGGATATTTTCAGTCACATCTGCTCTAAGCTTCGTGTTGCTCCCTCTAGTAACGTCAGAGTATATAAATTGAATTTTAAGTATGAGAGAGACATTTCCTCATTCAAAATAACGGTTCCTGATTCCCTAATCGAAAGCGTGCTCGACCCGCCGTTTTGGCCTGAGCATACTGTGGTACATATGTTCAACAGAAAATCGAATGCTAATCGTGTTTCAAAAAACTTAGCACCGCACGCTTCAATAGCGGTGAAATCGTAAGCTTGGTTTCGAGCTGCCTCCTCGTTCACTACTTTAATGTACGAGGCCTACGATCGAAACTAAATACTTTTTTCTTGAGTAGTTTCGCTTTTACTGCGCAAATTGTCGCTCTTACGGAGACATGGCTGAAGCCTGATAACTTTAATTCAGAGGTTTTCTCTAATAAGTACGTTGTTTATCGACGTGACCGCATCTCAAGAGCAGGTGGCGTCCTTATTGCTGTCGATTCAAGCTTTGTATCCGAGCTTGTTTTATTGGACATCGACCCCGATATTGAGTTCTTAGCAGTAAGACTTGCTTTCCCTTCCTTTAGTATACTCGTTTGCTGTTCGTACATTCCGCCTCGTTCGAATCTTAGCGTTTATATGAGCCACAGCTCAGCTATACATAGTGTACAGTCGCACTTGCGAGAGAAAGATACTTTTGTCGTTCTTGGGGACTTTAATTTACCATCGGTTAACTGGGTTACTAGTAGTGGCCCAAACTGCATGGTACTAACAATCCAATACGATTTCCTCAATGCCATGTTTGAGTTATCTCTCCTACAGGTAAATGATGTACTGAATAGTAAAAACAAGATGCTGGACTTAGTATTTGTGGATAGTTCGCAGGGCAATGTGCTCACTCGAATATCTCCATTCCCTTCCGGAAGATCCATTACACCCTTCACTTGAGTTAGCTGTAGATACTAACAGACAAATCGTGCCCAGTGGACCTAAAGTGAAATCTCATTCTCGTGTTAGATGGTTTTACAAAGCGGATTTCGTTATGCTAAACGAATGTATTTCTGACCACGACTGGCCTGAACTTTATGCCTGTACAGATATTGAATCAGCAACTTCCTTATTTTACACTTCTCTTTACAGTTTCTTTGAAAGCTGTGTTCCATTTCGCTACGTCATGGCTAAGTCGAGGAAGGCACCGTGGTTCTCAAGTCAACTTGTCAGACTTAATAATATCAAATCTGGACTACAAGCGATTCAAGAGATCTGGCACATCTGCTGACTGCTCGAAGTATTTAGTTGCCCGCTCTAACTTTCAGCGTCTGAATCAGTTATGTTATAAGGATTACTTAACTTGTTGCAAAACTCAATTTTTCAACAATCCGAAAAAATTTTATAGCTTTGTTAACTCTAAACGCAAAGTCTCTGGATTTCCATCGTCGCTTACGTTTGGGTGTAAGAGTGCCGATGACAATATTGCAGAGTTATTTTCTGAATTCTTTAAACCGACCTACTCCTCTAGCAGTTACCAAGTTGAGGAGTATCCAGATAATTTGGCTTGTTCCAACAACATCAGGAACCCTGTTATTGAAATTAACATCGTTGTTCAGAGCCTCGAATCACTGCAGCCCATATTCTCCCCGAGTCCTGATGGGGTCCCTAGTTGTGTGCTAAGGTACTGTGCTCAGCACTCATCTGGACCGATCTTAATGCTATTTAATCTGTCTCTTGATTCTGCATCGTTCCCATCTCTCTGGAAAGAATCTTTTGTTATTCCCTTGCATAAAAAAGGTAGCAGATCAAATATTGAGAACTACAGAGGCATTGCTAAGCTTTCAGCTATTCCTAAAACTTTTGAACAGATCATTACTAAACAGCTTCAGTATCAGTGTGCGTCTTTATTATCCCCTTGTCAACATGGTTTTATTCCTCGTAGCTCAACCACTACCAACTTGATTGAGTTCACATCCTTAGTAATCGACGGGTTTTTGAGAAGAAATCAAACGGATGTGATCTACACTGACTTTAGCAAAGCTTTCGATTCTGTGAATCGTGAGCTTTTAATTCATAAACTGGATTTACTCGGTTTTCCGGTTCATATTTTAGCATGGCCCACAAGTTACCTTACAAACAGGACTCAATTTCCAAATCCATTGACGTAACTTCAGGCGTGCCTCAACGGAGCCATTTGGGCCCATTGCTGTTTACCCTGTTCATAAACGATTTACTGCAGGTTATCTCATTTTCCGAAACCTTAATGTACGCGGATAATGTTAAACTTTGCTACACGTACTGTCCCTCTGTCAAGTCGGCAGGTGCGCTTCTCCAGGCTGATTTGGACTCATTCCATTGCTGGTGCACGGTAAATTTACTTGCGTTAAATTGCTCTAAATGTAAACAAATGACATTCCACAGAACGAAGCCAGTTCTGACATCCTATTTATTAAATGATAACGACTTAGAACGCATATCCGTTGTTGACGATCTAGGTGTCCTTTGATTTGTGAAGAGGTGGGCTAAAGAGTTCGATGATCCGTTTCTCACTAAGACGCTCTACACATCGTTAGTCCGCCCTATACTTGAGTACTGCTCGTGTGTTGGTGTCGCGTATATCTAAACCATATAAAACGAATTGAGTCTATACAAAAGCAATTCCTAATTTTTGCCTTCCGCGGACTCAATTGGAACCCAAATATTAATCTACCTCCTTACAGAAACCGACTTTTTCTAATTAATTTACCCACTCTGGAAAATCGAAGAATTTTACTAGGGGTAATATTCCTTCATAAGGTGATTATTGGTGAAATTTACTCTTCTGAACTAGTGGGCAAATTAAATTTTGCTGTACCTGCTAGAAGGTCCAGACACTATGTCCCGTTTCATTTACCTCTTTGTCATTCAAACTTCATCGAAAATAGTCCCCTGCTTATCTGGTGTTCGTACTACAATGACTTAGCTGGCTGTATAAGCTTTGAACGTACAATTGCCACTTTACGTAACGACATACTTGTATTTCTTACCAGATCTTAAAAGTAGATTGGAAACTCGTCCTTTCTCACTCCTTTTAATCTCTACGCTCAACTTTATGAATTCATCGACCGAAATTGACGGTGGATTGGAGACTCGGCCTCTCCAACCATTCAATGTACAAACAAGAGCTCCAAGCACAGCTTAATTCAATAATTCGACCGTTCTGGAAGATGGATTGGAGACCCGGCCTCTCCAACCATTCAATGTACAAACAAGAGCTCCAAGCACAGCTTAATTCAATAATTCGACCGTTCTGGAAGATGGATTGGAGACCCGGCCTCTCCAACCATCCAGGGAAAGATCGGGATTCCTTAGCATATATTTGCATGAACACATGGACCGAATGGCAGGGTGGATTGGTGACTCGGCCTCTCCAACCATTCAATGTACAAACAAGAGCTCCAAGCACAGCTTAATTCAATAATTCGACCGTTCTGGAAGATGGATTGGAGACCCGGCCTCTCCAACCATCCAGGGAAAGATCGGGATTCCTTAGCATATATTTGCATGAACACATGGACCGAATGGCAGGGTGGATTGGTGACTCGGCCTCTCCAACCATCCACTTGTGGAATACGATAGACTAAAGTTTATTTTGCCATGTTAAGTTTACTTTTGTAATACTGTATAACTTATAATAGAATGTTTTATATTCGTAATTAGTCGACCGCTTTGTATTAGTGTCGACTTAAAATAAATAAATAAATAAAAATAAGTAATCATTAGATTGTACTTATACTTGTCAGGTAATATCTAATAAAAAGTGACGCTAATTTGTTAAAAAAGGATTGAAAAGGTTAAAAGTAAAAGCCCGGTATGCTGTTGAAAAGAAAATGCTCAAGAAATATTTTCAAGTATTTCTTGACCATGAAATTGTCATGAATAACCAAGAAATTTTGACGTTCCGTTTTGCATGTTGAATAATTGCAATTTGCTGCTTTTTATATTTCGAAGTTATTTTATTATATTTATTTCTTGCCAAAGCCAGAGTAGCGCAGGTTGCTTTTTTGTAAAAACTTTCAAGAAATTAGCAGTAGAAAAGTAGAAGAGATTCTGACACAAGCAATTTGTCTTAAGCGTTTTATAAGTGTCATTTTATATAGAGTTTTTGGGTTTCTTTTGAACAGCTTAAAGCCCTAAAAAAGAAAAATATTTTCCAATCCAAAAGGAGGAACGACCAAGCACGTTCATTGATGCATTAAATAATTGTTCCGTCTCTTTTTTCCCTATGGTACATCGATATATAAAATTTGCTGCAGCGATTCCCTTCGAAGGTAAAAAACTTATCTTAGAAGTACAAGGGGTTAGGGGAGGCTGGCTCTAGTCAATATCCACTCTACTTTTGAAGTAGGTTAGGTTAGGTTAGGTAAGGTGACCGCTATTCCACTGTGGGAACAGCCCACTTGGACACTTAATGGTCCGTTGTGATGCCACTATCTTCACGGTGACATTAACCTAAGTTTGTTTGGCAAATCGCTGTGTAGCGACAATAAAGCACCGGATTTGACACACATCGATCCTCGACACGTCCTCCGGAGACCTAAGAACATCCTACCCGAGATACCTGAGCCGGGTCCTAGCAAACGCTGGACAACTAAGCATGAAGTGATTTGATGATTCCACCTCGTCGTCCTCCATGCAGCTCACGCAGCTCGGGGGTTCAAGAATATTTAACCGCACCGCATGTATCCCTACCGGACAGTGCCCAGTCAATACCCCAATTATCAAGGAAAGATGTGCCTTGGAGAGCCATAGTAATTCCGCTGATCGCCCGGAGTCAACCACCGGCCAGAAGGACTTACACCTGACATAAGGTGGTTTCAGACCAACGCTGGCTTAGCTGTTTCGAAGCTCACCTGCCCAGAAGCAGACCACAGGTGGTAAGGGGAATACCCAGTACTCTGGAGGCAGCCACATCAGTTTCAAGAGTACCCGCCCTAGCCAAGAGATCCGCCTGGCAATTGCCGGGAATGTCACAGTGGCCTGGCACTTAGATAATTTTTATTTTGAAGTAGTCGGACGTTGCTAACACTTAGCGCCCTAATTTCCGCCTGACTGTCGGAGTAGATGTTAAACTCCTTTACAGCGAAAGCGCTGGACAGCATCGCATCCACCGCATCCTTGATGGCGGCAACCTCCGCTGGAAAACGCTACAATCATCACGTAGCCTAAATTTAATGCTGATCCCAAGTTCCTGACAGTCAACACCACCCCTCACACAACAATCAGGCTTTGACCCATCCGTTAACAGATTCACCAGTCCCTTCCCCCAGATAGGTTCCACGTCTGTCCCCTCGTCCCTTGCGGGTATGTGAGTCGAAAAACCCCTCGTGGTGGCAGAGATCGGCGCACAGTAATTTCAAAAAAACCCTTTGAACGAAGATATACTGGTCTAGGTGTATGACCTAACCAAATTCGGTTTAGAATTAAATTTACGCCGCTGGTCATAGAAATGCGAGTAATAAAAATTATTTAAATTTTAAACAGAAAATGTTAACAATTTTTTATTTTTTTAAAAAATGTTAGGACTCGAACCGACGTTCTCCAAATCAGTGCGCAATGCAATGAATTGTGTGCGAAAAGTTTATTTGTTTATTTGTTTCGCATATACGACTTCGCTGTGTACACGACTTTTGTTGTATTTTTGTTTATCCCAGTTAAGTTTTAAATCTAAACCACAAAAAATTTAGAATTTTTGTAGGTTATTGAAAGGTTTGGAATTTATTACCAAAAAGTTTTAAAAATTGTGTAAACCAATGAATGGTTTAAAATTTAGGCTCAAATTTTTAGCCGTGTAGAAAGAGGAAAATTTCAAATAAATAAATTTATATACATATATGTAAAAATATAAATATGTATTGTGTATTTACAGGTAATTCTTATTTACTGACACTTTGGTCAAATTGCAATAGTTCTTTCGGTGTGGATATATAATGAAGAAGTGTGACGTATGGATCACACTGAATTTCTGCAACCTTTTAAAAAATCTTTTTTTTTTATTTTATTGAAGGCTCGGCTAAACCATTTTAACGGGGAAGATATGGTTCATCTCCCTAGAGGGTGGCTTGCACCTGTTGCGCGTCATTTTTGATGTTAGAAATAATTAAACGCACAGTTTAGTTCTTTTAAATTAAACACAACCTTTTTATTTTGTTAATTTGACACTATGATTATTTAAATTTTAGTTTCACAACTTTTATTTCTGATTTTGGTGTGTAGCCCACGACCGGCGCGTTTTTCTGCAAGAACGGAATTGAATTCCCGTTCTTTTGCAAAGACGCCTTCTAGCCGTTTTCGCTTACTGCCGTCAGCGACATCTTCGGGTATTACTCATGTGCAGAGTTGCATAGAATATTCTATACTATTCTATAGAATATTCTATTACAATTACATGTTTGTTTAAGGCCCGATTATGTTCGGTTACACCATCCTTCCTTAGAAAAAGAAGAATATGACAAAGTGATCAGATTTGTCAGATTCTTCTTGCTCTATGCAAAAATTGTTTTGGGTGAACGATTGTTTAGAATTAGTTCATTCCTCCCTTTTTTTGAATCGTTCACTCAGAGCACTTTTTGAAATTTACAATATGGTTTCTTAATCTATTTATGTATATGTAACGATATTTACATCTAGATATTGAATTTTATTTAGTTAATTTGTAGTTAGCATGTAAGTTTACTAGTTAAAGTATATAATAGTAGTAATTATAAAAATATGTTTTTAAGTTCAGGTAAGTAAGTTTTTAATTTATTTAGTACAAATTAGTGATTAGTGTAGAATGTAAAAATTTCATACCTTATTTATTCTATTTTTGTGAACAGTTTTTGGTTTCTTGAGTATTTCATCGATAACTGTTACATTACAACCGTCAATATTAGTTACAGTATATGGTCCTTGATATATGTTTTCATGCTTATTTCTAGGTTCTTTACTTATTATAACTTTATCTCCTATTTTAATAGTTATTGATCTTGCCGACTTATCGTAAATGTTTTTATTTTTGATTTTATGTTTATTTATAAGATTTTTGGCTATTTCATGCGATTTTTGCATCCTATATTTTACTTCTTTTGCATAACTTTCCACGTTGTATACTGGATCAATATACTCTTTTTTCAATTCATTTGGTAGTGTAGCTTTTCTACCGTATACTAATTCAAATGGTGTAAAGTAATTATCAAAAACAGTACTTGTGGTGGTGTTATGCAAAAATGTAAAGTATTTTAAGTATATGTATATCCCACTCAGGGTAGGTATCATTAAGGTAAGCTCTTAAATATTCATTAAAAACGCGATGGTTTCTTTCAACCGTTCCAACAGTTTCATGATGATAAGCTGTGGAAAAATTATGTTCGATCTTTAGCAGTTTTGTTAAATCAGTGAAAATTTCATTTTTAAATTCTGTACCTAAATCGGATTTGATGGATTTCATTATGCCGTGAGTTAAAATAAAAGTTTCAAAAATAGCTGTTGCAACTGTTTTTGCAGATTTATCAGGAATAGCTACTGTGACTAGATATTTACTTAAATGGCACATAATGGCAACTGCGAACCTGTTTCCATTATTCGACTCAGGCAAAGGTCCTATGGTGTCTATAACTACAACATCAAAAGGTTTGCAAGGTGTTGGTGTAACTACCAAATTTTTGACATATGTAGCGATGTCACGAGTCATGCCTTTCCAATGATATTTTGTACGTATTTTTGAATATAATTTTTTGTTTCCGCAATGTCCGCCTGATATTGGGTCATTATGATATACTGTCATTAATTTCTGTTTTTTGTCGTTCTCTGTTACCGTTTCTACCGGGTCTGTTAATAATACATAATTGCAATGTTTTTAAAATTTTGTTACCTCTTTCTTTTAAATTAATGATTGAAAACTATTTGAAAAATGTGTCATTTTTGGCCATTCTAATTGCTTAATACTGTGAATGTGAGCTGCTTTTTCAAGCTGCAAAAGTAACTCGTCTAAATTTGTTATTTCGTTAGCATTCGCAAAATCAAGTAATTTAATTCTTTTGTGTTTTAAATGTACACATACTATTAAATTTGAAATTGTATTATATTCATTGCATTGTATTTGTGTTTTTACACGAGGTATTTTTTTCGAAAAATCATATGAAAATTTATCATAAACTTGTAAAGGTTGTATTTCAATAGTTTCGTCTGTAGTGGTTTTGTCGTCTTTTTGTAGTTCTAACTGTTTCGTTTTGGACCTTGTTGTCACTGCTAAAATATGCTTTGTTGAGTTTTTTATTTCGTCTATAGTTATTCGCGAGAGCTCGTCAGCTACAACGTTTGATTTGCCTTTAACGTATTCAATTGTGAAATTATACTCAGATAACTCTAGCCGTATTCTTGTTAATTTTGATGCTGGATCTTTCATATTAAAAAGATAAACCAATGGTCGATGATCAGACTTTACAGTGAAATGTGTGCCGTAAACGTACGGACGAAATTGCTTAATTGCAAAATAAATGGCTAAAAGTTCTAGTTCTATAATTGGCTTTTTCTGTTCTGCTTTGTTGAAGGATTTTGACGCAAAGCAGATAGGTAAATCAAAATCTCCATGCTTTTGGCTTAAAATAGCACCACATCCAAACTTTGAAGCATCTACTCTTACTATAAATTCTTTATTAAAATCCGGATATTGCAAAAGTTGAGGAGACATTAGTGAAGATCTAAGTTTGTTGAAAGCTGTTTCACACGCTTCATCCCAAATAAATTCTACTTTTTTTCTACTTAAACGGTTGAGAGGTGCTTCCAGCGATGCGAAATTGGGTATAAGTCGCCTATAGTAATTTGCGAAAGCAACGAAACGACGAACAGCGTCTTTGTCGTTGGGCTTTGTATATTTTTTAATCGCATGTATTTTAGAGTCGTCTGGCAACAAACTTCTCGAAGAACATTTGTGGCCTAGAAAAGTTACTTCTGACCGAAGGAAATTACATTTATTGGGATTCAGCTTTAAATTAAATTGTCTGCAAGTTTCGAAAACTTTTTCTAAATTTTTTAAATGATGTGTCTCACTACAACCAACTACAATAATGTCATCAATATATATGAATGCTCAAGGGCGGATCCAGGATTTTTTTTTGGGGGGGCACGAACGCCCAACATGCAAAAAAATCAACAACTGAAATATGCTTATTTTATCTTCACAAGTACACGGATATTAAGAACTTACATCAAAGTCAAAATAATAAAAAACAGCATTTCTGTTTAGTAATAGCAGTTTTATTATATTCCATCCATGATTACATGTTTAATAAAGACAGTTTTCTTCTGTGTTTCCTGGTGAAAACGTCCAAAACTTCATCAGCCTCCATTTGTGCCGCAATGTCTCCATGGATATGCATTAAAGCCAATCCATTCAAACGCTCTTCTGTCATGCTGTTTCGAAGATATGATTTTAATCGGCGTAAGGTAGAAAAAGATCGCTCGGCAGTGCTGGTTGTCACTGGAAACGTGCACAGCAATTGACAAAGGGTTCCAATATTTGGCAGCATCGTGGCTCGTTTGTAGGCATCTGCTGGAGTTTCTGGTATATTTTCAGTCATCTGTTGCCAAATTTTTAGCTCTCCCTTTAAAGCTAAAAAACAAGGAGGATCTTCTTTATAAACTTCAGCACCTTGCAAAACATTATCTAAATCTTCGTCGTTAAAGTTATGCGACAGCAACTTTTGCAACTGTCCGATTCTTTGTAGAGGAGCGCTAGGGAACCTGGTTGACATTTCACTCAACATGAAGTCTAGAAATTTAATATAAACTGAAAGTCGGTAATATTCTTCAACTGATTCAGTCTGAATGTTTGATCGATTGATTTGACGACCGGTGGTTCTACGGACTGTGATTTCTGTACCAAGTTCATTTGCAATGGCCTCAGCCTGGTCGAACAGTTTTTTAAATGTGTCATTGCTAGATTCACGCTGCCTCTGCAAACTTGCTGTGGTCGTAGTAATAAGCTGAACTGCAGAAAGTATGTCAATATCTTTGGCTTGAAGCGATCGAGATAAGGACAGGGTTATTCCTAAAATATCTGATAGGATCACCAAGCTTATTAGGAATTCTGACGAAGTTATGGATTGCAGCAAAGAAAATGGCAGTACAGAATTTGTTCTGCTCCCATATTGCTGATCAGCCATTTTTTGTAATATTGGAGGGAGACATGCCAACACGTCCATAAAGGTCAAAACCGCTTCATGCCTCTCAACCCATCTTGTCTCACACATTTTTTTTAACATATTTTATTTGTCTTGTGGCAGATTAGATTGTATTTCTTCTCTAAGAAGATGTATTCGTTTGGCCGATTCACGGAAGAAAGTGGCAGTACTTGCTATAACCCCTACTGTATTTCTTACACTAGGTACGGTGCAGGTTGAGCTAATAGCCAAGTTAAGCCGGTGGCTTGCGCAGTGGGTAAAAAAGGCTAAGGGCTGAACATATAATATACGTGCCTGAACACCTTTTAGTTTGCTGCTCATGTTTGCTCCTCCATCATAAACTTGACCACGGCACATTTTAATGTCAGGGTCATGCTTTGCTAATGCATTCAGAATAGTTTGTGCAATGCTTTCACCAGTGGTTTCGACAACTTCAATGAACATAAGAAAATCTTCCTTTATTTCGATTTCATCCACATCGAAATAGCGAATACTAATTGATAACTGTTCACAAACGGAAACATTTGTGGTCTCATCAGCCATAATGGTAAAATATTTGGATTTTTTAATTTTGGTCACTATTTTATTGCTGATCAACTCGCCACAGCATTCAATTAAGTCATTTTGTGTTGACTTACTTATATACGAAGCATTTTTAGCGCTATGTCTTATATGTTCCTTAAGTATTTCATCCCCAGCATCGATTCGAAATTTGAGCAAAGCTCTAAAGTTTCCTTCCCCATGTTTAGAAGAGCTTCGCAAGTCTAATTCGCCGTCATCTCTGTGACCTCTCAAAGGTATGTTTTGCCTACCACAAAATATCACTGTCTTTATAATGGGAATCAGTTTTTTACGATTATTTTCGATTATTTCCCTTTCCTGGGATCTCATTTGGTCAACTATATCTAACGATTTTCCCTCCATCACCATCAAAAAATTTTGGGATGCTACCATGTTCGCTTTGTGGTAATTCGCGTTCTCATGGTGTGCGATCGTCTCAATTGCCTTTTTATATTTTACTAGTGGTTCCGACACCAGTCTTCCCAGCTTCACATCATTTGTACCCGCTTCACGTCGACCAAAGAGCACACACACTTTGCATAATCCGCCGCCAGCAATTTTACTATATGCTAGCCATTCATGGTCCCTTAACCAGCTTTTTTGAAAAGATCGGTTCTTTTTTCCCTCTCTCTTCAGCGGAAACTTAAATTCTGCAGTAAGTTGCCAGGTATACTTCAACCACTGGTACCGTTCCTCATCAGAAAGCCCGCCTTGCCTGCCGAGTAGAGAACCTAAAATCATAAATGTATTAGACAATGCAGCAAAATTGTACGTAATTTATAAAAAGGAGAGAAAGGTAAGTCTTGGCATATAGTACAATGGTGCGTTTCAACCTAAAATAACATGTGATAACGGTAATCTGTGCCGATTTTTAGTTAAAGTTTTATCTAACGGCTTATACTAAGTTCGCAAAAAAGTCCATTAAGGCTTCAAAAACACATTATTTTAATATCGTGTTCATTAGACTCGGCCAAACAAAAAAAAATAATTTGGGTGTGGTTGCTGAGTGACCTTGCTCAATCCCGACTCTTGCGTCCTCTTTCGTACACTCTGGGCAGCGTGGGCTTCCTAGGCTCGCGGCAGAAAGAGAGGGAGCCCCGGTGGGGCCACTCTGACGTATTTGGTTTAAGGGCTCACCGAGGTCTTTTTCGCAGCGTCTGTACACCAGGAGGTGCGGTTGCAAGCGGGCGTCTGTCTTGGATCAAGCGGCTCGCTATATAAATGTGTAAATTTACTTCAAAACCCCGAAAAAGGGTTGTGCGCTGGGTTTGGGACCAGCCACGTAAAAACCAACACCAATGAAACCAAAACCCCTTTCCGGGGAAGGATCCGCTGCCCGACTGGTTGATGTCCTCACGAACGCAAAGGCTGACATCACCGCCCTGCAGGAAATACGATGGACGGGACAAGGAAAGACTACCATCGAACCTTGTGACGTATACTACAGTGGCCAGACACACAGCAAATCGCGTGGTGTAAGACTACTAGCGTTCACCCCTGTGGACGAGCATCTCGCTGCGATCCGCATCAAGGCGAGGTTTTTCAACAAACATTTATCTGCGCCTATGCGCCGACCCAAGCTCCACCTAATCATGTATAGCTCAGGAATAAATTGAGCAATTCCAAAACCATTAATAACTTTTGTAATAATCCATCGATTTTCTTGGATGAAAGCTCATTTGTTTTGTAATAAAACAGAGCTTACAGAGAAAAAAAAATATCTGGAACAGAATTAAAAGTTTTCGATATCCTTTCCTGCAAAATACACATTTTTTACATTTTTCAAAAAAAGGTAAAAATCCGTGTTGATTGCTCATTATCTTCGAGCCACAGGGCCTAGCGAAAAGTTTTGTATGCATGGCTTACAGAAAATTTTATTAGCTTTTAAAATTTTCAAACCGTTTTGGAATTTCTCAATTTGTTCTTTAAAAATGCTTAAAGTAGGAACATAAGAATTGGTATAAAGTTATAGGATGGCAGCACCATTCTCACCCATAAAACTCGTGGTTAACCAAAAAGGGGCGTGCTACCTCCCATACAATCCAACTTTTAACTAAACAAAATTTCTAAACCCACAAGGATTACACTACTCACCTATGTATATCCCGTTCCTGTAGTGCGTTGCTCGTTGAGGCTGTTGCCACTGATGTACTCGCCGGCTCCGCGGAATGTAATTGGGCACCGCTCACTTTATCAGGAAGTACATCATTACACCTTTGCTTCTTCGGATGGAAGAACGCGCTTAAGTTTTGTTGTCTTTTTCTGGCACTCATTTGTTTAACAAAATCACTTAAACACGATAGCACTAACAATAATCACTTTTCACAACTTTTCATGGACTATTTGACCAATCGAATAATTAATCACTTTTGTTAACTTGTAGCGCAATAAAATAAGAAAATAAAGCACTCCTGCGGCACAAAGGTAGTAGGCGTTGCGGTACAAATTCATATGAATTTTTATGCATCGCACTATGGGAATTCTTAATAAAACTTGTCTCAAAATTTTAAAAATCGGTTATATAGTATTGAAGATATTTTGATTTAAAAAAATGCTAATCAACAGTTCGTGTTGCTCGCGTAAAATCCTATGGGCGTTATTTCTCTTTTTACGCCCATGGGCCTTATTTCCTTTTTAAATGGAAATATCGCCCATCTGCAAAAAGAAATAAAGCCCATGGCTCTTATTTCCTTTTTAAAAGAGAAATAACGCCCATAGGATTTTACGCGAGCAACACGAACTGTTGATTAGCATATCTTTAAATCAAAATATCTTCAATACTATATAACCGATTTTTAAAATTTTGTTTGCATTGGAGATATCACTTCTATGGGTGCAAAACCGCGTATGTGTAAAATTTAAAATTTAATTTAAAAAACCACCCTGAACTACACCATGCTAATTCCTTCTGCGTAGTACAAGCTTCTGCGTTGGCGGCTTCTGCCGCGCTTATTATAAATAACCCTGGGCTACGCCATGCCAACTCCGGGTGGTTGCCCTGAACGGTGGCAACATGCCACATGCATAATTCAACGTTGTTGCTCATCTGCTCTCCAACATTCATTTTCTCACAATAGTCTTTACGCCTACAACAAAAAGGGTCAGAAAACACTCGAAATATCTATATATATAAAAATGGAGGGAAAAAATGTAAAGTAACTCCTCAATCGAGAACGGCTGGACCGATTTGGCTCAAATTTTTTTCGCTTCTTCGTAATTGCTAGGAGAAGGTTTTTACGAAAGAAAATTTTGGGAAAACCCTGCGGAAAAGTCGGAAAATTGGAGAAATCGGTCCAGCCATTGATGAATTACTATACATTTTTCACACCACTTGACAAAGCCACATGCTTTAGGCAAGATGGCGTCCAAAGTACTCAACCGATTTTTATGAAATTTTCAAAGTATATTCTTGGGATCATGGGTTAAAGCATAGGCTACAGGCGCGTATTCAGGGGGGGGTTTCGGGGGTTCAAACCCCCCCCCGAAATTTCCGAAAATTAAAAAATATACGTCTGTACTAGAATAATTACTCTATTTACCTTTAAAACCCCTGTTAAGAAATTAGCATTAATAGCAATAATGAAAATACGAAAGAATAAAATTAAATAATATTTCACACTGAGAGAAGTTATTGGCAGTCGATAATCAATTGTCAGAGCAAGTCTGAGAGGTCACAACTAAATTTCTGCAACGGTTCACTTATTTGGCCCTTTAAGAAATTCGCGCCAAACTAACTGCTTTTCGAGCTATGAATACAGCGGGCAAAAATCGTAAAAATGAGTGTCCCTCGTTATTATAGTCACGGTTGCCAAAGGTTTAACCAAAAAAATGAACAAGAAGTTAAAAAAAATTTCCAAAAATTACTAAGCTGTACACAACGCAGTCGTATTGAATTATCAGAGAAAGTAACAATTAAATTGTACTTATACTTGTGAGGTGATACTAAAAGGTGACGCTAATTTGGCAAAAAAAGATTGAAAACGTTTAAAAGAAAGCCCGGTATGCTGTTGAAAAGAAAATGATTAAGAACTATTTTCAAGTATTTCTTGACTATGAAATTGTCATGAATAGCCCACAAATGTTGACGTTCCGTTTTGCATGTTGAATAATTGCAATTTTCCGCTTTTTATATGAATTTCAATGTTATTTCATTTTTTGTTTTTATTTTTCCGAAGTTTCAGTTTTTCTTCAAGAAATAAAGCGACAACTATTTACTTATTGCCAAAGCCTGAAGAAATCCTACACAAAATTTGAAAACAAACAATAAAAATAAATATTGTTTTGTACACGTCTAAAATATTTAGCCTAGATTTAAAACTTTTTGGGGCTACATATTCAAAGTGTTGTTTGGAATTTTCAGTAAGATTGACTTCCTTTGACTAATTTCATTATTTTTGTATGAAAGAATGTGCAAAAAAACAAGAAAAATACTGCAACTCAAAGTTAAGAACTTTGTGGAAAATTCATGAAAATTCAAGAAAACTCGAAAAATTTCCGTAAAAATTTCTAACTTTTTAGTAAAAATATTTAAATTTTTTCGAGTTTTCAGTTTTGTGGCCCGTTCAATTAAAGTGAACAAAGATAGCAATCTTAAGCCGCTAGAAGAATTACTCGATTTTTGGCAATTTTTTTCCTAGCCAAGTGCATTATCTTCCATACAAATTTATAAGCGTAATATGTTTATATTGAAGAAAATGCTCTTGGTCGGCTTTTGACAATTGAACGAGCAGCAAAACTGCATACTCGAAAAAAATCAAAAAAATTTTACTAGAAAGTTAGAAATTTCGATGAAATTTTTTCGAGATTTCTTAAATTTTCGTGAATTTTCCACAAACTTTTGAACTTTGATTTGCAGAAGTTTCATTATGTATTTGCACATACTTTCATTCAAAATAATTTAATTAGTCTAAAGAAGTTAATTTTACTGGATATTCCAAAAAAACCCTTTGAACGCAGACATACTGATCTAGGTGTATGACCAAATTTGGTTTAGAATTAAATTTACGACGGTTGTCATAGAAATGCGCCTAATAAAAATTATTTAAATTTTATACCGAAAATGTTGTTAACAATTTTTTGTTTTTTTAAAAAATGTTAGGTCTCGAACCGACGTGCCCCAAATCAGTGCGCAATGCTCTACCTACTGAGCTACGGCGCACTCATGAATTTTGTGCGAAAAGTACCGTGTTTGTTTATCCCGGTAAAGTTTTAAATCTAAACAGCAAAAAATTGAGAAAGGTTTGGAATTTATTAAAAAAAAGTTTTAAAAATTGTGTAAACCAATGAATGGTTTAAAATTTAGGCTCAAATTTTTAGCCGTGTAGAAAGAGGAAAATTTCAAATAAATAAAAGTATAAATATGTAATATGTGAAAATATAAATATATGTGTATTTATAGGTAATTCTTATTTACTGACACTTTGGCCAAAACCCCCCCCGAAATTTTTTTCTGGCTACGCGCCTGATAGGCTATGTTAATTTTTGGGAAAGTGGGCGGTACCACGACCCAGGCTATATCAAATTTTAATTCTTCATAACTCTGAACATATTTGGTCCAAATTAATGGTTTTTGGATATGTGTGTCCTTTGGTCAAGATTTATATAATTTTGGAAAAGTGGGCGGTGCCACGTCCACATTTTTTGCGTTTTGTTTGTACTTCAATATTGTCCAAAGTTTATGGTCGATCTCTTTTAAACTTTCCAGATCGGTTCAGAAGATTGTTGTGTACGATTTAGGCTATATTAATTTATGGAAAAGTGGGCGGTGCCACTCCCCCTGGCTATATCAAATTTTAATTCTTCATAACTCTGAACATATTTGCTCTTAATTAATAATTTTTGGATAGGTGCGTCCTTCGGTCAAGATTTATATAATTTTGGAAAAGTGGGCGGTGTCACGCCCACATTTTTTGTGTTTTGTTTGTACTTCAATAATTTCCAAAGTTTATGGTCGATCTCTTTTAAACTTTCCAGATCGTTTAAGAAGATTATTGTGTACGATTTAGGTTATATTAATTTACGGAAAATTGGGCGGTGCCACTCCCCCAGGCTATATAAAATTTTAACTCTTAATAACTCTGAACATATTTGGTCTAAATTAATGATTTTTGAATATGTGTGTCCTTCGGTCAAGATTTATATAATTTTGGAAAAGTGGGCGGTGCCACGACCAAATTTTTTGTGTTTTGTTTGTACTTTAATAATGTCCAGAGTTCATGGTCAATCTCTTTTAAACTTTCCCAATACGTCAAAAGCTTTGTTAGGTATGACCGATGCTATATATGTAAATTTTATGAAAAGTGGGCAGGTCCAAGCCTACAAGCTAATTAATATTTCAATTCTTTATGTCCCTGAATGTATTTGCTTTAGTGAAATTTTAACGTACATATGTATGTTCATTAATCTTAATGAATGCACTTCATTTTTTTTTGTTTCTATTGCAATTTATACATATCGGGAGTATTAAAGTGTGCACAGCAATGTTTAAAGACAGTCTAAATAGAACTAAATAAATACTAGCTATACATCTGCTCAGCAGCGCATATCGGTTTTTGTCATACTCATTGAGCTAAAAAGAACCGTTTTTTGAGTCGGGCATCCACAAAATTTATTTGTTTATACCAAAGACGGGAAAACCAGAAGAATTGGCAATAAAGGTAACATAAAGGGAATAATTTTTAATTCTAGAGGTTGCGGTATTCTGCATTTATGCCCTGAACCGTGGCAACGTGCCACGGTACCCACACTTTTCCACTTTTTAATTCCAAATTCAGCTTGTTTTTAACGTCCGTGGGCTTTATTTCTCTTCGAAAAAGGAAATAACACCCATCAGCAAAAGGTGATAACACCCATGGGCTTTATTTCCTTTTTAAAAAGAAAATGAAGCCCATGGGCACTTTTTCTCTTTTGAGTGGGAAATGACGCCCAAGGGCCCAAGGGCGTTATTTCACTGCACCGTTATGTCCCTAGACTTTGAATTAAGTGCAGTTTGGTGAAAACCAGAAAAAAGATCTAAAGTAGAAAAATATTTAGCTCTACCAAGATTATCAAGTATGTCATCAACACGTGCTAATGGAAATTTGTCAGCAATGAGCTTTTTATTAACAGCTCTGAAATCTACGCACATACGATATGATTTTTGACCTGTCGGATCTTTCTTTGGTACTAAAATTAGTGGGCTATTGTAATTAGAAAAACTTGGTTCTATTAAATCATTTCGCAGTAACTTATCAACCTGGCTATTTATTTCTTGACGTTGTGAGTACGGCAATCGATAATTTTTAATGTAAACCGTTGTTTTGTCAGTCAATCTAAGTTTTTGTTCATAAAAATTGTTAATAGTCATACGGTCATCGTTTAAAGCAAATACATCGGCATATTTTAAGCATAAATCAAGCAACTGGCATTGAGCATGGTTTGGCATTTGTTTTTGCAAAACACTTTTTAATTCTTCCAAGCGTTTGGAATTTTCTGTTACTTTGTTAATATTGTAGACGTTGTAATTGCTAAGATCTTCAGTTATGATATTGCAATGGTTGACATATTTTACCTCATCGGTGATATTTAAAACTTTTAAAATTGGGTTATTTGTGTCAACAATGCCTTTAGCTGTGAAAACACCGTCACAAATTTCTTGCGCATCTACAAAAACTGGATTTTTGGTATTTTTCAAATTAAATAAAAGATAAACTTCGCATCTTGGGGGAATTACTAAGGTGTCGGTAGTCGTACCATGTAAAATTTTAATGCTATAGTTTTTTGTACCTATGCTGATGGTAATGCTATTGTTTGCATAGTCAATTATGCACTTATATGTTTTTAGAAAATCTTTGCCGAGTATGCCGTCTGAAGGTATGTTAAAGTCATCGTTAACTATATGTAATTTATGTGGACTGTAAAAGTCTGAAGCTATTAAATTAGTATTTACTGTACCTAAAGTTGAAACTGTATCTGTTGTTACACCTGTTATATTTATAATGTCTGTACCGTTTATTTGAATATTGTCGTTTAGACTTGAAAATTTTATTAAAGAAATGTCAGCTTTAGAGTCTACTAGAAACGTACAGGGCTTGTAAAAATCACTACATTTTAATTCGATGAAATCGGAATAGTTTAGACTCAAAAAGTAGACGCATTTCTTTGTAAATGTTTCATTTAAAAATCAAGCTGCTGCTGCCTCAGCGTTCGCTCCTGAGGGGCATCCGCGTTTAAAGCACGCACATTAGCAGTATCACTCGAATTTCCACGTCTCTTGGTGTTGTTACTATTATTTGTTCCATTACTAGACCGATTGCTCGAATTATTGTTACTCGAATTACTATTGTTATTAAAACTGTTGCCTCTTCTGTTGTTGTTGTTATACCTATAACTATTTCCATTATTATTGTTGAATCTATTGTAATTGCTATTAAAACGACTATTATTGTTGTTGAACCGATTACCGAAATTATTTCCTCTAAATCCTCCTCGAAAACTATTTGACCTATTTACACGCGACTGAAACGCTAACACTTGACGTTCTTTAACTTCGTTATTACGTTCTACTATCGTTTTTGCAACAACGTCCTTTGAATCAGTGAAGGTAGTCGACGCCAAAATGGATTTTACGAACTCTGAACGATTATTAAGCCTACATACATTTACAGTTTGTTCAACTGCCATTTCATGGGCTTTCGCTTGCGTCATACCTTCAATGATCAAAGAGCGTTCTAATGAGTCGGATAAATCCTCAACACGTCTAGCAAATTCCGTATAATTATTATTTATGACATGTAAAGAAGCGATCTTACCCGCGACAACTTTCGAATTATCGGGTTTTATTCTGTTTCGTAAAGCGACTATAATTTGACTGACGGAATTTACCTCGGTTGGTATTGCTTCGCGAGCTTTACCCTCAAGTTTGGATTTCAAAAATGCTATAAACGTGCTAGTTAAATTTGTATCTGTTACCTCTTCGATTAAAGTTATTTTATTAATTTTCTCTAATGATAGTAGCGCATGTGCTAATAAAAGACTTTCTCTGCTCTAGTGTCGCCATGGTTTGATCGTGAAGATCTGAATTAATATTTGAACTAGTAGAATTTGGGACACTAGGTAAATTGTTAAGAGTTAAATTTAAATTACACAAAGTTGAAGTTTGGTTTGCCGTCGGTGAATCTCCGAATCCTCTGAAATCTTCATTCAGGGATGTTCTATTAGGAAAACTTTGAGAAATTGAACTTGGAAAAATTGGAAATAGAGTATTGGAAATCTGCGTTATGACATGTTACTAGCTGGTAGAAAAAATTGTATTCACGGACGCACCGCTTTATTGAAAATGTAATTGTATTTATTGGTTTTTAATTTAACGTGTCGGCCGCACCGTTTCACTCAAAATGTATTTTTATTTAACGTGACGGCCGCACCGTTTCACTCAAAAATGTAGTTTATTTAATGTGACGGCCGCACCGTTTCACTCAAAATTGAAATTTATTTAATGTGACGGCCGCACCGTTTCACTCAAAGTGTCTTTCATTTTAAAAAAAAATTTTATAATTTTGCTTTCTTTTTTTTGATTTTTTTTTTGTTTTTGTTTTATTACGAAAAAATCTCAAAATTTCATAAAAATTTCTATAACCGTATTTTACGAACAAAATGTGTATGAAAATAAGTATATTATTTTATTACCGAAAATCACAAAATTTATGTAACCGTATTTTACGGACGAAACGTGTATGTATGTATGTATTTGAAAATAAGTAATAAGTATTATAAGAAAGTGTATAAAAAGGTATATAATGTTTCACTACATATGGATCTACAAAAGTGTGACAGAGAAAACTACATGTGTATAAACTTATTTACTACTATACTTATTAATGCTGCTTCTACCGCTGCTTCTACCGCTTGGCGTGACAAATAAAAATTGATGCCTTTATTCTTATGGCTTATATAACAGGATATATTAAGGTGGCGTGATGGTGGTACAGTTCCCGTATTTTTCCGTTATGTAACGGGACGTATTATAGTGGCGTGATGGTGGTACAGTTTTATGTCTTTATTTTAAATTGTCTTTTTATTTCTGCATACTTTAATTAACTGTATTATTTCCACATGTGTCGCTTTTTTGATTCATTTCTGTTAAATTTATTGTTATTTTATTATATTTTAAAAAGTTTTTCCACCATCTTGCATTATTATTTCTGCATTCATTAGGTAATTGTATTATTTCTTTGATTTGTTTTATTTCCGTTTAAATTAGTTTAAATGTTTTATGTTTAGTATCGTAGGTTTATTTCTGTTGCCTTTTAGTTAAATTTATTATTTGTAAAATTTTTATTATTTCCATATAATTTAGTTCAGCTATATTATATAGTAGTACATATCGTAGATTTATTTCTGTTGCCTTTTAGTTAAATTTATTATTTGTTAAATTTTGTATTATCTCCGTATAATTTAGTTCCACTGTATCATATTAAGTAGTCTCTTACTTTATTTTTATTTTCCACCACTTTTCTGTATTTTTGTAATTATAAGAAACATTTTTTTGTAGATTTTTAAATTTTGTAATTTCTTTTTTTTGATTTTGTAATTTTTAAACTTTTTTTTTTTTTTTTTAATTTTAACCATTAGAAATATTGTGGCTTTAAATCGCCATCGGTACCGCCACGTGGTATCACACTTTCATAGGGCTCCGGCCCACGGTCGCCATATAATGGGTTCAGCTCCCTAGAGGGTGGCTTGCACCTGTTGCGCGTCATTTTTACTGTTAGCAATAATTAAACGCACAGTTTAGTTCTTTTAAATTAAACACAACCTTTTAATTTTGTTAATTTGACACTATATTTATTTAAATTTTAGTTTCACAAGCCTACAAGCTAATTAATATTTCAATTCTTTATGTCCCTGAATGTATTTGCTTTAGTGAAATTTTAACGTACATATGTATGTTCATTAATCTTAATGAATGCACTTCATTTTTTTTTGTTTCTATTGCAATTTATACATATCGGGAGTATTAAAGTGTGCACAGCAATGTTTAAAGACAGTCTAAATAGAACTAAATAAATACTAGCTATACATCTGCTCAGCAGCGCATATCGGTTTTTGTCATACTCATTGAGCTAAAAAGAACCGTTTTTTGAGTCGGGCATCCACAAAATTTATTTGTTTATACCAACGACGGGAAAACCAGAAGAATTGGCAATAAAGGTAACATAAAGGGAATAATTTTTAATTCTAGAGGTTGCGGTATTCTGCATTTATGCCCTGAACCGTGGCAACGTGCCACGGTACCCACACTTTTCCACTTTTTAATTCCAAATTCAGCTTGTTTTTAACGTCCGTGGGCTTTATTTCTCTTCGAAAAAGGAAATAACACCCATCAGCAAAAGGTGATAACACCCATGGGCTTTATTTCCTTTTTAAAAAGAAAATGAAGCCCATGGGCACTTTTTCTCTTTTGAGTGGGAAATGACGCCCAAGGGCCCAAGGGCGTTATTTCACTGCACCGTTATGTCCCTAGACTTTGAATTAAGTGCAGTTTGGTGAAAACCAGAAAAAAGATCTAAAGTAGAAAAATATTTAGCTCTACCAAGATTATCAAGTATGTCATCAACACGTGCTAATGGAAATTTGTCAGCAATGAGCTTTTTATTAACAGCTCTGAAATCTACGCACATACGATATGATTTTTGACCTGTCGGATCTTTCTTTGGTACTAAAATTAGTGGGCTATTGTAATTAGAAAAACTTGGTTCTATTAAATCATTTCGCAGTAACTTATCAACCTGGCTATTTATTTCTTGACGTTGTGAGTACGGCAATCGATAATTTTTAATGTAAACCGTTGTTTTGTCAGTCAATCTAAGTTTTTGTTCATAAAAATTGTTAATAGTCATACGGTCATCGTTTAAAGCAAATACATCGGCATATTTTAAGCATAAATCAAGCAACTGGCATTGAGCATGGTTTGGCATTTGTTTTTGCAAAACACTTTTTAATTCTTCCAAGCGTTTGGAATTTTCTGTTACTTTGTTAATATTGTAGACGTTGTAATTGCTAAGATCTTCAGTTATGATATTGCAATGGTTGACATATTTTACCTCATCGGTGATATTTAAAACTTTTAAAATTGGGTTATTTGTGTCAACAATGCCTTTAGCTGTGAAAACACCGTCACAAATTTCTTGCGCATCTACAAAAACTGGATTTTTGGTATTTTTCAAATTAAATAAAAGATAAACTTCGCATCTTGGGGGAATTACTAAGGTGTCGGTAGTCGTACCATGTAAAATTTTAATGCTATAGTTTTTTGTACCTATGCTGATGGTAATGCTATTGTTTGCATAGTCAATTATGCACTTATATGTTTTTAGAAAATCTTTGCCGAGTATGCCGTCTGAAGGTATGTTAAAGTCATCGTTAACTATATGTAATTTATGTGGACTGTAAAAGTCTGAAGCTATTAAATTAGTATTTACTGTACCTAAAGTTGAAACTGTATCTGTTGTTACACCTGTTATATTTATAATGTCTGTACCGTTTATTTGAATATTGTCGTTTAGACTTGAAAATTTTATTAAAGAAATGTCAGCTTTAGAGTCTACTAGAAACGTACAGGGCTTGTAAAAATCACTACATTTTAATTCGATGAAATCGGAATAGTTTAGACTCAAAAAGTAGACGCATTTCTTTGTAAATGTTTCATTTAAAAATCAACGCACATTAGCAGTATCACTCGAATTTCCACGTCTCTTGGTGTTGTTACTATTATTTGTTCCATTACTAGACCGATTGCTCGAATTATTGTTACTCGAATTACTATTGTTATTAAAACTGTTGCCTCTTCTGTTGTTGTTGTTATACCTATAACTATTTCCATTATTATTGTTGAATCTATTGTAATTGCTATTAAAACGACTATTATTGTTGTTGAACCGATTACCGAAATTATTTCCTCTAAATCCTCCTCGAAAACTATTTGACCTATTTACACGCGACTGAAACGCTAACACTTGACGTTCTTTAACTTCGTTATTACGTTCTACTATCATTTTTGCAACAACGTCCTTTGAATCAGTGAAGGTAGTCGACGCCAAAATGGATTTTACGAACTCTGAACGATTATTAAGCCTACATACATTTACAGTTTGTTCAACTGCCATTTCATGGGCTTTCGCTTGCGTCATACCTTCAATGATCAAAGAGCGTTCTAATGAGTCGGATAAATCCTCAACACGTCTAGCAAATTCCGTATAATTATTATTTATGACATGTAAAGAAGCGATCTTACCCGCGACAACTTTCGAATTATCGGGTTTTATTCTGTTTCGTAAGGCGACTATAATTTGACTGACGGAATTTACCTCGGTTGGTATTGCTTCGCGAGCTTTACCCTCAAGTTTGGATTTCAAAAATGCTATAAACGTGCTAGTTAAATTTGTATCTGTTACCTCTTCGATTAAAGTTATTTTATTAATTTTCTCTAATGATAGTAGCGCATGTGCTAATAAAAGACTTTCTCTGCTCTAGTGTCGCCATGGTTTGATCGTGAAGATCTGAATTAATATTTGAACTAGTAGAATTTGGGACACTAGGTAAATTGTTAAGAGTTAAATTTAAATTACACAAAGTTGAAGTTTGGTTTGCCGTCGGTGAATCTCCGAATCCTCTGAAATCTTCATTCAGGGATGTTCTATTAGGAAAACTTTGAGAAATTGAACTTGGAAAAATTGGAAATAGAGTATTGGAAATCTGCATTATGACATGTTACTAGCTGGTAGAAAAAATTGTATTCACGGACGCACCGCTTTATTGAAAATGTAATTGTATTTATTGGTTTTTAATTTAACGTGTCGGCCGCACCGTTTCACTCAAAATGTATTTTTATTTAACGTGACGGCCGCACCGTTTCACTCAAAAATGTAGTTTATTTAATGTGACGGCCGCACCGTTTCACTCAAAATTGAAATTTATTTAATGTGACGGCCGCACCGTTTCACTCAAAGTGTCTTTCATTTTAAAAAAAAATTTTATAATTTTGCTTTCTTTTTTTTGATTTTTTTTTTGTTTTTGTTTTATTACGAAAAAATCTCAAAATTTCATAAAAATTTCTATAACCGTATTTTACGAACAAAATGTGTATGAAAATAAGTATATTATTTTATTACCGAAAATCACAAAATTTATGTAACCGTATTTTACGGACGAAACGTGTATGTATGTATGTATTTGAAAATAAGTAATAAGTATTATAAGAAAGTGTATAAAAAGGTATATAATGTTTCACTACATATGGATCTACAAAAGTGTGACAGAGAAAACTACATGTGTATAAACTTATTTACTACTATACTTATTAATGCTGCTTCTACCGCTGCTTCTACCGCTTGGCGTGACAAATAAAAATTGATGCCTTTATTCTTATGGCTTATATAACAGGATATATTAAGGTGGCGTGATGGTGGTACAGTTCCCGTATTTTTCCGTTATGTAACGGGACGTATTATAGTGGCGTGATGGTGGTACAGTTTTATGTCTTTATTTTAAATTGTCTTTTTATTTCTGCATACTTTAATTAACTGTATTATTTCCACATGTGTCGCTTTTTTGATTCATTTCTGTTAAATTTATTGTTATTTTATTATATTTTAAAAAGTTTTTCCACCATCTTGCATTATTATTTCTGCATTCATTAGGTAATTGTATTATTTCTTTGATTTGTTTTATTTCCGTTTAAATTAGTTTAAACGTTTTATGTTTAGTATCGTAGGTTTATTTCTGTTGCCTTTTAGTTAAATTTATTATTTGTAAAATTTTTATTATTTCCATATAATTTAGTTCAGCTATATTATATAGTAGTACATATCGTAGATTTATTTCTGTTGCCTTTTAGTTAAATTTATTATTTGTTAAATTTTGTATTATCTCCGTATAATTTAGTTCCACTGTATCATATTAAGTAGTCTCTTACTTTATTTTTATTTTCCACCACTTTTCTGTATTTTTGTAATTATAAGAAACATTTTTTTGTAGATTTTTAAATTTTGTAATTTCTTTTTTTTGATTTTGTAATTTTTAAACTTTTTTTTTTTTTTTTAATTTTAACCATTAGAAATATTGTGGCTTTAAATCGCCATCGGTACCGCCACGTGGTATCACACTTTCATAGGGCTCCGGCCCACGGTCGCCATATAATGGGTTCAGCTCCCTAGAGGGTGGCTTGCACCTGTTGCGCGTCATTTTTACTGTTAGCAATAATTAAACGCACAGTTTAGTTCTTTTAAATTAAACACAACCTTTTAATTTTGTTAATTTGACACTATATTTATTTAAATTTTAGTTTCACAACTTTTATTTCTGATTTTGGTGTGTAGCCCACGACCGGCGCGTTTTGCTGCAAGAACGGAATTGAATTCCCGTTCTTTTGCAAAGACGCCTTAAAGCCGTTTTCGCTTACTGCCGTCAGCGACATCTTCGGGTATTACTCATGTGCAGAGTTGCATAGAATATTCTATACTATTCTATAGAATATTCTATTACAATTGCATGTTTTGTTTAAGGCCCGATTATGTTCGGTTACAAAGAAATCCTAAACAAAATTTCAAAACAAACAACAAAAATAAATTTTGTTTTGTACACGGCTAAAAGTTTTAGCCTATATTTAAAACTTTTTGTTTTTAGCCTAGATTTAAAACTTTTTGGGGCCACATATACACCTAGACCAGTATGCCTGTGTTCAAAGTGTTGTTTGGAATTTCCAGTAAGATTAACTTCCTTTGAATAATTTCATTATTTTTGTATAAAAGTAGCTCTTGGTCGGCTAGAAAAAAAATTGTCAAAAATCGAGTAACAATTAAACGAGCTACAAAATTGCATACTCGAAAAAAATTTAAAAAATTTTAATAAAAAGTTAGAAAATTTTGATGAAAATTGTTCGAGTTTTCTTGAATTTTCATGAATTTTGCACAAAGTTCTTAACTTTGAGTTGAAGTATTTTTATTGCGTATTTACACATACTTTCATACAAAAATAATGAAATTAATCAAAGGAAGTTAATTTTACTGCAAATTCCAAAAAAAACTTTTGAACGCAGACATACTGGTCTAGG
Organism: Sphenella marginata; assembly: GCA_951509765.1. Classification (NCBI taxonomy): domain Eukaryota; kingdom Metazoa; phylum Arthropoda; class Insecta; order Diptera; family Tephritidae; genus Sphenella; species Sphenella marginata. The sequence continues at coordinate 32,947,700 of OX608083.1, read as the reverse complement.
TGTATGACCTAACCAACTTTGGCTTAGAATTAAATTTACACCGTTTGTCATAGAAATGCGCGTAATAAAAATTATTTCAATTTTAAACCGAAAATGTTAACATTTTTTATTTTTTTAAAAAATGTTAGGACTCGAACCGACGTTCCCCAAATCAGTGGGCAATGCTCTGCCTACTGAGCTACGGCGCACTCATGAATTTCATCAGAAAAGTACACATATTCGCTGTGTATACTACTTTTGTTGTATTTTTATTTATCCTAGTAAAGTTTTAAGTCTAAACCACAAAAAATTTAGAATTTTTGTAGGTAATTGAAAGGTTTGGAATTTATTACCAAAACGTTTTAAAAAGTGGGTAAACCAATAAATGGTTTAAAAGTTAGGCTCAAATTTTTAGCCGTGTAGAAAGAGAAAAATTACATTGCATTTACAGGTAATCCTTATTTACTGACACTTTGGCCAAACCCCCCCCCGATATTTTTTTCTGGCTACGCGCCTGACCCATATGGATGGAATTTAGTACAAACAAATAAAATAGCAAATATATACTTCTTTCTCGATTTGGGCATAATTAATCAGTCAATCGGTTAATAACGCTGACGCATACGCTATTGGTAGCATCAACCGATGCGTCAACGTTTTATTTGTGTCAAAATATGTTAGCACAGGCGATTGTCTTAACAACACTTTCAACTTTTTAAATTCTTGATGCATTTAATCCTACTGCCATTTTGATTTTAGGGGGTTTAAGTTTTTATTTAGTGATAATACCTACAATGTTAACCGTACCTAAAAAGTGTACCAATTTGGTTTTTGCGTGTCTACAATTGTCCTAATTTTTCAGAATCTGGTCAAAGATGGAATTAATCTTTGTTGAAAACGTGTCTTATGAATTCAATTTCGTTTACAAATAGATGCGAATTAATTTTGTTAAATTTTATACCAACAGATTCAGCACGTTGAAACACTTGAGCTAAAATAGCCGTATGCTCTTCCATTGAGAATGACAACATTAAAAACTGATCCATTAATAAAGCTTTAATGTCTCCAAATAGTTTTATCATCGGTGTGTGAAAAATTTAAGGGGCTGCGTTGATACCAATTGCAAACGCAGGAAGTGGTAGCGCCCAAAAGTTGCATTGAGCGTAGAAAGCTTAGAAGAATTATCGTCAAGTGGAATCATTCAGATTCCACAATTAACGCCTAATGTACTAAATATTTTAGATAAAGTCAGTTTAAATTTTTTCCTTTGACCTTTTTATATCCAAGTAGATTGACAGCTTCTCTCTCAGTAAGCATTGCTGTTAATTTTGTTCACTATCTGTTTTGAGCCGGTAAAATTTCCACAAACAAATCTTCTTCTGTGCAAAATTTTTTTACGAATTTTTGTGTTGACGTCTGCTTAAGAGGCACGTTTTAGAAAAACATGCATACATGCCAAGTTATACCTACCAATAAGTTCCTATGCACTTGTCCGCATCGGGTACATGACAACGACTTCGATTTTAGAGATTGCTCTCTGGCTGTGGGTTGCGATGACTCTTATTATTTAGGTTTTTGTAATTTTGCGCCGGCTTCCTGGCATACTTGTTCACTGCTCCAATAGTTGCGTCTTCAACAGTAGAATTAGTAAATATTTTCTGTAGCTGATGAACATTTTTTTGCTGTTTCGATATTTTTTGCAATTTCAAGAGCTCCGTGAAGAGTTCTTCTTCGGCACGAAATAAGATTGGAGTTGAACGAATTCACAATGTTCATCGTTTCTGCTCCAATATGATGCAGTTTCAAGGCTAATTTTCTGGTGTCTTGCTCTCGCACCAAATTAGATGTCCTAAGAAAAATTTTAAATTATCAAAGGATAAATTCTAAATTTTTGTATTTATGGGTGGAATCGACGTGGTCACCAACAAAACCTGTTTATTCGACAGGAACCTACGACTCGTCTTTACGTCACTATTCTCAGCCATTTTAAAAATTCGGCTATGGCTCGCTTAAGTTATTTTTTTTTTACTGTTGACTGCAAGAATCACCTGCTATCAAGTTATGTTTCAAAAGTCATCTTTATGACTGTACTTCAAATATAACATGGGTATTTTATATAAATTATCATTGATGCTAGTCAGGCGCGTAGCCAGAAAAAAATTTCGGGGGGGGTTTTGGCCAAAGTGTCAGTGAATAAGAATTACCTGTAAATACACACATATTTTTATTTACTTGAAATTTTTCTCTTTCTACACGGCTAAAAATTTTAGCCTAAATTTTAAAGCATTCATTGGTTTACACAATTTTTAAAACTTTTTGGTAATAAATTCCAAACCTTTCAATTATCCACAAAAATTCTCAATTTTTTGCGGTTTAGATTTAAAACTTAACTGGGAGAAACAAAAATACAACAAAAGTCGTATACACAGCGAATATGTGTACCTACTTTTCGCACAAAATTCATGAGTGCGCCGTAGCTCGATAGGTAGAGCATTGCGCACTGATTTGGGGCACGTCGGTTCGAGTCCAAACATTAAAAAAAAAAATAAAAAATTGTTTACAACTTTTTCGGTTTAAAATTTAAATAATTTTTATTACGCGCATTTCTATGACAACCGGCGATTGGTTCCCCCGAAACCCCCCCCCCCCCCCCCCCTGAATACGCGCCTGATGCTAGTATAGGTTAACATATCCCTGCAAAAAGTGAGTCTGGTCTAAGACTGTATAAAATACAGTCTTTCGTTGACATACTACCGGACCAAGTCTAGACCAATCTCATGTAAAACCATAGGACCAATTTACACGGAGCATGTCCTAGGCTTGGTCTACCATTCTACCATTTATGCCGTGTACAGTCCAGACCAAAGATAGACCGTTTGGTCTATACATAATTTTTGTGCTCATTAACATAACAAGTGAATATATTTCTTCAATTCGGCAAAGCAAAACTACATGCGCACAACTAGTCATATTGGTCTAGATAAAAACTAGATTTTTCTAGCTATCTATATACCACTAATTTTGTGTTATAGGACCAATGCTTTTTGCAGGGATTCAATAGATATAAATGATTATGTTGATGAAACTGCTGCCCTGCCAAGAATTCGATTAATCTGGAGTCAATCCCAGTCGAGTCTAAAGAAGAATACGACTTATACCTGTTCTGATCACTTTGTATGGGCTGAACTGTTCTCATTTGTTGTAGCATGCCCTATGGGAAGACTAATTGTACCCGTTTGTACCCAAATGGGTACGAAAAGGACTAACACACTTTACACCTAAAATTGGCTTACATACATCCCTATGAGCATGCTTCACAAATTGAGTTATAGTCACCTGTAGAGTATAGTCTCTTTTCAGTTACTTTTAACCTGAACGCCTTCAACTCATAGGCGCGTTACAAGTGCTCAAGGTCCAAATATAAATTTTGCATGTAAACGCAACAACAACGCTGTGATCCTGTCGAACCTATCACAACGGAGCGCGAATGCTTTAGAGCGAATTTTGAAAAAGGGGTCAGAGGAGTAAGAATCCTTGGTAAGATTTATGTTCGTGTTATAAAAACTTAAAGTATTGGGGTGGAGGATTTTTAATAATATAATTTTTCCTTCATAGGAGACTCAGGAGACCTTATAGAAACCCACCAGAGGATTCAGACGAACTCTTTTTTAATAACCAATTTTGCAAGGGAAGATCGTTAATCGAACGCACTTTTGGTGTACTAAAAGGTAGATTTAGACAATAAAGGCAGATTTACACAACATTTATTAAGTGTTAAAATAAACATAAAAAATGAAACAGCACACAATTTTCGGTAAAAACTTGGTGTACTAAAAGGTAGATTTAGACAATAAAGGCAGATTTACACAAAATTTCGCACCCTAAATCAAACACAGTCACAACTCAAAATTTTTTTAGGTCGCTTTCTTGGCATAGATTGCCTAATAAAAAGTAGTGCAGCCAATACATACAATATTTTTCTTTATGACTATTATCGTTACTCTTTAGAGAGCACAGTGATGTCAAGTTTTTAAAAATCAAATCACTTTTGTGCTATCCAGAAGCAACTAACTGAAAGTTACTCGGATTTTGAGTTGTGACTCTTTTTGATTTAGTGTGCGATTTATTAAGTGTTAAAATAAACATAAAAAATGAAACAGCACACAATTTTCGGTAAAAACTTACATTTTTTTTTGCCGCGTGACTGAGTTTTGTTGTAGGAAGACAAATTCGAATTTACAGAGCAATCGACATTCGCATTCGCGTTACAGAGTGCATGCAATTCGAGAGGGAAAAATTTAATGCGAAAGGAAAAAAGCAAATCCGTAAATGTCAAATATCAGTAACAAAAGTTGAGGTACAGAGTGTCGATAAGGCAAATGCGAAAAAAATTTCATTTGCATGGCAGTACAGAGTGACCCCCCCGATATTTCCCTGGATCTATTTCGGATCGGTATCAAGAGCCGCGTTCTTCTGGTAGTGAACCGGAGGTAGATACAAAAATTTACTTGCAAATGCAACCATAACAGCTTGAGCCAGATAAATCCACATAGAACTCTAGTTCACGCTGTGTTTAATTGGCTTTTTTGTGTCAACTTGGCAGCACTCGCGCATTAAATGTCACAATTGACAGTTCACAGTAAATATAAAAAATTTGGCAACCGCTTCTGTTTGTTTTCTGATGACGATTAACTGTGAAACACATACAAATAATTAAAATAAATTAGTTAATTAACTTAATCAAAAGTTGCAAACATAATATATTAATAAACTTACTTCAAATAATTGTTGTTCCATGGTTTTATTTAATTTTAAACTATTTTCACCCTCTGTTTGTTTGTTTCTCTTCTTCTTGCTGTTTTCTGTCAATGCTTACATAACCTTGAACCGGACTGTTCCCGTGAGAATTGAGCGTGAGCCAGAGCGACAACTACCAGAAGAATGCGGCTAAGGATGCGTTAAGCGTGGTCCAATTAAACAGAACAATTTCGGATCCGTATAGTAGTTCTGTTCGTTTTGTTTTTTGTAGTAGATTTTTTGACAGCCAAACCCTTATTTGCTTAGTAGCACAAACATGCCTATGTATTAGAGGTGTCCTTATTTTTAGAAGTATACTTTTTTAATGAGTGCCGGCCTGATTGTTGTTCCTTTCGGTCTAAAAAACAGACACGCAAAGTTTGGCTGCGATCCAAGCACGTTTGATGGACCCGAAAACTGTTTAAAGTTTTTAATATCCTTATATTGGTTTTGCTTACATGTGAGTAACTTTTGTTACGTATACGCCATGGCATTGTTTGTATTCGTACCGAGCAGAACCATGCTTAAGGGTGTGTTTTTAGGGTTTTAAACAATATTTATATATCGGATCCTATTACAAATTTAGAGCATTAATATGATGCTGTCGTAAAATCTAATTGTTAGAAAATCTACTTGTTGGAAAAAATACTGTGGTAAAATCTACTTGTTAGAATATGTTGAAAATAGTTATAGGTGGCAATCAAATATAAATTGTGAAAAATATTTGAGGAATAAAAAAAGATTCATTAAGTTTTGGATTTGAGTAACCAATGTAAATTCACTAATCAAATACGTATTTTGTACATCATGTCGCTCTCAACTGTAGAGCAAGTTCTTGCTACATCAAGTATTGCAACACGCAGATCGCTCGAAAATTTAGTCAATATTGATTTGGTGGGGCGGACATCACATCAAATTACTGGTGCCAAACTTCCATCAAACAAACAGGTACTACAAATGTTTTTCTACAACATGAGATTTGTGGATCTTGATGCAAAAGATAGTGCCAAGTTGACTATCAATGCAGTCAAAATATTTTGGCATTTTGGCAATTGATTAAATTCTACGGAAAGTGGAAATCGATTAAAAAAACTGCACCTAATAAAAGAGGTAGTGCTCAAATGAAAGTAATCGAGCAATATGTGGACAATTTAGAAGATCTGTTTGATATCGCCACAGTTGATGCATTGGACACCAAGAAAATTAACGAAGACCATAAGTTCCTGGAAAGGCAAAGACAAAAAGGACGTCCTGGATGCATGGCTGATGTTGATATGGCATTATATGAACGGGAAAAAGAGCACAAGAGCGGCATGGCAAAGAACAAGAACGCAAAAGAAAACATCAAGAAGAAATGTTACAACAACGAGTAATTTATATTTTAACTAACAGAGTAAATCATTATTATTGTTTATTAATTTCTTACCCGTTTTCACAATTTCCCAATTTTCATAATTTCTTAGCTGTTGCCAATTCGATCGATTGCAATGATTCATATAATGAAAATGATACAAAACATGGCGAACCAAACAGCAATAAAGAAGGTAGAACAGAAGTAGAATCAGTGGCATTACAACCAAATAGTAGTTTTGAAATAAAACACAACTCTACTCCTGTCACAAAAAGAGGTCGCTGTTCCACAATTCATTGCCTTCGTCAGGAAAATCGGTTGAGAGAGCTCAGTAAAATCTCAGCTGGTTTCTCTGATAATGTAAGTTGGACTAGTTAGTAAGCAGCTTTAAAAATATTGGTTATATATATGTATATATATATATATGGCGCGATATACAACAGTTATATCATCAACCTCCTAGGAGATTTTTGCGCCGAGCATCTCTTCCAATTTGTGGTGTGCCGCTTTGAAAATTTTCCTACAAATTGGCGGGACCTGCGGTTTTTCGCCGACTCCGAACGGCATCTGGCAAAAATACACTCGGAGAGTTTGCCAAACCACTGCCGAGGGGCTAACCCGTTTTGAAAAATTTTTTCAAACCACTTTTTGATGTAACCTGTACCAGGGCTCGAACCCGGACCTTCGGTGTGGTAGGCCGACAACACTACCTCCACACCACGTTGGCCGCCATATTGGTTATTATTTTTTTAAATTCATAGTTAAGTAAAGGTGGAGCATTGATCGCGCATTTCGACGGAAAGCTGATGCAAAATAAATTCTTCAACTGGTAAAAATATTGCAGAAGTGGTATATGGTCGACTACAACAATGGAATCTTTTAGTTAAAGTAAAAGGTTTATCATATGACACTACAGCTTCGAATACTGGTGTTGACAATGGAGCTGCAGTTTATTTAGAAAGAATGATAGGCCACAATATAGTTCATTTACCTTGTAGACACCATATCCATATATGAAATTATACTTCGTGCCATCTTTGAAAAGAAACTTGGCGATACCTCTGCATCTGGTGTACTCATATTTGAAAGAATTGCCAAGTGTTGGCCAAATTTTAACAAAGAAACATTTTCAAGTGGACTTGATGATGCAATTGTATTTTCACAAATTAGTTCCAATAACCGTAAAGACTTAAAGGACTTTTGTAGTAACCAACTTACTAAATTGCATAGTCGAGAAGATTATAAAGAAATGCTTCAATTACAATTGATATTTCTTGGTGCTAGAAATATCAGTTTCAAAACACCCGGCGCCACCAGTCACGCTCGGTGGATGTCCAAAGCAATATATTGCTTAAAGATATTTATATTTCGGTCACAATTTAAACTTACAAAGAAGGAACTCGACGGAGTACGAGATATTTGTATTTTTCTTGTAAATATTTATATAAAAGTATGGTTTCTAAGTACAAATGCTATATCAACACCGCTTCACGATTTGAATTTCATAAAATATGCACTAAGATATTCTAAAATAGATACAAATGTATCTGCAGTTATTTTCAAAAAATGATTGCTGGTATATTAACGAACAAATGGTTGAAAAACTTGGTTGAGAGAACCCATTAAAAAATGGGCGTAGCTATTCAAACTTATCCGCTTTTACAAATTATACTTTGATTGACTCTGTCTCAGAACGAACGAAAGATATTTTTGCAAATTTCAGTTTATCTACGAATGTCATTCATCTTGACCCCTCAGTTTGGGAATCGGCTTTCGATTTTGAAGAAGGCTGGAGCTTCTGCCGCGATCTTTTCATCGTTAACGATGCCGCTGAAAGAGGGATTAAATTTTTTCAAGATTATAATCGGTTACTTACAAACGATGAGAAAGAGCTGCAATTAGTGCTGCAGTTGTTCGACGAGTATAGAAAGCAATATTCTTCTTTTAAAAAATCAGTATTGTGCCAATAGGTAAATATGTATGAAACTAGGTGTAGTTTTTGGAAATGTAAAAGTAAGATAAGAACTGTTTAGTGCAGTTAACTGAATTCTACGTTAAAACATTATACAATTTTTAAATTAATGTGTTATATAACTATAAAAACGTTTAAAAGCAAATCAAATGTCACATACTGCATTCAATTGAATATAAAAATTTCAAATTTATTTCGGGTCCATTGAATGTTTTCGGATCGCAACCAAACTTCTGTGTAAGTTATTCAAACCAAAAGGAACAATAATCCGGCCGGCACTCATCAGAAAAACAGATTTAACAAATAAGAACACCTCTAATATGTATACACACTTATTTACACAAACAACTCTCATCCAGCTGACCCGCATCGTTCTTGTTAAATTATGACCGTGATACGACCCAGGTCAGCTAACTGGAACGCGGCTATTGTATCTATCGTTTACCGAAAAAACCAAACGTTTTTATTGAAGCTATTCAGATTTTTTTATCGTTAAGGTAATTATCAAAATAAGGCAATTATCGTTAATGTATTATTCCTAGAAATATAATTAGAGAAAAGAAAATTTCGTATTTGATAAAGTTAAAACTCTAAACTTTACGTTGTTATTCTGCTGGTAATGTCGTTACGATCAGTGGGCTGAAAGCGCTACACACAAACTTGGCGTACTAAAAAACAATGTAAACATTACATTTTTGGAATGCGTGAGTTTGGGTAAGTTTTTCATTAAATTATAACTTTATAATAATATAAATATCTATATACATAATTCACCTATTCCCATAATGTAATACCTCGGCAATTTTTCAGTGCTCAAAAAACATATATATATTTGCAAAAATTCATTTTATGTATGTATGTATGTTCTTATGAAGGTATTGCTAGCACAGTTTAATGGAGATATTTTCGTTAATTTATTTTGTTGCAACGTTATCGGTTACATTTTGATAATTTAGTTTTGTGAATTACCGAAACAAAATTATTTTGATAATTTTATTATATTTAGATATTTGGTGAACTAGCAAAACGAAAACGAATCGTTTCGTTAGTAGAGCATCCCTGAGCCGTATACATATGTAGAAATTCTGTTCGTTTTGTTTTTTGTAATATATTTTTTGACAGCCAATTCTTATTTGCTTGCTCAGCTATACATACATATGCATACACATGTACATATATACACCCAGCAAACATTTACTAACTTCAAGAAGATGACTCCTCGCGGAAGTTATCGCCTTTTCATCTTTTTCCTAACTTCATTCGGGAAAAAGTGTTCCCTGTAAACGTTACGTCCACATCGATCCTTATGCGACACTACAGAAAGTGACTTCTTAGTGTCGTCTGGAAGAGACATATGTAAGTGTTGCGTTTTCACACCATGCACTTTTAATATGTATTAATTTTATATTTTTATATGTATGCACTTTTAATAGGTATTAATTTTATATTTTTATATTAATTTTTATATTTACAAAACTACCTAATTTGTTTTATTAATTGATTTATTTAAAAAAAAATGTTTTGATTTGTTTTGACAGTTTTTTCAAAGATACATATCTATTCAAAACACAAACTATCTTTCTTACACATAGCAATAGGTTAGATACACGATAGAAATATAATTTGCTTTGTAAATCTTTCAAATACCGTACATAAGTGCCTCAGATGTCACTTATTTGACATTGACGAGCAAACGCTCTTCCAAATGCTAGCAGGGCACAATCAACTCTAACATAACTAATCTGTATTGGTTGGGTGAGATACTGATCTGGATAGCAGGTTGCAACGCGGCTAATAATGCTGATTCACAATTTATATTACAATGTTTATTTACGCAATAAAATGAACAAATTTCAACATTACTTTTAAAATGGGTTGACATATTCCTAGCAAAAAAATTTTGAAAGCAATTCTGCAAAATGTGGATGTTGTCAATATGATACCGGGGACTAAATTACACGATGCCAAAAAGTATCCAGTACAAAATATCGGTGGATGTCTCTACAGCCGACTTAATATATGGTATAAATGTTTAGATTTCATTGGCCTATAATTATATAGTTAAGACGCATTTTAATTAAAATATTTATTGTCATCATAGTCAAATTTAGCAAAGCTGAATATGATAGACATGATATGTTTATTTTCGAATCATGTTTGAGTAAATAAAACTCAATTTTAATTTGCCCATGTTTATGGACCATTGTGTGTGGATAAAGTTGCAATATGAGAAAACACTTGTTTTTCTGATTTGTTTTGCTTTCTTGATTTTCCGAATGATTCTAAAAATCGTTTGATAGCAAATTTTGAAAAGATATATGGGCTGTCAACGACAATAGTTCAAAGAATTAATCAATGTTGCCGTACTCATTAAGTAGCTCTTCCTGTGTATTTGGTACTGCTTCGTCAGCCTTTTCACAGCCCAAATAGACAGTTTATGCATTGTTAAATATTTCCTCTCCTATAACATTAAAATCTCGCTCATAGGATCAGAAGGATAAAATTTACATATGTCGAAATGTATGTCTGAGCCCATGAAAAAATGGTTTGGCCCCTAACTACCTATTTTTAGGGTGAATTCGAAGTTCTGAGTATGTGGTTTTTTATGCTCAGCTAGACCTGAACCTAAAGTATGTTCCTTATAATTTAGATTAATTTTGCAACTTCGCCTGAAAACAACAACAACTTCGGCGATTAAAATTGTCCTAGACCCTCACATTATTGAGCTAGGTTGGCCAAATAATCCGTAGAAAGTTTTCCGCACTCAATGTTATTGTAAATAAATTAGGTCTCTGTAATTCATATGTATCTAGAATGTAAAGTTTCATCATTACAATTCCTTCAAAATATATTGCATTGCACGACTTGGTTATATCCATAAAACGTATTTTTGATGTTTGCAAATGTTAGTTTAAACATGCATAATACTCACACTCTCCATTTTTGGTTTCGTTTTCACAAGTACTTTCTATAATAAACAAAACCACATTTTAGCTCGTAAAATTGTCAGCTTCAGAAACGGTTGTTACAGTTTATTAGTAATTGAATATTTATGTACATATAAGCTATTGCATAATAAAGCTAACGAAAAATTGTACGACCATTTTTTTCAATATATCACCAAGTAAACATTTTAAATAGTTAATAGAACCCTGAAATTTCACTTGAAATTTTGTATTTCTTTTTATTTTGTGCAGGCTTATAAATCGAATAGATTTTTATTGTAATAATATCCACTGGCCGAATTATTTTTTCACAAAGAGGGAATATTCGCGCTAAGATAAACGTGCTCAATGCAATGAATTTACATATATTACAGGTCCTCTTTCAAGTTCTATTTTTAAAACTACGCCAACGTTAACCAATGCAGCTATTCATTCTCAGACAATTTCAATGCACTTCGTTCGATATCATATTGGGAACTGTTTTTAAAAATCGTTCATACCGTATTTAAACAAGTGGGCGCGCCATTTCATGTAGTTGGGGATGCAAGAACGGTAAGGTATTTTTTCCCTAAGCTAAAAAACATGATTCTATAGTACAGGTCGTGTTGAGAGGACAGATGATTTTTTTCTCGAATTTTTACAATCCACACATTTTCCAGTGCGATTTTGACTAGAAACTCACAAATTACAAAAAGAAAATACATGGAACATTTTTGTGTGTGTGCATGTTTGTCGAGATGCTACGACATGTTATAGTCCGATCATGCCAAAAAACTTGAGCCATTTTAGGCCGATTCACTTTCAAACTAGCATTCGACACCCAAGGTCCACATTAGTGCAAAATCCCGGAACTTTCGGGATTGAAAATATATTGCTAAAAACCTATAATATATGCGGGATATTTATTTAATTTTTATTTTTTTTATTTAATTTATTTATTTGTTTTAAGTCAGCACAAACAAAGAGGTCGACTAAGGCCAGTATAAAACATACTATTATAATTATATTTCTATAACAATGGTACAATTAATAAGTAAGGAAGTCTAAGTTCGGCTGGAACCGAACATTAAATGCCTAGTAGTGATCTCTTGTGGTATCCTAATTTACTCAGGTCTATTTTAATACCTGAAAAGTTGTTATAAAGGCTACTTATTGCTTTCGATAAAAACACTTCTGTTGTGAGTGGTAAATTAAATTATCACTAAACTAGCAGGGACCCCGCGAACTTCGTTCCGCTGAAAATAAGTGAGATATAACTTATATACTGCTGTTGAGAAACTTTAAAGTGTTTATTGTGGTTTTATCTCTCTATATAGATATACTGTTACTTGTGGTCGGGTGAAGTGTGGTGAGTTCAGATGAGCTGTGATTAGGTAAGGTGAGCTGCGGTTAGGTGAGATGAGGTATCTATTATTGGGAACGTTTGCCTTCAAGGCGGCCTTACGATTTAGTACTTTGTGGCATACCGAGTACTGACAACGGAAGAAAATTGCAAAATCTTAACGTCTAAGCGTTGATACCCGTATCGTACTAACGCCTCCTAGGGCATGGCTTGGTCAACATATTGGTCTATATCTTTTACAAGGTTCACATATGAACGTGAAAACCTCTTATCGTTAAACCCCTTATTTATACCTTTAATTTAATACCCATAACGTTTAAACTCCTCCTAGCTTCACCTCTGGTCCACATTTTCGCTGATATCCAGGAAACGGGTTCTGAAATGAATCCGAAATTGGCCCCTTGTTAAAACTCTCATAAACACCTTTTATTTGATACCCATATTGTAAAAATATATGTTAGGGAAACCAGGGTCCACGTTATGTCCTATATGTCCAAAAGCCTTGATCGGGACTCCAGCGCAACCCCGCAAGTAAATTCATGGTAGGAACGTTTCCCTTCAAAACGCCAATGCATGTTCCAAATACAAACCAAAGCCAAATCGGTGGTATACAATGTATTGAGCACGCAAAAAAATTGCTAAATTGTGAGGTCTCAGCTTTCCGCATTTATCGGAAGCAAAATTAATACGAAAGACATTTCATTTTTATATACATATATAGAGAAGATATAACAAAATTTAAATAGGTTGTCATGTTCATGAAAGGTATGAAAATAAAAAAAAATTATAAAAAAGGCAGTAGGGTGTTAACTACATACTATTGGAAAGCAATCGCTTTTGAAACTAGCAGAGCTTTTATGCAGTTTTTTTACAGTTTAGTTTTGCCTAAAAAGCTTATTATGTGTGCACAATCTTACTGATAAAACTTATACAATTATAGAAATATCGCGATTTTCATTTTACAAAGAAATTTTTCAAAACAGTGCTCAAAAATCCGTCGTGTCTGTTAACCAATTTTGTTTATTTTTACAGCAAAGAGTAAGCTTTAAGTGTTGAACAATTTCTCCAAATATCGCTTCAATAAATAAATTTTTACCGGAGTTATGGCATGAAAAGTTTTGTGGAATAATTTCGAAAATTTTGTGCTTTCGACTTTCTTTTCTCACGAACACGTTAGAGGTGAAAAAGAAATGAGATACAGCTAGTGTAAGCAAAGTTATTGCATATTCAATATATCTATGCCCCTTTCGTATAAAATTGGACAAGGACCTTACCCGATTTCGCTCATTTTTTTCGGAGCACCGTCGCCAGCATGACTATAAATATGTGTGCTAAATTTCAATTTGCTTTCTTGAGCGGTTTTTGATTTATAATTAATAATATTTCCCAATTTGACTTAAACAAAAGTCAAAATTTTTTTTATTTGTTGCCTTAACACCTTTTTTGTATTTTCGAAAAAGATATATATATGTATATAGAAAGAGTGTGTGGCTTTTAACCGATTTGGCCTATTTTCAATAGCGCTTCGAGATGAGTGAAAAGGAACCTGCATACCAAATTTCATTGAGTTATCTCAAAATTTACTCAAGTTATCGTGTTCACATGCGGACGGACGGACATGGCTCAGTCAATTCATCCTTTTCACCCTGGCATACGGTCGAATATTTATTTATTTAAAGTCGAGTACAGGAGCGATATGAGATTTGCCGGCGGAATGGACGTGATTCAGCGCAGCGTCCAATTAGAGCTATTTGCATATTGGCAAACTTTATTTCCAGTTGTTTATTTGTATTCTTATATATGTGTGGTGTCGGTGGAATGAACGCGTTTCCACGCAGCGTCCGAAGCAACAACGGGTGCAAGGCTCTCATGATATTAGTCAGCAGTTAGCAGCATTGTTTACCTCGAATAGTTCGGCATCTTTTTTACGAATCGGAGTGTAAGGCAGTGGATGATGGTACTCCGACAAAGTGGAATGGAGGAAATAACGTTCAGAGTTGCTTGAGTTTTTTGTCTTCACGTTCAATGTTTCAGCATTAAAATCCGATTGCTTTATTATTGCATACAACTTACCCTGTGTGGTTTGTGTGTGTGTGCTGTAACGGAGTAAGTCAGCTGTTAGAGATATTCTATGCTTAGCAGACATGCAAGTACTAATACAGCAAAGTTTTGTCGACAAATGCGGAATTTCAAAGCCACATACTACATGGATGTCCCAGCGGGTAGCAAAACTCAGCCGGCTAACAAGGTCAGATGAGTCAATTTCACCAATAATCAGCTTATGGAGGAACATTACAAGGAGTCAAGCCCTTCGACTTTCCAGAGAAGGTAAATTTAAGAGAAGAAGCCTACTTCTATAAGGGGGCAGGTAAATAATTTTATTCCAATTAAGACCCCGCAGAGCAAACATCAAGAATTGCTTTTGACCTGACTTAATCCGCTGTATATGGACTTGATATAAGGGACACCACACGCACGCATTACTCAAGTATTGGGCGAATCAGCGATGTGTAAAGGGTTGTCGTGAGGTACGGGTCATTAAATTCTTTAGCCCATCTTTTAACAAAACCAAGCAATAGATGTGATGTGATAATAAAACTTAGTTTAGGGTCAAAAAGAACACCTGATCAGTTACAACAGATATACGTTCCAAAGGAACATTACAAGGAGTCAAGCCCTTCGACTTTCCGGAGAAGGTAAATTTAAGAGAAGAAGCCTACTTCTATAAGGGGGCAGGTAAATAATTTTATTCCAATTAAGACCCCGCAGAGCAAACATCAAGAATTGCTTTTGACCTGACTTAATCCGCTGTATATGGACTTGATATAAGGGCAGATCAAACGGCAACGAGATGTGATGCCGGATCTCATCATAATGCTTTCGGAGATGTTTCCTTATGTCTCTGGGGGGCGGAGTTTCATCCAATAGCTGTCGATTTGGATGACTGGGTCTATGACAGTTCAAAAGGAACTGCCTACTTAAAAGTTCCGCATGCTCGCGAACGTTGAGCATTTTAGCCTCTTGGTGAAGGTGGGACTCAGGATACATAAGCAAACAGCCCGTCGCGGTTCTGATTGCGGTGTTTTGGCAGACCTGTAATTTCCTCCAGTTGGTGTCGTGAGGGTTTGGCGACCATATGGGCGCAGCATAATCAATAACCGGTCGGCCAATAGCCTTATAGGTGACGAGCAACGTTTCTTTGTCTTTGCCCCAAGTACTGCCGGCCAGTGACTTGAGGATCTTGTTGCGGCTTTGTACCTTTGAAGCTATTGCGGTGGCATGATTAGCGAAGGTGAGGCTATTGTCGAATGTGACCCCTAGAATTTTGGGGTGGTTGACTGTAGGTAGTGGAACACCATCTACGTGGACATTCAACTCCTGCCCCATCTGCGCGTTCCAAGTAGTGAACAGGGTCGTCGTAGATTTAGTCGGGGACAGGGTCAGGTTCCGCTCTGTGAAGAAGCTGGAAAGATCGTGCAGGTAGTCGTTTTACTGATTGAGGAATTCACATGATCAACACAAGTAAGTTGCTTATTTAATAGAAACCCAAGTGTTTTTGCCGTTTTCACATATTTCACAACATTTCCATTTAGAATAATTGGAGAGACAGAAGATTATATGGATAGTGAGATATGGCAATCGCCTGCGTTTTGGATGCATTAAGGTAGAGTTTGTTTCCTTTGGACCATTGACAAATAGCTTCTAAGACTTCATTTATTCGGTAGACCAAATCCTCCACTAAACCAAGTGGAGCCGAAAGGTATACTTGCGCATCATCCGCATAGAGATGAATAGAGACACTGCTGCAGCATTTTTCCATGTCATTTATATATAGGCTAAATAAAATTGGGCCAAGAATGGAACCTTGTGGCACACCAGATTTTAACGGCAATAAGTTTGATCCGATATCCCCACACATCACCCTTTGGAACCTGTTTGTCAAATAGCTTTCTATGAGCTTTACAGCACCCCTTGCAAATCTAAAATATTGTTCGAGCTTTTGAAGCAGAATTTTGTGGCAGACCGTGTCGAAAGCTTTGGAAAAATCTAACAGTGTAAGAATAGTCGGATCACCGGTATCAAATTTAGGTCGAATCTCCTCTAAAACCTTAAGCATAGCGGTAGAGCAGCTATGTCCAGTACGATAACCTGATTGATTTCTCGACAACAGACTTTCATCAGTAAGATACTTCACGATCTGTGCTGACAAGAGCTTTTCGAAAATCTTTGATAAACAGGGGAGAATGCTGATAGGGCGAAAGTCACCTGGCAATGAAGCATTACCCTTTTTCGGAACAGGTATAATATTAGCTACCTTCAAAAGCATCGTGAAAGGTTAGAGATGTTATTGCAAAATTTAAAATATGCGTTAAAGCAGAAACAACATATGGTAAAATAAGTTTAATAAATCTTAGACTTATTTTACCTTCACCTACGGCATTTGATTTTATCGCAAGTATAGATTGAATAGTTTCAGACTCAGTTACATTTGTAAAGTTGAATATTATCTATATATTAATAGGCTAACATTTTTTCCATACAATCAATTGCCAGAGTGTATCTCATAAGAAAATGCATAACTCCAATTATTATATATTTTGATATGTTTTCATGGGCCAGGAGCTTTGCATAGGCATATTATATTTAACAAAAAATGCTTCATTAATTTGTAATAATTCATCAAAGTTTTCACCAAAACCCAAAGCTGTTAAGTACAGTATCTGACTGTTTTGTTGTACATACAGCAGTGGCGCAGGTGGTGAGCGTGCCGGCTATGATGCGTGCGTTCGTAGGTTCAAGGACGTGTTCAGGGCGGGTTAAGTTTTTTTTTTTTTTTACTAAATTGAATTTGCCTTAAAATATACGAAAACTTTTTATTATATTTTTTTTTTAAATTTATTATATTTGTAATCCAATATTTTTCTGTTTATTATGTTTATGGCATCTATCTTGGAGTGAAAACCCCAAATTTTTTGAAAAAATATAAAAAATTATTCCAATTTATCAATTTATATTTTTTAAGAAATATATCATATTTAATATACAAAAAGTGAAAACGCAGTTTGTAGCTTCTTCAATTTTATATTCACGAAATAGTTTGAAATTGCGTTAATTTTCCTAAAGACATCAACTATTTTCTTCCTAAAAATTTTTATTTGTAAAAGAGTCGACATATAACCCAATATTTCAATATTTTTCTGTTTATGACATCTATTTTCGAGTGAAAAAACCAAATTTTTTTAAAAAAAGCTAAAAAATTATTTCAATATATCAATATATATTTTTTAAGAAATATATCATATTTAATATACAAAAAGTAAAAACACAGTTTGTAGCTTCTTCAATTTTATATTCATGTAATAGTTTGAAATCGCGTTAATATTCCTAAAGACTTCAACTGTTTTCTTCCTAAAAATTTTAATTTGTAAAAGAGTCGACATATAACCGGAATCCTTACATATTTAGGCTAATTGGGCCAGTTAAGATATGTGCTTTCAATATTTCCGAGTTGAATTTGACGAAAGAAACCAGAAAACCATCATACATATGTGTAAGTTGTAATATTCGCCCGCTAAACGGACTTCAAAAAATCCACAACTAAAGGAAAAATTGAGAAAACAGTCTGTATCACAAATAAAAGTTAATAAAAAGTTAAAAAACTTTTAACAAAAGTTGGGGTGGGAACTAGATTGTCAAACAAAGTAGATTGTCAAACAACTGACTGGGCAATTTTAGTGAAAACGATCAATCAATCGCTTGACACCACAATTTGACGTCAGTCTTTAACGCGCTCTGCTTTATCGACTTCATGTCAGTTTTTAAGTCGTAATGAAAACACATTTGACACCAAATCGCCATAGTGTCAGTTAAGTCAGTTTTTGTGGTCAGTTATTTTGACCTAATGAAAACCAGCCTTAACTATGTTGTTGGTATATGTCAATGAAATTTAATTTTGTTTATTGAAATATTGACGGAATATGAAAGGAGGGTCTGATGGTGGACTTTCAATCAATACTAAGTACCGTTTTTGCCATCTCCTATTAATGATTACTGGTCTTTAATGGACGGATTTTTTTTGGTTAGTTGTCAAATTACCCGTCTTTAGAGTAAAGCAGCTTTTATGAAAGCGACTCTCAATAACTCAACTATAAATAATTATTTTCAGCAATAAAAATGTCTCCAATATTTATGCCTCTAGGCATTAGGTACTGGAGAAAAATGCGACAGAGGATTTAATAAGTTAAACTAATTTAAGGTGGTCGAATCTCGACCACGGGATATACTAGTTATTATTATTACTATTGGTTAGGTACTGGTATGAATACCAGTACTAACTGGGTGGGCATTGGCTACTCAGGCCATCAGCTCTAAAAAAGTTGAATATACGGAAATCATTATTCGAAGAGTCAACGCTGGTAATATGAGACTCACTTTCATCTGGTAGTTTTGTAGCAAAGAAAGCATTCATAACGTTTACATCCACCGTGCAATCAGGTTTCAAATTAGACTTAACACCAAGTTTTTTCAAATTGTTCCAGACAACCTTTGGACATCAAGTTTATTTTGGAAAAAACACCTTTTGGTCTCCCTAGTTTTTCTCGTCGCGGTATTTCTCAATACCTTATAGACCTGCCAGTCATCAGCTTTAGAGGTTTTCTTCCAAATGTGATATCTTTTATTTCTATCTTTTATGGCCTGAAGTACTTCTCGGTTGAACCATGGTTGCTTGTGATTGCTCACTTTAACTTTTCTCAGTGGACCATATTTATAAAAGATGTATTTTACCATATTGGAGAAATTTTCAACCTTATCATTGATATCTGCAGAAAACCAACAGTTATTCCAAGGAAGTGCAGATGCTTCAGTGGCTAAGTCTGTGATATTGATTCTATTAAAATCTCGAAAATATTGAGAACGGGAAGTAGAAGTCCTTGATTGCATGGCTAGATCGTAGCTAATAAAAATTAAGTCGTGGTCGCTAACACCACCTAGGGAAAGCTGGTCAAAATGTAGGACATTCCGCATTTCAGCAACACAAAATAAGTCTAGTAAACTAGGTTTACAATGAGGTCCAAAACGAGTGGGAAGCTTATTTACAACATTCAACCTTACACCTGATATGCAATCAAAGAAATTTTTGGAACGATCATTTTCGACAATCAAATCTATGTTCAGGTCACCACACAAGATTATGTGTTCATAATTGGCACAGTATTTATATATATTACTAAAAAGATTGTCCAAGTCATTTGACTTACTTGGGTTATATGCACATACAACAAGGCAACGCACAAAATTATCGTAAAATTCAACCATCAAATATTCAACAGGATCATTATTATCTGATCTGTCCATTATCCTTAGCTGAAATGCCTTCTTATGATATATCACAATGCCACCACCGCGCTTACCTTGCTGTCTGTCATTCCTAACAACACAATAATCGAGAAATTGGTAATTATCATCATTAATATCATTCTGAAACCAAGTGATACACACACTGGCTAAAAATGTAGCTTAAATAATCAAGTTTCGCTTGATTTAAACTTCTGGAGTTGAAATGGCAAACCTGAAATCCAGAGTGATAATCAGCTAAAATCTTCAGTACTATATTTGTGTGACATTCGTTAGAGCCGACAGATGCACTATTTAAATCCATAAAAAAATCTGGGAGTGTGCACTTCAAATTGCCAACATACAGTTATGCATAAAAGAGAATAAGTATAATGATAGTACATAAGGGAAAAATTTACAAAATCTAGATAAGTAGCGAAATATATAAAATTAAAAATATTTTTTTAAATACAAAAGAGATGAATTAAAAGCATAAACATAGTAGCTGCTCTTTTTCATCATGGGGTGCTAATAAGTGAATCCACTTCAACCCGGCTGGTCACCTCAATCGGTTCTTCATTGGGCTTGCATCGAACATACACTTTTCCACGCATTGAGAACGCAGTTACTATGAGCTTCTTTCTCTTCAACTCCGTAGCATACGACATCAACTCTCTTAATCTTTTTGGCAAACTCTCATGCACATAAACAAATCCACAACCAGAAACATCAACGTCAGATAGCGTAAGCGACCGCTTTTGTGATTTGCGAAATGCAGCAATAGATTTGAACAGCTGGCTTCGTTCGCGCGCAGAGCAGAGCTTTATAACAATAGGCATGTTGTTTTTGTTATTTTGCACTTAGCTTTTCGCTTTTCTTATTCTAAAAGCATCGCGCAATGGGGGTGGGTGGAGGTTAACTGCATTGCATATTTTAGCAAACAAATCAGGCAAACTCGCTTCGCTATCATGTGGAACACCATAGATTACAATGTCAGATGATACTGCATTACTCTCCAGCTCATTAAGCTGGCTCCGAACACCAATAATTTCGCTCTGCAGGTTGTCCACCACATTATACGAGTTTTCTAATGTTGTCACTCTTTCTTGCATTGTAGCTATGCTTTGCTTAATGTTCGCAGTCTCAGCAGCCAACTCACCTATTTTCTGCATTACCCTATCTTCAAACTCCTTTGTTGTTTTTTGCATTACATCTGTCAGTTCTTCAACAACCGCCATTCTCTGTTTATTCATTTTCCTCTCGAGCAAACTGTCATCTACGCCTACAATTGGTGTTTTTTGGAGTAATTGGCAGGGAAACAGGTTTGCGGAGATGATTTCTGCGAGTATTTTGCATTTTAATAAAGATTAAGCACGAATCTAGTGGAATAACTCAAAAGGAAATCCACAATCAAAACACTGGTATAAAATATAAAAGTGTAAAAAACTCAAGAGCACCACACAAACACGTCTTACTCAGTCGATGACATTTCCATTCGTCGTTATTCGTTGCCAAAATGTGTAAAATGCACACAAAAGCAATTATAAAAATAGCAACAAATCATACAGAGCTTAGTTGGAAAATGTTTTAATTTTTCTGTAGTTTTGAATTTTGTGTAGTAAATACTCAGCTTAGACTTTGAACAGAAGTGAGTTTTATTTTTTTGAGAGAAAGGCATATGGAAATCCAGTAATTTTTCTTTTCGAATTAACAAAATTGTAGAACCTTTTCGGGTTGTTAATTGAGTTTTACACCCAACTGAAGAAACGCGCTACCAAATATTGAAAGTATTCAGCAGATGCTCCTGTACTTTTAAAACGCTTGTACAGCTTAGACTTAATATTGCTGAGTCTCATCAGCTGTTTAGACCACCGGCTTAGCCGGACCACGTAATTTAATGTTTAGTGTTTAATTAATACTATGCAAGATTACCCCGGAACGGGTTGTGAGTCGGGGTTGGGACCCACCACATAAAACAACGTACCAATGAAATCCAACAAAGGCTCGCATATTAAAATCCCCTTTTTAGATGACGACACCCGCAAACGAAATAAGGTTTATGATATATAAATTATTTCTTTTATTAATTTCAATTAATTTTCCAAACATAAGTTTTATTAATTTAAAGTATTCTTACAAGAAACTCTTAATTACTATTTTAATTTGACAACCGAAGTGAAGTGCCAATTGGTCTATTTGCAACAACCAGCACTGCTGTAATTCTAATTGGAACAAGCTGAACTTCGCCAAAGAGCATGTATGAATAAGAGGCACCAGTCCTCTCATCTGAAAATCGGCAGAATTTCAACTCGTATGTTCGATGCTACTCGATGTTTTCTATTAGGGTTACATGGTTTCCTCTTTGTGCTTTGTCCGTAATCGTTTCAAATTATTTGAGTCAAGTTTGCATTTTATGAGTTGAAATTGAGTAAACGCAAAAAGTAAACAAACGGAATGAGTTGATTAAGCGACTCAATTTCATGCGCTGGCGGTGAATTTTGGCTTTCGTTGGTCAGAAAATGCAAGTATGTTACAGGAATTAATTTTTGATGCAAAAATTAAAGTTAATACCAAAAAACCTTTTTAATATTAATTAGATATTTCCCAACCCAAATCTATGCATTTATATGACTCCCATCCTTGATTAAAAAAATGTTTCGTTTTTATTATTTTCTAGACAAAAATGTTGACAATGGACAAGGTTTATAATTGCATACCTACCTACATTTTATCTTTAGGATGCATATGATGCCAATCAAGTATTTTACTTGAATTAGATTTTAATGTAAAAATTAAGGTTTATAATTGCATTAGTTTATACATTTAGATAGGTAAGTAGATATGCAGCTTTCAGCTTTTACAAATAAAATTTGTTAATACCTACATAGTAGACATTTTTATTTTTGAAAACTTCATAAGGTATAGAATTTATTGTCTTAACTCGAGTATCTGCTTATTTGTTCAAAACTGTTTGTTAGGGATAACTTTGTTTTGAATTTCGAATGTCCTTTTAAAAACAAACAAATCATTTATTGGTTCTTAATTAACAAACCAACAACTTTGGAAATACCATTTCTTACAATAAAAAATCTGCTACAAAATAGTAAAAACTAGTAATTTTACAGCGTTTCGGAATTCAATCTGAAACATGAAATTTATAGCATTTGAAATACATACATATGTACATATATTAATTAATATAAAAATAAATAGAGGAAGTAGGTAGGGATATGTTTAATAACATAAAAAAGTTAATATGCATATAAATGTCACGAATCCATTTTTCCGTCGGCAAAGCACAACTTCATATTCCCATACAAATCACCAAGTATGCATGCGCAAAGCTTCCGCGCACGCACATACATATTTTCGTGCATACATATGTGTGTGCGCACAGCCACACATAAATATCTACATACCCTCACGTCACCGCGCTATCCCCTCTAAATGCATGTGCTGTCCACAAGCTATCACGCTACAAAAACAAAAACCACTTTACGCACAAAATCCAACAACAAAACTCTTTTCTACGGGCAGACCTAAATATGCAAGAAGAAGAATTCATTCATGCTTCTTAAAAAAAAAATATTTTCTCGAGGAATCTTGGATGAAATGTCGCAACATGGTTGAAATGTCGCAACATTGCATTTGAACAAAATCATAAAATTCAATTTTTGTCAATTTTCTAAAATCCAACTTCAATCCAAGCGGGGTATTCCATATACACCGCACCTTCAAATGCGCGCAAGTTGCGAAGAAAAGTTGATACAAAACTTTAATTGTATTCATGAGCCAAGTATTTCATAAAAAAATTAAAATAAAAATGCACAGCTATTGCTCAGCAATAGGTCCAAACTTTAGTAAAAAAATAATCTAAAAAGCTTACCTCTACATATTTTAAATAATTTAATAAAAGTTTCCCTTATTCATAAGGAGTTTGATTCTTAGCATAAGCTATGGCTCGTTTGCCCCTCTCTTTGGAGTGCCTCTTAAAATCTGTCGAAAATTGGGAAGCCATGTTTGTTTTCGCCCAAGTGTGGCTGTGATGGCACAGAAGTACCCTTTAAATACACTACTTTGTACTGAAAGTGTAGCTTTTTCACTCCTTACCAAAATTATGTGCGACTTTAGATACAATTCTTAGTGAAAAACTTATATAAGAATATGGAATTAATACCTAAAATAATTTAAGATAGTTTAAAGTCATTTTTGAATGAAATAAAACAGAAGTAAATAGCTACTAAGTAGTAAAAAACTACTCCATTTTTTGGTAGTGGCCGAATGATAGGAGCAAACTGTGTGCGGCAACACTTTTGATCAACGACCGCTTCACTTGAAGCTCGTGTCAACGACGAAACCAACGACGATATGTATTTATGTGTGAATGTTCTTTTTGCTTGGATGAAGGTGTTATGTGGCATTATTGAATTTTCGCTATGTCTATGAAAATTTTAAACATTTGACTGAGCTTTAGCGAAATTCAAACGTTTGCACATATATCCTTCATCCATGCAGCGTTCGCTTGCGGACTTGACAAATATGCACATACATATGTTAGACCGCATCATACATATGAATGCTTGTACACAGATTTTGTACTTGCAAAATTTGTGTGATTATGAATATTTCTTATCAAATCTGATTATGACTGATTATTTTTTTGGATACAATTTTAGGATAGTAGATATTTATGTAATTTTGATTGTTTGTATAATTATAAAAATAAAAGGTATTTTTCAATGAAAGGAAAAATACATATGTAGAAGTACATAGGTATGAATATTTTCGAAAAAATATGTTATGTATTTATTTTAAATAAAAATCAAAAATTGCCATTAACTTATGAATTAAAATTTTTTTTTAACAATTCGAATTTGGAAAAACCTATAGCATAAATTGAAATAAATATATACCTATACATATTTACATATTTCAGTTGAAGAATATTTCTACTTTGCACATCATTGACTGCATAACACTTTGTAATCGAATATGTTATACTTGTAAACATGCCTTGCATATTCAGTTAAAAATTGTTATTTTTAATTAGCTTTTTGCAAAAGTTGGGTTTTTTCATTAAAAAAATAAAATATAACAACTAAAAAAAGCAAAAAACTAAAAATTATGTTGCCTAAGATGGGACTTGAACCTAGGACCTTTGCTTGATAAGCCATGATCGGCAAAGAAAAGTAGAAGTTTGCATGCATATTTTATGGAAATAAAATAAAATATATATTTAAATATCAATTATCAATTAATAAAATAAAAATATTTAAATATTTTGATATTTGCCATATTTAATATTTTATTTCCATTAAGTTGACCAATTTGCACAAAAATCATAAGCAAATATCCTCAACTTCATGAAAACGCAATGCCGCAAATAACTCAACTTCATGAAAAGCTCAATGAAGTAAGCTACTCATAATAAAAATTCGATCAGCTGTTATTTATAAAGTCACTCTAAATAAATTGCGAAAATGCACAAAGAGGAACCCTTGAAACCCTAATAGAAAACATCGAGCAAATGTAGCGAGTAGTTCTGCTCGAACATACGTGTTGGTGCCTCTTATTCATACATGCTCTTTGTGCTCGGCATACTCACTAGATGGAGGGCATCAGAGAGCAGAGCTTTTATTAGGGTGACCAGCAAGTGTTACTGCTTAACTTATATAAGGGCATGCACCTGGAATGTTCGGTCCCTCAATGGGGAAGGTGCCGATGCCCGGTTGGGTGAAAGGCAAAAGCTGACATCACCGCCATACAGGAGATGCGATTGAAGGGGGGAGGAAATACGAGAAAGCCACCTTGTAACATTTACTGGAGTGGGCATGTCGACAAGCGCAGATTTGGCTTGGAATTTATGGTGGGAGAGAGAGTCCTGAAGGAACGTCTCGCCGCAATCCTCATATAAGTACGATTATTTAACATTTCGCTTATCTGCGCGCACGCACCGACGGAAGAGAAAGACGACGTGGAAAAGGTTGCGCCTGGAGGATATATAAGAGCGCTACCCCTGTCATTACGCCAACGTTGGCAAAGAGGGTATATTTGGACCCACAGTCGGGAAGTTCAGTCTGCACGATCAGATGAATGCAGGATGAATGCATGCCCGAAGATTGGGATCTAAGTGTTCTCTGCCCAATCCACAAGAACGGTTATCCTGCAAACTGCACCAACTATCGCGGAATCAGCGTTTTGAATATCGCATATATGAGGTCTGGTCAAGTATATTGTGCGAAAGATTGAAGCCTGACGTGAACAGGATTCACACCTGGAAAATCATCCATCGACCAGATTTTTACAATACGCCGAAACCCCGTGAGAAAAAATTCAACACTAATCACCTCTTTGTTGATACAGCTATGTAAAATGACATTGAGCAACACCACCAGCTCAGTCAGAATAAGAAAGAACCTCTCCGAATCATTTGAAAGTAAATTGTAAAATTAAAATTCTTCATAACTCTGAACATATTTGGTCTAAATTAATGATTTTTGGATATGTGTGTCCTTTAGTCCAGATTTATGTAATTTTGGAAAAGTGGGCGGTGCCACGCCCACATTTTTTGTGTTTGGTTTGTACTTCAATAATGTCCAAAGTTTATGGTTGATCTCTTTTAAACTTTCAAGATTGGTTAAGAAAATTGTTGTGTACGATTTAGGCTATATCAATTTTTGGAAAAGTAGCCAGTTCCACGCCCCCAGGCTATATAAAATTTAAATTCTTCATAACTCTGAGCATATTGGGTCTAAATTAAAGATTTTTGGATATGTGTGTCCTTTAGTCAAGATGTATAAAATTTGGAAAGGTGGGCGGTGCCAGGCCCACATTTTTTGTGTTTTGTTTGTACTTCAATAATGTCCAAAGTTTATGGTCGATCTCTTTTAAACTTTCAAGATTGGTTCAGAAGATTGTTGTGTACGATTCAGGCTATATCAATTTTTGGAAAAGTAGGCGGTGCCACGCCCCCAGGATATATAAAATTTAAATTCTTCATAGCTCTGAACATATTTGGTCTAAATTAATGATTTTTGGATATGTGTGTCCTTTGGTCAAGATGTATATAATTTGGAAAAGTGGGCGGTGCCACGCCCACATTTTTTGTGTTTTGTTTGTACTTCAATAATGTCCAAAGTTTATGGTCGATCTCTTTTAAACTTTAAAGATTGGTTAAGAAAATTGTTGTGTACGATTCAGGCTATATCAATTTTTGGAAAAGTAGCCAGTGCCACGCCCCCAGGCTATATAAAATTTAAATCTTATAAATAAAAATGAATGTGTGTCTGTGTGGCTGTGTGTCTGTGTGTCCTTTATGGGTGTCCAAAGTACTCAACCGATTTTTATGAAATTTTCACAGTATATTCTTGGGATCATGGGTTAAAGCATAGGCTATATTAATTTTTGGAAAAGTGGGCGGTGCCACGGCCCCAGGCTATATAAAATTACAATTCTTCATAGCTCTGAACATATTTGGTCTAAATTAATGATTTCTGGATATGTGTGTCCTTTGGTCAAGATTTATGTAGTTTTGGAAAAGTGGGCGGTGACACGCCCACATTTTTTGTGTTTTGTTTGTACTTCAATAATGTCCAAAGTTTATGGTCGATCTCTTAAACTTTCAAGATTGGTTAAGAAAATTGTTGTGTACGATTTAGGCTATATCAATTTTTGGAAAAGTAGGCGGTGGCACGCCCCCAGGCTATATAAAATTTAAATTCTTCATAGCTCTGAACATATTTGGTCTAAATTAATGATTTCTGGATATGTGTGACCTTTGGTCAAGGATTATGTAATTTTGGAAAAGTGGGCGGTGCCACGCCCACATTTTTTGTGTTTTGTTTGTACTTCAATAATGTCCAAAGTTTATGGTCGATCTCTTTTAAACTTTCAAGATTGGTTAAGAAAATTGTTGTGTACGATTTAGGCTATATCAATTTTTGGAAAAGTAGCCAGCGCCACGCCCCCAGGCTATATAAAATTTAAATTCTTCATAGCTCTGAACATGTTTGGTCTAAATTAATGATTTCTGGATATGTGTGACCTTTGGTCAAGGATTATGTAATTTTGGAAAAGTGGGCGGTGCCACGCCCACATTTTTTGTGTTTTGTTTGTACTTCAATAATGTCCAAAGTTTATGGTCGATCTCTTTTAAACTTTCAAGATTGGTTAAGAAAATTGTTGTGTACGATTTAGGCTATATCAATTTTTGGAAAAGTAGGCGGTGGCACGCCCCCAGGCTATATAAAATTTAAATTCTTCATAGCTCTGAACATATTTGGTCTAAATTAATGATTTCTGGATATGTGTGACCTTTGGTCAAGGATTATGTAATTTTGGAAAAGTGGGCGGTGCCACGCCCACATTTTTTGTGTTTTGTTTGTACTTCAATAAGTTCAAAGTTTATGGTCGATCTTTTCTAAATTTCCAGATTGGTTCAGAAGATTGTTGTGCCACGCCCCCAGGCTATATAAAATTTAAATCATCATAACTTTGAATATTTTTGGTCTAAACTAATGATTTTTGGATATGTGTGTCCCACATTTTTTGTATTCAGTGCTTTATTTGTACTTCAATAATGTCCAAAGTTTAAGGTTGATCTGTTTTAAACTTTTCCAATACGTTAAAATCTTCGTTGGGTACGACATACATAGGCTACATTTGTAAATTCATTGGAAAAGTGGGCAGTTCCAAGACCACTAGCTAAGTAATATTTCAATTCGTTATATCGCTGAATGTATTTGCTTTAGTGACATTTTAACGTTCTTAAATCTTAATCAAGGCACTTAATTTTTTTTGTTTGTTATTGCCGTTCATACATATCCAGAGTATTATAGGTAGATATAGGATATAATTAAATAAGTACTAACTATACATCTGCTCAGCAGCGCACAATGGTTTTTATCATACCCATTGAGTTCAAAAGATCCGTTTTTTGAGTTTGACATCCAAAAAATTTATTTGCTTATACCAAAGACGTTAAAACCAGAAACATTGTATATCCTAAAGCACTGCAATAAATGGAATGTTAAAAGTTAAAGAAAAATATTTGAAAATGTATTTCTAGGGAAATCACTGGTCAGGCAGAACAACGTCTGCCGGGTCTGCTAGTATTCTATAAAAGCGTACAAATGTTGGCATATGCTGACGAAACATATTGAAATTGAAAAGTAAAGTCATCTCTCGACGCACGAAAATCACTCTCTACAAGTCACTCATCGCTCCCGTCTTGCTATATGGTACAGAAGCGTGGACACTAACAAACTCTGACAGGGCGGCACTGGGAGTATTCCAGAGAAAAGTTCTGCGAAAGATTTGTGGGCGAAAGATGCGTTGGCGACAGCTGGTGTCGAAGAAGATTTAATGATGAGTTGTATGAGCTTTACGCAGACGTCGACATAGTTCAGCAGATTAAAGCACAGCGGCTCCGCTGGCTAAGCCACGTTGTGCGAATGAACGAAGGTCTCCAATTTGGGCCAGTTGGCGCAAAGAAATTACTGGCGGGCTATGTTGGACGGTCAAAATCGCTAAAGCGGTTGGATGGCCATTTAAAGAAGAAGATTATATACCGCATACCTAAAGGAAGCTAACTCAAAAATCTCATATCCTGATCGGCGAAAATTCTCAGACTGAACTCTCCAAGAGGGTGCCGACTGGTAATGGATACTACAGTTGTTCCGGACAGGTTGGTACATAGTAAGGTATCCAGCTAAGGTCAGCAGTCACAGCCATACGTCTTAGCTCCTTCAATAGCCCTGGCGCGATTTGATGTGATTCCTGACCATGGTCGCCAGGTAAGGGGGCTGGATAAAGGTGTTATGCGTCACCGTGCTGGGGCCCCTTTTTAAATAGCCCAGTCTCAAACGGAGCCCTCTGGGATCATGCCCAGTCCCAGTTGTAATCTTTGGCCTTACCCCGAGTATCGCTGATCTCTGCTCGGGGTGGACGACCCTTTTCTCCGCTACTCGTGGGACATAAAGATGGATTTTAACAACAAAAAGACTATTAAAACAAACAAAAAACATAACGAGACCGACACTCCTACAAGGTCGGAGGGGAAATCCCCTATAGGTAACGGTGCTCGTGCGATGCAGGGTTAGGGAGAAAGCACGCAGCCTCCAGGCGATGCCAGAGTCTAGTGCAGGGATGAAGGTAGCAGCTGCGGGAGAGGGAGGGGTCACTAAGGGAGCTGAGGCTGCCGGCGGAGGTGTACCCAGTAAGCACCTCGATACTGGGCCCGAGGAATCGCTTAGGATATTGAGGAGATCCTGGTATAGTCCAGATCTATTCATCAAGGCGCTGCCGGGGGATGTGGCAGAGTTGAGGGCCGAGTTAGAGAGGGCCGAACTGGTATGTCCGGACTTCGACGGTAGTTGTCCGGCAGAGGAAAGAGGGACCGAGAAACGCAACAGGTCCATGGAGGCTGGGTCAGGCGCCTCTAATCCAAAAAGGGCTAGAGTCATAGGGCCCACGTTTGCGGAAGTACATAAAGGTAGCATACTTCTGGGGGTCTTTGACTCGAACCCCGATGGGGAGAGGCGCTTCCGGTCTAACTAGGACTAGGTGTGGGCAGAGATGGCTACCCATTCGGTCAGCGTCTTGGCCGAATTTCCAGGTCCCATCCCCTCCTGGAAAGACGTGGGGTCAGGGTTCGGTGAAGGTGGTGGCCTGTGGGGATTCGAGGTCGGCTGCCATGTACAAAAGGGCAGTGGGAATGATGGAGGCGGTCTACCCTGGTGCGATCAAAAAAAAAAACTGTCCCTCTCCTGGAAAGGACGAAGGGCATGGTAAACCTTGGCTTTGTACAGGTCAAAGTAAAGTCTACGACCAAAGGTCAGTGCGGGTCCTGGAGGAGGAACTGAAAAGAACGACAGTGAGGGGGTGGATGAGGATGTCGAATGCAGCCGGGCCGATCCGATGGACGGTACGGATCAGGATGACGCCGCGTCGACCCTCTCACTGGGTTTCGGGAGGTTGTGCGAGGTGCACTCGGGCGATGAGCCGATGTCGGACGAGGACATTGGCAATGTCACGGTGGTGGAGAAAGGTAGCAACCCTGATGATGCGGGTGCTACAGATTAACCTCCACCACAGTAAAGCAGCGGCGGCAGGAGCAGATTTTACACTGTTAAGTGGGGCTACTGTTGGGAAACCTAGGGCATGTATCCTATTAAAATCTGATACACATGCTTTATTTCTTCCCCAATTTAGTGACGAGGATACGACATCCATCCAAATAGAGGTCAATGGTATGGTCTGTACATTGACCTCGATGTATATGCCACATGACAAACCAGCACCTACGCAGGCGGTGTGTTTGGTCCTGGCGAAGGCTAAGGGGCACATAATCGTTGGAGGCGATGCCAACGCTCACAACCCAGCATGTGGCAGCTCCGATGTAAACGAAAGGGGTGAGTCACTCTTTGATTTTATATTACAACAGGATATCTGTATATGCAATAGGGGCCAGGAGCCCAGGTTTGTTACTTAAAGTAGAAGAGAGGTTCTGGACGTTACGCTCTGCTCGAGAAGCGGGGAAGGCATGGTCGGAAAATGGATGGTTTACAATGAGAACTCCTTCTCCATCGCTATATTCGCTTTGATGTGGAAAGTGTACCGTCCACCTCCTCCCCTTATAGAAATCTTAAGAATGCCAACTGGCAAACGTACAGATAGGAAATGGACAAGTATCTTTCCGACCATCATCCCGATGTACCCAGGGATACTGAAGAAATAGATGATATGGTGGATAAGTTCACCAAGGCATGTCAAATGGCTTTAGATAAAGCCTGTAACATTAAAGGGGTTAGGGGTAAGCAAAAACCACCCTCGAGCTAGACAGGTATAGGAAGCTGTGCAGACAAGCTTTTAATAGTGATAAAGCCTCTGATGAAGCCTCAAAGTGGGAGGCGTACAAAGTGCATCTGAAGAAATACAAAGGAGAACTCAGGAAATCTAAAAGAATCTTCTGGAGAGTTTTTTGTAGTGGGAAAGAATCTGTATCAGAAGGTTCTAGGTTACGGAATATCCTATCAAAATCACCTCATAGTGAACCGGGGTGTTTGAAAAGGCCGGATGGGTCATGAACTTATACGGGGGAAGAAACGTTGCAACTCCTCCTTGGTACCCACTTTCCAGATTCGGAAAACGAGTATTGGTACCTTACAGATGTGGGTCAGGGAGTATATGACCTAGGGCAGTACCTCACTAAGGAAAGAATGGTATGGGCCATTGGATCATTTAAGCCATTCAAAGCATAGGGGCTAGACGGTATAGCACCTATACAGCTTCAGCAATCCACGGAGCAGGTTATCCCGTGGTTGCAGCCTATATATAGGGGTGTGCTCACCTTTTGTTATATTCTCAACTCTTGGAAAATCTCCAGGGTAATCTTTATACCTAATGCGGGTAACTTATCTCACGTTGGCCCAAAAGATTTCAGACCGATAAGTCTGGCGCCCTTTCAACTCAAGGTATTGGAGCGGCTCATGGAACCGCACTTCAGGGAGAAATTAGAGAGTAAAATCGTAACATCGCAGCATGCATATAT
This sequence comes from Sphenella marginata, assembly GCA_951509765.1. Lineage (NCBI taxonomy): Eukaryota > Metazoa > Arthropoda > Insecta > Diptera > Tephritidae > Sphenella > Sphenella marginata. The sequence continues at coordinate 32,915,429 of OX608083.1, read as the reverse complement.
GAAAGGTAGATCCTCCTACACAGCGTTACATGAAATTGTCACACACATAGAAAAATCTTTGGCGAATAAAGAATCTATATATTAATAGGCTAACATTTTTTCCATACAATCAAATGCCAGAGTGTATCTCATAAAACAATGCATAACTCCAATTATTATATATTTTGATATGTTTTCATGGGCCAGGAGCTTTGCATAGGCATATTATATTTAACAAAAAATGCTTCATTAATTTGTAATAATTCATCAAAGTTTTCACCAAGCGTGCCGGCTATGATGCATGCGTTCGTAGGTTCAAGGACGTGTTCAGGGCAGGTTAAGTTTTTTTTTGTTTTTTTACTAAATTGAATTTGCCTTAAAATATACGAAAACTTTTTATTATATTTTTTTTTTAAATTTATTATATTTTTAATCCAATATTTTTCTATTTCTTATGTTTATGACATCTATCTTGGAGTGAAAATCCCAAATTTTTAGAAAAAATATAAAAAGTTATTCCAATTTTTCAATATTTATCAATTTATATTTTTTAAGAAATATATCATATTTAATATGGAAAAAGTAAAAACACAGTTTGTAGCTTCTTGAATTTTATATTTACGAAACAATTAGAAATCGCGTTAATTTTCCTAAAGACATCAACTATTTTCTTCCTAAAAATTTTTATTTGTAAAAGAGTCGGCATATAACCCAATATTTCAATATTTTTCTGTTGACATCCATCTTCGAGTGAAAGAACCAATTTTTTTTTTAAAAAAAAAGCTAAAAAATCATTTAAATTTATCAATATTTATCAATTTATATTTTTTAAGAAATATATCATCTTCAATTTTATATTCACGAAATAGTTTGAAATTGCGTTAATTTTCCTAAAGACATCAACTATTTTATTCCTAATAATTTTCATTTGTAAAAGAGTCGACATATAACCAGAATCCTTACATATTTAGGCTAAATTGGGCCAGTTAGGTTATGTGTTTTCAATATTTCCGAAAAAACCAGAAAACCATCATATGTCTAAGTTGTAATATTCTCCCGCTATACGGACTTCAAAAAATCTACAACTAAAAGAAAAATTGAAAAAACTGTCTGTATACCAAAAAAAAACACAATTTGGAAACCGGCTAATGTTAAGAAGTTAACGGAATCTCAAAATGAACTTTCATTCGTTTCAATCCATATGGCCAATTTTTTTCGATATGGCATCATTCTATGTGACCATTATATATATTACTAGCAGGGTACCCGGCGTTGCTCGGGATGTAAGTAGTTAGGGGGCCTTTCAAAATCAATAATATACTTTAAGATTTCATATTTATATAATATAGCTGACCCGGCAAACTTCGTTCTTCCCAAAATAGATTTTTTTATTAATTTTTCACTACTTCATTGTGCATACAACTTCAAAAATATAAAATTTTAGTATTCCGTTTAAGGCTACACGATACACAAAATGTTTAGTTTTCTGTCCCGGAGCGTACGTAAATAGTGAAAAAAATTTTCCTACACGGGAACACGCCACATAGAGCTATTGATATCATTAATCTCCTGATCAATTTTCAGGTCCTAACTTTAAAAGCTTTTACGATAACCCCACTTTTATGCCCAAAAATTGTTTTGATATCATTTAGCTCTATACCAATTTCCAGGTTCCTGCCTTAAATACTTTTGGAGATATTTAGCTTGAAAAGTTAGTATGGGAGGTGCCACGCCCCCATTTTTGTTAACCCCAATTTTTTTGGAGGTGGTAGGGATCGATCTCGTATAACCCCTCATCAAATTTCAATGATCTAACAAAAATACTTCCAGAGATATCGACTAAGAAGTATTTCATTCGTATGGGAGGTGCCACGCCCCCTTTTTCGTTATCCCCAGTTTTTATGGAGGTGGTAGGGATCGATCTCATATAATCGCTCACCAAATTTCAGTAGTCTAACCTAAATACTTCCAGAGATATCGACTAAGAAGTATTTCATCCGTATGGGAGGTGCCACGCCCCCTTTTTCGTTATCCCCAGTTTTTTTTGGAGGTGGTAGGGATCGATCTCATATAATCTCTCACCGAATTTCAGTGGTCTAACCTAAATACTTCCAGAGATATCGACTAAGAAGTATTTCATTCGTATGGGAGGTGCCACGCCCACACCGTCGTTATCCCCAGTTTTTTTTGGAGGTGGTAGGGATCGATTCCATATAACCCCTAACCAAATTTCAGTGGTCTAACCTAAATAGTTCCAGAGATATCGACTAAGAAGTATTTCATTCGTATGGGAGGTGCCACGCCCACTTTGTCGTTATCCCCAGTTTTTTTGGAGGTGGTAGGGATCGATTGCATATAACCCCTAACCAAGTTTCAATGATCTAACCTAAATAGTTCCAGAGATATCGACTAAGAAGTATTTCATTCGTATATTTCATTTCGTTATCCCCAGTTTTTTTTGGAGGTGGTAGGGATCGATCTCATATAATCTCTCACCCAATTTCAGTGGTCTAACCTAAATACTTCCAGAGATACGGACAATGGAAAATTCCATTTGTATGGGAGGTGCCACGCCCCCTATATATATCAAAATATTTTTTAGCCTGTGACCATCCCTGGAAGATGTACAGTGGGTGTGTAAAATTTGGTTACGATCGGTTTATAAGTTTAGGACGCAAGTCGATCTATACCTATTTACATAATTTGAATTTTATATATATAGATAAGTCTAACTATGTTGTTGGTATATGTCCATGAAATTTAATTTTGTTTATTGAAATATTGACGGAATATGAAAGAAGTGGTGGGTCTGATGGTGGACTTTCAAACATTACTAAGTACCGGTTTTGCCATCTCCTATTAATGATTACTGGTCTTTAATGGACGGATTTTTTTTGGTCAGTTGTCAAATTACGCGTCTTTAAACCAGCTTTTATGAAAGCGATTCTCAATAACTCAACTATAAATAATTATTTTCAGCAATAAAAATGTCTCCAATATTTATGCCTCTAGGCATTAGGTACTGGAGAAAAATGCGAACAGAGGATTCAATAAGTTAAACTAATTTAAGGTGGTCGAATTTCGACCACGGGATATACTAGTTTACATTAATAGCCTTCCTGGATATTGAGGGGGATTTTAACAACGGAAGCAATCACTGTAGCTCTGACGGTCTTGGGTATTGAACCTTGGCTGGTATCTCTTGTGCACCAAATACTGACGAGCAGGAGGGTGCAAGCGGATCTAACCGGAGTATCAGTAGACAAGGTCGTCAACAGAGGCACGCCTCAAGGTGGGACCTTCTACCCTCTACTATGGGTAGCCACAGTCAACGGACTTCTGGAAACCCAATGGAGAGGGGGGGCTGGGGGGACTAAGCTCATAACGTATGCGGACGATCTTGCGGTGGTGGTGAGTGGTAAATACCCACAAACTGTCTGTGACATTATGTAGAGAAACCTAAGGGTGGTGGAAAGGTGGGCTGGTGACAAAGACCTAGGCAAAACAGAGATGGTCCTGTTCACTAGGAAATACAAAATTCCGACGCTGCAGTTACCAGTATTAGGTAACACTACCCTCAAGCTTGGCGATTCCGCTAAGTACCTGGGTGTTATCATAGATAAAAAAAAGCTCTCATGGAAAGAGAATATCCAGGAGCGTGCTAGAAAAGCATTGGTGGCCTTATACTCCTGTAGGGGTGCCGTAGGGAAAACATGGGGATTGACTCCTAAAGTCACGCTCTGGCTTTATACCACTGTGGTTAGACCGATTATTTTGTATGGGGTGCTAGTCTGGTGGATGGGGCTGGAGAAAAATTCCAATATTATCTTATTGCAGAGAGATCTATCTGTTCTTCTTCTCATACTTACCAACATCGGACCAAAGTTATGATACCATTTCATGTTCATGAAAGGTATAAAAAATTTAGCTTCATTATTTTGAGTTGTCGCTGGTGGTTAATATTAAAAAAAAAATTGTTTCAGTTCAGATCTCTTTTGATGGTAAGACGAGTCAAATTCTTATTTGGGTATCAGTAAGTATAGCTGCACTATGTTGACGTCTGCGTATAGCTCATACAACTCGTCATTAAATCTTCTTCGGTACTCGCCAGCGCCAAGGCGGAGAGGCCCACAAATCTTTTGCAGAACTTTTATCTAGAATACTCACAGTGCCGCCTTGTCAGATGTTGTTAGTGCCCACGCTTTTGCAAAATATAGCAAGACGGGAGTGATGAGTGACTTGTAGAGAGTGATTTTTATGCGTCGAGAGAGGACTTTACTTTTCAATTGCCTACTCAGTCCAAGGCAGCATTTATTTCCGTTAGATTGTTAGGCTGACATTATTTATTTATTTATTTAATATAGTCTACAGAATTAAATTCTTACAGACTAAACTAGAAATGGAACGAAGTCGGGCGGTTTCAGGGATCGGTGAAGATAGTGGGCTGCGAGGATGCTGAGCTGCCGAAATGTATAAGCGTGCTGTGTCATTCATAGGGGAGGTCTACCCTGGTGCGCTTATCAGGGCCGTGGACTTCAACGGCATCCCTTGCAAACTGCTAAACCACAGGCTCCAGTTTATGTCCTAGAATGTTTACGGGCATACAATCCTGACCTTCCATCCGGCGATTGGAGAGGGTAGCAAAAGGGCTACGCGTCAGGCAGTCCTGATGCTAAACAGGGTGTCATCTGTGTATAGATGGATTGAGCTGTTATCCAGAGACGGTACGACGCCCCAGTATTCTCTCTTCGGAATTGTGATGTAAAGTTTTTTCTCGAAGCAGTACTTCGGTGTGCAGTAGTCAGAGCATGGGCAGATTATTAAATATGGATGTGTGACCTATACCAGGGGATCCCAATCCTGGAAAATTTCTAAGTCGTAAACCGGAATATGCCGCATCACTCGATCTAGATGAATGATAAATTAAGCTATTTTATATTTCGAGAAAACATTTTTAATTTTTATAACTATGCACCAAATATTTTTGTTGAACCTATAGCTATAAACGGTTTTGTATTCAATGGAAACGCACCGTATAAGTTTATAAGATTCGATCCGAAGTTCTTGGTTTGCTATATCTTCTGTGGATCAAGTTTCTGAGCATAACATCAAGTGGGATTTTCGTAATTTAACGTTTACGATTCTTTTTCGTGCTGTAAATGGATTGCAAACGAATCTTGTTTCGGTACGTTTTTTTATCGAGAAAGTATCTCAAACAGTATCTTATATGGATCGAGAATACTTACGATAGCGCTAAATTCCATTTTGTTCCCCATACAAAAAAATGTGCTTTTTTTGTTGATTTCAATATTATTTTATTTTATTTTGGTGTGAAGAAAAATATGTAATTAAATACTTAAACTATAAACTAGAACAAAAATAACAAAATAAGCAAATAAATAAAACAATAGAGTTAAAAGAACAAAATAAACAAAGGACCTAAAATGGAGATAAAATTTTCTGATTAAACCGGTTGGTAACAGCATTCCTCTTATGCATTTTTTGCATATGTGCTGTCCTTCTTAAGTTTTCCTTTAGTTGATTTCTGACGCTCATTCTTGTTTGTTCTTTTAATCCACGACCTGGAAAAAAACAATTATCAAGATATTTATACATTTTCAAACATGTCCAAACTAATTTTTATTGAAAACTTACCTTTAGTTGGTCACGTCTTGACCGTTACAGAAAATGTTAATTTTTATCATTTTTTGTAGAAAACATTTTTTTTTAATTGACAAAAAGTTCAAGTATCTATTTAAAAAAAAAAAAACGCGAAGCGTCCGTTGAAGATCCGAGACTCGTAGATGTGGTGAACTCCCAAGTTACGAGAAACTAATCGTAATTCTCTTATGCTCGCTAACATACGTTTCTTGGTCGAATGGGTTACCTCATAAATTTTTTTTTGCTATATGCATAGTTTTTCTTTGTTGTACGCTGTCTAAGCTTTAGAGAAGGCGAGTTGTTTTTTAAGTTATTATTATTATGCGGGACACCTGTGACACCCTATATGTATTTATTGGTGGCGAGCACTGTTGGCTCTGAGGCATGGCGCGATTGGCTTCCTCATTTTCGCTTGGAAAAGCCACACTTTTGCTTTCCAAACCATAAACTATATCTTCGAAATATTTTATAAGCTTATTGCGAATTATAATAGCATGCAATGCAAATAAAATAAACGAATGAAATAACCGTAGCTTATGTATGTATGTCGCTTAAACATACGCACTGTGATTTATATCGACATCAATAACCTTTTTTGTGCCAACTCACTACAATTATGCTTGTTGCACATTCTCTGCTATCATGCGATCCAACACACTTGCTACAAGCTACTTTATTTGTACACTCGCAGGCCTTGTCCTTATACCCCGAACACTTGAAGCATCTCAAGACACTAAAGTGTTCGTAAACTATACAGGATTCCCACTCAATATATGTACAATCTCTTTTGTAGCAAAATCTGTTCATATGTGACAGCATCAGTTTCTACTATGGCAATGTAACTTTCAGCTCTACTATTTGTATTTGTATTCCTTTCCAATGCAAATGTCATTCTGTTTTAAAAGCCACGCCCACTTTCCATATATACAATATTTTCCAAAATACAAAAAAGTGATTATTCAATACATAATACACCTGTAAGGATAAAATTTGGTGTGTACTTTACCGTTAAGGCAACAATTGAATTTTTGGAAAAATTTTTAAAAAGGGGCGGGGCACCGCCGACTTTTGATTAAGTCAAATTTGGAAATATTATTAATCATAAATCAAAAACCGCTCAAAATAGCAAAATCAAACTCAGCACACATATTTATATTAACACCGGCAAGGTCCCGAAAAAAACTTCGCCCAATTTTATACGAAAGATTTTGAAAAGGATCACAGACACAACTTTGCTGAAACTAGCTGTATGTCATTTCTATTTTACCTCTAAAGTGTTCGTGGGCAAAGAAAGTCGAATGCACACAATTTTTTTAAAATGGGCCTGGCCCAGCCCCTTTATGGTGGATTATTCCACAAAAATTTGCTTATTGAAACGATATTTGGATAAAGTGTTCAACATATAAAGCTTACTCTTTGCTGTAAAAATAAACAAAAATGGTTAACGGACACGCCCAGTTTTTGAACACAGTTCTGAAAAATTTCTTTGTAAAATTAAAATTGCAATATTTCCATAATTGTATAAGTTATATAAATGAGATTTTGCACACATAATAAGCTGTAAAAAAATGTTGTGGATTTTGGTGAAGTATGTAGGTGTAGCGTCGCCCACTTTTCAGCAAAAAAGGTATGATATTTTCAAAAGCGATTGCTTGCAATTTCAAGTAGGTATTTCAATGAAAGTTATTGAGATGCTTCCCAATAATATTTAGTATAGTCGTGCCAAAAATTAAGCAAATCGAATAACAAACAAGGAAGATTTACGGGCAAGTAGTTAACACCCTACTGCCTTTTTATACCCAGCGTACTAGTACAAGGGTATATTAATTTTGTCCACATAACGGTACTATGTAACGGCGCAAAATAATCGAGTTAGATATGGGGTTCCACATATGAAAGTTCTTAGGTTGAAAAGAGGAATTGATTAAGGCATGTCCGTCCGTCTGTCCGTCCGTGTACACGATAACTTGAGTAAAAATTTAGATATTTGCATGAAATTTTGCAAACAGGTTACTTTCTGGCCAAGGTTGCTATTGAAAATGGGCGAAATCGGATGATAACCACGCCCCCGTTTTCGATATCGAAAATTTCGAAAATCACATAAATTGACATAACTTGCGTAAAAACTGATATATTTGCATGGAAATTGTTATGCAGGCTACTTTCTGACCAAGGTAGGTTGCTATTGAAAATGGACGAAATCGAATGATAACCACGCCCCCTTTTTCGTTATCGAAAATTTCGAAAATCACTTAAATTGACATAACTTGCGTAAAAACTGAGATATTTGCATGGAATTTGTTATGCAGGCTACTTTCTGACCAAGGTAGGTTGCTATTGAAAATGGACGAAATCGGATGATAACCACGCCCCCTTTTTCGATATCGGTAATTAACATAACTTGAGTAAAAATGTAGATCTTTGCATTAAATTTGTTATACAGGTTACTTTTTGGCCAAGGTAGGTTGCTATTGAAAATGGACGAAATCCGATGATAACCACGCCCCCTTTTTCGATATTGAAAACTTCGAAAATCTCATAAATGGACATAACTTGCGCAAAAACTGAGATATTTGCATGGAATTTGTTATCCAGGCTACTTTCTGGCCAAGGTGAGCTGCTGTGAAAGTTTTCGAAATCCGGTGATAACCACGCTCAATTTTTCGATATCGAAAATCACAAAAATTAACATAAGTTGAGTAAAACTTGAGATATTCGTACACAGGTTACTTTCCGTGTTTAAAATGGGCGAAATCGGATGAAAACCACGCCCCCTTATTTGATATAGAAAATTTAAAATGAGATTCTACGGACTATATCATTGCCAAGTCATGGTATTTGTATCTCGTTCTGAAAACTAACGCTGGGTATTTAATGTTCGGTTCACCCCAACTTAGACTTCCTTACTTGTTTTTTATAAATTTTTTTTTTATTTTCATACCTTTTATTGGCATGGGGAAAGCTATTTATATTTTGCTATTAAGTTATAATTTAATTTAACACTCACAACAGAAGTGTTTTTAATCGAAAACAATCAGTTGCCTTTATAACAACTTTTCCTGTATTAAAATAGACCTGAGTAAATTGGGATACCAAAACAGATCACTACTAGGTATTTAATGTTCGGTTACACCCAAACTTAGGCTTCCTTACTAGTTCCCTTTTGTTTTTTTAACCAGGCCATCAGTGGGCTCAACTACTTTTTTAGTGCCGCCTTCGTTTCCTTTGCTATTTTGCTTTTATTTTTCGGTTTAATGAAAATTGTATTTTCCGTCGATGCAGGTGCTTCAGCATATGACAAATTTGAGCCAACTTGTTCATTTGCAATTTTTAAATTATTAAGCAACTCATTACTTTTTTTTTACATCATCCTACAAATCTTTTATAATTTCGCTTTTCATGGCGTTTAGTTTTACTTCCATATTGTGTGCCAGTAAATTATTGAAGTCAGTTATAATACTGGCCTTCATTTGCGAAACCTTATTACAGAAAATTTGTTCGACTATTTCCTTAACATCACTGGTTTTCAACTGAGTTTATTCGTACTTTTCTATTAAATGTTTAATCTCTATAAACTTAGTGTTGGTATCAGATAGTGTACACTGTTTACAGAACCATTTAAAGTTTATACTTTGTTTATCATTCTAATCGCAGTTCTTTCAATTTTACTGCACGTAACACAGAAGATACAGCCACAGCCACCCGAGCATGGTATCATATCATCTACTTGTACGAGTTTTGCAGTACATTCTTTGCATTCCGAAGGCATTATCAATGTTATTGCACTTAACAACGCCAAAAACATGCATTCGTAGCTTAAAAAAATTAATAAATACATATATGAATAACAGATAACGTACATGCAGATTACATAAACTTAATGAATAAGGCTATAAAAACTATACGCATAAATGTCTAAAGTATAAAAATGGTACCACCTCCACTTTCGAACGCGGTGGCAGCACTGTAATTTAGCTAATTCGCCTATGATTTTCTATTGCTCCTTTTCCTTCACGTCCTTTGTTCTGGAACTCACCAAAGATATGCAATAGTAACGCTGGCAGAGCGCAAATATTTTTCGCACTGTAACAAACAGAACATAAGAGTAAAAAACACAGACCAAATAGAAAAACACAGGAACACAGGTAATCAGCAGCTACTGTGCAGCAACAAAGAAGACAAACGGGTTGTTTTGCGCTCACCCTCGCTATATCAGCAAGCATGTTTGTATGTTTGTTTTGTTTGTTTTCGCAGCGACGCGATGCTAGCAGCAGAGCAGCTCTCACTATTGTTATGAGGACGGTCTTGAGGCAACTGACTATTCTAGTCTCAAAGCCGTCCCTTAATATTCTAAGTATATAAATGTATATATATTTCCATGGTCCAGCCCTATTTTGTCATAGCATTCAAGTATACCAGGCATACTTGAATGTTTATGTGGGTGTGTATGTATGTATACACAAATTAATTTTTATTTGACGATCAGAAACCTACTTGGCTTTTGATGTCTGTAAATCAGTGGTGGCCAAACGACCACATGCGCAATTATGCTTGTATGTGTGCCAGAGAGAGCTCAGCGCTATGCTTACTTGATAAAAGTAAGCAAGATTGATCGGCCACTCTCCCGAACTTCGCCACACGACTTCATTGATACTATGCGTGTGATGGCATCGACGTCGGCAGAGCAATGTAGCCTATGCACGCGTGCATTGATATTTTAATTCTGGCCAGCAGACTTGAGTTCGAATGACTCTTGCTGTTGTTAACATGCCACATGTGGGTGGGGGGATTTGAACCCCTGAAACAACCCTGAATACGCGCCTGGTTGTGGGCCATTCCACATAACTCCTCCACGGTTTGAGTAAGAACTCTCTTGATTTCTTTTATTATTCTATTCCTTTGGAAGGATCTCCACCAATGCGATCTCTTCCTTTCTAGGGCTTGGACTTTCTTGGACAATTCTATTAACTATTTTGAAATTCTTGCTTTTACAGTACAATGTTATTAATAATATTGTTATTATCAAAGTTATTACAAAATTTATGCCATATGACACATTTTTATTGTATACAAGTTCTTTGATGATTTCATTATTTTAAACATCTTTTATATTTAGTTATTTCTTTGAACTTCAGCTCATTATAGCTCTGTTTTAACATTTTAGCTGGGTAATAAAATTTTTCTGTAAATTCGACTTTTCGATTATATTCAATTTACAATTTGCATTATGCACCAAGTAATTTCCTGTTATTATCAAATCCCTATTGTCACAATTTTGACTAATTTGTTCTTGGTCTGCATTTATTATTAATAATGTATCATCTTCCAAAGTATTTATTTTAGTCTTGTTATTGAATCTAAACATACAATCATTTCTGAATATGCAGTGTTGGCTTCTTTTTAAATCTTTTAATGCTTTATCTTTTTTATATTCAAAATTTTCATTATCTATTGTTACAAATAATTCCCTATCTGCTTCAACCTCTAAATGATTTTTATTTGGTAAAGGTACCAGCAATTTTAAATCTGTTTGTATGTAACTATTCGGAATTTTTATTGCAATCACAATGGATTGATTTAAGACAGTTTCAATTTTAGACAGTTTCAATTTATAAAAATCTATTTTGAAATAATTTATTTCATCTTTCGTTAGAATTCCCGGGTGAATCAAACTGTACTTGGCTGTCGCTATATTATTTTGTATATCATCTATTTTATCTTTTACAAATCTTATTTTATTTGTTATATCATTAAATAGCAGTTGGTTAAAAATCTCCGCATTTTGTTGGCTCATATCTTTAAAAAGTATATTAACCTTTTTCCTATCTTCTACTATGGCATCCCTGATCAAATGCAAGGTGTCATTGAACTGCTTATTTATTGATATCCGCTGATTTAAATTCTTAATTATGTTGTGGTCATTTTTCTGTTGGACCTCCAGATAACCCAATACTTCTTGCCTATCGTCGTCATCTATTAATCCGAACAGCCAATTATAAGTTGTTCCAAAAAAATTTATTAAACCCCTCTTATTCCTAATAACCTTTTCTGGTTGTATTGTTTTTACCCTTGACTCTAATATTTCTAATTCATTGAGGAGGAACCCCTTTCCTTTAAAGGCACCTCCCTCAATGTCCTGCCTAATTTGATGCAATACATCCAGAATTTCTTGCGGCTGTATTACATGTAGTATAGTAATGGTCTTATTAACTATTTCCACCTGTCCCATGTGGATTATTGTATATCCCTCTTCATCCAGTATTGGTGTCACTTGGAGGTGTCCCTTTACTATCCCTTCAGCCCATCTCATCTGGGCTACCAACATTAACACCATCACGGAAAACATCATCTGAAATGGAGACAACAACCAGTATGTAACCACACCATCAATTTTATACGAATCAAAATCGTATACTGTACCTCTGCGACTACACCTATTCAGCTAATTGTCCTATCAATAATTTTTAACACTTTTTATTTTCCTCTTTTTTTTTCTTTTATGTATCCCTATTATGAGCAGTGATGCTAAGCCTATCTTCTTCTTCATTCCCATTAATTAAATTTGGTATTCCCGCAAAATTTCTTCGGTCTTTTCATATTTGCGGGGTGCACATTCTGCAAAGAATTCATTCTGTAGTAGGTTTCATCCTTGCGCTGTACTCGTTTATAGTTTTTTATTGGGCCTGTTTCTCTGAGTTCCTCATATTGTTCCCTGGTTTTATTTGCTTTATCTATGGTGTTCTTCTTTACTTGGTCTATTCTATTTTTTAAAATTGTTGGATCTGAACTGTCTTTTGCAAACCTGGGTGAACATTGTATGGTTGAGTGATAGCGTTCGTTATAGTTGCCTAAAACGATCTGTATCCTCATTTCCGGTGGAAAACTCGGATCATCAATTCCTGTTAGTTTTTCCATCAGGGTTGAGTGGAGCCTCTCAATACCTGCGTTACCTGTATGATTATTAGGTTTTGTTAAGTGAGCTTCTTGAAATGAAAAATGTCTATATGCATTACCTCATTTTTTTCCCTTGGTGTTTCTGTTAACTGAAATTTCGGTTTGATAGGATCTCTATCGTATTTAATTTGTTGACATTTCTCACAATTATTTATTAGCAACTGAATATGTTCCCTAAATTTTGGATAAAAAATCGTATCTTTCAATGTGTTGTATGTCTCACTTATCTAACCGCCTAGGCGATTTTGGCCTTTCAATACAGCTTACTATATTATTTCGAATTTAGTAATTGCTCTACAAGAACACTGACTGTCATTTGACACAACATCTGATCGGCAGTACTGTCAGTCTAATTGTCAGCGCTCCATACAAACTTTACATCACGGACACAAGGGGGCTTTCGCAAAGCTGACTGTGTACGTGTGAGCTTTTATTTCACTCTAACACAGTGAAATCGTCTTTTAATTAAGCATAGAGCTGTACTGTTCACTCCCACGTACTTTATTGAATCACCGCTGTCTATAAGACTGTCATTTACTGTCATTAATGATACAATACCGTTTACACCAGTGCTGACCATAATAATGCCACTACTGACCAATGTGAAAAAGTACCAATGCTTTTTTGCATAGAGAAAAATGTATTTCTTTACATCTTACAAGTTCTTGAACATTTATTTATTTATTTGTTTTCTTTTATGATTTAACTAAATTAAGGACGTTCATTAACATAAAAAAATTCAAAAGTAAAGTACTTATTTGTTGTATATTGGATTGGTGGCTTTGGAAATGGTTGCTGGCATATCCTCCTCGAAGTTCAGGGAACCTTGCTCCAACACTCCTAGAACATAATTTTTTGTTAGAAAGGATATTACTAGCCATTAACATTTAATTTACCTCGTAACACTGCTATTTATGTTTTTCAAAAACTCTTATTGAACTAAGAAAATTGTTTCTATATACATAAATAAAAAGAAAAACTGATTTCAAATGTATTTTTATTTCGGTACTAAAAAAAAAAAAGTAAATGAGTAATAAGGCAATATATGCGAATCCATACAAAAAAAAATTCGGTACAATTTAAACGAAAAAAGTACGATTGTTGAGTGGATATAGTACAATTCATGAAATGTCATGATGTAACTCTTCCTCCTGCAATATATGCATTGCCCTTTTTGTACATTTAATAAATTCAAGTTTGCTATTACAATCAAACATTGACATCAGAAGTACCTGCACTCTGTGATAATCATTTTCCAATACCAGTTCAGCAGCTGAGAGACAGCGCGCTTCAGTTGAAGGCAATGGTGGATTTGTTGGCGGAGAGCTCGGGAGTGGCACCTGGGAAATTTAAACGCATGCACTGGAAGACGGAGTTCCAGAACAAGGGCGCGGCATGACCGAGAAATTGAATGCGATGGGAGGAGCTAGGAAAACTATACAGCAATGACAAACGGTAAGTAATTAGTGTGATGCCAGCGCTTCAAGTTCAAGAGCCTGATTCTGTCAGTTTGCGTTGGGAATCCGACACTTGACGTGTATGTAACTCGTTCGCAACTTCAATTTTTTCCATATTCTATGGAGTGAGTGGAAGTGAGTTGTGGAAATGCGTGTACATATAAGCGTTTGTCAGTTTGTTTCAATTCTTTTCATTCATTATACATTTCATGAACACGAAATGGTATTATAACTTTGGTCCGATGTTTGTAAGTATGAGAAGAAGAAGAGATATACCCACTATTAGGTATACCGAAATTATCAGGACTATGAGCTGAGTTGATTTAGCTATGTCCGTCCGTCTGCTTGAACGCAAACTAGTCCCTCAGTTTGAGAGATATCTCAATAAAATGTGGCAAGCCGGCGCCGATTTGCATAGGATTAATCATTTGTCGGCAGCAGCAAGGTCGGAGCAATACAACGTATCATTGAATCATAATATATACGTAAAGTATGAAGTTATACAATCTAAGAAAATAGATGCAGAAAATATATGTAGGAGATGCATTTGAGTGGTTTACAGGGATTACAAAAATGCTTACAAGAAACAAACAAAACGCTTTTTCTTTTTACATTATTTTGAAATATTTATTTTAATTTATAATTATTTTTATTTGAAATCATATTGTTTCAATTTCCGTGTTCTATTTCAGTACGAACTGTACATCTTTAAGGACTTTACCTTATTTTAAGATATCTTGGAAATTTTAACTTTATATTATGAATTATTTATTAAATCATATATTTTATTTTATATATATCTTGTCTAATTTTTTAGGTTCCGAGCAAGAAAAATTCAAAAGTTAATTCGATAGCACCTTTTTGCATACCTCGGTCTGTAAAAATTGCAATATTCCTAAAAATCTACTCAAAATACCCATATTTTGTTTTCACCATGCTGGAATCATTGGAAAATGTTATAAAAAATGACCAGATACGAAACTTCCCGCTCTCTCAAGCGCTCAAAAAGTGGTCATTTTTTATTCTTTCGATCGATATTTTAAGTTTATCGAAATGTTCACTTATGATTAAATGATTTTCCCAACTTGTTTTGGTGCGCTTTTTGCTTTCTGGGTCCTCATTGTTTATATATCTAATGTCAGATGGTCCTCGATTGTGTAGTATTGCCGACGAGGGCACGCAAAAAATAGTAGGCAACAATGCATAATCGCGGACCGAAATAAGACAGCGGGAGAGAGTTTCGTATCAAGTCATCTTTGGCCCTGAGTCTCATTGGTGTGCAGTATGTCAAGGGTGATGAAGGCCTCACGTATACCATGCCATTGGAAGAGGTGAGTTTATCCTAAATTTCAAGCCTCAAATGGTCAAATGGAAACACCCTCATCGGATAACGGTACGCAAAGTGACCAAGAACTCTAGCCGAGACACCACGCAGGGTTCAAGAAGCATCCTGACAACGAAATCACTGCGGAATTTTTGAAGGTCACCAAAGATCAGGCGCCATAACCTGCATGCTTAAAACAGCAACAAGTTGGCGGAGAAGCAAGCAGATGCATTGAAGGTGAGAACCTGTTATTATTACTATACGTATTTATATTATTATACTTATTTATATTACTATGCTTACTCGCAATAATTTTCTTTCTACCCAACAGGTGCTTGGTTCAAAAAACAACAAGATGACAGAGGAACAAACCTGTGCCTTGAAGGTGAGATGAGTATATAAACAACCCAAATGTGCATATTTATCTTATAAATAAAAATGAATGTGTGTCTGTGTGTCCTTTATGGGCGTCCAAAGTACTCAACCGATTTTTATGAAATTTTCACAGTATATTCTTGAGATCATGGGTTAAAGCATAGGCTATATTAATTTTTGGAAAAGTGGGCGGTGCCACGCCCCCAGGCTATATAAAAATTAAATTCTTCATAGCTCTGAACATATTTGGTCTAAATTAATGATTTCTGGATATGTGTGTCCTTTAGTCAAGATTTATGTAATTTTGGAAAAGTGGGCAGTGCCACGCCCACATTTTTTGTGTTTTGTTTGTACTTCAATAATGTCCAAAGTTTATGGTCGATCTCTTTTAAACTTTCAAGATTGGTTAAGAAAATTGTTGTGTACGATTCAGGCTATATCAATTTTTGGAAAAGTGGCCAGTGCCACGCCCCCAGGCTATATAAAATTTAAATTCTTCATAACTCTGAACATAATGGGTCTAAATTAAAAATTTTTGGATATGTGTGTCGTTTAGTCAAGATGTATATAATTTTGGAAAAGTGGGCGGTGCCACGCCCACATTTTTGTGTTTTGTTTGTACTTCAATAATGTCCAAAGTTTATGGTCGATCTCTTTTAAACTGTCAAGATTGGTTCAGAAGATTTTTGTGTACGATTTAGGCTATATCAATTTTTGGAAAAGTAGCCAGTGCCACGCCCCCAGGCTATATAAAATTTAAATTCTTCATAACCCTGAACATATTAGGTCTAAATAAAAGATTTTTGGATATGTGTGTCCTTTAGTCAAGATGGATATAATTTGGGAAAAGTGGGCGGTCCCAAGACCACATTTTTTGTGTTTTGTTTGTACTTCAATAAGTTCAAAGTTTATGGTCGATCTTCTCTAAATTTCCAGATTGGTTCAGAAGATTGTTGTGCCACGCCCCCAGGTTATATAAAATTTAAATCATCATAACTTTGAATATTTTTGGTCTAAACTATTGATTTTTGGATATGTGTGTCCCTTGGTCAAGAATTATATAATTTGGGAAATGTGGGCCGTGCCACGCCCACATTTTTTGTATTCAGTGCTTTGTTTGTACTTCAATAATGTACAAAGTTTATGGTTGATCTGTTTTAAGCTTTTCCAATACGTTAAAATCTTCGTTGGGTACGACATACATAGGCTACATTTGTAAATTCTTTGGAAAAGTGGGCAGTTCCAGGACCACAAGCTAAGTAATAATTCAATTCGTTATATCCCTGAATGTATTTGCTTTAGTGACATTTTAACGTTCTTAAATCTTAATCAAAGCACTTAATTTTTTTTGTTTGTTATTGCCGTTCATACATATTCAGAGTATTATAGGTAGATATAGGATATAATTAAATAAGTACTAACTATACATCTGCTCAGCAGCGCATAATGGTTTTTTTCATACCCATTGAGTTCAAAAGATCCGTTTTTTGAGTTGGACATCCAAAAAATTTATTTTTTTATACCAAAGACTTTAAAGCCAGAAACATTGTATATCCTAAAACACTGCAATAAATGGAATGTTAAAAGTTAAAGAAAAATATTTGAAAATGTATTTCTAGGGAAGTCACTGGTCAGGCAGAACAACGTCTGACGGGTCTGCTAGTATCTTATAAAAAAAAATGAATGTGGTCTGTGTGTCTGTGTGTCCTTTATGGGCGTCCAAAGTACTCTACCGATTTTTATGAAATTTTCACAGTATATTCTTGAGATCATGGGTTAAAGCATAGGCTATACTAATTTTTGGAAAAGTGGGCGGTGCCACGCCCCAGGCTATATAAAACTACAATTCTTCATAACTCTGAACATATTTGGTCTAAATTAATGATTTTTGGATATGTGTGTCCTTTGGTCAAGATTTATGTAATTTTGGAAAAGTGGGCGGTGCCACGCCCACATTTTTTGTGTTTTGTTTGTGCTTCAATAATGTCCAAAGTTTATGGTCGATCTCTTTTAAACTTTCAAGATTGGTTCAGAAGATTGTTGTGTACGATTTAGGCTATATCAATTTTTGGAAAAGTAGGCGGTGCCACGCCCCCAGGCTATATAAAAATTAAATTCTTCATAGCTCTGAACATATTTGGTCTAAATTAATGATTTCTGGATATGTGTGTCCTTTAGTCACGATTTATGTAATTTTGGAAAAGTGGGCGGTGCCACGCCCCCATTTTTTGTGTTTTGTTTGTACTTCAATAATGTCCAAAGTTTATGGTCGATCTCTTTTAAACTTTCAAGATTGGTTAGGAAAATTGTTGTGTACGATTTAGGCTATATCAATTTTTGGAAAAGTAGGCGGTGCCACGCCCCAAGGCTATATAAAATTTAAATTCTTCATAGCTCTGAACATATTTGGTCTAAATTAATGATTTCTGGATATGTGTGTCCTTTGGTCAAGATTTATGTAATTTTGGAAAAGTGGGCGGTGCCACGCCCACATTTTTTGTGTTTTGTTTGTACTTCAATAATGTCCAAAGTTTATGGTCGATCTCTTTTAAACTGTCAAAATTGGTTCAGAAGATTGTTGTGTACGATTTGGGCTATATCAATTTTTGGAAAAGTACTCGGTGCCACGCCCCCCAGTCTATATAAAATTTAAATTCTTCATAGCTCTGAACATATTTGGTCTAAATTAATGATTTCTGGATATGTGTGTCCTTTGGTCAAGATTTATGTAATTTTGGATAGTGGGCTTTGCCACGCCCCTTTTTTGTGTTTTGTTTGTACTTCAATAATGTCCAAAGTTTATGGTCGATCTCTTTTAAACTTTCAAGATTGGTTAAGAAAATTGTTGTGTACGATTCAGGCTATATGAATTTTTGGAAAAGTAGCCAGTGCCACGCCCCCAGGCTATATAAAATTTAAATTCTTCATAACTCTGAACATATTAGGTCTAAATTAAAGATTTTTGGATATGTGTGTCCTTTAGTCAAGATGGATATAATTTGGGAACAGTGGGCGGTCCCACGCCCACATTTTTTGTGTTCTGTTTGTACTTCAATAAGTTCAAAGTTTATGGACGATCTTCTCCAAATTTCCAGATTGGTTCAGAAGATTGTTGTGCCACGCCCCCAGGCTATACATATAAAATTTAAATCATCATAACTTTGAATATTTTTGGTCTAAACTAATGATTTTTGGATATTTGTGTCCCTTGGTCAAGAATTATATAATTTGGGAAATGTGGGCCGTGCCACGGCCACATTTTTTGTATTCAGTGCTTTGTTTGTACTTCAATAATGTCCAAAGCTTATGGTTGATCTGTTTTAAACTTTTCCAATACGTTAAAATCTTCGTTGGGTACGACATGCATAGGCTACATTTGTAAATTCTTTGGAAAAGTGAGCAGTTCCAGGACCACAAGCTAAGTAATATTTCAATTCGTTATATCCCTGAATGTATTTGCTTTAGTGACATTTTAACGTTCTTAAATCTTAATCAAAGCACTTAATTTTTTTTGTTTGTTATTGTCGTTCATACATATCCAGAGTATTATAGGTAGATATAGGATATAATTAAATAAGTACTAACTATATATCTGCTCAGCAGCGCATAATGGTTTTTGTCATACCCATTGAGTTCAGAAGATCCGTTTTTTGAGTTGGACATCCAAAAAATTTATTTGTTTATACCAAAGACTTTAAAGCCAGAAACATTGTATATCCTAAAGCACTGCAATAAATGGAATGTTAAAAGTTAAAGAAAAATATTTGAAAATGTATTTCTAGGGAAGTCACTGGTCAGGCAGAACGACGTCTGCCGGGTCTGCTAGTATATTTATATACATGTAGAAAAAAAAAGTAAAAGTTTCAAGTTTCAGTATAGAATGATTTATTTTAACAGCTATGTCTTTATTACAACCTAAGTATTATTTTACTTTACAGCTAACTATGTACTAAAATTCCAACGAGTACTTGTGAGAGTCAAATAAAAAGCGTACGTAGGACTGTTCTCTCAACAGCTGTGCTACCATATTGTTAAATTATAAAGCTGAGCTTAATTAGATTTTATTTTGGTTTGGTGGGCTGCCACACTACCCTCCTCCAGAATCTTCGCTGTGCGGAGATAAAAAGGCAGGCTTTAGCTGATCGATGGAGACTTTTGCCTTTCTGCCATTCATGTTGATTTCGAAGTATTTATCATGTTTGCTTGCAACTTCAAACGGGCCTTTATAAGGCGAGGAAAGAGAAGTTCTAATTTGGTCATCCCTTACAAAAACATGAGTGCATGCTCTCAAACTCGGATGTACAAATATTTCTCTTCGTGAAAGCCAAGCCGTCTCTGTCGGCCGCAACTCTCTAATTGCTTTATGGAGATTTTGCAAATACACTGTGTGCGTCTGATCGCTTTCGTTATTTGTAAAGAACTCTCCTGGCAATCGAAGGGTGGTGCCGTGTACGAGTTCACTGGGCGTTGACTTTATATCTTTTTTATAAGTGCAGCGCATGCCTAGAAAAACGGTCCACGATCGTAAGGCAGTAATCCAGCAAAAGTGGGAAACGGACCAACAATATCGACGTTTATGTGAGTGAATCGCTGAGATGGTAGGGCCAAGGATGCGAAAAGTCGTGAGTTGCGTGTAGTGCGTTTGACCGAAAGCACTTCGTAGTAAATGGTCGTATTCGGTTTTGCGAAAATTCACAGATAAGTGATTTAGCACTAGATAACAAAGTATATGGCTTTAATTGAAGTGAATTATTGCTGTTACCTTCCTTGAGAAATTTCCTTAGTTCTTCATCCGTATCTTGATCCGCGGCTAATTCCTCGTAGTTTATTCCTTCGGAAGTTATAGACTGAATGCGCGACAGCAGATCAGCAACAATATTCTCACTGCCCACAATATAACGGATGTCGGTTGTTATTTGGCCAATAAAATCGAGCTGTCTTGCCTGATGATCAGACGCTTTAGACGATTTTTGGAGGAATGGGAATGTCAAGGGTCTGTGGTCGATGTAGATATGGCATCGCCGGCCTTCCAGGATATATCGAAAATGCTTCACCGCCAAGTAGACTGCGGTGAGTTCTCGATCATAAGTGCTATAGCGAGTTTCGGCGGGAGAAAACTTGATTGAAAAAAAGCTTAGCGGTTGAATTTCGTTACCAGTTACTTGATTGAGAACCGCCCCAGCAGCATAGTTCGAAGCATCAACCCACAATGGCAGTTCGGAGTCCGGTAACGGATGGGCTAGCAATGTTGTCTCTGCTAGCTGCTGTTTGCTCTTTACAAAACATTGCCTGGTCTCAATAGTCCGTCTTAACACGGTCTTGCCATCTTTTTGTTTGACTTAGCCATCTCAAAAAGTGGCCCTTGTATGTTAATTGCATTTTTTTAAAATCGTCTACAAAAATTGAGCATAGCTAGAAACTTTTTCATCTGTTGAACTGTTTAATAATAATTTAATAATACTTACTACTACTGTGTCCAAGGAACTCTAGCTTGGTTACTCCAAAAATCGACTTATATGCGTTTATAAACAAATTGTTGTCGCAAAGACGTTGGAACACCGTTCGTAGGTGTTTGCAGTGAGTTGCGGGATCTGGGGAAGCTATAACTACGTCGTCTAAGTACGCGAAAACGAAACTCACTCCTCTAAGAACCTCGTGTCTATTAGAAAAGTTAAGTTGGTTTTTTTATCATTTATTCTAAGGCGGGACCTGCTGTGTGTGCTCTGATGAATATGACGTGCTACAGTTTGTTCGCGTTTACCTGTAACACAACCTGTCAAGCAACCCTATTGTAAATTTGTTTTGTTCTGTTGGGTGGTGTTTTTAGATGCTTGTGACTTTTCTTTCGCAAATAAGCACGGGTCTCTACACTTCGTTGCTTGTCTACCATGTTTTCGGTGATACCAACAAATATTAGAGTCACTTGTGGGGGAACTAGCTGAAGAGCGAAAGTTTTCGAAACTTTTATTTATTTGCTGAATTTCAGCAGAAATTTGAGCTATCTCGTCGCGAATGCTTGAAATTTCCGTAACTAAACTAACTGCGTTTACCTGAGTGTTTGCAAAGTATTTGCTTCGACTATAGCATCAGCGATGCGCAACTTTTCCGTCAAGTCTACCGTGGACGCAATAACTGCAGGCTGCACTGTTGGCGGAAGCCCACTAATCCAAATATCCACGAGTGCGGTATCACTCCATGCTTTACCAGCTACGTGTTGCATGTTTGAAAAGAATTCGCTGGGTTTTTGATCGCCTTATAACATCTCCTGAAGAGTTTTTTGAAGCCGTCACGGTTCGCTGTCAGAAAAACTTTGTATTAATGCGGCTTTGAGGTAGTCGTACTTGTTTGATGAAGGAGCGCCATCAATTATCGAGCGTAGGATAGGTAATCTGCTTGTAAGAATGCAGGCTAAAACAATTGAGTATTTGCGACTATCTCCAGAAGCCCCGGAAGCCTCAAACCAATATTCCAGCTAGTAAAAAAAGGCTTCGATATCATTGTCTGCGATAGTAGGAATAGGAATTCGCGGTACAGAAACTGCAGCAACTCCAGCTAACCCTGAAAAACGTTACTTTCGTTAGGATTTCTCCCAGAATCGCCATCTTTCGTATCTGCCATGTTGTAAATTCACGGGGTCACCAATGTAGAAATAAAACGTAACACTTTCAAGTTTCAGTATCGAATGATTTATTTTAACAGCTATGTCTTTATTACAACCTAAGTATCATTTTACTTTACAGCTAAGGCTGTGTGCCAATCGGTTGAAAATAGCAAAATTTTGACAGTCCGGGAGAAAATTCTGACATTTATTGTGGTGGATACGAATGTCACGATTTCCCCTAGCCCATGGGTCTAGGTAAAATTTTGACAACTGTGAATGTGTACACATATATGCATTCGGTATTGTCACTCATATTATTTCAAATGAATTTATATGCCAATACGTTATTAAACGGGAAAAAATATAGTTTGTTACCTGCACTACTCATGCGGCACCGCTTTATACTGGAGCGCTGTGATTCACCGGGTACGCTAGCAATCCCTTAGCTTAGCTCGCCGGATTGGGGTGGGTTTATTTGGTGATCACTAGATGGAACAAATTCCGCGCAAACAATAGAAAAAATCGTACCCCTCTTTCAGATGGCCAACTGAACATCTTTCCCACACACCCGATACAGCCTCGAATTCAAGTAATCCTCTTGCTTCCCTTGCGATTCGCCTCCACACACTCGAGGCTGGCCCATTCGCTATCCCGCCCTTGCCAACTCTAACCATGGCCGTATTTGGTCAGACCCTACTTCAGCTGAAATCCCCCTCACATCTTTAATTCCACATCTCACATGGCACCGCCGCAGCTATCAGGAGTAAACTCCTACCCTTACCTTTCACGTCACCGACAATCCAGATCTCCCGTTATCACACACACAAATTATTCAATTTAGCACTTCATTCTTATTTATTAACAATTCATTTTTCAAGATTTAATACACCTTGTTTTCATTATATAGCCTTCTAATTCCTCAGTTTCTTATACTCTAATAATTCGTACTTCCTTTGGTTTCATACCAGACCTACGACTGTCATCTGCTTTTGTTTCTTGTTGTTTAACTTAGTTCTCTTATTATTTTTCTTGCTTATACTTTACTATATACTTAGCTCAGTTATATATTTATGTAGATATGTATGTAGCTCGCATGAACCTGTTGACACTAAGCACAACTCGTTCACGTACCTGGGCAGAGATATCAAATTTTTAGCTATTCGCAATTGGGGGGAGGGGGATGGGCTAGCAAGGAACGCTCCTGCAGCTTCGCGTATTGTAATTATCAACCTCACCCGCTATCAACTCAAACCTAAGACGCCTCAGCGATAAGCTATAGATTCGGGCAGCTAACTGCGCAAAATCTCCACAGCCCTAAGTAATTCCCTCAGCCCTCCCTAGTAGCGCAATGCGTAATTTATGCCTCTGCCCTCTCTTGCGACTTTTCGTATCAATCTGGTTTCTTCTCAATCTCCTTCAGATTTTTCTAAGCTTTAGCTTTACGTTCTTTGATTTTCTCTTAAAATTTCTCAATCTTCATGTAAATGACAGTAACATATTAGGTAGCCCTAATGCTATGAATAAACTTCATATGACTGCGAACAGTGCTCAAATAGCAATGGTTAATATAATAAATAATATTGTAAGTATCTTTATGTTTATAATACTCAAGTTTTATCGTTGGAGTGACCTCCCTGTTTAACTCAATTCTGAGTGGATAACTCTCACATGCAAGGAAAAATAGCTCACAGCAACCGGGCCATGAAACATATACCAATGGTTTTACCTCTGGTTGCAGCTTCCAATTACCCCAACTACCTGCTCCTCTTCGGTAAACCTCAATTTCGCTGATAACTCTTTCCCTGAGTGTTTCCTTTGGTGGCATTGAGTGACCGATTAAAATTATGTGGTTTCAACAGTTTGTGGATCCTCTCTTTCTATTTTGCCCCGATATGGATTGGATGGAGAACAATTCCGTGACAGCCTACACATATGTACATGCCATTTTAATCCTATTCATTGGTTTTTTATTATCTTTCTGTTACGCAGTTACCTGTCCTAGATTTTCTTATCCAATTTTTTAGTGCCTTTATCAATGAAGTCGACACTTATTAACTCTCGTCATGCATCAATCGCATCAAGTTTAAAGCAAAAAATATCAAATATAATGGCAGAAAAAATACGTAAATTTACATTTCATTCACAGAATATTTGCCTTCGCATGTGCTTTTTTCAGATGTCAAAATTTACAACTGAAGGACTGTTCTTTCAACAGCTGTGCTACCATATTGTTAACTAAACATATTTACTACCATACTTATTTTAATCAAATTTTCCGTAATGCTATATGACCGTGCGTAACTGCTAATTCACGTCCAAAAATTTCGGGAGAGGTATCAAAAGACGCGTTTAGGTCCCAGCAATCCGCCCCCTTAGATCAAATATATTTAGTAGTTCGCAAGGTATCTGCAAGTAGAGTTGCAAATTTTCATGTGGTTGTTGTAATCACAGATTAGGAAGTCCGAAAAAAGTGAAAAAGTGTGTTCGACCCAGATATACTGGGGATCGGGTAACCGGTGTTGGACCGGCTGAGGGATATTTTTTTGAAGCGCGACCGAAGGCCGTCTGCGAGGTAATGAGTTCTGCACGTAAAAACAATGGATCATGTCCCCCGTTTGGGATCTGACCTAGGCCATTTTTCGGTGTTTGGCAATATCTTTTCTCTGATGTAAAATATTTGTTTTCCGATTTCTTATGCCTGTTACAGAGGTCAAAACGCGTCTTTTGATACCTCTCTCCATATTTTTGTCGTAAAGAATTTCCCAAAAAAATATCAGGATCACACCGTTGTTTTTGCACCTGCATTCAAAATTTTTATCTGGATCTGGATCACACACTACAAGAACACTGACTGTCATTTGACACAGCATCTGATCGTCAGTACTATCATTCTAATTATCAGCGCTAGATGCAAAGCTTACATCACGGACACCAGGGGGCTTGTTTAAACTTTAAAGCTATCTATTGAAGGCAACTGGGTACGTGTGAGCTTCGATCTAACACATTGAAATTGCTCTTTAATTAAGCATAGAGCTGTACTGTTCACTGCCAAGTGCTTTATTGAATCACCGCTGTCTATAAGAATGTCATTTACTGTCATAAATGATACAATACTGTTTATACCAGTGCTGACCGTAATAATGTCACTACTGACCAATATGTTTTTGAATAGAGAAAAATGTATTTTTTCACATCTTAAAATTTTTTGAACATAAGTTTTCGCTTAGAATGCGCGATGGTTAAAAACTTGCTAGGAAGTTTGAATGTGCACCACTATCATATTTTTTAATTGGATGAACTATTCTAGCATACATACAATTTCATTAGCCATAATATATCCGTGTCACGCTGATTATAGAGCCCCTAATTGTCACTATTTTGGTCAGTACAGGGTTAGCACTGAAATTTTGATCGTGAGTGTTTAATAAAAAAAATCAGCGTTTCTGTTAGGGAGCTGACAATCACATCCCAGCTAGATAGGGGATTCACCAATACAATCGCAAAACTTTGACAATTTATTGTGAATGTAAGAACGGCAACACTTTTTTTCATGCTTAACATACTAGCGGCGTTTCGTTCTAACAAGTGCGTAATATATTCATGTCATTGGCACTTGTCAAATATTTTCCCAAAAGTGAAAAGTCATCGCGGCGGCGGCATCAACAACAGCGAGCAGAAAAAAGTAAAAATTGAATAAAATAAACAAAAGGCAAGTAAAATATTGTAAAATTATGTATTCTAAAAGTGTACGCAATGCGTTGAGTGTAGAAAATTCGCGCTTTGCAGAAACTGTGCCTAAATATAAGAATATAGACAGTTTTGTGCGCAGTGAAAGTGAAGTGGACAAAAGTGTTGCAGACAATGAAAGTCTTGAAAATGGCGGTGATGATGTTTTTAATCAACCAATTCAATTAGATTTAGATGATGTGGTGCAAGTGGACCCAATTTCTGATAAAGTTTGTGAAGTAAAAGCATTAGCCATTCGGAATAACATGCCAATGGCTATGATTAATGATATTTTGCAAACTTTAAAAAGAATTGTGGTTAATGGTTTGCCTTTGTGTACGAAAAGCCTTCTAGGAACCCAAAAAGAAAAGGAAAAAGTGCAGACCATTCCAAATGGAGAATTTTTATACTTTGGAATTCAGAAGCATTTTTTATCAAAACCTTTTGGGTTTCTCGAAGACATCACCGAAGTCCAAATCGATGTTGGAATTGATGGGCTTAAGTTATTTAAAAGCTCTAATAAAGTTTTATGGCCAATATTAGGTTCAATTGTAGTTTCAAGAGAGTCCTTTTATTATAGTTTCTTTTTCGGGATATCAAAAACCGTGTAACATTAACGATGTTATGAAAGAGTTTTGTGAAGAAGTGTCAACTTGAAAGACAATCGGACTGAAAGTTGGAACTTTCGAGTGTAATAAAAAATTTGATGTTCGATTGTTTATTTGTGATTCACCAGCTCGTGCCTTTGTTACCAGTGTTAATTCACATACTGGGAAAACAGTTGTCCCAGGTGTAACCAAGTTGGAAATTATTTACAAAATCAGGTTTGCTTTGCCAAAGAGGTGTTTTTTTTACAGGTTTGTTTTTCGAATAGAGATAAAACTGGCATTTTGTGGTCAAATCTGGCAACTCTAATGTCATTTATGTTCAGTTTGGTTTGCCATTTCATCATGAACATGAGTCATTGGGCCATACTTCTTCCGCAATAATGCGGCAGCTACCGTTAATGGAGACCGGTATAGAGCCATGATAACCGACTATTTTGTTCCCGAATTGGATGGCATGAATGTGGATGAGTTGTGGTTCCAACAAGACGGCGCTACATGCCACACAGCGCACGTCACAATCGATTTATTGAAGGAAACCTGTCAATTGGCCACCAAGGTCGTGTGATTTGACACCATTGGATTATTTTCTTTGGGGATATGTGAAGTCGCTCGTCTACACCAACAAACCAGAAACGTTAGGGGAATTGGAAGCCAACATTCGTGGCGTTATTGCCGACATACGGCCCCATATGCTCGAAAAAGTGGTTGAAAATTGGACCTGTAGAATTGGCTTTATTCGAGCCAGCCGCGGCGGCCACATGCCCGAAATCATATTTAAACATTAATGGCATAAAATTATCCTTCAAATAAAGCCAAATTGATGGACCTTAAAACGATTTTCTTGTGTTTTATTTCAATTCGAAGTTCTATACCCCTAAGAAAAACACCCTATACAAGAGGCACGATCTGATGTCTCTTTTAAAAATAGAGTTGATGTACTTCATCACAATTTTTTATTTCGACCCCCGAAGCGCACAGATTTATACGCATATTGTCACTTGCGAAGCGAATACATTTGGCGAGTCGAACAGATTGGCGAACTCACCTAAAATTTTCATTGTGAGTGGAGAATGAATTTTTTCGCCTGTCATGTTATGTTGCCATTCAAACAAATTCAAAAAGTTCATCGGAATTGGACGTTTCTGTCATTTTTGTGTCATTTGCATATGTTTTTGTTTATTTATTTGTGCAAAAGAGCGCGATGTTTGTGTAATTGTAGTAGGTAGAGAGGATGAAGTGCGTCAATTGGAAATGGCAGCTCATACCGAGATCATAAAAAGTGGTGCTAGTTCGGATACAGATGAGCTGGATGTGGGAAGTAGTGGTGCAAAGAAACGTAAAACCCACAGTGGCACCAATGGTGATTCAATGATAGTAGAATACGTTTTGCAATCACATCCACTTGAATATAACAATTGGCAATAGCGCAAAAGATGCGGATGAATACATAGTGGTGCGCTTCCGTTACTTCAAACCTTTGTGTTCGGTGGTATTTTTCCCCGGGCCCGGAGTTTTCGAAGGGGCCCGTATTTTTCAAGAAATTAAGTGAATAGTTAAATTAGAATTCTTATGAAAGTCGATTAATTTAAACATTTATTTGAAAGTTGTAATAACCGATAAAGCACGTTCATGAGTGCGTGTACAAAAAAAAGTTAGGTACATTTGCAAAAACTGGCAAAGCAATGTAATAAGAGCAAGAAATATCGATAAACAGAATATTTCTTATAACATTAATGAAGGATAAAATTACCGAGTCGACTGTAGATGCTAAAAGCGGCGACACCTGTTTGTCACATTCAATAAATAACCAGCTACACTTACTTACTTCCGAATATTTACATCGCTGATTAGTCGATTACGCAACCCTACGAAGGTAACCTGTCAAATTCAAATTGTTAGTTTCGGTTTGAAAATCGCACCTGCAGTCGCGAATATTAAATGCAAAGAAATTTTCGGGCACTATAACAACATTTGTTTAGTATTATTATCAGAAATCGTGGAAAAATATTTTTAAAGTTAAAAAATTGATGCAGAATTCGAAACTCTTATGTAGAATAGGGGCCCCACCCTTTTTACCCTGGGCCCGTATTTCCTCTCTGCGGCCCTGGTCAGTAGTAATCATTTTTTTTAACGGGCCGTCGTTTACCCACATTGACCTAGAGGAACTATTATTTAATTTCATTAAAAAACACAAAAGTTGTTTACTCACTTCTATGTTGTTTTATTTTCGGTTAAAATTCTTTTTTCTATCAAAATATGTATATGAATAAACACAAAACTTGTCGCTTCTTTTTCTCAAATGCGAATGAAATAAGCATTCGTCAAATTTTGACACATTTGGCGAAGCGAATCTAAGTTTTTCGCTACTGGCAATTCGAGAAGTTCATTTTCGTCACTCATTCGCAACTTTTTGGCGAATTCGCCACAGAGTCGCATGCCGCAATTCGAGACAGCGAAATTCGACAAAATTTTCATTCGCTTCGCATGTGACTATATGCGTATTAAAATGGTCACACAGTCTCCTTTGGACCCAATGCACCTTGTTGATTTGGGCCAAAAAATTGCTTAATTTAATAATAAAACAAGTAAGGAAAGGGCTGTCTTCGGCTGTGCCGAAGGCTTTATACCTTTCATGATTGCCAAACCACACTTATAGGAACAATCGATTGTATGGGAGCTATACGTTATGTTGGTCCGATCTGGCTGATTTTGCCTACATATGTTACATATATAATATGTAGCAAACTTGCAAAGTTTAAAGTTCCTAGCTCTTAAAATGCAAAATTGATAGCCCAAAACCCATTTATCGAAACTATCGATTATATGGGAGCTATATGTCATGTTTGTCCGATCTGAGTCATTTTCACTACACACGTCACAAATACAATATGTACTAAACATGCAAAATTTTACGTTCCTAGCTTTTGAATTGCAAAAGTTATAGGCCAAAACCCATTTATCGGAACAATCGATTGTATGGGAGCTATGACATGTATCGGTCCGATCTTGCTTTTTCCGACAAATGATTAATCCTATGCAAAATGGCGCCTGCTTGCAAAATTTCATCGAGATATCTCTAAAACTGAGGGACTAGTTTGCGTTCAAACAGACGGACGGACGGACGGACGGACAGACGGACATGGCTAAATCAACTCGCCTCATCGCCCTGATCATTTCGGTATACTTAATAGTGGGTCTATCTCTTCTTCTTCTCATACTTACAAACATCGGACCAAAGTTATAATACCATTTCATGTTCATGAAAGGTATAAAAAGGAAACGTAGTTGAAATGAATAATAAATTAGATTATTTATCAAGTTTAGTTCCCTCGCAATTTGGCCGCGTTTGTCGAAATTTTAATAACATTAATATTTGGAAGTCTGCAGAATTGAGTTTTTGTTATACTCTGGTATAATTGTACTAAAAGATTGTATCGATGATAATTTATATTACCTTTTTCTTTTATTACACGCCGCCATAAGATTGCTTTCATGTGAAGGAACATTTTGGGTCCGAATCAAATACTGCCAAAGCTATTTTAGAAGAATTTTTTGATTTATTTGCGAGTATTTACGGGGATCACTTAGTTATTTTTAATACACATGGTTTGCTTCACTTGCCTATCATTTCAATTTGGTCCATTAGATAATTTCTCTGCTTATTTATTTATTTATATATTGGAAAAGTAGAGACAATCTGCTACTTTACGCTGGGTTGGAGTAATAGTGTTGCCACCTTCGGCTCGATTATTACTATATTTGTGATAACTAGAATTTTTGTATTGTGCTAATGAATATTTACATGTCAATAATATTTGTTACATAATATAATGAACTACAAGCTTATATTTAACTAACTCTAAATTAGTTTCTTAAGCTCTGTTGATAGAAAATATTTGTTTATATTCTTGATTGATTCTACGTCATAACTTTCCAAAGCCCCCGACGGAGTGTTGCTACCGAAAATGTTGCTTCTTATTGTTGAGAAGTGTTCGCAATTGTCGAGTAGGTGGATGACGGAAACTGCGCCAGCGTTACAGAAGTGACACTGTGGAGTACCTAACCCATTAAGGATATGGCCATGTGTTAAAATTGTATGGCCAATTCGAAGGCGGCAAAATGATTTGAGGTCTTTGCAATTTACTTCTCGTGGGAAGTTCTGTTTCTGAGCTGTTCTGTTGATCGTTGAATAGTGGTTATGGAGATTGCTCCATTTATCGAGTTTACTTTCCGATATGTGTATCTTTCCAAACCTGTTCACGTCTTTTCTTAGCATTATAGGCATTGTAATAAGAGGTTGGCTTACTGCTAACTTGGCTCTTTCGCCCGCGGCTTCGTTCCAACGACTTGGAACCCACAGGATTTTTATTGTAGTTTTTCCCATCGCCAAGGTATTGCGAATGGAGGTGCTAACAGAGTTGCTATTTAGTGAATTAAATATCGATTGAACGGTGGGCATGCTATCGATGCATATAACGTGCCTTTTCCCAGAACGAAGAGCGTGTTGAGCTGCTTGCAGCACTGCATATGCTTCGGCTGTAAAAATAGAACAGTAAGTCAGCAGGTGTCCCACTGCGATGGTTTCGTGGTTCGAGTCTACTACAGCAAAAGCTGTTCCATTTGTTCTTTTTGAGCCATCCTTAACTTATCAGATTTTCGCTAATTTGTAGAAATGTTTGTTGGTAGGCTAATTGCGAGGTAGCGTCTTTCTTTTTTGAATGCAAATCAACGATTAGCTGTTTAGCTGGCTGGAACCATGGCTCAGGACCACGGTTGCCACTTTGGTCCATAAAAATCCATTTGGTCCATTGGTCCATTTTTTTCATATTTGGTCCATTTTTGGCAAGTGGTCACGATTTTGGTACTTTTTCTTCTTCACTTGGATAAAATTACATAACACTGCTCCCAAAATTTGGTCGGTAAGTGGAAAAATAATGTGTTAAAATTGTTACACAATGTAAACTTTTGAGGCTTCAGAATCTTAACCTTAGGTCAGATATTGATGTTTCCGCTTTTTGGGAGAAAGTTGGCTTACATAGGAAAGGTATGAATGAAAAAAGTTTTGCAGACCTCATCAATTTCGTATACGACTTAATGAGTCTGCCACATAGTTCGGCACCGCAGAACACCAATTTTTCGAACTTTCCCTAATTAAAACAATGCTTCGAAACAAATTAGAATTTGCTTCAATTAATAATATTATGCTGGCCAAAGAACTTTTCTATCAAAACCCAGGCCCTCACTATGTTTGGTCTGTCAAAGATATAGGCTGGCACTAGAAATTGAAGAGCTTTATGCATTTTGTCATAAAATTATTCTTTTGTAACTTTAATTTTTTTTACCTATACCACATCGAAGTATTGTGGCAGATACCTACCTAAATAAGTATTTAGTATGGGAAATTTTGAACTCCTAAATATCTTAATATGCATAAATATGTGTATAAGACCGATAAATTCACCTATATGTGATGAAATGTATTTGAAATTTGTTTAACGTGCAATGTGAATTGAAGCACTTCTTTTTGTTATTGTTATATGAATTATTTTTTAAAAATTACATAGTTTGTGTATTAATAAGAAAAAATAAATTTGGTCCTTTTTTTGAGATTTGGTCCAAAAAAAAACATGCTGTGGCAACCGTGCTCAGGACGTTTAAAGTCGACTTTTTCCAGTTTGATAGGTACTCCCAGATCTCTTGCTAGTTTTATGCTATGAGCTATAGCTGATGTTCGCGATAAAGGTGTATTTCTTCTGACTATTGACTTTACATTGCGTTGAAGCACTTCGTTTCTGCATATTAATAGTTTTGGAATCAATTGTATAGTTTAAAGGATAGTCCTTTCTTCAATAGATGGTAGCCCAGGTTCGGTAAGAGTGGCCAAGGTTCGAGAGGTCGGAAAGGCTTGTATGCATCTCCTGGCTGCGGTGTGGTATGGAGGTAGTATGGCCTTAATGTGGGTTTTCGCACAGTGTCCATAGATGAGGAGTGCATAGCCGATTTTTGACAATATGAAAGCCTTGGTAGCATTGACTAGCGTCGTTGGGTGCACCAGACAGTATTTCGATGAAAGGTATTTGATTATATCTAGTCTTAGTGTCAAAAACTACTCCTAATATTTTTAAAGCATTGCAGACAGGTATAATTACATTATTGAACGATAGATTCATAGGTGGCAGCGTATTTTATTGCATATGTGAAACTGTTTGCATTTTGTAAATGATATTTTGGCACCAGAATCCTGGGCGCAGATTGTAATATCCGACAGAATATTGATAAAGTCATCGTGAACCACCGATAAATCCTTACATTTATTGAAAAGTAGCAAATCGTCAGCATAGATAACGTGACTTATTCTTTTGTGATTTAATATTATTTTGTTTATTTCGTGAAAAGCAATCATAAATAGTACTACTGATAATGGTGATCCCTGTGGGATGCCATTACATAATTTATAGGTATTTGAATACTTGTTATTGACTTTTACTGTAAAGTAGCGGTTAGTTAAAAAATCCTTAACAAAGTTATAAATTTGTTTCCCTATTTTCCAACTCGAAAGTTGTCTGAGGATGACATGTGGTCCAATTCTGTCATATACTTTTTCGAAATCGATGCTAAGGACTGATAGGTGATTTTTTGTGGATAGAGCAAAGAGACAAAATTTTCGAATATTAGCAAAGCGTCTAATGTAGCCTGGCCTTGTTTGAATGCTACCTGATGTGGATCAAATAACTTGTGGGAAGCCGCAAACCATACGATTCGATTTGCTACAATTTGTTCCAATGCTTTTCTTAAGCATGGTAAAAGAGATATAGGTCTATAACCCGTGACAGAGGTAGTACACTGATTAGCTTTAGGAATCGGGAGAACTGACGCATTTTTCCACGTGTGCGGTATATTGCCTTTGTTAAGAATACAATTGTACAACTCGGCTATCCTGGTTTTGACTTTAACGGGTAAGTTTTGTAAAAGAGGGTATGAAATACGATCACGCCCTGGCGTTTGCCCAGACATTGAGTTAAGAGTTACATTTATTTCGAATAGCGTTATGGAAGACTCAATTCTCTGAGCTTTCAGTGAGATTGACTCTACCGCGTATACCTCGGAAAGAGTTTGATTTTTTTTAAATACGAAGTCTTGGTGAAAGCTGCTATCTTCTGAAGAGTGGAACCAAGATGATCCCAAATGATTTGCAATATCTACCGCCTCGTATATAGGGTCATTCTAAGTTTCTAATACTTTAATCGACGAGGGAGAGTGTGTGCCCGAAAGCATTTTTATATTTGACCAAATTTTCTTAGGATTGGACTCTGGGGTTATAGAACTAGTTAGGTTTTCAAGGCTCTGCCTCTTAGCTTTTTTTTGAAATATGCATTCGCCTTTTTATATTCCAAAAGGTTAGGGGTAGATCGTTGTTTTATGTAATTGTGCCACAGCTCTTGTTTTTTTTTCCCTAAGGATAGCCAAGGATTTATTCCAATATGGTTCAATGGTTTTATGGTGTTTGTGTTGTGTCTGGGGTTTGGCACAATGTTGCGCTTCCCGAATCAATTTTGTGAGGTTGCTAGCCTCTTTATTGAGGTTTGGAGACTGGGGATATTTTGTTAGGAAAGTGCTTGCACATTGTTGGAATAGGACCCAGTCTGCTCTTTCCACAATAAATTTAGGTTTTGGTGTACCTGGGTTAGATGGAGAGGTGGAAACTTTTGTGAGGATGTAAAAATGGTCACTGCCATGAAGTTGGAAGGGATGTTGGCGAGGAAAGATAAGGCGCCAGGTTGGCCGAGCACATGCAAACATCTACATGTGTAAAGGTTTGGTGGGTTGTAAAATGGGTTGGCGCTAGGTCGTTTAGAACTATGTGGTTATTTAGGAGGATAAGGTCTTCAAATATTTTTCCTCTTGGATTGACCGACGCGGATCCCCAAACAGGGCTTCAGGCGTTAATGTCTCCTACTATAAGAATATCTGTCGTGATACTGGAAGTAATATCAAGAAGGTTTTGAGTTCGAAAGATTGTTGAGCAATAACTGAAATTGAGATTGGATATCTAACACTTTGTGAGAGACTCCTGTCTAAGCTATGAGGGAGCGAGAAGTTTTTTTTTTTTTTTAATTTTAATTTAATTTTGTATTTGAAATTTTTTATTTAGAGTAGGTCGGGGGTGTGCAGAGCACGGGTTAATAGGGACGACCTTTTAGTAAGTTATTATTTTATTATTTATTTGTTCTATATAGAACTGGGAGGATGCAGAGCACCTGTTACACCTTGTATGTATTCATTGGGGGCGAGCACTGTTGGCTCTGAGGCATTGCACGAGATTGGCTTCCTCATTTTCGTTTGGAAAAACCCCCCTTGGGTTAGGCAGCCAAAAAC
The DNA here is from genome assembly GCA_951509765.1 of Sphenella marginata. Taxonomy (NCBI): domain Eukaryota; kingdom Metazoa; phylum Arthropoda; class Insecta; order Diptera; family Tephritidae; genus Sphenella; species Sphenella marginata. The sequence goes on along the minus strand of OX608083.1, from coordinate 32,880,368 downwards.
AATATCTTCAGAATATTTCATAAGCTGGGTGAGAATTATAAAAAGGGTGGCAAATGAAATAAAGAAAGAAATTGTTTAAGTCGCTTAAACGTTCTCGCCCCCCTAGACAGCTTAGTCGTCTAGTGATATTTGGAAGTCGCCGGTTCGAATCTATCCGGCTCGAAGGACCATGTCTAAGCTATGAGGGAGCGAGAAGTTTTTTTTTTTTTTTTTTTTTTTTTTTTAATTTTAATTTAATTTTGTATTTGAGATTTTTTATTTAGAGTAGGTCGGGGGTGTGCAAAGCACGGGTTAATAGGGACGACCTTTTAGTAAGTTATTATTTTATTATTTATTTGTTCTATATAGAACTGGGAGGATGCAGAGCACCTGTTACACCTTGCATGTATTCATTGGGGTCGAGCACTGTTGGCTTTGAGGCATTGCACGAGATTGGCTTCCTCATTTTCGTTTGGAAAAACCCCCCTTGGGTAAGGCAGCCAAAAACAATATCTTCAGAATATTTCATAAGCTGGGTGAGAATTATAAAAAGGGTTGCAAATGAAATAAACGAAAGAAATTGTTTAAGTCGCTTAAACAACTCCTTTTTTAACCATGACGCATATACCTTGTTTGGTGTTTTGTGGGAGGTTTTGAAAATAGCTGTGAAAAGTGTTTGAAATAGGTGCATATTTATTGAAGGGAAGGTGTGTTTCCTGTAGACATACAATGGAGGTTTATAAATCTTTTATTAATAATTTTAGCTCGTTGATGTTATTATATCCGTGGATGTTCCACTGGAGTACATCAAAGGTCATCATGAGGCAACGAATTGCTCATCGTTACATCTTCTGATCGCTTAACCATTGGATCCGATTCCGAATCCGCTGGCGTGGGCGAAGTGAAGTGACGATTGTTGCTTAAAAGCTCCTGGGTTAACCGGGTGATTGGGGATTATGTATTTGAATCTAATGTTGAATAAATTGAAGTAATGGTGTTTGAAGTTGTTGATGGTTGGTTGTTGGGTTCTGTAACTAGCGTGTTACTTGTTTTTAATAAATTTTGGTTTCGGGGTTCTATAGCTTGAAGTGCATTAAATGAAGTAGAAGATTGAGTTAGTAAGGATGGCTTATTGAACGATTGCTCGTTCGAAAGAGAGGATTTTGGAATGTTTTTAATTTCGAGGGTTTTTTCTGGTTTATTGGTTAATGGGTTGCTGGTTGTATTTGAATTGGTATTAGAATTTTGTTGCATCGGTTTGTTGCTGGCTGCGATACCAGCGAAGGAGAATGGGCTTGATGACCCTGGAAGTTGGGCAGAGTAAAACTCTCTTGCTTGCTTTATCGTGCATTCGCGTTGGGTCTTTATTTTTAGAACCTCTTTGTCCTCTAAAAATTTAGGCCATTTTCTGAAATTGGATCCTTCTCTTGATGTGGGGCAAAACTACAATTTTCACATTATGGCTTGTTGGGTGGTTTGCAGTGTTTAGTTGTGTGGCACCGCATGGGGTTTGGGAAGTACTCCCTAACCTTAACTTTATACCACGAGATTCTGGAAGTTTGAATGCGTCGAATGTAAGAAGGATTACACCAACTGGAGTTGGTTTGCCTTCTACGATTTTGGTGAACTTGAAAACGCCAACAACACCCTCGGATGCCAGTTCTTTAACAATCTCGTCGTCTGGGAGTGACATTAGGAAGGGGGTAAATATGGTACCCTTTGCGAAGTTTAAATTTTCATGGTATTTGCGGTGAATTTCGCATATTCCCGGAAGCTGTTTGCAGGCGATGAATTTTTCTGTTCTTGTTCTTGACAAGAAGACGGAGACTACCGTCTCTGAGATTTTATCGATATCTTTACTAAATACGTTTAGCGATCTTTGAACAGCGAAGCAAGAGTAGCAAGAACATATTTTGGGCTAGAAGCTGGCGTTCTTAGATCCGGTAGGTATGGAAACACATCCCTAGGTATTGGGTTTTTTCTTACGTTTGGGGCTGGATGCTAAAGAGGAGAACTTGTTGTCTCCAGCCTTGTAGCCACCAGAGGCCATGGTAGTGACAATTAACTAGCACCAGAAATCAGGCACGTGGTTTATTTGCAAAACAGGGGAAAAAAAATGTATAAATAAGCGTGTGGTTGTTGGTATACAACTGTACCGCGAAGAATAGCACACAGAAAGATCGAATTCAGGCAACCGTTCGCAATGAAAGCTAGTCGATGACTGTTCTCTGCTTATAAATTCGAAAATTATATACAGTACTTGAAAAAGTTAATAAAAAGGCCCAATAAAATCTTACAACAATTATATTTGCGTGTTCAAGAAAGAACAGATTCAGATTTAACACATAATACTTATTCGAAAAGGGGTGATTTTAATATTGATGTTGATGCTGGCTGTTATATATATCACATACTGCATTTCAACACTATTTTAAGTAATCTATTTTAGTCCAATGAATTACAACTCTGTGTATATATGGATTTTGACATACATGAGCTTGTACATACATTTCTTGACTTGTAATAAATCACTTCAGTTTCAGCATTAACTAGCGACGGTCGTTCTCTAGTAATCGAATACAATTAGCCTGAAGTAAGTACTCACTACCCTGCGCAACCCAACGGTTCTTATCCAGCAGTGAAACTTAAAGTGTTATCTACCTATACCCAATTGCGACGAGGAAAATTTGAAAAAAAAAATTGCGTTCACTCGCTATCCGTAAATAAAATTAAATTATTGTGCGGCTCAATATCGCAAAACAGTACTAGTTTTCAAGTTTATATTTAAATACACATAAAAAATAATGGCGGAAGACAAAAAGGTAGTGGAAAAATTGCTAATAGAGCAACAAGAATTCACTAAAAAGTTACTTCTACAACAACAAGAATGGATACAGTCGATTCTCAGTAGCGGTTTGCCTACAGAAACCTCCGATGGCAGTGTCCCATCATTTCACAATTTCAATAAAGAAATACAAACATGGGAATCGTACTTAGAACAGTTAAACCAACATTTTATAGCATACAGTGTAAAATCAGTGGAAAAGCAAAAATCGTTTTTGTTGTCGTGGATAGGCATAGAAAATTACGAGCTTTTAAAAAACCTTTTCGGTAGCCAGAAAGTTCAAGAACAATCATTTGAGTCGTTGACCACAAAGTTAACCGAACATTTCTAATCAAAACGACATATATTACCGTCGCGCTACGAATTCCGCAAGGCAGAAATGAAGCCAGGCCAAACATATAGAGAGTGGATTGCTGATCTACGGGGAGTAGCAAGGGAGTGTAATTTTGTTTGCTCTGCTGAGAATTGTTCTCATAGTTTTGTTGACGACATGATTCGCGACCAAATAATTACATACACACCACACGACACAGTGCGCTCCGCTGCTCTGCAAAAATTACAGCCTTCACTTGCCGACGTCTTGCTCATAGCAGAGTCGTACGAAGCTACAATTAAAACAGTAGCAACAATAAAAGAAAAAACTCAAACGCAAAAGGCAATCAGTGATACTGCCGAAAATAACACCACAATTAATGCTGTTCGCTCCAATGGAAAATCATCACAAGCAAGCAACAAAAACAATACTCAAGTTTCCAAATGGAAGTCGTGCTCAGGCTGTGGAGTTTCTCATCAACGTGACAAGTGCAAATTTAGAAATTATATATGCCGAAAGTGTGGCAAAAAGGGACACATAGCGCCCGTATGTATGACAACACAAAACAGAAAAGAAAAATTTTCCACTCAAAATAAAGGTACAAATAAAAATAAAGAAGCACAGAATAAAAGTCAAAATATTGGCATGATTGAGTCAATATACAGTGTTACGGGTGTTGTGAAAACAGAACATAATAAAAATTACATAGATTTACAAATTCTTGGCAAAACTATCGCCTTCAAATGGACTCTGGTGCGTCTATTTCGATTATGAACAAAAACACGTATAAACAATTATATTCTCCAAAGTTACACAAGTGTAAACGCACTTTATTCGGATTCGGGCAAAAACGAATTCCTGTCATTGGGGAATTGTGTGTAGACGTAAAGTGTGGCGAAAAAGAGAAAAAAGTTACAATTGTAGTTGTTGATGTTGAGAACAGCAATAATCTTTTTGGGTTTGATTTGTTCAAAGAGTTTGGTTATGGAATTCAACAAATTTTAAAAATTAGTGCAGTTCAGGCCGACGGAATTAACAATTTATTAACAAAATACAATGAAGTTTTTGAGCCAGCAATCGGGACCATTAAAAATTTTTAAGCTAGTGTTTATTTAAAAGAAAACGCACACCCTAAATTTTTTAAAAGCCGCCAAATTCCGTTTTCTCAAATTCCACGGTTTAAAAAAGAAGCCGAAGCCAGTTAAATTTTCGCAATGGGCTTCACCAATCGTTTTAGCACCGAAACCAGACAGTTCAATTAGAATTTGCGGTGATTTTAAATTAGCCATAAATTCGCAAATCGACATAGAGCAATACCCATTGCCTACACGAGAAACGTTATTGCAAATAATTCGCTGCGGTCAACAATTTACAAAAATCGATCTTAAAGATGCTTATCTTCAAATGGAACTGGATGATAACGCAAAAACAATCATGATAGTTAACACACCGCTTGGGCTATTCCAGTACCAGCGCCTTCCGTATGGAATAGCAAGTGCTCCAGCGATATTTCAAAAATATCTCGAACAACTTTTGCAAGAGGTAGAAGGGTGCGGAAACTATCTTGATGATATTATCATCACTGCACCTACTGTTTCTGAACATTTAAAACGCCTTGAGCAAGTCTTACAAATTCTACAAGCAAATGGCATCAAATGTAAACGGCAAAAATGTTCTTTCCTCGAAGATAAAATAGAGTATCTTGGGCGTCAAATAAGTGCAGAAGGTGTTTTGCCTGATGAAGCCGGTCTCAAAGCAGTCAGAGATCTGCAACCGCCAAAGAACCTCAAACAACTTGAAGCATTTATGGGTAAGGTAAATTACTATTATAATTTTATACCTAACTATTCCCAGTTATCAGCCCCACTTAATTTATTGCGTCGTAAAAATGTTAAATATACATGGGGGCCTGAACAAAACAAATCGTTTAATTTATTAAAAAAGCACATTTTGAACGCTACACAGTTGGCACATTATGATGAAAAGTTGCCGTTGATTTTAGCAACCGATGCTTCGTCATATGGTATTGGTGCTGTAATTTCACATACTTATGCAGACGGAACTGAGCGTCCTATAGCCTTTGCATCGAAAACACTTGACAAACATCAAGTACGGTATAGCCAAATAGAGAAAGAGGCGTTGTCAATTGTTTTTGGAATCAAGCGATTCCATCAATATCTCTATGGAAGAAAATTTACTTTGCTTACCGATCATAAGCCGCTTGTCAGTATTTTCAACCCAAATAGCCAATTGTAGTATGAGGTAAAATACCGTAAAACCACGGATCACAGTAATGCGGATGCTTTATCACGGTCGCCAGTTGGAACCGACCAAAATTTCGATAACGAAGAAGCATGTTATACAATAGAAGCACTAAACACGCCAATCGATGCCACAATAATTGTATCCCATGCTAGGAAGGACAACGTTTTAAAAAGAGTTCACTATTTTGTACAAAATGGTTGGCCAGAAAAGCTTAGTCCACAAAATGAAGACCTGCGTTCATTTTTTAACCATCGCTACGCCTTAGTTGTTCAAAACAGCTTATTATGCCTTCAAACCGAGTATACCCGTGTAGTCATACCGCTTTCTTTGAGAGCTAAGATCTCAAACATTTTGCATGATGGACACTGGGGAGTTTCAAAGATGAAGCAGCTGGCTAGGGAGCACGTTTGGTGGACCAACATTGACAAAGACATCGCGAAGCTGACGGAGAATTGTGATGTGTGCAAACTCGCAAACCCCGCACCTGTAAGAGAGTATAACAGTTGGCCTGAGGTAAATAATCCTTGGGAACGCATCCACATTGATTTTGCTGGCCCTGTTTTTAATTCAATGTGGCTAATTTGCGTTGACGCTTACTCACAGTTTCCTTTCATCATACAATTAGCATCCACTACAACAGCTGATACAATATCGGCCCTGAATTCAATTTTCACAATAGAGGGTATTCCACACACGCTTGTCAGCGACAATGGTCCGCAACTTACTGCAGATTTGTTTAAGTCTTATTGCAAACAACATGGCATCAATCACGTAACTACAGCGCCGTTTCACCCCGCTTCAAATGGGTTAGCCGAACGTTTTGTTAGAACTTTCAAAACAGCTAACAGTAAAAAAGAACGTCGACGACGGGCTACAATTAAAATCAGCAGTAACCAAATATCTTTCGACATACCGTTTTATGCCGAACACTGAAGGCAAAACACCCGCTGAGCTACTGCATGGTAGACCAGTTCGTACATTACTAAGCCAACTATTAGAGCCAAACTTATGCAATGATAAACCACGCTATACACCAAAGTTCCAATTAAACCAGCCGGTTTTTGCTCGAAACTACGCAAGAGGTGAAAAGTGGATCAAAGGTTCGATCATACGTCAACTTGGTAAAATGGTTTACATCGTCAAAACGCAGCGTGGTAATATCAAACCCCATGCTAACCAGCTTAACAGCCTCATTCTCTTTGACGATAACGTGCTCAAAACGATCGTCGTTTGTGTGTTGGTAGCATGAATAGCAATACGATAGCCAAAACGATAGTCAGCACGATAACAGCTGACTCTTACGTAACGAAAGTGCTTAATCGGTAATCTGTTTGACGATTATCGTCTGACAATACGAAAACAAAGTGTCAAAATCAAACAAGAAGGAAATTGCTATCGTTGTTGAGCAAATAGAAGCCGCAAGCAAAAGAAGTAAGTATTATTATTAAATTTTCCACTATTGTTGTTAATTATTGTTATTTATTTATTTTAAAAGATTCCAAAAAGAATCGTAGCACCCAGTTTCGAGAGCTTGTAAACAGGCTGGAGGCAAATTTTGTTTGGAACCAGTAAGATTGCCTTCGAGGAGGAATATTGCCTCAAAAAAGTGACGTGTTTAGCAGTTGCTTCCTAAAGGAAGTATTACCGCACATCAAAACTATGAAATAACTATTCACAGAAATAAATATTTAAAAATTATCTTATGAACTACTGATACCGATGGATTTTGATATCACATTAGTCACATTACGCTATCTCTGCCGTTCCATTCTTAGCGCACCTTCCTCTGACAAAGCCAAAGCAACAGCTTGATACATTATTACAAACGAAATATTCCCGATTTATTAATAACAAAAAAATTATAAACTTTTTTACAAAGTCAAAACACAGGTGCCCAGAGTTGCAAACTTGACATTTGATTTCGTTTAGTTGGCGATACACGTAAGCCTACACGATAATCGTCAACGTAACATTCATGCTACCAAAAGCACACGATATCGTTAGCGCGGGTATCGTTCGTTAAGCGTATCGTTCGTCAAAGGGAATGAGGCTGTAAGACCAGATCAACCAATAACAACAAAACAACATCCATACCTATAGTTCCTGAGTTAGTACAAACTCAGCCAACAAACGAGATGACTGCACAGGCACAGGAACAACAAATATTATCGCAATCACAAAATGATATTAACCAGCCAAATCCGATGGCAACCAAAGAGGCGCAACAACGCAAAAGTTCGCGTGTCCGGACAGAAGTCCGTCGATATGAAGCCCCGGATTTTCGAAACTAATTCGTATTAAATTTGATCACGTTTGTATAATTAAATAATTTATGCATAATTTGAATTTTCACAATTCCACAATTCATGTTCTTAAATGAAGGGTGGAGTAGTGTTATATATATCACATACTGCATTTCAATACTATTTTAAGTAATCTATTTTAGTCCAATGAATTACAACTGTGTGTATATATGGATTTTGACATACATGAGCTTGTACATACATTTCTTGACTTGTAATAAATCACTTCAGTTTCAGCATTAACTCGCGACGGTCTTTCTCTAGTAATCGTATACAATTAGCCTGAAGTAAGTACTCACTACCTTGCGCAACCCAACCGTTCTTATCCAGCAGTGAAACTTAAAGTGTTATCTACCTATACCCAAATTGTTACACTGGCTATCGAAGATCGAAAATCGAATTTCAAATTCGTATTATGAGTAGCTCATCGCTGTCGTTGTGTATCTATTATTTCATCGAACATAATTTTGCTGTCGATCCTGTATCGAATTTTTATACAATTGGTAAGAAATGTAAGTTTTTGTCTTTATCTTTTACTTGTTTGATTTATAATGCAAATATGTATCTATTTGCATTTATTGTATATAGGTCAAAGGTCGTAAGTACAAAGCAACAGCTGGAAACGTTGGTTTCAATAATAGAACAAAATCTGAACCTGGAGAAAGGTGCTATCTAAAATTATTTGTAAATCTATAAAAAAATTTATTATTTTTATCCCTCAAACGTTTTCTACTTCTGGCTAGTTCCAGTAAGCTCTCCTCTTGGTTTGATGAACTATCGAACCACATTTCCTTCGTAGTTATGTTTTGTATTTAAATATATCATATTTTGTATTTGAATATTTACAACTTTTTGGTTTGTCTTCATAAAAATAGATAAATAATACCGCACTTGATTTGTTTTGATCTGTTTATTTTCTTTTACTTAATAACAGCTGACAGAAACGTGTTATTGTGAACAGATAAAAACATCGAAATTCACAATGACGCCAGTTCTTGTCGAATGGCTGTGGTAATACCAAATGAAAATTCGTTCGATAAACTCTTTCGATCACAGTCGAACAGGCGCCAAAGTCTCTGATTCACAATGGCGTTGCAGTACAAATTGATTTTTTTGAGCATTCACAATGGTGAAATAAATAAATCGAATAAATACCTACTATTCGACCTTTTGCAACGAATATTTTTTTATTCGTTAATTCTAATACAAATTTAGACCATATTTATGGACGCTTTAGTAACAATACACTTAGCCTATCTGCTGGACTAAACGTTGATCTTGGAGTTTCTGACCATCGCATGGTTGGAATGAAAATTAGTTGTCAAAATAATGTGCGTAAATTTAATAATAATAGTCCAAAAGTCGTTCAGAACGTTCGGAAACTTTTCTCAAGCCCCGGATTAATCGTGATCTACTTAAAAAAATTTCACTTAAAAATAAATTGCGCGTGAAATGTCGGAAGCATCCAACCACTACTGGCCTCCGGAAGCGTGTGAAACTCCTCACACATAATTTTAAGAAAGAATGCCGTTTTAGGCATGATAGTTTTTATATGAATAAATTTTAAGCTGCGAAGGGTGACGTAAGGAAAGAATGTAATGTGGTCAACGACATTTTAATTCGGAATAAGGAAGAGCAAACTAATTCCATTGCTTTGGATATCGACGCCGACCTTATTTCTCGCCCTTTAGACTTGGCCAATCATCTCATTGATTTTTTTGTTACAATTGGCAAGGAGTCCGCTCCTAGTAATACTAATATACGCTGCACACGTATCAACCGCTTAATTTACTCTGAGAATTATTTTCTGTTTTGAGCCAATTTCTGTGTCAGAGATTTAAAGTTACGTTAATTCTTTAAAAAATACTGATTATTCTGTGAGTGATGGTATTTTAAACCGTACTTTAAGGAACCTTACCATCTATGTGGTTGATATTTTAAATAATTTATTCAATCTTAGTATAGTGACAGGAATCTTTCCAGCCGACTTAAAATGTTTAATTGTCATACCACTATATAAGAAAGGGAATAAGAAAGATACAAATAACTACAGACCCATTTCTCTCTTGCCATCAATCTCCAAGGTTTTTGCAAAGACAGTTAAATGCAGAGTCTTGCAATATCTGAAAAAAAAATAAGTTTTTTTGTCCATTGCAATACGGTTTCCGGACAAGGACTTCTATTAAAGATGCTCTTCTTAATTTATGCTGGTTTATTTATAAAGCAATGGACGAAAAAGGAACTTGTGGAGGTATTTTTGTTGACATAACAAAAGCTTTTGACATGGTCGACCATAATATACTTTTAAGTAAACTGTACTCAGCAGGTTTGCGTGGTAATGTTTTAGATTGGTTTGTATCATATCTTACCTGCCTAGGCTAATTGATTTGAGAGTCCCGCAGGGTTTAGTCCTTGGACCAATCTTATTTCTGATTTATATAAACTCACTATTTTCAATGCCTTTTATAGAAAAAATCACAGCATTTGCCGATGACTTGGCAATTGCTTATAAATAAAACAATGCTTTTAATCTGTTTGAGGATAAAACCACGATGTTAATCTGCTAAGAGAATGGTTCGCTTCTTATAAACTAATGTATTTTAGTCTTGGTGGAAAGGAAGTAACCAGTGGTGACATTATTTTTCACTCTGCAAGCAGCTTGTGGCACAAGCTATGTATTTATACTTGTTTTAATAGCGAGTCAAGAGTAAATTATCTTCCGGATTTGAACTGTGACGCAATGTTTTTCAATGTCGAAGTTTGTCATAATTTAAGTACTTAGGCGTTATAGTCGATCACAACCTGAGTTGGTCTTCGCATATCTCCGCCATGAAAGTATACTTGCTAGCTACAGTTCGTTTTTTTTATCGCCTTCAAAAACTATGTGCAAGTAGTGTATTGAAAATGCTCTACTATGGCCTAATACAGTCTAAACTACAATATGGCATAAGTTGCTGGGGCAGTGCATATTCCAGTAGAACTCGACCACTCTTAATGTTGCAGAAGTGTCTTACAGCCTAATCGTCTATCTCGAACGATGGACTACACGAACGATTCGTCTGCTGACGTTTTCGTCTCATCTTGTATCTTTATCGTTCGTCTCTGCTTTCGATTTACGTTATTTACGCTGCTTTCGTCTCCATTACGTTGCAAATGGCTCAAACGATAATGCTGGATGAACTTTAAATGTATGTATTTTGTAAGGATTTTTCTAAGATTTTAAGTATTTTTGCTTTATTCAGTGGTTTTTATATTAAATTGGCAACATTTGAAATTGTTTGAATTTAGTTGAAAACATTTTGAATTGTGGTTATCTTATTATTATTATTATTATAACTTTAAACGACTTGTTCTTCTTTATTTGTATGTTTGTATATTTGTATATTTGTATATCCACTACTATCTCCCGAACGACTTCACCGATTTTAATGAAATTTGGTACACAGGTACTATGCTTTGTTTTAAGATTTTCCACTTCGGTGTTGCCACTTGGGGTGGTCCTTAGGGTTGCCACCTATATCAATTTTTTTTTAAATATTAAGCAATATATGGCAATATGGGTATCAAATGAAAGGTATTTTAGGCCGTATACCAACCAAAATGTTTTCGAGTAGGATTGCCACCTAGGGTTGGCACCTGAACGCATTTTATTTATTCCTTCAGATATAGACCACTATCTCAGGAAAGGCTAAATCGATTTCGATAAAATTTGGTAGATGGATAGTATACTTCCTTCTTAGATTTTCTAGTTGGATGTTGCCACTAAAGGAAGCTTAGAGGGTTGCCACCTTTCCGAATTTTTTTAAAATATTAAGTAGTATACGGCATTGTGGGTATCAAATGAAAGGTATTTTAGGCCGTATACTAACCAAATAATCAATCAATAACCGAATGGTTCGCTGCAAGCAAATTCATACGTTTTGTAAATGATTACCATAGGTTCGTATAAACTTCAATAAAATAAATAATAACATAAACTAGTATAATATGAGCAAATTTGATTTTTTTAATTTGATAGATTTTACTTCAAGAAACGAAGATCAAAAGCCCCACTCTTCCTCTGTGCAATCTTCCATGAATAGTAATTTATCCAACCTCTTCCCCTTCAACCTGTTACGTGTTTTTGTCATTGTTAAACCTGCCTTTGAAAATAGGCGCTCTTATGGGACAGAAGTTGCTGGTACTTCTAGATATCGTAAAGCAATTTTCGACAAATGAGGATATTTATGCTTATTTTCCTTCCAAAAAACCAAAAGATAGCCACTTAAAGGAAGTAGTTTGCAACGAATATATTCATTGATGTTTTCGCTTTGTCGGATTGCACTTTCACTTCCTCGACCAGATGCTAAAGTTTCTATGTGATTCCAAAATTCATTTTTGTCGGAACACAAATTCTTGGATTGCATGTGCGACATACATAGGGAATAAGCGCAGGGATCAGAAAATGCAATATTTTTTAAGCGTGTTTCTAAAACACCCCACAAATCAAAAACATTTTATAACACCTTATATCTGTGTCTACAACAACCACATGAAAATGGCAGACAATTTTCTACTTTAATTGCAAAAATCGCTTGAACGAAATAAAATATCGGATTTCCCCCTTAGGATCATTGTTACAGCGGTCAAGACGCGTCGTTTGATACCTCTCCCGCTCTTTTTGGACGTGTATTAACAGTTGACGTTGGATGGATAGTATTACCTTTTCTTCAGTATAAAGGCAAAACAATATCACAATAGGTTAGTACTTCAAGTTTGTTGTAACCTTTTTGGACGTATTAAGTGCATATTGCAACAGATCAATGGCAACTCTTACTTTTCTGGCGTCTGCCTTTTCCGGCTAAATTAACTGTTATTATTTGGTTCTGATTTTCCTTCGATTCGCGTCACAAGTTAGAGAGAGACAACCAGCAGAGCGGTATTTTTGCTCTATTAGTTCCATATTTTTTAAAAAATTCGATACGATACCGGGGTCTAGATACTCGATGCCGAAAAGTATCGTTAAAAAAGCATCGAGTACAAAATATCGGTATCGAAGGGCAAAAGTATCGATATGGTATCGTATCGTATCGAAATTCGTGTCCCTATTCTTTCAGATATCGACCACTATCCCGGGAACGGCTAAACCGATTTCGATGAAATTTGGTAGATGGGTAGTTTGCTTCCCTCTTAGATTTTCTACTTGAATCTTGCCACTAATGGAAACTTAGATGGTTGCCACCTTTCCGATTTTTTTTAAATATTTATTTATTTATTTAACAATAAGGTTGTCTAGCGTAAAAAATTACTTACAGACTAACGTAGATAGTTAAAGAATGCACATTCATAGTAATATATTATTAAGTAGCGATTTAAAAATTCGTTTGGGCAAAGAGAAATCAATGGCTAAAGAATTCGAAATATTATTAAATTCCGTCATCGCCCTTAAGATGGGAGCGTTAGAGGCATAAAGGGTCCGAACACATTCCGTGTAAAATATATTGCTATTACGAAGAGCCCTTTGTGGGATATGGAACCGGATAGTTTCCAGGAGAAACGGTGCGTCAATTTTACCATTAATAATGTCAAAGACAAACGACAACGAAAGAATGGTTCTCCTGCATTGAAGCGATTGAAGGTTTATGAGTGCACATCTGGCTTTATAGGTAGGGATCGGTTCAGTAAACCTAAGGGATCGTAATGCGAAGCGAACAAAAATTGTTTGTACTCGTTCAAGCCTCCTAAGGTGGCATTCATGATACGGTCTCCATATAAAGCAGGCATATTCAAGCTTAGAACGAACGAGCGAAGTGAACAATACTTTAAGAGTATATGGATCAGTGAAATCGGAGCTAAAACGTCTGATAAAAGCTAATACCGAATATTACTTGACAATGGCAGAGTTTAGATGAGTAGTGAATAAGAATTTTGAGCCAAAGACTACACCTAAGTCCGTTATCTCGTAAAGAGTAGAAAGGCGGGAGCCGTCAATGGTGTAATAAGTGGGAATGGAACCCCGCAACTTTGAAAAGGTAACATGGAAGCATTTGCCAATATTCAGCGGCAGGTTGTTCGCAACACACCAGGCAGCGACATTGTTTAGATCAGACTGAATCTTATCAGAGTCGGAAAACTTTGAAATTGTAGAGAAAACCTTTAAGTCATCTGCGTATAACAGAAAGTTAGCGTGTTGAAAACAAGTTGAGATGTCGTTAATGAAAATTACAAACAACAAAGGCCCAAGAATGCTCCCTTGTGGCACCCCGGAAGTGGCAACAAAGGAATTGGATAGCGCGTTATCTACGACAACTACACAATTGCGCTGATCGAGATATGAACTTATCCAAGATAAAAAAATCGAGTGAAAGCCAAAGTAGGCTAATTTAGAAAGCAAGATCGAATGGCTGACTTTGTCGAATGCCTTTGAGAAGTCTGTGTAGACCGTATCGACTTGAAGGCGGTTATTGAAAGCTGACTGGCAAAATTCAGAAAAAACCGATAAGTTTGTTACAGTAGATCTACCAGACACGAACCCGTGCTGATTGTCATTAATAATGCGCCTAACGGCAAAATACATTTTCTGTTTAACAATGTATTCGAATAGTTTCGAGATTGTTGAAAGCTTGGCAATGGGCCTATAGTTGGCCAAATTGTTTTTACTACCGCTCTTGAAAACGGGGCTTATGAAAGTAACCTTCCAGGCATCGATAAACTCACCCTGCTCGAGTGATTTGTTGAAAATTAAGAGGAGTGGAGTTGCCAATGCCAAACAATTTTTGAGTAGATAAGAAGATAAGCCGTCAATATCTGTTTGGTTAGATGTTTTTATACTCCGTATTCCGTCGATAACATCATCCAGAGAAAGAGTCAGCGATCCAAAATTGATAGTCGAGCCATCTTTCAAGTGGAAGCCTGTAGGGATATCCGACTGCTTGACAAAGTTGGAGCAGAAGAAGTCCGCGAAAAGATTAGCCACCTCAGCAGGTGACGATGCATGTTCTCCGTTATAAAATACCGAAGTAGGAATACTCGAACAAGTTTTTTTAGACTTTACATAGGTCCAAAAAGTCTTAGGGTTTTCTTTAATATTAGATTCAAAAGTGCGAACATACCTTGAGTGAAGCCTCATGCTTAACGCTTTGAATTTAGAGGAATATCGAAGGTACTTAACCTTATGTGTCATGGACATCGTGGCCCTGTACCTTTTAAAAAACCGATTTTTCAAATTCTTTAGCCGTTTTAGTTTTTGATTATACCAAGGAACTTTATAGCAATGCTTTTTCTTCCGAGGTATATTATTTATACAGATTTGATTTATAAGATTTCTAAACATATTGAAACCCTCAGTGAGATTGCATCCCTGAAAAAGGGCTTTCCAATCAACAGAAGAGACCTCTTGAGCGATAATATCAAAATTACCACGTTTGAACGAAAAGCTAGAATCTTCGATATCAGACCCGATGCTATGAAAAGTATAAAACTCAATGCCAATAGTAAACGGGATATGGTGTAAACCAGCGCAAGACAGAGGATCGACACATTCTTGCAAAGTATGATTAAAATTATCACTAATAAACGCAAACGTCAAGCTGTGTAGTTGTGTTTTTATTTTCTCTGTGATTTTCTTTAACAATTAAATAATTTCTTGATATTCTAAAAATCAAAAGTTACATTTAAAGTTAAAAAAGAGTTAAATATTTAATGTGCTTCACAACTTGGTGTGAAAAAGTTTACTTAAAGCTTTGAATAGTGATAAATTATCTAAATTCATTACACTGATTTTGTGTGTGCCGAGTTTCTTTTTTTGCATATTTTATTTGTTGCATTTGAAAGGCTCGTACTTTACATTGCAATTGTTGTTGTGTGCTGATTTGCTTTTTTAATCTCTCTTTTGTTACAGCTGTTTGCGTGGTTTATTAAACGTCAATTACAGTGTGTCTAAAACTGCTCGCTCAGTTCTGTGCCCTTCAAACTGTCAGGGTTGCTTTTTCTTGTGATTTGATAACATTAATTTTCACTTGCATTTTCATAAAACTAGATTTTTTATCTCTTAATTTTTTATATTTCTTTTAATTAACTTTTTTAAAAAAATGTCGTGTTTGTTTGAAAATTGTCAGATTAAAAGCGAGTCCGAACGCTTTGTAGCGTGCTGGCTGTGCGATGGACTTGTCCACGCAAAATGCGCCGGGTTAACTGGTAGGATAGCTGACTTAATCAACGACGGCAAAGGCCTGCGCTGGTCCTGTGCTAAATGTCGATCGTCGGAAGTTGAGCTATGTAAAACCTTTAGGCACATTAGAAACGGGTTTTCTGAAATCGCCAAAGATTTTTCACTGCTGACTGAAAAGTTCAAGAAGTATGAAAATATTTTCAAGACTTTAAAGCCTGTAGTTTTAGATTTGGAATGCCCTGAAAATCGCGAAGCCAATCGCGAAAACACGAGCAGACGTACGGTTGATCTGCCTACTACATCAATGGCGCTGAACTTGCCTCCAGCCATTGAACTTATAGATTTGGCATCTCCAGTACCTAGTACGGTTGTTCGGGCAACGTCCAAGAACGCCCCCCCAAGGTCAACAAATAAAAAAACCCTGGAACCTCCAACTATTGCGATGGAGTCCGAACCGATTGTTAGAAAGCTGGTTGTGGTCCCTCAAAAAAAATCGATTTTTGTGTCTCGGTTCCATCCAGACACTACTGAAGATGATTTGAGGTACCATATTTCTTCTAAGATTAAAGATAAAACCTTCACTGTTAGAAAATTTAATTTCGGTTACCAACGGAATATGTCTTCGTTTAAAATTGACGTATCCGGAAAAGATTTTGACTCTCTTTTGGACAGTTCTTTTTGGCCTCCCGGGGCTCTTGTGCGGGAATTTGAGTACAGGCCGAACAGAAATGTTGACAACGTAGCTAAAATCTCTCGTAATGTTGAGTCAAAAAACTGAGTTCTAAGTCCGTGAATATCTTCTACCAAAATGTCAGAGGTTTAAATACCAAATTAAATGATCTGTATTTGAAATCTTTCCATTGCAGTTATAACGTTATTGCTTTTACCGAAACTTGGCTAAAACCGCATGTTTTCAATTCCGAGTTTTTTTGTAACGAATATCAAGTTTATAGACATGATCGCTTGAACAAGGTCGGAGGTGGTGTTCTAATTGCCGTTCATTCCTCCATTCCTTCAGAGGAGGTTAATGTACCTAACACGGATTCCATTGAGTTTAAATGCGTCCGCATCCAGCTAGAGAACGTGTATATGTACTTATCTGTTTGCTACATCCCTCCAGCATCTGATCTTTCAATCTACATGCAGCATGTCTCTCTGCTCAAAACTGTTAGCTTATTGACTAAAGCTTCTGACTCGATGATTGTTTTAGGTGATTTCAACCTACCGCATATATCGTGGAACATATCTGATGGAAACATTATTCCAAATCCATCCAAACTGGGCTTCAATGACTTTTTGGATGGAATTTCCGATCTCTGCCTTAGTCAAATAAATGTTAACGCTAACAAGTTTGGTAAAATCTTAGATTTAATTTATGTTGATGATAAAAACAAATTTTCTGTAAATCGTTGTGATCCGTTGGTTTTACCCGAAGACGTCTACCACCCTTCTATGGAAATATTGCACGAAACCTTAAGTAATGGCCAATGTACACAATGCTGCTCAATTAGTAACTTTGATTTTAACTTCTCAAAAGCCAACTATAAGAAATTAAATAGAGAACTGTCTAAATTAACTTGGCCTGAGCTTTGTGGCGATATCGATTCAAATGTTTTACACTTTAATCAAACTATTTACTACTTATTTGAGAAGTTTGTTCCTAAACGTAAAATAACATATGATCATCCAACGCAAGCTTGGTTTACTAAAGAGCTTATGATGTTGAAAAATAGAAAAACGCGTTCTTTCAAATTATTTAAGAAATCGGGGTTAAACAAACATTACTTGTTGTATTCTGTTCTACGTAAGAGGTACATCGACTTGCATAAAAAGTGCTATAAAGCCTATATCTCTAAAACAAAAAGAGACATTATTCGCAATCCGAAGTCATTTTATGATTTCGTAAATTCTAAACGAAAAGTAGTGGGATTTCCCTCAGCCATGAAATATAAAGACATTTTATCTAGCAATAATCAAGATATCGCAAATTTCTTTGCGCAATTTTTCACTTCTAACTATTCTGCCGTCACCAATTCTGACTTTGTAAATTATCCCTATGAGCTACATGGGAACAATTTAATTAATTGTCCAACTATATGCGCCAATGATGTTCTTGTTTATCTGAAAACCTTGAAAGAATCTTTTAAATGTGGTCCTGATAGGATTCCTACATGCTTCTTGAAGAAGTGCGCTAAGAATATTTACAAGCCCCTTACCAATTTGTTCAATCTGTCACTAAAGTGTGGTGTTTTTCCAACAGCGTGGAAAGAGTCGTTTCTTCTACCGCTTCATAAAAGCGGAAGCAGGGCTTCTATAGAGAACTATCGTGGCATAGCGAAGCTGTCTGCCATCCCAAAAATGTTTGAAGCTATTGTTACCAATCAGCTTACGAATCCTATCTCTGCCTTGATTTCTGACTGTCAACACGGGTTCTGTAAGGGAAAGTCCACCGTTACAAATTTACTTGAATTTACAAATCATGTCTCAAATGGCTTTAGAAAAAATCTGCACACCGACGTTATTTATACTGATTTCAGCAAAGCTTTCGATAAAGTGTGTCACTCGTTACTTATTCATAAACTAGATCAGTTGGGTTTCCAGCCGGGTCTCAATCGCTGGATCTCTTCTTACCTTAGCGACAGAATACAAAAAGTAGTGTTTAAAAATTGTGAATCCGATGTTATTTATGTCTCCTCTGGAGTTCCTCAAGGAAGCCATCTGGGCCCGATTCTGTTCTTGTTGTTTATAAATGATATTTCTACAGTAATAGAATTTTCGAAAATGTTAATGTATGCCGACGATGTAAAGCTTTTCTTGTCATTCGCATCACCCGAAGATAGCAATAAGCTTCAATCAGATCTAAATACACTAGTTACTTGGTGCGATTTAAATTATATGCCGCTTAATCTAAAGAAATGTAAATACATGCGTTTTTCGAGAGGAATTTCACAGCCAGCTTCCTATACAATTAACAATTACAATCTTGAGCAAATATATGATTTTGTTGACCTTGGGGTTACTATGGATTACAAACTCAGTTTCAACTGCCACATTAACGTAACAGTCAATAAAGCTAGAGGCGTTCTAGCATTTGTTAAACGATGGTCTAAAGAATTTAGCGACCCTTATGTAACTAAAACTCTCTTTACTACATTAGTTAGACCGATACTTGAATACGGTTCTATTGTTTGGAACCCGCGTTACCAGGTCCACGTGGATCGCTTAGAATCAGTTCAAAAACAATTTTTACTATTTGCCTTAAGAGATCTTCACCGGGATCCCTTGTATAATTTGCATCGTATACGAGTCGCTTAAAACTAATTAATCTATACAGCCTTTCTAGTCGGAGAGAAATGCTTGGAATTGTCTTCATGATTAAATTACTAAATGGTTCAATCGTAAGCCCGTTTCTTTTGAGCGAAGTGAACTTCAATGTACCTTCTCGCATATCAAGACATTTTAAACCACTTATCTTGAAGCAGTGCCGGACTAATTTTGAATTAAATGAGCCTTTTCGTTGTTTGTGTCAAGATTATAATTCTCATTCTGGTACGTTCGATATCTCAGACTCACTATACAGCATAAAAAAGTCGATTCTTTCTATCCTAAATACATAGCAACAAATTTTTTTTTCATATCCTTTGATTCTTATCTTTATTCTTAACAATAACTTTTCGTTGTCAACTAATTATTTATTAATTGTGTAATCTTTTTTACTTAGCTGATGAGGTTTTCTCTGTAGCTGAGCAGTTTTAGATCTCGACGATTAACAAACCAAAGCCTTTCAAAGACACGGCACGAGAGAACAATCCGCGCGTCATGCGGATGCGCCCCTCGAGCCGGTCGGGCGGGATATGGTGGGTAATCCGTTGGGCATTATTATTATTATTAAACACGAGGTCGAGCGTTCTACCTAGTTGATTGGTAAATCCATTTATCTGAGATAGATTAAGACTTAACAGATTGTCAATAAGACACATCTCAGAATTACTACTAACATTACTAGGAATAAGAGATAGGCTATTATTTACACATGACCATTCCACATTAGGTAGATTAAAATCACCAAGAATACAGAAATTGCTACCTTCATGATTGTGTACTAACTCTACAATGTTATTGGCATGCGATGCATAGAGAGAGTCATTACTAGATGGCGGTATGTAGGAAACGCAGATGAAAATCTTAGAGGTGCTATGTACTGAGACACAGAGTTGGTCCAACAGTGAATCGTTATCACTCAGATCAACAAGCGATGAACTTAGATGACGACGCACAGCGATCAGCACACCTCCTCCTCTCGACAACCCCGTTTTAGAATAATCCCGATCATTCCGATACACGTTATACAGGTTTTGATCGAAGAATTCCCCATCATGGAAGTCAGTGTTAAGCCATGTTTCAACAATAACGAAAACATCGTATTCGGCATGCGAGCTCATATTGTAGAGCATATTTGATTTAGTCCGCAGGCCAGAGGCATTTTCAAAATATACGTTTAATTTTTTAGAGCACTTCGCAAGACCAGGAGCCCGGAGATCCTTCTCTCTTTGGAAAAAAACGAAAAGGCTTGACCATAACATTGGTCGGCCACAGTTCGGGATTGAAAAGTTTAGGGTAGTCGTTAGACAACACCCGAACTTTGAAAGAGATTCTAAGTAGAGTGTTTATATCAGCATCCTTTTTCGTAAGCCTGAAGCATGCTAAGTTAGCAGGATCAATGTTGGCATGCTTGGAGATGTAATTAACAATGTCCGTCTCCGTAACAGAGGGCAAGAAAGACGAAATGTGAATCCACTTGCGACGAACAAACACAGCCAGATCCATATTGCTGTTTTCACCATTAACAGCCGAGCTCAGTTTTTTATATGCTGGGTTATCCACATGTACAGGTGATTTATTTACAGCAGCATTGTTTATCGCCGGTGTAGTGTTAGAAGCGCTAGCAGCAGCATCCGAAAATGTCATAGCGCCAGCAGAATGAAGAACAGCAGTGTTAGTGGGCTGGGTGTGTAAAGAGCTATTGATATCACGACTAGCATTTGTAGTTGGGAGCGCAAGAGTATTCGAAATAGCTGAGAGAGTACTTATGGTTGGTGTGGATGTAGAGGCAGCTATAGATGTAGATGGTGATGTAGAGGTAGACGTAGGAGGGAGTGCAGCGGCATTCGAAATCTCTGAGTGAGTAAATGCAGATGGTGTGGATGTAGTAGTAGTAGTAGCAGTAGATGAAGATGAAGAAGTAGATGAAGAT
Organism: Sphenella marginata; assembly: GCA_951509765.1. Taxonomy (NCBI): domain Eukaryota; kingdom Metazoa; phylum Arthropoda; class Insecta; order Diptera; family Tephritidae; genus Sphenella; species Sphenella marginata. The sequence continues at coordinate 32,859,260 of OX608083.1, read as the reverse complement.
GTAGATGTTGGAGCCGTCGGTAATTTTCTTAATTCCCTTTTATTAACTTTACGGCCATGCTGCGACGGAAAGGGACAGGCAGAGGCAGCGGGAGGTCCAGAAAGAGTAGATGGGCTATTGTTGTCATTAGAATTTGTGTTTTTGTTGTCATTAGAATTTGTGTTTGCAGATTCAGCAACATTTGAATTGTTATTGGACGAGTTCAAAGTTTTAGTTAGAATATTATTTAGAGTTTTATTAAGAGTTTCAAATTGATTTGATAATTGCGCGAACCGCCTGTCGAAAGCACTGGTAACAAGGTCGAACCCACGTTTATGAGCCACAAGAGCCGCGTCAAAGACTTTAGCGATTTTGGCCGGCATATCAACGCACTCCTCACACATATACAACAGGTTACGATTAATTTTTAGTTGCTTTACTTCATGCTCAGAAATATTATTGCAACAGGCACGATGCAAAATCTTTTTACAAAATCCATTACACGGAACTAGGTTAGAATCCGAGCGTGAAAACAGTTTATTACATTTGCCACAAGAATCATTCATTATAAAAAATATAAGACGAAAAACTTCAAGAGCAGTTGAAAAACACGTCTGCACACAACGAACTCAACTTTTTTTTTATATGGCAATATGGGTATCAAATGAAAGGTATTTTAGGGCGTATACCAACCAGAATATTTAATACACAACAGGTGTCGCCAATGTATGTTAAGTGACTTTTTGTGGTTAGTGTTCGATATTTTGGAAATCTATTTTGGAAATTTATGCCCTTGGTAAGTAAGACTATGCGGAAAATTCGAAAAATACCGAGCAAGTCTCGGTCACCCAGGTACTAATCATTTTATTTGGTCACTTCAAATTATATGAACATGTATTGTAAACTGCTTACCGGTAAAAAATACCGGTCGTCTGTAGTTAAGGGTTAAAACGATACCTTACTTATTAATATTGGTTCGAAATGACAGCAGAAAATTGGGAGCAAACACAAAAAGACATTACAGAAATAATATATACATATGATTAAATCAGCAAAAATGACTATGCCAATACTTTCGTTCCCCAATGTAGCTAGCAATTTTACAATCCTCATATTTTCTTTTTTAATTTAATTACAACGTTTAAATTTTACTTTTCTTACAAATTGAATTTCATGTATATATTTGAATATGAAATACACTGTAAAATACATAAATAGACTATAAGCAAAGTAAATGTAAAAAATGTAGATATCTATAAAATTATATATATTATTTTTATAAACATTCAAAGAAATACTTTTCCACTTAAATTTTTACTTTAATATTGTATACCACAAGATTGCCGTGAAATGAATAGTTGTTGCAAAGTGGAGTTTTTGTTTAGTATTTAAATATTATATTAAACACAACTGTATGTATATAAGTAAAGTGAATGTAAAACAAATGTAAATAAAAATATTTGTACTGAAAATATTAATTAATAAACAGGATAGAATAGTTCATAAGGATAGTAAAGTGTAATTTTTGTTCAATATTTAAATAAATATATATTTATAGCTTATTCTTTAATTTAAGATGAGGATTCAAAACCGTGGTAATGTATAATTCCTCATGCAGTCCCTTTTTTCATTCCCTTATTTATAGATAATGGCTCATATAATTCATATAGCAATCCCTTATATAATTGCTCATTAAGGCCATATTTAATGCCTTACACTATGGCTTAAACATCCCTTATATATAGGCATTCGCATGAATAAATACGTGAAGCTTAGGTAATACTTTCCATCCAACGTCGAGTGTTAATACAAGTCCAAAAAACTAGGTAGAGGTATCAATAGACGCGTCTTCACCTCCGTAACAATAATCTGGAGGGGGAAATCCGATATTTTTAGAATTTTGCGAAATATTTGCAGTTAAAGTTCACAATTTTTCTGTAATTTTCATGTAGTTTTTGTAATCACAAATTACCCTGTGAGAAAAGAGTGGCTATGGAAAAGAGCCACGGCTATGGCACACACCCGGAGTTGGAATAGCGTAGCCCAGGGTTATTTTTTGAAGCGCGGCCGAAGGCCGCCTACCCGGAAAGGTGTTCTGCACATAAAAAAACAGGATCTGTAGTGCGATTCTGTAACTTTTAACACCTCGCCGAGTGTTAAGCTTGTCGCCGAATTTTGGCGTTTGCTCTTAACGAAAGTGCGATTCTGTAACTTTCCTTAACACTTTTTAGTGTTAGCTGTTTTATGTATGTATATCTGTTAAAATTGAGGGGAAAACTGCACTCATCTTAAGTACAGCATTTGACAGCGCCGACGTTCATGTCGCAGTAGCGCAGGTGATAAGCGTTCGGACTACAACGTGCGCGTCGCGAGCTCGGTTTCATGTTCGGAGAACTTATTTTCTATAACTTTTAACACCACAAAATTTTTTCGCGTTAACTAAGGTGTTAGCTAACACTTTTCGGTGTTAAGGGAAGTTAACGCTAACACTTGTCGTTAAAAAAGTTACAGAATCGCAAAAAGTGTTAAAAATGGTGTTAAGCGAAGTTAACGCTAACACTTGGCGTTAAAAAAGTTACAGAATCGCGCTACTGAACCCGGTCAATTTTCGGTTTTTCACTAATAACTTTTCACAGAAATATTGCTTTTCCCCCTTCGGATTATTGTTACAGAGGTCAAGACGCGTCTTTTGATACCTCTCTCGAGATTTTTGGACGTGTATTAACACTTGACGTTGGATGGGAAGTATTACCTAAGCTTATATGAGAGACACAAAATCTCACACGCTTATGAACTTATCCCTTACATTTCTCCTTTTGTCCTGTACAATATAATGGAAAGTTGTCAAATTTGTGAGGTATACTTTCCCTTAAGTCGGGCGCAGAGGTGACGTATCGGTAACCTTATAAAACAGCAGATTCGACCAACCTTATGAGGAACAATGTAATCGATTATTGGTGCTGCTATCTGTAACGTAACCTTACCGACCAATTGCATGTTGGTTTTTCTCGTACGTTAAGGATACGACTACAGCGATATGACTACCGCACCAATGCCCCGGCATTTAGTGCTATGGGATAAATGAGTGTTCATTTAAGGCATAGTGTCCTAGCTGGGATACTTATTTCATACATGCTTGTTCCCTGCAGTTGTCTATGGCTGCGGGTACACGCTCAATATTTATCGTGATTTTGATATCGTGATCCACTGATGGATAACCAAACGATGGTACACACACAATAATATCGCGTTAATATTTCCGTAGTTTTCATGCCGTGTGGTTCCCAATATACAATATATACTTAAAAATGGCTCAAGAAAATACGAACCGGGCGTGCTTAGCTATATTAATAGCTTTTTCATTAAAAAAAAACCGGTTAATAGAAGGTTCTGGTGCAAAAAATGGTACCAAGAGCGAAGAAAATATAGAAGTTTGGGTAATTCTTTACGACCGTACGTAACTGCTAATACACCTCCAAAAATATCGAGAGAGGTACCAAAAGACGCGTTTTGACCTCTGTAACAAGAATCCGAAACCGGAAAAGAAATATTTTAGTTCAGTAAAAAGTTATTAACAAAAAACCAAAAAATGACCCAGGTCAAATCCTGATATAGGGGTCCGATCCATGTTTTTTATATGCAGAACACCTTTCCGCATTGGCGGCCTTTGGCCGCGCTTCAAAAAATAACCCTGGGCTACGCCATTCCAACTCCGGGTGGTTGCCATAGCCGTGGCTACCGCCACGGTGATGTCCTCCCGCGTGCCACTTTTTTCTCACAGGGTAATGTGATTACAACAACCTGTTGAAGACATGAGCGAAAATCTCATCGAGTTTGATGACTAGTCCGATATGAATCCTGAAAGAGAAAAATGAATTTATGTTGAAATGAATTAATATGCATATTATTTATACTTACCTTTTTTATACTTACCTTTTATACTTACCTTCATTTTATACTTACCCTTTTGCATTACCCTGTAAATAGAAATAGTCGTACCGTTTAGTGCAAATACACTCACACCTATATACATATGTACATATGCTCTCACTACAATAGGTAAGCGGTCCAGTGGAATGTGCTGGGCCGCTGAAAAGTTAGTTGTCAACTTACCATCATCTGCATCGCAGTCGACCTCGATTAATTAAAGCGTTAAATAAAGTGAATTATTATATATCTTATATCGAAATTTGAAGTGTCCGTGGTTTTTTCTTTTTTGAGGGAAATACTTACCCAACCGTGCGGCCCCTTACCCCCGAGAAGTGTGCAAGTTATACATTTTCCTTTGGTACCATCAGAAGAAAAGTGATTAGCGACCTAAAAAAGAAAATAAATTAAAAACAAATAACAATTAAACATTTACACAAAATCGGGGACGCGGTTGAAGAAAATTCAAAAAAGTGCTAAAAATAATAAAAAACACAAATATAAACATTTGAAAAAGTGAAAAAATATTTAAGCATACATACATACATACATATACCATATACATGGTCACAAATCATAAAGTTTAAATTGAAAAAAGTGCAAAAATTTAAAAAAAAAAATAGATATGTACGTATACATACATATATGTACATTAGAGAGTCTCGCCTTACAGGCAAAAAAAAAAAAGTCGGCCGTACTACCCCTCATATGAAGTGTTTTTGAAAAACATTTAAAAAAAAATTTTTTTTTTTTTCTGGCAACCCTGGACATCGCCCAACTACATTTTTATTCATATCTTTGGCGTTTGTTGTCGGATTTTAAAGTGTGACACATCAATTTTTTTGTCTCAAAGAGGAGGTTTTTCTCAAGAAAGTTCATTGAGCTCATGCGTTTCGTTGTGGTACTTACCCATCATATCTCAGTTTCTACCACCCTAATGTAACAACCTAATGTCAGTTAATTGAAGACCGTAAAAAATCATAAATCTTTTGCGAAGAAAGTATTTCGATTCAAGCAGTAGAACTCGAAATAAAACAAATTTTGTTTGCTGGGTTGAGCGCTTACGGCCCACAGTGCTAGTTTTCTTTTCAAATTTTTTTACTGCTAGTTTTCGTATGGCATGCCGATACATTAAATGCCTTATTTTATTTATACATTTTTCTTTATGAAGACCGTTTTTTTATAAATTAACTGGACTATTGTTTATCTATTTTTTTCTGTTTTGCTCTTTACCTCATACATAATCAATTGTCATTTTACTTGGTGCGTGTTAAAAACTGCAAAAACTTTAAAAATGCGTTTTGTTCATTGTGATTTAAAAAATCAACTGCCAACCAAACTCGATATTATTAAATTCGGGTTATATCTTCGTCATAGTGATCGGAGTAAAAAGTTGGGAGTTTTTATTGAATTACCAGGTATGCACAACGAAAACTAATAATTTTTCTTTGTTTCTCTTTTATCGGCATTTTCACTGATCTTTTTCACAGCATATCCTTGTCATTCCCAAAACACCGAGCGATTTGTTCATACAGTCCATGAATCTGCAATGGCGGTCACCGATGAACAACGCATGGGCCACATTTTTGCTAAGCTCGAGAGCCGGCAGAAATACAGCAAGCTTGAATCCCGACAAAATTTTATGGACTAATAAAGAAAAATGTACAAAGAAAATAAGGCATCTAATGTATGGCTTTCAACTAAAAACAAAATTTGTTTATATTATTCATAATGGGCCATTTCTTACATTTATGTTTTCTGGGTTGAGCGCTTACGGCCATCCAAATAAAACAAATAGTCCCCACAATCAGCAATGATTTTTCTTTCATATATTAATATGAAAAAAACCCATTTTTTTAATGGGTACCCGAAATCGAAAAATCGATTTAATTTTTGAAATCAGCATGGCTTAGTACTTGTAGGTGTAAAGTTTCAACAAGTTCTGAAGACTATTTCGGTTTTTATAAACATATGTCTATGACGATTATGAGTTATTTTACAATTTGATAAAATTGAAAAAAAAAAAAATTTTTTTTTTATTAATTCGTAACAGCGGCTGAAAAACTGATTTTTTTCTGATATTGGTGTGATATAATCCTTTGAGGTGTGAAGTTTCAGCCAATTCTGAAAACTCCTTCTATTTTTGTTGCTCTTTTATATGGAGTCGCGGCAGTGTGGGCCGTAAGCGCTCAACCCAGCAAACAAAATTTGTTTTATTTCGAGTTCTACTGCTTGAATCGAAATACTTTCTTCGCAAAAGATTTATGATTTTTTACGGTCTTCAATTAACTGACATTAGGTTGTTACATTAGGGTGGTAGAAACTGAGATATGATGGGTAAGTACCACAACGAAACGCATGAGCTCAATGAACTTTCTTGAGAAAAACCTCCTCTTTGAGACAAAAAAATTGATGTGTCACACTTTAAAATCCGACAACAAACGCCAAAGATATGAATAAAAATGTAGTTGGGCGATGTCTAGGGTTGCCAGAAAAAGAAAAAAAAATTTTTTTTAAATGTTTTTCAAAAACACTTCATATGAGGGGGCCTTTTTTTGGTGATACGCTCTAATGTACATACAAAAATACGTTCAAAAAAAGTGAGTGATTATAATGTTATATTATATTGAACTATGTACAGTAAAAAATTAATAAAAACCTCGTAAACAAAAATCCTGAAAAGAGCCAAATATATATTGATTAATGTGTCTTGGTGAAAAATGGAGAATTCAAAATTGGTGACCTGAAAAAGAGGAAAAAGTATAAACAAGGTGAATAAAAACTGAAAACCTGAAAGAAAAAGAGAAAAAGTGTATTATTAAAAAATAAAAAAGGAGAAAAAAGTTTAAACAAGGTGAATAAAAAACGGAAAACCTGAAAGAAAAAGAAAAAGTTTTATTATTAAAAATTAAGGGTTTAAAACAAAAAAAAAATTGTTTTTGAGAACCCAACAGCCCCTCAAAACGACACGCAGAATGTCCTCTCACATTTTGCAAATAGCAGAGAGAGAACATTGCTCCCAACAGCAAACGTCCCCATCCTACATAAAGGAGAAACGTTCAATATTCGCGCCCTTTTAGACCAAGGATCTCAAAAACCTTCGTAACCTCTAGAGTACAAAGGCTCCTTGATCTACCCGTTCAAAGGTCCAATTATGAAATATTGGGAATGGGAGGACGAACAGTCCAGAAAGCCAATAAGGTGTGCTCTGTCACCATATGTTCTCCAGATTTCTCAAGAAAAATCGCGACTCACGCGATTATACTCCCACAATTGACACAGTTCTTGCCAACATTTAGAGTGGACCCCTTAGATCTCAAAGAGTATGCGTCACTCCCTCTAGCTGACCCGAACTGTTTCGCCCCTGCAAAAATTGACATGGTTATAGGAAGCGATATTCTCCCTCAAATATTAGTTCCGGGCCTGATAACCAATGTAGGTAAAAGCTTAATAGCCCAGAATACTATCTTCGGCTGGATATTAAGCGGCCCTCTCACGGAAAAGATCTCCACCTTTTCGACTCAAGTAGCCGAAGTCCAGACTGACTCCCTCCAAGACCTCCTCAAAAGGTTTTGGGAACAAGAGGAAGTACCCTCGGCATCGCCCCTCAAAGACGATGATATAATCTGCGAAGAACTCTACAAGAAAACTACATTTCGTAGAGATGATGGCCGTTATGTGGTCAAACTCCCCTTTAAAGCTACGTTCCCTGACTTAATAGCTTTAGGACATTCCAGGCCTTCAGCTCAACAACAATACATCAGTATTGAACGGAGTCTGGAGAAGAAGGCGGAACTCCAAACTACGTACTCAAAAGTCCTAGCAGAATATATTACCCTCGGCCATATGGAGCCCTTCTTCAGAACGATCTTATGATCGTAATACTCAAATGGCGTCTCTATAAATTCGTTTTCAATGGTGACATTGAGAAAATGTATCGGCAAATCTATGTCTATAAGGAGGATCAGGACTTCCAGCGGGTTCTCTTCCGCCAATCTCCTAATGGCCCAGTAGAAGATTTTAAATTAAAAACAGTTACCTTCGGTGTCAACTGTGCCCCATATCTAGCCATTCGTACACTTCAGCAACTGGCAAATGACTGCCAATCGGAACTCCCTCTTGCTAGCAACGTCCTCCTGCGAGAAACTTACGTGGATGACATCCTCTCAGGCGGACATAACATACAGTCCACTATCAAAACGATGCAACAGCTAATCGAAGCATTGAAGTCAGCAGGATTTCCCCTTAAAAAAATCACTGCAAATCTCCCACAAATATTGGAAAAAATTCCGGAATCTGATCTCCTTGACGCCGATTTCCTAAAATTTCACGACTCAAGCTCTACAAAGACGCTGGGAATAAGATGGAATGCTATCAGCGACACCTTTTCGTATTCATACGACCCCGTCCCAGACGCAAATTCTGCCACCAAAAGACAGATACTCTCTTCTGTTGCGAAGCTTTTCGACCCGGCAGGATGGCTATCGCCTATAATGATTGTAGCAAAAACTCTCCTTCAACAGCTATGGATGGAAGGAACTGATTGGGACGAGCACGTGAAACCCGGATCACTTCTCAAGTGGAAGACATTTACAGAAAACCTCATAGCCATTGGAGACGTACAAGTCCCACGTTGGGTCAAATTCACCCCTGATGCACCTACAGAATTACATGGATTCTCCGACGCCTCTGAAAAGGCTTATTGCGCCTGTGTGTACCTAAGGGTTCAAAACAGCGATACCTCTTTCTCCTCGCACCTACTAGTAGCAAAAAGTAAAGTCGCACCCCTCCAAACGGTAAGCCTTCCTAGGTTAGAACTCTGTGGTGCAGTCCTCCTCTCAAAATTAGTTAAGCACATTCGGACATCACTTCAGCTCGCAGAAAGTAGCTTAACCATGTGGACAGACTCCTCTATAGTCTTGGCTTGGCTTGAAAAGCCACCACACACTTGGAAAACTTATGTTGCGAACCGCATATCCCAAATACTCAACAACGTCAGTAACGCTACGTGGCGGCATGTGCCCAGCGGAGACAACCCGGCCGATATGTGCACGCGAGGATGTCGACCCCAGGATTTGACCAACTGCTCACTCTGGTGGAACGGCCCAAAGTGGCTTTTAAACTCCCCGACTGATTGGCCGAAAGATAGCCTTCATAAAGACTCACCCCCAGAACAACGACGGATAGAAGCCCTACACTCTCTTGAAAATCATGACTTTCTGGATCGGTTCTCGTCATTCCCTCGAGCATTGAGAGTTCTCGCCTATGTCCGCCGATTTATCTCCAAGTCCAGGAAACAGCAGATACCACCTTCAGTTCATCTCACCCAGGAAGAGATTCATCAGGCAAAGATCCAACTCATTACGAACTCTCAGCAAAGGCATTATGGAGAAGTTATCGCGGCACTCACAGCTTCAACTCCGTTAGATAAAAGAAGCACGTTACTCCCGCTCAACACCTTCTTGGACGACAAGGGGCTTTTACGCGTAAATGGACGCCTCGCCTATGCAGACTTGAGTTACAACGAAAGGCACCCTATCATCATACCCGACAACTCACGGTACTGCGCTCTTTGTTTGGACTTCCTCCATACGACCCTGCTACATGCCGAGAAGCAACTAATGATCCGCATGATTCAGCAAGAATATTACATTCCCCGCCTGAAACAAAAGGTGAAAAAATGCATATTTCAGTGCAAGAAATGCACTATATATAAACAACAAATGCAATCTCAATTAATGGCAGCTCTACCCCCAGAGCGTGCAACTTATTCCCTGCCCTTTAATACCACGGGAGTAGATTTTGCAGGGCCATTTCTAGTGAAAACGTCAATACTCCGACGTGCATCTTACGCCAAAGCCTACGTATGCGTTTTCGTATGCTTTTCCACCAAAGCCATACATCTCGAAGTCTGCTCGGATCTCACCACTGAAGCGTTCAAGGCAGCATTCGCCCGGTTTGTTGGCCGTCAAGGCATACCCTCTAAGATTATGTCTGATAATGGCAAGACATTCGTAGGAGCCCAACGAAGCCTGCAACGAGAGTTCTCCACCTTTCTCCAGGAGACTGCCGAAGACATCGCAAGCAAATATGCCATCCACGGGCTCTCATGGCAGTTTATCCCTCCATACGCCCACCACATGGGAGGTCTGTGGGAAGCAGCAGTGAGAAGCTTTAAAATTCACTTCACCAAAGTTGCCGGAACACAGAAGTTTACTTATGAGGAGTTCAACACTCTCCTCATTCGCATAGAAGCGGTCCTCAACTCCAGACCGCTGACTCCAATGTCACAAGACCCCAACGATCTAAAGGCGTTAACCCCCGGCCATTTTTTACGCGGTTCCCCCCTTTTGTCAATCCCTGAGCCTAATTGCGAAAACCTCTCTTTAGTCAATAAATGGCAAAGGCTAAAGGTTCTCCACCACCAATTTAGCAAGCGCTGGAAAACTGAGTATCTTCAGGAACTCAACAAGCGTTACAAATGGAAACGCCAATAAGCCAACATAAAGGAAGGTGACCTCGTCGTGATTAAGGACGACCTCCTCCCCCCCAACGAATGGCGATTAGGCCGAATCACGAAACTTTATCCCGCTCGTGATCAAAGTGTTCGCGTGGTAGACATCCGAGCTGAAAACGGAACTGTCACTCGCAATATAGCGAAACTCTGTCTGTTACCACCCTTGTAATTTAATCTCAGTAATTTGATAGGTCCTATCAGCTGACCCGAATGACATCTCCCATCGTCCCCGCACCCACACATACTCCTTTCTAACACGATTTCCGAATGTTTCTTTCCAGATCCCAGGACTACCGTAAATGTCGCCTCTGCTGCTGCATACACTCGCTGCGTGTTTGCCGCGCTTTCCTGGCTATGACACCAGACGAGCGCTACGAATCCACGAAGGCGCACCGTTACTGCCTTAACTGCCTCGCCACCTCACACGTCACGGGTGCCTGTCACTCGCCGGTAAGTTGTCGTCGCTGCGGGCTAGCTCATCACACGCTGCTTCACAGGCCTCCTCACCCTCAAACAAGGCGACTGCCGAGTAATCACCACGCAACAGAGCGACGTCGAAACCAGCCACGGCAAACAAACCCAACGAGCAGGGCTACGTCAACCAGGAGGTCCAACCCACGTCGAACAGAAACGCGGCGCCAACAACCACGCCCCATTCTGCAAGGGCGCATCCGCGGATTGTTCAACCAAGCGCAAGAAACGCTGGACGAACTGCAGGATCTTCTTCAAATCACGTCGCCGCAGGCCCGCCGGCATGTTGAAGAAATGAGCGAAAATCTCATCGAGTTTGATGACTAGTCCGATATGAATCCTGAAAGAGAAAAATGAATTTATGTTGAAATGAATTAATATGCATATTATTTCTACTTACCTTGTTTGTACTTACCTTTTTTATACTTACCTTTTATACTTACCTTCATTTTATACTTACCCTTTTATACTTACCCTTTTGCATTACCCTGTAAATAGAAATAGTCGTACCGTTTAGCGCAAATACACTCCCACCTATATACATATGTACATATGCTCTCACTACAATAGGTAAGCGGTCCAGTGGAATGTGCTGGGCCGCTGAAAAGTTAGTTGTCAACTTACCATCATCTGCATCGCAGTCGACCTCGATTAATTAAAGCGTTAAATAAAGTGAATTATTATATATCTTATATCGAAATTTGAAGTGTCCGTGGTTTTTTCTTTTTTGAGGGAAATACTTACCCAACCGTGCGGCCCCTTACCCCCGAGAAGTGTGCAAGTTATACACAACCTCATGAAAATGACAGAAAATTCTGAACTCTGATTGCAAATATCTCGCAAACTACTGAAAATATTGCTTTATCAGTTACGTACGGTCGTACAGAATTACCAAAAATTGTTTGCCTCCCAAGATGCTTTATAGTTTTTTTTTGGCATTGACTATATACTGATTGTAGATAAGCTCAGAAAATCGAAACCTAATGCCAAGAAAATGCGTTTTGGTACTTTTTACTGAATTATATGTAAAAAATCACACGATTACTTTTAAAAAGCAATTCGATATGGGAAACTTTTACTCTTATTTGAAACTGGCTAGTGTGCTCTCTTGTTATTTTTCTAAGTGCTAAGTGACAGTTCTCAAGTCAAATCAAGTCTATGCTAAGTATCCATAATGGCAGCTTTATAGACACCTGCAAAGCTCTAATTTATGTGCTTAGAGACTACATAAAAGTAAGTAAAAGAAACAAGTAAGAAAACCTACTTTCGTTGGAACCGAACATTAAATCCCAAGATGTGGTCTAATATTTTAGGAAGTCCGCCGCTTATTTCATTAACCGCAAAATTCTGTGTTCTTGATAAATTTGTCAATCTTGATAAACAATAAAGAAAAAATTATTTTTATCAAGTGTTTTTGAATTTTGCGTCTAAGCCAAATTTTATTTTATTCAAATTAATTTTTAATAATTTTTTTTTGACGCAGAATTCAAAACATTTGATAAACATATTTTTTGCCTGAATGTTTATCAAGATTGACAAATTTGTCAAGAGCACAGAATCGCCTTATAAGTTTATTTTACAGAGTTGTAAGCATTTTATTTCTAAAAGTCCACATTTTGCTTATTTGAAAAAACGTTTGTAAATAAATGCGTATGATTTTTAAATAGCTTTTTATTAGCATCAAATGATGAAAATAGACGTCTTATGGAATATTTCAGTTTCAAACATAAAATTTGCTGCTCCACTGGCAGGTATTTGCGGTGATAAATTGAAATGATGATTGAGTTGAAGAAAAATTTGAGTCCGGTGAAGGTGTTGGAGTTGGTACAAAAATACGTAAAGGCTTTTGAATTCGTACGACTTGAGGCCGATCTGTTTTTGTTTTGCTTCATAAAATGTTTGTGGAACTCGCGGCTGCGGGGATATGACGTGTGTCGGATGTAATGGCAGCTGGTTGTTGTAAGCTTCGGCATAAGCATTGGTTTGGTGAGCGTCATAGAGCAGATAAACGGTGTGTTCCGGAGACGAGGCTAATGACAGATCGGTGTTATATACGCTGCACGAAATATTAATTTTAACACAGTCACGACTCAAATTTCCCAGCTCGGCTTCAAATAATATGTCGCTTATAGCTTTTTCTGCTATCGCACGCTGAGTAGGAATAACTTTTTCCAATTTTTGTGTCCAATACAATGCTGTTGCGTTAATTTTTTCGTTTGCGGAAGCCGGTGGTGTAGATAGTAATGAACACGTCTTTTTAATCAATTCATTTTATTGCTGAACTGCTCCACTTTTTTTTCTCGTCTTGGAGGAGGAGGCTCGTTTAGGGACGAAAAGGAAGTGTTTGTTAGGTCCTCTGTTTCCTCAATACCTTCCACAACATATTCCTGATTTTGGTATTGTTCATAGTTCTAAAAATATAAAATAATAAATTGATTTTAAATTTAAATTTTTTTTAGATGCCAACTACTGCGGACGAATGGAGAAGTGTTGCTGATGGTTTTAGTACCCTGCACAATTTTTACAACTGCCTTGGTGCAGTTGACGGGAAGCACATACGAATACAGTGCCCAAGTCGCTCAGGATCGCTATATTATAACTATAAAGGAACATATACCCTACCAGAACACTGACTGTCATTTGACACAACATCTGATCTTCAGTACTGTCAGTCTAATTGTCAGCGCTCCATACAAACTTTACATCACGAATACAAGGGGGATTGCGCAAAGCTGATGTAAACAACTGTGTACGTGTGAGCTTTTATTTCTCTATGAATTAACTAAAATAAGGACGTTCATTAAAAATTACACAAATTCAGAAGTAAAGTACATAATGTGCGCCATATTTGTTGTATTTTGGGTAGTGGCTTTTGGAAATGGTTGCCGGCATATCCTCCTCGAAGTTCAGGGAACCTTGCTCCAACACTCCTAGAAAATATTTTTTTGTTAGAAGGGATATTACTAGCCATTAACATTTTACTTACCTCGTAACACTTATAAGTACTAAATGTTCGCTATACATATTTGTTGTACGTTGGGGTGTTGGCTTTTGGAAATAGTTGCCGGAATATCCTCCTCGAAGTTCAGGGAACCTTGCTCCAACACTCCTAGAAAATAATTTTTTGTTAGAAATGATATTACTAGCCATTAACATTTTATTTACCTCGTAACACTGCATTTTTAAAAGTTTGCGCTTAGAATGCGTGCCGGTTGAAAATTTTCTAGGAATTTTGAAAATGCACCACTACTGATAATCATTTGATAGTCAAATGACAGTCACTAATGACCATATGATTCAATTGGACGAACTATTCTAGCCTACATACAATTACATTTGGCATAACATATCCGTCTCACACTGATAACAGCGACTCCTAATTGTCACTGTTTTGGTCAGCACATGGTCAGCACTGAAATTTTGAGTGTGAGTGTGTTAGTTAAAAAAATCAGCGTTTCTGGTAGGGTAGTATCATTCTTATGGCTATTGTTAACGCTAAAAAAAGTTTTTACTGGTAGATATTGGATGTAATGGACGCGTATCTGATGGTGGCGTCTTATACGATACCAAGTTTTATGAACGCTTGCAGCAGAATAAGCTAAATTTGCCAGAGCCAACACCGCTTCCTAACTGTTCAGAACATTACCCTTATGTCTTCATAGGGGACGAAGATTTCGCCTTGGGTCCAAACTTTTGAAGCCATATTCACAAAAAAGAGCTTCAAACTCCTAACAAGTATATAACCAACGGTTATCAAAAGCTACATAGATGCGTTGTTGAGTGCACTTTTGGTATCCACGCCAATAAATTTGGGGTTTTCAAAAAGCTATAAGCCTGAGCCCACAAAAAACTTCAATAATAACATCAGCATGCTGTTATCTACACAACTATTTGATGTCGAAAACAAGATCGTCGTACCAGGCACCAAACAGGAATAACTTCTGCCTAACAGGCATACATCCTACTTTGGCCCGAAATTCAGCGGAATGTGCTAAAACCATTAGGGACAGGTTTCGCGATTACTACAATAACTCGACGTAAACATTTTCTTATTGTTTTCACTTTAATTTCTACTATAATTGACCAATAAAACGACATCCCTACCAGAAACGCTGATTTTTTTAACTAACACACTCGCACTCAAAATTTCAGTGCTGACGATGTACTGACCAAAACAGTGACAATTAGGGGTCGCTGGTATCAGTGCGAGACGGATATGGTATGGCAAATGTAATTGTATGTGGTCTAGAATAGTTCGTCCATTTGAATCATATGGTCATTCGTGACTGTCATTTGACTATCAAATGATTATCAGTAGTGGTGCATTTTCAAAATTCCTAGAAAATTTTCAACCGGCACGCATTCTAAACGAAAACTTTTAAAAATGCAGTGTTACGAGGTAAATAAAATGTTAATGGCTAGTAATATCATTTCTAGCAAAAAATTATTTTCCAGGAGTGTTGGAGCAAGGTTCCCTGAACTTCGAGGAGGATATTCCGGCAACTATTTCCAAAAGCCACCACCCCAACATACAACAAATATGGCGCACATTATGTACTTTACTTCTGAATTTGTGTAATGTTTAATGAACGTCCTTATTTTAGTTAATTCATAGAAGAAAACAAATGCTCAAGAAATTTCAAGATGTAAAGAAATAAATTTTTCTCTATGCAAAAAAACATTAGTACTTTTTCCCATTGGTCAGTAGTGACATTATTATGGTCAGCACTGGTGTAAACAGTGTTGTATCATTTATGACAGTAAATGACAGTCTTATAGACAGCGTTGATTCAATAAAACACTTGGGAGTGAACAGCACAGCTCTATGCTTAATGAAAAGGCGATTTCACTGTGTTAGAGTGAAATAAAAGCTCACACGTACACAGTTGTTTACATCAGCTTTGCGCAAGCCCCCTTGTATCCGTGTTGTAAAGTTTGTTTGGAGCGCTGACAATTAGACTGACAGTACTGAAGATCAGATGTTGTGTGAAATGACAGTCAGTGTTCTGGTAGGGATGTTATATGAAACAATAAAAGTTTATTTACCAAATTAACTTGTTTACTCGGAGAACAGCAGTCCAAGGAAATGAACAATTTCACGAGGGCCTACATTATAAAAGGTGCTTGTTGTTGATAGTTAGAAGAGTGAGTTTCATAAGACAGTTGAAAGGATGGTTGGTATCGTGGTGCAAATCTACCGGCTTCTCATTTTTCCCCAAAAACTGTAAACTATAAAAACTCCAAGCCGTTGGTGCGTAAAAGTCGTTTGCTCCAGCTCCGGAGCGCTTTGAATCAGTTATTTTTCTTAACGGTCTAATTACCGCAAAGAATATATTTTTTTTTACGTCATTTATAT
Source organism: Sphenella marginata (assembly GCA_951509765.1). Classification (NCBI taxonomy): domain Eukaryota; kingdom Metazoa; phylum Arthropoda; class Insecta; order Diptera; family Tephritidae; genus Sphenella; species Sphenella marginata. The sequence continues at coordinate 32,843,010 of OX608083.1, read as the reverse complement.
TTGCATTATTAAAATTTTTTTTCATTATTTCCAATAGTTTAGCATGTCCTGCCGCCCTTTTGATTTTGTTAGAGTAGTCCTTCGACGACGCATCCCACAATTGTGGCAAAGTTTCTATCGTTGTTATAAACGCCTGCCACATTTCCCGCTCACTTGTATACTCATTTATTTCACAAGGCAACATTTGCTGCTCACTTGTACACTTATTTATTTCACACGGCAACTCAGACATTACGAAAAATTATTAATTGTAATAATTATGAATAAAAATTTCAAATTTGGCTTTAACGCGCGTTCAGTAAACACAGGTAGGCTGTGTGCCATCGGTTGAAAATAGCAACATTTTGACAGTCCGGGAGAAAATACTGACATTTGTTGTGGTGAATACGAATGTCACAATTTTCCCTAGCCCATGGGGCTAGGTAAAATTCTGACAACTGTGAATGTGTACACATGTATGCATTCGGTATTGCCACTCATTATTTCAAATGAATTTATATGCCAATACGTTATTAAACGGTAAAATATAGTTTAAAGCCAAAAATATCAAATATAATGGCAGAAAAAATACGTAAATTTACATTTCATTCCCGGATTATTTGTTTTCGCATGTGCTTTTTTCAGATGTCATAATTTACAACTGTCAAAATTTCCCATTTTATTTGGCACAGCAAAATGGAAAATATTTGTACACCATAGAAAATTTGGTCACCTCATTTTTCCTCTGAGTAAAAAGTTACCGATTGGCATACAGCCATATTGATGAATCACCCTACCAGAACACTGACTGTCATTTGACAGAACATCTGATCTTCAGTACTGTCAGTCTAATTGTCAGCGCTTCATACAAACTTTACATCACGGACACAAGGGGGCTTGCACAAAGCTGATGTAAACAACTGTGTACGTGTGACCTTTTATTTCACTCTAACCCAGTCAAATCGCTTTTAAATTAAGCATAGAGCTGTACTGTTCACTCCACCTTTTTTATTGCATCACCGCTGTCTATAAGACTGTCATTTACTGTCATAAATGATAAAATACTGTTTACACCAGTGCTGACCATAATAATGTCACTACTGACAAATGTAAGATTGTACCACTGCCTTTTTGGGGTGGTGGCTTTTGGAAATAGTTGCCGGCATATCCTCCCCGATGTTTAGGGAACCTTGCTCCCACACTCCTGGAAAATAATTTTTTGTTAGAAATGATATTACTATTCATTAACATTTTATTTCCTGATACAAATAACTTTCCTTAACACTTTTTAGTGTTAGCTGTTTTATATATGTATATCTGTTAAAATTGAGGGGAAAACTGCACTCATCTTAAGTACAGCATTTGACAGCGCCGACGTTCATGTCGCAGTAGCGCAGGTGATAAGCGTTCGGACTACAACGTGCGCGTCGCGAGTTCGGTTTCATGTTCGGAGAACTTATTTTCCATAACTTTTAACACCACAAAATTTTTTCGCGTTAACTAAGGTGTTAGCAACACTTTTCGGCGTAAAGGGAAGTTAACGCTAACACTTGGCGTTAAAAAAGTTACAGAATCGCAAAAAGTGTTAAAAATGGTGTTAAGCGAAGTTAAGGCTAGCACTTGACGTTAAAGAAGTTACAGAATCGCGCTAGTGGGTCGGATCACGGTCATAATTTAACAGGAACGATGCGGGTCAGATGCATGAGAGTTGTTTGTGTAAATAAGTGTGTATGCATATGCCTGTTTGTGCTACTAAGCAAATAAGGGTTGGCTGTCAAAAAATCTACTATAAAAAATCTACTACTACGGATTCGAAATTGACCCAGAAAAATATCAAGATCACAGCGTTGTATTTGCATTTACATGCAAAATTTTATACAGGTCTGGTTTTGTGTTTAACTGGAACACGGCAAATATTTATGATATCGAGTAAGAAATATAGTTATCGAAAGTTAAAAGTATCGAATAATTTGTGTTATGCCTGGTTCTTTTAGTCACACGTCATAGTTTAATAAATTTTTTAGTAAAAAACAGAAAGTAGAAATATGACTCCAAACATAGCGGTTCCAAATCCCCGATATGAACGAAATATTGGAATAAACGCTATTCTCTTGGGACCACCGGGATCCGGAAAAGGAACTCAGGTAATATTTGCGATTATTTAAAATTTGTCATAACTTCCGTCCAATCGGCACTATAAGCCGGGGCATAAATGCAGAATACCGCAACCTCTAGAATTAAAAATTGAAGTAGTGGGATCGAAAGTTATAAGTAACGTGAGTATAAATATGTAAATTTTTTTCGGTGCAAACAACAACAACGAAAGTTATTTAGGGTCAAAGTTTATTTGAAGCATTTTTTAAAATTAAAATTTCTCAAAAATCCATGAACTGATTTTCAAATTTTTTTTTCAGTTGGGTAGGTAATTGAATAACCTTTAATATGATGTATTACTCTTTTGGGTGCAAAACCGTGTAAGTGCAAAATTTTAAGTAAGGGTTAAATTTCATTTGAAGTATTCTTTCAAATTGAAAATACTCAGAACCACCGCGTTGATTTTGAAAATTGTTTCAGCGTTTGATTGGTATTTTTATTCCCTTTATGTTATCTTTATTGCCAATTCAGAAAGGTTTTCTGTACAAAAATACCATGGATCCCGCCCATAGAGTGGGAACGGTGGCATGATGCCACCGTTCAGGGCAACCACCCGGAGTTGGAATGGCGTAGCCCAGGGTTATTTATAATAAGCGCGGCCAAAGGCCGCCAACGCGGAAGTGTGTACTACGCAGAAGGAATTAGCATGGTGTAGTTTAGGGTTGTTTTTAAAATTAAATTTCAAATATTGCACATACACGGTTTTGCACCTAAAGATGTGATATCTCAAATGAAAGGTAATTTAGTTACCTATCCAATGCATACAAAATTTTAAAAATCGGTTATATAGTATTGAAGATATTTTGATTAAAAAAAATGCTTTAAATGAACTTTGACACTTAATAACTTTTGTTGTTGTTGTTTGCCCCAAAAAAAAAATATACCGTTATGTTCAGTGCAAAAATACCTATCGATCCCAATATTTGTTTTTTTTATTCCAGAGGTTGCGGTATTCTGCATTTGCTCCTAAGCCGGTAAGGTAATACTTTCCACCCAACGTAAACTGTTAATACACGTCCAAAAATCTAGGTAGAGGCATCAATAGACGCGTCTTCACCTCCGTAACAATAATCTGGAGGGGGAAATCCGATATTTTTTCTCTGAGAAAAAAGTGGCACGCGGAAGGACATCACCGTGGCGGTAGCCACGGCTATGGCAACCACCCGGAGTTGGAATGGCGTAACCCAGGGTTATTTTTTGAAGCGTAGCCAAAGGCCGCCAATGCGGAAAGGTGTTCTGCACATAAAAAACATGGATCGGACCCCTATATCAGGATTTGACCAGGTTAATTTTTTGGTTTTTTGTTAATAACTTTTCACTGAACTAAAATATTTCTTTTCCGGTTTCGGATTCTTGTTACAGAGGTCAAAACGCGTCTTTTGGTACCTCTCTCGATATTTTTGGAGGTGTATTAGCAGTTACGTACGGTCGTAAAGAATTACCCAAACTTCTATATTTTCTTCGCTCTTGGTACCATTTTTTGCACCAGAACCTTCTATTAACCGGTTTTTTTTTAAATGAAAAAGCTATTAATATAGCTAAGCACGCCCGGTTTGTATTTTCTTGAGCCATTTTTAAGTATATATTGTATATTGGGAACCACACGGCATGAAAACTACCGAAATATTAACGCGATATTATTGTGTGTGTACCATCGCTTCGTTATCCATCAATGGATCACGATATCAAAATCACGATAAATATTGAGCGTGTACCCGCAGCCATAGACAACTGCAGGGAACAAGCATGTATGAAATAAGTATCCCAGCTAGGACACTATGCCTTAAATTAACACTCATTTATCCCATAGCACTAAAGGCCGGGGCATTGGTGCGGTAGTCATATCGCTGTAGTCGTATCCTTAACGTACGAGAAAAACTAACATGCAATTGGTCGGTAAGGTTACGTTACAGATAGCAGCACCAATAATCGATTACATTGTTCCTCATAAGGTTGGTCGAATCTGCTGTTTTATAAGGTTACCGATACGTCACCTCTGCGCCCGACTTAAGGGAAAGTATACCTCACAAATTTGACAACTTTCCATTATATTGTACAGGACAAAAGGAGAAATGTAAGGGATAAGTTCATAAGCGTGTGAGATTTTGTCTCTCTCATATAAGCTTCGGTAATGCTTCCCATCCAACGTCAAGTGTTAATACACGTCCAAAAATCTCGAGAGAGGTATCAAAAGACGCGTCTTGACCTCTGTAACAATAATCCGAAGGGGGAAAAAAAATATTTCTGTGAAAAGTTATTAGTGAAAAACCGAAAATTGACCCGGTTCAGTAGCGCGATTCTGTAACTTTTTTAACGCCAAGTGTTAGCGTTAACTTCGCTTAACACCATTTTTAACACTTTTTGCGATTCTGTAACTTTTTAACGACAAGTGTTAGCGTTAACTTCCCTTAACACCGAAAAGTGTTAGCTAACACCTTAGTTAACGCGAAAAAATTTTGTGGTATTAAAAGTTATAGAAAATAAGTTCTCCGAACATGAAACCGAGCTCGCGACGCGCACGTTGTAGTCCGAACGCTTATCACCTGCACTACTGCGACATGAACGTCGGCGCTGTCAAATGCTGTACTTAAGATGAGTGCAGTTTTCCCCTCAATTTTAACAGATATACATAAAACAGCTAACACTAAAAAGTGTTAAGGAAAGTTACAGAATCGCACTTTCGTTAAGAGCAAACGCCAAAATTCGGCGACAAGCTTAACACTCGGCGAGGTGTTAAAAGTTACAGAATCGCACTACAGATCCTGATTTAGGGGCCCGATCCATGTTTTTTATGTGCAGAACACCTTTCCGCGTAGGCGGCCTTCGGCCGCGCTTCAAAAAATAACCCTGGGCTACGCTATTCCAACTCCGGGTGGTTGCCATAGCCGTGGCTACCGCCACGGTGATGTCCTTCCGAGTGACACTCTTTTCTCACAGGGTAATGTGATTACAACAACCACATTACCCCTGCGGGTAGGGGTTTAGAACAGATGTCGGCAGTTTCATACATCTTAAGATGCAGCGCAATTCACACGGATAGGTTACGCTCTTTGTTCGGTGATTGATTTAGTCGTCGCTGAGCAAGTGGCGTGCCAACATCGTGCAGGGCGATCGCTTGTTTGCGCAGCAAATAATATATGCATGTATGTACGTAGCATTTTTCCTTATGTACCTTCATATTATGAAATGAATAATTGTTTTGTTTAGTCAGAAACTATGTATATTCATAGAAATAAAATGGATTTATTAGATTATTGCATTTTAATTTTGCAATTTACATAAAAAAAGTGCCACGGTATCATAAATATGTGCTTTTGCTTCGCTGTCTAGCAGGCAACTAATAAACATATCAACTGGTTCGTGCGTTGAGAGCAAAGATGACTTGATACGAAACTCTTTCCCGCTCTCTCATTTCGGTCCTCGATTATGCAGTGTTGCCTACTTTTTTATGTGTGCGCTAGTTGGCAATACTACACAATCGAGGACCATCTGACATTAGATACATAAACAATGAGGAGCCAGAAAGCAAAAAACGCATCAAATTTGGGAAAATCAAACTAGTGAACATTTCGATAAACTTAAAATATCACACGATTGAGAAAAAATACGTAAAGTATGAAATAGTACAGTCTAAGGAAATAGCTGCAGAAAATATATGTAGAAAATTATATTTTTTTCACGCATTTGAGTGGTTTACAGGTATAAAAAAAGCTTACAAGATACAAACAATACGCCTTTTCTTTTTGTATTATTTGCAAATATTTATTTTAATTATAATTATTTTTATTTGAAATCGTGTTATTTCCATTACCATGTTCTATTTCATTACGAAATGTACATCATTCAGGATTTTACCTTGTTTTAAGATATCTTGGGAATTTTAACTTTATATTATGAATTATTTATTATTTCATATATTTTATTTTAAATATATCTTGTCTCATTTTATACGTTCCGAGCAAGAAAAATTCAAAAATGAATTCGATAGCACCTTTTTGCACACCTCTTGGTCTGTGAGAATTGAAAAATTCCTAAGAAGCTACTCAAAATGCCCATATTTTGTTTTCACCATACTGGCATCATTGGAAAATGTTATAAAAAATGACCACGTTTTGAGCGCTCTCAGAGAGCGCGAAGTTTCGTATCTAGTCATCTTTGGTTGAGAGCGCTTTACCAATACTAACGCACTTAAAATTTTGCCGACCCTTGGTTTAGAATATGCCCGCGGTAGGCATACCGGTCGTAAGAGGCGACTAATATGCACAAAGGTAATGATGTGCAACTCGATGGTTGATCTACGGATATGATGCCTCTCACCTCTCATTACCCATCTTCTCTTTCCTTTCGGAAAGAGGGATGACATGACCTAGAAGGTTGCACTGGTCATACCAAATCGCTCCCACGACAGTCGGGCAGTACCGCAAGGGAGTACCGGAGTGTACCGGATTCATTTCCGGCCAAGGACTGTTATTTCGACAACACTCCCCAAAACCTTCGGGGAGTGATTTTGTGGTTAAAACAACAACAACCGCATGAAAATGACGGTTGATGAAATTGTGGTTGTCCGCCATGTTGTGGTATTCACTCTCTAAACGTTGAACATTACTAGTTCGTTGCCACAAATTAAACACAAATTTGTTGTTAATTACAACGGTATATATTTATTATATAGTTTCCGTTTAATCTTATAAATAAAAATGAATGTGTGTCTGTGTGTCTGTGTGTCCTTTATGGGCGTCCAAAGTACTCAACCGATTTTTATGAAATTTTCACAGTATATTCTTGAGATCATAGGTTAAAGCATAGGCTACATTAATTTTTGGAAAAGTGGGCGGTGCCACGCCCCCAGGCTATATAAAACTACAATTCTTCATAACTCTGAACATATTTGGTCTAAATTAATGATTTTTGGATATGTGTGTCCTTTGGTCAAGATTTATGTAATTTTGGAAAAGTGGGCGGTGCCACGCCCACATTTTTTGTGTTTTGTTTGTACTTCAATAATGTCCAAAGTTTATGTTCGATCTCTTTTAAACTTTCAAGATTGGTTCAGAAGATTGTTGTGTACGATTTAGGCTATATCAATTTTTGGAAAAGTAGGCGGTGCCACGCCCCCAGGCTATATAAAATTTAAATTCTTCATAGCTCTGAACATATTTGGTCTAAATTAATGATTTCTGGATATGTGTGTCCTTTGGTCAAGATTTATGTAATTTTGGAAAAGTGGGCGGTGCCACGCCCACATTTTTTGTGTTTTGTTTGTACTTAAATAATGTCCAAAGTTTATGGTCGATCTCTTTTAAACTTTCAAGATTTTTTAAGAAAATTGTTGTGTACTATTTAGGCTATATCAATTTTTGGAAAAGTAGGCGGTGCCACGCCCCAAGGCTATATAAAATTCAAATTCTTCATAACTCTGAACATATTGGGTCTAAATTAAAGGTTTTTGGATATGTGTGTCCTTTAGTCAAGATGTATATAATTTTGGAAAAGTGGGCGGTGCCACGCCCACATTTTTTGTGTTTTGTTTGTACTTCAATAATGTCCAAAGTTTATGGTCGATCTCTTTTAAACTGTCAAGATTGGTTCAGAAGATTGTTGTGTACGATTTAGGCTATATGAATTTTTGGAAAAGTAGCCAGTGCCACGCCCCCAGGCTATATAAAATTTAAATTCTTCATAACTCTGAACATATTAGGTCTAAATTAAAGATTTTTGGATATGTGTGTCCTTTAGTCAAGATGGATATAATTTGGGAAAATTGGGCGGTCCCACGCCCACATTTTTTGTGTTTTGTTTGTACTTCAATAAGTTCAAAGTTTATGGTCGATCTTCTCTAAATTTCCAGATTGGTTCAGAAGATTGTTGTGCCACGCCCCCAGGCTATATAAAATTTAAATCATCATAACTTTAAATATTTTTGGTCTAAACTAATGATTTTTGGATATGTGTGTCCCTTGGTCAAGAATTATATAATTTGGGAAATGTGGGCCGTGCCACGCCCACATTTTTTGTATTCAGTGCTTTGTTTGTACTTCAATAATGTCCAAAGTTTATGGTTGATCTGTTTTAAACTTTTCCAATACGTTAAAATCTTCGTTGGGTACGACATACATAGGCTACATTTGTAAATTCTTTGGAAAAGTGGGCAGTTCCAGGACCACAAGCTAAGTAATATTTCAATTCGTTATATCCCTGAATGTATTTGCTTTAGTGACATTTTAACGTTCTTAAATCTTAATCAAAGACTTAATTTTTTTTTGTTTGTTATTGCCGTTCATACATATCCAGAGTATTATAGGTAGATATAGGATATAATTAAATAAGTACTAACTATACATCTGCTCAGCAGCGCATAATGGTTTTTGTCATACCCATTGAGTTCAAAAGATCCGTTTTTTGAGTTGGACATGTCCCCCCATAATACTAACCACCTTTTCGTCTGCTCAGCTGAGCCTACTCTTCTAACACCCATATCCCTCTGGTCCGCCCCTATCGAAGCCGCTAGGTTTCTAGGACTTCCGTTAGAAGAGCCTGATGACATTATTGGGTAGATACGGACTACCTAGGCAGGGCTACGTGGCGTTACAACAACAACAACAACGCTTGCGTGGGCCAGATACGAGTGAAATAATTCGCTCCATAAACGGGTTGAAAAAGCCGGTGACGCCAGCCTTCGCCACGTCATCGGTTTCAACCCGTTTCGTTTCTGTGAATGGCACCGCTGTCAACATGACAGGTGATGCCATGTTGACAGTGCTGCCACTACACCATCCCCCTATAAAAAGGTTTATTCTGCAGGTTGATCAGGCCTGCAGGAGAAAACAATCATTAGGGCGAGCTATTTTATTTTTTTATCAATACAATTTTATTTATTAATACTATTTTATTCTAGTCTTAAGTTTTAATAGTCTAGTGTTTATTGTAATTTTTATATTTAATCCAATTTTCGTATTTAAATTATTTTATGTATTCTATTCTTATGTACAATTTTTTCTTTGTTTTTATCAATACAAACTGTTACATTAGGCCCGTCTACTTTTTTTACTATGTAGGGTCCTTCGTATAAATTATTATGTTTGTTTTTTGGTTCTTTTTCAATAAGTATTTTATCGTTAACATTAATTATACATTGTTTAGCAGTTCTATCATAATATTCTTTGCTGCTTATTTTGTGTTTAGCTAATAATTCTTTTGCTATAACATGAGTTTTTTCCATTCTGTACTTTACTTCTTTGGCATAATTTTCTACGTTATAAATAGGATCTATTTTATTTTTACAAAATTCATTAGGTAATATTGGCTTTTTCCCGAATACTAATTCAAATGGGGAAAATTTATTATCAAAAACAGTTTTTGATGTAGAGTTATGTAAAAAGGTAAAGTACTTAAGATATATATCCCATTCGGATAAATTTTCGTTTAAATAAGCGCGTAAATATTCATTAAAAACACTATGATTACGTTCGACAGTACCTAGCGTTTCATGGTGGTATGCCGTTGAAAAGTTATGTTCTATTCTTTAAAGTGTTGTTAGTTCTTTAAATAATTCATTTTTATATTCCGTACCTAACTCTGACTTAATGGACTTCATTCTGCCATATATTAAAATAAAACTTTCGAAAATTGCCGTAGCAACTGTCCTAGCGCTCTTATCGGGTATAGCTATTGTGACAAGGTATTTCGTCAAATCACAAATAATGGTAACTGCGAACCTATTACCAAGATTTGAATCAGGTAGGGGTCCTACTGTATCTATTACACCGATTTCAAATGGTTTGCATGGCGTTGGTGTTATTACCAACTCTTCCTTCACTTTTGGTTTTGGTTTATTTAGAAGACATTTTTTGCAATTTTTCACATATTTAGCTATGTCTTTGGTCATGTTTTTCCAGTAATATTTCGTTCTAAGTTTGGAATAGAGTTTTTTCATACCGCAATGACCTCCTGAAATCGGGTCATCGTGAAAAATAGTCATTAATTTTAGTTTTTTGTCCTCATCTGTAACAGTCTTCGGGATCTGTTAGTAAAATTTCTAATTTTTGGAATAATTTATTTCCGCGATCTTTAAAATTTGTAATTGTGTAGTATTGAAATATTTTTTCATGTTTTGGCCATTCTACTTGTTTAATTTTGCGTTTGCTGGCTTCACAGTCAAGCCTCGAAAGTAAATCGTCTAAATTCATTATTTCGTTAGCAAATTTTAAATTAAAAAGTTGTATTCTTTTATGTTTTATGTGTGCACAAATATCTATATATTGAATATATTGTTTATCAATCGTTACTTCAGTTTTTGTTGAATAATTGTAGGCGAATTTATCGTATACGTTCATTATATTTATTATTTGTTTGTTTGGACATTGATCTAGTTTGCATTGCTAAAATTTGGTTTGATTCCTTAATAATAATAATAATAATAGTATTGAGGAAATGCACTGCGACCTTAGAGATCTATTGTGCCCTCATAACCTCATAGCACCTTATCCAGGCCGATACCACGAGTTCTGTGCGGGGGCCAAATATGCCCGCGCCAATTCCCTCTGGGGTTTTTGAGCCGTCGGTGTACCATACGATAGCCCGATTTTGGTGGAATTCCTCGATCTTCGCGGAATCCCACGTGGCTTTGTTCCCCAGTTCCAATTTGAACGTCCTGTCCAACATGATCACCTTGGCTATGTCGTCTCGTGGAAGCTGGCAGATAGGAAGCTGTTCTCTCAACTTCTCCGCTCCCATAGACGAGATGACCTTACCTCTACCAAATCCGTCCTTTGCTATATTTAGCAAGGTACGCTTGGCTGCCTGCTCTACCACAACGTGCAGTGGGCTCAGGTCCAGTAGCACCTCCATTGCCGCCGTGGGGCAGGTGCGCATTGCTCCCGTAATGCATACGCAGGCGAGACGCTGGATTTTCGCCAGCGCTTCCTGCACCGTGCTTCGACCTGATCTGGAAGCCCAGGCTACTGCCCTGTACGCTATTATCGGTCTGACGATCATCATGTACATCCATCTCAGCAGCGCTGGGGTGCATCCCCATGATTTGCCTGCTAGTCGTCTGCACACCATTATCGCCTTCGTTGCTTTCATAGTTGTGTTTGCCACATGTGTCCTCCATAGAAGTTTGGAGTCGAATGTGACTCCCAAATATTTAACCTCGGAGGCTAGCTCTAATTGCTCTCCCCCTAGGGTGATTGTCCGCATTCCCGGGGAATGGGATGATGGCAGTTTTGCCGGGGATGCTCAGACCGGCCCCGACACACCATCTCCTTTTTAAGTTTAACCCTCTTTGTATGATATCACAGAGCGTGTCCTCGAACTTCCCTCTGGCGATGATCACTATGTCATCCGCGTACCCTTGGCAGCGAATGCCATTGTCCGTCAGGAGCTGTAGAAGATCGTCCACTACTATGCTCCACAGAAGGGGTGACAGTACTCCTCCCTGTGGGCAACCTTTCGTTGTTCTCACCCGAACTGTGTCTGCTCCGATCTCGGTCTCCGCTATCCTAGTTCGAAGCAGTGCATCTATCCATCTTGTGATAGTCTGTGAGACTCCTCTGTTTCCCAGTGCCCGACTCACATTCGCATGCGAGGTGTTGTCGAAGGCCCCCTCAATGTCCAGGAAGGCACATACTACTGATTCTCCTTGCTCGAACGCGTTCCCTATTTCCGTGGTCAGCTGGTATAGGGCCGTGTCTGTTGACCTTCCAGCCCTATATGCGTGTTGGCCCACGTGTAGAGAGAGGTCTTTGCTTCAAAGTGTTCGATCTTATCTCTTGATCTATGATCTTTTCCATCGTCTTTAACACGAAGGAGGTCAAGCTGATTGGTCTAAAGGACTTCGCCACCGAGTAGTCCTTTTTACCTGCTTTTGGTATAAATACAACCTTTGCCCGCCTCCATATGTTTGGTATGTAGGCAAGGGCCAAGCTGTTCCTCATTATCCCTGTCAGATGTGGGATGAGTTGCTCTCCGTGTTGGAGGAAAGCCGGGTATATCCCGTCTACCCCCGGCGACTTAAAGTGCTCGAAGGATGCTATTACCCATCTGACTGCATTCTTACTGAAAAGAGACTTCGCAAGGTTCCAGTCTTGGGCAGATGGTCTCGTCTGACTGACCTCGTCGTCAGCAAGGTCCGTCGATGCAGCCGGAAAATGAGCAGCTAGCAATGCCATAGCTCTTTCTTCCTCGGTTCCGGTGAAGCTCCCGTCTGGGAGTTTCAGCGCCATCCTAGTCTCCCTTTGCTCCATAGCCAGAGCTTTGTGAAGTCTGGCCGCCTCCGGGGTGGAGCTTATCTCTTCACAGAAGGTCCTGAAGCTTGCTTTCTTTGACCTCCTTATCTCTTTATTGTACTCAGTTAGGAGAGTTTTGTACTCTTCCCATTGACCAGTGCGCCTCGCCTTGTTGAACAGCTTGCGCACTTTGCTCCTCATTACCGCTAGTTCCCTTGTCCACCAAGGAGTCTTGTGTTTCGGCCTTTTGGATTCCCGGCAACTAGAGCTGAAAGCGTCCAATATGACGCTGTTGAGGCTGCTAACCCTGTGCTCCAGTGCCAGGCGCGATGCCCCCCTTCCCGAACCTCCTAACGCGTCTAGATTCAGGTCTAAGGTGCTACTGAAGTTATCCCAGTCTGTTTTCCTGGGGTTCCTACGCAAGATTGTCTCCTTAGTCTCAGCACTGACATCAAACTGTATGATGCGATGATCTGAAAGGGAGGGTTCCGGCGAAACTCTCCAGTTTGAGATCATGACATCAGCCAGGCTGTTGCCAATGGTGATGTCAAGGACCTCCTCTCGTACCCGTGTTACAAAGGTGGGTGTATTCCCCACATTATATACGCTAAGGTCGCTACTTATTAAAAACTCTAAAAGGTACTCACCCCTATGGTTAGTATCCGAGCTGCCCCACAGCTCATTGTGAGCGTTTGCGTCGCATCCAATGATTAGTGGTAGTCTTGCCCTCTTACAATGGTCTGCCAAGTTCCTGACGCTCTCCGGCGGGAAATTTGGATCGTCACTCGCTAGGTATGCTGCAGCGAAGACCATGCTCGTCATGCAGCCCTTAACCTCCAGCGTCACTTGTACCGCCACCAGATCTTTATTCAAATATTCTGTAAGACAGAAGTAATTAATATAGTTCTTTAGAACTACGCATGCTCTTGGTCTCTCTTGAGAGAGATCCCATATTACCTTGTTTCTGCCCTCTTTTAGTCCTCTTATCTGGCCGTTTACAACCCACGGCTCTTGTATTAGTGCGATGCCCAGATTGTCCTCCGCGAACTTCAACGCAAGCGTAGCTGATGCTGCTTTAGAGTGGTGGAGGTTGATCTGGGCCACCGCCATTCCTCTCGGGGTGATCATTGGACCGGCCCCATCGGCTCATCCAGGTCGGACAGCCGAACCTCCTCTTCCTCTTCTCTAATATCTAGGCTGTGGAAGTCCATGCCCTCCAGCAGCTCTTGTGTGTTGGGGCCCGCAGAGGTCTCTCCCGGAATGCTCGCGGCCACGGCCACTGAGCTGGATGAGCTCCCTGCGGGTACGACTACGATATCATCATCTGTTACTCGCTCCCTGGGCGAGTGTCCTCCGTCCCTTCGCTCCTCCGTGTTGGAGCTCTCGGGTGGGATTATCTACCTTATGTTTCCAGGGCTTCATTGGGACAAAGCTGAAACGGTAGTTGACTCTGTATGCCTGCCTCCTGATGGCGTTGAAAGAAGCCTCGTCGATGGCCATGTTCAACCGCAGCCCTCCATCCTCTACGCTGGTGCTGAAGACGCGCCACAGCTCGGTGTGCAGGCCCGAGTTCTGTGCCCTTATCAGCCTCAGCACGAAGTCCGTCGACCAGTCTGCACTCCTGGGCAGAAAGATGGTGACCGTGTGCGTGGGGGGTATGTCGTCCCCGCTCCTTGTTGTGAGGGCTGGGCCCGTCCATCCCTGTAGCCTCGGTATGGTATTGTTCAACCACGTCGCGGTTCCCTCATCTCTACAGTCCACCAGCAATAGCCCTGGACGGAAGTAGACCCCGCTAAAGGATATCGGGCTGGTCCAGCCTTCCGCGACCTCCATCATGATGGAGACCTGCAGAGCAGATAGCTCCTCCTGGCTCAGGCTTTCCGCAGGGTAGTTTCTAGGCAGCACCGCTATCCGTATGCCTCTAGTGGCGTCCGAGTAGCTCTGCTGCCCAGGAGCTTCCCGCGCGCCTCCCGACCCAGCCGGTGCTCTGGAAGTCCCCGCCATGGTGGCAGTCGTGGTGGGTTCTGGTCGCTTTGCCCGATGTCCCCTAGGATCCTCGTTTGCGCTAGGCCCGCAGCTTTGCTTTTCGGCGTTGGCGGAGGTAGGTGCGTGGTGCTGTGTCCCGCTACTGCGCCCGGGGGCGCGAGCAGGCTGACCTCTGCTACTCCCTCCCTGACCGATTCCCCTCACTTGGCTGGGTTCGGTCCTATCCCTGTCTGCCGCTCCCTCCTTGCCCACCTCCATGTGAAGATAGGCCCTTGCCCGAGCGGTGTCTGGCGATAACCCCCTCTCTAGGTACCTCAGGTACCACTTCACTCCTGATCCCGTCATCCCCCTTCTCCTGGGGTCGTCGAGTCCGCCGGGTGTTCCCCATCGAGGTGTACGTGGCGGTCGAGATCTCTTCGCCTTCTTCTTCTTCACTTGCCCGTGGGAGTCATTTGCCTCCTGTCTTTGTACGGGCCGCGGAGGACTGCTGTGGACCGAACTGTTCGTAGACGGGCGTCGAGACCGAGAGTGCCCCAGTTCGGTGTTGCTGCACTCCTTTCTCACCCCCCTTCTTCGGTTCGCCAGGCAGTTCACTGTCCGCCCGTACGGGTACCTTCCGCGCAATGTCCGCACCTTCGGCGTGGTTGTCCCCACCGAGCGCGGCTATCTTCTCTTGTGTACCTCGTTTCCTGTCCGCCTCTTCGGCTCGTTGCGCTGCCCGAACGGCGCCTTGCCTCCTCATCTCTCGGCTGGAGGTGGGGATGTCGTCATCCCTGGCGTGTTCCTCAAAGAGTGCCCGCTCGATAAACTTCGTTGGTACTGCCTGTCACTCCTTGCCGCCCTTCTCCTGCCCCTCTCCCTCTCGTCTTCGTTTTTGTTGTTTTTGTTGTTGTTGTTGTTATGTTTGTTGTTATTCATCTTTTTCGTACGACCACCTGCCCGACCTGGCGGGCTCAGCAGTCTAATATTTGTAAAGGGGAACTCGATCCGTACGCCGCGGCAGAGCCCCTTACCGCGGTAAGGCCATAGTTACTCCCCAAGGTGGCCCGGTGTTGGGGAGGCGCCGTTCTAATACAGCCGGTGTTGTAGACCTCCTGGCTGCAAACCATCCAATGGGCACGGTGACGCATAACACCCTGGATTAGGAGGTGACAGTTCTTTGTTGCCGACGCATACGACCTTGGTTAGCGGGTTGGCAGAGCCGCAGCCCTACCAGCCCCCTAGCCAGTATCGGATGCTTTCGGCGTAAGCCCCTACACCAACGCCAAGGTGCCTGTCGCGTAGGAGATTTGATTCCTTAATCTCATCTATCGTGATACGCGAAAGCGCATCTGCACCTACATTTGACTTTCCTTTAATGTAAACAATAGTAAATTTGTATTCTGCTAGTTCTAATCTTATTCTTGCGAGTTTGGAGGCGGGATCCTTCATGTTAAAAAGATAAACTAAAGGTCTGTGAACTGATTTTACTGTAAAATGTGTACCATATACGTACGGTCTAAACTGCTTTATTGCGAAATATATTGCTAGAAGTTCCAATTCGATAATTGGTTTTTTCTGTTCTGCCTTGTTAAATGACTTAGATGCAAAACATATTGGTAGGTCACCGTCCTCATTTTCCTGACTCAAAATTGCTCCACAACCTGTGATTGAAGCGTCTACTGTTATTATAAATTCCTTTTGAAATCTGGGTATTGTAATAGTTTTGGTGACAATAAAGCTGTTTTTAAAGACTGAAAACGATTGCGAACGTCATCCCATATAAATTCTACTCTTTTTCTACTTAATTTGTTTAAAGGTGCTGCTAAAGAAGCGAAATTCGGAATAAATCTCCTGTAATAATTTGCGAATGCCACGAATCGCCGTACTGCATCTTTGTCTGATGGCTTTGTATATTTTTTAATCGCTTTTATTTTTGTATCATCAGGCAATAAACCTTTAGCAGAGCATTTATGACCTAAAAATGTGACCTCTGGTCTTAGAAAGTTGCATTTCTCGGGATTTAACTTCAAATTGAAAGATCTGCATGTATTGAATATTTGTGTTAGATTTTTTATATGATGCGATTCGCTACAACCTATGACGATGATATCGTCAACATACAAAAATGCTACATTTGGTGGAATTCCTGAAAAAGCTATTGTCATCATTCTTGAAAACGAATTTGGTGCTACATTCAATCCGAACGGAAGAACTTTCCATCTGAATGCGCCTTTATCTGTACTAAACGAAGTTATGTCACGAGAATCTGGATGTAGCGGAATTTGATGAAATCCTGAGAAAAGGTCTAAAGTTGAAAAATATTTTGCTCTACCAAGGTTATCCAAGATGTCGTCTACTCTAGCTAGCGGGAATTTATCAGAAATTAGTTTCTTGTTTACCGCGCGAAAATCTACACACATCCTATACGCTTTTTGACCATACTGCTTTTCTTTGGTACTACTATCAATGGACTATTATAATTTGAATAACTCGGTTCTATTAGATCATTATCTAGCAATTTGTTTACTTGGCGATTTATCTCTTCACGTTGAGAATATGGAAGTCTGTAATTTTTTATGTATACCGGGTTGTCGTCGTTTACTCTAAGTTTCTGTTCGTAAAAATTGTTCAATGTCATTTTGTCCGTGTCTATAGCGAAAATGTCGGCATATTTTAAGCAAAGGTCTAATAATTTATTATGAGCGTGACTCGGGATTTGTTTTCTTAGACATGCCTATTACGGTATCCGACGGATGCTTTGCGGAGGGAGTGCGAAACGATTCGCGTGAAAACAGTTGCGGATTTAACCTTTAAAATTTAAAAAACGACATTGTCAAGATATTTTCTTCTATTTCTTGTGTTGAATAAGCTAGTAGATTTAAAGGAAATCGATAAAGTTGATTTTTTAAAGTTTTCTAACTCAGATCCGCAACTGATTTTTCGCCAATCGATCCGCACTCCCCGCGAATGGCATCCGTCGGATATGGTAATAGGCATGAGAATTTTTGTTAGTTTTACTGTTCGTTCGTCTTCGGATTGTACCTTATTTATTGTATAAACATTATAGTTAGCGAGTTTTTCAGTTTGGATGATATCTCTTTTAACGTATTTTATTTCGTCTGTTGTATTTATTACTTTAATTATTGGATTTTTTGAGTCGACTATGCATCTTGCTGTGAATACACCCTTTTCAATTTCTTGAGAGTCCACGAACAGTGGATCAGGTGCATTGTTTAAGTTAAAAAGTCTGAAAATTTCACATCTCGGTGGTATTAAAATTGTATCGTCTTCTGTTCCGTGTAGGATTTGTACTGAAATCTTTGTGTTGTTGATCCAAAATAAAATATTGTTATCTTCGTAATTAATGATGCATTTGTTAAGTTTTAAAAAGCTTTGCCTAAAATTCCGTCCGATGGTATGTTTAAGTCGTCGTCGACTATATGTAAAGTTTGTTTTATAAGAAAATTTGAAAAGTTTAGATTTACGTCGATTTTGCCTAAAGTTGAAACTATATTAGATGTTACGCCGGCTATGTTGATTATATCGCTTTTGTCTTGAATATTTCAGTACACTGCACTTCACTCACCTTCACTTCACTTGCTAAAACTCGCTTAATTCAAATAGAAAACACAACTAAACTTTAGTTTTAAAAATTTAAAAGCGTATTTTATTAAGCGGGAGCGTAAAATATGGTAGTGGCGGGTACAAAGGTATAAACGATTGTGTTCTTTTGTAACTTGTGTGCGTCTTTTTGTGTTGACATTTGGTGTATGTGTAATGGTGTTGGTGTGCGTGTGAGGTGTGAAGTGTGGTGAGGTGGGTGGCCACAGGGTTGCTGCGGTCAATACGGCTGACTTAGTGAAGGCTCAGTTAGCCATCCCGGCCCCCCTAGGCGAGTCTTCAGCCTAGCAGTCTCTGGAGTTGCTGCAACGTTTCCACCACGTTGCTTAGCCCGGTTGGGCGTCGGTTCCGGTGCCTAGGAGGGTGTTGACGGGTTGATGCGGTGTAACGAGCACCTGGATGCGTCCGCGAATGTGGGTGATGGCGGGGCTGCCATGCTGTGCGCCGGGGTTGCACGGAGCGCGGCTGTTGCGGTCGGGGTCGCCTGTGGGTGCGTGGCGGCGCTACCACGGGGGCGCTACGCCTAGCCGTCCGGTGTAGCAGTGTGTGGTGTGGCCTGTCGCACAATTGGCACAAAACTTGAGATGTGCACGCTTCGGTGGGATGCCACAGGGCCAAGCAATTAAGGCAGTAGCCATGAGCTTGGGCTACGGGGTCCCTCGGGAACGGTGCTTCAGTGGCCGCTGTATCGGCTCCATTAGTAGCCCTACGAGGTGCTGGCGACGGTGTAATTACGGTACGTGGGGCGTTGGCGCGCGGGGTTGCAACAGGTGTTGCTCGTGCTCGTGGCACAGTAACCGCCGAGCGGATGGTTGGTGTCGTGGTGACGGCATCGATCTCCATGATGGTAGACATCTGTTGAAGAAGATATAAATGGCGTTAATGCCTTATAATGTTATAGGGGTGCTTGATTTTAGCACTTGATCAACATATGGTTTCAAATGTGATAAGATTATTGTACTCGGATCCGTTGTACGGATTTTTATTTGCGGTATAATTTCATGTTTAGATTGAGGAAACGAAAGTCCTTCGAGCTACCTCTTTAGGAGTGAGGTATTTATTTCGGATAGCAACATCGCTTCGTTGGATGAATTGCTCCGTATTTGACTTTATATTGATTTTAGGTATTTGCGCGATCGGTATTAGCGGTATTAGACTCGGTTGGTAGAAAACAAAGTTTTACGAGCGGTCGAGTTAGTTTGCCGTTTTGCGTACGTAGGTGACCGTCGGAACCGTAATGTACCTTTTCGATGCGGGCTAGCCGCCATTCGGTAGGAGGTAGACATTCGTCATGAATTAAGACGCATGCTCCAATTTTAGGTGCTTCTTGAGTATTTTTCCACCGATATCGTTTGTGAAGGTCTTTAAGATATTCTTCCTTCCATCGGCGACTAAACTCATGATGGAGGATTTTGATCCGTTCCCATCGATTTATGAGGGAGAGTGAGTCCACGTTTTGTTCTGGTGGCGCTCCTCTAAGAAAATGCCCAGGAGTGAGGGCTGTAAAGTCGGAGGGATCTTGCGAGAGTGATGATAGTGGCCGTGAGTTTAAAAAGGTTTCAACTCGAATGAGTAACGTAGTGAACTCTTCAAATGTAAATTTATGATTGCCAGCGGTCTTTTTGAAATGCGATTTAAAGCTTTTAACCGCTGATTCCCATAGTCCACCCCTATGTGGGGCACTTGGAGGGATAAATTGCCAATTAATGCCTTGAGGTGCGTATTTTGAAATGATGTGCGGCGAGACTTCTTTGGCGAACTGTATGAACTCCTTTTCGGTAGCTCGTTGGGCGCCGATAAAGGTTTTGCCATTGTCGCTCATGATTTTCGAAGGAAATCCTCGCCGTCCGACAAAGCGTGCAAATGCCGCGAGAAAAGCTGCCGTTGTCAGATCTGAACATAATTCTAAATGTACGGCTTTTGTCGTGAAGCATACAAAAACAGCCACGTAACCTTTCATTGTGGTAGAAGACCTTAACATCGAGGCCTTTAGCTGGAAAGGCCCGGCAAAATTTACACCAGTGATGGTGAAAGGCATAGAATAATTGCAGCGTTCGGGTGGTAGAGCTGCCATGATCTGCGTACGCATCTTTTGCTTGTGTAGCGTACAGACTTTACACATAAAGATGCATTTTTTGATCAGAGGCTTTAGTCGAGGAATATAAAACTCTTGTCGGATCATTTGTTGCATTAGCCTGTGCTCGGCGTGTAGCATTAAAAGGTGGAGATAATTGATAAAGATTGTGGCAAATACGGATTTTTCCGGTATTATTATAGGGTGCCGCTCATTGTAGCTCAGACTGGAGTTCGCTAGCCTGCCATTGGCACGAAGCATCCCCTTAGAGTCTACAAAGAGGTTAAGTACTAAGAGTGTGCTGTTTTTGTCAATGGGCTTTGATGCCATTAACAGTGATCGTTCACTACTGTAACAGCGAGTTTGTGTGCACTCTATTAGGGCTATTTTTGCCCGTTGCAAGTCTTGGTGCGTTAGTGCATAGTTTGCGGTATTGGCTATCCCTTTCACCTTATTCTTTAAGCGATTTACAAATTGAAACATATACGCTATTACTCTTAAGGCTCGGGGGAACGACGAAAATCGCTCTAGAATGTCTGTATCCTCCAACGTTGTATGAAAGCCTTCTATTCTTCTACTTTCTGGGGCTATTATATTGCGCGCAGGCGAATTTGGCCATGCGTCAGGTGATTCGACCATCCAGTCGGGGCCATTCCACCATAGTGTGGTGGTTGTAAGGTGCAGGGGTTTGCAGCCTCTTGTTCCCAGATCCGCAGGGTTATCAGCAGTGTAAGAAAATTGGTCTGATATTGCATTCCATTGTATGCCCAGGGTTTTAGTGGTGCTGTCTTTCTCAAACTTTAGAAAATTGGTAGCTAGCAAGTTTTCTTTATTTATTTGTGCCAGTATTTCTGAATGGTTGGATGTTATCTTTTTTAATGGAAACCCTGCTGATTCGAGGGCTTCGATAACTTGCGCTAGTGACTCGCACGCTAATGGAAGGCTGTGGCTTCCAGACAGTATGTCGTCTACGTACGTTTGAGAGTTAAGCACCGGGGCGGCTAGTGGTAATTTTTCTTTCGTATCTTTTGCCAGTTCGTGTAGTGTACGAATGGCTAGGAAAGGGGTGCAGTTTACGCCAAATGTCACCGTTTTTAGCTTGTAGTCGCGGATTGGACTGCTAGGTGAATTGCGGAATATAAGGCGCTGGTAGTCTTGGTCGTCGTCATGTACTAGGATTTGTCTGTACATTTTTTCGACGTCACCATTGAATACGTATTTATACATCCGCCACTGTAAGATAAGTAGCATTAAGTCGGGTTGTAATGTTGGACCCGTGTATAAAACGTCATTTAATGAATTGCCTGAGCTTGTGCATTTAGATGCATTAAACACCACTCTTACTTTTGTTGTAAGTTTTTCTGGTTTGATAACCGCGTGGTGTGGGAGATAAAATGAGGCGTGTTTGCCTTTTGTAATTTTTTCATAGGAATTTACTGATTCCATATGATCTAGTGTTAGATATTCCTCAAGAACGTTGTCATATGAGGTTTTTAGCTCGCCTTTTTTAAGTAGGTTTCTTTCCATACTTAGAAACTGCTGTAGAGCCGAGGTTCGTGAGTGACCTAAGGCGAGTGTATCAGGAAATTGTTGTTTGAATGGTAGTCGTACGACGTACCGCCCCTTTTCTGATCTCGTAGTTGTGGACTCGTAGAAGTCTTCACAATACTTGTCGTCAGCTGTAGTAACGGGTATTGGGGGTAGTTCTTCTACCTCCCAGAATTTTGTCAATTGTGAGTTAAGATAGGCATTAGAAATATCTTCCACTTGCGTTGTGAAGCTGGAGATTTTCTCTTTGACTTGACCGCTTAAAATCCATCCAAAGATGGGATTTTGGGCTAGTAGGTTGTTGGAGATTTTCTCAACACCTTGAAGTATTATTTGGGGGATTAGATCGCTTCCCAATAATATGTCGATTTGATCGGGTGTATGGCAGTTGGGATCGGCTAGTTTCAGATGTGAAAACTTTTTCCAATGTTCGCTATTTATGTTATAGCTTGGTAGCATATTCGTAAGTCGCGGCAGAACAATAGCTTGTGCTTCTATTCTTTGGTCCGCGCTTGTTGAAACCAGGGTCATGAAGCAGATTTTATTTGAGTTTTGAACAACTCTTCCGCCCATTCCTGAAATTTCGAAGTTGGCTTGTTTGGTTGGCAGATTTAAACTTTTTTGGACCTTAGATGCTATGAATGATCGCTGTGATCCTTGATCTATTAAGGCCCTTAGTTTAAATAGTTCTCCTCTGTGTTCGATGGAGACTGATCCTGTCGGTAGGTAGGTAGGTTACAGTGGCTGCTAGCATGAGGGCTAACACACATAGGCCCCGGAGGTCCCGTTGGGATACCACATGGATCTTTAAGCGACCCCCTACTCGGTAACAGTGTTTTGCTTTCATTTTCTGAATGAAGCGTTTGTACTCTGGCTGCATTTGAGCAGCATGGTTGTTCGTGACAACTTTCAGTATTGTCTTCTTCGGGATTTTCCGATCTAGCAGTTGCAGCTAGTCCCGTGGTTCTTTTGGCATTTGAATTATTTTGGGCATTGTTATAATTATTATTATGGAGCATCGAATGATGTCTCCTACGGCAATATGAGCAAGTATATTGACTCGCACATGTCTGTGCAGTATGAGTAGGCAAAAGGCAATTGTTGCAAAGTTTCTTAGTTCTGACTAAGTTATTTCTTTCGTTTATTGATAAATTTCTAAATTTCTCGCAAGATCTTAGTTGATGCCCTCCGCTGCACAGTTCGCATGACATATTTCTATATTGTTCAGATGTGAACGATTGAGATTTGTGGAAACTCTTGTCATTTGAGTTATATTTACTCCTGTTATGGGAGTTATAATTACTGGCTTGGGGTTTAAAGAAGCTTTTATTTTTGTCTTCATTTGCATTTTTCGGATTTGTTTCTTTTGTGCCTACCCGTTCTGCAATTTCGAACTGGGTGGTGAGGAAATCTTTCATTTGTTGCCACGTTGGGCATTTTTTACGGGATGAGAGCGATTGCTCCCATAAAATTAGTGATTTTTCTGGTAATGCGGCAGCGCAAATATTGACCAGAATTGGGTCCCAGTTTTCCGTGGGAATTTTTTGGGTTTCTAGAACCGTTACTGTGGACTGTAACTTCAGAAATTCCTCACTTGTTTCTTTTTGAATTTTTGGTAAATTCATTAAGGTCGTTATTTGTTTATCGACCAAGACTCTTTCATTTTCATATCTAGCTTTTAACGCTTCCCAAGCCAGATTAAAATTGTCATCATTGAGTGCGAACTGTTTTACTATTATTCCTGCTTGACCTTTTGTTTTCTTTCGCAAGTGGTATAATTTTTGCGCTTGTGATAGCTTTGGGTGGTTTATGTAAACGGCTGAGAACATGTCTCGGAACGACGGCCATTGCTCATAACCCCCATGAAATACTTCAGTATCACAGGCCGGCACATAGCCTTTGTTTCTTCATATTGGTCTAAGCAGTGTTCATATTTTAAATATGCCGAGTTTTTGAAAATTTCGGGCAATTCTGAATCATCTGTTTCGATGATTGCGTCATATGCCATTGTACCCGCCACTACTTTTTTGCGCTTACTAATCCGAATAAATTCAAATTTCATCTATTAAACCTAAAGTTTAGTTTTGGTTGTTTTTCGCTGTATTTAATTGAGTGAAGTGAAGGTGAGTCAAGTGCAGTGTAATAAAGTATATATGGTTTTCAATCCTGTTATTTAAGGGTCCCGTATTTTTAAGGGAAATTCAATTTTGAATATGTATGTACATATGTATATGTAAATATTTGTATATATATGTATCCGTTCGATTTTGGTTATACGGATTTATGGAAAAAAAATCCGTAGAAAAGCCAAATGAACGTCTGAATAATTAATTGGATACAACTCACCGCTCTTTTGCAAGGGTTAAGGGAGATTTACTTAGCTTTGTTTTTTTTTCTTTTTCTATAATTAATATATATTTTTGTTGTCCGATTTGAATATAATTTAGTTTGTTGGAATGTTTAGATGTTTTGTTTGTTTGTTTTTTTTTTTTTTGTTCACCCTAATATGGGTTTTACTTGTACACGTTTTTGTTTTTGTTTTCAACTTTGTGCACTTTAGTTAGTTAAATTTTCATGGTTTTTTTTTTTTGTTTTCCAATCTATTTTGCGCCTTTTTTATTTTTAATTTTTTGTGGACTTATATATATGTATTTATTTTTTTTCACTTGCTTTGTCCATAGGTGCTGTTCACTTTGGCGAGATGGACCATGAATATTTCAGTACACTGCACTTCACTCACCTTCACTTCACTTGCTAAAACTCGCTTAACTCAAATAGAAAACACAACTAAACTTTAGTTTTAAAAATTTAAAAGCGTAAAATATGGTAGTGGCGGGTACAAAGGTATAAACGATTGTGTTCTTTTGTAACTTGTGTGCGTCTTTTTGTGTTGACATTTGGTGTATGTGTAATGGTGTTAGTGTGCGTGTGAGGTGTGAAGTGTGGTGAGGTGGGTGGCCGCAGGGTTGCTGCGGTCAATACGGCTGACTTAGTGAAGGCTCAGTTAGCCAGTCTATTGGAAAATTGTCATTGATACAAGAAAGTTTTACTAAGGAAATGTCTGCTTGTGTGTCTACCAAAAATGTGCAAAATTTGTTTGATTCTTGAAATTTTAACTCTATAAAGTCCGAATAATTTAAATTTAAGCAGTAAATGCCTTTGGTTTCTATTTTTTCGTTTAATTGCTTAACTCGTCCTCCCTCAGTGTTCGCTCCTGAGGGGAACTGGCGTTTAAAGCGCGGACATTTCTGTTTGTAATTCTGTTATTAGCCGCTCTGTTATTGCTATTTCTGTTGGTATTGCTGCTAATGTTGCTAGAATTTGAGCGACTACTACTGCTATTGTTGTTATTTTGATTATAATTGTTACTGTGCCTATTGCCTTGCCTGTAGTTGTTATTGTTGTTATAACTTGAAAAATGTCTGTTGCCTCTATAATTGTTGTTGTTTTGATAATTTGGTCGATAATTGCCGCGTTGATATCTAAAATTGTTATTATTGTAGCCGCGCGCTCGAAATGCTAGAACCTGCCGCTCTTTGACTTCATTGTTTTGCTCTACTATTAATTTTGCAACTACGTCTTTTGGGTCGCTGAATGTTGTTGAAGCTAAAATAGATTTTACTAGGCTAGATTTCGCATTAAGTCGACAAACATTAATTGTTTGATCTACCGCCATTTCATGTGCTTTTGGCTGCGAAATTCCTTCTATTATTAACGAGCGTTCTAAAGAATCTGCTAGCTCTTCTATGCGCTTTGAAAAGTCTGTGTAATTGTTATTATTTATTTGCAACGCTGCTATTTTACCTGCTACTACTTTCGAATTATCTGGTTTAATGCGATTTCTTAGTGCAATTTTGATATCATCTAATGTATTTACGTTAGTTGGAATGGCTTCGCGGGCTTTGCCTTCTAATTTTGATTTTATAAATGCTACTAATGTACTAATAAGGTTGGGTGCTGTTAAACTTTCTATTAAATCGATTTTGTCTATAAACGATGCTAAAGCTAACGGGTCTCCACTGTAGTTTTCTCTAAACGTTGAAGCACAAAGGCCTATAAATGACTTTCTCTTCTATTGTAGCCATTGTTTTTGTTGAATTATTGATCAAATTTAGAGTAAGTTGTGATCCAGCTATTTGTGGTGGTGAATTACCGAAACCTAAAAAGTCTGCTCCTAAAGAATCTCTATTTGCACATCTATCGTTTGTCGGAGTATGTTCGGTATCTGACATGAAAGCTATTGATTTAATTTGAAAAGTTTATTGCAAAAGTTGTATGGGCTAATGTCGATTCAAGTACAGTTTGCTGCTCGTATTTTTAAAAAAAAATTCTTAAGAGTTTTATTTGAATTTACTTCAAATAATTTTATTGAATTCAGCTTAGTTGATTCAAAACCATATTATTTAGTTTCATAAAGTTAATTGAAAATAGTTTAAATTTTTTGTATAATAGCAAAAGCAAAAAAAGTGTTAAAATTCAAAGCGTTCTACTGTACTAGAATTTACTGTATTATCGTATGTCGAAAAA
This sequence comes from Sphenella marginata, assembly GCA_951509765.1. Lineage (NCBI taxonomy): Eukaryota > Metazoa > Arthropoda > Insecta > Diptera > Tephritidae > Sphenella > Sphenella marginata. The sequence continues at coordinate 32,816,913 of OX608083.1, read as the reverse complement.
TTGTTTATATGTAGCAACTGTATATGACTGTACTTGAATAACAAAAGCAAAAGTCAAAGAAGCTGTATTTACGTATGTATGAAAAAAAACCCATATTTATGTATATATAAAATCGAAAGCGTATATGAAAATAGACGTATGTATAAAAACTGTATTTATATATATGGAACCAATATATGAAAATAGGCAACTGTATACGAAAGTAGGCAACTGTATTTTACTCGATTGTGGTATGTTAAATATAGGCAAGTAATATAGGTAAACTGAACTTTAGCAAAATGGACAGAATTTATGCAATTATTGTAATTAGGTATATGGCAACTGTACTTTCGAAAAATAGGCAAATTGATAACTGTAGTAGGTAAGTATATAGGTGAAATATTTATATATGTGGTATATATATATGTCCCGGACGCACCGGTAACTGCAAAAAATCTGAATATATTTTAATGTGCCAGCCGCACTGTACACGCAAAAAATCTAAATATGTTTTTATGTGCCAGCCGCACTGTTCACGCAAAAAATCTCAAATATGTTTTAATGTGCCAGCCGCACTGTACACGCAAAAAAATCTCAAATATGTTTTAAATAATATAATTTGTAATGGCCGCACCGGTAACTCAAAAGAAATCTCATGTTTTAGCAAAAATTGAATTTTAAATTGTATTTCTGTATAAAAATTTATTAACTTTTAACTTAGTATTTTACAAATTCATGTATAAATTTTTTTTTGTTTTTGTTTTAAATTTTGATTTATTTCACAAATTAATTTTTCTGTCTATATTTCTAAATTACAATATATTAAATCCATTAATTTTGCTTTATTTTACAAATTTGTATTTTCTGTGTATATGTTTAGATTTCAATTTATAGTTTTACATGGTTTTTCTTCTTACCAATACAAATAAAATATTGCCGGAAACCTGCTGCTGCTGCTGCTGCCATATGTTGTTGTTGCAGCTTCCTGCTGTTTTCCATTTCAACGCTGCCGCCGGCATGGCGTGACAAAAGATGCAATCTTGGCTTCATTTCTCGCAAATTGATTTATATTCATATTATTTCTGTAGTTTTTAGTTTTTATTTTATAATTCCGCAAAAAAATGTATATTTTATTTCTGTAGTTTTTAGTTTTTGTATTATAATTTCACAAGAATGTATATTTTATTTCTTTAGTTTTTAGTTTTTGTATTATAATTTCACAAGAATGTATATTTTATTTCTTTAGTTTTTATATTATATTATATTGTTCAAACTTAAAAGTTTTGTTCCGTAACAGTTTTCGTGTTTTCCATTTTTTGTATTTTTCCACTAATTCGTATTTTCAATAATTTGTATTTTCCAATAGTTTTGTATTTTTTCAATAGTTTTTTATTTTTTTTTGTATTTTCCACTAATTTTGTATTTTTTTGTATTTTCCAAAAGTTTTGTATTTTTTTTGTATTTTTCAATAGTTTTTTTTTTTATTATTTTTTTGTATTTTTCCATGATTTTGTATTTTTTTTTGTATTTTTCAAGAGTTCTGTATTTTTTGTCATATATATGTACATATATAAAAAAGGATTGCGTCGCCGCGAAAAAAAAAATGGTTGCTTCTTGCAAAAAAGTTTAAGAAATGAAAGTCATTTTTTTTTTTGTTTTTTACTTTTTTTCGGGGAGGAATGACGGCCTCACCCTCTCCCTTTTTTCGGGCGTTGACACCTGGCCCTTCTCTACCATACGCCTCCTGGCATCGGCCAGTTCCTCGCGGGTGTAGTTTTTGCTTGGTTCGCCAATTTTCAATAATTTTGTACACTGCACGGTCGCCATATTGTGGTTGTCCGCCATGTTGTGGTATTCACTCTCTAAACGTTGAACGTTACTAGTTCGTTGCCACAAATTAAACACAAATTTGTTGTTAATTACAACGGTATACATTTATTATATAGTTTCCGTTTAATTATATATATATTAGGTGGGAACACAATACTACTACCGCACCGGTATAGATAGACGTATGTTTAGTCAAAAATCACAATTACTGAACTATGCGTTATCACGCTTGCGTGGGCCAGATACGAGTGAAATAATTCGCTCGATCAACGGGTTGAAAAAGCCGGTGACGCCAGCCTTCGCCACGTCATCGGTTCCAACCCGTTTCGTTTCTGTGAATGGCACCGCTGTCAACATGACAGGTGATGCCATGTTGACAGTGCTGCCACTACATTCTGAACTTTAACTGCAAATATCTCGCAAACTACTAAAAATATTGGTTCAGCGGAGTTATATTCATGCTCCTGGGACCAACACGCGATACATATCTCAACATTTTTGGTTGTGTATTAGCGCTCGGTACCCCACGTAAACGATTACCATTTTTTGAAGCGCGGCCAAAGGCCGCCTACGCGGAAAGGTGTTCTAAATCAGGATTTGACCTCGGTAATTTTTTGGTTTTTTGTTAATAACTTTTCACTAAAACAAAAAAATTAAATTTCGACTTAGGGTCATTGATACCGAGGTCAAAACGCGTCTTCTTACACCCCTATCATATTTTTAGCTAATTTATTAGTAGTTGAGTGCCAAAGGAAACAAATACCAAAATATGATAGGGGTGTCAAAAGACGCGTTTTGGTAATCTTTTACGTGGGGTACCGAGCGCTAATACACAACCAAAAATGTTGGGATATGTATCAGGAGACAATTTTCTGTCATTTTCATTACCGAGGTCAAAACGAGTCTTTTGACACCTTCCCGATATTTTTGGAGGTGTATTAGCGTTACGTACTGGCGTAAAGAATTACCAAAAATTAAATTTCGACTTCGGATCATTGATACCGAGGTCAAAACGCGTCTTTTGATACCCCTATATCATATTTTTAGCTAATTTATTATTATTATTATTTATTAACAAATTAAATAAATTAAAATGCTAACATTAAGCGAGCATTAGCTGCCAGGGCTATCAGCTCTATGGATTTAAGTAAAACTTAAGTAAAAGATATAATATATTATTAGTATGTGCAAATACATATGTGGTAAAGCTAGGCAAGTGTATTGAGTAGGTTGGCTTATACATATATTTTATTAACAGCAGTTTCAAACGTTGACGCGGATATGGTTCATAAAGTTGTAAAAAGAGTTGATGTTCTCTCTTGTAGGATTCTTTAGAAGTTAAGTCCAGTTTCTTCTTAGGTAATGGTTTCTGGCGTCTATCAGTGCGGGGCTGTCTACAAATATGTGGTTTAGGGACATAGTTTCGCCGCAATATTCGCAGGATATTGGTGACTCGCCGGTAAGAAGATATTCATGTGTGCCCGCAGTGTGTCCAAGGCGTACCCGAGAGAAGACTTTTATATGTGAATTCCATACGTCGGTGGGATATTGCGGAGATGAGGTCTCTATTTATGGCAGTGTAATGGTGGTGGGTATAGTTGTGCCATTCATGCTTCATTTTGGTGTGAATATGTCGCATAATTGTTGAGCGCATGTCCTTTGTTTCACATGTGGCGTTTTTGGTTACCGGAGTTGAGGAAGCTGATTTCGCTGCGTTATCTGCCTTTCATTTCCGTGGATTCCGGTATGGCCTGGTATCCAAAGTAGACGTATTGTTGACGCATTGTCGATGAGCATGTCTCTAATTCTATTAATTGTAGCTGCGCTTGATAGTGGGTTTAGGATCGCTTGCATGGCTGACTTACTGTCGGTGCATATAAGGGTTTTAGAGTTGCGCTCTAAAGCCATAGATATTGCGGTGTTAATAGCCACTGCTTCTGCAGTGAAAACAGATGTGTAGTCCCATAGTGTTTGCACCCTTAGAGTGTCGCCATCTGTGTCGACAACTGCGAAGCTTGCCGGTACTTGTTAAGATTTTGATCCATCTGTGAACCACAGAGTCCAGTTTTCGGATTCATAATACCCTCTGCGTTCCTGAAACATTATGTTGAAGGTTTCTGGCGATGTGGTGCTCTTTCTGAAAGTAGCTAGAGCGAGATCGCACGACTCCTTTTTGATTTCCCACAACAGCCGGTTCTACGTACCGGAATGACCCGGGTTTTACCCGGCCAAGGGCTGTTATTTCAGTTTAACCCTGTCCAATTTGTCCAGTCCCACTCCTAAATTGTCATCCTCGGAGCAATCCCTTTCAGCAGGGTTGCTCCAATGTCTCTTGTTACGGGCTGGTATCGAATCCAACCCCGGACCAAGAGACTGGATCTGCTGCGTCTGCTGGAAGAAAATATATGTCAAACGATCACATTCCGTTCAATGCAGTAAATGCAAGAGATGGTTGCATAGATCTGGATGCTCAGGGCTTAACCCTGCCATCCCCAGAACCCGTACTATTTTCAGTACTTTTGAGGCACCATGTTGTTCGCGCGCAAGTGCGTCCCGCGGTTCTCGTCGCTCCGGCGTACACACACCGCACTTACCATCACCAAATGGCCACAACGGTGGCCCGTCTCCACGACTAGCAGCCTTGCTGCTCCCGCCTCACCTCAGTCCCCCCTACAGCGGCCTTGCTTTCATCACACACCATACTGTACAGTATAACCTATTTGCCCCTGACGTTGACCCCAGGGACTCTACCCTTGAATGCCAGGGCATAGCAGTCCGGACAGGCGACGTCGACCTGCGAGTGATAAATATATACATTCCCCCTATTACGTGCTGTCCCCGCGACTATCGCCCTGATATTAGTGCGTTGCTAAGGGGTGATAACTGCCTCATCCTAGGTGATTTCAACGCACATCACGATCTCTGGCACTCCAACTTGCCAGCAGATAACAGGGGGCACGCACTCGCAAGAGAGAAAATAATGTTTTTGAGAAAAGAAGTGAATTGTGATAAGAAAACAGTTTGTAACCTCAGCAGACACGGTCTTTTAAAAGATGGTGAAAATTCAAAACTGTCTTTGCCACCATCTGATATCACGGTAATCAATTGTGATTCAGTAGATGAAAATATAGATAATATAAATTTTATTTTTAATATTGATGTTGGTTCAGATTTGCCGGACCTAAATATAGATTCCAAGTTGAGTATAAAACAATCGAATACATTATCTTCAATTATAAAAATGTCTTATCTCGAACCAAAAGAAATAGTATTAAAGCCGCTTGATTACGAAATGAAAATTCGTTTGACGTCGGACACGCTTTTTTTTAGTTCGCCGCGCCGTTTATCTTGTTTAGAGAAAACTGAAGTACAAAGCACAATTAATGAGCTGCTTAAAGAAGGAATAATTAGGCCAAGTAATTCACCATATGCTTCTGCTATAGTATTAGTTAAAAGAAAAGGAAAGCTACGCATGTGTATAGACTATAGAGGTTTGAATAAGATAACAGTAAGAGATAATTATCCATTACCTCTAATAGATGATTGCATTGAATATTTAGAAGGAAAAAATATATTTACAGTATTAGATATTAAAAGCGGATTTCATCAAGTTTGTATGTCATCTGAATCTATTCCCTATACTGCTTTTGTAACGCCAAATGGACAATATGAATATTTGAAAATGCCTTTCGGATTAAAAAATGCACCTGCCGTATTTCAAAGATTTGTTAACACTAGGAGTGGGATTTTTTTCGAATAATATTCGAATAAACACTATTCGAATAAACGAATAAAAATATTCGTTGCAAAAAATTCGAATAGTATTTATTCGAATTTTTTATTCGTTTATTCGAATATTATTATTCGTTTATTCGAATATTATTATTCGTTATAGTACTATTCGAATATTTTTGTTAATAGATTTTTAAAACGATATTCGTTGTTTTCTTTGCTTGTACCTATGAGCGCGCATTTATGTTTTGTATGTTTTGCATGTATATGTGTATGTTTGCGTGTACAAATGTGTGCCCAAGCGGTTACAATTTTTCTTGCATTATTCGAATAGTGGTAACGAATAGTTGTATTTATTCGGATAATGGTGGTTGAATAGTTTTTGGCTTATTATCTCAATAATTAAATAGCTATTTGTGCAGTGTTGTGGGAATAATAAAATACAATTATTGGTAATAATTGAAGCTGTAAATAGGCATTTACTATAAAGTTACTATACATAAATATGTATTTGTACATTTATATGTTTATTGCAGTTACATTTGCTTGGTAAGGTTTGTGCTAGGGCTTCAAGCAATAGATGCCAGGGCCGAAATTCATTATGTATACTGTTTATTATGATAACAAAAGGACGGGTTTGTGATGATTTTGCATGTTCACATGTGTAAATAGTTTAATTTGCGTAAAGTAACATACACAAAATAATACTACCTGCTTCCTAATTTTTGTTAAATACTCATATAAATGTACTTACATACATATGTAAAAAAAAAAAAAAAAAAAAAAAAAAAAAAAAAAAAAAAAATTTAACTATAACTGCTATAATACTAAAAAATAAAATAAAAAGTAATAATAATAACTAAGGACACGCTACCGGGGAGCCGCGAATGGAGAGGAATAAGGATGATGATCCCGGTGGGGTAAACCCTTTCCGGAAGAGTGTGCTACTGCCCCGCTCTCCAACGAATGGTGGCATTAGCGCTACACCAGAGGTGGGTCAAGCCGACGAGAGCGAGCCTGAGCCAGGGACACCTGTTCCGCCCAACTCTGCTCGCTTGGCTGATGGATGTGCGAACCCATTTCATGAACTGGGTAACAAGATAACGGATCTCATCAAGATATCCAGCAACAGGAGGCATATTAACGTGCCAATGCGCGAAGTGATGGGTGCCATTAGGCTGCTGTATGAGCGAGCAGCAAAAGAATGGTAGAGCTCCCATGAAACTCACCCAGTGGAGACGGTGGTAGAGCACCCTGTAACACCAGCTGGGAGTTCTTCGAAGCGAGCAAGACCTTCTAGTAACGGGTCTTCGCCAAAGCCTAAGAAAAACAAGAGTGCACCAAGCAAAGAAGCAGCGAAGAAAGTGGACAAGGTGAAACCTTCGGAGTCCAATGTCGCCGAGGAAAGTGCAGCACAGGCAGTTCCACAAACCAAGCCCAATGAGTGGAAACTGGTAAAGAGAGGTACGCGGGTACGAGGCAGACCTGATGCCTTAGTTATTAAGGCTACAAACACCTCCGAGACATCGTACGCCGATATCCTAAAAGCCATTAGAGGTAGTGCGCAACTTAGCGATCTCGGGAATGCTGTAACCAGAATCAGGAAAACCAATAGTGGGGACCTGCTTTTGAACCTGAAGAAGACGGATCCGGAGCTGCGAAACAGATTTCAGGATGACGTAAAGAAGGTCCTGGGACAGGCTGCGGATGTCAAACATGTAGCTCAAGAAGTACGTCTGGAAATCAAGGACATGGACGAGGTGACTACAGAAGAAGAGATCATCGAAGCCCTGCTGAAAATGGATGAGCGATGCAGAGCCGTCAAGGTGAAGTCCATAAGGAAGTCGCACGGCGGAACCCGATCAGCTTTTATTGCGGTCCCCGCATATGTCGCTGGCTTACTTACGCAGGCAGGGACCATCCGTATAGGATGGGTCAATTGCAGAGTCCGTTTACTGGTGGAGCCAAAGCGGTGTTACCGCGGTTTGGAGTTCGGCCATACGTCTAATGCCTGCAAGAGCGAAGTCGACTGCAAGGACTGCTGCTTCAAATGCGGCCAAAAGGGTCACAAAGTTGCACTCTGTGAGAACAGCTACTTTTGCATAATTTGCAAACGGACGGGTCTTACCGACCTAAATCATTATACGGGTGGAAGAAGGTGTCCATTATTCCTAAAGGCCCTAGCGGGTACCAAAAGTCAATGATCTTGGTTCAGATTAATCTAAACCACTGTGAAGCAGCGCAAAGCCTTCTTAAGCAGACTATCTTCGAACGTAAGGCGGATGTGGCTATACTTTGTGAACCATATAAATTAGAGGCAGGCTGGTCTCACGACAACAATAAAAAAGCTGTAGTATGGAGCTGCGGCCCACGCGAGCCTAATGCAGTCACAGTTAACGTTGAAAAAGGGTTTGTTTGTGCCAAAGTAGGGGTATTCCACGTGTACAGTTGTTATATTCCCCCAAGTGTGGACTTAGTGGGTTTCACGCGAATACTGGACAGGCTGGTTAATGACGCGAGGGGAAGACAAAACCTAGTCATAGCGGGCGACTTCAACGCGTGGGCTCTGGAATGGGGATGTCGTAGCACGAATGCAAGAGGAAGGGCTCTTCTAGAAGCTTTCGCAGCTCTGGATCTAATACTGCTTAACTCCGGGAATGTTCCTACATTTAGCAGATCTGGAGGGAGTTCTATCATTGATTTAACGTTTGTTCAAAGCAACCTCTTCAGAGGTTCACACTGGGAAGTGAGCCAGCACTATACCTTCAGCGATCACTCATGTATTGTCTTCAAGATAACTACAAACTCGCGACCGGCGAACAACACGAGTCCAAGGTATCAGCGTGGCTGGAAAACAAACACCTTCGACAAAAGTTTATTCAGAGAAGCTTTGCAGCTGCAGAACTTCCAGCTATCCGATTCCGCCTCTGCCAGTGCAGACAAGTTAATGTCCAGGTTAGAAGAAGCATGTGATGCGTCGATGGTTCGAAGGGCTAAAAAAAGTCGCCATCAACCGGTTTATTGGTGGACTGATGAAATTGCACAGCTTCGCTCAGAATGCAACAGGGCGAGAAGGATAACACAGAGGTCCTTTGGCACTATACACCACCAACGAGATCGGCTATTATTTGCGGAGAAACGCAGACAGTTAAAGAAGGCGATACGTGCAAGTAAAAGAGAGGCATTCCTCCGTCTTTGCGACGATGCAGAAAACAAACCCTGGGGGGAGGCATATAAAATCGTGACCAAACGCCTTGTAGGTGGCACTAAGTCCCCAACAGACGAACAGCTGCTGAGAGATAGCATTCGCGTACTTTTTCCGGTTCAGGAACCACTGCAGCGTCACTCCAATCCTCACGTTCTTGGAGAGATGGTACCAGAAGTAGCCATTGATGAGGTACTAGAGGCGAGTGGTAAAATCGCCCTAAATAAATCTCCAGGACCGGATGCTGTTCCAAACATTGCTGTGGCGGAAGCTCTTAAGACACAACCAGATGCTTTTGCGCGCGTTTTTGACTTCTGTTTAAAAACCGGCACTTTCCCAAGACGTTGGAAGCTTCAAAAATTGGTGCTGTTACCTAAACCCAACAAGCCACCTAACGACCCATCGGCATATCGCCCAATATGCATGATAGATACCGCGGGTAAAGCCCTCGAGCGTATTATATTAAACCGAATTAGCGATGCAATCGAAGAGACAGGAGGACTTGCGGAGAATCAATTCGGCTTTCGGAAAGGCCTTTCCACGGTTGACGCGGTGAAGCTGGTAAAAGACATAGCATCTAAGGCCATTTCAGGAAAGCGATGGAAAGGGGGATCCATTGAATATTGTCTAGTAGTGACCCTTGATGTGAAAAACGCATTTAACTCTATCCGCTGGGGGACAGTCATTGCGGCGTTGCAGGAGTTCGCTGTACCAGAGTATTTACTCCAAATTATAAGAGATTACTTCAGTGAGAGGATAATAATTTGCGAGACCGACTCGGGCTTGCTTTACCATAGAGTGTCAGGTGGTGTGCCCCAGGGATCGGTGCTGGGCCCTCTTCTGTGGAATGTGGCATATAACGGGGTCTTTAAGCTAAATGTGCCCAGGGGAGCAAAGATCATCGGCTTCGCTGATGACATTGCAGTAGTGGTAGTGGCTAAGCACATCAATGACTTGGAGCGTATAGCAAACGAGACGGTAGGAGCCATTTCTGAGTGGATGACGCATACGGGTCTGGAACTAGCGGAGCAAAAAACCGAAGCCACACTCATTACTGGGCGAAAAAAGATGGAATTTGCGGAAGTCCGTGTCAATGGCACGACTATAAAATCAAAACCAGCCATTAAATACCTCGGTATAACATTAGACTCCAGATTAAAATTCAATGAGCACATGCAGTACATATGTGAAAAGGCGGCAAAAACAAACGGAGCTCTCTCCAGGATGATGTTGAATGCCAGAGGGCCCAAGCAAAAAAGTAGGCAACTTATAGCCAGCGTTCTCAAGTCCGTAATTCTTTATGGTGCAGAAATTTGGTCAGACGCTTTTCGAATAGCCTCATACAGTCGCGGGGTTCGTTCGGTATACAGGCTATGTGCTCTTCGAGTATGTTCGGGGTTTCGCACGGTATCGGAGGATGCAGCATTGGTGGTGGCGGGCCTCTATCCAATTGACCTGCTCGCAGCGGAGACAACTTTCGAAGCACCAGATGGAGCCGATAGTTTCAGTCGTAAGAAGCTGGCAAACCTAAACACCATATCCGTATGGCAGCGCAGGTGGGATGCTTCCACCAATGGTCGTTGGACTTATAAACTCATTCCTTCTATCGAAAGCTGGTTAAAAAGACCGCATGGTGAAGTGGACTTCTACCTAACACAGTTGCTGACGGGCCATGGATGCTTCAGGCACTATTTCCATCGTTTTAACCTAGATGAAGCCGGGTACTGCGAGACGTGTGGCCCTGAATTCAATGAGGACGCCGAGCATGCGGTGTTTCACTGCCCTCGTTTCGACGCTGAAAGGCAACACCTGCACGAAGCGTTTGGTGAACGCCCTACGCCTGAAAACATAATACATAACATGTTAGCAAGGCCGAGTAATTGGGACGCCGTGTGCTCGTTTGCTGCAACACTAATATCGAAACTTAGATGGGAGGAGCGGCAAAGAATGTTGAGACGCAGAGAGGGAGCCACAGGCCTCCTCTGAGTTGGTCTGTAACTATTAGGCAAGTGTCTGTTTGCTAACATTGCGGATTTAATTTACGCGGTATTGGAACCTCGGCCGTTCCAACCGCCCTGGCTACCATGACAGCTGTTGTACGAGTAAGTGTCTAAAAGGAAACTTTGGCGACTTGACCAGATGCGGTATTGGACCCACGGCCGTTCCAACCGCCTGGTCTGCACGACCCATATCTGAGCCAAATGGGTATTTAAATTGTAAGTATCGGGAGCAGATTGGGAACACGGCCACTCCAACTGCCCCGGCTGCGATGACAGCCTTGTACGAGTAAGCGTCTGACTGAAAGCATTGTCGATTTAACCAGCTGCGGTATTGGACCCACAGCCGTTCCAACCGCCTGGTCTGCGTGACCAATACCTGAGCCAAATGCGTATTAAAATTGTAAGTATTGGGAGTAGATTGGAAACACGGCCACTCCAACTGCCCCGGCTGCGATGGCAGCCTTGTACGAGTGAGCGTCTGACTGAAAGCATTGTCGATTTAACCAGCTGCGGTATTGGACCCACAGCCGTTCCAACCGCCTGGTCTGCGTGGCCAATACCTGAGCCAAATCCGGTATAAACCAGATGCGGTATTGAAATAAAAAATGCAGTAAGTTGTATGTATGTACGTACGTTTGTAGTTATAATTATATAGTTTTAGAATCTTTAACAAGTCTGACGTTTTTTCAATAACACCCCCAGCTAGTAGAAAGAAAATTCCTATAAAAAGATCCCCAGTCAAGAACTGAAATGGACGGTTTACGCTGACCAACAGACGTTGAGCCTAGTGCTCAAACCACCTCCCGACGGAATACTTCACGGTAGTACCGGGGGGATCGGTACATGACGGTAGGAGTTTTGGTGCCGGTTCAAGTCCCACACTGACTTTAAGGCTTTCGATGCTTTCTCCTCTGAAAAAAAAAAAAAAAAACATACATATGTATGTATGCAAGTATGTAGGTGTGGTCATGGAAATTTGCGAACTCTTTGTATTGAATGGGCTGGTTAAGGATGATCATTATTAGGTAGATTTTTTATTGTGTTTCATCAACTGAAGAATTGCATAAAGCACGACTATTTGTTTTAAATTTGGGTGTCTAAACTCGTTAACTAAATGAACACAAAGGACCTAGGAATAGTACTACATATTCGAATATTTTTGTTAATAGATTTTTAAAACGATATTCGTTGTTTTCTTTGCTTGTACCTATGAGCGTGCATTTATGTTTTGTATGTTTTGCATATATGTATGTATGTTTGCGTGTATAAATGTGTGCCCAAGCGGTTACAATTTTCTTGCATTATTCGAATAGTGGTAACGAATAGTTGTATTTATTCGGTTAATGGTGGTTGAATGTAACGTTCTCCTTGAGGCGTTCAATGCTTTTGGTTATAAAAACTTTTTTTGCACCATTTATATACCCGCCTAAATTTTGCATCTTAGCACATATTATGCGGAGACTTAAATTTTTTCAAACGTATTTAGTGTACCTAATCATTGTTTAAAATATATGAAAGGCTTTCAAGGGAAAACAACAGAAGAAAATAGCTAAATGCAACTGCCGCGTGAATTCGCAATCCCTCATGCAAGTAGGTCCTTTGTGTTCATTTAGTTAACGAGTTTAGACACCCAAATTTAAAACAAATAGTCGTGCTTTATGCAATTCTTCAGTTGATGAAACACAATAAAAAATCTACCTAATAATGATCATCCTTAACCAGCCCATTCAATACAAAGAGTTCGCAAATTTCCATGACCACACCTACATACTTGCATACATACATATGTATGTAAGTACATTTATATGAGTATTTAACAAAAATTAGGAAGCAGGTAGTATTATTTTGTGTATGTTACTTTACGCAAATTAAACTATTTACACATGTGAACATGCAAAATCATCACAAACCCGTCCTTTTGTTATCATAATAAACAGTATACATAATGAATTTCGGCCCTGGCATCTATTGCTTGAAGCCCTAGCACAAACCTTACCAAGCAAATGTAACTGCAATAAACATATAAATGTACAAATACATATTTATGTATAGTAACTTTATAGTAAATGCCTATTTACAGCTTCAATTATTACCAATAATTGTATTTTATTATTCCCACAACACTGCACAAATAGCTATTTAATTATTGAGATAATAAGCCAAAAACTATTCAACCACCATTATCCGAATAAATACAACTATTCGTTACCACTATTCGAATAATGCAAGAAAAATTGTAACCGCTTGGGCACACATTTGTACACGCAAACATACATACATATATGCAAAACATACAAAACATAAATGCGCGCTCATAGGTACAAGCAAAGAAAACAACGAATATCGTTTTAAAAATCTATTAACAAAAATATTCGAATATTACTATAACGAATAATAATATTCGAATAAACGAATAATAATATTCGAATAAACGAATAAAAAAATTCGAATAAATACTATTCGAATTTTTTGTACCCGCCGAATAAAAGTTTTGTTTATTCGAATAATTTTTATTCGAATAGTCCCATGCCTAGTTAACACTATATTTAGAGATTTGATTGATTCGAAACAAATAATTATTTATATAGATGATATAGTCATAGCATCTAAAAACTTCGAGGAACATGCTAGTTTATTGGATATTGTTTTAAAACGTATGTCTGAAAAAGGACTCAAACTTAATCTTACTAAATGTAGGTTTGGCTATAGTGAAATTGAATACTTGGGATTCTTGGCCAGCTCCAAAGGTATCACGCTCATCACGCTCACTGATTTTCATGTAAAAGCTATAAAGTGCTACCCTGTACCTCAAAATCAAAAGGAGTTGCATTCTTGCATAGGAATTTTCTCTTTCCTTAGACGCTTCGTGCCATTTTTTTCGCACATTGTTAAACCATTACAACAGTTGCTTAAAAAAGATGCAACTTTTAACTTTGATGAAAAATGTACTACTGCTTTTGAAGAATTGAAAACGAAATTGACTGAAAAACCAGTTTTAGCAATTTATAATTCTTCTAAAGAAACAGAGCTTCATTGCGATGCCAGTTCAATAGGTTTTGGAGCTGTTTTGTTACAACGCCAAGATGACAATAAATTTCATCCGATTTCATATTTTTCGAAGATGGCTTCAAGCGCTGAAAGCAGCTATCACAGTTTTGAGCTTGAAACATTGGCAATAATTTATGCATTAAGAAGGTTTAGGGTATACCTTGAAGGTATTACATTTAAGATATGTAGTTACAGATTGTAATTCATTAGATATGACTCTGGCAAAGAAACAAGTAAATAAGCGTATAGGAAGATGGGCATTAGAACTTGATAATTTTCACTACACTATCCAACACAGAAAAGGTACATCAATGGGACATGTTGATGCCCTCAGCAGATGTCAGGTCACTAGTATTGAAATTAACGAAGCTGAATTTCAAATACAAATAGCTCAAGAGCGTGACGATCTTATTAAAGATTTAAAGAGTCGTATTGGAAAAAATATAATAAAGGATTTTGAGTTATCTAATGGATTAGTTTATAGGAATAATGGGAATGGAAAGGCTTTACTATACGTGCCAAGGGAAATGGAAGAAAATATTATAAGATTGATGCATGAGAAAATAGGACATCAATCTGTTGATAAAACACTAACGCAAATACAGCTACACTACTGGTTTCCGAAAATGAAACAAAAAGTTGAAAATTTTGTTCGAAATTGTCTTAAATGTATTATGTATGCAGAGCCAGTGCGAGCGAATGAGAGGAATTTGCATAATATACCAAAACGACCTATACCATTCGATACAATACACATTGATCATTTTGGTCCATTGCCATCAATACAATCCAAACGCAGACCTGTTAAATTTGATTAGTAATTAGTAATCAATTGATTAGACGGATTTTTTAATTGTTAATGATTATTTCAATTGGTTTTCCGGAAAAGGCAATTAGTAATTGATTACGATTGAAAAAAATAAAAAAAAAAAATCAAAAATAATAAAAAAAAATCAGAAATAATCAAAAAAAATCAATCTACATTTGTGTCTAGACATATACTTACATATGTATGTATGTACATACACTTAGGGGGTCATGCGGCTCTACACTGTCATATATTTCTGTATGTATAATGAAGAAATTATATAGGTGATTATACATATGAAATCAGGCCCATATTTATATATGTATGGAAGATGCTTAAAGTTCGCTTATATACATTCACATGTACTATGTACGAATGCATATCGGTGACGACCAAGAGGTCCATCTTATCGTTTTTGGTTAGTCGACAGAAGACTTTATTTTTCAATATCCTACTTATGTAGTTCCAAGTAGTAGCCTTTATTAGTTAGAGTGATTTTTCGAATTGCTTATAGGTATTCCTTGGTGGTTAGCCAATAGTCTTTTAAGAAGTTTGTTATTAATTTGTGAGCCTCTCTCTATTATCAAAGGAAATTCCAGAAAATAAGATAGAAATGTTTTAGTTTTATTACTTTGTATTATATGTATGTCTGAAATTTTGTCAGGATTGATTATGGTAGGGCAGCGCACTATCTCTATACCACTGTGGCCAATACCCATTACATATGTACATATGTATGTACATCCTTGGCATGTGTACATATATTTATATTCTTTTACAACAATGCTGAAAAAAACTAAAGATATAAATAATAATCCAAAAAAATCAAAAATAATCAAAATTAATCAAAAACACTTTTTTGATTACTTTTGATTATTTTTGATTTTTTTTGATTATTTTTGATTTTTTTTGATTATTTTTGATTTTTTTTTGATTTTTTTAAATTTAATTGGAAAATAATCATTAAAAATGTATACTAATTGGTAATCAATCATTAAATGGATTCTCAGGAAAATAATCAATCAAACCAAACCTCCCTCCTCCACCAGAGGGGGTCTCCATCGTTTCGTACGCTGACGACTGCACCGTGATGGCCACGGGGAAAGGACCTTCCACGGACGAACTATGTACGCGACTGAACGACTACCTGCACGATCTTTCCCGCTTCTTCACAGAGCGGAACCTGACCCTGTCCCCGACTAAATCTACGACGACCCTTTTCACCACGTGGAATGCGCAGATGGCGCAGGAGTGGAATGTGCACGTAGATGGTGTTCCTACAGTCAACCACCCCAAAATTCTAGGGGTCACATTCGACAATAGCCTCACCTTCGCTAATCATGCCACCGCAATAGCTTCAAAGGTACAAAGCCGCAAGAAGATCCTCAAGTCACTGGCCGGCAGTACTTGGGGCAAAGACAAAGAAACGTTGCTGGTCACCTATAAGGCTGTTGGCAGACCGGTTATTCACGACACCAACTGGAGGAAATTGCAGGCCTGCCAAAACACCGCAATCAGAACCGCGACGGGCTGTTTGCTTATGTCTCCTGAGTCTCACCTTCACCAAGAGGCTAAAATGCTCAACGTTCGCGAGCATGCGTAACTTTTAAGTAGGCAGTTCCTTCTGAACTGTCATAGACCCAGTCATCGAAATCGACAGCTGTTGGATGAAACTCCCCAGAGACATAAGGAAACATCTCCGAAAGCATTATGATGAGATCCGGCATCACATCTCGTTGCCGTTTGATCTGCGGGACCATAGGTGGGCCCTAAAGGACCTCCACACTGAGTCGGTGGACAGATCCCTCAGATCCCGGCCTGTGAACCCCGTTATTGGTGCCCAACCACCCGTTCTTGCTGAGGAAGAACGTGTTCTTCCGAGGGAGACTAGAGTCATGTTGGCTCAACTTAGGTCTGGATATTGCAATAGGCTAAACTCCTATTTGTCCAGACTGAACCCCACCATACCGAACACATGCCCTGCATGCGGTATGGCCCCCCATGACACGCAACATCTTTTTTCGTGTTCTTCGGAACATACTCTTCTAACCCCCCTATCACTTTGGTCCAACCCTGTTGAAACAGAGCGTTTCCTTGGACTTCCGTTAGAAGAGCCCAATGAAAACTAGGAGTGTACTGGCCCTTTGGGCAGGGCGAAGCACTGCTAACAATAACAACAAGATCGCACGACTCCTTTTTGATTTCCCATGGCGGGTTTTGTATTTCGTATTTCTCCGTTGTGTTATATAGTTCAAGGTTGTTGGCGATTTTTAGTATTTGATGCATCGGAGAAGGGAATCTTTGAGGCCGGCAGACGCTATTAATGTTTTGGATGTCACCATCGATGATCGAGTTGGTGGGAAATAGAAGTTTAGGGACGAGTCTCGGGTGGATTTGGTACAATCTCTCCTCGATAGTTGGTAATTCCGCTTCAGCTAAGATATTTCTAACTGGAGTCGTTCAAAAAGCGTATATACTTGCTCGTGCTGCTTGGTGATATGCATTATTAGTAGTTGAGTGCCAAAGGAAACAAATACCTTCAGTTGAAAAGTTCAAACAAGTTTTTCGACTGCATTTGAAAATAAAGTGTCAGTATACCGCGTGAAAAAATAACACTTGATCAATTTGCTATAACTTTTATATTTATTAACCGATTTGCAAATAGTTTGGATATATGTATGTATATTATTTGCAATCGATCCATCTCCAATACCGCTTCAGAATATATGCAAAAAGCAGGTTGTTAAGGCAATAAAACATGCGTTTGTTTGGTTGTTGTGTTTTCCATTCGGGTACGGTCGTGGGACACGACCATGTACACGCAGACTAACACTACCCGATGCAGCGTCCAGACTATAAGTACATGACAACGGATGGACAAAAATCAGAACGAAATAAAGCATTGAAGATGTCGCATCGACGAAACCGGTTTACAAAACCAAAATTGACAAGGGACGACGAAAATTCATTCCAATATAAATGCAATAAAACATCTTTAACAGGGTGAAAGAGATTTTTGATCCGATATGTAAACCTGGAGATTATTTGAATAATACGGAAATAGCGTTTTCTGAATTTTAAAAAAAACGATAATTTTGCAAAATCTCGAAACCTATGACCAAGGCGAATTAATATACCAGGTGACATCATTAGAACAGCTGATTATACTTTTTTCATTTGAGGTGGTATGCGAAGTGTCAAATGTTAGTGTTTTTGTTAACATGTTATGTTTACATTTTTTGTTATTGAAAAATAGCTTCAAGTCGTTGATTGCGTGTGAAAAATTGAAAATTTGTGTATAAAAGCGTATATGGGCATTTCTCTCATGTCGAATGCGACATTCGTACGCATTGAAAGTGAAAAAAAGCAAATGCCAAAACACTTTTTTATTTTGATAAATAGTGAATCTTATAGATCTTGCTTAGCACTATAATTTGTGTTAAGGATGATTTTAGGCAAGTATTAATTTTCAAGATATTTACAAAAAAACAAGGAGTTCGCACGCTACAAAAACAGAAGTCGCTTTTTAAACTAATAGTTTAACCACAGATTTTAGCGAAACCTTAAGCAATAATTTATTGCGAATAATTTTAAAATATTTAAACATTAGTTATGTTAATAATGTTTTTTATTTTATTCAAAAATGTTGAGTAGTTTATTTTTTAATTCAGTTTTTATCAGGTTCGAATGCGACAGGTCGAACGCGACATTTTGTCTACCATACATTTACATCAATAAGATAATACATTCATCTTATTAATTATTACAAAAAAGTGGCAAAGTTAACAAAATGTATTTAATGAAGAAAAACAAAATAGGTATATTCATCCTAAATATCTATAAGAAAGATCAACTTAAAAAATAGACTTAATTAAATGTTTTGCGGTGGAGTGCGCAGTTCTAGCTGCTGTCAGCTGTTGGCCATTGCAACAAAACGCGTGGAACTTGGCTAAACCTGGGATGCTCTTTGTTTTGTTTCATTTTTCATCTAACTTATGATGCAGACACAAATTTTCAATTTGCGTTGACATAAAGTATATTTGAATGCCGTTAACATAAAACTTGAAGATAACTATTATTGTTGATTTTTGTTAAAAAAATCAGAAAATAATGATTAATTAGCGATTTTTATAATAAAACTCATAACAGTTGCGGTCCCTGTATTCAAGTAGGGGGTAATTTAAAACATAAAGGTCATTTAATATATTTTTACCTTTGTATGGTGTTGCACGCTACACACTTTAAATAAAATACCACGATCAAAGCGATGAATATTTGCGAGCGAAATTTGTTTTATCAAATTTCTGATAGAAATGTATATTTGCTAATTAATTTTGATGCTTATTGCACAAATATTTTTGAGTAACTGATAAGAAAACCTGTTTTTCAAGGTTGAACGCGACATCCAAATACACATTCGAACAAATAAGAAATTTACAGCAACATTCAATCGCATCGTTTGTTTTACATTTTTCTCATATTTATTAAACATAAACAAAGAGTTTAAGAGCAAATTTCAATTCATAATGACTCTCATTAAGAACACTGATCGATTCCAAAAGTGCAAGAAAACTGTTCAAAAAAAAAAATGTTGCACTTGTTCGGCTTTACATGTCAATATACTTATATGTATTAAGAAGAAATGTAAAATTTGCTTATATTAGTTTAATTTAATAGATTTGTTATAAAAATATGTTAAAAGAGCATACTTTTATAGACTTTCAACTTTTTGTCTGTGGTTGACTTTTTGAGAGAAATGCCCATATATCGTGTGGTAAAGTGAAAATTTGTATAAAAAGCGTACATTGCGTGTGTTAAAGTGAAAATTGGAGTAAAAATAAACGTTTGAAAATATTAGAAATGGGAAAAAGTGCTGTATGCTACAAGCGCAAAGAAGGAGGAGCGGGTACATTTTTACAAGTCCAAGGATGACGAGTGTTACCGACAAAAATATCAAAATATTGGGATAGCCTAATGTGAGATGCTGCAGTGAAGATCAACATCAATTGTGAACATACGTTCGTAGATATCAACATACATACATATGCTGTGGATATGCAAACCATCACCTTTTGTACTAGCTTTGTTTACTTATTGCATTGTAACATACATTTGTAAATAATCCTATCTTGCTTATGCTGAAATATTCTTATATTCTATTGTTTAAAACCATGTTGTTTCAATTTACACTATCAACAATGTAACTAATGAAAACAAACTACTTGAAATATAATGATTTTACGGTTTAATCAGGCGAAATTTTATGTACATATGTATGTAAATCGAGACGCGTATATTTTAACATGGTAAATTGTTTGTTATATGGGTGTTTCCACGGTCGCGAACAGTACGTTCGTACGCTTTTGTGGGTCAAAAAACAAAGTAAACATAGGTTTTTGTTTTTTTGTTTGCTACTTCAATAGCATTTTGGAAGGTCAATTTTAGGTGCAAGAGGCAGGTTTGTTCGATTTTTAGTTTAGACTGTGGGGTCAATAAACATGTGGTCGCGAACGCACGCAAAATGGAAGTGACTTTTTTGTGCAACTGGAAAAATTCAAAATTCAGCGAAATGGAATGGATTTTTTCAAAACGGTTGATAACATATTGAAGTGGCATAAAGTGACTTTCTTTACGTTTATTTCGCGTTAAAATATCGTCCGTACATTTTTATATATACGCTTAAATACCGGTCGCGAACGTACGGGTCGCGAACGTACGATTTTTCCATACACTTTTTTTCCTATTTTCGGCATAATGTTTTACAAATTATATGAATTGGAACACTTAATTCACAAGTTTAAATCGTATATGTTGTATTTATAAAGAAAGAAGATAGCATAAATTATTAGAAAGTACTGAAATTCCGCGGCTCACACCGAAAGGCTCGAAAGTGGCTTGCATAATATAAAGTATACTCACTATAATGTATGGTTGTAAAATTTATGAATAACTTCATTCAAATTATTCAAAACCCTATGATCTATTATTAGAAATGGAAATAAAGTATATTAACAACCTCTTTTTTCTTGCTTCAGTTTTTGGTACGCAAAAATATATCAAAATGCAAAACGGTCGCGAACGTACGCAACTTTGAGAATAAAAAAAAGGTTTGGTAAACCCTTCAAGAGAAGTAGTTTTGTTTTTCAATTAAGTGCACTCAACTGGCTTTAGAAATGTAGTTCTAGACATATCCTTACACTCCTTGAGAAGTGGTAACAAAAAATTTATTTTTTTGGTCGCGCACGTACGATCCAGGCAGAGGTAAAAGTTTCAATAAAAATTTACCGTTAAAACGTCGTCGTTCAATCTTCTTTCATTTTTATAGTCTTAATTGATATTCATGGGGGTATTTTGTTGCAAAAAAGGATCGCTAGTATAAGTCGTGCATGTGAAAAAATTTAAAAGGAGCAGGCCTTTAAAACTGTCTGGAAATGAACAATTGAAGGGCGAGAGTCCAAAAGGACCTAACCCACACTTTTTTCGAAATTGAGTTTTTAATTTTTTCAGTTTGCCAAAACACGTCTTGTCACGTAGGCGTTGACCAAAAAATTCTAAAATTTTTTTTGAATTTTTTATGAATTTTCAAAGTTGGCCGAGGTCCTAACCCGCGGGGTAGCGAGAGTGCAAAAGGGCCTAAGCCCTCATTGCGCCTTATGGGAAAACCGTGTTTTTGTTCATATCGCTCAAGTTTAAACAAAAACCATAAGTCTGCGGCTACATCTAGGGTGTCTAGCGTTAATGAGAAGCTTCAAGTAATTATCCTACGACAGTGTTTTTTGATTGTGTTTTCCTAGGTTATGTTGTGACAGTTCAAAGTGCGATCGGTATGTTGACGTTTATGTAAATCGTTTTGTATTGGCAATTTTTAATCAAAATTTCAAAAAACCGCAATCAAGGCGTTGTGGAGTAATCCCCACTAATCATTTTCCACTTTATTTCATTTCTCTAGATTGAAAACTAGCGGAGAAATGCCAAGACAACGAGACTCTCGTCGCGAATCGCGACGCCAGGGTCACGCGTATACGACAGCCAAGGGTCTAACAATCGTATTTTCAAACTCAAAGTAAATGTTTATTATTGGTTTCATAAATTTGATGCATAAAAAACAGGAAATGAACAATAGCTGACGCCGGCAAAGTGAAAGGCACCTTCGGGTTAGGCCCTTTTGCACTCTCGGCACCCCATGGGTTAGGCCCATGAGAAATTCGAAGTCTCGTAATTCCGAAACTACTGCACCGAATCACATGAAATTTGAACCCCTAAGAAATGCTATCAAGATCTAAAAGTGATTTCACTTTCAGATCAATACACTGAAAATTCGAAAAATGAAAAATGCCCACGTTTTTCTCGCGCCTTGAAAAATTTTGAAATTGTGGGTTAGGCCCTTATGCACTCTCGCCCTTCAATTTTTTTTTTTCAGGTTTCAAACCAAATTTTTCATACAAAAAATTTAAATTAACTTTCAAACCGTTATTTTTATAAAAATTTGGGTAATTTTGTATAACAGGGTTAAAAAAGAATTTATTTTTATTAACATTTAAAATTTTTGCTCTGGTTGACCATTCTACGGAAATGCTCATATTCTAATAAGCATTCACTTTCTTCTAATAAACGAAGCCACAAATGATGTGGATCCGATTTGACAATTTGTTGCAGATTTCTATTGTTGTTTCATGCTAGACAGATCTCACACCAAACCCTGACCATCTTTTGAAATGGTAACCACATATTTGGAATCCGGACTGAAATCCTATCATCAATCTCTTTAGTATGGGCACTATAATTGAAAAAGTATAAAATATTTAGTTTCTGTTAACAAATATTTTTGAAATACTCACGCCACATCGCTGCGCTGCCTGTACCGCCTGTAGCCATTAAACGTTCATTTGTGCTTATGCGCACCACACGTTGTAATGGGTCGGATGTTGGAAAATCTGTTTGCACCGAATCGCCTGCTCTGATGTCGAAGCGTATACGTTTTAAATTGGCATTTTGATCTTCAGCCTTAACTTTAGATGCTCCGCTCGCGTGACCATTAGGCAAATCTTGCACACCTGAACCCTGTGGTATTGTATCACTTACACACTTAAAAACAATCTTCTCCGCCACTGCGTACAGTTTATTGCGTTTGGGAGCAGTTGCTTTCATAACGCATCTGCCGGCTGCTACAACTCCAGCAGTACCAGCTTTGGGCATTATTAAGAAAACAAACTTACTTCCACTCATTTCTTCGTTTCCATCACGTTTGGGCAATGCACAGGCAAATGTAGCATTGATAATATATACTCCTACAGCACAGCATTATAAAATGAAATTGAATTACACAAATTTTCTGCATATTTTCAATTTCTTTTGTTTATGTTTGTAGATGTCAGATTGTGTCTGATTTTGACATCTGCCATCCAGGCGAATTAAGATTTTGAATAAGGCGAATCTAGACTTTGACACCTCTCGTACCAAACTGCAACAACAAAATACACGTATAATTCGCCTTGTTCGCCTTGCGGCCACCTGGTATAGATTCGCCTTGCCTATGACTTTTATTTTTTTATTTTTGTCTCCAGAATCGTAATCTGCAAGTTTTTACATAATAAATCTGAACCAAGTTTACGGCTCTCAATTGTTTTACATAATAGTAAAGTTATATAGTTTTTAAAATTTTCACATGCAACGCTCGATTTCTAAAAGTTATCCGATTCGAGTGAAATTTCGCACAGCTGATTTTTACAGTTAATCATATTCCGCCCGGCGAACTTTGAAATTGCAAAAAAAGTTAACAGCTTAATGTACATACATATTTATTTCTTTATTTTAGGCTCCACAGCTGAAGGAAAAGTTTTGTGTATGCCACTTATCCACTGGCGACATGCTTCGTGCTGAAATATCGTCGGGATCGAAACTTGGAAAAGAGTTGAAAAAGGTTATGGATGAAGGAAAACTAGTTTCTGACGAGCTAGTTGTGAATATGATTGACAGCAACTTGGATAAACCCGAGTGCCGGAATGGATTTCTTCTTGATGGTTTTCCCCGTACTGTTATTCAAGCACAAAAGGTAATAAGGATATATTAGATGCTTAATGCTGTTGATATGTTGTTGTTTCGGTGCATCACTACATTTCTTGCAACTCAGGTACCTAACTTCTGAAACACTCCATCTGCAACTCAACCCGAGAAGGTCTACGTCATCTGTCTCCTTGTCTAGACTTGCTAGGTATACTACTATAGAGGATAGGTGGCGATGTCGAGTAATGTGTTTAACACCCATATTGTCACTTGCGAAGCGAATACATTTGGCGAGTCGAACAGATTTTCAAACTCACCTAAAATTTTTATTGTGAGTGGCGAATGAACTTTTTCATCTTCTATGTGATGTTATCATTCAAACAAATTCAAAAAGCTCATTCACCACTCACAATAAAATTTTTAGGTGAGTTTGAAAATCCGTTCGACTCGCCAAATGTATTCGCTTCGCAAGTGACAATATGGGCCTAAGCTAAAAGCAACTAATTTCAGCTAAGATGCCACATATTACAA
The DNA here is from genome assembly GCA_951509765.1 of Sphenella marginata. NCBI lineage: Eukaryota > Metazoa > Arthropoda > Insecta > Diptera > Tephritidae > Sphenella > Sphenella marginata. The sequence goes on along the minus strand of OX608083.1, from coordinate 32,792,777 downwards.
TTATGTTTAGTTAAGTAAGAGAATTGCACTTTCGTTGAACACAAACGCCAAATACTGGCAATAAGCTTAACAACCTCTCATTACCCATCTTGTTGTTGTTGTTGTTGTTGTAGCGTCACTTAGCCCTACCTAGGTAGTCAGTATCTTACCCAGTAGTATCATCAAACTCTTCTAACGGAAGTCGAACGAACTAGAAACCTATCGGCTTCGACAGGGGTGGACCAGATGGATATGGGTGTTAGAAGAGTAGGCTCGGTTGAGCAGACAAAAAGATGGTTAGTATTATGGGGGAACAAGCCGCATGCCGGACAAACATGCGGCAAGTCGAGGTTCAGTCTGGATAAGTAAGAGTTTAACCTATTACAGTATCCAGAGCGGAGTTGGGCCAGCATCACCCTTGTCTCCCTAGGCAGTTCGCGCTCCTCTTTGGTTCAGCTGAGTAGTGATGGTCTTCAGCGCGGTGGTGGTGCTGTGGTTTTTGCGAAAACCATGCTGATGTTCGGCGAGCCGCAAGTTTGCGGTGAAATACGGTAGTAATACAGACTCCAACACTTTCACTAGGACGTCCTAGGACGTCAACAGCAGGGGGCCACAAAAGTTCTACAAAAACTAGCGGGTCTATGCGTAGAGGGATTTAGTCCGGAGCAACTAGTCAGATGCAACCATCTATTACAATTAGAGCATTGTACGGAATGTGAGCGTTTCACATAGATTTTCTTCCAGCATATACAGCAGATCCATTGTCTTGGTCCCGGGTTTGATTCAACACCAGCCTGGAGCAAGAGAGTCTTGAGCAGTCCTGCTGCAAGGAGCTGCTCGGAGGATGACATTACACAGTGCTACAAAAAAAAAAAAAAATACACTCATCAAGCGACCTAGCTAAGATTGTTTATCTAGTCAAGTGTAACACGAAACGGTATTTGAAAAATCCGCTATACCCTCAAGTTTTTTTTTATTGTTAAAAAAAACGTTTTTTCAGTTTCTACTTAAAAAAAAAAATTCATTAAAAAACCAATTTTCAAACGATTTCAAAATTCTCAACGGTTTTGGGTAGAGAATTGTTGACACTTTCGAAATATATATAGTTTTATTCCTTTGAAAAAAGTATTTAATGTTTTTTAAGCCAAAGTGGAAATTTTTGGAAGCTTCATCCGGTTCCCCGGTTTCGACGTCGGGTGATAACTGACGGTTTAGGCAGGGGGGTAGCTCTTGGTCGAGTCATTCCGGTACGTTGAACCGCCTGTCGTGGGAATGCATTAGACAAAAAGATGATTAGTGTTATGGGGGGACAAGCCGCAAGCCGGGCAAACATTCGGCAAGTCGGGGTTCAGTCTGGATAAGTAAGAGTTTAACCTATTACAGTACCCAGAGCGGAGTTGAATGTCCACGTAGATGGTGTTCCACTACCTACAGTCAACCACCCCAAAATTCTAGGGGTTACATTCGACAATAGCCTCACCTTCGCTAATCATGCCACCGCAATAGCTTCAAAGGTACAAAGCCGCAACAAGATCCTCAAGTCACTGGCCGGCAGTACTTGGGGCAAAGACAAAGAAACGTTGCTGTTCACCTATAAGGCTATTGGCCGACCGGTTATTGATTATGCTGCGCCCATATGGTTGCCTAACCTTCACGACACCAACTGGAGGAAATTGCAGGTCTGCCAAAACACCGCAATCAGAACCGCGACGGGCTGTTTGCTTATGTCACCTGAGTCTCACCTTCACCAGGAGGCTAAAATGCTCAACGTTCGCGAGCATGCGGAAGTTTTAAGTAGGCAGGTCCCTCTGAACTGTCACAGACCCAGTCATCCAAATCGACAGCTATTGGATGAAACTCCGCCCCCCAGAGACATAAGGAAACATCTCCGAAAGCATTATGATGAGATCCGGCATCACATCTCGTTGCCGTTTGATCTGCGGGACCATAGGCGGGCCCTAAAAGACCTCCACACTGAGTCGGTGGACAGATCCCTCAGATCCCGGCCTGTGAACCCCGTTATTGGTGCCCAACCACCCGTCTTGCTGAGGAAGAACGTGTCCTTCTGAGGGAGACCAGAGTCATGCTGGCACATTTTCGGTCTGGATATTGCAATAGGCTGAACTCCTATCTGTCCAGACTGAACCCCACCATACCGAACACATGCCCTGCATGCGGTGTGGTCCCCCATGACACGCAACATCTCTTTTCGTGTTCTTCGGAACATACTCTTCTAACTCCCCTATCACTTTGGTCCAACCCTGTTGAAACAGCGCGTTTCCTTGGACTTCCGTTAGAAGAGCCTGATGACAACTAGGAGTGTACTGGCCCTTTGGGGAGGGCGAAGCACTGCTAACAACAACAACAACATCACCCTTGTTGTCGTGAAGGTTAGGCGACCATATGGGCGCAGCATAATCAATAACCGGTCGGCCAATAGCCTTATAGGTGACCAGCAACGTTTCTTTGTCTTTGCCCCAAGTACTGCCGGCCAGTGACTTGAGGATCTTGTTGCGGCTTTGTACCTTTGAAGCTATTGCGGTGGCATGATTAGCGAAGGTGAGGCTGTTGTCGAATGTAACCCCTAGAATTTTGGGGTGGTTGACAGTAGGTAGTGGAACACCATCTACGTGGACATTCAACTCCTGCCCCATCTGCGCATTCCACGTCGTAAATAACGTCGCCGTAGATTTAGTCGGGGACAGAGTCAGGTTCCGCTCTGTGAAGAAGCGGGAAAGATCGCGCAGGTAGTCATTTAGTCTGGTACAGAGTTCGTCCGTGGAAGGTCCTTTGCCCGCGGCCATCACAGTGCAGTCGTCAGCGTACGAAACGATGGAGACCCCCTGTGGTGGGGGAGGGAGGCTCGAAATGTAGAAGCTAAACAGAAGGGGTGAAAGGACACCACCCTGCGGAACCCCTTGTCTAATTCTACTAGGTCTACATCTCTCGTTTCGAAACTGCACTGACGCCAGCCGACCGTTTAGGTAGTTGGCGGTCCATCGTTTTAGGCCGGCAGGAAGCGGTGTCTCCTCAAGGTCTTTAAGGAGTGTGGCGTGGTTGACTGTGTCGAAGGCTTTCGACAGGTCAAGTGCCACGAGAACCGTCCTGTGGTTTGGCTGATGTTGTGCTATGGTTTTTACTTAAGCCATGTTGATGATTGGCCAGCTGCAGGTTTGCAGTATAGTATGGGAGCAGAATAGCCTCTAACAACTTCACTACCGGCGAAAGGAGAGATATCGGACGATAAGAATCTCCTTGATTCGCCGGCTTCCCAGGTTTTAGGAGGGGGACCACAGTCGCATGTTTCCAGATGTCTGGTATAACGAAGGTGGTCAGTGAGAGGTTGAATAGAGCCGCCAAGTACTTGTGCCCCTCGTGGCCGAGGTGTTTCAGCATCTTCATGGCAATTCCGTCGGGTCCGAGTGATCTTGAAGGTTTAGCCTTCCTTATAGCTTCCTTAACCTCTGCAGCGGAGACGACAATGGGCGCGGCTGTGTGTTTGTGTTTGTGCGCGCATCGGATGGCTTTTCTCTTAGCCCTATCCGCAGGAGAATGCAGTATAAATTGCCGGCAGAATGCGCTCGCGCACTTCCTGGGGTCCGACTTGACGTTATCGCCGAAAGCAATGGCGACCTTGTCATTGTATTTGGTCGGGTTGGATAGGGCCTTGACTGTCGACCATAGTTTGCCGACACCGCCGGAGAGGTTGCATGACTCTAGGTGTTCTTTCCACTTTTTCAATTTATGATCATTGACAGTCCGACGGATTTCTGCGTTGAGATCCTTTATTTTTGGATCTGCGGGGTTCAAGAGTCTCACTTGGTCACGTTCTCTTGCCATTGCCGCAGCTTCCGCAGGGAAATTCGGCCGAATTTCCGGGATTCTGCCAGCAGGGATGAAGCGGCCAGAGGCTGAATCGATGACTTTGCGAAACTCTTTCTCACCTTTGCATACGTCCGTCGGTGTGGGTAGGTCAGCGAAGGAGTGCTCTGTAAAGTCCGTGAAGCGGTCCCAGTCCGCTTTACTGAAGTTGATGTACGTTCGTTTTTCTGTCGTTATGAAGTCGGACGGTCGTTCGATGTCTAGTAGGATGAGTAGGTGGTCTGATGCCAGTGTAAGCAGGCAGTTCGCGCTCCTCTTCGGCAAAGGGTGGTGTTGTTGCCTGAAGGACAGGAAAGTTTCGATATATAGTAGTTAAATAGGAACGGGGATAGGACACCACCCTGTGGCACCCCTTGTTTAACTAACTCGTCTCTAACAATTTTTTCATTAGGGTGCTTCGCTAAGTTGACACGAAGTTCCCCACACAAAAAAAACTAAAAATAATTGAGATTCAAAATTTATTCTTTCTCGGCTAATTTACGGCAAATTAGCGGCAAATTATGGCACAAGTCCGGATTCGATATCTCGTCTCTAACATGGTTCTCATTAGGGTGCTTCGCTAAGTTGACACGAAGTTCCCCGTACAAAAAAATCTAAAAATAATTGAAATTCAAAATTTATTCTTTCCCGGCTAATTTACGGCAAATTAGGGGCAAATTATGACACAAGTCCGGATTCTATATCTCGTCTCTAACATGGTTTTCATTAGGGTGCTTCGCTAAGTTGACACGAAGTTCCCCATTCAAAAAAATCTAAAAATAATTGAAATTCAAAATTTATTCTTTCCCGGCTAATTTACGGCAAATTGGGGCAAATTATGACACAAGTCCGGATTCTATATCTCGTCTCTAACATGGTTTTCATTAGGGTGCTTCGCTAAGTTGACACGAAGTTCCCCATTCAAAAAAATCTAAAAATAATTGAAATTCAAAATTTATTCTTTCCCGGCTAATTTACGGCAAATTATGGCACAAGTCCGGATTCGATATCTCGTCTCTAACATGGTTCTCATTAGGGTGCTTTGCTAAGTTGACACGAACTTCCCCATACAAAACAATCTAAAAATAATTGAAATTAAAAATTTATTCTTTGCCAGCTAATTTACGGCAAATTATGGCACAAGTCCGGATTCGATATCTCGTCTCTAACATGGTTCTCATTAGGGTGCTTCGGTAAGTTGACACGAAGTTCCCCATACAAAAAAATCTAAAAATAATTGAAATTCAAAATTTATTCTTTCCCGGCTAATTTGCAGAAATGAGCGGCAAATTATGGCACAAGTCCGGATTCGATATCTCGTCTCTAACATGGTTTTCATTAGGGTGCTTCGCTAAGTTGACACGAAGTTCCCCATACAAAAAAATCTAAAAATAATTGAAATTCAAAATTTATTCTTTCCCGGCAAATTAGCGGAAAATTATGTCACAAGTCCTTATTCGATATCTCGTCTCTAACATGGTTTTCATTAGGGTGCTTCGCTAAGTTGACAAAGTTCCCCATACAAAAAATCTAAAAATAATTGATATTCAAGATTTATTCTTTCCCGGCTAATTTACGGTAAGTTAGCGGCAAATTATGGCACAAGTCCGGGTCCAATATCTCGTCTCTAACATGGTTTTCATTAGGGTGCTTCGCTAAGTTGACACGAAGTTCCCCATACAAAAAAATCTGAAAATAATTGAAATTCAAAATTTATTCTTTCCCGGCTAATTTACGGCAAATTATGGCACAAGTCCGGATTCGATATCTCGTCTCTAACATGGCTTTCATTAGGGTACATCGCTAAGTTGACACGAAGTTCCCCATACAAAAAAATCTAAAAATAATTGAAATTAAAAATGTATTCTTTCCCGGCTAATTTACGGCAAATTATGGCACAAGTCCGGATTCGATATCTCGTCTCTAACATGGTTTTCATTAGGGTGCTTCGCTAAGTTGTCACGAAGTTCCCCATACAAAAAAATCTAAAAATAATTGAAATTTAAAATTTATTCTTTCCCGGCAAATTAGCGGAAAATTATGTCAAAAGTCCTTATTCGATATCTTGTCTCTAACATGGTTTTCATTAGGGTGCTTCGCTAAGTTGACAAAGTTCCCCATACAAAAAATCTAAAAATAATTGATATTCAAGATTTATTCTTTCCCGGCTAATTTACGGTAAGTTAGCGGCAAATTATGGCACAAGTCCGGGTCCAATATCTCGTCTCTAACATGGTTTTCATTAGGGTGCTTCGCTAAGTTGACACGAAGCTCCCCATACAAAAAAATCTGAAAATAATTGAAATTCAAAATTTATTCTTATTTAAACGGCAAAATTAATTCTTTCCCGGCAAAATCACGGCAAATTATCCACCTGGTCTTGTCTCGTACCGTTTTGGGTGCTTCGCTAACTTGATGCTCATCCCAAAATCTGGTTTTAAGGCCAAAAAGCGATTTTTCAGTTTCCTCTTAAAACAAAATTCATGAAAAAACTAATTTTTAACCGATTTCAAAAATCTCAACGGTTTTGGGTAGAGAATTGTTGACAATTTCTAAATACATATGTATATATATTTAGTTTTTTATTCATTTGAATAAAGTATGATACATTTGTAAGCCAAAAGTTGAAATTTTTGCAAATTGCATCCGGTTTTCCGGTTTCGTCGTAATTTTTTTGCCACTAATTAACAATGAATGAACCTCTTTGGACATGTGTCATCGAGAGACATTCACTACTTAAATATACCAGTTTTCATTTTCTGGGAAGGACTTCAAGTTTTCAAGTTAAAAATCGGCTACCATATTTACGACGTGGACGGCGCAGGTGATTGCCACCAAATTACAAGGCGCAAAATTAGCTGTACAGGCTTCCAGCAAACGCCGACCTACAGTTCGGCGAATATAACCCCAGATTTTTTGGCGGAGAAGGTATTTTTTATCGGCACCCTATAGGGAAGCAGACTCTCGAATTAGCTCTAGTTGAGGCAACGAAGACATAACCAGCGCCCTGTTTTGAACGGTCAAGCCGTTAGGTAACCGTGAACGGTTGGATTCTCTTCAAAATAGAAAGGTGAAAAAATGGGCTCCAAAATTTAATTTTCCATTTTTACTTACCAAAAATTTTGAAGGACAAAAAAATTTGAATTAATATTGTTGACATTTTGTCAAAGATTACGACACGATTATGAATGTATATTGCGATACCAATAATGGCCTTCATACGAACAGTAACGTAATCTTTTTTGATACCATTGCCGATTCGATCACGGAATACACGATACGGCCACAGATTTCCGTTGAGCATGACGAGGCAGGCCCGTTCACTTACTTTAAACTGTTCTTCGATACCAGGAAGCCTTTGATTTTTTTTATTAAAATGGGTATGACGTGGTTTTTACGCACAAAATTCAATTGTATGTCCATTTTACCCCTTATTCTGATTTTGATTTTATCTTGTTTTGGTACTAAGGGTAAGTTTTGTATATACAATGTATCATCGACGGGCATTCACTACTTAAGAATACCCATTTTTATTTTTTGGAGAGTACTTCAAGTTCACACGTTATGGAGCATAATCCAAAATCTAACATTCCTATTTCCAAGGGCACTTCGTGTAAGTAAAAAAATGAGCTAACTGTAAGGGCAACAATTATAATTTTAAACAAGAAAATAATATATCAATAATTTTTTAGGTTTTCTTCCATTTTAGAGCCACAATTTATTGGATTATGCTGAATAATTTGAAGTCCTTTCCAAAAAAATAAAAATTAGTATTTATAAGTAGTGATAGCATGTCGATAATATATATCTAAAAATATCATTCAAAAAAATATTGTCAAAAAATTGTTTGAACTTCGAAAAAACGAGCTAATTGAGAGCGAAATGCAACTTCTCTATTAAAAAACACGTCATAGCTAATCCAAATTAACCAACCACTATATACATATGTACATATGTATATGTATCTAGCAGGGTTGTAAAACAATGCATTCTTATTCAATGACTTCAATTTTCGAATGCACACATTGACTGCATTCGAAGTCGCAGAATGAAGTCGGAATGGTGACTTCATATTTTAAGTCCCAGTCAAAGAATTCAAAAAATGGCTGCAATCATTTTGCGATAAATCAAATGAATAATTATTCGCCCCCTATCCAAAACCATTGGAAATTTTTAAATCGATTGAGAATGTGTTTTTGAAACACGAAAAAACTGAAAAAAAGTGTTTTTCTGACCCTAAAAAAGAGTTTATTTTATTTATTTATTTATTACGACTCATAAAGCCATTGCTAGGTATGTATTTGGTTTGACGAGATGTGACCATGTTTCCCACCATGCAAAGAAGCTGCTTAACATTTGCCTCGACAATCTGTTAAAAGTCAGAACTCTCATTGCACTACACAAACTAATATATACGAAGGAACCTGATTATCTTTACCGAAGGCTTGTCTTTCTCCAATCGTCAAGGTCCGTCCTGCTTGCACATGTAAGACATCGCATGCTGATTTCAGATCGCCAATATTTCACTACCCCGATACGTCTTTCCAGACTCAGGCTGATAGGCAATGCTCTGCACTTTAAAAATGAATTAACTATTTTTTATAACGACTAAACTATAATCTAAATTGTGATTACGTCTTTCTATTCTCTGCAACTTTCTTTTGTCTCTGTTTCCCTCTATTCACATTCTTTCCGCCAGCTAATCTCATATTGCTCTTGTACACGACTTTAAATAAATAAATATTCGACCGTATGTCAGGGTGGATTGGAGACTCGGCCCCTTCAACCATCCTGTGCATAATTCAAGATTTCAATGCTCAATAGTTAATGATAAATCTACCGTTGTTGCTTCGAACGCTGCGTGGAATCGCGTCCACTCCACCAGAACCTCACATAATATCAACGAATACAACTATACACTGCAAGAATAATCGACCGTATGTGAGGGTGGATTGGAGACACGGCCTCTCGAACCATCTAACCTAATACTTTGATTGATATTGTCTAGTTTTAAGTTATATGCATCCGATAGACTAAGTTGCTTGTGTCGACTTAAACAAACTAATAAATAAAATAAAAATGAGCTCCCCCTCCTAATTTCTAATTTTCTTTATCTAAGCTTTTGCTCTAAGCTACTTTAATCATAAGTCTATTTTAATTAAAATTTAAAACATTAAAGTTATTATTTATTGTCAAATTACTACCATAATTATTATTTAATTTAATTTAGTTTAATTTACCTTATCTTGGAATTTTACGCTGTACCGACTAGCACTTTAGGAAAACACTCAAATAAATAAATACAAAATACAAAGCCTAGTTCAATACTTAAAAATAATATTGCATTAGTTAACAGATGTATAGTAATTAAGATATAGAAAATAAAATAAAAAAGTTAAATAATGTTCCAGAGAAATATATTTGCCTAGTTTTTTAATGCTAAATACATATGTTACATTTTGAATGTGTTTTCGTGTATTATTCTCCCAGATGAATAATCTCTAATATGTCGCTTTGTATATAAACTTTTTTTTTTAGTTTGTAGCAGTGTGTAATTATCCAACCATCCACTTTGTGCAATAACTATGTTAGACTTACGTTTATTTTGCTTTGTTTATTTTACTTTTGTTATACTTTATAAATCACTAGCTGACCCGGCAAACTTCGTTCTGCCCAAAATAGACTTTACTATTAAGTTCATTTAAAAAAAAGATATCCAACTGAATGATAAACTATGTATCTATTCCAATCTAAGTTAATATTCGCCGACACACTAAATCATTTGCACCAAATCACTCAGATATTGATAATCTACACATTCGCAACTGTTCATTTCGTAAATGTAAACTATTTACCACGAAAAGCTACCGCTACCACTTCAATCACTAAATTAGAAATAATATTGTAAGCTGTCAAATGAAATGACCGCCTTCTACCCACAAATTTATTTTCACTGAGTATGAAAGGCCAAAATCGCCTAGGCGGTTAGATGGCTATTTTAAGAAAGTAAGTGAGAGATTGGTCTAGTATATAGGCGAAATGGTACCAAAAGCGACAGCGTAGTACTTCGGTACTTTCTTGAGCCAAATTGTATCGAAAAAGTACAATTGTATGGAAAAACCCAACCCTGACTTTGATTATTACTTCACCGACTAACATAGCTGCTCAACGTTAGAAGCAGTACCAAACAATAACATTTTTTCTTGCTATAACATTGTTATGTAAGCTTGCATTATGTTAAATCCTATACACTGGTATTCTGCTATGCTTACTTCAGTTTCGTAGCATAACTGCCTTTATCTTCTAGTCAGCCATGTGGTTTTTATAATTTCATAAAATTGAAAAGTGAAATAGTGAGAATTTAACATTTTTCGAAATAATGTCACATATGTCATATACGGTTCTACCTTTAGAGCCGTTTTACATAGAACACTCATCAATACCTTTCATTTGAAACCCATATCGTAGTAACACTTTCTGGGGGCACCCTGGTCCACATTCGGACCAATATCTCGGAAACAGGACCCCCTAGGTGAAACAAAACCACTCCATGTTAGAACACACATCAATTCCGTTAATTTGAAACCCATATCATACAAACACTTTCTGGAGTGACCCCTGGTCCACATTTGGGCCAATATCGCGGGAACGAGACCCCCTAGGGGAAAGAAAACCACTCCATGTTACAACACTCATCAGTACCTTTCATTTGATACCCATATCGTATAAACACGATCAAGGGTAACCCCGGTTCACATTTTGCCGGATATCTCGAAAACCCGGAAAATTTTAGAATGTTTTTTTAGCCTATAACCATGTCGAGCACACAGAGATCTTCCGTTCAAAATTTCATTAAAATCGGTTCGGCCGTTCTTGAGTTTTGCGAACAGAAAAAAAACGGCTTTCAAAATATAAATAGTATAGATTAGGGCCGGGCAGCAGAGAAGCACGTTCGCGACAGAGCGTGCTGAAAATACACAAAGTGCAAAGATATATCAATTGTCATGTACGTATATGAGTTTTAAATACGAGAGTTGCCACATAATAATATTTATCTCTTTGTTGAAGTCTTTTTTAAAGTATACATTTTTTATCTCCAGAGAAAGTCCAAGTTCAGGTAAGCCGAACATAATATACCCCGCTGTGTACTTGAAACACACTACTTATATGTACATCTGCAAATTTACATCACAAAAAAATTCGTAAAGTACTGTTTTGGTAAGGTGGTGGGAGTAGTTGTGCAAGTGGCGCAAATTTTCCATTTCCATTTGAATATCTATAGGAGTGGACATGGAAATTAACCGCTCTTACCCAGAAATCATTGATAGTGGGAAAGTAGTAAATTTCTTAGCGATACGTGAATGTTTTTCGATTTATTGCTTTCAAAGTTTTGTAAAAGGCTAAGATAAAAATGGGCGGGACAAGCCTATTTAAAAAATTGTATCTATTTCTGTTTAGTGTCAAAACCCTCCCCATTAAGAAAAAATTTAAGTCGAATATTTGTATTTTGTATTTTATTCAAGAATTTCCTGGCACAACAATTTTAACAAAATTATTTTATAGTGTCAGTCACAATAAATAAATAATAATAATAATTAATTAGAATCAAACTTAATCTAAAAAGGCCATAATCTAAGAAGAAAAGATGTTATAGAGTGAAAGAATAGTTAAAGATGTTAAGGGAAAAAGGAGAAAAGGAGAAAAAGGGAGGAGAGTAAAAGTATACAATATTGGGTTATGTGTCGTTATAAAAACATATTAAATTTTCTTTGAAATGCAGTGCATTGCTTATGATTCATATACACAGAAATAATGCGCATAAAATCGGTCTAGGCCAGTGGTGGCCAAACTAACACTTTCATCTGTCTCAAATATATGAAGAGGTAAAACAAATGCTCCAAGACCTTTTAATTTATTAGTAAAAGGTCCGGGTACCTGCTGAAATTATGTTATCAATGATTGAAATGGAAAACGTGTGTCTAAAAAAATTATTTTCAATTATTGAGGGAATAATTTCATATTGGGTTTTGACGATCAAAATGCTGTCAGAATTATACATATATGTATGTATACTAGAGTGGCCCACCCAGCACCCAAGAGTGGTAAATGGCTTGGTTCATTATTTCAATACGTTTGTGGCACGGGTTAACGTTGGTCAATTAAGTCCAAATTTTGTGAGGATTATTTGCTCCTTATATATAACCATTTCAGGGGGTAACACCTTAAAAATTTTAGCATTTTTTTTTTTCCATACAAATAAGGGCCACTCTAATGTATACATATATTTGTAGTTTTATCTGTAATTTGATTAATGGGTCGAATTGAATACGTGCTTCATAAATATATGCAGGCTATTTTTTCTGCTAAATAGTCCAAAAATTGAATATGAATAAAAGTCCGAATAATTTGCACGATGAGATTGTTTGAAAAATTACTATGGAAAATAGGGAATTAAAGGAAGAATTGGGGGAAAATTATTTGAAAGAGTGGGAGTTCCTGATGAGTAATCCTTGCTCAATATTCCTATTACTCACATTTGAGAATGTGCACAGTGTCACAAAGTACATAAAAACTATTGCTTATTTTACTTCAAATTTCTTTATTTCAAAAAATTCATATTAAAAGTCGTGTGTGTGTGTAAATTAATTGATACGAAAAGAAAACATATTGTTTTTTGTTTTTTATTGCTTTTGGGTTAACTCCTTTATATTTGGACATATATCCTGCGCTGCAGCTAATCGCATGATATTTTTTAAATTAATATCTGAGATACTACTTCTTAGCCTACTTTTATTAAGTTTCATCAATGAGAAAAATTGTTCACATGTATATGTCGAGCCAAAAATTGCTATAACTTCGGCAGCAAACTCTTGTAAATTGGGAAATTTTTGACTACAAATCCCTTTATAGAAATCAATAATGCAAGTTGATTCTCCATAATCAGCTTTAATTCTGGTATCACATTGTAGGTCAATCAATTCCATCTGTAAGTGTCGTGGTGCTTCAAAACAATCGAAAACAAAGGGCGAAGCGAACAAATTCAGCTTTGATTTTATTGTAGATAGCTCGGCAAATCGATTCTTCTGGTTTCTGGTGAAGTTGATAAATTGCAGGTCTAAACATTTTCGGGGAAATAAAAACAAAATAAAAACAAGTAAGGAAGTCTAAGTTCGGGTGAACCGAACATTAAATACCCAGCGTTAGTTTTTAGAAAAAGGGGGCGTGGTTTTCATCCGATTTCGCCCATTTTAAAAACCAATCTATGCCGAGCCTAAACAATAGCGAATTTGGTGGGAGCGGCCACGCTCCTTGCTTATAAAGCTTTAACCGCTTACATGAGCCAAAAGTACTGAATCGATCTTTTCAAGGGTTATACCATGTCCTATATATAACTTTGGAAAAGAAGGCGTGCCATGCCCATAACTTTTAACGTATTTTGTGAAATTTTTCGATGTACGGATATATGTGTCCATTAATCAATATTTACATAATTTTAAAAAAGTGGGTGGTGGCACGCCCACGGATTTTATTATGTTGTTTGTCCCTATTGAAGATCAGTTTTCATTGCAGATCTTTATGATACTTTCACAGTGGCTTGTTAATAGTGAAATGTTGATATTTTGTTTATTCACTTGTGGGCGGTGCCACGCCCATTTTCCAAAATATTACCAAAAAACCTTTAAACATCACAAATAACATCATCAGGTGAATGAGTGTACTAAATTTTAGCATTATATCTGTATCAGTTAAACAGATATTGCATATTCCGGTTTCCTAACTCTCGTTTAGAGAACTTTAGTCCAAAAAGGGGCGTGGTCGTTCACCGATTTTTCTTATTTTCTGTGGTAGTACTCTACATAAACATAACATACCTGGAACCTAGTTTCGTAAACCTATCTCAGATCGTTCTGAAGTTATTAGCAGTCGAATTTGAAAATTGCTTGACTCATAAGTGGGCGGTGCCACGCCCACTTTCCAAAATTTTGCAAAAATAATGTAAAGAATATGAAAATTGATGTATGTACAAAATTATATTATTATAGCGGTATCAGTTAATTAGATATGGACTTTTCAATATTTCCACCTCCTTTCAATATAACTTTTATAAAAAAGTAGGCGTGGTCGCCAAGCGATTTCGTTTATTTTCTATATCTGAATTTAACACAACAATAGTATGCCCTCTACAAAATTTCGTTATACTAGCATAAACTGTTCTCAAGTTATTAGGAGTCAAAATTTTAAAATTTCTTCAAATATATGGGGGCGGTGCCACGCCCCTTTTCAAAAAATTTGGTAAAATCCGCCTAAGAACATATAAATCAATACATATTGCAAATTTTATCATTGTAGCTGCTTCTGATATTGAATTAACCCGTTTTATACGTTTTTCGAAATTTTCGATATCGAAAAAGGGGGCGTGGTTATCATCCGATTTCGCCCATTTTCAATAGCAACCTACCTTGGCCAGAAAGTAACCTGTATGCAAAATTTCATGCAAATATCTCAATTTTTACTCAAGTTATCGTGTACACGGACGGACAGACGGACAGACGGACAGACGGACAGACGGACGGACATGCCTTAATCAATTCCTCTTTTCAACCTAAGAACTTTCATATATGGAACTCTATATCTAACTCGATTATTTTGTGCCGTTACATAGTACCGTTATGTGGACAAAATTAATATACCCTTGTACTAGTACTAGTACGCTGGGTATAACAAGTAAGGAAGTCTAAGTTCGGGTGAACCGAACATTAAATACCCAGCGTTAGTTTTCAGAAAAAGGGGGCGTAGTTTTCATCCGATTTAGCCCATTTTAAGAACCAATCTATTCCGAGCCTAAACAATAGCGAATTTGGTGGGCGCGGCCACGCTCCTTGCTTATAAAGCTTTAACCGCTTACATGAGCCAAAAGTACTGAATCGATCTTTACAAGGGTTATACCACGTCCTATATATAACTTTGGAAAAGAAGGCGTGCCATGCCCATAACTTTTAACGTATTTTGTGAAATTTTTTGATATACTGATATATGTGTCCATTAATCAATATTTACCTAATTTTAAAAAAGTGGGTGGTGGCACGCCCACGGATTTTATTATGTTGTTTGTCCCTATTTGAAAATCAGTTTTCATTGCAGATAGTTATGATACTTTCACAGTGGCTTGTTAATAGTGAAATGTTGATATTTTGTTTTTTCACTTGTGGGCGGTGCCACGCCCATTTTCCAAAATATTACCAAAAAACCTTTAAACATCACTAATAACATCATCAGGTGAATGAGTGTACTAAATTTTAGCATTATATCTTTATCAGTTAAACAGATATTGCATATTGCGGTTTCCTAACTCTCGTTTAGAGAACTTTAGTCCAAAAAGGGGCGTGGTCGTTCACCGATTTTTCTTATTTTCTGTGGTAGTACTCTACATAAACATAACATGCCTGGTACCTAGTTTCGTAAACCTATCTCACACCGTTCTGAAGTTATTAGCAGTCGAATTTGAAAATTGCCTGACTCATAACTGGGCGGTGCCACGCCCACTTTCCAAAATTTTGCAAAAATAATGTAAAGAATGTGAAAATTGATGTATGTACCAAATTATATTATTATAGCGGCATCAGTTAATTAGATATGGACTTTTCAATATTTCCACCTCCTTTCAATATAACTTTTATAAAAAAGTAGGCGTGGTCGCCAAGCGATTTCGTTTATTTTCTATATCTGAATTTAACACAACAATAGTATGCCCTCTACAAAATTTCGTTATACTAGCATAAACTGTTCTCAAGTTATTAAGAGTCAAAATTTTAAAATTTCTTCAAATATATGTGGGCGGTGCCACGCCCCATTTAAAAAAATTTGATAAAATCCGCCTTAGAACATATAAATCAATACATATTGCAAATTTTATCATTGTAGCTGCTTCTGATATGGAATTAAACCGTTTTATACGTTTTTCGAAATTTTCGATATCGAAAAAGGGGGCGTGGTTATCATCCGATTTCGCCCATTTTCAATAGCAACCTACCTTGGCCAGAAAGTAACCTGTATGCAAAATTTCATGCAAATATCTCAATTTTTACTCAAGTTATCGTGTACACGGACGGACAGACGGACAGACGGACGGACATGCCTTAATCAATTCCTCTTTTCAACCTAAGAACTTTCATATATGGAACTCTATATCTAACTCGATTATTTTGTGCCGTTACATAGTACCGTTATGTGGACAAAATTAATATACCCTTGTACTAGTACTAGTACGCTGGGTATAAAAATGAATTTAGATTATATTTTGCCTACAGTTGGACACAGTGCAATAAATTTTGACGTTCACCGTTTCACTTTTTTGAACACAATTTTTAGCACTTTCACTGCACTTACACAACACTATTACACATAATATTATTGGTTTTTTATTCGACCATTCTTTTCAATTTACCACGGCAAAAGCTATTTCCTAGAAGTAAAGAAATCGCCAAAAGAAGATTTGATATGGGAAATGTCAAAAACTTTCGAATGAGAGTTGAGAGAGTTGCCGCAGCTATCAAATACTGAACGCAATTTTGGGTATTGTTAATTTTATTATTATTTATTTATTCATGGGTAAATTTGCTCTAAGAACAAAGTTACACTGTTTTTATGGTGACTATTCAAATTTACAGAATTTTTAAGCTTCTTTTTCCTTATGGAAATATATGAACGAAAAATTTACTTCGCTTCGACTTTTTGGATTTATTTGTTTTGATGTAAAATTCGTAAAAAAAAAATTTTCAAACTGACAATTATTTCGGTGCGTTCGTAAAAATAAGTATTGTTGGAACGGAATGGATCGCATTTATAATATATTAAGGGCCGTTTGCTCATCTAAACTTTAAGCTTTATCTGTCAAATAAAAACATTTTTTGTAAACAAAATTTTGGTTTATCGGGCAAATAAATTTTATTTTTTACATGAGAAAACGGCTCTAAATAAAATAGTAGTAAAGTTGACAGTTCTGTCTTTGTGCAGGAATGATCGTTTCAAACGGAAAAAATGCTACCCCTTTAAGTTCCAAAAATTTCGGTTAAATTTTAAATTATTTTTCAATTCCAGATTCGAACATTATAATATATGCAAACTTTAATAATGTACTCAGCATTATTAATCGCTTAAACGTGCCGGCGATTTTGGCCATCGCAGAACAGAACACGCGTGTTTTTATTAATAAGATTTAGTATTTTTGTGAACTTTATTTATTTATATATGGGACTTAAACAAGATGATTTAGGATAAAGGGTTAATGCGGTTGTTTACAATTTTTTGATGTAAGAATTCCTGCAAAGAAATATATAATTGTTGGATATGCCTTGCTAAATACGATTTAAAATGGTTCATTTTATTCATTTTATTATCTACTTATGTCCGAAATTTAATGTAATAAAATCCTCAAAAATTAAAAATTCAAAAAAATTTATGAATAGAAATGGAAAGTTGGTGTCTCTGGCGCAAATTCATGAAATAAGACGCTCTCATTCCGACTACAAATACTCAAATTTTCAGGCTAGCACGCTGTGCACGCAAACGTGCACGCTGCGTGCACTGTGCAAATGTGCTAAGTTTGCCCGCCCCTATTATAGAGTGAAAGAATAGTTAAAGATGTTAAGGGAAAAAGGAGAAAAGGAGAAAAAGGGAGGAGAGTAAAAGTATACAATATTGGGTTATGTGTCGTTATAAAAACATATTAAATTTTCTTTGAAATGCAGTGCATTGCTTATGATTCATATACACAGAAATAATGCGCATAAAATCGGTCTAGGCCAGTGGTGGCCAAACTAACACTTTCATCTGTCTCAAATATATGAAGAGGTAAAACAAATGCTCCAAGACCTTTTAATTTATTAGTAAAAGGTCCGGGTACCTGCTGAAATTATGTTATCAATGATTGAAATGGAAAACGTGTGTCTAAAAAAATTATTTTCAATTATTGAGGGAATAATTTCATATTGGGTTTTGACGATCAAAATGCTGTCAGAATTATACATATATGTATGTATACTAGAGTGGCCCACCCAGCACCCAAGAGTGGTAAATGGCTTGGTTCATTATTTCAATACGTTTGTGGCACGGGTTAACGTTGGTCAATTAAGTCCAAATTTTGTGAGGATTATTTGCTCCTTATATATAACCATTTCAGGGGGTAACACCTTAAAAATTTTAGCATTTTTTTTTCCATACAAATAAGGGCCACTCTAATGTATACATATATTTGTAGTTGTATCTGTAATTTGATTAATGGGTCGAATTGAATACGTGCTTCATAAATATATGCAGGCTATTTTTTCTGCTAAATAGTCCAAAAATTGAATATGAATAAAAGTCCGAATAATTTGCACGATGAGATTGTTTGAAAAATTACTATGGAAAATAGGGAATCAAAGGAAGAATTGGGGGAAAATTATTTGAAAGAGTGGGAGTTCCTGATGAGTAATCCTTGCTCAATATTCCTATTACTCACATTTGAGAATGTGCACAGTGTCACAAAGTACATAAAAACTATTGCTTATTTTACTTCAAATTTCTTTATTTCAAAAAATGCATATTAAAAGTCGTGTGTGTGTGTAAATTAATTGATACGAAAAGAAAACATATTGTTTTTTGTTTTTATTGCTTTTGGGTTAACTCCTTTATATTTGGACATATATCCTGCGCTGCAGCTAATCGCATGATATTTTTTAAATTAATATCTGAGATACTACTTCTTAGCCTACTTTTATTAAGTTTCATCAATGAGAAAAATTGTTCACATGTATATGTCGAGCCAAACATTGCTATAACTTCGGCAGCAAACTCTTGTAAATTGGGAAATTTTTGACTACAAATCCCTTTATAGAAATCAATAATGCAAGTTGATTCTCCATAATCAGCTTTAATTCTGGTATCACATTGTAGGTCAATCAATTCCATCTGTAAGTGTCGTGGTGCTTCAAAACAATCGAAAACAAAGGGCGAAGCGAACAAATCCAGCTTTGATTTTATTGTAGATAGTTCGGCAAATCGATTCTTCTGGTTTCTGGTGAAGTTGATAAATTGCAGGTCTAAACATTTTCGGGGAAATAAAAACAAAACAGAAATGAATTTAGATTATATTTTGCCTACAGTTGGACATAGTGCAATAAATTTTGACGTTCACCGTTTCACTTTTTTGAACACAATTTTTAGCACTTTCACTGCACTTACACAACACTATTACACATAATATTATTGGTTTTTTATTCGACCATTCTTTTCAATTTACCACGGCAAAAGCTATTTCCTAGAAGTAAAGAAATCGCCAAAAGAAGATTTGATATGGGAAATGTCAAAAACTTTCGAATGAGAGTTGAGAGAGTTGCCGCAGCTATCAAATACTGAACGCAATTTTGGGTATTGTTAATTTTATTATTATTTATTTATTCATGGGTAAATTTGCTCTAAGAACAAAGTTACACTGTTTTTATGGTGACTATTCAAATTTACAGAATTTTTAAGCTTCTTTTTCCTTATGGAAATATATGAACGAAAAATTTACTTCGCTTCGACTTTTTGGATTTATTTGTTTTGATGTAAAATTCGCAAAAAAAAAATTTTCAAACTGACAATTATTTCGGTGCGTTCGTAAAAATAAGTATTGTTGGAACGGAATGGATCGCATTTATAATATATTAAGGGCCGTTTGCTCATCTAAACTTTAAGTTTTATCTGTCAAATAAAAACATTTTTTGTAAACAAAATTTTGGTTTATCGGGCAAATAAATTTTATTTTTTACATGAGAAAACGGCTCTAAATAAAATAGTAGTAAAGTTGACAGTTCTGTCTTTGTGCAGGAATGCTCGTTTCAAACGGAAAAAATGCTACCCCTTTAAGTTCCAAAAATTTCGGTTAAATTTTAAATTATTTTTCAATTCCAGATTCGAACATTATAATATATGCAAACTTTAATAATGTACTCAGCATTATTAATCGCCTAAACGTGCCGGCGATTTTGGCCATCGCAGAACAGAACACGCGTGTTTTTATTAATAAGATTTAGTATTTTTGTGAACTTTATTTATTTATATATGGGACTTAAACAAGATGATTTAGGATAAAGGGTTAATGCGGTTGTTTAAAATTTTTTTATGTAAGAATTCCTGCAAAGAAATATATAATTGTTGGATATGCCTTGCTAAATACGATTTAAAATGGTTCATTTTATTCATTTTATTATCTACTTATGTCCGAAATTTAATTTAATAAAATCCTTAAAAATTAAAAATTCAAAAAAATTTATGAATAGAAATGGAAAGTTGGTGTCTCTGGCGCAAATTCATGAAATAAGACGCTCTCATTCCGACTACAAATACTCAAATTTTCAGGCAAGCACGCTGTGCACGCAAACGTGCACGCTGCGTGCACTGTGCAAATGTGCTAAGTTTGCCCGCCCCTAATTTAGACCAACAAAATAATATATGTAAGCTGTATTAGTAATAATAGTAAAGTTGTAGTGCAACATCATTTATTTATATTTTCAACGATTTTTCAGCTGGACGAGTTGCTGGTCAAACGAAATACCAATCTTGATGCTGTTGTTGAGTTTGCTATAGATGACAGTTTTTTAGTTCGCAGGATAACAGGACGATTAATTCATCCTCCAAGCGGTAGATCTTATCATGAAGAATTCGCTCCTCCAAAAAAACCCATGCGTGATGATGTAAGTTTTATATTTAAAACATGCTCTGTATGTACATTAAGCTGTTCGTTAAGAAAAAAATTTTTTTTCGCCAGTCGGAATATGACGCGTTATGCTGTAAAAATAAGCTGTGCAAAATTTCACTCGAATTGGATAGCTCTTAGAACTCGCACGTGGCTTTTTTAAAATTTTAAAAACCATATGCACTGAGATTGCAGCACATCATATAAAAAACTTGATAGCCGAAAACTTGGTTCACATTTATTACGTGAAAAAACTTGTAGATAGTGATTCTAAAGACAAAAATTTAAAAAAAAAACCGTAGGTTTTGAGATTTCGAGAAGCTGTGCAAAATTTCACTCGAGTTGGATAACTCTAACGTTGCATTTGAAAATTTTAAAAACCATATGCACATCATATAAAAAACTTGATAGCCGTAAACTTGGTTCACATTTATTACGTGAAAAAACTTGTAGATTGCGATTCCAAAGACAAAAATTAAAAAAAAAAAAGTGAGAATACGCCATTTATGTATTATTCAAAAAATCTCCAGATCTACATATCCGATGAAAAAACCCCTTTCATCTTATTAAAGATCTTTTATTGCCTTAACAACCGACTATCAATATCCAATTAGATTATGAGTTTAAGAGTTATTTGGATCTGAAAATACAGTATCGATATACCGAATAAAAAAATAAAACTTGATAAATTTGCTATAACTTTTATATTTATTAGCCGATTTCCAAATGGGTTGAACATATGCATCTCCAATACTACATCAAAATAAATGCAAAAAGGTTACCGCTTCTAAGTGTTATTTACGTGTCGATTCTGAACGTAACTGGAAATTTTGTACCCAGAAGATTATCTAACCGAAAATCGTAACGAATGCTCATTCATTCCAACAGATTCAGGATGCTCACATGTGAAGCACAGTTTTATATGCATAGGCAATAACTCCATTTCTGATTTAACACCAGCGCCATCTGTGGTCATTATTATAATAACCCAAAGGGCAGGTTTTTCACTTATTCAGTTTGACCACGTAACTATCCTTAGCAACAAATTAGCCAGCCTGCCAGCTGACTTCTTCCCGACTTGAGTCAGTGTTGCTATTTTTCAAAACATATATGTTGTTGTCGATACTTACCTTACCTAGCATTGTAATCAACCTCTTCTACTGGCCTTGCGGCTTCAAAAGGGGTGAACCAAAGTGAAATTGGTGTTAGAAGAGTAAGCTCGGTGGAGCAGATAAAAAGATGGTTGGTATCGTTGGGAGCCACGCCGCATGCCAGGCAGACATACGGTATGTCCTGGTTCAGTGGAGATAGGTAAAAATTTATTCTGTTACAATATCTATAACGCAGTTGAGCCGGCATAACTCTGGCATCCCTAGGCAGTCTGCGCTCTCCTTTGGAAACAGGTACAGCTTGTACCTGAATGACAGCGTTTTGATTGATTGATTGTTAACAGTTTCCTGGCAATAATTTGACAAAATTATTCTTGCAGTGCCAGTCAGGAGAAAACAAATAAAAATATAAATTAAATTATAAATAGCGCATGAAAAAAAAAAGCCCCGTGACGTCGCAGGGCATCATATCTTAGTTTTTAACTATTCTAACAGCGCGTTTGGTGCAGACACTGGTTCATATCCCAGTCCTTGGCCCAGCCCCCAGCAGCAGACCCGTCGGCCGCTGCGTTAATGGCCTCCCGATCAGTGGCCTCTCCATGTGAGGTACTGGCCTTAGGATCCCTCGGACTGTTCGGATGTTCTTTCAGTCTTTATTTGTTAGCTGCCGCTGCGGCAAACGAAACGCTGAGGTGTTCTTTTAGCTGATTTTTGAAGACCCGGCTGACCCTAGGTATTTGTGGAACAGCTTCCTGTCGGCTTATTTTCTAGAGAGACGCTCTCCTTATTTTTCTTTTAGTTACCTCCAAAACTGTGCCCACAAGTAGCGGAAAAAGGGGTAGGTCCACCCACCCGGTGTTCGAAGCTATCCCTTAGTGACTGGGCTAATACCCCCATAAACGACACCCATTATACGAATTAGTCTGACAAGAAATCGTGGCTGTTTTATGTATATTAGAACACCCAAAATATGTATGGGATTTGCAAAAGTATAAAACTTTTTCACTCCCCACTCAAATTATGAAAGCTTGGGGATAAAAAACAAGATCTGTAAAAAAAAATGTGGGCATCCGTAGTGAAAAAATTCCAGGCGCACTTGACCTAAAGTCTAAAAATGCACTTAAAAAATGTTTAAGTCCTTAATAGACAATATCTCGTAAACAATTGATTTTCGGGGTAT
The DNA here is from genome assembly GCA_951509765.1 of Sphenella marginata. Classification (NCBI taxonomy): domain Eukaryota; kingdom Metazoa; phylum Arthropoda; class Insecta; order Diptera; family Tephritidae; genus Sphenella; species Sphenella marginata. The sequence goes on along the minus strand of OX608083.1, from coordinate 32,769,931 downwards.
TAACAACATAATGACTTTTGTAGAATAGAATATGGAACAAATCATCCATATGAATTTTTCACCTGCCAGTTTTATACAACTTTACTATTTTAATTTAGACAAACTATTCGAATTTCGTTGTAAAAAGCTTTTTATTTAAATGTAAGCTTTAGATACATACTAGATACTTATAAAAACAATATAAAAAACAAATTTAATTCACATCAATAGAAATACTGGTATTCGCAATTTTTCTCTACTTAAAAATTTTTTTTATTGAGCAATTTTTGTTCAAGTACTCTTATGAATTTTGCCTTGGAGGTGTTACGTGATGGCAAGTTTTTGTAATGCTGTTCCACTGTATCCGCGTCAATAAGTTTATAATTCTCTAATAATCAGGGCTGTCAGGGAATCCAAGTCGGTTTTGCATTTTATCGGAATTGCAAATCAATATTGATTTCATTTGGTGTCATGAAACCGTGAAATTTTATTTTCGCTTTTTTGACAAAAATGGGGGACATTCCATTGTTTTCTTCAATAAATCTTACAAATTGAATAGAAATAAAAGTATATGAGTTAAAAATGGCATCTGCAGTTGTAGCCTTCATGTTGATGGAAGAAGGAAGTTGCGGGAAGATCAAAATGAAAATATTGAGGGATTTGCAGCAACCCGCTTGAGCTGTCGGAGACAGCGTAAGTAGATTTATTGCAAGATGCGCTTGTAAATACTTATATGATATTTGCAGGTTCATGGCGTGCTATAGGCTACATAAAGGGGCTTTCCAAATGATACTTGACACTATTGGCGGACACTTGGCATGATCTCAAGTTCCACCAGTACTGCAGCTGGCAGCTACGTTTCGATTTTTACATTTCCCCTAGTACGAATAAAAATATGAACCTCATTAATATTTATTTAAAACCATCATTTACTCACATTTTTATTAAATTTTCTATCTGCAATTGAAAAAGAAGCAAATTCAATAACTGCGAGCTGCTTGGTTTATTTCCGATAGCAAAACCGATATTTTCGGCTTCTGTGACACCTAAATCCGACATAATTCCGATTCGAACATGAAACCGATAAAATTGGATTTCATGACACTAAAGCAATTTTTCTGTCGGTTTTAAATCCAATTCCGAATAATATTTGATTCCATGACAGGGGTGAATAAAATTGAAGCACATTCTTTGGCATTTTTTCCTTCGTCTTGCAATAGGTAAGCAAATACGCTTAAGACTTCTCTTTTTCTGGGAAGCGTCTCAGCATCAAGACTCTTTTTTTTTCATCCTTAACAGAACAAAAACACATTTGTATTCTTATATTTACGTAGTTTCAAATTCTTACCAATTAAGGGTCTCTCCTAAATCTATTCTCCGTTACAGTTCAAAATCAGAACTCTATACTGTTGATATTTTTTAAGCTCCTTCTGAAAAATCAGTACTTGTTTGCTGGAATAGATTTTTATTATTTTTATTCACTTTCAAATCAAATATCGTCACTTTTCACTCAAAAACTCTTTTATACTACTGGAAAAGTGGGAGTGTGCTCTACCTGGTGGTGATACTTGTAGGCTAAATGTTTCCAAGGTGAAATTACACTCTGCTTCCTCTCTTCACTTCTTTTTTTTTCAATTTTTTTGACCGTGCAGAATGAAAAAAAAAATTATTATTTAAAAAAAGAATTGTTTAAATATCATTTATTAAACAATTAGATCGCATAAAATTACTTATAACAAAGTAAAAACAGTTATCTGTAAGTGAAAAAAAAATCATGGATTTATATGCAGTAGTTCATGAGAAAATAATTTTTCAATATTATCATATTAAAAAAGTATCAAAAATTCAACACTCAATAACTTTAACAAATAAATGAATTTGGACGAAATATTTATAACACGGGGGTTGGGTCTAGTCCACTATCTAATGGAATAAAAAAATTCAAATTCGGTGAGGTTCCGAAAAAAAACCAAAATTCCGTACACACTTCACATGGCTTTACTCATTATCTACCAAGGGTGTAGAGCTTATATAATTCTCAAATGTTTAAGTATTTTTTTTGATTTTTACAAAAAAAGCAAATCAGAAAAATCAACTTTGACTTAGTAAAAATCCTTGAAAGGACACTGGCAGGTGAAAAATCTATATGGATGATTTGTTTCTTATTCAATTCTACATAAAAGTCATAATGTTGTTAATACCTCGAAAATAACTTGTTTGCGAGATATTGGCTATTAAAGACTTATACCTTTTTAAGTGCATTTATTACTAAGGTGAAGTGCGCATGGATTTTTTTCACTGCGGTTGTCCAGATTTTTTTACAGATCTTATTTTGTATCCCCAATCTTTCAGAAAATGCGTGGGCAGCGAGGTAAATTAACACTTTGTCTTTTGGGGTGTTCTAATGTATATGTATACTCGTATGTCTGTATACACTAGTCAGAAAAAGTTTGCGTACAGATAGATTAGGCATCAAACTATTTAAGAAATTAATTAAAAACCATGTTCTTCGATTATAAATTCAATTTTTATTAATACACTGAAATTCAGTTTCAATCAAATTAAAGTTTGGAATCCAAAAATACAAAAACAAAAGCAAAAATTGTAAAAGATTCTATGACTAGCAGGAAATGCTTCAGAAAAAGTTTGCGTACAAAGTAGTCAACGGGGCTTCCTATGCCGCAAAACTGACCAATCGGATGGCTAACTTGTTGGGTATCCTTTACGTTGCAAAATTCTGATAAGAGTTTTGGCATTGATTTTACTAGCTTTTTCGTCTCTTCTGAAGTTATTGTATTCCACTCTTCAATAATGACTCTTTCCAAGTCGGATTTGCTTGAACACAAGTTCTCAATAGGTTTGAGATCTGGGGGGTTATTCTGTATCGCGATGCGAAAGCAAATGCTATTAGCAAGCTGTCAAATCACATACATTTTTTTTCAAATGCGAAAGAAATTTCTTTCGCATCGCGATACAGAATAACCCCCCTGGAGATTGTGCTGGTGTGCGCAATTGATTTGGCACATTATACAACAGCCATAGCTTGATTATCTCTGCGGTGTGTTTCGGGTCATTATCCTGTTGAAAGTGAAACACATTTTCCAAGCCCAGTTTCTGAGCACTTTGCTTGAAATTTCCCTTAAGAATATTAAGATACACTCTCTTGTCCATAATTGTGTCAATAAATACGAGATTTCCCACGCCACCACTCGCCATACACCCCCACATCATAACACCACCACCGCCGTGCTTGACTGTAGGCACTAAGTTGTTCTTATCTAGGCCTGTACCTTGTTTTCTCCAAACCAGCTTACGTCCCTTGATCCCAAATATGCAAAATTTGCTCTCATCAGAGAATATCACCTTTTCCCAAAATCGGGTGGCTTATTTAATATGCTCATTGGCAAAAGTAATTCGTTTCTGCCTATTTACGAGCGAAATGTAAGGCTTCTTACGTGCAACTCGACTATAGTATCCGTTTTTTTTTCAAGATTTTGCATACAGTATCACTGCAAATGGACTTTTTAAACGGTGACAGGTAATAGTGTCACTGGTAATAGTGTCAATTGACACTATTTCCAGGGTAACTTGGAAATAGTGTCAATTGACACTATTGCGCTTTTCGAAATGGAAATAGTGTCAATTGACACTATTGCTATTTTAGGCAGCGGTTGTCTGCGCAGCGCAGTGTTGTAAGAGATGGATTTTTATTATTCCAAGTCCTTCTGCGTAGGCGGCCTTCGGCCGCGCTTATTATAAATAACCCTGGGCTACGCCATTCCAACTCCGGGTGGTTGCCCTGAACGGTGGCAACATGCCACCGTTCCCACTCTATGGGCGGGATCCATGGTATTTTTTTAATTTTTATTATCACCTGAAACTAATGATTATTATATCGCGCGATTTTTTATTTAAAATTTTCATCTTATGTTATTAGCTATTCACATATGTATATGCATGTACACTATATTTTTATTCCCTTTATGTTATCTTTATTGCCAATTCAGAAAGGTGTTCTGCACAAAAATTCCTTGGATCCCGCCCATAGAGTGGGAACGGTGGCATGTTGCCACCGTTCAGGGCAACCACCCGGAGTTGGAATAGCGTAGCCCAGGGTTATTTATAATAAGCGCGGCCGAAGGCCGCCTACGCAGGATGGTGTACTACGCAGAAGGACTTGGAATAATGTAGACCAGGGTTGTTTTTTAAATTAAATTTAAAATTTTGCACATACTCGGTTTTGCGCCCACAACAGTGGTACCTCAAATGAAAGGTAGCATAATTACCTATCCAATACATAATTTGAATTTATTTCACACATAAAATGGGGATTTCGTGTTGGGGATTCTGATTTTAGGGATTTTTCCTTTGCGGATTTTGATTTTGGGGATAATGTGGTAGACCCGTTTTTAGCACTTTTGACACTATTTCCATTTCAGTTTGGAAATAGTGTCAATGACTTATTTTCCATTTTCTTGTTGACACTAATTCCATTTCGAAAGCGCAATAGTGTCAATTGACACTATTTCCAATTTAGAACGGAAATAGTGTCAATTGACACTATTACCAGTGACACTATTACCTGTCACCTTTTAAACCTTTCCTGGACATCTTTTGAAATTTGGGAGGATTTAACACGAGAATTTTGCTTGACTTCTTTAATAATGAAGCGTATTTCCCGGTTGGCTAACGCAGAACCTCTTGTTTTGTAATTAGAAACTACTCTTTGAACCGAAGAGTGAGTTCTACGGTGTTTCCGATTTCACGCAATGTTTTGCCTTCTTTCCGAAGCTTAACGATTATGTCCCTTTCACCGGAACTAGTAACATTCCTTTTACCAGCCATTAATCTTAAACGTTGAGTTTCTTAACGAAATTATCATGAGAAGACGGTGCAGTGAAATAACTCCCAAATGAAATGACTCCCATGAAATAACTCCCAATGAAATAAGTCCCAATAAAAATGAAATAATTCCCAACTTTAATAAATGAAATAACTCCCAAAGAAGGAAATGAAATAACTCCCAATATTTGGCAGTTATTTCACAATGAAACCACAAGTCCCCAAAAAAATGAAATAACTCCCAAATGAAATAAGTCCCAAAAAAATGAAATAACTCCCAAATGAAATAAGTCCCAAAAAAAATGAAATAAATCCCAAATCAAAATTTGAAATGGTATATTTTTACAATATAATCAGTTACAATGAAATTTGAAAAATACAGGAAGTTAATATGTATGTACATAGATATGTGAATGTATCAATTACATGAAGACCTGAATAGTGTTGTCGACCTTTTGACGGCAAATCGGACAGTTAAAGTTTTCTAGTCCTTCAGAAATACTCTTAGCTTGCAGCATTAGAACACAAGCGTTGCATATTTTTAAATGTTTGCACGGCATCAATAGTACATTGGGCTCAACCTCCAAACAAATTACGCACCCAAAAAGCGAATTAATGTCAGTGACATTAAGACGCATGACCAAAAACGAATTAAAGTCAGTGGCGTTAATTCGTATAATATTTTGACTTTAGTTCGCTTTGAACATGCGAATTAATGTCATTGAGGCAAAATTTGACTTAGGTCAGATCCTCAATTCGGGGCGTGATCAATGGTATTTATGTGCAGAACTCCTTTCCGCATTGGCGGCCTTCGGCCGCGCTTCAAAAAATAACCCTGGGCTACGCCATTCCAACTCCGGGTGTGTGCAATAGCCGTGGCTACGGCCACGGTGATGTCCTTCCGTGTGCCACGTTTCCCACTTTTTCACTTTTTTGGCTCAGCGTAATGTGCCATTACAACAACCACATGAAAATGACAGAAAATTGTGAACTTTAACTGGAAATAACTTTTGAACTGTTGAAAAAAATCTCATTTCAGATTCTAAATCTAGACATGGGTAATCGTTTACGTGGGGTACCGAGCGCTAATAAACAACCAAAAATGTTGAGATATGTATCAGGAGACGCGCTTTGGTCCCAGGAGCATGAATATAACTCCGCTGAACCAATATTTTTAGTAGTTTGCGAGATATTTGCAGTTAAAGTCATTTTCATGTGGTTATTGTAATCACATTACCCTGTGAGAAAAGAGTGGCACGCGGAAGGACATCACCGTGGCGGTAGCCACGGCTATGGCAACCACCCGGAGTTGGAATGGCGTAGCCCAGGGTTATTTTTTGAAGCGCGGCCGAAGGCGGAAAGGAGTTCTGCACATAAATACCATTGATCACGCCCCGAATTGAGGATCTGACCTAAGCCAATCTCAGATTCATTTTTTAAATCCCAGATTCGTGATATAATGATCATAAGTCGAAGGTGATAATGAAAAATGAAAATTTGGAATATGAAAAAAATGTACTTTCTTAATGCGAATTAATGTCAATGACGTTAGTTCGCTAAAAATATTCCCCAACAAAAATGAAATAACTCCCATTAAAAATGAAATAACTCCCATTAAAAATGAAATAACTCCCAATGCCTGGATTACAAGCAATGAAGTAAGTCCCAAAAAATGAAATAACTCCCAATTTCCAAAAATTATGAAATAACTCCCAAAGATATTTTATTGGGGATTATTTCATTTGGGAGTTATTTCATTATGAAATAATTCCCAGCTAAATTATGAAATAAGTCCCAATGAATTGGGAGCTATTTCATAATGAAAAAAGTCCCAACTTGCATGGAAAATATTTGGGAGTTATTTAATTTTTTTGTTGGGAGTTATTTCACTGCACCTGAGAAGACTACTTGCGCTTAGATAAATACTTTTTGCACTGTCCCGCTTGAACCAGCAATGTGGGAGTATCCTTTTCAGATATTGTACGCAAACTTTTTCTTAGGCAGAGAGGGCTAATTTTGAAACATTTATCGATAAAATTAATGCAGCTAAATTATTTTTAAACTATAACGGGTTTAAAAAAGCTGTTGAATACTACGTTTAAGATTGTGAACAAAAAAACAACAATAGATACATTTTATTATGAATTATGTCATCACAAAGGGCATAGCCGACTATGTACGCAAACTTTTTCTGACTAGTGTATGTTTGTTGCCTTAAATTTGTCCTCAAAATCAAAAATAAAAATAATTGACTAAGAACTATTATGGACTGGTCTTAACCTTGTAAAACTTACAAAAATACTTTATTACTTTTGTTTCAGGTGACTGGTGAGCCCCTAATTCGTCGCAGTGATGACAATGCAGAGGCTTTAAAAAAACGACTAGAAGCATACCATAAGCAAACTAAACCCTTGGTAGACTACTATGCATTACGAGGTTTGCATTTCAAAATTGATGCAGCACAAAAGGCCAGCGAAGTTTTTTCTCGTATTGACAGCATTTTCCAAACACAACGTAAATTTCGAGAACTATTATGAAGTTATTATATAGTTGCATAGCAACTACTAAAAAATAATTGTATATTTCCATTTCTACATTACTATCTAAGAATCAAGTAACTACATGTAAATATAAACTTGCATTAGATAAAAATAATAAGAAATGATAAACATAACAAATTTTCGTGTTGAATGAAATAAAATATTTTCCTACGACTAACCCCCATCTTAAAAATAAATACAAACTTTTACAAACTGATACGTGTAACGTAACGCAAGTTTTGTTTGGATTTCAAAAATAAAGTCTTGCCAGCGATTAACCGCAAACGTTGGCGCTATCACTTGAAAGGTGGGCATGATAAAAGTACAAATTCTGTAAGCTGTCTCTAGTCACTAATAGAGACAATTTGTGGTCAATTTCAATTTTGAGACAATTTGGTATTCAGTAAGCTGTCTCACATCTCATGTCTCAAAAAAGAGTCACTAATTTGTCAGCTGGTTGTAGGCAGGTCACAAACAAGAAAATATAGGGATAAAAATTTAATAAATTGAAAAAAAAAAAATTTTAAGTTTGAAATAATTTATAAATGTTTAAAAAAATAATAATTAACTAACAAAAAAAAAAGAAAAAACAGACAAAAAATTTGTCCTCGATCCCGGGTTCGAACCTGTTTCTGTTGTTGTTGTTGTTGTTAGCAGTGCTTCGCCCTGCCCAAAGGGCCAGAACACTCCTAGTTGTCATCGGGCTCTTCTAACGGAAGTCCAAGGAAACGCGCTGTTTCAACAGGGTTGGACCAAAGTGATAAGGGAGTTAGAAGAGTATGTTCCGAAGAACACGAAAAGAGATGTTGTGTGTCATGGGGGGCCATACCGCATGCAGGGCATGTGTTAGGTATGGTAGGGTTCAGTCTGGACAAATAGGAGTTCAGCCTATTGCAATATCCAGACCGAAGTTGAGCCAGCATGACTCTAGTCTCCCTCGGAAGGACACGTTCTTCCTCAGCAAGAACGGGTGGTTGGGCACCAATAACGGGGTTCACAGGCCGGGATCTGAGGGATCTGTCCACCGACTCAGTGTGGAGGTCCTTTAGGGCCCGCCTATGGTCCCGCAGATCAAACGGCAACGAGATGTGATGCCGGATCTCATCATAATGCTTCCGGAGATGCTTCCTTATGTCTCTAGGGGGCGGAGTTTCATCCAATAGCTGTCGATTTGGATGACTGGGACGGTGGCAGTTCAGAAGGAACTGCCTACTTAAAAGTTCCGCATGCTCGCGAACGTTGAGCATTTGAGCCTCCTGGTGGAGATGAGACTCAGGAGACAAGCAAACAACCCGTTGCAGTTCTGATGGCGGTGTTTTGGCAGACCTGCAATTTCCTCCAGTGGGTGTCGTGAAGGTTAGGCGACCATATGGGCGCTGCATAGTCAATAACCGGTCGGCCAATAGCCTTATAGGTGACCAGCAACGTTTCTTTGTCTTTGCCCCAAGTACTGCCGGCGAGTGACTTGAGGATCTTGTTGCGGCTTTGTACCTTTGAAGCTATTGCGGTGGCATGATTAGCGAAGGTGAGGCTATTGTCGAATGTAACCCCTAGAATTTTGGGGTGGTTGACAGTAGGTAGTGGAACACCATCTACGTGGACATTCAACTCCTGCCCCATCTGCGCATTCCACGTAGTGAATAGGGTCGCGGTCGATTTAGTCGGGGACAGTGTCAGGTTCCGCTCTGTGAAGAAGCAGGAAAGGTCGCGCAGGTAGTCATTAAGTCTCGTACAAAGTTCGTCTGTCGAAGGTCCTTTGCCCGTGGCCATCACGGTGCAGTCGTCAGCGTACGAAACGATGGAGACCCCCTCTGGTGGGGGAGGGAGGCTCGAGATGTAGAAGTTAAACAGAAGGGGTGAAAGAACACCACCCTGCGGAACCCCTTGTCTAATTCTTCGAGGTCTACATCTCTCGTTTCGAAACTGCACTGACGCCAGCCGACCGTTCAGGTAGTTAGCGGTCCACCTTTTTAGGCCGGCAGGAAGCGGTGTCTCCTCCAGGTCTTCAAGGAGTGTGGCGTGGTTGACCGTGTCGAAGGCTTTCGACAGGTCAAGTGCCACGAGAACCGTCCTGTGGTTTGGTTGGTGTTGGTTTAAACCGAAGTTAATCTGCGTCGTGATGGCGTTCAAAGCTGACGTTGACCCCAGGGACTCTACCCTAGAATACCAGGGTATAGCAGTCCGGACAGGCGACGTCGACTTGCGAGTGTTAAATATATACATTCCCCCTGTTACGTGCTGTCCCCGTGATTATCGCCCTGATATTAGTGCGTTGCTAAGGGGCGACAACTGCCTCATCTTAGGCGATTTCAACGCACATCACGATCTCTGGCATTCCAACTTGCCAGCAGATAGCAGAGGGCACGCACTCGCAGAGCAAATAGATAATTCGGCATTCTGTACATTGAATGGAGATGCCCCCACTAGGGTGGCAGGTAACTGCCACAGTTCGCCAGACATCTCCATTTCAAGTGCGGGCCTTATCAACCACGTTAACTGGCAACCTATGCTTACACTGGCATCTGACCACCTACCCATCCTACTAGACATCGAACGACCGTCCGACTTCATAACGACAGAAAAACGTACGTACATTAACTTTAGTAAAGCGGACTGGGACCGCTTCACGGACTTTACAGAGCACTCCTTCGCTGACCTACCCACACCGACGGACGTATGCAAAGGTGAGAAAGAGTTTCGCAAAGTCATCGATTCAGCCTCTGGCCGCTTCATCCCTGCTGGCAGAATCCCGGAAATTCGGCCGAATTTCCCTGCGGAAGCAGCGGCAATGGCAAGAGAACGTGACCAAGTGAGACTCTTGAACCCCGCAGATCCAAGAATAAAGGATCTCAACGCAGAAATCCGTCGGACTGTCAATGAACATAAATTGAAGAAGTGGAAAGAACACCTAGAGTCATGCAACCTCTCCGGCGGGGTCGGCAAATTATGGTCGACAGTCAAGGCCCTATCCAACCCGACCAAATACAATGACAAGGTCGCCATTGCTTTCGGCGATAACGTCAAGTCGGACCCCAGGAAATGCGCGAGCGCATTCTGCCGGCAATTTATACTGCATTCTCCTGCGGATAGGGCTAAGAGAAAAGCCATCCGACGCGCGCACAAACACAAACACACAGCCGCGCCTATTGTCGTCTCCGCTGCAGAGGTCAAGGAAGCTATAAAGAAGGCCAAACCTTCAAGATCACTCGGACCCGACGGAATTGCCATGAAGATGCTGAAACACCTAGGCCACGAGGGGCACAAGTACTTGGCGGCTCTATTCAACCTCTCACTGTCCACCTTCGTTATACCAGATATCTGGAAACATGCGACTGTGGTCCCCCTACTAAAACCTGGGAAGCCGGCAAATCAAGGAGACTCTTATCGTCCGATATCTCTCCTTTCGCCGGTAGTGAAGTTGTTAGAGGCTATTCTGCTCCCATATTATACTGCAAACCTGCAGCTGGCCAATCATCAACATGGCTTCCGTAAAAACCATAGCACAACATCAGCTTTGAACGCCATCACGAACCTGTTTCTCACACGTTGTACCTCGAGACACTTACTACCTCCGCTATTGCAATATTTATATGCGCGCTGCCAAATGCTGTACTTAAGATTTATGCATATCTGTTTCCACCACATATCAATGGTGAAATTTTTGTGATTTCCTCTTACAGAATACCGAAATCATCGAAAGTCACAAAAATTGTCTCTAATGAAAAATATCAAATTTAGTGACTTGAGATGAGACAGACTTACAGAATACAGCTATAAGTCAGTTTAGTTGAAATAAGCTTAGTGAACCATTTTTTTTTTTAGTGAAGATAACATTTAAAATGGAATTTAGTTTACAGGCGACCTGGGGCTCGATGGTAGAGAATATGACCTGGCTGAAAAGGGTTGCAATGAGGATGGTGTCTGATTGTGTTGGCAAACTATGGTCCACCGTGAAATCTTTGTGCAATACGAATGAACGTAGCGAAGAAGTATCCGTCGCCTTTGGCTATAAGGTTCAGTCGAAACCCAAGACATGCGCGAGCGATTTTTGACGGCAATTTGTATTGCATCCTCCGTGGGGTAAGGAAAAACCGACGATCCACTGGAAGCAACCAACGCATAAAAATAAAGCCTTCACCACCACAAAAGTTCAGGAAACCTTGAGTGCTTTCCCTTTTTATACGAATTATACACTAATACTTACAAACTAAAAGTATTTACATTTTTAATGTATACGCATATTGTCACATGCGAAGCGAATGAAAATTTTGTCGAATTTCGCCGTCTCGAATTGCGGCATGCGAATCTGTGGCGAATTCGCCAAAAAGTGGCGAATGAGTGACGAAAATTAACTTCTCGAATTGTCAGTAGCGAAAAACTTAGATTCGCTTCGCCAAATGTGTCAAAATTTGACGAATGCTTATTTCATTCGCATTTGAGAAAAAGAAGCGACAAGTTTTGTGTTTATTCATATATTTTGATAGAAAAAAGAATTTTAACCGAAAATAAAACAACATAGAAGTCAGTAAACAACTTTTGTGTGTTTTTTAATGAAATTAAATAATAGTTCCTCTAGGCCAATGTGATTACTACTGACAATCTCCGGGTGCAGATGCAACATACTCCTCATAAGTAAGTGAAGTCCATTGTACAAGAATGCATGAGGGGCGAGTAGAGGATAAACATTCTTCTTTCAAATATATGTAAATCAATTTGTTTTTGAACCAAAGCCCGTATTTGTTTCATTAAATTCAAGCGAGAGTTCCACATTTGTTAAATGGATTTAATAAGATATGGTATAATTTTTTGTAATGTTGCTGCAGTGGCAAAACACAAACGTTTGAAGTAACGCAGGCGCACCACTATGTATTCATGCGCATCTTTTGCGCTATTGCCAATTGTTATATTCAAGTGGATGTGATTGCAAAACGTCTTCTACTATCATTAAATCACCATTGGTGCCACTGTGGGTTTTACGTTTCTTTGCACCACTACTTCCCACATCCAGCTCATCTGTATCCGAACTAGCACCACTTTTTATGATCTCGGTATGAGCTGCCATTTCCAATTGACGCACATCATCCTCGCTACCTACTACAATTACACAAACATCGCGCTCTTTTGTACAAATAAATAAACAAAAACATATGCAAATGACACAAAAATGACAGAAACGTCAAATTCGGATGAACTTTTTGAATTTTTTTGAATGGCAACATAACATGGCAGGCGAAAAAGTTCATTCGCCACTCACAATGCAAATTTTAGGTGAGTTCGCCAATCTGTTCGACTCGCCAAATGTATTCGCTTCGCAAGTGACAATATGCGTAGTAATTTTATAACGGATATGTGCTTTGTGAATCATGGGGGGTCGGCGTGTATACATATATGACGTTGGGGTGTTTGTTTATGTAGTTTTGTTTTTTCTGTTTACATTTTTTCACATGTGTCTTTATTGCAGGGCTGCACAACGATATATACGGAAAAATTTCGTTTTGTTAATTATCAAAAAAATATCAAAAATATGTATATTTGGTTTTAGTAACACAAGTATACACGGTTTTGGATCTGGGCACCGAAAAGTGGGTTTTAAGTCAATTTATGAGGCTGCATCCGAATCTGCATTTCGTTTTTTAAGATTGATTTAAGATTTCGAGATATCGGTAATTTTGTGTTTTTTTAGGTATCACTTCATTCAAAAAATCGTTTCGCCAATTTTACAAAAGCGACGAACGGAAGCAATAGCTTGTTCGAAAGGAAATTAAAATACGCTTCTAACGACGTATAATATGTAGGGAAAGGTCAAACCATCGCTAAGAAATAGAGAGAAATTTTTGAAAAAATTTTGATTTTAAAAATGGTTTTTTTGTACGAAGTTGTGAAAATCAGGATAATATTTTTCCCTAAAATTAGTGTGTTTAATAGCAAACACTTTTAGCAAAATATTAGGCAGATCCGGCAAAAACTCTATTTTTGGGGATTTTTTTTTGTAACTTTCAACAAAATTCAAATTCATTTTTTAAGATTTTTGTCAAATAATATTAATTTTATTAACTTAAAAGTAACAAATCAGAAATAAGATTGGTGGAACTTTGCCTTTTGTATTGTTTAGTATTTGTTTCGCGTATTAGAGTCCAACAATAGTCGCTCATCATCCCAAAATCGTTGGTATCGTCTTTCAATTTGGCTAGATCTTGATGTAACCGCTCTCCCTGTTCGTCGCTCGTATTACCCAAGTTTTCGGGAAAGAAATCGAGATGGGAATGCAGAAAATGCATCTTTTGAGACATCCGAGCTCCAATCTTTCGATAATTTTCCAACATATCGCCAATAATTTCCTCAAAATTAGGGGATTTGTGATTACCAAGAAAGTGGTGAACGATATTTTGAAAAGACGCGGCTGCTTCATCGGGCGTTAAACATTTTGTAAATTCTTTATCAGCCATTAGTTTTCTAATATCAGGTCCCACAAATATTCCTTCTTTGATTTTTGCATATGACAATTTAGGAAACTTGACTAAGAACTGAAAAGCCGGTCCTCCATGGTTTAATGCTTTGACGAAGTTCTTTATAAGGCCAAGTTTAATGTGAAGAGGTGGCAGGAAATTCATGCCTATTACCATATCCGACGGATGCCATTCGCGGGGAGTGCGGATCGATTCGCGAAAAATCAGTTGCGGATCTGAGTTAGAAAACTTTAAAAAATCAACTTTATCGATTTCCTTTAAATCTACTAGCTTATTCAAAACAAGAAATAGAAGAAAATATCTTGACAATGTCGTTTTTTTTATTTTAAAGGTTAAATCCGCAACTGTTTTCACGCGAATCGATCCGCACTCCCTCCGCAAAGCATCCGTCGGATACCGTAATAGGCATGATTGTCTTGTGGATTTACAAATGGTTCAGCGGAGACGTTTTGCTGTCCAGGCTCATATTGAGTACGACTTTGCCATTCTTTCCTCACATAATGATGTTCAGTTGCGCGGCTATCCCACAAGCATAAGAAACAACAAAATTTGGTGAATCCGGATTGCATCCCAGTTAAGATGCCAATAACCTGTTGAAATAATATAAAAAGAAGTATTTTCGAGTTAAGTGGAATTAAATAAACCATTAATATCGTTACAGAAACTCATGTTGTCTTCTTTTTTGAAGAACGGTCGAAGTGCCTCATTTCTGTTTCTGTATACAGTAACTTGTGTTCTAGAGTCTAGATTTTTCCATTGCTGCAGCCATGATGCTAGCAACTCTGCTTTTTGTTTGGACACACTCAAGTCACGAATCAAATCGCTTAGTTCATCTTGCGAAATTAAATGTTGCCCTTCCATGACAAAGTCGCTTTCACTGCTCGATGATGATGGAGTTAAAGTTTCCAGGACGTTTGCACTTATACTTCGATAAACTGACAATGGATCATTAGCAGTACGTGGAACTGGCTTGGATACTGATGATACATCAGGATAATTATATTTTGCAAATTTTTTTGCATTTATACCTGTAACTTTGATCAAACAAAAGTAGCAATCATCTTCATGGTTTTTAGGTTCTCTCCAGAGCGCTGGCTTTGAAAAGGAAAAGTACTCACGTTCTCCCAATGACCACTTATACAGCTTTGTTTTGCATGCGTACAAATAAATTTCGGTCTCCATGACTTATGAGTGCCTGCTACTCTGAAACCAAAGTAGTGCAGATACGCATCTTTGAGCGCATTTGTTATTATTTTGCCACTTTTTTAATGATATAACCACCACAAACGTAACAAAAACACTTCGGATCAACTTTGCAACAGTGTATGTGCATTCTAATTTTTATATAATGGTGTTGATGGTTTAGAATATATTTTAATTTTAAATCTTAAACTATTTTATATATGCTTATATACTAAATCTTAAAACTATGTTCCTAAACGTTCTATTGACTCAGTTGTTTGTTTGTTCAAGGGCATTGCTTGAATATTAAGAAACCATCTGTTTTGTATGAGGGTTGTTTATACTTATCTTTCCTCAAGTGGACTGTATGTGTGTACATTAGGCATGGGACTATTCGAATAAAAATTATTCGAATAAACAAAACTTTTATTCGGTGGGTACAAAAAATTCGAATAGTATTTATTCGAATTTTTTTATTCGTTTATTCGAATATTATTATTCGTTTATTCGAATATTATTATTCGTTATAGTACTATTCGAATATTTTTGTTAATAGATTTTTAAAACGATATTCGTTGTTTTCTTTGCTTGTATCTATGAGCGCGCATTTATGTTTTGTATGTTTTGCATGTATATGTGTGGCTGTGTTCGTAAATGCAACATGACTTGCAGTATAAGCAACAGTGGCATCACTGCGAATTTGACGAGCGATGCTCTTGATAGAATTTTTGACAATTTGCAAATGCGCTTGTTTGCTTTTTTGAACGCGTATAATACTAAAATGGAAATTTTGCTGAATCTAACACTAGACGAATTTTGTGAGCAAGGAAATGGTACATTTTCTTTAAATTTAAGAAAAAGAAGGTTATTGTAGTCAAATAGAAAAATGTTTAGGTTCAAATGTTTGTCTTTAAAAAGAAAAATATCTAAAAACAAATCATTTATTAAAACATTTTCTATTCTCATTTCCGAATGAATTGGGCCACTTTTAAAGTAAGGTTTTATAAGTTTTATGAAAATTAATAAGTTATAGTTTCACTTTAAATAGGCTTTGGAAAACGCTTGGACTCCTCCTCTATATTCAGCCGTACTCTCAGCAATAGCTGTGTCTCCGCATTACTAAGATTTTCACTAAAAATTCAAAAATAATTATTTTTACGATTATTATTAACATAATTTAACTAAATTTCAGTACAAAAATTAAAATAAAACAGTTTTGCACTTACTTTTCGTCAAACATCGTTAAATCGTGATCAAAAGCAACTAAAATTTCTTTGATGCGAGTGATGAGCGACTCTTGATAGAAGTGTTGCATTTTAGAACGCTTGATTATTGCAGTGCTGCCATATTGGCATTTCTGAACGTTCTGCTTGTGATGCAATTGCAGTTTGCGCGTCTTGATGCATTTACGAACACAGCCTGTATGTTTGCGTGTACAAATGTGTGCCCAAGCGGTTACAATTTTTCTTGCATTATTCGAATAGTGGTAACGAATAGTTGTATTTATTCGGTTAATGGTGGTTGAATAGTTTTTCTCAATAATTAAATAGCTATTTGTGCAGTGTTGTGGGAATAATAAAATACAATTATTGGTAATAATTGAAGCTGTAAATAGGCATTTACTATAAAGTTACTATACATAAATATGTATTTGTACATTTATATGTTTATTGCAGTTACATTTGCTTGGTAAGTTTTGTGCTAGGGCTTCAAGCAAGAGATGCCAGGGCCGAAATTCATTATGTATACTGTTTATTATGATAACAAAAGGACGGGTTTGTGATGATTTTTCATGTTCACATGTGTAAATAGTTTAATTTGCGTAAAGTAACATACGCAAAATAATACTACCTGCTTCCTAGTTTTTGTTAAATACTCATATAAATTTTGTTAAATACTCATATAAATATGAAAATTGTGAACAGGAAAATTAAAAAAATGTTATCTGATCTAATAACAAATATTATGAATTTTGAAAGAAACGAAGTTATACTACGTGAAAAGACAATAAAACTGTATTTTAGAAAAAATTCTCATTTTTTCTGAACTTGCCCTTTTTTGTAAAGGCCGAAATTGCCAATTAGTTTGCCTATTTTTCAAGATCTATATATACCGAAATTTTTGCTATAAAATTTCCTACAAGATAGGAGGGAAAAAAATGGTCGTGTCTTAAGCGGTTCTATAGATTTCTGACGTCAAAGCTCGGTATATATAACGAAAATGAGGTTTTCGTTAAATTTGATTGTTGACATTTTCGACGATATCTTTTAAATGGGGAAGTCAAAAAAAGTGAGCGATAGCATAAAATTTGCGCAAAATCTTCCCTTTTGAAGAAAAGTAAAGATTGTTGATATAGCAGATGTACCAAAGAAGATAATTAGGTTTGAATGTGAGAAAACAGGGATAAATTTTGCAAATTTTTCAAAAAACAGTCAAATTGAAATAACTCAGAAGTTCTCCGGTTTACCCCCCCTTTTTTTCACATTTTTCTATGTTTTTCGATGCTTTGAGCACGAAAAAAAATATATCAGCTTTGGTGCAAAATCATTGTAAGACAGTGTTATAGAGGAAACATTGAAAAATTTAGATAACAGAGCTGGAAGTTGGTTTGATTGACCAAATTATTGGAAGCAAAGATGTTGAAGATTTGAATGAAAATTAAATCGTTGCACAGGAGGTAATTGAAAAAATTGATATCAATTGTTTGAAGTGGAGTAGTGCTGAGGTTATGGAATGTGAGACCACGTGGAAAAGTAGATACATTATGCAGCAATGCGGTGAAAAAACCCATAGAGTATTTTAGTACTTTCTTTACGGATGAACTGTGGCTGAAAATATGTGAGGAAACGAATTTATATGCCATGCAAACAAAGGGAATACAATTGAAATGCACTGTACCTGAAATGAAAAGGTTTGTTGGCATACTTCTTTATCTTGGTGTTGTGAAAATACCAACTTATCGAATGGCGTGGGCGTCCAATTTCAAATTAGCGGCCGTTGGAAATGCATTGGCAAGAAACAGATTTGAGAAAATAAAACAATTTTCCATTTGAATGATAATTTGAAACAGCCTCAGAAAGGAACGCCTAACTATGACAAGTTGTACAAAGTTCGGCCTATGTTGGATATCATAAAAAAACAATTCAATGATATTTCACAGGAAGAATACCAAAGTATAGATGAGCAAATTATTGCATATAAAGGTACCTTATTACTTGTGAACATATGCAATACGTTTCTGAATAAAATTCTTTTTTAGGTCAACATAGTTTGAAGCAGTATCTGCCAATGAAGCCCCACAAGTGGGGTTTCAAAATGTTTACGAGAGCTGGTGTGTCCGGCATTATATATGATTTTAGTATGTATATTGGAGAAGGAACGTGCAAGACTTATGGCCTGGGAATATCATCAGATATCGTGCTATTTTTATCATCCAATATGCCAGTAAACCAAAATTTCAAACTGTTTTTTGACAATTGGTTTTCTTCAATAAACTTGATGTGTGCTCTAAAAGAAAAAGGCATACTGGCCGTTGGTACAATTCGAAGCAACCGATTGAAAAATTGTGATCTAACCAGTTAGAAAATCCTTCAAAAGGAAGGGCGTGGATCAAGCGATTTTAAATATGAAGCAACGCACAACTTGATTGCTTGCCGTTGGTATGATAATAAGAGCGTACAACTGGTTTCAAATTATGTTGGTAAGAATCCCATGACTGAATGCAACAGATGGTGCCGCAAAGAGAAGAAATTTATAACTATACCTCGTCCTGGTATAGTTGAATGTTACAACAAACACACGGGAGGGGTTGATCTTGCAGACATGCTGCTTGAATTGTACAAAATCAACCACCGCTCAAATAAATGGTGTATAAATTCGAGTTTAGTAAACAGTTGGTTGTTGTACCGCAGAGACATTGTAGATACATACGGCGAATCAAAGTATATGCCGCTTATATGTAGATTTTCAATTGGATGTTGCTGCCGAACTTTTGAACGCAAGTCAAACTACATCACCATCACTCCTTTTGACAACGAATTCAGGAACCGCTCCATCATCGCCAGCTGCTTCTACGGGCTCTGAATCAAATTCCTATAATATAAAAGAGCTTATGTTGAAGACCCACCAAAATCACTACGACTTGATGGTTATCATCATTGGCTGGAATGGCGAAAAAGAGGCAGATGTAGAGTATGCTCCACTGGGTTTCCAAGCTTTAAATGCAGCAAATGTAATGTGCACTTGTGTTGCAATCCCAAAAAAAAACTGTTTCGTGTCTTATCATACATAAAATATAAATAAGCGGCATTTGTAAAAGAAATAAACTTGTTTTTAAATATATACCACCATTGTCCACTGTTGCATATACGCAACATCCTGTAGCGCTTGAACCAGGACACCTAGGTCCTTGAAATTTTGAACAGTTGATATTGATGTCAACCCTATCTTATATATCTACTCAAAAAATTTTTAACCCCGCCCATTTTAATTCGGATATGAGAGGGTTACATAATGACATCATTCGACGTAGTACTTCACCACATGCAGCATCTGTAGTATTGGTAGCGAAGGCTAATGGAGAAAGCAAGATGTGCGTTAACTATCGTGCATTAAATGTTGTTACGGTAAGGAAGCATTTTCCAATGCCAGTAGTTGAGGAAAAGTTAGCCAAGTTAAGTGGTGGAAGGTATTTTACTACGTTGGATATGACCAGTGGATATTACCAGGTTCCGATTAAAGAGGAATGTAAGAAATTTACAGCTTTTCTTACGCATGAGGGATTGTATGAACATAATGTTATGCCATTTGGGTTAGTCAACGCGCCAATGGTATTCCAGGAGATGTTTATACGAGTCACTGTTAAATACTGTTTCGTAAACATTTTGAGTTCTTTCAATAATTTTCATTATTCAAACTTTATACTTCAAACTTTTAAACAAATAAATTCTGTTAAGAAATCTTTACAGTGGCTCAAACGCTTAATCGTACACGCTCAACGTTCACCATTTCAGACTAAATTTGGCGCCCCAAAAGACATTTTTTACAGAAAAATTGGTGCAGTTCATTTATTCAAAGTGTCTTTTACCTTTTACATAAATAAACAGTATTTATTCACATACAATTCGCAATAATAAACAAACAAAAACAAAACTACAAAATTCAAGTCAAAACGTACAAAATGAAATAATCCAAAAAAAGAGATTAAATCTCGTATTTTAGTACTTAGTGGACAATCCTTTAGACTTTATTACTGTATTAAGACGTCTTGGCATGGACTCGACCAAGTTTTTGCATACATCTGGAGAAATATTGTGCCACTCGGTCTGTAGAGCTTCTTTAACTCTTTTGTGTTCCGAAACACCTTATTTTTCATTCTCCTGCCCAATTCATCCCAAACATGTTCAATTATATTGAGATCAGGTGACTGAGCAGGTGTTTGGAGCAGTTTGGGGCAATGGTGGATGAGCCACATCTTCGCAACCATGGAGGTGTGCTTCGGATCGTTATCTTGGTAAAAAGCGAAATTATTTAAGATACCCAGACGTTCGGCACTTTGCTTGACATGCGCTTTGAGGATGTTGAGATATTGAAATCTATCCATATTACCTCCTACAAAATTGATATTTCCGGCTCATGCACTCGAAGCACACCCTCAAACCGTCACAGACCCACCACCATGTTTCACTGTAGCCTTTGTATTTTTTATATCAAACTCAGCGTTAGGTTTTCTCCAAACATAGCATTTTCCATCTGACCCACATAGGTTGAATTTGCTTTCATCCGTGTATAAAATCTTGAAATTACAAAATTATTACAGAAACCTAATATTTAGATAAGATCTTACGGTGTTCCAAATTTTAGTCGAACTTTTCTATTCTAGGGACTGATATATGGTTTTTTTCGCGCGTTTCGCCCATTGCAATTATGGCTTTTTAAAACATTTCTAATAGTTTCATCAGAAACGACTTTATTAGTTTTTTCTTTAAATATTTGGTTTAATTTTACTGCAGTTACAAAGGGGTTAGCTTTTATTTCCTTTAAAATCATACGTTCTTCTCGAACATTTATCTTTTTTCCTTGTCCTATTCGGCTTTTATTTGCAATGGAGGAATCAGCTTTATATCTTTTAATTATGTATTGTATCGTAGAATGAGTTCTTTTCACTAAATTTCCAATTTCTCTGAAAGTTTTTCCCTCTTCATGCCATTTAACAATGAGCTTACGCTCCTCTGCGCTAATTTGTTTGCCCGATGGAGCCATTGCACTACAACTTAAAACGCAATCACTTATTGTTAAATTAACTGCGTATTTTAAGCAAACGCGAAAATTTAACGGGATCCGGCCGACTGATTGCTCATGTACGATTATTCGTTTGTGCGTACGGACTGCCATTTTCTTAGTTTTGACTTATTTTTATTAGAGATTTTGTAAATAAATGTGGTATACTTTTATGGTCAAGTAGAAAACACTCCAAGTAAATGAAATATGTGATGTTTTCGATATTAGGTTTGTATTCAAAACAAAACTTAATCGAAAACTTGTGCATGGAGTATGTACGATTAGGCG
This sequence comes from Sphenella marginata, assembly GCA_951509765.1. Classification (NCBI taxonomy): domain Eukaryota; kingdom Metazoa; phylum Arthropoda; class Insecta; order Diptera; family Tephritidae; genus Sphenella; species Sphenella marginata. The sequence goes on along the minus strand of OX608083.1, from coordinate 32,748,354 downwards.
TTTGAGCCACTGTAAATAAACATCGGCTTCATCTTAATACATGATTTAATAATTGTATAACAGACGAATCAAAACACCACCTCCTCTCAACCAACCTGTTGCACTAGCATCTCTGTCTTTCCGAAAGAGTTGAAAAAGATTTGGGTCGAAAAACTCAGCATCAAAAAAATTGCTAGTCAGCCAAGTTTCCACAAAAACGTAGACATCGAAATCACAGCGAGATGTAGCCAAAAATACTTCTTTGGATTTAGTACGCATACCGGAGATATTTTGGTAATACACTTTCAAATTCTGATTATCAGGATATAATGTAAGGCCTACTCGAACACGGGAATAACCGTAGCGGAGCTGTTCATGCTAGCTTCACCTGGTACTAAGCTCGCCGGATTGGGGTGGTTCTTGCTCGCTACTTCTGGTCACCCTAGCTTACAGCAAGAAAATTTATTCATGCACATAAAAAAAAATCGGAACTGAATCCGCTACAACTCACCTGAGAAGCAATACACCCGCTTCTCTGCTCTTCCCTACCCAACCATAAAGAGATACTTACGTCATATCAAACCTGCGCACCTAAGGTCCAATCATCTCACAACACTATTAAATTTAGCAAGTCATATTTTCTTTTCGGATATATGCAAAACAATTCATTTATTATAAAATTTTAACTCTAAACACATTCTTAGGCTTTAAACTTCAATTTTTTTTTTTTTTGTTTTCTAAACAAAAGGAACTTTTCTTTTGGTTTTTTTTTATTTAGCTACAAAGAGTATCGTCTCTTAATATTTACCGCCGCTTTGCTGATTGCTTTATGGATTTGAAATGAATGAAAATATTAAATCTTTATATAAAGATTTTGACAAACATGAGGGCATGGAAAGGGACAATATTTTTTTGGGCATGGGCGTTTTGACTCAAACGAGCAGTTACTCTCAGCACACGTATTCTTACGCTCTTATTTCAGTCGCTATTGAGAGCGAAAAAACCAGTTTGGCACTGTGGGATAAGGAATTGATTTTCCTGCCAGTCGCGCTGCAGACAGCAACGAGGTCATTGTGTATCAGTACAAGTGTGATATGTTATCTGTCAAACGTTTGACAGGCACTTCAAAATGGAGTTTTTTGTTTACATCTGAGGCACTCCAGCATGGCGGCGCATCCACTGCTCCTATCTTCTAACGAATGACAGAACGAGATGCAGGATGAATCCAACAGAATATAAAAAAACAGGTGTTAATTTTTTTTAAAAATTTTGACGTCTATGCTTAAGATATCACACTTGACATGGTACACAATGAACGAGGTAACATAGGTAGTCGGTATGTTGATGTTTTTTTATGCCCTAGTATATTTTTGCCCCATTTGAAATGTATAACATAAATAAAATCAAGGCAAATTGATTGTTATGGTAATGGCAGAGCTTGAAGTTTTTGTAAACTAGAATGTCATAGTAATAAAAAATTTGAAATGACAACCATCGATTGTTTTTTTTATATTTCATAAAAATTAAATTCAACTAATGGTGTCTGGAACAATAAATACGTGTTTGGACACCTCATGCGTGCATAAAATTTAGTTAAAATGATCATCATCGTACCCTTTTGGTAAGTGCGATGGTATTTTGAAAATAAATACCAAATACAATATTCAAAGTCAACAGCCAAATCTTTCTTTTTATGACATTCTACATTACACGGCGAGTTAAAAACGTGAAGAAGAAGAAGTCAGCTGTTCACTTAACATTGCCATAAGAATGAATTTGCCTTGAATAAAATGTTATAATTTCAGATACCTTTGGTGGGGTAAATTCGGAGTTGACTACTTTTACTAGCAAACTAGTTAGCGGAAATTTAAGGAGTTCTTAAAAACTTCAAAAAACATATTATCTCTCCCAATACCCTCATATTTCTCAAAGTCTTCATGGAAGGTATTATAGTGCCTCCTAAAATTTATGCGCGGGTCCCCTTTACATACATATTACACAATAGACATTGCATATTACCAAAAGCATCGAAAATCATAAAGCAATATTTGTCATTCATTTTGAACAAACACATAGGTACGCGCATAAATACCCAGCAAACCATCGGCGTCAGAAATAAATCAGAAAGAATTTATGAGTCTGAAATGAGGGTGTTTCCCTTCTTGCGATGGTCGTCCAATATGAGCCGAATTTCATATATCATATGAGCCTGAATAAGAGTCAACAATGGCACTTTTCGGGCTCATAAACTGCTCATATTTCGCCTCTTAAAAGATACAGATTGGACTCCTATAAGACTGTTGTTGTTGTTTTAACACTACGTTGCCCTGCCTAGGTAGTCAGTATCAACCTTACCCAATATTGTCATCGAACTCTTCTAACGGAAGTCCTAGAAACCTAGCGGCTTCAACAGGGGAGGACCAGAGGGATATGGGTGTTAGAAGAGTAGGCTCGGATGAGCAGACAAAAAGATGGTTAGTAGTATGGGGGGACAAGCCGCATGCCGGACAAACATTAGGCAAGTCGGGGTTCAGTGTGGATAGGTAAGAGTTCGTGTGGATGAGGGTGAGGACCTGCCGGTGCATTTTAGGATCAAACGGCGTGGAAATCCGGTGCCGGATCTCATCGTAGTGTTTGCGTAGATGGCTCCTTATGCTCCTGGGGGCGGATCCTCGTTGATCAGGCGTCCGTTCGGATGCTGCGGTTGGCAACAGTTGAACAGGAATTGCCTGGTCAACATCTCGCTATGCTCTTTAACGGCGAGCATTTTCGCTTCGTTATGTAGGTGATGCTCAGGAAACATAAGAAGACACCCAGTGGCGGTACGAAGGGCGGTGTTTTGGCAGACCTGTAGCCTCGACCAGTGTGTGTCAGCTAGCCCCGGCGGCCATATTGGCGTCGCGTAGCTCAGTACCGGCTGGCCAATTGCTTTATATGTAGCTAGTAACGTTTCTTTGTCTTTACTCCAAGTGCTGCCAGCTAGGGACTTGAGGATTTTGTTACGGCTTTGGACTTTATTGGCAATTGCGGTTACATGAGCGCCGTATTTGAACATGTTATCAAACGTCACCCCTAAGATTTTGGGGTGTGAGACAGTTGGTAGCTTGACACTATCAACGTAGACGTCTAATTCCATAATCACTTGCGTTGTCCAGGTCGTGAATAGGGTGGTCGAGGACTTATTCGGTGACAATGCCAGGTTTCTCCCGGCGAAGAATTCGGACACGGCTGGGAGGTATGAGTTAATTCGAGAGCAGAGTTCTTCAACGGAATCGTACAATCGTCGGCGTAAGAGACGATCGAGACAACCTCTGGTGGGGGGGAAAGTTTCGATACATAATAGTTAAACAGAAACGGGGATAGGACACCACCCTGTGGCACCCCTTGTTTAACTATTCTGGGTTTTGATCTTGCGCCTCTAAACTCAACCGACGATTGACGACCACTCAGGTAGTTGGCAGTCCAACGTTTAAGACAGGGAGGAAGGGACGAGTTTCAAGGTCTTTCATTAGTTGCGCATGGTTGACCGTGTCAAAAGCTTTGGCCAGGTTAAGCGCAACTAGCACTGTCCTGTGGTTTGGACGCTTTTGGTTTAATCCGTCCCCTATCTGAGTGGTTATGCCGTTCAGCGCGGTGGTGGTGCTGTGATTTTTGCGAAATCCATGCTGATGTTCGGCGAACCGCAGGTTTGCGGTGAAGTACGGCAACAAGATAGATTCCAACACCTTCACTACTGGCGAGAGGAGAGATATCGGGCGATATGACTCCCCTACGGCAGCTGGCTTGCCAGGCTTTAGTAGTGGGACCACCTTTGCTTGTCTCCATCTTAAAATAAAATAAATTAATAAATAAAATATTTGGTGTTCTTAGATCTCCGAATTGCCTCATGAACTTCTGTTGTGGAGATGGCAATGGGCGCATCGCTGTGTTTATGCGCTTCCCTGGTGGCTCGGCGAATCTCTTTGTTCAACGGAGGATGCTTTACAAATTGTCAGCAGAAGGCGCTCGCGCATCTTTTTGGCTTCGACTGAACCTTATCACCGAAGGCGATGGATATTTTGTCGCTAGGTTTAGTCGGGTTGGACAAAGATTTCACCGTCGACCATAATTTGCCAACTCCAGCCGAGAGGTTGCAAGACCTTAGGTGCTCCTCCCACTTAGCGCGTTTGTGTTGATCTACTAAGCGTCTGATTTCCGCATTAAGATCCCTTATTTGAGAATCCGTAGGGTCAAGGCGTCTAATATGGTCACGTTCATTTGCCAGGGCCGCTGCCTCTGCTGGGAAGAATGGACGCACTTCGTTTATTCTACCTGACGGAATGTGTTGATGGGAGGCTGAAATTAGGGCCATACGAAACGCCTTTTCCCCTTCTCGTACGTCAGACGGGGTAGGAAGAGCAGCGAAGGCGCTCTCTGTGGTGTTGATAAAACCCTCCCAGTCGGCTTTATTGAAGTTAGTGTATGTGCTTTTCTCAACTGTGACAAATTCGGTGGGGCGATCGATAGAGAGCACTATAGGTAGGTGGTCTGAAGCAAGCGTCAGCATCGGTCGCCATTCAACGCAGTTTATTAGGCCAGCGCTGACTATGGTGATGTCTGGCGAGCTAGAGCAGTTTACCGCCACTCTAGTGGGGGCATCCCCATTTACCGTGCAGAACGTCGAATCATCTATTTGGTCAGCCAGCTCCTGTCCCCTACCATCGGCCTGCAGGCTGGAGTGCCACAGGTCGTGGTGTGCGTTAAAGTCACCAAGGATGACGCGGCTCTCGCCCCTGAGTAACGCACGAATGTCAGGGTGGTAATCCCTGGGACAGCAGGTGACAGGAGGTATGTAAATGTTTATGATTTCAAGGTCGACACCGCCTGACCGGACAACCATACCTTGACGTTCTAAGGTTGTGTCCCTCGGGTCGATGTGAGGCACGAGCTTCCACCGAGCTTTGTCTCCTGGATCACCGCGATCTTGATGTTATGTCGCTTCATTATGTTTGTTACTTCAACAATTTTACCGGGGTTAAGGACTGGTGCGTATGCCTAGGTGGTAATAGGCAGGATCGCGCACTACGGCGCATTCTTGAAGTCGAAGGAATCGCGTTACCAGAAGGTAGAGGCGAGTCAGACGACGTTGAAGGTTGCGTAGCTTGAGAGCATGGCGCAACGTACGTATCAGTCCATAAGTTCCAGTTTGCGAGTCCAGAGCATATAAGCAGGTGACACAGGCCAAGGCAGTTATTGCACTTGACTGATGCCAAAGGCGTGTATAATCTTAACCGACAAACAGTGCACGTAGTATAAGGGACCAGGAGCTGATGGTTGTGGCTTATACTCGTGCTAATGCTGGAAGAGGGGCTGACCGAGGGGGTGGGAGAGAGCAGACTCTCAGCATTGCTCAAATCCACTTGGGAAGTGCTACGTAGGGAGTAGCTGTGAGCTGCTGTGTGAGATGTTGACGCCTGGGGGCGTGAGCGGCCGCTCGGAAGGTCTACTTGCTGATGTGCATTGTTAGTGCTAGTCGTGGAGACTGATGTGACAGAGTCAGACATATGTGGAATAGTGATACTTGATCGACGACGGCTACAGGACGTCGTAGGACGTGAACAGCAAGGGGCCACAAAAGTTCTATAAAAACTAGCGGGTCTATGAGTAGAGGGATTTAGTCCGGAGCAACTAGTTAGATGCAACCATCTGTTACAATTGGAGCATTGTACTGAATGTGAACGTTTCACATAAATTTTCTTCCAGCATATACAGCAGATCCATTCTCTAGGTCCGGGGTTGGATTCAATACCAGCCCGGAGCAGGAGAGTCTTGAGCAGTCCCGCTGCAAGGAGCTGCTCGGAGGATGACATTATTGGGGGCGGGGATAACTGACGGTTTAGGCAGGGGGGTAGTGAAATAACAGCCCTTGGTCGGGGAAACCCAGAGTCATTCCGGTACGTAGAACCGGCTGTCGTGGGAATGACTCTTCTAGGACGCTTATCGCGCACATTTTTGACTCTTATTACCCTCACATACTGCTCATTTTTGACTCTTATTTGAAACATATTTTTGTACAAAAACCTTCCTTTTTGAGAAATTTTTCCTAATGCATCAAACTGGTTGAAATGCAAATGCATATAGTTTCAATAAATTTCATTTATTGTACAAAAATATATGTAAAAAATGGGTAATTTTTCGCAACTATAACAAACATATGTAATATTGAACAGTCCAGAAAACTAAAACAAACATTATTTATTTATTAAATAACAATATTTTGAAAATTTTTTTTTATTTTTGAACCCGCTTTGCCTTATACTTGATTCGGTCCATTGAAGTTTGGAACCATTTTGTGGTATATCTTTTAAATTCCATTTCGTTCCCAAACTTTCTGCAATAAGCCTCTGAAATGATTTAATATAATGTAAAAATGAATAAATCAAACACCTATGTTAAGTAGTACCTTTATTTCATTTTCCTGGAAATGAATATACATATGTACATAGAAATTATTGGAAAACAGAATTATGATATACATATAAAAGAGTTTTTGCATTGCGAACATGTTTGATAAGAAATTTCTACGGCTTGCGCGCAATATAGAATAGAATATTTGACATGTGTAATAAAAAATTGGATGTGAGGCAATGTATGCAGATGGTATTTTTTTCTTACCAATGCTTTATATTTTTTTCTAAATCGCTTTGTATTTCTTCCTCAAAACTTAAAAACTCTTCCTTTACGCTAAAGTCAGACTTAGGCAGAACTGTTTGTGGTCTATTTGACGGTGTAACCTCTGACAGCATTCTTTTGATACTTAATACTTCTGTTAAGAGTTTTGTTTGAATTTTATTATTTCCTTCATCCATTTCGCAAAGTTTTCGCTTCAAATCTTTAATTTAAAAGACATAATTTAATTTTATTTTTAAATTTTTTTTCCTACGGATTAAGTAAATTATTAATAGATATACAAATGTAAACTTACACCGCACGAAGGAAGAAAACCCCTATGTTACATTTTGTAAAGTATCTCAATTTTGTGTTGCTTAACCCAACCATGTTCCATTTGAATTTCAACTAACCTGATTTTAATGGGGACTCTCTTTCGAGAAATTTGCTTTTCGGAGAGCGTGTACTTCTGTCTTCTACTGGCTTCATCGGTGATTCCATGGCAGCAAATGAATGTGTTAAAGTTGAGGAGCTTATTGGGGACTCCACTGGCTTCTTCGGTAATTCCATGGTAGCAAATGATTGTTTTAAAGTTGAAGAGCTTATTGGGACTCCACTGGCTTCTTCAGTAATTCCATGGCAGCAAATAAATGCTTCGGAGTATGTGTAATTATTGGGACTTTTACTGACTTAATGGGCGATCCCATTGCAGCAAATATATCTCTCGAAGTACGTGTGTTTATTGGCGGTTTTACAGTAACTAGTTGCTGAAATGGCTTTATGGATTGAGATTCTTCAACCATTGCCATAGGAATAACTTGACTGTCCATTTGTAGCGAATTTGGTATAAAATTGTAAGTTTTTTTTAACATTATTCTTTATGTACAAGGGGTACAAAAATACCGATGGGTATCAAATTGCTATAAAAAAGTAAACACTTATGTTTAAGTTGTGAACAATTGTGAACTGTGGTTTCGATATCAGCTGAAAGTTTTTCGGAGCAGGTTATATTTAAATAACTTGATTTAAAAGGTATTTCAAAATAATCTTTCATATTCAGTACCTCGTTAGAATGTACAGTATATTTATCCCCATTAGCAAAAATTTTACAAATTTTAAAAATCTTGATTGCAAAAATTTAAAAATTATTGGGAAATTTTGAAGACCAAAACATGCTATGCCTAGATATTGATAAAATTTCACCTTCAGAATTGCATTCCGATTGGAAAGTCGTACCATCCTTTCCGATGCACTGCAGGCTTCTCTCAACAAGGCGATTGTATATTTGACTAGTTACATAATTACCCTTCCTAACCATTTTCTTAACTGTTTGTAAATGATTCTCAAATTTAAAAGCGCTAAACGAGTCTAGATTTTCACCGAAATACAACACCTCGTCAGGTAAATGCAAAAGGCAGTGGAAATTATATTTTAATACGGTTTTATCGTAGAGATTAGGTATTTCACTAACAAAATCGATAATTAGTTCTTTGGCACAGGCATTGTTTGTTAAGCAAAATGTCTCATGAAGCAAAATTCTTATAGCGAGGCTCAGTTTTAAAAAATGATTATGGGGCCTGTGTACAATAAAAACTGTCTGAACTCAACGGCTTTCCACCGATCTAAATCACAAAATGGCCTAGGTTTTCGTGAGAAATCTTTTGATATATTTGGTTTTAGAGAAAGCAAGCGCTGCTCTAGAACTTGGATACGTTCCTTTTTTGAAGAAAATTTGTTACGCCTAACGGTTACCCACGCGTTAAGAAGAGTTTTTACTACACCTAGGAAAATTATATGCATATAGTCAAATGCAAACTGATTTACAATATTAATAGGTAACTATTCAATAGCCATTTCAGTCGCAATGTTCTGATGGTTTAAGTCAGATCTTTTCCGAAATTGTTCATCAGTCCTAACCATACAATCTTCTATTTGATAAGTAATCCTATTTTCGAAATGCTTCCCACGTTGTTGGCATTTTATGCAACTATAATAGCCGCAGTGACTTTTAACACCCGTCACATACAAAGGCCCTAACATGTACACTATAATATTGTCCTCTATACATGATGCCTTCAGTGATAATAAATATTCATTAACATTTTTTGGTTTACTAGTGCCTACATAAGTGCCTACCATTAACACAGCTGAAGTACTGTGAATGTTAACTAAAATTGGCCATGCTTGTAGACGAGAGCTCTTAAAGAGAGGCAGGCCATCTATATTGAAATTGAGAAATATTGAATCGCTTTGAAATATGTTAGCTTCTAAAAAGTGGGTTAAGCAGTCAGCAAGCCCATAATGTACGTATTCTCCTTGCCCCATTTGGATAGCTTGTGCCTCTCTAGGAGTTTGCTTCAAAGTCCTTGCATCAGAAGGCAATTCCGGAATCCTCGGTTTTAAAATCTTCAATAAGCCATTTAAAGCTAGAGTGGTTATATTGTGGTCTATAGACCACCTTGCCATCATTCCTCTAGTATTTGCATCTGGCCCATGGCGTAATTACCATGGTGATATCGAGCCATCAGCTGATTTGTATTTTTTTTCACCGCAGCGGAACTGTTTGTCAAATTATATGTTTTTAAAAATTATTTGTCAACTAAAAATTACATGTCAAAAATATACCCAACAAGCAAAGTGACCTTAAATTAAGTGTTTTAAAAACTTTTCAAAATATTAAGCTTACAAAATTTCGATTTTTCGTTTATAAAACGTTCGAAATTAAAGGTTTTTTAATTGAAACGGCACGTTGATAAAAACTTATTAGTGTAAGCCTTCAAGAAAGTTTAAAAAAAAATTTGTATAAGCCTTTTTCCCAAAACATTATTCAAACCATATTTGTTCGCTTTTGCAACAAAATATGTAAACTGCACATTGCAAAAATTGGTTAAGATGCAGCCAACATATCGCTTATTGCAGCAAGTTTACTTCATGGTACAAATATATAAAGGTAGTTCCACTTCTTCTTCTTCGCCGCCATTGTCATGACTTAACATAAACCTATTCTTTAACCAAAAACGAACTAATTTTTGTTAATTCATATTTTTTAGTTTTTATATTTTCGTGAATGTAGCCAAAGTCGTGCTTTATAAGCAGTTTGAATGTTAAGACCACTTTTCCGCTGAAAACTTTAAGCTTCGTAACCGACGTTCCCAATCGGATCGCAACACCGTATCAGGTGACATGGCAGATTATGTTAATCTATTAAATTTTTAATTGATTTGGAAACTAATTGCAATTAAATAAATTGAAGTTGTTGCAGTTATATAAGATTGTGTCAGATTACGTCCGGGTATCGTATTTGTTAATTGTTAAAATTTAAAACAATTTGATCTAAATAACGGATCCAATTTGTGGGATTTTGCTTTTAATTTATTCTTGTCAGTTGCCGGGATCTATAGTATTCAATAATATAAAGCTAAATATGGCGATGAAAATCTTTAAAAGCGTTGCTCCTTTTTTAATTTTAAGCGAAATACAAATAGAATTGGTCTGATTTTTTAAATATTTAACTTTGTTTCTTATATTCTAAAAATTTTCTTTAATATTATAAAAATAATCAAATCAATTTTTTTTGTAAGATGGAACAAATGACAAATGATGTGAATGAGGGAAAACACAGTTTATGTCATAGTGGAAATACCTTGATTTTCTTGTACCATTTAGTTTAGTTTAAAATATTATTTAAAACATTTACAGAAATGGTTGTTGGGTTGTTACGTTAGCTGGCGAATTCAAATTTTGAGCAAGGCGGGTATAGAAGGGGAGACGGCCCGGGGGTCGGTTACTTAGGCTTGGTCTGTATGTGATAAACTTTTTCTTTCTTTATTGAATAATAATAAGTATATTACTACTGCATGCAAAAGATAAAGAAACTTAAAACTATCTTAAAAACATAAAAAATTGCACAAGAACTTCATACTTATTGTAAAAATAAAATAAAGTATCACAATTCAGTTGAAATTAATATATACATATTTACATAATTAATTTGGTACGCACCCACAGTAAATTCAGGTTTTGTGAGCAAATGAACTCAGGTACTATTTGGTTTAAAACCCGGATGAGAAAAATCTTGGGGTTTCGAGAAAATACAAACATCTATTAAATACGGGAGGAAAGCCGTTATGAGTTAAATTTCTTGTAATTTATCGATGAGAAATACATAAAAACTTTGTGTGTTTGAACTAAGGTAAACACGCTTCTTTGTTGAAAATTTTTGAAGTTATAGGTGGCGCGTTGCAAAATTTGATGTAGGCACCTAATTTGTAATACGCTGACCTGAAATTTTTTTTTTAATGGTTAATAACATCACCTTTTCTTCCTTGTATTGGTAGCACTGCAAGTAGTTAGACTACAAGCATATGTATTTTCAATTTATAAGCCTATTAAAAGCTAAAATTACATAGAAATCGCCATATTTCGAGGTAAAATGTTCTAACACCATTGGAAATGTGATTTTGAAAACGTGAAATGTTTGCAAAAATCATGGCATTACGATCAGAGATCTAGAAAATAATAGTTTAACTGTTTTTGAACTACCTTAGCCATATTTTGATTGTTTCTAAAAATTTGAAAAGTTTATTTCAGGTAAATATGTGTGAAAATTGGACACAGAATTTAACGAAACTACCGACATAGTGATATGTGTGCAACATTTTGACATAAAAGTATAGCGTTATAATTTTTAACCAACTAATATACACATAACTTTTGTTTAAATGAAAAAAATCTTAATGTATTTTTAACAATTTCTCCTTTCTTAAAATAATGTATACACCTCATTCAATTTGCAACACAACACCCTAAAATGCTGAAAAATAGTTGACTGAAACGCCGAGTACACGAAAAAGGTGAATATAGCCGCGGATTTTACCACAGTTTTCCTACTGTATTATACTGTGATTGCTACTTTTGTTTGATGAAAGTTACGGGTATAAATGCAAAAAAATTAGCAAAATATAATTATCCTGATGTATCATCAGTATCCAAGCCAGTTCCACGTACTGCTAATGATCCATTGAAAGTTTATCGAAGTATAAGTGCAAACGTCCTGGAAACTTTAACTCCATCACCGGTGAAAGCGACTTTGTCATGGAAGGGCCACATTTAGTTTCGCAAGATGAACTAAGCGATTTGATTCGTGACTTAAGTTTGTCCAAAAAAAAAGCAGAGTTGCTAGCATCACGGCTGCAGCAATGGAAAACTCTAGACTCTCGAACACAAGTTACTGTATACAGAAACAGAAATGAGGCACTTCGACCGTTCTTCCAAAAAGAAGACAACATAAGTTTCTGTAACGTTATTAATGGTTTATTTAATGAAATGAATGCACCCTCCGATCGAAACGAATGGCGTTTATTCATTGATGGTTCCAAATACAGCCTAAAAGCTGCTCTTCTCCACAACGGGAATAACAAACCATCTATTCCGATTGCTGATGCATCAAATACAATGATCATAAATGGAAAATATGTGGTGATCTAAAGGTATAAACATTAATTCTAATTAAATCGAAAACACTTATTTTTTATATTATTTCAACAGGTTATTGGCATCTTAACTGGGATGCAATCTGGATTCACCAAATTTTGTTGTTTCTTATGCTTGTGGGATATCCGCGCAACTGAACATCATTATGTGAGGAAATAATGGCAAAGTCGTACTCAATATGAGCCTGGACAGCAGAACGTCTCCGCACATTTTCCTGCCACCTCTTCACATTAAACTTGGCCTTATAAAGAACTTCGTCAAAGCATTAAGCCGTGAAGGACCGGCTTTTCAGTACTTAGTCAAGTTGTTTCCTAAATTGTCATATGCAAAAATCAAAGAAGGAATATACATATGTGGGACCTGATATTAGAAAACTAATGGCTGATAAAGAATTTACAAAATGTTTAACGCCCGATGAAGCAGCCGCGTCTTTTCAAAATATCGTTCACCACTTTCTTGGTAATCACAAATCCCCTAATTTTGAGGAAATTATTGGCGATATGTTGGAAAATTATCGAAAGATTGGAGCTCAGATGTCTCTAAAGATGCATTTTCTGCATTCCCATGTCGATTTCTTTCCCGAAAACTTGGGTGATACGAGCGACGAACAGGGAGAGCGGTTACATCAAGATCTAGCCAAAATTGAAAGACGATACCAAGGATTTTGGGATGAAGGCATGATGAGCGACTATTGTTGGACTCTAATACGTGAAACAGATACTAAACAATACAAAAGGCAAAGTTCCACCAATCTTCATTTCCGATTTGTTACTTTTAAGTTAATAAAATGAATATTATTTATTTGACAAAAATCTTAAAAAATGAATTTGAATTTTGTTGAAAGTTACAAAACAACCTACGGTAGCATCACTTACCCTAAACAAACCTACCGTAGCATCACTTATAAGGGTTCTAACGGGGCACTGCCTAATTGGCACTCACGGTATTAGATTGGGAGCGACAACCTTCGACTACTGTCGCAGTTGTAGATGTATCGAGGAGGAGGAGAGTGTCCAGCACCTCCTGTGCCAGTGTCCAGCACTTGGCAGGCGGCGGTTAGCCTTTCTAGCGCAACCATTTCTAGTAGACCTCTCTGAAGTCTCTAGGTGTGAGATCAAGGCTCTACCTAAATTCATTGTTTCCACGAAGTGGTTCGATCATCATGTATAGGCGAGGAAGGGACTCTCTTGTTGTCGAGTCCGTATAGGGTATCACAACGGGTCCACTGGTGGCCTAAGTGTCGGGCCGTAACCTTGTGTTTCGGTCTAACCCTCGTAACCTAACATAACCTAACCTACAAAAAAAATCCCCAAAAAAAGAGTTTTTCCAGATCTGCCTAATATTTTGCTGAAAGTGTTTGCTATTAAACACGCTAATTTTAGGAAAAAAAAATTATCCTGATTTTCACAACTTCGTACCAAAAAACCATTTTCAAAATCAAAATCAAAAATTCGACCAAATTTCGCCAGCTATTGCTATTGCTCAGCGATGCTTTGGCCTTTTCCCACATGTTATACGTCGTTAGAAGCGTATTTTAATTTCCTTTCGAACAAGCTATTGCTTCCGTTCGTCGGTTTTGTAAAATTATCGAAACGATGAATGAAGTGATATCTAAAAAAACACAAAATTACCGATATCTCGAAATCTTAAATCAATCTTAAAAAACGGAATGCAGATTCAGTGTCATAAATTGACTTAAAAACCACTTTTAGTTGCCCAGATCCAAAACCGTGAATACTTGTGATATTATTGGTGTTATCATTTTCATTGAAATGAGCTCATTTTGCATTTTCTGTTTCAAAACATTTGATTGACATATTTTTTGACTCCTATATGATCATATTTCTGAGGCTCATAATATGCACATATTTAGGACTCATATTGGACTTCTAAATTAGAGCGCTCCGAGAATGTTTGAAGGGTAGTATCATTTTTCACTGCAAAAAAAAATATTAATAGGTCTATAGCTCGTACCGAACCAGGATACTTCAAACAAGACCGGAAACACAAGCTTGTTGTTTGTGTAAAATCTCAATAAATAAATAATAAGTAATAATAAATATTAGCAAAGTAAAAGCAAATTTCTGCTCACAAATAATTCTTTACGAACCACACGATTCAATGTTTGAAGTTAAACTACATATTCCATTATTTTTCAAGATTTTTAAAGTATGAATTCAAAAATACAATACTGTCTGCGGATTCGGGACGAAGTCGATTTCTTTTTTCAATTATAACGTTACCGGCTAAGGGAAAAGTACGCTCAGCAGCTGCACTACTAGCAGGAATGGAATGAATTTGAAGTGCGACGTTAGATAAATGTCGATACGGCTTTTCTTTAGATTTCCACCATTTCAGCGCATCGAACTCATCAGTTATTTCAACATTTTCCTTGCAGTATCTATCGATCTCTTCTGTAGGTGTGTTCAGAGTTGTGTTTGTAGCTTTTTTTTACCAATTCAGGAAAGAAAAAGTTGAGATGTTGTTGTTGTTTTAACACTACTTTGCCCTGCCTAGGTAGTCAGTATCAACCTTACCCAATATTGTCATCGAGCTCTTCTAACGGAAGTCCTAAAAACCTAGCGGCTTCAACAGGGGAGGACCAGAGGGATATGGGTGTTAGAAGAGTAGGCTCAGATGAGCAGACAAAAAGATGGTTAGTGGTATGGGGGGACAAGCCGCATGCCGGACAAACATTAGGCAAGTCGGGGTTCAGTCTGGATAGGTAAGAGTTTAACCTATTACAGTATCCAGACCGGAGTTGGGCCAGCATCACCCTAGTCTCCCTAGGCAGCTCGCGCTCCTCTTCGGCAACGGGTGGTGTTGCTGCCTGAAGAACGGCGTTCACCGGGAGAGAGCCAACATAGGAATTTACCGAATTTGTGTGGATGAGGGTGAGGGCCTGCCGGTGCACCTTAGGATCAAACGGCGTAGAAATCAGGTGCCGGATCTCATCGTAGTGTTTGCGTAGATGGCTCCTTATGCTCCTGGGGGGCGGATCCTAGTTGATCAGGCGTCCGTTCGGATGCTGCGGTTTGCAACAGTTGAACAGGAATTGCCTGGTCAACATCTCGCTATGCTCTTTAACGGCGAGCATTTTCGCTTCATTATGTAAGTGATGCTCAGGAGACATAAGAAGACACCCAGTGGCGGTACGAAGGGCGGTGTTTTGGCAGACCTGTAGCCTCGTCCAGTGTGTGTCAGCTAGCCCCGGCGACCATATAGGCGTCGCGTAGCTCAGTACCGGCTGGCCAATTGCTTTATATGTAGCTAGTAACGTTTCTTTGTCTTTACCCCAAGTGCTGCCAGCTAGGGACTTGAGGATTTTGTTACGGCTTTGGACTTTATTGGCAATTGCGGTTACGTGAGCGCCGTATTTGAACATGTTATCAAACGTCACCCCCAAGATTTTGGGGTGTGAGACAGTTGGTAGCTTGACACTATCAACGTAGACGTCTAATTCCATGTTCACTTGCGTTGTCCACGTCGTAAATAGGGTGGCCGAGGACTTATTCGGTGACAATGCCAGGTTTCTCCCGGCGAAGAATTCGGACACGGCTGGGAGGTATGAGTTAATACGAGAGCAGAGTTCTTCTACGGAGGGGCCTGTTGCCAGAATCGTACAGTCGTCGGCGTAAGAGACGATCGAGACACCCTCTGGTGGGGGGGGAAGTTTCGATATATAATAGTTGAACAGGAACGGGGATAGGACACCACCCTGCGGCACCCCCTGTTTAACTATTCTGGGTTTTGATCTTGCGCCTCTGAACTCAACCGACGATTGACGACCACTCATATAGTTTGCAGTCCAACGTTTAAGACAGGGAGGAAGGGACGAATCTTCAAGGTCTTTCATTAGTTGCGCATGGTTGACCGTATCAAAAGCTTTGGCCAAGTCAAGCGCAACTAGCACTGTCCTGTGGTTTGGACGCTTTTGGTTTAGCCCGTCCCCTATCTGAGTGGTTATGGCGTTCAGCGCGGTGGTGGTGCTGTGATTTTTGCGAAATCCATGCTGATGTTCGGCGAGCCGCAGGTTTGCGGTGAAGTACGGCAACAGGGTGGCTTCCAACACTTTCACTACTGGCGAGAGGAGAGATATCGGGCGATATGACTCCCCTACGGCAGCTGGCTTGCCAGGCTTTAGTAGTGGGACCACCTTTGCTTGTTTCCATCTTTCAGGAATAACAAAGGTGGAAAGGGAAAGGTTGAAAATTTGTGTGAGGTATCTTATGCCTTCGTCGCCAAGGTGTTTCAGCATCAGCATGGAAATGCCATCGGGGCCGATATATTTGGTGTTCTTGGATCTCCGAATAGCCTCATGAACTTCTGTTGTGGAGATGGCAACGGGCGCATCGCTGTTTTTGTGTTTGTGCGCTTCCCTGGTGGCTCGGCGAATATCTTTGTTCAACGTAGGATGCATTACAAATTGTCGGCAGAAGGCGCTCGCGCATCTTTTTGGCTTCGACTGAACCTTATCACCGAAGGCGATGGATATTTTGTCGTTAGGTTTAGTCGGGTTGGACAAAGATTTCACCGTCGACCATAATTTGCCAACTCCAGCCGAGAGGTTGCAAGACCTTAGGTGCTCCTCCCACTTAGCGCGTTTGTGTTGATCTACTAAGCGTCTGATTTCCGCGTTAAGATCCCGTATTTGAGGATCCGTAGGGTCAAGGCGTCTAATATGGTCACGTTCATTTGCCAGGGCCGCTGCCTCTGCGGGGAAGAATGGACGCACTTCCTTTATTCTACCTGACGGAATGTGTTGGTGGGAGGCTGAAATTAGGGCCATACGAAACGCCTTTTCCCCTTCTCGTACGTCAGACGGGGTAGGAAGAGCAGCGAAGGCGCTCTCTGTGGTGTTGAGAAAACCCTCCCAGTCGGCTTTATTGAAGTTAGTGTATGTGCGTTTCTCAGCGGTGACAAAGTCGGTGGGGCGATCGATTGAGAGCACTATGGGTAGGTGGTCTGAAGCAAGCGTCAGCATCGGTCGCCAGTCAACGCAGTTTATTAGTCCAGCGCTGACTATGGTGATGTCTGGCGAGCTAGAGCAGTTTACCGCCACTCTAGTGGGGGCATCCCCATTTACCGTGCAAAACGTCGAATCATCTATTTGGTCAGCCAGCTCCTGTCCCCTACCATCGGCCTGCAGGCTGGAGTGCCACAGGTCGTGGTGTGCGTTGAAGTCACCAAGGATGACGCGGTTCTCGCCCCTGAGTAACGCACGAATGTCAGGGTGGTAGTCCCTGGGACAACAGGTGACAGGAGGTACGTAAATGTTTATGATTTCAAGGTCGACATCGCCTGACCGGACAACCATACCTTGACGTTCTAAGGTGGTGTCCCTCGGGTCGATGTAAGGCTCAAATAGACGATACTGCACAGATTGATGCGTGATGAATGCCAGACCACCCCCAAGCCCTCTCGCACGGTCACAACGGTGTACATTGTACCCGTTGCAGGTCAAAAGAGACGACCTTCCACCTAACTTTGTCTCCTGGATCGCCGCGATCTTGATGTTCAGTCGCTTCATTAAATTTGTCACTTCAACAATTTTGCCAGTTAGGCCGTTGCAATTAAATTGCAGGATACCGAAGTGTGTAGGGGGAGCAGAGTTGATGCTGGGGGTCAAGGACTGGTGCGTATGCCTAGGTGGTAATAGGCTGGGTCGCGCACTACGGCGCAATCTTGAAGTCGAAGGAATCGCGTTACCAGAAGGTAGTGGCGAGTCGGATGACGTTGAAGGTTGCGTAGCTCGACAACATGGCGCAACGTACGTATCAGTCCATAGGTTCCTGTTCGCGAGTCCAGAGCATATGAGCAGGTGACACAGGCCAAAGCAGTTATTGCACTTGACTGATGCCAACGGCGTATATAATCTTAACCGACAAACAGTGCACGTAGTATAAGGGACCAGGAGCTGATGGTTGTGGCTTATACTCGTGCTAATGCTGGAAGAAGAGGGGCTGACCGAGGGGGTGGGAGAGAGCGGACGCTCAGCATTGCTCAAATCCACTTGGGAAGTGCTACGTAGGGAGTAGCTGTGAGCTGCTGTGTGAGATGTTGACGCCTGTGGGCGTGAGCGGCCGCTCGAAAGGTCTACTTGCTGATGTGCATTGTTAGTGCTAGTCGTGGAGACTGATGTGACAGAGTCAGACATATGTGGCGGAGCGATACTTGATCGACGACGGCCACTGGACGTCATAGGACGTGAACAGCAAGGGGCCACAAAAGTTTTATAAAAACTAGCGGGTCTATGAGTAGAGGGATTTAGTCCGGAGCAACTAGTTAGATGCAACCATCTGCTACAGTTAGAGCATTGTACCGAATGTGAACGTTTCACATAAATTTTCTTCCAGCATACACAGCAGATCCATTCTCTAGGTCCGGGGTTGGATTCAATACCAGCCCGGAGCAGGAGAGTCTTGAGCAGTCCCGCTGCAAGGAGCTGCTCGGAGGATGACATTATTGGGGGGAGGATAACTGACGGTTTAGGCAGGGGGGTAGTGAAATAACAGCCCTTGGTCGGGGAAACCCCGAGTCATTCCGGTACGTAGAACCGGCTGTCGTGGGAATGAAAAAACATAGCAAATGCGGGAGGATTAAAAAAAAGTTGAGATCTTTTTTGAGAGGTGAATCGTTTGTAGGTTTCTGATACTGTAGGAAAACTGCTTCCATTAAATAAAAATTGTGAAGCAGAGTCAGAAGGTGCATATGGAGTTGGTGAATTGAGATGTGCCGATGAAGATGATGAGGGAGCAAGCTTACGTATATTTTCAATTAAAGAAACACAAAAACTCTTAATATCATTGTTTTTTTTTTCAGCGTTGATATAGCTGTAACGTCAGCATCTTTAGGCTCGCAAAGCTTCTTAACTTTTTGAATTGAGGGTATTTACGAAACATAACGACGGGGAACTGCAAAGATGTAGCTTTTTAAATATAATTTCAAAATCACTGCATAAGTCAACTAACTCTTTAAGAGTTGAGATCTTGATTAGCAGCATTCGTTGAGTATCTTCCACGCAGTATCTCGTTTATTTGAAACCAATTGTCTACAATTGACTTAAACATAAAAATTGGAATTCCAGCGTGTAGGACATTCATTTTTTAAAGTGTTTTTTAATTGTTGCTGCAAATTGGCTTTTTTAAAATACTTTACAAGTAGCTAGCAAGAACCACCTCAATCCGGCGAGCTTAGTACCAGGTGAAGCTAGCATGCACAGCTCCGCTACGATTATTCCCGTGTTCAAGTAGGCCTTACATTACAGAAATGGCGCCCAACGTGGGGCCCCGCATAATAAACACGGGGTACTCATAATTTAAATTTTTAGTACAATTTTATTTTTTTTATAGGATTTTCGTGGCGATGTGGAATGATTCAAACACAAAATTGTTACATGTGTCTATTTCACCCGTCAAAATGGTTTCCTAAAGTTTTATTGCTATTTTGGAACTTGGAATTAGGGCCATAAGAATCATTCATATATAATTCTGCCTAACCAGTTCAAAATGCAATAGGTTTTTCTCAGTTTTTTTTTGTTAGTTGATTTTCTTTGGTTAGTTGATTTTTTTTGCAATGGAATTATCAGATATGGTCCTCTACCGTATTATCACCGGCAATATAAAATCCATTCTAAGTTTTTAGGGGGAATTTATAATTGGGCAAAAAGGAAAATCTGTGTGTCTGATTGATGCAGATTCCATTTGAACCGAATTATATTTTAATACGTATGCAAGGCTACCCTTAGTTTTGTACTTCAAGATTTAGAAACCCTACAACAAACCTTATTTTCTCACACGCATCTAAGGGGGAAAAATCATTATCTCACAACAATTTTTTTGTATGGAATTATTAGACTACAGAAGTTTAACAAACAAATTAAAATATTTATGCAATTTTTTTTGAAGTCAGAAGTATATAGCTTTTGTGAGTCAATATATTTAGGATCGTTTTATATATATATCATATATTGAGAGTTTTTTTTATCCCACTATGGCTGTCCGTCACAGTCAAGAAGACCTGGTCCAGCTAGGTAATCCAGCTAGGGTTTGCAGTATATGCAACGAGGAGATTTCGGAAACTGAACTTTCGGTAACCCCATGTCAGCATAGCTTTCAAAGGTCTTGCATTACCGATTGGCTAAAGGAAAATTATAATTGTCCTAGATGTCGACAAGGTTGTGATACCCAATCCCTAATAAGTTTTGCTGAGCAAGATCAACAAGAAGCGTATAGTTTACAAGGCGCTAGGCCAAAGGAACATAGGCACGGTCACTTTACTCGGTCGAATCGTACCCATAACACTTCCTCAGGAATGACGTCACATAATAATCGTGGTAGAGGTCGTGGCTTGAATGCTAATCGCACTCCACGACGCAACAATTTTAGTGAAGGGGTAAATCAAAGTTTTATCCAAAATCTGGTTCAGGAAAACTTCCGCGATTGCGAACAACGATTCGGAAGACAGATGCAGGGGGAGATAAATCACTTAATCGCAGCTTCGTTAGACTCCTATTTTAGGGAAATGAAACTGGCAGAAATGAAACTGGTGAAACCAGGGCCGCCGAGAGGAAATACGGGCCCAGGGTAAAAAGGGTGGGGCCCCTATTCTACATAAGAGTTTCGAATACTGCATCAATTTTTAAACTTTAAAAATATTTTTCTGATAATAAATACTAAACAAATGTTGTTATAGTGCCCGAAAATGTCTTTGCATTTAATATTCGCGACTGCCGGTGCGATTTTCAAACCGAAACTATAACAATTTGAATTTGACAGGTTACCTTCGTAGGGTTGCGTAATCGACTAATCAGTGATGTAATTATTCGGACGTAAGTAAGTGTAGCTGGTTATTGAATGTGACAAACAGGTGTCGCCGCTTTTAGCACCTACATTCGAGTCGGTAATTTTATCCTTCATTAATGTTATAAGAAATATTCTGTTTATCGATATTTCTTGCTCTTATTACTTTGCTTTGCCAGTTTTTGCAAATGTACCTAACTTTTTTTTGTACACGCACTCATGAACGTGCTTTATCGGTTATGACAACTTTCAAATAAATGTTTAAATTAATCGACTTTCATAAGAATTATAATTTAACTATTCACTTAATTTCTTGATAAATACGGGCCCCTTCGAAAACTCCGGGCCGGGGGGAAAATACAACCGACCAACCCCCCCCGCGAAGGGTTACGTAGTAACTTTAAGGATTTTCGTTCTTATTTTGAAATCAAAGAATCTATTCGGAGCCTAAAACAAAAAGTCGGAGAGTCTTTTGAAAGTTACTTAGATCTCGTCCTGTCAAGAGCTGACAGTTTAAGGTGTCCACTAACATGTTCAATTTAATTCTATTTTTGCAATTTTTCACAAGACTAACGACATTCGACCATATGCTTCCATTAACATCTTAGGTAAAAATCAGTTAGGGCTTCTTGATTCAGGAGCTTCTGTAAGTTGTTTGGGGGAAAATTTCGCTAGGGAAATTTTGAAGGAAACTCTGCATTTGAAAAGACTCCAAACAAGTATCTAAAGAAAGTGGAGGGTATTATATTGTTAGACATTACCTATAAAGGCATAACACGGCCTTTTGAATTTTATATAATTCCTTCACTAGTTCAGGATATCTATCTGGGAGTAAATTTTTGGAAAGAGTTTGGAATTGCTCCTAATATTATTAGCGAGGTTGATGCTGCGGTTAAAGAATCGAATTCGCACAACGTAAGTAGAGAGCAAGAAAGGCGATTACAGAATGCAATGCTATGCTTCCCGAATTTCGAAACAAAAGGGCTAGGGAAAACTTCTCTAGCTGAGCTGAATTCGGAGTTGACTACTTTTACTAGCAAACTAGTTAGCGGAAATTTAAGGAGTTCTTTAAAACTTCAAAAAACATATTATCTCTCCCAATACCCTCATATTTCTCAAAGTCTTTATGGAAGGTATAGTGCCTCCTAAAATTATATTCCCGGGTCCCCTTTACATACATATTACACAATAGACATTGCATATTACCAAAAGCATCGAAAATCATAAAGCAATATTTGTCATTCATTTTGAACAAGCATAAATAGTATCATAAAACAATCAACCGGCGCACGATGTTGCTTCGCTGTTTGTAAATTAACTGACTGCAAGTGTTCTTTGTCCCATGGTAGCCACTTTACGCTCGCGGTTACTAATACATGCTTACATTTCATTTGCCCACCAATGCTGTAGAGGCTGCGTACCCCTTACCACATATTGAGGGGATATTGTCAAGGCTTCCAAGAACGGAATTCATTTCCAGCTTGGATTTAAAGGACGCTTTTTGGCAAATTCCCCAGGAAATGAGTTCTCGCGAAAAAATGGCCTTTACGGTACCAAATATGTTAGGTTAATGGACCGCGTAGTTCCCTATAACCTCAAGGAAAAAGTTTTCGTCTATCTGGATGACTTGCTGTTAGTTTCGGCATATAGAATTGCTGAAGGAAGTAGCTAGCCATATCTCTAAAGCAGGTCTCACAATAAATATTGATACAAGTAAATTTTGTTTAACAGAGGTTCGTTACCTAGGATACGTGGTAGGACTAGGAACCCTAAAAACTGACCCAGAAAAGGTATCGGCGATAGCCAATTACCCAGTTCCCAAAACGGTAAAACAGCTGCGTAGAGTATGGCGGGTTGGTATCGTAGGTTTATTGCTAATTTTGCCGAGGTCACTCATCCGCTTACCGAACTCTTAAAGAAATCTAAGTCATTTGAAGCACAGAAGTCTTTTGATTTAGTGAAAACCCAGTTAACAACAGCTCTGTTTCTAGCTAATCCTAATTTCCGGAAACGGTTTTTGATACAATGCGATGCGAGTTTGCATGGGGTAGGTGCGGTGCTAGCGCAGAAAAATGATGCAGGTGAGGAAATACCCATAGCATACATGTCTCAAAAGCTGAATAAAGCGCAACAAAATTATTCGGTTACGGAGAGAGAGTTCCTAGCAGCGGTGTTAGCGATTAAAAAGTTTAGAGCCTACGTGGAAGGCCAAGCCTTTACAATTATCACTGATCATGCAAGTCTGCGCTGGTTGATGAATCAAAGTGATCTCAGTGGACGATTAGCGCGATGGGCGTTAAAGTTTCAGGGCTTTGATTTTACGATCGAACACCGCAAAGGTAGTGCAAATGCGGTTCCAGATGCGCTGTCTCGATTGTATTCTGATGTTGAGCAGTTGTCATCTTTGTCTGTTGACTACTTACCTGATATAGATCTTACTTCGAAAGCGTTCGATGAGCTGGATTACGAGGAGATGAGGGAAAAGTTACTCGCACAAGGTGAAAAGTTCCCTGATGTCAAAGTAATCGACAAATTCATCTACCTTCGAAACGAGTTTTATTCCAGAGATCCAGAAAAAGAAAATGCGGCCTGGAAACGTTTGGTGCCAACAACGTTGCGCAAGAACGTTATATCAAACGCCCACGATGCTCAAACAAGCGCGCATGGTGGAATACAAAAAACTCTGGAAAGGATTCGACGGTATCAATATTGGTCAGGGATGGTTAGAGATGTTAGGTTGTATGTTTCCAATTGTGAGGTATGTAAAACGACTAAGCACCCTACAAAGATTTTACGTCCACCGATGGGGAAAGGTGTCCCAGCTGAAATAATATTTCAAGGCTTTACATAGATTTTATTGGCCCTTTTCCCAGGTCTAAAAGTGGTCACATAGGTTTATTCATTGTGCTCGATCATAAGTTCAAATTCACGTTTCTCTGTCCTTTAAAGAAATTTAACACTACATCGATTATTAACTTCTTAAAGGCTAACGTATTCGATGTTTTCGGAGTACCGTAATACATTGTCGGCTATAATGGCAGCCAATTCAAGGCAAAGGAGTTTGAGGCATTCCTAACCAAATGCGGAATCAAACATATCGCACACTAAATCAAAAAGAGTCACAACTCAAAATCCGAGTAACTTTCAGTTAATTGCTTCTGGATCGCACAAAAGTGATTTGATTTTTAAAAACTTGACATCACTGTGCTCTTTAAAGAGTAGCGATAATAGTCAAAAAGAAAAATATTGTATGTATTGGCTGCACTACTTTTTATTAGGCAATCTATGCCAAGAAAGCGACCTAAAAAAATTTTGAGTTGTGACTGTTTTTGATTTAGGGTGCGATATGTTTACTGCCATCTATTCGCCACAGAGCAATTCCTCAGAAAGGGTAAACCGTTCCATAAACGCTGCACTAAGGGCGTACATCGAAAAAGACCAACGTGAATGGGATTGTCATTTGAGTAGCATCAATGCGGCGCTACGTAATTCAGTGCATCAGTCTACCGGCTACAGTCCATACTTTGTGGTTTTTGGTCAACATATGGTAACTTATGGGGATGACTACCTCTTGCGCAGTATAGGCATGACATCTGAAGGTATATTGGAACCCATGTCTCGTTTTGATAAAATTATTTCCGTTAGGAATAAAGTCCGAAATAATTTGTGCAAATCCTTTGAACGTATTAAAAATCAGTATAATCTAAGGTCTAGGGAAATAAGATACGTAGTGGGTCAAGAGGTACTCCGTAGGAACTTTGCTCAGAGCAATATGGCGAAATCATTTAATGCCAAACTTGCTAAGACTTTTCTCAGGGCAAGGGTTCGAGAGAGAATGGGCTCGTCTTATTACGTTCTTGAAGACCTTAACGGAAAACTAATAGGAACCTTTCACGCTAAGGACATGCAACCAGGTTAAATGCCACGCCTTCTCAGATGTTTTGTCAAAGAAATATTTTATAAAATACTTTGCCAACAACACCTGCTTTGTGAGCGTGTTTTCCATCGCGTAGTAGTGAAAACATTTTGTTTGCTAAATTTATAAGTCTTATATCAGTTCGGCGTGCAACTCTGGGTGGGAACAGTTCAAACTACAAGACAGAAAGAAAAATTGAGAGAACCTTTCGATCTGTCAAAAGAAAAGTGATCTTAGCTCAGCTTCCGAAAAGTTTTTTCCTGTCTTTTTGGATCCAGCTCTTCAGCGCGATAAGTCGGGTATAAAAACGTCTCCGCGTGCATATAGTTAATAATTTAATAAGTATTAATTCCAGTGCAAACCGAAATAAAAGCAACCGAATCTCGGAGAGTGTGCCAGCCCAGAGTTTTTGCGAGAAGGATTCACCGGGAAAAAGCCGATAAATAACAATAAAGTTGGAGATATTCATCACGAGGTTGGAGGAGCCTATCCTGCTGCATCTTGAAGTGTCATGGTTACAGGTGTTATTAAGCCATAATTATTGCCCTTAAAGAAAATTGAACAGCGTAAATTATTAGTGTTTTCAAAAAGTTAATTTTTAAACCCGCCTATGATTTCCAGTTTTGGCTTACAGGAAAAAAAATAAGAGCCTTTCCTGCACTTTTCCTTCGTTTGAGGTTATAAATAAGACGTTCATAAAAACCAAGTTAATTCAGTCCTTTTATTTGATATAAATAATATCAGAAAAGAAAACCTCTTTATGCATATAGGAAACCCATAAATATGCATGCTTGTTAAATATATATATATGAACCATATGTATGTATGTACACTATAAAGAATTTTATCATCTAGTTTAATAACCGGTATTTCCCATTGCTTATTCAACCTTTTTAAGCACGATTCCTAAGAGTTTGTAGAAAAGTGATTGGAAAAAGTCGACTATTGCGTAAACAGATAAATAGATAAGAAATATTGTTAAAAAGGAATTTGGGAGCTTGGGACTTCCCAGAAAAATATTGTAATACATATAAGGATTACTCCTAAATCGTATCATTAGGGTCAATGCTAATGTAAACTAGTAAGGAAGTCTAAGTTCGGGTGCAACCGAACATTAAATACCTAGTAGTGATCTGTTTTGGTATCCCAATTTACTCAGGTCTATTTTAATAACGGAAAAGTTGTTATAAAGACAACTGATTGTTTTCGATTAAAAACACTTCTTTTGTGAGTGGTAAATTCAATTATCACTAAATAACAAAATATAAATAGCTTTCCTCATGTTCATGAAAGGTATGAAAATAAAAAAAATTTATTTAAAAAAAGGCAGTAGGGTGTTAACTACTTGCCCGTAAATCTTGCTTGTTTGTTATTCGATTTGCGTAATTTTGGCAGGAGTATACTACATACTATTGGGAAGCATCTCACAAAATTTCATTAAAATACATTCTTGAAATTCCAAGCAATCGCTTTTGAAAATAGCAGAGCTTTTATGCTAAAAAGTGGGAGGCGCCACGCCTACTTCACCAAAATCCACAAAATTTTTTTACAGTTTAGTTTTGTTTAAAAAGGCTAATATGTGTGTAAAATCTTATTTATATAACTTATACAATTATGGAAATATCGCGATTTTAATTTTACGAAGAAATATTTTAGAACTATGTTCAAAAAGTGGGCGTGTCCGTTCACCGATTTTGTTTATTTTTTCAGCAAAGAGTTAGCTTTATATGTTGAACACTTTCTCCAATATATCCATGATCCTTTTGAAAATCTTTCGTATAAAATTGGGCGTGGACCTAATCCGATTTCGCTAATTTTTTTTCGAAATATTGCCTGTATTAATATAAATATGTGTGCTGAATTTTATTTTGCTATCTTGAGCGGTTTTTGATTTATGATTAATAATATTTCCAAATTTGCCTTAACGGTAAGGTACACACCAAATTTTATCCTTATAGGTGTACCCATCCTTATTCAAATATCGAAAAAATGCATTCTAAATATCTAAAATATATAGTTTTGCTACAACCATGTACAAAACTGCTTTGAACGCAAGTAAATTATTCAGTTTCATACTTAAACTATTAACCCCTTATGAGAACACATATATATTTGATGGAAATTGAAACAAGAATTATTGTATTTTTTTGTGTTTTTTAACGTTATATATATGTGAACAATATGCTCCAAAATCGGTTTATTCATGTATTAACACTAAATAACAGTTGTTACTGCATCAAAACCAGTAGAAAACTAGTAAGGAAGTCTAAGTTCGGGTGCAACCGAACATTAAATACCTAGTAGTGATCCGTTTTGGTATCCCAATTTACTCAGGTCTATTTTAATAACGGAAAAGTTGTTATAGAGACAACTGATTGTTTTCGATTAAAACACTTCTTTTGTGAGTGGTAAATTCAATTATCACTAAATAACAAAATATAAATAGCTTTCCTCATGTTCATGAAAGGTATGAAAATAAAAAAAATTAATTTAAAAAAAGGCAGTAGGGTGTTAACTACTTGCCCGTTGCCCGTAAATCTTGCTTGTTTGTTATTCGATTTGCGTAATTTTTGGCAGGAGTATACTACATACTATTGGGAAGCATCTCACAAAATTTCATTAAAATACATTCTTGAAATTCCAAGCAATCGCTTTTGAAAATAGCAGAGCTTTTATGCTAAAAAGTGGGAGGCGCCACGCCTACTTCACCAAAATCCACAAAATTTTTTTACAGTTTAGTTTTGTTTAAAAAGGCTAATATGTGTGTAAAATCTTATTTATATAACTTATACAATTATGGAAATATCGCGATTTTAATTTTACGAAGAAATATTTTAGAACTATGTTCAAAAAGTGGGCGTGTCCGTTCACCGATTTGTTTTATTTTTTCAGCAAAGAGTTAGCTTTATATGTTGAACACTTTCTCCAAATAACGTTTTAATAAATCAATTTTTACCGGAGTTATGGCATGGAAAGTTTTGTGGAATAATCCCCCATAAAGGGGCGGGGCCACGCCCATTTTAGAAAAATTTTGTGCTTTCGACTTTCTTTGCCCACGAACACTTTAGAGGTGAAATAGAAATGATATACAGCTAGTTTAAGCAAAGTTATAGCATATTCAATATATCCATGATCCTTTTGAAAAACTTTCGTATAAAATTGGGCGTGGACCTAATCCGATTTCGCTAATTTTTTTTCGAAATATTGCCTGTATTAATATAAATATGTGTGCTGAATTTTATTTTGCTATCTTGAGCGGTTTTTGATTTATGATTAATAATATTTCCAAATTTGACTTAATCAAAAGTGGGCGGTGCCACGCCCTTTTTTAAAAATTTCTTCACAAATTTATTTTTTGCCTTAACGGTAAGGTACACACCAAATTTTATCCTTATAGGTGTATTATGTACTGAATAATCACTCTTTTTGTATTTTCGAAAATATTATATATATAGAAAGTGGGCGTGGCTTTTAACCGATTTTGCCTATTTTCAATACCGTTCAGAGATATGTAAAAAGGAACCTGCATACCAAGTTTCATTGAGATATCTCAAGATTTACTCAAGTTATCGTGTTCACAGACGGACGGACGGACGGACATGGCTCAATCAATTTCTCTTCTCCTCCTGAACATTTTGATGTATATAAGTCAATATCTATCTCGATTCGTTTATGCCGTTACATACTACCGTTAGGCGAATGAAGTTAATATACCTTGTGTGCGAAGCACTACTAGGTATAAAAAAGTTGTGACATTTTAGGGTTGTGACATTTCATGTTTAATCTATTCTCATTTTAATATGGCTTTATATTTTTGGACTTCCGTTAGAAATTAGATGTATGCCACCGAGGTCTATATGTGTTCTAATTTTCAAGGAAAAATTACACCTAATTTAGAAGAAAAGCTATGGTAAAGTTGTGACATGAGAAAGTGTGACACATATATTAAACGCAAAATCTTCCCAACCCGTCTTCAAAATGGGAGCTGCTCTAGCACAGGTATACTTGCTTTGATATCACACATACATGTACATATTGTAATAGATATTTTTTCTCTATATCATAAAAATCACGATGACGAAGTCGAACGATAAAAAACGTGTAATAAACCTTTTTATAATAAATATTAGTATATAGTACAAAACTGTGTTTTATTGGAAAATAAACAACAAATTGGTGACCCCGACAAAAAAAAAGCTATGGCTGATGAAGAACAACCAAAAGAGTCTATACCGCAAGGCACAAGCGAACAACAGCTAACAGCGGGCCAACGTGCTGCCGTGGTGTCACTGAAATTGCCAAGGTGTCAGTCAAAATTCCACCATTTTGGCACGCAAAACCCGAATTATGGATTGCACAGGTGGAATCGCAATTTATAGCGGCTGGAATTTCGAGCGACAAATCTAAGTACCACACCGTGGTAGCCGCAATTGAAAGCAGTGTTCTCGCTCAAATTAGCGACATAATTCTAAATCAAAGGTGGGCAAATGAAATGTAAGCATGTATTGGTAACCACGAGCGTAAAAGGGCTACCATGGGCAGTGTTGCCAGAGGAAGTGGTCGAAAAATCTTCATTTTTGTCAAAAAAAATCTTCATTTGAAGATTTTAATGAAAACAAAATCTTCTTCACAGCCAAAAATCTTCACTTCCCATGAACCCATGAAAATGAAATGATATTGGTATATTTTCAAGTTTTTATAATTTAAATCGTATACTTATCAGATACAAATGTATAAACGTATGTATGGATTTCATAAGTACTAATGTATGCATATATAAAAATAAAAGAGCTAAACTAGCTAGATTGTTACGTGTTTAAATTAGTTTCCATACTGTAAAAATAAACAATATATTAAAAAAAAAGAAAACGACCGATTTATGTATACATACATTAGAGTATATGTCGTTTTTAATATATGAAAGCAAATTAATATCAAATGGCATATTGTGGCAATTGATCTAGTTTCTTTTTAAATAATCTTTTGTATATAAAATTCCGTTTAATGTTCCCACATCTAGTTTGTTTCTAATCGATGTTTTGTTTAAATTGACTTGGGAAAATATTCTCTCGACGGTAGCCGTACACTTCACTTAGAGTACACTGACAAAAATTTTAGAGTTGTATAGTACTTTTTCGAAAACGTAGTATGTAGTCGACATAAAAGAAAAATCTTTTTGCCAATATAAAAATCTTCATTTTGAAGATTTTTTCAGTGCAATTTTTGGATTTCTGAAAAATCTTCATTCGAAGATTTATAACAAAAAAGATCCAAAGAAATCTTCATTTTGAAGATAAATCTTCACTTATGGCAACGCTGACCATGGGACAAAGAACATTTGCAGTCAGTTGATTTACAAACAACAGCGAAGCAACATCGTGCGCCGCTTGATTGTTTTATGATACTATTTATGCGCGTACCTATGTGTTTGTTCAAAATGAATTACAACAAGTAAGGCAGTCTAAGTTCGGGTGAACCGAACATTAAATACTCACCGTTAATTTTCAGAACGAGATACAAATACCATGACTTGGCAATGATATAGGCCCTAGAATCTTATTTGAAATTTTCCATATCAAAAAAGGGGGCGTGGTTATCATCCGATTTCGCCCATTTTAAACACCAACCTGCCTTGGCCAGAAAGTAACCTGTGTACCAAATTTCATGCGAATATCTCACGTTTTACTCTACTTATGTTAATTTATGTGATTTTCGATATCGAAAAAGTGGGCGTGGTTATCATCCGATTTCGAAAATTTTCACAGCAGCTCACTTTGGCCAGAAAGTAGCCTGCATAACAAATTCCATGCAAATATCTCAGTTTTTACGCAAGTTATGTCAATTGATGTGATTGTCGAAGTTTTCGATATCGAAAAAGGATGCGTGGTTATCAACCGATTTCGTCCATTTTCTATAGCAACCTGCCTTGGCCAGAAAGTAACCTGTGTACCAAATTTCATGCGAATATCTCACGTTTTACTCTACTTATGTTAATTTATGTGATTTTCGATATCGAAAAAGTGGGCGTGGTTATCATCCGATTTCGAAAATTTTCACAGCAGCTCACTTTGGCCAGAAAGTAGCCTGCATAACAAATTCCATGCAAATATCTCAGTTTTTACGCAAGTTATGTCAATTGATGTGATTGTCGAAGTTTTCGATATCGAAAAAGGATGCGTGGTTATCAACCGATTTCGTCCATTTTCTATAGCAACCTGCCTTGGCCAGAAAGTAACCTGTGTACCAAATTTCATGCGAATATCTCAAGTTTTACTCTACTTATGTTAATTTATGTGATTTTCGATATCGAAAAAGTGGGCGTGGTTATCATCCGATTTCGAAAATTTTCACAGCAGCTCACTTTGCCCAGAAAGTATCCTGCATAACAAATTCCATGCAAATATCTCAGTTTTTACGCAAGTTATGTCAATTGATGTGATTGTCGAAGTTTTCGATATCGAAAAAGGACGCGTGGTTATCAGCCGATTTCGTCCATTTTCTATAGCAACCTGCCTTGGCCAGAAAGTAACCTGTGTACCAAATTTCATGCGAATATCTCACGTTTTACTCTACTTATGTTAATTTATGTGATTTTCGATATCGAAAAAGTGGGCGTGGTTATCATCCGATTTCGAAAATTTTCACAGCAGTTCACTTTGGCCAGAAAGTAGCCTGCATAACAAATTCCATGCAAATATCTCAGTTTTTCGCAAGTTATGTCAATTGATGTGATTGTCGAAGTTTTCGATATCGAAAAAGGATGCGTGGTTATCATCCGATTTAACCCCATTTTAAACACCAACCTGCCTTGGTCAGAAAGTAACCTGCGTACCAAATTTCATGCGAATATCTCAAGTTTTACTCTACTTATGTTAATTTATGTGATTTTCGATATCGAAAAAGTGGGCGTGGTTATCATCCGATTTCGAAAATTTTCACAGCAGTTCACTTTGGCCAGAAAGTAGCCTGCATAACAAATTCCATGCAAATATCTCAGTTTTTACGCAAGTTATGTCAATTGATGTGATTTTCGAAGTTTTCGATATCGAAAAAAAGTTCGTGGTTATCATCCGATTTACCTGTGTACCAAATTTCATGCAAATATCTCAGTTTTTACGCAAGTTATGTCAATTTATGTGATTTTCGAAATTTTCGATATCGAAAAACGATGGTCAAAAAAATTATACAGCTACGGAAACCACACTAAAAAAATATATCTCGAGCATAATTAGTTCAAGTCAAAACATCAACATACCGACTACCTACATATGTTACCTCGTTGCTGTCTGCAGCGTAGGGACACGAATTTCGATACGATACGATACCATATCGATACTTTTGCCCTTCGATACCGATATTTTGTACTCGATGCATTCATAACGATACTTTTCGGCATCGAGTAACTAGAACCCGGTATCGTATCGAATTTTCGAAATAGATGTGGAACTAATAGAGCAAAAATACCGCTCTGCTGGTTGTCTCAGAACCAAATATTTACAGTTAATTTTGTTTGGAGTATGAAGTTTTTTAAATTGCCTTGTACACAAAGGTGTTAGGCTTAAAGCCGTAAAATATTTTGCAATTTTTTTTGGGATTGTGCATTTTCTTTCTTACAAAACCGCTAGAAATCAGAAAAATGTATCGCGGAATTTTGCATATATTTTAAAAATATCGTTTACATTTTTCGTATTTAATTTCGGCCTATGCATATATTTGACTATGTGAAATAATTTCACGGAGCCGCCTAATACAAAAAACTATATGTGCCTAGTGTTTTAAGATTGCAAACTGAAACTTATTGTACATATTCATTTGTATAACCTTATTCATCATAAATAAAAATTACAAGTTATAAATAAATATTTATGTACATATAAATTATTATTTTCATGGTTAGGATATCGTTAATGCGAGATAGAGCCCCAACTTCCAATTGGAAATTAAGATGCCAATGTTAAGGTACAACTTCTCCATTGGTTTGTCATGTAAATTAAGCATCGATATTTTGACTATCGAGTCTTTTTGTTTCGATACTATCGGATACCCGATACATTTACAGCGATACTTCAAATGAGTACAGAATCGATACTTTGCACTCGATATCGTGTCCCTACTGCAGCGCGACTGGCAGGAAAATCAATTCCTTATCCCACAGTGCCAAACTGGTTTTTTCGCTCTCAATAGCGACTGAAATAAGAGCATAAAAATACGTGTGCTGAGAGTAAATGCTCGTTTGGGCAAATCGCCCATAGGCCCGTCCACAATGAACACGACGGCGGCGAACGACAACGACGAAAAACTGAAGCTTGATTTGCCGTCAAGCATTGGCAACATGATTATAATGAGAGCAGGGGCGACAGGTGCGAATCATCTTGAAAAGTAGCAAAAAATGTTGTAAAAAGTGTGAAAGAGACATATTCTGTAATAATTGGAACTTATTTTACAAGTTATTTACTCTTCCTTTCGTTTTTATTGTCAAAAAAACCAAACGCCACCATCTGCCGCTTGTCAAAATAGAATTAGATTTAATCTGGCGACAGCGGCATCTGTGATTGATTGCCGCTTTGTCGCGTCATGTTCAAAAAATTCCTCCCCATAAGAACACGTGTAAAAATAATTTGACAGATGCCGCTTGCCGTTTGCCGTTTTCATTCTGGTTACCACTCATGTCTGTTCTAAATCCACCAACTACCGATATGTATAAAACATTAAAGTCACGCTTGTTAGAGCAATTTGCCGAGTCTGAATCCAAAAAGAATAAAAAAACTTCTGCAAGATTTGGAACTTGGTGACATGCGACCTTCCCACCTGCTACGCGAGATGCGACAGCTAGCAGGCCGCGAAATGAACGACAGTATGCTTAAATCGATTTGGCTTAGTAGATTGCCGCAAAACATACGTTCTATAATATCAATAAGCACCGAACACTTAGATAAAATTGCATTACTAGCTGATAAAATAATCGAGGTTAACGACGGCCCACACATTAACGTTGTCTCTGCACAAAGCGATCAAACTTCTTTGTCACAACAATTATGCGCGTTGACAAAAGAGGTAGCCGAGTTAAAAACAGCATTAGGGCAACGTGGTAGAGAAAGACGTCGATCGTCTTCACGTAGACGTACACTTACACCGAAAAGTAATTCAGATATCTGCTGGTATCATACGAAATTCGGAGACAAAGGCCCTGTCGCCAACGACGGTACGCGGCAGGTTAACATGGACTAACCGTCGCCTTCTCATCACCGATCGCAACAACAATTTACAATTTTTAGTAGATACAGGCGCTGAAGTAAGCGTCATTCCACCAACATCGACACAGCGTCGTCAACCAGATGCCAACACACAACTATACGCCGCTAACAAGTCAACAATCAAAACGTATGGAGAAAAATCTCTGAATTTAAACATCGGCTTACGACGGCAGTTTCGTTGGAGCTTTATCATTGCAGACGTTTCACAACCGATCCTGGGAGCTGATTTTTTAGCGCACTATAATCTTCTAGTTGACCTACGAAATAGAAAGCTAGTGGACAGCCTAACAAATGCATCACAATACTGTGCTACAAGAACAGTAGGCGGTAACATAGGTAAATTATCATTTATTAACGTAGATATGCCTTTTCAGGACCTACTGTCGGAGTTTAAAGATCTTACACTGCCGAACAGTAGTCACAAAAATAGTGCCCATGGTGTCACACACCACATTATTACAAAAGGACCACCGATTTTTGCGAAGCCAAGACGTTTGGCCCCCGATAAACTAAAGGCAGCAAAAGCCGAAATTCAGTCGCTTCTCGAAGCCGGTATTTGCCGCCCCTCGCGAAGCCCGTGGGCAACCCCCCTGCATATGGTGCGCAAAAAGAACGGCGAATGGAGACCGTGTGGTGACTTCAGAAGGCTAAACAGCATCACAGAGCCTGACCGATACCCGATCCCCCATATCCACGACTTTGCGCACACGCTCCACGGATGTAAAATTTTTTCGACAATTGACTTGCGCCGTGCATATCACCAAATACCCGTGGAGCCTGCCGATATACCGAAGACAGCCATAACGACACCGTTCGGCATGTTTGAGTTCGTCTACATGTGCTTCGGGTTACGTAACGCCGGCCAGACGTTCCAGCGCTTTATGGACCACGTTCTGCGCGAATTCGACTTTGCGTGGCCTTACCTACACGACATCTTGGTTTCCTCTAGAGACGCTGACGAGCATAGGCGACACCTATGCGCTATATTTCAAAAGTTACGCGAATACGGTATTATAATAAATCCTTTGAAATGCGTCTTTGGAAAATCTGAAGTGACATTCTTGGGCTACGTTGTCACTCCAGGTGGTCTTAAACCACCAGCAAACAAGGTGAAAGCCATTAACGATTGGAAAAAACCGGAACGAGTTTGCGACCTCAGACGTTTTCTGGGTATGGTAAATTTTTTTCGCCGGTTTCTACACAAAGCAGCAGTTAGCCAAAGCGTTTTGTTCAACCTCATTAAGGGCAACAAAAAGCACGATACGTCGAAAATCAAGTGGAGTTCCGAAACAACCGGAGCTTTTCAGCATTGTAAAGCCGAGCTGGCAGCAGCAACTCTTTTGGTATTCGCGGTCGATGCTTCTGGAACGGCTATCGGAGCCGTGCTACAGCAACTGGATGGCAACCAATGGCAGCCTCTAAGCTTCTACTCCGAACGGCTCGATGCAGTACAGCAACGCTACAGCACATACGACCGCGAGCTTTTAGCCGCATATAAAGCTGTAAGATACTTCCAGCATATGGTTGAGGGACAACCATTTTGTATATACACTGACCATAAGCCACTTCAGTTTGCTTTCCAACAAAAAATGGAAAAAGCTTCGCCGAGACAGACAAGGCAACTAGATTTCCTGAGTCAGTTTACTACCGACATCCGCTACATACCCGGCAAAGACAATACCGTAGCCGATGCGTTGTCACGGGTGGAGGCAATCCATATGCCTCAAACAATTAATTACGCGCATTTGGCCAAATGTCAAGCCACTGATGAAGAGCTGAAACGTACGAAAAGTAACTCCAATTTAGATCTGAAGTTGTTCACTGTTCCGGGAACCGAAGATAAAATATATTGTGACGTTAGTACTGGCAATGCGCGCCCCTTTCTTACAGAACCCTTTCGAAAAATTGGATTTGATTCAATACACAACATTTGTCACAGTGGCGCCGCCAAAACGATACACTTAGTAGCAGAGAAATTCGTGTGGCCGAATATGAGAAAAGACTGCCGCGAGTGGTGCAAGAGATGTCTCGAGTGCCAAAAGGCAAAAATTCAACGACATAACAAATCGCCGATAGCAAATTATCAGTTGCCAAGCAAACGATTCGATCATATCAACATCGACATAGTAGGTCCACTGCCACCGTGCCAAGGTTATCGATATTGTCTTACTTGTATAGACCGCTATACACGATGGGTTGAGGCCTACCCCCTCGAAAATATTTCTGCAGAAGCAGTAGCGTCCGCCTTTTACTCCAATTGGATTTGCAGATTCGGCACACCAATGAAAATTACAACCGACCAAGGGCGCCAGTTCGAGTCTTCGCTCTTTCGTGACCTAAACCGCTTGCTGGGCATACAGCATCTCAGAACAACAGCATACCATCCGACTGCAAATGGCATTATAGAGCGCAGTCACCGAACGCTGAAAACTGCTATCAAATGCTACCAGACGGAAAAATGGGTCGAAGTGCTGCCATTAATTCTCCTCGGATACCGCTCGTCCTTTAAAGAAGATATAAAATCGACGCCAGCAGAATTAGTATACGGGGAGCCACTGCGATTACCTGGCGAATTTCTACAATGCGAGCCAAACGGCAACGACATTTGCACTACTACGGAGTTTGTAAACGATCTGCGCGAAAGAATGCGCAAGTTAGCACCAACAATTACCGCGAACCATTCCAAGTCTAACATTGTCTAACAAGTCTAACGCAATTGCAAACAACATCATATGTATTTGTGAGAACAGACAGTGTGCGTAGACCGCTTCAGGCTCCTTACGAAGGGCCATACCCCGTTCTGGAACGACATGATAAATATTATAAAGTCGACATTCGCGGAAGGCATGTCAATGTAAGCATCGATCGGCTAAAGGCCGCTTATATCGTACGCGAGGCCGAAAATAACTTTGCAACTGACAACAAGCCGGCGGAATACCACACACGATCAGGCCGCAAGGTTCGCTTTCGTTTTCAACAGGTGGGGGAGTAATGTGGCGATTCACATGACTTAGTGAACGCCCCATACAGGAGAATACTACGCTGTATTTATTGCTGGTCCGAGCAACACAAAACCCTATTTTACCTACTTGCTTTGATATCACACATACATGTACATATTGTAATAGATACTTTTTCTCTATATCATAAAAATCACGACGACGAAGTCGAACGATAAAAAACGTGTAATAAACCTTTTTATAATAAATATTAGTATATAGTACAAAACTGTGTTTTATTGGAAAATAATCCACAAACATAATTACCTATCCAATACATAATTTGAATTTATTTCACACATAAAATGGGGTTTTCGTGTTGGGAATTTTGATTTGGGGGATAGTGTGGTCGTAAAAGGAGAAACCATAATTTTGTAAATAATCATATAATAAAAATCCATCTCTTACTACACTGCGCTGGCCAGACAACCGCTGCCTAAAAAAGCAATAGTGTCAATTGACACTATTTCCATTTCCAAAAGCGCAATAGTGTCAATTGACACTATTTCCAAGTTACCCGAGAAATACCAACCACTGAATTTTATGCAGTGATAAGTTGTTGGAGAGATCGTATTTTGAGCGTTCACCGCACCCTGCTTATGAGTGACGTGAACTGAAGCACCGCTTTGAATGCGGCGATAAAACAACCCGCCTCTTCAGTAAGTTAAATCTCTTTCAAATTGATAAAAATGCGAAGAACGCTCTTTCCATACACTGCAAACGATACCTACTAATTTTATGATTTAATTTTCATCTTAAAGAAGATTCCGGATATCCATTAGAAGCATGGTTGCTAAGACCAAATACAATTTTTTTAAAAACGTACATTGTTCTCGGCTAATGCTACAATATTAGATATCTGCATCTATTTTGTATGGATCAAGACCACTGCAAGGCGGGATGTACGTAGCCACGACAAAGAGCGGCCCAAAGTTAGAAGAGCTACTTAAACATATGCAAATTAGATCAAGCAAGGAATCGTTGTGGTTTTTAAGGGACCTCTGTCCTTTCGAAAAATGTCATATAAATACAATTTCTCACCAACGAAGTCCGAGTTTAACCACGTTTCATTAATGGAAGATAAAATTTCATTCCAGTGTGCTGAGAAACGTACATGCTAATATCATTCGTAATGTCGGAGGCAGGCATTGTAAAATCCTACAAGTAAGTTATCTTTGTTCCTTTCTCTTTCTAACACACAGGCTTTTGACACTGAGAAAAACGTCAAATCAGCGGTTGACACTGAGAAAAATGTCAAAAAAAAAGCTAGTACAGCAGCCCCTATCGCAGCAGGGATGTAATTTTCATTCAAAAATGGAGCGAAATTCCAGAGTAGGGTTGCTGTGTAGGTTAACTTTTGAAGCATATTTAGTATGGAAATATGAGCCGAAATGTGTCAAAGGAAAAGTTCTAACTTAACATTGCAGAAAATAATACTATATGGCATTTATAACGGAATAAAATGTTGCTTTAAGTACTGAAAAAGTTATGGAGAAGCTAATCCACTTAATGAAGAAAAACATATCGACGACAAGACCACTTTTTCGCAATTAACCTTTGGTATTCTTTGTTTCTAGTAGAATGTTGAAGCTAAAATAAATAGTCGCGTAAAAAATTTTGAGGCAGTTTTTATGATTCACATATTTGTTGTTTTTAAAATATCGTTTGTGCTAGAGCTAGGCATTTTAAAGACTAAATTTGTTTGAAACTGAAGTGGATCGTTCACTTCGTTCAGTCCTTCAGCAGTTCAATACTAAGTTTTCTTTTCAATATGGACAAAAACTCGGGAGGAGTTAACCGTTCGGTAGGAGTTCACCCTTTGGTAGGAGTTCACCGTTTGGTAGGAGTTAACCGTTCGAACAAATATTATTATACTACTAACTTTCCCCCAATTGAACAGATTTCGTCGAGTCCAATATGTTTTCTTATACAAATTTACCAACAAAATAACTAATTTACTAAGCTATTGACGTGTTTGAAATAAGCAGAGGCATATCATCCACTATTTTTCACCATCCTCTAAGCGTTTGTACGACTAACGACCACAATTGTTATACGGAAAGCGACATAAGACATTAAGGCTTTACCGCTTTAGTGAGGATACCGAAGTGTAAGCAGCTGTTAATATGAATTTTGAACGTAATATCTAAAAATGTATATATGTACCTCGTGACACAATGTGCTAAAACTAATTAAAACAGGAAAATTGGTTCCATACCGAACTGAAGACAAATTCAACAAATATTATATAGTTACTGCTTTTACTGGTATAATTGGTTAAATACATGATTGAGCTTAACACCTGCTAAAAATAGATAGCAATGAATGAGTTTTCTGGCTTTTGACATTATGCAAACATTTAAAGTGCGTTGTAATAAAGCGATGCCTAAGAAACTTGCGAGTACTATGTGAATGCACCTTTACGTGTCGATTCTGAGCGTAACCGGAAACTTTGTACCCAGAAGATTATCTAACCAAAAATCGTAACCGGTGCATGTACCCGCGATTCTAGCGCGCATGGTAACGATGTCAAAAACAAACAATGCGCAAAAGAGAATAAAAGGCAAACGCGCACGAAACTTCGCATAAAAAAGTGCTCACATTGTTTATTAATTCTTCTGAAGTAGTATGTGTATAAAATTTGTGCTATTTTCTGTCCAAAAAAACATTTACAAAACACGTGCAATTTGTCGCGGTTACTTGGCGTTACCACCTCCTTCGGTGGTTACGAAATTGAACTGCAACTTGAGCCGGCAGAATACCAAACGGGTGTAAAAGTTTCCAAGATATTTGTTTGCCGGGTAAATCGAATGTTGTTACCACTATAGAATCGACCCGTTAGTTGAACATTTTTGCGCATATATGCAAAAAGATATTTCAGCTTGCGTTTTGCTTGTAAACACTTTAAAATAGTGGGGAACTTCATTTAGATACGAAATAAATAAGAGAAGTTACTATTTTGTTCAAGTATTTGCTGAAATTTACCAAATTAGCAAGTGGTGTTTTAGTGTAAACAAGGAAGAACAAGAGAATTCCCATGGCAACATCAACTACACGGTTGCTTCTGCGAGTACCACAGGAAAGTTTTACAAAGTTTAAAAAGATATCATAAAATGGTCTTTAAACAGAGAAAACTTTTGTACAAACTACTCTAAATTAAATTACCTGCAACAATAAATAGTTTTCACCAACTAATTTCTTATATTTACATAGTTATCATACATTTTTCAATAGGTAGTCGTACTTTTTTTTCAGTCCACATGAATGGGACCCTGCGTATTTCGCCTCTGAATTCGGAGCTCCCAGTCAGGTGAGCACAGCTGTTAGTCGAACAGCTGATTGATAACTTACTTGTAGAGCTTTACAATGGAGGCAGGATAAATGGTAGATACCAAGAATTACGAAGGGCAATATTGAGTTCAGTGTTATTGTTACCACCACCCACAACAGCTGAGTTTTTGTATCTCCTCAGCTGGCCTATTAACACTACTTGTATCATTGGATCATGTTTTTAACGTAATTTTTCATGTTTTCTTAAAAGGCTGTATCTCCGTCAATTTTCGTTTAATGACAAGAAGAAAAAATACGTGTCTAATATTTTTACATTAACTTCAATAGTCAGCAATGAAAAATTGTAGTGAAATTTTCCATTTAATACTTTCTACATTTTTTGTAGTTCCTATTGTACCACATAGGCAACTGAACACCCGTGCGCCTGGCCATTTTCAGGTGTAGATATGTATATGAGACAGAAACATAAATTATATCTGCCCCGTCTAACAATTGCATTTATTGAGGTCAATTTAAAAACAGCACAAACTTATCACACGATAGCAGTTTTGTTTACAAAAGAATATCAACAGGTGCTATGATGTCAAAATTTTTGTAAAAAAAAAAACTATTGATTTCCGTTATATTGTACGCAATCGACTGCACATACATACATAATATCAAACCACAAAGACATCAATGCTCTTCAATTTTGGCTACGGGGCTTATTGCGTTTTTGGTATAATTGTCAGATGTTTTTGGTGGATCCTGGAAATATATGAGAAAATTTTTTAATTAAATGAATGGTTGAAATCGAGATAGGGCGTTTTTTTTTAAATATTTTGAAATAACAATTCGGAGTTATCATAAAATTTAACAGGTGATATAACCAAATACGTACACTTTCAAAGATAAAAAGCTGTAAATAATTTTTATATCACCTTTTCGAATTATTTTATATAAAAAAAATTATGAAATGTGTTCCACTTTATTGATCCACAACTAATGTATTTTGTACCTTATAAAATTATATTTTATAATAAAGTTTTTATTTTTTTCATTTCAACAAATTTTTTTATTATTAAATTCAGAAAAATTAACATACAATCTGCTCGTAGAAAATGTTCCAACATAATAACTTCCTCACCGCTTTTAAAAAATGCTCATATTCTTCAAATAACAATTTAGATATGTTATGACCATGACCACGGTTGTCACGTTGGTCCCCTTGGGCGGCGGCTTGCTACTTGGGATAACACTCGTAGCGCTCGTAATAAGGGGTAAACTGGAAAGAAAGTAAAAAACTCGTTAGTTCATATAAACGGCTTACCTTTGGTAAATTGGCTGCTGGCGATCTCTTGAAAGTTCGTAAAAGAATCACGGTTGTCATACATTTTATTTAGTTAAATTTGTGTCTTAGATATTAAATAAAAAGAGCGAAGGTTGCAGAAACAACGCAGCAACCACAGTTGGTTGGAAGCGCAGACAGTGAGAGGTAAAGCAATAGTGTAGGTAATGTCTATTTCTTTGCCTTAATTTACGAAGGCCCTAATAAACATATTTTTCGAAACTGCGTTTTCACAGGCTTTGGTGCAGGCGCTGTAAAAATAAAATGTTTTTTGTTCCTGTAAAATATTTTGTTTGTTATTTAGGGCACTTTTGGATTAAACTAACGATATGCTAAGTATGTGTATTTAAGTAATAAAAGCATTCTTTCAGTGATGAAGTTGAAGAAAAAAGATCGAGTTTAACACAATAAATAATTATGATGTTAGCAAAAGAACTTTGCTTAAAAAGTGAAAATCCCCATTCTGTTTGGCCAGCCAAAGATTTCAAATAATATACAAATACTAGCAGGATGCCCGGCGTTGCTCGGGATGTAAGTAGTTCATAAAATTCTGCTACCCTCACTTGAGAAGACAATTTACAGGCAGAGAAGGTTCAGAACAATATTTATTTTCCCACATTATATCCCGTTTATGTCTACGGCAACCAACTAAACCGTTTCTTAATAGTCTAACTTCGACCTTTTGTCATCTTCTTTCCATTTGAATCTTTAGCTGTGCCTAAACATTTTCCAAGTCATCCCCAGTCAGTTTTTAGACGAAATTTCCAATATACAGACACAACTCTTCTAGAGTTTTATTAAAGACTAGTAAGGCCCGCTTGCTTCGCTGCGTATCAGAACTTATAACAGACTGCGTCCGATTTTAATCATTATAGCCTATACGCACTTTTTCGAAGTTCGACTTGCTTTCTATAACTTAATTGTATAGTTCACAACAACAATTAAAAATTACATTTGGGCCAGTTTTCGAAATTTGAAATACATACATATCTCTACATATAATAAAATTGTAACAGGTCGATGTCTGTACATGGCATCTACCCACCCTTCTCTTTTTCCGTCCGAAATTTTTGAAGATATATAATTGAAACCATTTGAGATATTTAAATTAAGCGCATCGCATGTAACAGTACCCATTGGCACCATTCGTTTAATACCAATATTGTACTAACACATTTTTTTGCAAATATTCGTCGATAACTTCAAGATATCTCCGAAACCACTTGGGATATTTTAATTGATCACATCGCATATTGCAGCACTCATTGACACCTTTCGTTTGACATCCATATTGTACTAAGACATTTTTGGTCACCCCTGGTCCACATATTGGGCGATAACTCCAAAACCGGTTGAGATGTCGCAAAAACTAATATCTTAAGCTTGAGGTTGAGCGTC
Organism: Sphenella marginata; assembly: GCA_951509765.1. Lineage (NCBI taxonomy): Eukaryota > Metazoa > Arthropoda > Insecta > Diptera > Tephritidae > Sphenella > Sphenella marginata. The sequence continues at coordinate 32,705,248 of OX608083.1, read as the reverse complement.
TGACAATCCAAGGAAGAAGTTTCATTCAATTCCATTCAGTACTTTTAGTGATACGACCACAAACATACAGACAGACATGGGCCACATATTGGGCGATAACTCCAAAACCGGTTGAGATATCGAAAAAAGTAATATCCTAAATTTTAAGTTGAGTATCTATCAATCCAACGAAAAAAGTTTCATTCATTTCCATTCAGTACTTTCAGAGTGATACGGCCACAAACATACGGACAGACAGACAGACAGACACACAAAAATTAAAAAAATGGTTGATTTGGATTCTACTCGTTTAATAATGCTTCCCCCAATCAATTTTTTGTTGATATCTGCCATGTACAGACATCGACCTGTTACAATTTTATTATATGTAGAGATATGCTGATACCCACATAGGGCGGCAGTGTACGTATGCAATTGAAATAAAAATTTGGGTGATTCGTTTGGCATTGGCAGCAATGAGCCTACTTTATGATAAATTTGGCCTTTAATTTTGAATGTTGAGTTGAATTGCTGACCATTTATAGCATAGTTCCTAGCTATTTCTGTTGCTCCGAATGATGTCATTTGAAAACATGAATTAAATGTACGAATTGACTTTAGGAACATAAAAAATAGATAGCACTTAGGAACATACAAATTAGATAACAACCATCTCGCAGACCTAACGAATATAAATACAAATTGTCCACTTTCCGGAAGAAAAATTATCCCATATTTTAACTTGGGCATAGCGCTACCCCCATACCAAATTTCAACCAAATCGGGTGACATATGAAATAGTTTTGAATAGGTCGGTCCCGGGTCCACTTGCCGGAAGAAAAAATACCCCTTATTTTAACTTGGGCATAGCGCTGCCCACATACCAAATTTCAATGAAATCGGGCCACATATGAAATAGTTTTGAACAGGTCGGTCCAGAGTCCACTTTCCGGAAGAAAAATTATGCCATATTTTAACGTGGGCATACCAAATTTCAAGCAAATCAGGTCACATATGAAATAGTTTGAATAGTTCGGTCCCGGTAACACTTAGGAACATAAAAAATAGATAAGAACCATCGCGCAGACCTAACGAATATACATACAAATTTTCATTAAAATCGGTCAAGGAGTATGGCGTCGTACACCGTGACAGGACAATTTTATATATGTATACATATCGTCGCTACCGACGAAGAAAGGCGCATTCAACAAATTGTCAACGAAAAAAAGGCGCATTAAAAATATTGCGGGAAATAAGGACGTATTAAAAATATTTTGACGAAGAAAGGCGCATTAAAAAATATTTTGACTAAGAAAGGCGCATTAAAAAATATTTCGAGGAAGAAAGGCGCATAACCCTTCCATTTGCTGGAAATATGAAATATAATCAGTAAAGGCCTACACCAAATTAAAAACAGGCTTTCCCATTTTCCGGCTGGAAAAAATACAAGGGGATGCGTATGTACATAAAATGAAGCAGCAGCTTAGAGTAACTCCAACTTATATCGCCTTTCTTTCTTAAAAATTATTTTAATGCTCCTTTCTTTCTTAAAAATTATTTTAATTCGCCTTTCTTTCTTAAAAATTATTTTAAGGCGCCTTTCTTTCTTAAAAATTATTTTAATGTGTCTTTCTTCAAACAAAAAAAAGTGTGCGTCTTTCTTCGTCGACAAACAGCTTTGCGCCCTTTTTCGTCGATAGGAACGATATATAGAGATATACCAATATACCGGCGCCAAAATAATAATTTGCGAAATTGCGTTCACACATTGCGCTTATACAGGCAATGCGATTTTTCATGGCATTAGCATAACAAACTTTACAGCAACAACCAGCCATAATTTCCATCACTTTCGAAATTGTTGGCATTTGACGAACCAGCAAAACACATAGCAGGGTTGCTTTTTATTTCTGCTTCTACCTGTTTATTGTAACATGGGAACTACAGATCTATTATTTATTCTTGTTATAGCGCCACGAACATCAAGGTTGTTGTTGTAGCGCTACTTAGCCCTACCTAGGTAGTCAGTATCTTACCCAGTAGTAACATAGAACTCTTCTAACGGAAGTCCTAGAAACCTAGCGGCTTCGACAGGGGTGGACCAGAGGGAAATGGGTGTTAGAAAAATAGGTTCGGTTGAGCAGACAAAAAGATGATTAATGTTGGGGGGGACAAGCAGCAAGCCGGACAGATATTCGGCAAGTCGGTGTTCAGTCTCGATAAGTTAGAGTTTAACCTATTACAATATCCAGAGCGGAGTTGGGCCAGCATCACTCTTGTCTCCCTAGGGAGTTCGCGCTCTTCGGCAACGGGAGAGAGCTGGCATAAGAATTTACCGAATCGGTGTGGATGAGGGTAAGGGCCTGCCGGTGCACCTTAGGATCAAACATTTCGTTGTGGAGATGGTGCTCAGGAGACATAAGAAGACATCCAGTGACGGTTCTAAGGGCAGTGTTCTAGCATACCTGAAGCCTCGTCCCAGGCCCGTGCGCATAGTATAAATTAGGGACGTGCGATGAACAGATTAAATCATGGCGAAATCTAAGTTGCAATGATTTTGCAAAAATTTTCAAAATACAGTTCATAAATCACGTATTGAATCTTGACTCATAACACAGGCCGACAAGAAATTTGACCATAAACCAGACCATACTTTCCTGAAGGTTTTCGATGCGCTGAATTCAAATCTGGACGCAGAATCACGTCTATATTTTGAGATATTCTAACCTAAAAGTTGAGGTTATATATATATTTTAAAGCAAACATTGCATCTTAAAGAAGAAGTCTTCCTCTTACGAATGGCGTTGAGTTTGCTCAAATATCTTTTTTTTTCGCTAAGATAGAGCAATTTCAAGTTTATAAATTTTATTTATTTTCTACTTTGTATCAACATATAACATTTACTTAGTTGTCATTTGAATTAAAATTTTGTAACATATTTTTTGTCTGTTCCTAAAATATACGTGAATTTAATCTTAAACTAAATAAATTTTAATAAAAATGTTAAGTAAAATGCAAATAGACAAAACTCCCTGTGGAAAAAAGAGAGACCAATTTTGCAATGTTTGTGGAGACTTTCAACCACAGGAAAAGAAAAACATAAAAAACAAAAAAAAACAAACAAAAACAAAAAAAAAATATGGAGAAAAAGAAAAACATAAAAAACAAAAAAAAAACAAACAAAAACAGGGAGTCTTCACCGCCACGTCCACGTTTCGTGACTCTGGGTTCGGCTGAGAGCGGTAAAAATTCTTCGAGGTTTGTGAACTTGGGGTGAAGGTTTGGCTTTGTGGGCTACGGGTATATAATCTTGGGGTTTCGGGTATTACGGTTTTTGGGCTTGGGGTCTTGGCATTGGGGTTTGCGGGCTTGGGGTTTATGTGTTTATGGCGTCTGTGAGCTTGGGGTTTGTGGGATTTATTTGGACTTAAGATGTGTAAGCTTTAAATATGTAGACTTATCGTATGTGTTCTACTGCATCATACCTACGTTAACTCAGTGGTTTTTCAGCTATAGGAAAATTAGCAAATTTATAAACTTAAAATTGCTCTATCTTAGCGAAAAAAAAAGATATTTGAGCAAACTCAACGCCATTCGTAAGAGGAAGACTTAAGATGCAATGTTTGCTTTAAAATATATATATAACCTCAAAAATAGGCAAAAACGGTATTTTTTGCACTTTTAGGTTAGGATATCTCAAAATCCTGACGTGCTAGAGCAATTCTGCGTCCAGATTTGAATTCAGCACATCGAAAACCTTCAGGAAAGTATGGTCTCGTTTATGGTCAAAAATTTTGGTCTCATTTTGTCGGCCTGTGTAATTTTTGACAAAATTAGTTAAAATAATTTTACGGAAGCATAAATTGGTGAAAGTTGCAAAGAATAAGGTTGGCCAATACATAAGTCCGGCACTTTGAATTGCACTTGGAGCATTCCGAAATTACAAAGTTGTGCAGCGTATGGGCATGTTTTAAAAAAATTTGCTGATGAAAACTGTGAGCAGTTTCAATTAACAAGTACTGTAAACAGTATTATTGAGGACCCGATTAATTAGGTTTTGATGAATCAGAATTATGACTAATCAAAATATGATTTAATCTGTTCATCGCACGTCCCTAATTTATACCAGTACAATTGATGTCATGGCCAAATGATGCTAAGGTTGTGTCAAGTGACTAGCTGACTTCTACTTTTTTTATGAGTATTGAGTATTAATGTTAAACCGACTTTAATTATAGCCATGTATTCATAAAAGTGCGAATAATCCCAGCTTTCCAAAGTCGGAGCGCCCCAAAAAAGCATCAAAAAATAGTCCTTAATTGGAGCCTTTTCGGAGAGAAGAAATGAATATTGTAGATCGAATGAACTGCAAGGCTCAATTATATGAAAGATTTCGAGTGTTTTCTGACACTTTTTGTTGTAGGCGTAAAGAGAATTGTTAGAAAATTAACGTTGGAGAGCAGATGAGCGACAACGTTCAATTATTTGAATGTTTTCAAACATTTTCTGAGGCTTTTTTTTTTTTAACTTACAGAAGATAAAGATCGCATTTTTCATGGACGTTTATCAATAGTCTGTAGAAAATAAACATAGCACATTTCATATTTTCCGAATTGTGTCAATACAACTTCATAAACCTTATTTTTTATTATTTATGACCCCAAATAAGTTTCGGAAAAACACCAATAAAAGGCTCCGAAAAGGCTCCAGAAACCCTCAGAATGGAGGAATAAAGGGCTCCGAAAAAGGTTCAGAAAAGCACCAATAAAAGGCTCATTTCGGACTCTTTTGTATGACTCCGTTGGAGTGCCCGCGTAGTTTGATTTTTCGCTCCATTTGGTCTCCGAAAGAAGCTCATTTTGGAGAGTAAAGCTCTGAGAAATGAGCGTTTTATGACTCCGAACAGAGTCTTTTTTTGCACTTTTGGTTAGCTGGGATATGCCATCATATCACCAATTCTCTATCAAATACAGAAAAATGTGTACAGTGTTGCCAGGACACAATTTATTTTGGAGCTAGATTCGAGATAAAAAAGCCTAGAAAAGAGCTAGATTTGTTCAAGAAAATCCAAAACATGTAAAAAAGAGCTAAAAAGCACTTAAGTATTTTGTATGTAAGTTTTTACATGTATTTCATACTAGCAGGGTATGTACATAAGTAGTTAATAAATTCTTGCTACCCTCAATTGCGAAAACATTTTACAGACTGAGAAGGTTCAGAACAATATTTACTTTCCCACATTATATCCCGTTTATGTCTACGGCAACAAACTAAAGTAAAGGCGTTTTTAATAGTCAAACTTCGACATTTTGTCCTCTCCCCTCTTTTTGACTCCTTACCTGTGCCTAAACATTCCCCAAGTTATCCCCAGTCATTTTTCAAAGAAATTTCAAATATACAGACACAAGTTATCTAGAGTTTTATTAAAGATATGCTGATACCCACATAGGACGGCAGTGTACCTATGCAATTGATTTTTGATTTAGCTGAAATTGAAAAAAAGTGAACAAAAATTTTAGAGGAACGCTTAGTTTTTTTTTGACAAAGTAAGGGATCAGATGAACTCTACAGCATTCCCTAAGTCATCCCCAGTCATTTTTTCAAAGAAATTTTCAATTTACGACTTTTCTAGAAATTAATTATAGTATAGATATAGATTTATGATGTTTAAAACGTATAAAAAGTATACATACATAATTAACTCAATAAAAAAAAAAAAAAAAAAAAAAAAAAAAATATTTAATTTTTATTAAATAAAACTCAAAAATAATTTTTTATTTTTGTGTTAAAGCCAAATGAAGTCATTTTATTTCTGACTCAGAAAACAAAAATCTTGAAATATTTTTCTGATTATTTATCATGAAGACAGAATCGGGGGGTAAGGTTGTTCAGAATCTTTAGCAAATTAGGAAAATGTTTTTTACACACAATTTACTTGTACTTACCTTTCCATTTTGATTCTTGTTCGCAAAATAAACACATGGCGTTTACGAATGTTACTCGACCAAGTTAACCGATTTAGGTATTTGTTATCGGTGAGGGAAACTGAGTTGCCACATGGTACACAATGAAACTAATATAATAATTTCGACATCGATTAAAAGAAATGAACACTTTCTTCATTTCACAATACAATTTGTGCAAATAAATTTGTAGCCAAAAAATAGGTAAAAATGAAAAGAAGGGACCACAAAAGAACATTTAAATTTATGATGTATGGGTCTAGGTATCTGTTTCAGCAAATATGTTTATCTTAGTAAGAAATGCATGCGAATGCAAATCTAAATTAAACCCCCCCCCCCAGGCTAATTCCTGCGCACGGCCCTGCCTCGTCCAGCGAGTGTCTGCAAGCCTCGACGACCATATTGGTGTTGTTGTTGTTGTTTTAGCACCAAAATCACTCCCCGAAGGTTTTGGGGAGTGTTGTCGAAATAACAGTCCTTGGCCGGATATGAATCCGGTACGCTCCGGTACTCCCTTGCGGTACCCGACTGTCGTGGTAGCGATTTGGTATGACCAGTGGAACCTTCTAGGTCATGTCATCCCTCCTTCCGAAAGGAAAGGAGAGATGGGTAAAGAGAGGTGAGAAGCATCATATCCGTAGATCAACCATCGAGTTGCACATCATTACCTTTGTGCATGTTAGTCGCCTCTTACGACCGGTATGCCTACCGCGGGCATATTCCAAACCCCTACCCGCAGGGGCTCCCATATTGGCGTCGCGTAGCTCAGCAGGGGCTGACCAATCGCCTTATATGTAGCTAGTAATGTTTCTTTGTCTTTACCCCAAGTGCTACCAGCTTGCAACTTGAGAATTTTGTTACGGCTTTGGACTTTATTGGCAATTGCGGTTACATGAGCGCCGTATTTGAACATGTTATCAAACACGATCCCTAAGATTTTGGGGTGTGAGACAGTTGGAAGCTTGACACTATCAACGTAGACGTCTAATTCCATGTTCACCTGCACCCTCGCAACAGAGGGGCCTGCTGCCATCGTCGGCGTAAGAGACGATCGAGACACCCTCAGGTGGGGGGGAAGTCTCGATATATAATAGATAAACTAAAACAGGGATAGGACACCACCCTGGGGCACCCCTTGTTTAACTATTCTGGGTTTTGATCTGGCGCCTCTGAATTCAACCGACGATTGACGGCCACTCAGGTAGTTTGCAGTCCAACGTTTAAGACAGGGGGGAAGGGACGAATCTTCCAGGTCTTTCAATAGTTGCGCATGGTTGAGCGTGTCAAAAGCTTTGGCCAAGTCAAGCGCAACTAGCACTGTCCTGTGTTTTGGGCGCTTTTGGTTTATTCCGTCCCCTATCTGATATGATATGACTCCCCCACTGCAGCTTGCTTGCCAGGCTTTAGTATTGAGGCCACCTTTGCCTGTCTCCATCTTTCAGGAATGACAAAGGTGGACAGGGAAAGGTTGAAAATGTCTGTTACGTAGCTTATACCTTCGTCGCCGAGGTGTTTCAGCATCAGTATGGAAATGCCATCGGGGCCTATATACTTGGTGTTTTTAGATCTCCGAATTGCCTTTTGAGCCTCTGTCGTGGAGATGGAAATGGGCGCATCGCTGCTTTGGGTTTATGCGCTTCCCTGGTGGCTCGGCGAATCTCTTTTTCCAACGGAGGATGCATTACAAATTGCCGGCAGAAAGTGCTCGCGCATCTTTTAGGCTTCGACTGAGCCTTATCGCCGAAGGCGATGGATATTTTGTCGTTGGGTTTAGTCGGATTGGACAAAGATTTCACCGTCGACCATAATTTTCCAACTCCTGCCAAGAGGTTGCAAGACCTTAGGTGCTCTTCCCACTTAGCGCGTTTGTGTTTATCTACTAAGCGTCTGATTTCCGCATTAAGATCCTTTATTTGAGGATCCGTAGGATCCAGGCGTCTAATATGGCCACGTTCATTTGCCAGGGCCGCTGCCTCTGCAGGGAAGAATGGACGCACTTCCTTTATTCTACCTGACGGAATGTGTTGATGGGAGGCTGAAATTACGGCCATACGAAACGCCTTTTCCCCTTCTCCTACGTCAGACGGGGTGGGGAGAGCAGCGAAGGCGCTCTCTGTGGTGGTTAGAAAACTCTCCCGGTCGGCTTTGTTGAAGTTGGTGTATGTGCGATTCTCAGCGGGACAAAGTCGGTGGGGCGATCGATAGAGAGCACTATGGGTAGGTGGTCTGAAGCAAGCGTCAGCATCGGTCGCCATTCAACGCAGTTTATTAGGCCAGCGCTGACTATGGTGATGTCTGGCGAGCTAGAGCAGTTTACCGCCACTCTAGTGGGGGCATCCCCATTTACCGTGCAGAACGTCGAATCATCTATTTGATCAGCCAGCTCCTGTCCCCTACCATCGGACTGCAAGCTGGAGTGCCACAGGTCGTGGTGTGCGTTGAAGTCACCAAGGATGACGCGGTTCTCGCCACTGAGTAACGCACGAATATCAGGGTGGTAATCCTTGGGACAAAAGGTGACAGGAGGTATGTAAATGTTTATGATTTCAAGGTCGACATCGCCTGACCGGACAAGCATACCTTGACGTGCTTTTTAATATTTTGCAGCTTTATTAAACGATGTGGCATGAACAAGAGGTGTCCAATCATGTCCTCACTAAAACTAATCTTTGTCTTATGTGTCATGACAATAAGTCGGTTCCTTCAGTCCTGCAACTAGCTTCAACTTTTTCAGCCGTTGGGAGTGGCGGAGATCAACACGCTACTGAAAGTGATTATTTGATTGAAATGTGTCAGAGCACCATATCCGTCCACAGTATTCCTTCAAATCTGAGAAAGAATTGTGTCCGGAGTTTGTACGTTTCGAAGATGATGATTCGCAGAGCAGCAAAAAGTGGTTTGTGGAAAAACATAGAACTCTTCGAGGTTGATTTAAATTAGCACAAGTATTTGGGTGCAATTTAATATTTTGTCATTTTCAGTTATTGGATGCCTCAAAGCTCCTCCCAAATATGTTTTCAGCCGTTTTTTCTTACTCACAGTTTGGTATCAAAGTTTTGGCCAAATTGGGATGTTCGCTAATAAATTTCACAATTATGTCCTTTTGCATTAAATTAAGTTTATTATTGTTTGTCCTTTATCAAAAATATAGTTAAAATAAGAAATATATACAAACATAAACTCAATACGCATTCATTTTCAAATATTTGCTTCTATTTGTTTCGCCTTCGATCAACAATTTGTAAACGACCGGCAATTCGAACAAACGAGTACGTTCATCTACTCGTTCACGTTTGTTATCATCCGAAATTTCGATAAATTTGTACGTTCACGGCCATTGTGTACCATGTCAAGTGTGATATCTTAAGCATAGACGACAAAATTTTTAAAAAAATTAACACCTGTTTTTTTATATTCTATGTTGGATTCATCCTGCATCTCGTTCTATCATTCGTTAGAAGATAGGAGCAGCGATGCGCCGCCATGCTGGAGTGCCTCAGATGTGAACAAAGAAACTGAAAAAAACTCCATTTTGAAGTGCCTGTCAAACGTTTGACAGATAACATATCACACTTGTACTGATACACAATGTTCACGGCTGTCATAATTCGATATTGACATTTTTACGTAGCGAGTTGCTGGTTCACGTCTGTAACGATTTGTTTGTGTTTTGCTTAAACTAACATCTGGTGGTTAATTCACTTGTTTTTTTACTTCGTACTTCATAGCGTTTACTTTTAAAGTCCGTTTTCACAACTTTAACACTTTTGTCACTAGAGAATTCGACCGTTCGCTGTGAAGGTTAGTCAACGACTGTTGAACGTTTTTATTCATTTGTAGAATGATATTTGACTACTTTTTGTTTAAAATTTTCAAAAAATTATGGCTGGGTATGTGCGCAAGTGTTTCGAAACCGAAGCCAAGGGAGACAGCCTACATATGTACATTTTTTAAATAAATAAACTAATCATTTCTCGGAAGTCAGGCGCGTATTCAGGGGGGGGGGGGGGGTTCAAACCCCCCCCGAAGTTTCCGGAAACTAAAAAATATACGTTTGTACTAGAATAATTACTCTATTCACCTTTAAAACCCCTGTTAAGAAACTAGCTTTAATAGCAATAATGAAATACGGAAGAATAAAATTAAATAATATTTCACACTGATATAAGTTATTGGTAGTCGCTAATCAATTATCAGAGCAAGTCTCAGAGATCACAACTAAATTCTTGCAACGGTTCACTCATTTGGCATTTTAAGAAATTTGCGCAAAACTATCAGACTTGCTCATAAGATCAACTTGGCATCTCAACAAAGATGACTTGATCCGAAACTCTCTCCCGCTCATCTGACATTAGATACATAAACAATGAGGATCCAGAAAGCAAAAAACGCACCAAAACAATTTGGGAAAATCATTGAATCATAAGTGAACATTTCGAAGATGATATTTTTTTACGCATTTGAGTGGTTTACAGGGATTAAAAAACGCTTACAAGATACAAACAAACCGCCTTTTCTCTTAATATTATTTTCAAATATTTATTTTAATTTATAACAATTTTTATTTGAAATCATCTTATTTCAATTTCCATGTTTTATTTCACTACGAAAGGATTTTACCTTATTTTAAGATAGCTTGGAAATTTTAACATTATATTATGAATTATTTATTATTTCATATCAAGAAAAATTCAAAAGTAATTTGGTAGCAACTTTTTGCATACCTCTTGGTATGTGGAAATTGCAAAATTCCTAAAAATCTACTCAAAATACCCATATTTTCTTTTCACCATACTGGCATCATTGGAAAATGTTATAAAAAATTACTACTTTTTGATGTGACGCTAATTAGTGACGCTAATTTGGCAAAAAAGGATTGAAAAAGTTTAAAAGTAAAAGCCCGGTATCCTGTTGAAAAGAAAATGCTCAAGAAATATTTTCAATTATTTCTTGACCATGAAATTGTCATGAATAGCCAAGAAGTTTTGACGTTCCGTTTTGCATGTTGAATAACTGCAACTTGTCGCTTTTTATATGAATTTCAAGGTTATTTTTGTAAAATTTTTTGTTTTTATTCTTCCGAAACTTCAGTTTTTCTTCAAAAAGAAAGCGACAACTATTTATTTCTTGCCAAAGCTTTTTTGGAAAATTTTTCCAGAAATTAGCAGTAGAAAAGTAGAATAGATTCTGACACAAGAAATTTTTCTCAAGCGAGTTATATATAGAGTTTTTGGATTTCTTTTGAACAGCGTTAAGCTCTAAAAAAGAAAAATATTTTCCAATCCCAAAGAAGGCATATCCAGAGTATTATAGGTAGATATAGGATATAATTAAATAAGTACTAACTATACATCTGCTCAGCAGCGCACAATGGTTTTTGTCATACCCATTGAGTTCAAAAGATCCGTTTTTTGAGTTTGACATCCAAAAAATTTTTTTGTTTATACCAAACACGTTAAAACCAGAAACATTGTATATCCTAAAGCACTGCAATAAATGGAATGTTAAAAGTTAAAGAAAAATATTTGAAAATGTATTTCTAGGGAAATCACTGGTCAGGCAGAACAACGTCTGCTAGTATTAAATATATGTAGATGATGTAAAACTTTACTACACACATTGTCGCTTTTTGAACTAATGCCACCGCTGGTGCACATTAAACTTGCTTTGAATTTCTTTATATGTAAGCATTTCATCGAGTGGGCCAGTTTTGACATCCTATGTATCAGATAATACCTGTTTGGAACGTATATCTGTTAACAACTTTTGCGCGCGTATTCAGGGAGGGTTTTGGGGTTCAGCTTTAAGAAATTCGCGCAAAACTATCAGACTTGCTCTGCATAAGATTAACTTAACATCTCAACTACATAGCATGTTAACAATAGCAAGAGTGATTCGAACTCAAGTCTGTTGAAATTCAAATTAACTGCTTTTCGAGTTATTAATACAGCGGGCAAAAATCGTAAAAATGAGTGTCTCTCGTTATTGTAGTCACGGTTGCCATAAGCTAAACCAAAAAATGACCAAAAATTACCAAGCAGTACACAACGCAGTCGTATAGAATTATCAGAGAAAATAAGAATTAAATTGTACTTATACTTGTGAGGTGATAATAAAAAGTGACGCTAATTTGGCAAAAAAGGATTGAAAAAGTTTAAAAGTAAAAGCCCGGTATGCTGTGGAAAAGATAATGCTCCAGAAATTATTTCTTGACCATGAAATTGTCATGAATAGCCAAGAAGTTTTGACGTTCCGTTTTGCATGTTGAATAATCGCAAATAACCCGCTTTTTATATGAATTTCAATGTTTGTTTACTATATTTTTTTTCTTTTTCCGAAATTTCAGTTCTTCTTCAAGAAATAAAGCGACAACTATTTAATTCTTGCCAAAGCCAAAGTTGCGCAGGTGGCTTTTTTGTAAAAATTTTCCAGAAATTAGCAGTTAGGGACACGAATTTCGATACGATACGATACCATATCGATACTTTTGCCCTTCGATACCTATATTTTGTACTCGATGCATTCATAACGATACTTTTCGGTATCGAGTATCTAGAACCCGGTATCGTATCGAATTTTCGAAATAAATGTGGAACTAATAGAGCAAAAATGCCGCTCTGCTGGTTGTCTCAGAACCAAATATTTACAGTCAATTTTGTTTGGAGTATGCAGTTTTTTAAACTGCCTAGTACACAAAGGTGTTAGTCTTAAGGCCGTAATACATTTTGCAATTTTTTTTGGGATTGTGCATTTTCTTTCTTAAAAAACCGCTAGAAATCAGAAAATTGTATCACGGAATTTTGCATATATTTTAAAAATATAGTTTACATTTTTCGTATTTAATTTCGGCCTATGCATATACATATGTATTTGACAAAATTATGTGAAATAATTTCACGGGCCGCCTAATACAAAAAACTATGGCTGTGTTCGGTGAGTGATAATTTGTACGAATTTGTAATAATTTTCACTAAACTCCGTTCGGTGAACCAAAAGCTCAGCAAAATTAGCAACTAGAGAGCGCGATTTTGACATTTCATTTTTAGGGGAAGTTGCTAATTCCTGTTGCCCAAATTTCTGTTAGCAGAAATTAGTAAGCAAGAAAACATATGTTTTGACATCAGCTAACTGCATTTTTGGTCAACTAAACAAAAATTTAAAAATTTCAAAGACATTAAAATTAGTGATTTGTTGGTAAATGGGGTAAAAAAATGTGACTAATTTGGATGATTGAAACAATTTAATAATTAATTAACGTCTCCGGCAGAAGGAAATGTGTTAGTGCCAGCGCTGTGGAATCATTGCCTCCACAACTAGCAGTCTGCATTGAGGAAACTGAACAACTGTTTTTGCAGCTTTCTTGCAAATATTTACTAATTCCTGTTCGGTGAAAACCTAGCAAGTTTCACTTTTTGAGAGAGTAAGACGCTTTATTCTCTTTTTTCCTTGCTGAACAATTCTTGCTAACTTTTTCACCGAACACACCTTATATGTGCCTAGTGTTTATAAGATTGTAAACTGAAACTTATTGTACATATTCATTTGTATAACCTTATTCATCATAAATAAAAATTAAAAGTTATAAATAAATATTTATGTACATATAAATAATTATTTTCATGGTTAGGATATCGTTAATGCGAGATAGAGCCCCAACTTCCAATTGGAAATTAAGATGCCAATGTTAAGGTACAACTTCTCCATTGGGTTATTGAACTGCTTGTTTGTCATGTAAATTAAGCATCGATATTTTGACTATCGAGTCTTTTTGTTTCGATACTATCGGATACCCGATACATTTACAGCGATACTTTAAATGAGTACAGAATCGATACTTTGCACTCGATATCGTGTCCCTATTAGCAGTAGAAAAGTAGAATAGATTCTGACACCAAATATTTTTTAAGCTTTGCATAAGTGTCATTTTATATAGAGTTTTTGGATTACTTTTGAACAGCGTAAAGCCCTAAAAAAGAAAATTATTTTCCAATCCCAAAGGAGGAGCGACCAAGCACGTTCATTGATGCATTAAATAATTGTTCCGTGTCTTTTTTCCCTATGGTACATCGATATATAAAAATTGCTGCAACGCTTCCAGTTTCCGTTGCTCCTAGCGAACAGTCTTTCTCTTCCCTTCGAAGGTTAAAAACTTCGCCAGAAGATGCTGGCTCTTCTCAAAATCCACTCTACTTTTGAAGTAATTCCTGAAAAAAATTTCAAAACAAACAAAAAAAATAAATATTGTTTTGTGCACGGCTAAAAGTTTTAGCCTAGATTTTAAACTTTTTGGGGCTACATATACACCTAGACCTGTATGTCTGCGTTCAAAGTGTTTTTTGTTAAGAACTTTGTGGAAAATTCATCAAAATTCAAGAAAACTCGAAAAATTTTCATCAAAATATCTAACTTTTTAGTAAAAGTTTTTTGATTTTTTTCGAGTATGCAGCTTTGTAGCCCGTAGATATCAATCTTAAGCCGCTAGAAGAATTACTCGATTTTTGGCAATTTTTTTCCTAGCCGACCATGTGCATTATCTTCCATACAAATTTATAAGCGTAATATTTTTCTTAACTTTGATTTGCAGTATTTTTATTGTGTATTTACACATACTTCTATTCAAAAATAATGAAATTAGTCTGGAAATTCAAAAAAACCTTTTGAACGCAGTTATACTGACATAGGTGTATGACCAAACCAAGTTTGGTTTAGAATAAATTTACTCCGTTTGTCATAGTTAGAAATGCGCGTAATAAAAATTATTTAAATTTTAAACGGAATGTTAACAATTTTTTATTTTTTTTTTTAAATGAAGCATCATCGCGAATAACGTTCTAAGTCACAAAATCAATATTCCTCCGTACTCATTATTTCCCGTGACACTTAGATCGTTTTTCCACTGACTGATTATTTTTAGGTTCAGTTTAAGAGCTAAGGAAGGTATAATTTAGGCAAATTTAGTGCTTGGCCAATGTGAGAGAGCTATTTAAAAGGGAATATGCAAAAAAACTGGTTGTGAAAAAAGTGTTACTTAGAACGTTATTCGCGATGATGCTTCAAATGTTAAGACTCGAACCGCCGTGCCTCAAATCAGTGCGCAATGCTCTACCTACTGAGTTACGGCGCACTCATGAATTTTGTGCGAAAAGTACACATATTCGCTGTCTATACGACTTTCGTTGTATTTTTGTTTATCCTAGTAAAGTTTTAAATCTAAACCGCAAAAAATTTAGAATTTTCATAGGCAATTGAAAGGTTTGTAATTTATTACCAAAAAGTTTTAAAAATTGTGTAAACCAATGAATGGTTTAAAAGTTAAAAGTTAGGCACAAATTATTTGCCGTGTAGAAAGAGAAAAATTTCAAATAAATAAAAGTATAAATATGTCATAAGTAAAAAATGTAAATACATACATATGTGTGTATTTACAGGTAATTCTTATTTACTTACACTTTGGCGAGTAAAGCTCCGCTGTACACGATTCTGTCGGTATGAGAACTACATTAAGCAAATTGATGCTTACACCACCTTAGACCGGACAAGACAAGTGAAAAGGCATTTCCTTGGATAGGAATCTTTAAAGTCTTTCGCATATCGTTCGAAAAGGCCTTAGGGATAACTGTGTTCACATGAGTGACAGTAGTAAAACCAGAGTCACAGAACGCCTATATCCGAAAATATCTCGACCGAGGACAATTGATTTCTAAGAATCGAGTAACTTGAACTTGTACGATTACGCGTTCGCAACAAGGTAAAATGAACACGATGCCTCTCACCTCTCATTACCCATCTTCTCTTTCCTTTCGGAAGGAGGGATGCCATGACCTAGAAGGTTACACAGGTCATAACAAATCGCTACCATGACAGTCGGGCAGTACCGCAAGGGAGTACCGGAGCGTACCGGATTCATATCCCTTCGGGGAGTGATTTTGTTGCTAAAAGAACAACAACAACAACAAGGAGGGATCAAATTTAGGTTAGAGTTTAAGACCAAGTAAATTTGTTCAAGAAACAACTCATATTACTCAGAGACATTACGCGAAAGAAAAATAGAGCTCCAATTAATTTCGTTGTAAATTGCATCTAACAGGCATTTCTGAAGTTTAAAGACTGGGAATCGACAGTGTAGATTGTAGCAATGTAGTCTCAAAAACCACCAGCTGTCAAACGGTGCGGAAGGAAAATTGTAGCGCTCTATCAAAACGGCTTAAAACTTTTAAATCTGTGCTTTAGTAATACATTTCAAGTGTTTGGCATTTTAAGTAAATAAGAAAAGTGATCAAGTAATCAGAAATAAACATAAATAGATATTGGTGCCCAAACAAATTAAATAATTATTATGCCGCCAAAAACACGCAGACACAAACAACAAAATGTTAGAGAGCTAACCCAGAGCGAATCAAGTTATGAAGAAGCAGCGAGCTCAAACTTAACATCAATTTTTGACAAAATGCAAAAACATCTTAAAGTGCAAGAGAAAGCCATAAACAAAAGAAATGACTCGCAAAAATACATTAGCGATAGCTTTGAAGAACTTAAAAGTTAAATAAGGCGGCTAACAGAAGAAAATAAGAAAATAAAAAAGAGCTTTCGGAGTTAAAAGCACAAAGCTCAGGCATAAAAACAAATATGTCAAATGTGCAAAGAGAAGTGATGGTACTAAAGCAGAAAGAAAACAAAAACAATTTAGTAATAAGAAACCTGCCAAAAATGGAAAAGAATGAACTACACGGAGCCATAGTTGAAAAAAATTATATACTTAATCGATGTTTATCAAAATGAAAATAAAAAATATAAAACTTTCCCGGTCATAGTGAAAATGAAAAACGATGACTTCAAAACAAAGGCTATGCAATTTCGAAAAGAAAAAAGCAAATAGAGATGAGCAGTATAATTCCGAATATAGAGATGAGACCTAAGAAAATCATATAACAACTGTAGTTTATAAATACTTTTCACTTTGTTATCAGAAAAACTATATATAAATGTTAAACAACAATGAAGAGATTCAAGTAACATTAGAACCGTATGTTAACTATAAATGTGATCAGTTATTTTTTGAAAACCAAGGGCAATATATGAATATTTTATATCTTAATATACAGAGTATAAGAAATAAATTAAGCAATCTTGCTACTATAGTGAGAGCTAACAATAGTAATAGGAAAATTATTCATGTTATAGCTTTGAGTGAAATCTGGATTTATAAAAATGAAAATGTGTATTATAATCTTCCTAATTATACTGCTTACTTTGCCACTCGTGAATCGAACAGAGCGGGAGGGTGTTTAATTTTTGTACATGAAAGCATAAGTTCGACTTTGCAGGCTGCTGTAGAGTTTGAAAAAAGTAGTTTTCTAACGGTTAAACTATTAAACGTTGGGGTTTGTATAACATGCGTCTATAAAAACTGTTCCTCCGAAGTTGGTCCATTCATATGCCCTTTGGAAAGGGAAGCGCTTAAATATAAAAGCTCAATTATTTTGGGCGACTTTAACATTAATTTGCTAAACAAAAATGATATAACGGATTATATGTTAGCATTATACGGTTCTGGATATTACTGTTTGAACAAATTGGAAGAAGAAATGTATACTAGAAAGGGAAATAATACAGTAAGCATTATCGATCACGTTTTAACAGATTAAGTGAACTGGGACTATACTCTAGGGCTAATGGATGACCCGATATCAGATCATAGGATAATGTCGATAGCAGTGAACCTTAAAAGTAAAATTTCTACAAATAAAAGATGTACGATGATTGATATAATTGATTATTACTCCTTTGAAAATGAAGGCATGTTACATCAAGTACTGCAGAAGCCAAATTTTAGTGCATTTCATTCAGCCTTATGTGAAAACATTATAAAATGTACAAAGAGGATAAAAGTTTCCAAAAACAAATTCAATCAACCTTGGATGGATAGTGAGCTTTTAGTACTTATTCAAAAAAGAAATAAATTTTATAAATTAAAAGTGAAACATACAAATAATGTAATTCTGGAGTCGGAATTTAAAAAATTTAAAATTATGGCTAGAAACAGGGTTAACTACTTAAAAAAACTCTACTATGGGAACCGAATTGAGGAAAGTATCGAATCAAGTAAGAAAACATGGTCTATTCTAAAGGAACTTATATTTGGAAAAAGGGATGACTATTCAAGCGAAATCAGCCAAATTAAATATAAAAATCAAGTTGTACCCAATCCATTGCAAATCGCAAACTCATTTAACGAGTATTTTATAAATGTAATTAATATCCCAGATGATGTTGAATACGTGAATCAACCCATAAGGGAATTTGCGCAACCGTTTTCGTTAGGCGAGTGTGATACACTCGAAGTTGAAATAGCAATAAAAGATTTGAACTCGAAATCTGCAAATGGACCGGATGGTATATCGGGCCGGTTTGTAAAGAAATATAAAGAGTTTCTAACAAATTTTGTTAACAAATGTTTCCGAGAGGGGCAATACCCACGAGAATTGAAAATGGGATGTGTAGTACCGTTCCATAAGGAAAGAAGTAAGGAAATCTGCTCTAACTACCGCCCGGTAACCAAACTAAGTACTATTGACAAAATCTTCGAGAGTATAATTCTCAATCGCTTGAAAATGTTCCTCAAAGAAAATCAAATAATACGCCATAATCAGTTTGGGTTTGTGGAAAATTCAAACACCTTAGCAGCATGTCTATCCTGTACGGATTTCATATACATACGAAAATCTGGACAAAAAGAAATACGTAGCAGTCCTAGCAATAGATCTATCAAAAGCATTTGACTCGGTGAACCTGAAAGTTATGATCAGGAAACTTGTTGAATTAGGTATACAGGGGCAAAACCTAACACTTTTCGAAAGTTTTTTACTAGATCGAGAACAATATGTACAAGTAAATAGAGAAGAAAGTTCAGTTATGAAAACTAGAGCAGGAGTCCCTCAGGGGTCAAAACTAGCCGCTACATTGTTTTTAATTTACATAAATAATATACTAAATCTTGATCTGAAAGGAACTCCTCAATTTTATGCAGACGACGGGCTTTTTATGTACTCTGCAGATACAATTGAGGAGCTGATAGCAGAAGTAAAGACCGATCTGAGTACAATTAATCATTGGCTTGATATAAATTTTCTAAAAATGAACTTAAAACAAGTTTCATGATATGTAATAACTATAGGCCAACACCGAATGTAGATGAACTGCCAGGAATTGTTTTCAACAACATTTTAATAAAGAGAGTTGATACACTAAAGTGTCTAGGGATTACGCTAGATTCCAACCTAAACTGGAATGAACATACTAAAAATATTAAATTAAAGCTTATTCCCTTTACCTTTACCATTTATAGAAACAAAAATAATATTCCACGGAAACAGCTATGGATGCTGTACGAGGCTATGTTTATGTCCCAAATTAATTATCTAAACGCAATTTGGACTCGATGTCCATCGCAAAGAATTAATGAATTGCAAAGAATTCAGAATAAAATGATAAAAAATATATTACTTCTTCCAAGGCAAACTCCTTCCAGAAGCCTATACACCTACAGGTTAGATATAAACCAAGTTTGTATCTACATATCAAACTCTTATTACTGTTTATAAAATAAAGAACGGATTAATAAAGCACAACATTGATATCAGTTGGATAGAAAATTCCAGTTATAATTTCCGAAGTAAATATGACATGAAGACCAAGTTCTTTAGAACAGAAAGAAGTTCCAGATCAATTAGAAATTACGGCGTAAAAACTTTCAATAAGCTGCCAGAGCAAATAAGAACCGCGATTAACTTGCAGAGATTTAAAGATTCGGTAAGATCCTTCCTGTTAATAAACTACGACCACGATTGGCAGTAGTGCTTAAAAATGTAAAAAAACAAAAAAACAAAAATTTTTGACATTAACTTTTCTAAGTATTTGAGTAAAATCACTTTAGATTAAGTAAGAATGGCTTTACAAAAAGCATTAATAAAGGAAAAATATACACCTCAATTTTTAGTTTTTGCTTTACGCGAACTAATTGAAATTGGAAATATTCATCTAACCTCTTTTTTATTTTTCTGGGAAATTGAAAAATTTTACTACGGGTAATGTTACATAAGCTGGTAATCGGTGAGATTGACTCTTCTGAACTAGTCGCCAAACATGAATTTTGATGTTACTCCTGGAACGTTTGCATTTTAAATTAACTCTTTGTGGTCTAAACTTAGCCACAACTTCTTTCCTGCGCATTTTGTGGTCTCACTATAACGACTTGTAATAGCTGTCTTGTATAAGCTTTAAACGTACATACATTTGCCACTTTATGGAATTATTGCTTTCTGACTTTGCTGTATATGCGGTTGTTAGAGGTTGAAAATGGCGTATTTCCAATTCTCCACCATTTTAACAAAAGTTTATTATTTTTGATTTGATATGCTGGTCTGATCTGGGGTGCGAATAGGCAAGGCTTTTTCCACCTTAAAGCCCAACGTTTCGCATAGATTTTTATTGAAAACATAAAAAACAAAATACAAAAACAACATTAATAGGTGTTACAAAAGGATATATGAAGATGAAAATGGTAGATTTTTACATTAAATTTAAAGAAAACACACTGTCGATAAAATCCTTAGTGGTACACTTGTCATGCATGTTGAGGACAGATCCAGGAAAGCTATCACTGTCCTATATGCATCCAAAGCAGCCGTAGGGTAGAGATGGAGTTTGGACCGCCGGGTTATGCACTGGCTGTGGTTAGACCCACCTTCTTCCATGGTGTTGTGCAGTATATAGGAAGAAGCAATAACATATGAAGGATGAGTAGGACACAGTGTTCTACGCCGACGCTGCCATCTACGCCTACCAAAGCTATAGAGGCCGTTCAGCGATGGAGCGACACCAGATTAAGGTATGCAAGCATCTTTTAGACCACACCCAAACATTTTAACGTCATGTACTACACCACACCTAGCGGCCCAAATGCCATTTTTCCACCAAAATCCCTAAGAGGAAGGAATGGGAGGACTGGCAAATTCTAAGCTCGCATCCAACCTCGATATTCACAGACGGCTCAAAGCTTAATGGGCAGCGACGTTTACTCGCAGGATCTTTCACTCTTCTTAAACATTAGACTACCTAGCCACTGTAGGGTATTCAAGGCGGAACTTTCAGCCATATACGAGGCTGCACACTGGCTTTTCTTGAAAAACTACAGCCAGACAGCGATTAAAGCTCTTCTGGGTAGTAACTCTGCCTCTAAGGTAGTTCTCGATTACCAATCGCTCAAGCAACTGTTTTTGAAATACCCTACAGAAGAGATATGGGTTCCAGGCCATAGCGACATACCTGGGAACTGCGCCGCTGACTAGCTGGCAAGGAAGGCCACAGAGCAATCAGAGGAGAACCATACTAGGATGATATCCCCCTCTGTCTACTACTAGGCTAAACGAATCGAGTCCAGAATAAAGCCCAAGCACAAAACCTACCAAGCAAGTGTTACTGCAATAAAAATATAAATGTACAAATACATATTTATTTATAGTAACTTTATAGGAAATGTCTGTTTACAGATTCAACTATGACCAATAATTTATTTTATTATTCCCACAAGACTGTACGAATAGCTATTTAATTATTAAGATAATAAGCCAAAAACTATTCAACTGCCATTTACCGAATAAATACAACTATTCGAATAGTGAAACAAATATTGCTACTGCTGGTGCACACATTTGTACACGCAAACATACATACTTACAAAACATAAATGTACGCTCATAGGTACAAGCAAAGAAAACAGCGAATATTGTTTTCTAAATCTAATATGTATGTAATACTAGTATATCCCCCCAGCCAGAACACTATGCCTTGAATAATCCCTCAATTATATCATAGTACTAAGGCATAGGATTTTAGATTTTTCCATTATATTGTACAGGGCAATATGCCCAAACTGAGGGATACGTTCATATGCGTGTGAGTTTTTGTCTCTCTCTCTCATATAAGCTTCATGTATTTATCGCTCTCATGCGTATGCCCTATCCATAAGGGATGTTTAAGGTATAGTGTGAGGCATTAAATGTGGCCTTAATAAGCCATTAAATAATGGATTATAAAAGGGATTCCCATAAGGGTATAAATTAAGGGATTTTATGAGGAATTATACTTTACCCGGTTTTGGATCCTCGTCTTAAATAAAAGAATAGGTTATGTATGTATATATTTATTTAAACATGAAAGCAAACTCCAAATAAATTCGAAAAGCAAATAAATGTAAATAAATGTATGTATGAAATTATATGTTACTTTTTAAAAGGTTCACAGAAATATTTGTACTATATAAATAACATAAACATTAAGTAATTAATCAAATTTTCTCTTCATTATCCAAAAGTATTATAAATAAGAAATTTAAGTATAAAACTGAATGTAATTTTTGTTTAATATTCCACTTTTAAAATACTTCCGTATTGCACTAATTTCTAGGTTTATTATTTATTAGTTGGTGTTTGCTCTTTCTTACTTCCAAAGCGCAACGTGATGGACACTTTTCCATCGAACGTGTACGTTGCAGTGCTGCAGATCGTGATGAGCTGGAATTGCTGCTAGCAAATGTGATAACGCCACTGTCGTCGTTTGGGTTCGCATTTCATTAGCAGCTGAACCAGCAGCTTTCTGACAACGTACTTTATGACGCAACATGAACGCATGTTGTAGTACTTGTTCCAGTGAAATTCGTTCACTTGGATTCTTGTTTAATAAACGTTCGATCAGATCTTGCGCATCGTATGATAAATGATGTGGCATTACAAAGTCAGATTTTACAACTTTATTCAAGGTTGATTGCACGACATCGGTATCGAAAGGTGGATGACCAACTAGTAACATTTAAAACATACAGCCCAGACCCCAAACATCGGCAGGCAGACCATGGGGCGAACGCGTAACTACTTCAGGTGATATGTAATTGGGTGTACCTGTGAGAAAGAGAATACAAAAATTGTGTTAAAGCACTGATTATTGCACGCAGTACTTACCACACATGGTCATGTGTTTCTCATCCGGTCGTTTAAGTTGTGTTGCCAAACCAAAATCAGCTATTTTAAAGTCCATATCTTTGCTTAACAACAAATTGGACAGTGATATGTCGCGATGCATTATTTGATGCGAATGCAAATACAAAAGACCAGATACCACTTGTCGTAGTATACTAGACGCTTCCTCTTCGGTCATTGCACGTCCCATCTGTTGTTTCATATAGCGATGCAATTCACCATTGTGCGCCAACTCCAACACCAAATAAACATAATTTCCATCTTGAAAGAATGTATACAATTCCAATACGGATGGATGTTTGAGGCGTGAATGTATTTCTACTTCTTGGCGTACACGATTGGCTAACCCTGCACGTTGTATAAGTAAGTTATTTGTCGATCTGAAATTCATTCATGTATTTTAATGTGTCTAAATTTTAAGAGAGGAGAATAACGCAAAATAATTGACCATTTTTATGGCCACCATTTGATTAATGGACGTACAACGCGCCTTATAAACACTTGCAAAGCCGCCTTTGCCAAGTAGGTGCAGCACTTCATAATCCTATGTAGAATAATTAGACAAAATAGCATGTAAGCGCCACTTTCACAAGCAATTTAATAAATTCCATGGTAATCGTTTACGGGAGGTACCGAGCGCTAATACGCGTCCAAAAATGTCGGCAGGGGTATCAACCAATTGAAGTAATCATTAACAATTAAAAAATCCGTCTAATCAATTGATTACTAAGTACTAAACAAATTAATACTTACTTGGTCTTAAAACGCTTTCTTTTCATAAATACAATAACAATAAAAAAATTATTTAAAATTTGAAATTTTTGAACATAAATTTTAATTAATAAATTTTAGGAATTTGCGTTTAAAATAACTTTCATTTTCCATAAAATTAGAGTTTAACCAAATACCACGAAATTAGGGACACTTTACCACGAAGTTAGGTACATCAGAAAATTTTTGCCACGAAATTAGGGACATTTGAGGTACTCACACATTTTTATTTATATAAAATAAAACATTTGTTAGTTTTGTTTGAAATTAAATGGAAAGCTATCTTAATAGATCAACTCAATGGGAAAAATTTACTTTTTTAGTTTTCCTTCATCCGTTTTTACGCAAGAGAGGTAGAAAGTCAGAAAATTCCTTAGTACCACGAAATTATGGACATTTACCTTATTTTACTAAAAGTTGTTAGTTTTTTTGTATGCAGCCAACAATTTATAAATAAATAAAATTGCACACCTGCCAGCGTCCTTTGGCATTTTTTCCTTTTAAATTCGAGTAACCAACCATAACTTAACAATATGACATGCATATATTACGCACTTGTTAGAACGAAACGCCGCTAGTATGTCAAGCATGAAAAAAAGTGTTGCCGTTCTTACATTCGCAATAAATTGTCAAAGTTTTGGGATTGTATTGGTGAATCCCTTAGCACGTTCTAGCTGGGCCGTGGTCGAAAATCGACCACCTTAAATTAGTATAACTTATTGAATCCTATGTTTACCACTACCGTCAGCGACATCTACAACCCAGTAGATAAAGTCTCTGATTCACAATGGCGTTGCAGTACAAATTGATATTTTTGTGCATTCACAATGGTTCATTTAAACAAATTAATTTCTACGCTTAAACAAAAGCGCTGCTGTAATTAATATATAGTTTCGCATGTAGTGGTAACCTACACCTTTAAAACGATACCTTACTTATTAATATTGGTTCAAAATGAGAGCAGAAAATTATGAGCAAACACAAAAAGACCTTACAGAAATAATATATATGATCAAATAAATGATACTATTCGAATAAACGAATAAATAATTCGAATAAATACCTACTATTCGACCTTTTGCAACGAATATTATTATGCGTTAATTCTAACACAAATTTAACCATATTTATGGACGCTTTAGTAACAATACACTTAGCCCATCTGTTGGACTAAACGTTGATCTTGGAGTTTCTGACAATTGCATGGTTGAAATGAAAACGAGTTGTCAAAATAATGTGCGTAAATTTAATAATAATAGTAAAGTCGTTCAGTGCGTTCGGAAACTTTTCTCAAGCCCCGGATTAATCGTGATCTACTTAAAAATAAATTGCGCGTGAAATGTCGGAAGCATTCAACCACTACTCGCCTCCGGAAGCGTGTGAAACTGCTCACACATAATTTTAAGAGAGAATGTCGTTTTAGGCATGATAGTTTTTATATGAATACATTTTTAGCTGCGAAGGGTGACGTAAAGAAAGAATGGAATATGGTCAACGACATTTTCTTCTGTTTTGAGCCAATTTCTGTGTCAGAGATTGTAAGTTTAGTTAATTCTTTAAAAAATACTGATTATTCTGTAAGTGATGGTATTTCAAACCGTACTTTAAAGAACCTTACTTTCTATGTGGTTGATATTTTAAATAATTTATTCAATCTTGGTATAGTGACAGGAATCTTTCCAGCCGACTTAAAATGTTTAATTGTCATACCCCTACATAAGAAAGGGAATAAGAAAGATACAAATAACTACAGACCCATTTCTCTCTTGCCATCAATCTCCAAGGTTTTTGCAAAGACAGTTAAACGCAGAATGTTGCAACGCGTTTACAATCGCAAGTGTTTCAAGCTCGAAGCTGTGGTACTTGGATTCAGCTGTGGTGGTTCTCTTCGAGAAATAAAAAACTGGGTGCATTTTCCCATCCTTTTTCTTTTGCATAAGTATTGCGCCATATCCGATAGAGCTTACGTCGCAATGCAATTCAGTCGTGTCATTAGGATCATACAACGCAAGGATACGTTTCAAGTTCTCGAAACACTCAAACTCCTCTTTTCCAAATTTAAATTCCTTATTTTTCCTAACTAAATCATATAAGGGTTTTGCTAACACGGAAAAATCCTTTACAAATCTGCGGAAATACGAACACAAACCTAAAAAGCTTTGAACTGCTTGAAGTTTTTGTGGCACCGGGAAATTTTTTATTGCTTGAAGCCTCTTGTCATCTGCTCTTATGCCATCCCCCGTGATCGTGTAGCCTAAATACTTAACACTAGTAGCAAAAAATTCGCATTTGTCCAACCTTAGTTCCAATTTATTGCTTACTAACTTTGCAAGTACTTCCTTCAAGATTTTGAAATGTTCTTCCTCATTCTCTGTTGCTATCATTATATCATCCAATTAAACTATTAACCTGCCATCCCTAATCATGTCCGCAAATACCTTATTCACAAATCTTTGGAACATCGACGGTGCATTTTTTAAACCAAAGGGCATCCGCAAGAACTCGTACTGACCCATAGGCGTGACCAACGATGTATACTTAACTGACTCTTCATTCATAAATACGTGGTAAAACCCGTTCTTCAGATCGAGCTTGGTATCGGATAGTTATCTTTACAAGTCATTTTGTTCAAAATGCAATAGTCTACACACATTCTTAACTCCCCCGACTTTTTCCTCACCAAAACTACAGGAGAAACAAATTCCGATTCACTGGCTCTAATATATCCTTTGTCTATGTACTCATCTAGCAATTTCTGCAGTTCTTTCTTTTCAGCATACGACAGACGTCGCGGCGGATATCCAAAGGGTTTAGCGTTTTCCAAATTCAAATTCATGAAAGATTTTGTCAATGGTTCAACGGGTCGCTTCGGCTTAACATATTCTTCTTCAAAAATACTTATAAATCGTTTTTTTGCTATACAGTGTAACTGATTGCCAATACATATATCAAATTCATTTTCTTTCTCATTTTCTATTATACTCAAAAATTTTGGAAACTCATCTTTTGCATTGCATCATCTTTACATACATTTATCAATTTCTCACAATCATCTCTACAATTTTCAGTTTCAACATTTAACAATCTTTTCTCATTATTTTTAGAAACATGTTCAATATCGCACAACTTTAACCTGCATGCTCTTAAGAAATCTCTTCCAAGAATAACATCGAAACTCATAGACTCGTCGGTAACTACCAGCATACTCAACTCCACAATTTTATTTAGTCCATCGACAATACAACGAATTTGTCCAAATACTTTAAGTTTACTTTTATTAATTCCGAAAAAACATTTGTTGTTACATTTTAACAAATTTTTGATTGAATGAAAATGATTAGATAAACTGGACCGTTTTATAAGGCTCACTGGGCTTCCGGAGTCAATGAGGCATTCCAAATTTAAAGAAATATTTGTATTATTAATTATCTTAATATTAAAATAGGTGACAGGTAATAGTGTCACTGGTAATAGTGTCAATTGACACTATTTCCATGGTAAATTGGAAATAGTGTCAATTGACACTATTGCGCTTGCGAAATGGAATTAGTGTCAACAAGAAAATGGAAAATAAGTCATTGACACTATTTCCAAACTGAAATGTAAATAGTGTCAAAAGTGCTAAAAACGGGTCTACCACATTATCCCCAAAATCAAAATCCCCAAAGGAAAAATCCCTAAAATCAGAATCCCCAACACGAAATCCCCATTTTATGTGTGAAATAAATTCAAATTATGTATTGGCTACCTTTCATTTGAGGTACCACTGTTGTGGGCGAAAAACCGCGTATGTGCAAAATTTTAAATTTAATTTAAGAAACAACCCTGGGCTACATTATTCCAAGTCCTTCTGCGTAGTACACCATTCTGCGTAGGCGGCCTTCGGACGCGCTTATTCTAAATAACCCTGGGCTACGCCATTCCAACTTCGTTTGGTTGCCACTCTATGGGCGGGATCCACGGTATTTTTGTGCAGAACACCTTTCTGAATTGGCAATAAAGATAACATAAAGTGAATAAAAATACAGTGTATATGCATATATGTACATATGTAAATAGCTAATAACATAAGATGAAAATTTGAAATAAAAAATCGCGCGGTATAATAACACTGGATCACAAATTCCAACTTTTTTTCTGCACCAGAGACGCCATAGTGAAATTCCTATGTAAAATCACCTCCTAGTTTCGAAAATCAAAGTTATTTTTACTTGAGATATTTACGATTTACCGTTATTTCAAAAAACAAAAAAGATGGCTCCACTTAATCGTGTATATCTCAAGAACAAATTGAGCTATTCTAAAACGGTTTGAAAAATTATAAAAAAAAGCTTATAAAATTTACTATAATCAGTACATACAACACTTTTTGCTAGGCCCTGCAGATTGAAACATAGTGAACAATCATTACGGATTTTTAAAATTTTTTTTTGTAAAAATATAAAAAACTTTTTACTTTGCGAGGAAGCATCTCGAAAACTTTTTGTTTTTTTTGCAGATATTTTTTCCCCCCTCTAAGCTCTGTTTTATTACAAAAGAAACAAGCTATCAGTGAACAAAATCGATGAACTAATACAAAAGTTATAAGCATTCAAGTAAATATATCCATTTAATGCTTAAGTACCCTACTGGTACATATGTGTTAGTATTCGTATATCAGTTAGTTAGCAGGTAGATTTTCGAAAAGTTATTAGATACAAAAAGCTGTTATTGTCGTTTTCTCAAACCTAGGTACATTTTAAACAAGAGCATATTTTTGAGGCAGGTAGTGTTTTCTTTGTAGAACTAGGGAACCTTTTTGTTTAGGTAGGCTTGAATTTTTACTGGATCTAAGTATAAATAAGAGTACATGCGCCTTGTTCCTTCATAATATCTGCAAGGCTCGCCGGATACTGTTCAGTTTATAATTGCAGTTTATAACCCGTCATTTACTTAAAAATAAAAAATGAATAAAAGGGCGAGAGAGTTTGAGTATACAAATGATCCAGATATGTTCTGTTTCATCTGCGGTCAATTTATTGTTAAAAGTATGAGACGTGTGTTTTCAAATCCTTTGAAAGTTACATACTATAAGTGTTTTGGAATTGAGCCTAAAAACAATGAAAAACCATGGACACCGAACACTGTGTGCACCACATGCCGAGTCGAATTGATTTCTTCGGAAACCGGAACAAAAAGGTACGTTGTAAAAATTAGGAATTTGTTCCCTTTTAATGCATAGCTGACTAATTTCTGAAACTATCTATTTAGGCGACGTGTGAAATTTATTACACCAATGAAGTGGAGGGAACCAACTTGCCATTCAACGGACTGCTATATTTGTACTACAAAAGTACTTAGTATCTAAAGTGTCATTACCAGAACTAATTTCAACAGAAGCGACATTGCCAGAATCAAATTTAACTTTAGTTCCGGCTCCAGTTTTATTGTCAACAGTAGTATCTAATTACGCGGCATCATGTTGTACTGCATTTCAAACGGAAAACGAAAGAAATTCTTTGTCACAAGCACAACTCAATGATTGGATAAGGGATTTGGAATTGTCAAAGGAAAAGGCCGAACTACACGCCTCTCGAATGCAACAATTTAAATTTGTTTCATCCGATGTTAAGGTTAATATGTTAATATGCAGAACTCGTCACGAAGAATTTTCCAAGTACTATACGAAGGAGGACAGTGTTTGTTACTGCAAAGACATTGCTGGTCTATTCAAACAATTTGGTGAACCATATGATTCAAAAGAGTGGCGATTGTTCATAGACGGCAATAAATTAAGTACAAAGGCCGTATTATTGCATATTGGCAACCAAAAGCAATCTATCCCGATCGCGCATGCCGTAAGTACGAAGGAAACATATGAGATAATGCAAAAATTGCTCAAGTTAATCAAATACGAAGAACATGATTGGAAAATATGTGCCGATCTTAAAGTCGTTGGAATGCTATGTGGTCTACAAAGTCGATACACAAAATACTGTTGCTTTCTATGCAAATGGGATAGCCGAGCTCGTCAAGACCACTACATCATAAAGGATTGGCCAGAACGAATCGAGTTTCAAGTTGGGGTAGATAACATAAAATACTCTCCACTTATAAAGAAGGAAAAAATAATTCTACCTCCGCTCCACATCAAGCTCGGCCTAATCAAAAACTTTGTGAAGGCTTTGGACAAAAAAGGCGAAGCTTTTCATCATTTGAAGACAATCTTCCCAGAGATTTCAGAAGCAAAAATAAAGGAAGGCATTTTTGTGGGACAGCAAATAAGGAAAATGATGACCAATAACCATTTCAAAGAACTATTGTCACCAGTGGAGGCAGCAGCGCGGGATTCTTTTGAAAAGGTCGTTACTTCTTTTTTAGGCAAACACAAAAGTCCTAACTACGAGATGATAGTGAACGACTTAATCAAAAACTATGCGGAAATGGGTAAATAAAAAAACATATTATAATAAATTATATATTACATAAATTTACATGAGAATATATAGCCATAAATCTGAATTCATCGTCCAGCTCCGAACAAACAAGAACGGGAAAAATATAAAAAAAAAAAATTGTTCTGAATTGAAAGATAAATCCAGCCTAAGAAAATTATATACTAATGTGTCACTTATGTATTTATCTAATTTACTTTTTTATTTTCTTTCAGGAGTAAATATGTCTTTAAAAATTCATTTCTTACACTCCCACTTAAATTTTTTCCCGCAAAATCTTGGCGACGAAAGTGACGAGCATGGCGAAAGGTTTCACCAGCAAATGAAAGTGATTGAAAGTCGGTATCAAGGATTCTGGGATGTCGCTATGATGGGCGACTACTGTTGGTTTCTCATAAGAGAAACCGATCCTAATCTAAATAAGCGTCAAAACAAGACACATAACTTTTTCAATTATAAAATAAGATCATAGAGTTAAGACAGAACCATATGTACATATGCTATTATTTGTAGGGTACTTAAGTATTAAATGGATATATTTACGTGAATGCTTATAACTTTTGTATTAGTTCATCGATTTTGTTCACTGATAGCTTGTTTTTTTTTGTAATAAAACAGAGCTTAGAGGGGGAAAAAAATATCTGCAAAAAAACAAAACGTTTTCGAGATGCTTCCTCGCAAAATACACATTTTTTTATATTTTTACAAAAAAAATTTTTAAAATCCGTAATGATTGTTCACTATTTTTGAATTTGCAGGACCTAGCAAAAAGTGTTGTATCTACTGATTATAGTAAATTTTTTAAGCTTTCAAATTTTTCAAACCGTTTTCGAATCGCTCAATTTGTTCTTGAGATATACACGATTAAGTGGAGCCAT
Source organism: Sphenella marginata (assembly GCA_951509765.1). Classification (NCBI taxonomy): domain Eukaryota; kingdom Metazoa; phylum Arthropoda; class Insecta; order Diptera; family Tephritidae; genus Sphenella; species Sphenella marginata. Next base: position 32,674,187 of record OX608083.1, on the reverse strand, counting down.
CTTTTTTGTTTTTTGAAATAACGGTAAATCGTAAATATCTCAAAAACGGTACCATTCAAGTAAAAATAACCTTGATTTTCGGAATTAGGAGGTGATTTTACATAGGAATTTCACTATGGCGTCTCTGGTGCATTTTGGCTGTAAGCCAGTGTAATCATTAGTTTCAGGTGATAATAAAAATTAAAAAAAATACAATGGATCGCGCCCAAAGAGTGATCACGGTGGCATGTTGCCACGGTGTTCTGCACAGAAAAAACATGGATCGGAAGTTATAGTTTCATTGTGAAATAAGTCCCAAATATCATTTTCTTCTAAGAATTTTAATTCGGGTTGTTAGGCCTTCTTTCATTGGGCGTTATTTCATTATGAAAGAAACCCTAACAATTAAGACTTTCTTTCATTTTTAAAATTAGGCTTTCCTTCAGCTTTAAAGTTAGACGTTCTTTCACTTTCTTGTTTCTGAGCCGAGTTTTACTTTGAGGATTCTGATTTTGGGGATTACTTATTTGGCGATTTTGTGTTTGGGGATTTTTTTCGGGGATTTTGTGGCACTCCCGCTAAAAACATGCCCATTCATTGAAATTTGTGCCGATTTACTTTGTAGGTCCGTTGCAATAACCGTTGGTCAATGCTGTCGCGAAAACTAAGTAAACAAAATTGTTTTACTATAGAAAATCACTAGTAGTGCACATTTCGTAAAAGGAGAAACCATAATTTTGTAAATGATCATATAATAAAAATCCATCTATTACAACACTGCGCTGAGCAGACAACCGCTGCCTGAAATAGCAATAGTGTCAATTGGCACTATTTCCATTTCCAAAAGCGCAATATTGTCAATTGACACTATTACCAGTGACACTATTACCTGTCACCATTAAAATACCTTACATATTCGTTATCTTCCAAAAATTGAACGGCAGACTTCTTGTCCGGACAAACAGAAATTCGATGCTCCTTACTACCGCACGCAAAACATGTACCCATCTCTCTTTTCGGTTTTTTACAGTCGGCAGCAAAATTACCAAGGGAATTGCAATTATAGCAGCGAGACCGTTGTTGCTTTTTGAGGCTTTGCGTTTGTCGATGTTGAGCTCACCACCTTTTTCAATTGGATTTTCGAAAATGCCAACACTAAACTTGCTGTAGACCGGTAACACTGCATGCGAGCTTGAGTTCGGAGCTGCTAGTCGGGAATGCCTTCGATAATACAGTCGACCAATTCGTCTTCTTCCATGGATATGCCCTTCGCCATTGATGTTTTTGCCTTGTAAAATTCAAGGAACGATTCTGAATATAACCAGGTGCGCATTTGAAACTTGCGCCGAAGAATCATTTTATTCTCTTTTACCTCGAAGAACTCTGTCAACTGTTGGAGTAAGTCTGACACACGCTCAGATATTAACTTAGGTTTAGACTGCAACCACTGTCTTGCCTTTCCTTTAAGTTTGTTCATGAGCAGCATTCGTTGAAAATTGTCATCCAACATGTCAAGCGACGTTAAATTTCTAAATTGCTCGACCCATATAGTAACAGCAGCGTCAACAGCGTCAGCTTCTTAATAGCTGTTCGTTTTGGCTAGTAAGAAGTTCGCACTGTATTTTTAAAATTTTCAGCTCAGCTTTGAGTGCTTGATTTTCGTCGTTGTCGAGTGCGATTTCACCGCCGCTAGCGCCTTCAGGTGGCATCGGACAATTTAGACGCTTCACCAAGTCGGCCTTCGTTCCGCTCGTTTTAAGGTTTAGACACTTCAACCACTCTTTCAACTCGGTCGTTGTATGTGTGTCCATACCAACGGTTACCTCCATTTTGTACCCGATGTGGAAAATTTTCGCGTCAACTTTTCAGGCGTGTGAATTAAATAATTTAATTTGTTGAACTTTTGAGGGCGAAAAATATTAAAAATTAAATTATTGTAGCAAACCGGCGACTGTAGCTGATATACGGAAATAACAACGCCTTAGTTCAATGGCAAGTGTTATGTACAATCCCTGTATATATGCACGGTCCCTGCTCACAAACTCTATGAAGCCGCTACTTAGCTACATCATTCACATAGCGGTCATTTTGGGTTATGTGCGAGCGCAGTATATAAACCAATATCATTCAACCTGTACTTAGGTCCGGTCGTTCTCTTTGCCTATGACGACGGTCCAAAAACATACAGTTGTCAGTGGGATAGCGACCGCACTGCGTAATCATCATAAATACTTTAACTATTGAATTTAATATTGTAGACTAAGAATACTGAATAAAGAAAGTGTTGAATATTAAAGCAAGTCAACGAATGAATCTTCGTTTTCGTCTTTATTTTTATGTATCCTGCCGCCACTCACTCGGCAGAGTTGCACTTGCAACAGAGTTGTATTTCTTAACCGTAAACAGGGCCGTGCGCAGGAATTGGCCTTGGGGGGGTTTAATTTAGATTTGCATTTGCATACACTTTTCACTAAGTTAAACATATTTGCTGAAACAGATACCTAGACCCATATATCACAAATTTAAATGTTCTTTAACTTTCCTGAAACTGCATACTCTGATGCCTAAAACTACTATTTTTTTGGTTGTACACAGTTTTCTGTATTTGATAGAGAATTGGTGATATGATGGTATATCCCAGCTAACTAAAAGTGCAAAAAAAAGACTCCTTTCGGAGCCATAAAACGCTCATTTTTCAGAACTTTACTCTCCAAAATGAGCTTCTTTCGGAGCCCAAATGGAGCGAAAAATCGCTCTACGCGGGCACTCCAACGAAGTCATAAAAAAGAGTCCGAAATGAGTCCGATTTCGATGAATTTGAAGCGTTTTTTGACTCTTTCTAAATGTACTGCGGATGTGCTTTTCTGAACCTTTTTCGGAGCCTTTTATTCCTCCATTCTGAGGGTTTCTGGAGCCTTCTCAGACGCCTTTCGGAGCCCTTTAATTGGTGCTTTTCTTTCATTCATCCATTCAGAGGGTTTTTGGACACTTTTCGGAGCCTTTTATTTGTGTTTTTCTGAAGCTTATTTGGGGTCGTTTTTTATTTCTTTTGGGTAATAATTTCTTTGCGCAATTTTTCACTTCTAACTATTCTGCCGTCACCAACTCTGACTTTCTAAACAATTTAATTAATTGTCCAACTATATGCGCCAATGATGTTCTTATTTATCTGAAAACCTTGAAGAAACCTTTTAAATGCGGACCTGATAGGATTCCTACATGCTTCTTGAAGAAGTGTGCTAACAATATTTACCAACCCCTTACCAATTTGTTCAATCTGTCACTAAAGTGTGGTGTTTTTCCAAAAGCATGGAAAGAGTCGTTTCTTCTACCGCTTCATAAAAGCGGAAGCAAGGCTTCTATAGAGAACTATCGTGGCATAGCAAAGCTTTCTGCCATCCCAAAAGTGTGTGAAGCTATTGTTACCAATCAGCTTACGAATCCTATCTCTACCTTGATTTCCGACTGTCAACACGGGTTCTGTAAGGGAAAGTCCACCGTTACAAACTTACTTGAATTTACTTTGATTTCAGCAAAGCTTTCGATAAAGTGTGTCACTCTTTACTTATTCATAAACTGGATCAGTTGGGTTTCCAGCCGGGTCTCAATCGCTAGATCTCTTCTTACCTTAGCGACAGAGCACAAAAAGTAGTGTTTAAAAAGTGTGAATCCGATGTTATTTATGTCTCCTCAGGAGTTCCTCAAGGAAGCCATCTTGGCGCGATTCTGTTCTTGTTGTTTATAAATGATATTTCTACAGTAATATAATTTTCGAAAATTTGAATGTATGCCGACGATGTAAAGCTTTTTATGTCATTCGAAGAATCTTCAATCAGATCTAAATACACTTGTTACTTGGTGCGATTTAAATTTTATGCCGCTTAATCTAATACATGCGTTTTTCGAGAGGAATATCACAGCCAGCTTCCTATACAATTAACAGGTATAGTCTTGAGCAAATGTATGATTTTGTTGACCTTGGGGTTACTATGGATTAAAAACTCAGTTTTAACTGCCATATTAACGTAACAGTCGGGCGGGATATGGTGGATAATACGGTTGGGAATTATTATTATTATAAATAATAAAAAATAAGGTTTATGAAGTTTTATTGACACTATTCGGAAAATATGAAATATGCTATGTTTATTTTCCACAGACTATTGATAAACGTCCATGAAAAATGCGATCTTTATCTTCTGTTAGGTAAAATAAAAAAAACCTCAGAAAATGTTTGAAAACATTCAAATATTTGAACGCTGTCGCTCATCTGCTCTCCAACGTTCATTTTCTCACAATTCTCTTTACGCCTATAACAAAAAGGGTCAGAAAACACTCGAAATCTTTCATATAATTGAGCCTTGCAGTTCATTCGCTCTGTTAATTGAAACTGCTCACTGTTTTCATCGGTAAAATTTAAGAACAAAAAATGCCCATACGCTACACAACTTTGTAATTTCGGAAAGCTCCAAGTGCAATTCAAAGTGCCGGACTTATGTATTGGCCAACCTTATTCTTTGCAACTTTCACCAATTTCTTCTTCCGTAAAATTATTTTAACTAATTTTGTCAAAAATTATTAGTCAAGATTCAATACAAGATTTATAAACTGTATTTTGAAAATTTTTGTAAAATCATTGCAACTTAGATTTGGCCATGGGGGGGGGTTTAACCCCAAAAACCCCCCCGTGCGCACGGGCCTGACAGGGCCGTGCGCAGGAATTGGCCTTGGGGGGGGGTTTAATTTAGATTTGCATTGGCATACATTTTTCACTAAGTTAAACATATTTGCTGAAACAGATACCTAGACCCATACATATATCACAAATTTAAATGTTCTTTAACTGTCCTGAATTTGCATACTCTGATGCCTAAAACTACTATTTTTTTGGTTCTACACATTTTTCTGTATTTGATAGAGAATTGGTGATATGATGGCATATCCCAGCTAACTAAAAGTGCAAAAAGGCGTCCTTTCGGAGCCATTAAACGCTCATTTCTCAGAACTTTACTCTCCAAAATGAGCTTCTTTCAGAGCCCAAATGGAGCGAAAAATCGCTCTACGCGGGCACTCCAACGAAGTCATAAAAAAGAGTCCGAAATGAGTCCAATTTCGATGAATTTGAAGCGTTTTTTGACTCTTTTTAAATGAACTGCGGAGCCTTTTATTGGTGCTTTTCTGAACCTTTTTCGGAGACTTTTATTCCTCCATTCTGAGGGTTTCTGGAGCCTTCTCAGACGACTTTCGGAGCCCTCTAATTAGTGCTTTTCTTTCATTCATCCATTCAGAGGGTTTTTGAACACTTGTCGGAGCCTTTTATTGGTGTTTTCCTGAAGCTTATTTGGGGTCGTTTTTTATTTCTTTTGGGTCATAATTTCTTTGCGCAATTATTCACTCCTAACTATTCTGCCGTCACCAACTCTGACTTTCTAAATTATCCCTATGAGCTACATGGGAACAATTTAATTAATTGTCCAACTATATGCGCCAATGATGTTCTTATTTATCTGAAAACCTTGAAGGAACCTTTTAAATGCGGTCCTGATAGGATTCCTACATGCTTCTTGAAGAAGTGTGCTAACAATATTTACCAACCCCTTACCAATTTGTTCAATCTGTCACTAAAGTGTGGTGTTTTTCCAACAGCATGGAAAGAGTCGTTTCTTCTACCGCTTCATAAAAGCGGAAGCAAGGCTTCTATAGAGAACTATCGTGGCATAGCAAAGCTTTCTGCCATCCCAAAAGTGTGTGAAGCTATTGTTACCAATCAGCTTACGAATCCTATCTCTACCTTGATTTCCGACTGTCAACACGGGTTCTGTAAGGGAAAGTCCACCGTTACAAACTTACTTGAATTTACTTTGATTTCAGCAAAGCTTTCGATAAAGTGTGTCACTCTTTACTTATTCATAAACTGGATCAGTTGGGTTTCCAGCCGGGTCTCAATCGCTAGATCTCTTCTTACCTTACGAACAGAGCACAAAAAGTAGTGTTTAAAAACTGTGAATACGATGTTATTTATGTCTCCTCAGGAGTTCCTCAAGGAAGCCATCTTGGTCCGATTCTGTTCTTGTTGTTTTTAAATGATATTTCTACAGTAATATAATTTTCGAAAATTTTAATGTATGCCGACGATGTAAAGCTTTTTATGTCATTCGAAGAAGCTTCAATCAGATCTAAATATACTTGTTACTTGGTGCGATTTAAATTATATGCCGCTTAATCTAAAGAAATGTAAATACATGCGTTTTGCGAGAGGAAAATCACAGCCAGCTTCCTATACAATTAACAGTTATAGTCTTGAACAAATGTATGATTTTGTTGACCTTGGGGTTACTATGGACTAAAAACTCAGTTTTAACTGCCATATTAACGTAACAGTCAATAAAGCTGGAGGCGTTCTAGCATTTGTTAAACGATGGTCTAAAGAATTTAGCGACCCTTATGTAACTAAAACTCTTTACTACATTAGTCAGGCTGATACTTGAATACGGTTCTATAATTTGGAATCCACGTTACCAGGTCCACGTGGATCGCTTAGAATCAGTTCAAGAACAATTTTTAATATTTGCCTTAAGAGATCTTCACTGGGATCCCTTGTATAATTTGCCACGTATACGAGTCGCTTAAAACTAATTAATCTTCACAGCCTTTCTAGTGGGAGGGAAATGCTTAATTAATGCTTAAAATTACTAAATGGTTCAATCGTAAGCCCGTTTCTTTTGAGCGAAGTGAACTTCAATGTACCTTCTCGTCCATCAAGACATTTTAAACCACTTATCTTGAAACAGTGCCGAACTAATTTGGAATTAAATCAGCCTTTTCGTTGTTTGAGTCAAGATAATAACTCTCATTCTGGTACGTTTGATATTTCAGACTCACTATGCAGAATAAAAATGTCAATTATTTCTATCCTAAATACATAGCAACAATTTGCTTTCATATCCTTTGATTCTTATCTTTATTCTTTACAATAACTATTCGCTGTCAACTAATTATTTATTAATTGTGTCATCTATTTTGTATCTACCTTACTTGGCTGATGAGGTTTTCTCTGTAGCTGAGCAGTTTCAGATCTCGACGATTAACAAACAAAAGCCTTTCAAAGACTCGGCACGAAAGAACAATCCGCGCGTATTGCGGATGCGCCCCTCGCGCCGGTCGGGCGGGATAGGGTGGATAATCCGTTGGGAATTATTATTATTATTATTATTATTATTATAAATAATAAAAAATAAGGTTTATGAAGTTTTATTGACACTATACGGAAAATATGAAATATGCTATGTTTATTTTCCACAGACTATTGATAAACGTCCATGAAAAATGCGATCTTTATCTTCTGTTAGGTAAAATAAAAAAAACCTCAGAAAATGTTTGAAAACATTCAAATAATTGAACGTTGTCGCTCATCTGCTCTCCAACGTTCATTTTCTCACAATTCTCTTTACGCCTACAACAAAAAGGGTCAGAAAACACTCGAAATCTTTCATATAATTGAGCCTTGCAGTTCATTCGCTCTGTTAATTGAAACTGCTCACTGTTTTCATCGGTAAAATTTAAGAACAAAAAATGCCCATACGCTACACAACTTTGTAATTTCGGAAAGCTCCAAGTGCAATTCAAAGTGCCGGACTTATGTATGTATTGGCCAACCTTATTCTTTGCAACTTTCACCAATTTCTTCTTCCGTAAAATTATTTTAACTAATTTTGTCAAAAATTATTAGTAAAGATTCAATACAAGATTTATAAAGTGTATTTTGAAAATTTTTGTAAAATCATTGCAACTTAGATTTGGCCATGGGGGGGGTTTAACCCCCAAAACCCCCCCCGTGCGCACGGGCCTGGCCCCACTTTTTGGAAAAGCTGCCTAAATTTTAAAATATTAGTTTTATTTGAATAATTTTTTTTAATATAGCTAGTTCAATATTTTAACTTTAATTATTTAAATTTTGGTTTACTTATCTTATACAGTTTTTCCAGAAATTAGTTTTTCCTGAAACCTTCTTTTTGAGGGATAGATGCCTACCTTAGGGATAGTTGCCCCACCATGAAAATATTGCGAAGGATAGATGCCCTTTATGGCATGTAAGCGAAAAACACAAATCGAACGCAACGTATGTAGTTCTACCCCTACTCAAAACCATAATAAATTAAACATGTTGGGTTTTTAATCTTTTAATTACTATCATTAGAAGATACCTAAATCTAGTATTAGGTACATCAATGGCCATACCTATCTTATTAAATTGAAGCGTTTGCTTTCAAAAATTTACATGCATTTTTATATATGTTTATTAAATTCAATTTTATAGGTACGTGTTTATTTAGAAAAAAATAAAAATTATATTTTTATAAAAATACATTTTACATACAATCTTACACTAAAATAAAAACTACTTAGTAAATCTATAGGAAACTAGAGGCAGCCAATAGTTAGATAAACGTTTATTATATCCCTTTTTTGTTTTTTTAGCAGCATAGCGTCGAATTAATTTCCTCGATGGAATCCCATATTTTTGGGATAATTCGTTTATCCCCATCGTATTTTTGTTCATTTCGTCGAACGCGGCCTGCAGGCTTTCTGTAGTCCCTTCCTTTTGTACTTTCGCAGCATAATTTTGTTGAAAACTGTTAAAAGTCCATAAAACATACATATATCAGACTCCAAAAGTATGTAAAAAATATATACTTACTCCTTTGTGATTCATGGAGGGATAGATGACCTTAGGGGCATCTATATCTCGAAAAATCAGGGCAACTATCCTTTTTGATAGGGATAACTAGATGCCTACGAATTTTTTGAATAAATTATAAACAAAAAAACATCTATTTTTAGTTAGATGCAGTCTCAATGAATCAGTTTATTAAGGTACTAAAAAATATAATGGAATTTATTAGATACTAGTTATAAAGTTATACAAAGCACAATACTTACCTTTAAAACTTTTATGGGTATTTCAGTTTCGTCGCAAACAAAATGTTTTATACTAACAAAACGCGTGTTCACTCCACGAAGCCCTTAGATAACTAAAATGCTTTATTGTTAGTCACGAGCTCGGGAAGTTAGTTTTTTTGAATATGGAGCATCTATCCCGGTTTTACCCTACTAATCGTTCATGGATGATAAGTTTTGTAACCAATTCTTATGTTCTGAAAAGGACTGCAAGTTTTCACGTTATGCAGCATAATCCAAAATCTAACATTCCCATTTCCAGGGGCACCCCGTGTAAGTAAAAAAATTGGCTGACTGTAGGGACAGCAATAAAACTTTGAAACAACAAAAAGTGATTTTTGACGATAGTTCGATTCATGAACTTTTAAAATAATTTCTTTTTTTACTCGAAATACATTTTGGGCCATCGGAGAGCCAAAATTTATTGGATTATGCTGCATAACTTAAAAACTTAGAAAAATTCAGAAATACAATTTTTCGGAAAATTTTTTTCAGAAACCAAAAGTCAGAAGTAATAATTCAGAAACACATTTACATTCATGCATTAACCCACTCGTCTACATTTTTATTTTTATAACGATATTATGAATGATTTTTTGGTTACGTTCGACTGGGTTGTGCTGCACTTAATTGGTAAATATTTAAAATTATAAGCCATGAGCGCCATACGTTAACCCATTTACGACATCAAATTTCTTTTAACTCTGAAATCAAATTTTTTCACATCAAACTAGTTTTACATAGGCTTAAGTAGTTGATTTTAAGCGTTTTAACCCTTTACACTCCATGCCTAAACCCATTGGTATCCTCAATTATTGCTTTTATAATTTCTAAATAAATTTTTTTGCCGTTATGTTAAGCGTTATAACACAACACACCGCTCTGCTGGCAAGAATAGGTTCAACAAAAATGGCCACAAAAACCATCCTAGATGTCGAACTACGTTTTCAGTAAAATCGGGACTGTTCGTTTTAGCGAAATATCCCACTTTAACCCTTTAGGACCTTCAAAAATATACATTTGGCCAAAAAATCTTCTCAAACTTTACTTTACCGTTACTTTTATAGAAAATTTCTATGTAATATTTTCAGTATCAGCATACATTTTGTATAGAAATTGATGAAAGCAAAACTAAATATTTTACGGAAGCGAGGTGGTAATAAATGAAGATATTATTTTCATGGTAAGTGGTAATAAAAAGATTTTCTTACCATTGACAGACTGGAAACCATGCAATATTTTCTGGTATGCAAAAAGCTTGTGGGAGATCTGGGTAAATTTACATAATTTTTCAAAAATGTACCAAAAACATGATTTTGTAATTTCGGCCAAGTTTGAAAATCTGTATAAAATAATTGCGACATACCACAATGTTTTCTTATCTTAGATAATGTTTCCTAAACCTTGGTTTATATATGAGCTGATATTCAAATCAAATAAGAGCACCCAGAGCACAGGGGGCATTTTCAAATTGTACTAATTTTGGGGTCTAAAAACATTTTTTCTCAGAAACGGGACATGATGGAAATTTTTGGACCACGGATTCGTGTTCCGCTTAAAAAAAATCATAAGGAGTATTTTTTTTTTTTTTTGCATTACAAAAACAAGGTGCTGTAACTAGTGCCCTAAAAACGAATAATAACTTTTATTTAATAGTAGTTTTGCAATTTTTTTTAAATGTGTGACTTTTGTCAATTTATTTGAGTAATAGAAACCACCTACACGAACAAACATACAAAAACTATTTTTGAGAAGACTTTTGGTCAAATGTATATTTTTGAAAGTCCTAAAGGGTTAAAGTGGGATATTTCGCTAAAACGAGCAGTCCCGATTTTACTGAAAACGTAGTTCGACATCTAGGATGGTCCCAGACAAGACCTCATTCACAGTTTTCGTGCCCATTTTTGTTGAACCTATTCTTGCCAGCAGATCGGTGTGACAAGTAGTTATGCCTTAACCCTTTGGTGACCAATTTTTTTTCTTTAAAATTCAAAATAAAATTCTTTAAATAGGAGTTGTATAAATATTTGTAAGGTTCTTTGGCAAAGTAGCATACAAATGTATCCAAACATTCAGAAAGTAAAAATTCAGAAAGTGAAATTCACATCTAGAAATTCTGAAAGTAATGAGACAGCAGAAAAAATTGAATTTTTGTTATGTTCATTGACTAAATAAATAAATAAATAAATTGGAAGACACCCTTTGAAAAATTGAACGGTAATAAACTCGAACTTGAGCATGTAAAGATTTTTGGATCAAAAGTAATAGTGCTCGATAAAAATCCAGGTAAAAATAAACTTGCTCCTAGGGCTGTGCAAAGTATATTCGTTGGATATCCGCGAGAAGGAAAGGGTTATCGTGTATGGGTTCCTAACAGTCATCAAATAATTTATGCCCGAGGTGTAAAGTTTTTAGAAATGGATCTACCACAGCTACCACAATCGGGGGTGGATGACGAGTTGTTGTTGTCTAACAGGGAAGAGAGCATTGGTAATGATCAGTGGTGGGCACCACTACAAACAAACATCAGCACAACTTGTGCAGGTATGCGTGCCCTTACGAAAGGACAGTGGGACAAACCGCAATTTTAATAGCTGTAATTTTTTTCATGTTGATGTTTTATATGCTTTTGGTTTTATTTTTATTGTATTTTTTAAACACAAATATATTCAAAAACAACTTTCAATTTTTTTTTTTAATAATAAAATTCTGTTTTTATTTAAAAATAAAAGAAAAAATGTCGCTTTAAATTAGACTCTTTTATAAGATTTAACGACCTAGAACAAATCAAACATTGTGGCTTTCCAGCGCTATTTAAAATAAAGAAATATTGAATTTCCCACCCAATCTGAAACTTCATACAATTTTGTTAAATGAACAGCAATGTTTGCCCACTGCCCACAAACCTGTTTCTTTGACTCATGAAAGCAAACAGAGCGAACTTCTTGCTCATATTAGGCTATCCGCTTTTGTGTACGTACACACGATTTTACTCTCTTGGCTCCATAGAGCCGCTCTGCCCATCGTTGGTAATGATATACAAAAGGTTGTTGAATTTTCCCCTCCGAAATTGCAAGAAGATAATTGCGTAAATGAATGTAGCTCTAAATTTGATTCCGTTAAGGATGCCAACCCGGAAGGAATTAGGACAGCTGGAAGGCCAAGGCTTATTCGTACTGGCCGCAGGGGCCGTCCACGAAAATTGTTTAATTCTCGCAACTCAGAAGAAAGTAACATACTACCACAAGTTTTAGATGGTGGGTTGCCACATGATCAAGTCGATGATCTATGTGATGATGTATTTACTGGAATAGCCGAAATGGACACGAGGTGGGCCTTGAATGGTCCTGAGCGGTATCAATGGAAACATGCTATTGAGAGTGAGATCATTAGTATTCTTAAAAATGACACTTTTGAGATTGTGAAGTCTGATAGTAACAAAAACATTGTGGGATGTCGATTTGTGCTTGCAAACAAGTATGGAAACGAAGGAAAAGTCGAGCGTCGTTAAACACGACTTGTAGCTAAAGGCTATGGTCAAAAGTACGGTGTCAATAGCTAGAAATATGCTAACAAATATAGACAACTAGCAGACCCGGCAGACGTTGTTCTGCCTGACCAGTGACTTCCCTAGAAATACATTTTCAAATATTTTTCTTTAACTTTTAACATTCCATTTATTGCAGTGCTTTAGGATATACAATGTTTCTGGCTTTAAAGTCTTTGGTATAAACAAATAAATTTGGCACCGCCCTCTTTTCAAAATTACATAAATCTTGACCGAAGGACACACATATCCAGAAATCATTAATTTAGACCAAATATGTTCAGAGCTATGAAGAATTTAAATTTTATATAGCCTTGGGGGGCGTGGCACCGCCTACTTTTCCAAAAATTGATATAGCCCAAATCGTACAGAACAATTTTCTTAACCAATCTTGAAAGTTTAAAAGAGATCGACCATAAAATTTGGACATTATTGAAGTTCAAACAAAACACAAAAAATGTGGGCGTGGCACCGCCCACTTTTCCAAAATTACATAAATCTTGACCAAAGGACACACATACCCAAAAATCATTAATTTAGACCAAATATGTTCAGAGTTATGAAGAATTGTTGTTTTATATAGCCTGGGGGCGTGGCACCGCCCACTTTTCCAAAAATTAATATAGCCTATGCGTTAACCCATGATCTCAAGAATATACTGTGAAAATTTCATAAAAATCGGTTGAGTACTTTGGACGCCCATAAAGGACACACAGACACACAGACACACAGACACACAGTCACACAGACACACATTCATTTTTATTTATAAGATGGAGGCAACGTGTATAAGCTTAAGAAAGCATTATATGGGCTAAAGCAGTCTGGCCGTCAATGGTATATCAAACTCAGAACAAAGTTTTCTAAAATAGGTCTAGAACCTTTGAAAAAAGAACCATGTTTATTTTCTGGTACAATCAGCAATGCATTTTGCTTATTGTTGGTGTACGTGGACGACTTATTATATTAACGCTAAGAACCAACTTTTACAAGAATTCGAAATAAAAGATTTGGGCCAAGCGAAATATTGTTTGGGACTGGAAATTAATCAATTTGCAGCTCATATTGACTTGCGACAATCCGGTTGCATAATGAACATGTTCAAGCAGTACAGTATGGAGGACTGCATCTCTCTCATTTTTATACCCAGCGTACTAGTACTAGTACAAGGGTATATTAATTTTGTCCACATAACGGTACTATGTAACGGCGCAAAATAATCGAGTTAGATATGGGGTTCCTTATATGAAAGTTCTTAGGTTAAAAAGAGGAATTGATTAAGGCATGTCCGTCCGTCTGTCCGCCCGTGTACATGATAACTTGAGTAAAAATTGAGATATTTGCATGAAATTTTGCATACAGGTTACTTTCTGGCCAAGGTAGGTTGCTATATTTGCATGGAATTTGTTATCCAGGCTACTTTCTGGCCAAGGTGAGCTGCTGTGAAAATTTTTGAAATCCGGTGATAACCACGCCAAATTTTTCGATATCGAAAATCACATAAATTAACATAAGTTGAGTAAAACTTGAGATATTCGCATGAAATTTGGTACACAGGTTACTTTCTGGCCAAAGCAGGTTGGTGTTTAAAATGGGCGAAATCGGATGAAAACCACGCCCCCTTTTTTGATATAGAAAATTTCAAATAAGATTCTAGGGACTATATCATTGCCAAGTAATGGTATTTGTATCTCGTTCTGAAAACTAACGCTGGGTATTTAATGTTCGGTTCACCCGAACTTAGACTTCCTTACTTGTTCATATTCCTTTTTGTTAATCTTCAAGTATCTTTTTCTATGACTACACACTCTGAAATTATATTGTGAACTATAAAATTCCATGTTTTTTTTTAAATCGGAAATTTCTGCGCTAATCGCAATATACATAATTATTCGCGATCAAAAATATTTGAATCGAGATAAAATAATTACTTATGATTGAAATCTTTAAAATCAAATTTTAATAATTAAATGTAGTTAGTAAATTTTATTCAAGCTATAATGGTTATCTTTGATTAGTATTATAATTTATTGCAGAATGCCCCAGTTTATACTATAGCAAATTTGGTGGTATTTACAATGTTTAGAACAAACTGATTTTTTTGGTCGAAATAATGATGAATAACACTGGTTTACAGCCAAAATGCACCAGAGACGCCATAGTGAAATTGCTATGTAAAATCACCTCCTAATTCCGAAAACCAAGGTTATTTTTACTTAAATGGTACCGTTTTTGAGATATTTACGATTTACCGTTATTTCAAAAAACAAAAAAGATGGCTCCACTTAATCGTGTATATCTCAAGAACAAATTGAGCGATTCGAAAACGGTTTGAAAACTTATAAAATTTACTATAATCAGTACATACAACACTTTTTGCTAGGTCCTGCAGATTCAAACATAGTGAACAATCATTACGGATTTGTAAAGTTTTTTTTGTTAAAATATAAAAAAATTTGTACTTTGCGAGTAAGCATCTCGAAAACGTTTTGTTTTTTTGCAGATATTTTTTCCCCCCTCTAAGCTCTGTTTTATTACAAAAAAACAAGCTATCAGTGAACAAAATCGATGAACTAATACAAAAGTTATAAGCATTCAAGTAAATATATCCATTTAATACTTAAGTACCCTACAAATAATAGCATATGTACATATGGTTCTGTCTTAACTCTATGATCTTATTTTATAATTGAAAAAGTTATGTGTCTTGTTTTGACGCTTATTTAGATTAGGATCGGTTTCTCTTATGAGAAACCAACAGTAGTCGCCCATCATAGCGACATCCCAGAATCCTTGATACCGACTTTCAATCACTTTCATTTGCTGGTGAAACCTTTCGCCATGCTCGTCACTTTCGTCGCCAAGATTTTGAGGGAAAAAATTTAAGGGGGAGTGTAAGAAATGAATTTTTAAAGACATATTTACTACTGAAAGAAAATAAAAAAGTAAATTAGATAAATACATAAGTGACACATTAGTATATAATTTTCTTAGGCTGGATTTATCTTTCAATTCAGAACAAATTTTTTGTTTATATTTTTCCCGTTCTTGTTTGTTCGGAACTGGACGATGCATTCAGATTTATGGCTATATATTCTCATGTAAATTTATGTAATATATAATTTATTATAATATGTTTTTTTATTTACCCATTTCCGCATAGTTTTTGATTAAGTCGTTCACTATCATCTCGTAGTTAGGACTTTTGTGTTTGCCTAAAAAATAAGTAACGACCTTTTCAAAAGAATCCCACGCTGCTGCCTCCACTGGTGACAATAGTTCTTTGAAATGGTTATTGGTCATCATTTTCCTTATTTGCGGTCCCACAAAAATGCCTTCCTTTATTTTTGCTTCTGAAATCTCTGGGAAGATTGTCTTCAAATGATGAAAAGCTTCGCCTTCTTTGTCCAAAGCCTTCACAAAGTTTTTGATAAGGCCGAGCTTTATGTGGAGCGGAGGTAGAATTATTTTTTCCTTCTTTATAAGTGGAGAGTAATTTATGTTATCTACCCCAACTTGAAACTCGATTCGTTCTGGCCAATTCTTTATGATGTAGTGGTCTTGACGAGCTCGGCTATCCCATTTGCATAGAAAGCAACAGTATTTTGTGTATCCACTTTGTAGACCACATAGCATTCCAACGACTTTAAGATCGGCACATATTTTCCAATCATGTTCTTCGTATTTGATTAACTTGAGCAATTTTTGCATTATCTCATATGTTTCCTTCGTATTTACTGCATGCGCGATCGGGATAGATGGCTTTTGGTTGCCAATATGCAATAATACGGCCTTTAAACTTAATTTATTGCCGTCTATGAACAATCGCCACTCTTTTGAATCATATGGTTCACCAAATTGTTTGAATAGACCACCAATGTCTTTGCAGTAACAAACACTGTCCTCCTTCGTATAGTACTTGGAAAATTCTTCGTGACGAGTTCTATAATATGTTACCTTAACATCGGATGAAACAAATTTAAATTGTTGCATTCGAGAGGCGTGTAGTCCGGCCTTTTCCTTTGACAATTCCAAATCCCTTATCCAATCATTGAGTTGTGCTTGTGACAAAGAATTTCTTTCGTTTTCCGTTTGAAATTCAGTACAACATGATGCCGCGTAATCAGATACTACTGTTGACCATTGTGTACCATGTCAAGTGTGATATCTTAAGCATAGACGTCAAAATTTTTAAAAAAATTAACACCTGTTTTTTTATATTCTATGTTGGATTCATCCTGCATCTCGTTCTATCATTCGTTAGAAGATAGGAGCAGCGGATGCGCCGCCATGCTGAAGTGCCTCAGATGTAAAAAAAAAACTGAAAAAAACTCCATTTTGAAGTGCCTGTCAAACGTTTGACAGATAACATATCACACTTGTACTGATACACAATGCTGTTGACAATGAAGCTGGAGCCGGAACTAAAGTTAAATTTGATTCTAGCAATGTCGCTTCTGTTGAAATTAGTTCTGGTAATGACACTGTAGATACGCTCGCATAGGTTACTTTTCTGGACTTTGCAACCACAAGTACTTTTGTAGTACAAATATAGCAGTCCGTTGAATGGCAATTTGGTTCCCTCCACTTCATTGGTGTAATAAATTTCACACGTGGCCTAAATAGATAGTTTCAGAAATTAGTCAGCTATGCATTAAAAGGGAACAAATTCCTAATTTTTACAACGTACCTTTTTGTTCCGGTTTCCGAAGAAATCAATTCGACTCGGCATGTGGTGCACACAGTGTTCGGTGTCCATGGTTTTTCATTGTTTTTAGGCTCAATTCCAAAACACTTATAGTATGTAACTTTCAAAGGATTTGAAAACACACGTCTCATACTTTTAACAATAAATTGACCGCAGATGAAACAGAACATATCTGGATCATTTGTACACTCAAACTCTCGCGCCCTTTTATTCATTTTTTATTTTTAAGTAAATGACGGGTTATAAACTGCAATTATAAACTGAACAGTATCCGGCGAGCCTTGCAGATATTATGAAGGAACAAGGCGCATGTACATACTCTTATTTATACTTAGATCCAGTAAAAATTCAAGCCTACCTAAACAAAAAGGTTCCCTAGTTCTACAAAGAAAACACTACCTGCCTCAAAAATATGCTCTTGTTTAAAATGTACCTAGGTTTGAGAAAACGACACTAACAGCTTTTTGTATCTAATAACTTTTCGATAATCCACCTGCTAACTAACTGATATACGAATACTAACACATATGTACCAGTAGGGTACTTAAGCATTAAATGGATATATTTACTTGAATGCTTATAACTTTTGTATTAGTTCATCGATTTTGTTCACTGATAGCTTGTTTTTTTTTGTAATAGAGGGGGGAAAAAAACAAAAAGTTTTCGAGATGCTTCCTCGCAAAGTACAAATTTTTTTATATTTTTACAAAAAAAATGTTCAAAATCCGTAATGATTGTTCACTATGTTTGAATCTGCAGGACCTAGCAAAAAGTGTTGTATGTACTAATTATAGTAAATTTTATAGGCTTTCAAATTTTTTAAACCGTTTTCGAATAGCTCAATTTGTTCTTGAGATATACACGATTAAGTGGAGATATCTTTTTTGTTTTTTGAAATAACGGTAAATCGTAAATATCGCAAAAACGGTACCATTCAAGTAAAAATAACTTTGATTTTCGAAATTAGGAGGTGATTTAACATAGGAATTTCACTATGGCGTCTCTGGTGCAGAAAAAAAGTTGGAATTTGTGATCCAGTGTGATCATTCCCTGGTGTAGTTTTGACATCTGAAAAATATTCTAATATAACAATGTATTTAATTATATACCTTAAACGTTCCTCCATTCTTGTTACATGTAGTGCAAATATTTAAAATAGATTGATTCATACTCCGTGATTGTAACTTTAGATCTGTTACCTGAAATGTTTGACATGTTTTTTTTTATAAATTCACTTGAATTATTTTAAGGTTATACTTAATACACAATACTAGCATACATTTCTAATTGCAATCTTTAGAATGTTATACAATTATCAGTTAATTTTTTTAATTATCTTACCCTACGTATTTCATACAAGCGAATTATTTATGTTTTTGAACATAATACATAACAATGCCTACTAGCTCATCAAAACTAGAACTTAAATAATATTTGCTACTACGAAGATTAGACTTACATCATTTGCAATGGATTGAATAAGGCCTTGGCAGTCTTTTATGTCACTTTTGTACTCTTCCCAGCTGTTTTCGATTGAAGCAAGGTGTAATGTTACATTTCCAATACGATTCAAAAGATCCGAAATCTGGTTCTATAAAGTAAAGTAAATTCAGTAACAACTCCACTTAGAACAGGGAAGACGTGTGAAATAATTGGACATACATAAATGAAAACATATGGTTTTTTAATTCTATGAGAAAAAACATTGCACCTCAAGCCGGCAAAATCAAAGGCTTAATAGACTAAAAAATTTAGTTAAATATTTAGCTATTGGGGACATGAAGACTGGGGAGAAAAAAGAAATAAGAAAACAGTTAGACGCAGACCTATATTACAATTACACACACTGTACCAAATGAGGAATATTGTCTTCGCATTTGCCCATACAAATTGCATTTGCCAAATGAGATTTCTTCGCATTTGGCCGATTTGGGCCGCTTAAACATGACATTTTTTTCAAACGCGTTGCGTTCAAAGTTTAGAATCTAAGGATATGTTAAACAAAATGAAAATGCGCTAATGTACATAAATGAATTTGAAATTACCAATTTGAATTTTTCAAATGTGGTGCAGTGTAAATTGATGTTTTTGTTGTTGGTGTAGTGCTACTTAGCCCTACCTAGGTAGTCAGTATCCTGCCCTGTAATATCATCAAACTCTTCTAACGGCAGTCCTAGAAACCTAGCGGCTTCGACAGGGGTGGACCAGAGGGATATGGGCGTTAGAAGAGTAGGCTCGGTTGAGCAGACAAAAAGATGGTTAGTATTATGGGGGGACAAGCCGCATGCCGGACAAACATTAGTCAAGTCGGCGTTCAGTCTGGATAAGTAAAAGTTTAACCTATTACAATATCCAGACCGGAGTTGGGCCAGCATCACCCTAGTCTCCCTAGGCAGCTCGCGCTCCTCTTCGGCAACGGGTGGCGTTGTTGCCTGAAGAACGGCGTTCGCTGGGAGAGAGCTGACAAACGAATTTACCGAATTTGTGTGGATGAGGGTGAGGGCCCGCCGGTGCACCTTAGGATTAAACGGCGTGGACATCAGGTGCCGGATCTCATCGAAGTGTTTGCGTAGATGGCTCGTTATGCTACTGGGGGGCGGATTCTCGTTAACCAGGCGTCTGTTCGGATGCTGTGGTTTGCAGCAGTTGAACAGGAATTGACTAGTCTACATCTCACTATGCTCTTTAACGCCGAGCATTTTCGTTATGGAGATGGTCCTCAGAAGACATAAAAAGACACCCAGTGGCGGCTCGAAGGGCGGTGTTCTGGAAGACCTGAAGCCTCGTCCAGTGTGTGTCAGCTAGCCCAGGCGACCATATTGGCGTCGCGTAGCTCAGTACCGGCTGACCAATTGCTTTGTATGTAGCTAGTAACGTTTCTTTGTCTTTACCCCAAGTGCTGCCAGCTAGCGACTTGAGGATTTTGTTACGGCTTTGGACTTTATTGGCAATTGTGGTTACATGAGCGCCGTATTTGAACATGTTATCAAATGTCACCCCTAAGATTTTGGGGTGTGAGACAGTTGGTAGCTCTACACTATCAACGTAGACGTCTAATTCCATGTTCACTTTCGTTGTCCACGTCGTCGTGGCCGAGGACTTATTAGCTGACAATGCCAGGTTTCTCCCAGCGAAAAATTCGGGCTTGGCTGGGAGGTATGAATTCATGCGAGAGCAGAGTTCTTCAACGGAGGGCCTGTTGCCAGTATCGTAGAATCGTCGGCTAGGAGACGATCGAGACAAGCACTGGTGGGGGTGGATGTCTCGATATATAATAGTTGCACAAAAACGGGGTTGAGCGTGTCAAAAGCTTTGGCCAAGTCAAGCGCAACTAGCACTGTCCTGTGGTTTGGGCGCTTTTGGTTTAGTCCCTCCCCTATCTGAGTGGTGATGGCGTTCAGCGCGGCGATGGTGCTGTGGTTTTTGCGAAAACCATGCTGATGTTCGCCGAGCCGCAGGTTTGCGGTGAAATACGGTAATAAGATAGATTCCAACACTTTCACTACTGGCGAGAGGAGTGATATCAGGCGATATGACTCCCCTACGGCAGCTGGCTTCCCAAGCTTTAGCAGTGGGACCGCCTTCATCTTTCAGGAATGACAAAGGTGGACAGGGAAAGGTTGAAAATGTGTGTTAGGTATCTTATGCCTTCGTCGCCGAGGTGTTTCAGCATCAGCATGGAAATGCCATCAGGGCCTATATATTTCGTGTTTTTAGATCTCGGAATTGCCTCATGAACTTCTGTTGTGGAGATGACAAATTGCCGGCTGAAAGCGCTCGCGCATCTTTTAGGCTTCGACTGAACCTTATCGTCGATGGCGATGGATATTTTGTCGTTGGGTTTAGTCGGGTTGGACAAAGATTTCACCGTCGACCATAATTTGCCAACTCCAGCCGATATGTTGCAAGACCTTAGGTGCTCTTCTTACTTATCGCGTTTCTGTTTATCTAATAAGCGTCTGATTTCCGCATTAAGATCCTTTATTTGAGGATCCGTAAGGTCCAGGCGTCTAATATGGTCACGTTCATTTGCCAGGGCCGCTGCCTCTGCGGGGAAGAATGGACGCACTTCCTTTATTCTACCTGACGGAATGTGCTGATGGGAGGCTGAAACTAGGGCCATACGAAACGCCTTTTCCCCTTTTCGTACGGAAGAGCAGCGAAGGCGGTATCTGTGGTGGTGAGAAAACCCTCCCAGTCGGCTTTGTTGAAGTTGGTGTAAGTGCGATTTTCAGCGGTGACAAAGTCGGTGGGGCGATCGATAGAGAGCACTGTAGGTAGGTGGTCTGAAGCAAGCATCAGCGTCGGTCGCCAGTCAACGCAGTTTATAAGGCCTGCGCTGACTATGGTGATGTCTGGCGAGCTAGAGCAGTTTACCACCACTCTAGTGGGGGCATCCCCATTTACCGTGCAGAACGTCGAATCGTCTATTTGGTCAGCCGGCTCCTGCCGCCTACCATCGGCCTGCAAGCTTGAGTGCCACAGGTCGTGGTGTGCGTTAAAGTCACCAAGGATGACTCGATTCTCGCCCCTGAGTAACGCACGAATGTCGGGGTGGTAATCCCTGGGACAGCAGGTGACAAGAGGTATATATATTTTTATGATTTCAAGGTCGACATCGCCTGACCGGACAACCATACCTTGACGATCTAAGGTGGTGTCCCTCTGGTCGATGTCAGGCTCAAATAGACGATACTGCCTAGATTGATGCGTGATGAATGCCAGATCACACCAAGCCCTCTAGCACGATCGCAATGGTGTACGTTGTAACCGTTGCAGGTCTGAAGAGTCGACCTTCCACCGAGCTTTGTCTCCTGTATCGCTGCGATTTTGATGTTATATCGCCTCATGCAATTTACAACCCCATTAATTTTACCGGATAAGCCGTTGCAATTAAATTGCAGGCTACCGAAGTGCGAAGGGGGAGCAGAGTTGATGCTGGGGGTCAGGGACTGATGCGTATACCTAGGTGGTAGTAGGCTGGGTCGCGCACTGCGGCGCATTCTTGAAGTCGAAGGAATCGCGTTACCAGAAGGTAGAGGCGAGTCAGACTACGCTGAAGGTTGCGTAGCTCGACAACATGGCTGATGACTGATGCCACAGGCGTGTATAATCTTAACCGACAAACAGTGCACGTAGTATAAGGGACCAGGAGCTGATGGTTATGACTTATACTCGTGCATTCCCACGACAGCCGGTTCTACGTACCGGAATGACTCGGGGTTTCCCCGACCAAGGGCTGTTATTTCACTACCCCCCTGCCTAAACCGTCAGTTATCCCCCCCCCCCCCCCCCCCAATAATGTCATCCTCCGAGCAGCTCCTTGCAGCGGGACTGCTCAAGACTCTCCTGCTCCGGGCTGGTATTGAATCCAACCCCGGACCTAGAGAATGGATCTGCTGTGTATGCTGGAAGAAAATTTATGTGAAACGTTCACATTCGGTACAATGCTCTAACTGTAGCAGATGGTTGCATCTAACTAGTTGCTCCGGACTAAATCCCTCTACTCATAGACCCGCTAGTATTTATAAAACTTTTGTGGCCCCTTGCTGTTCACGTCCTATGACGTCCAGTGGCCGTCGTCGATTAAGTATCGCTCCGCCACATATGTCTGACTCTGTCACATCAGTCTCCACGACCAGCACTAACAATGCACATCAGCAAGTAGACCTTTCGAGCGGCCGCTCACGCCCACAGGCGTCAACATCTCACACAGCAACTCACAGCTACTCCCTACCTAGCACTTCCCAAGTGGATTTGAGCAATGCTGAGCGTCCGCTCTCTCCCACCCCCTCGGTCAGCCCCTCTTCTTCCAGCATTAGCACGAGTATAAGCCACAACCATCAGCTCCTGGTCCCTTATACTACGTGCACTGTTTGTCGGTTAAGATTATATACGCCGTTGGCATCAGTCAAGTGCAATAACTGCCTTGGCCTGTGTCACCTGCTCATATGCTGTGAACTCGCGAACAGGAAACTATGGACTGATACGTACGTTGCGCCATGCTGTCGAGCTACGCAACCTTCAACGTCGTCCGACTCGCCTCTACCGTCTGGTAACGCGATTCCTTAGACTTCAAGATTGCGCCGTAGTGCGCGACCCATCCTATTACCACCTAGGCATACGCACCAGTCCTTGACCCCAGCATCAACTCTGCTCCCCCTACACACTTCGGTATCCTGCAATTTAATTGCAACGGCCTAACTGGCAAAATTGTTGAAGTGACAAATTTAATGAAGCGACTGAACATCAAGATCGCGGCGATTCAGGAGACAAAGTTAGGTGGAAGGTCGTCTCTTTTGACCTGCAACGGGTACAATGTACACCGTTGTGACCGTGCGAGAGGGCTTGGGGGTGGTCTGGCATTCATCACGCATCAATCTGTACAGTATCGTCTATTTGAGCCTGACATCGACCCGAGGGACACCTCCTTAGAACGTCAAGGTATGGTTGTCCGGTCAGGCGATGTCGACCTTGAAATCATAAACATTTACGTACCTCCTGTCACCTGTTGTACCAGGGATTACCACCCTGACATTCGTGCGTTACTCAGGGGCGAGAACCGCGTCATCCTTGGTGACTTCAACGCACACCACGACCTGTGGCACTCTAGCCTGCAGGCCGATGGTAGGGGACAGGAGCTGGCTGACCAAATAGATGATTCGACGTTCTGCACGGTAAATGGGGATGCCCCCACTAGAGTGGCGGTAAACTGCTCTAGCTCGCCAGACATGAAAATAGTCAGCGCTGGTCTAATAAACTGCGTTGACTGGCGACCGATGCTGACGCTTGCTTCAGACCACCTACCCATAGTGCTCTCTATCGATCGCCCCACCGACTTTGTCACCGCTGAGAAACGCACTTACACTAACTTCAATAAAGCCGACTGGGAGGGTTTTCTCAACACCACAGAGAGTGCCTTCGCTGCTCTTCCTACCCCGTCTGACGTACGAGAAGGGGAAAAGGCGTTTCGTTTGGCCCTAATTTCAGCCTCCCATCAACACATTCCGTCAGGTAGAATAAAGGAAGTGCGTCCATTCTTCCCCGCAGAGGCTGCGGCCCTGGCAAATGAACGGGACCATATTAGACGCCTTGACCCTAGGGATCCGCAAATAAGGGATCTCAATGCGGAAATCAGACGCTTAGTAGATCAACACAAACGCGCTAAGTGGGAAGAGCACCTAAGGTCTTGCAACCTCTCGGCTGGAGTTGGCAAATTATGGTCGACGGTGAAATCTTTGTCCAACCCGACCAAACCTAACGACAAAATATCCATCGCCTTCGGTGATAAGGTTCAGTCGAAGCCAAAAAGATGCGCGAGCGCCTTCTGCCGACAATTTGTAATGCATCCTACGTTGAACAAAGATATTCGCCGAGCCACCAGGGAAGCGCACAAACACAAAAACAGCGATGCGCCCATTGCCATCTCCACAACAGAAGTTCATGAGGCTATTCGGAGATCCAAGAACACCAAATATATCGGCCCCGATGGCATTTTCCATGCTGATGCTGAAACACCTCGGCGACGAAGGCATAAGATACCTCACAGAAATTTTCAACCTTTCCCTTTCCACCTTTGTTATTCCTGAAAGATGGAAACAAGCAAAGGTGGTCCCACTACTAAAGCCTGGCAAGCCAGCTGCCGTAGGGGAGTCATATCGCCCGATATCTCTCCTCTCGCCAGTAGTGAAAGTGTTGGAATCCACCTTGTTGCCGTACTTCACCGCAAACCTGCGGCTCGCCGAACATCAGCATGGATTTCGCAAAAATCACAGCACCACCACCGCGCTGAACGCCATAACCACTCAGATAGGGGACGGACTAAACCAAAAGCGTCCAAACCACAGGACAGTGCTAGTTGCGCTTGACTTGGCCAAAGCTTTTGATACGGTCAACCATGCGCAACTAATGAAAGACCTTGAAGATTCGTCCCTTCCTCCCTGTCTTAAACGTTGGACCGCCAACTATTTGAGTGGCCGTCAATCGTCGGTTGAGTTCAGAGGCGCAAGATCAAAACCCAGAATAGTTAAACAGGGGGTGCCACAGGGTGGTGTCCTATCCCCGTTCCTGTTCAACTATTATGTATCGAAACTTCCCCCCCCACCAGAGGGTGTCTCGATCGTCTCTTACGCCGACGACTGTACGATTCTGGCAACAGGCCCCTCCGTAGAAGAACTCTGCTCTCGAATTAACTCATACCTCCCAGCCGTGTCCGAATTCTTCGCCGGGAGAAACCTGGCATTGTCACCGAATAAGTCCTCGGCCACCCTATTTACGACGTGGACAACGCAAGTGAACATGGAATTAGACGTCTACGTTGATAGTGTCAAGCTACCAACTGTCTCACACCCCAAAATCTTAGGGGTGACGTTTGATAACATGTTCAAATACGGCGCTCATGTAACCGCAATTGCCAATAAAGTCCAAAGCCGTAACAAAATCCTCAAGTCCCTAGCTGGCAGCACTTGGGGTAAAGACAAAGAAACGTTACTAGCTACATATAAAGCAATTGGCCAGCCGGTACTGAGCTACGCGACGCCTATATGGTCGCCGGGGCTAGCTGACACACACTGGACGAGGCTACAGGTCTGCCAAAACACCGCCCTTCGTACCGCCACTGGGTGTCTTCTTATGTCTCCTGAGCATCACTTACATAATGAAGCGAAAATGCTCGCCGTTAAAGAGCATAGCGAGATGTTGACCAGGCAATTCCTGTTCAACTGTTCCAAACCGCAGCATCCGAACGGACGCCTGATCAACGAGGATCCGCCCCCCAGGAGCATAAGGAGCCATCTACGCAAACACTACGATGAGATCCGGCACCTGATTTCCACGCCGTTTGATCCTAAGGTGCACCGGCAGGCCCTCACCCTCATCCACACAAATTCGGTAAATTCGTTTGTCAGCTCTCTCCCAGCGAACGCCGTTCTTCAGGCAACAACGCCACCCGTTGCCGAAGAGGAGCGCGAGCTGCCTAGGGAGACTAGGGTGATGCTGGCCCAACTCCGGTCTGGATATTGTAATAGGTTAAACTTTTACTTATCCAGACTGAACGCCGACTTGACTAATGTTTGTCCGGCATGCGGCTTGTCCCCCCATACTACTAACCATCTTTTTGTCTGCTCATCCGAGCCTACTCTTCTAACACCCATATCCCTCTGGTCCTCCCCTGTTGAAGCCGCTAGGTTTTTAGGACTTCCGTTAGAAGAGTTCGATGACAATATTGGGTAAGGTTGATACTGACTACCTAGGCAGGGCAAAGTAGTGTTAAAACAACAAACAACAACAACTTATACTCGTGCTGATGCTGGAAGAAGAGGGGCTGAATGAGGGGGTGGGAGAAAGCGGACTCTCAGCATTGCTCAAATCCACATGGGAAGTGCTACGTTGGGAGTAGCTGTGAGCTGCTATGTGAGATGTTGACGCCTGGGGGCGTGAATGGCTGTTAGGAAAGTCTACTTGCTTATTTGCATTCGTAATGCTAGTCGCGGAGACTGAGGTGACAGAGTCAGACATATGTGCCGGAGCGATACTTGATCGGCGACGGCCACAGGACGTCCAAGGACGTGAACAGCAGGGGGCCACAAAAGTTCTATAAAAACTAGCTGGTCTATGCGTAGAGGGATTTAGTCCGGAGCAAGTAGTTAGGTGCAACCATCTCTTGCATTTACTGCATTGAACGGAATGTGAACGTTTGACATAGATTTTCTTCCAGCATATACAGCAGATCCATTCTCTTGGTCCAGGGTTGGATTCAATACCAGCCCGGAGCAATAGAGTCTTGAGCAGTCCAGCTGCAAGGAGCTGCTCGGAGGATGACATTATTGGGGGGGGCTATAACTGACGGTTTAGGCAGGGGGCTAAGCGAAATAACAGCCCTTGGTCGGGGGAACCCCGACTCATTCCGGGAGGTAGAACCGGCTGATGTGGAATGAGTGTAAATTGATAGGATGCGATAACGTCTTCTGTATTTGAGTTTCTTTCATGAAATATTTTATATTTTTGTAAGTTTTATGAGCTAAAGACCAGTAGCTCGATTCTGTAACTTTTAAAAACTCGCCGAGCGTTAAGTTATCGACGAATTTTGGCGTTTGCTCTTAACAAAAGTACGATTCTGTAATTTTCCTTAACACTAAAATACAGATAACTGGCATATGTGGTGTATCAGTTGAAATTGAGGGAAAAAATGCAGCCATCTTAAATACAACATTTGACAGCGCCTCCGGCATACGCGTTATGACATAGGAGTTTACCGATTCTGTGGATGAGGGTAAGGGCACCCTAGGATAAAACAGCGTGGAAATAAGGTGCCAGATCTCATCAAAGTGTTTGCGTAGATAGCTTCTTATTCTCCCGAGGGGGCGGATTTTCGTTGACCAGGTGCCTGTCGGGTGCTGCGGCTTAGTGCAGTTGAACAAGAATTGTCTGGTCAACATCTCTTTTACCCCGAGAATTTTAGCTTCATTATGAGCTCAGGAGACATAAGAAGAGATCCCGTAGCGGTTCTATTGGCATCGCGTAGCTCAGCACCGGCTTACCAATTGCCTTATATGTAGCTAGTAACGTTTCTTTGTCTTTACCCAAAGTGCTGCCAGCCAGCGACTTGAGAATTTTGTTACGGCTTTGGACTTTATTGGCAATGCGGGTACATGAGCACCGTATTTGAACATGTTATCAAACGTGAACCCGAAGACTTTGGGGTGCGAGACAGTTGGTAGCTTGACACTATCAACGTAGACGTCTAATTCCATGTTCACCTGCGTTGTCCAAGTCGTGAATAGGGTGGCCGAGGACTTATTCGGTGATAATGTCAGGTTTCTCCCAGCGAAAAATTCGGACATGGCTGGGAGGCATGAATTAATTAACCTGGCTTAGTGAATTATTATTGTCAGTTTTTTCGGATAACATGTTTCAAAGTGTCAAAACTTATCATCAGATCCCTTTTCGGACACTGGGATAAGAACCAGTGTCTGCACAACTAAGCCATGCAGCGCTCTGACGTCGCGTTACATTTGTCTCCACTTCAATTCATTCCCTTTGTTGTTTGTTTCTATGTTGCTTTTCTGCCAACAGCATACCTAAATGGTTTTTTTATTGTTACTTTTTTATTTTAAATCCGATTTTTAAAATTGATTTTTCAAATGATATTTTGACAGCCGACATAATTCTTCTTAATGTCCTTTTGGGCTCAGAAGTCGTTTTCACATAGTCATAGCGTTTAAGGTTAAGAAAGCGCTTTGAAATTCATGATGATGTTGTATTTTTCGGGCGCGCAGCATGCTTACTGCAAAGGCAGATCAACTGAGACCGCGCTTCATTCCGTTGTGAAGCTGAATGAGAGGTCCTTCCAGCACAAAGAGTTCGTGCTAGGGGCCTTTCTAGACATTGAACGAGCGTTTAAAAATGTTTTGACTTCTGCCATCATACGGGGCTTAGGAAGTATGGGAGTTGAGTCAAGTTTGATAGAATTTATCAACAGTTTACTCTGTGGTAGGATTGTTATGGCGGAGTGGGGAGGTGCTGGGGCTCAGAGAAGGGTGAGAAGGGGCACGCCGCGAGGAGGGTTGTCGTTGTTAACGGCTTGCTCCAGGACCTTAAGCGCATGGGCTGTCAGGTGATAGTCTATGCTAATGACCTAGCAATCCTCGCCAGGGGAAAGTGTCTTGGTACCGTAAGGGATGTTTTGCAAGGGTATCTGGGTGTCGTGACAGAATGACAGAATCCTCTGGACTGGCTGTCAACCCAAGTAAAACGGAACTATCCTCTATTGGGGAAGTACCGTTGGTGCTTTCTGAAAAGGTTAAGTACCTGGGGGTTATCCTGGAAAGGAAGCTGTCCTGGAAGCTGAATGCAGAGGACAGAGCCAAGAAGGCATCAGTCGCTCTGTACTGTTGCAGGGGGGCCATTGGCAAACTATGGGGCCTCTCTTCAACGATGGTTTACTGGTGGTATGAGATGGTGGTAAAACCCATTCTATTTTATGGGGCGGCGGTCTGGTGGAGCGCGCTAGACACGGCTTCCACCATGAAAAAGATGGTCACGGTGCAGCGAATGACCATGGTGGGAGATTAGTGGGGCCATGCGAACCACTCCTACCCTGGAATTGAATGTTATGCTCAAAATGCACCCTGTTGACCTGGTAGGAAAAATTGGCGCAGCTCGGGCTGCAATTATGCCCCGAAATGCTGGATATAAGCTTCTTCATTATGGCCATTCCAATATAGTACCGAGCTTTGACTTCATCCCTAATAGAACGGATTACTATGCGCCGATCTCTGCCCCCACGAGGGGTTTTTCGACTCACATACCCGCAAGGGACGAGTGGACAGGCGAGGAACCTATCGGGAGGAAGGGATTGGTGAATCTGTTTACGGATGAGTCAAAGCTCAATGGTTGCGTGTGGCGCTGAGTGCTAGCGACGTTCGATCGAGGACAGTGAGCGACTGTCTGGAATCGAAAATAAATATTCTTGAAACCCCGAGCTGCGTGAGCTGCATGGAGGATGACGAGGTGGAATCATCAAATCACTTCATGCTTAGATGTTCTTAGGTCTCCGGAGGACGTGTCTAGGATCGATGTGTGCCAAATCCGGAGATTTATTGTCGCTACACATCGATTTGCCAAACAAACTTAGGTTAATGCCACCGTGAAGATAGTGGCATCACAACGGACCATTAAGTGTCTAAGGCCCGCTTTCATAAAAGCCGGTTAGTGCTTAATCCGAATTGAATCCTGATTTGTCTAAAATCCGTTTTCACCAAGGCCGATTAGCACAAATCGGCCGGTTAACGGCTGATAAACTTTACCGGCGATGGATGGCCGATTAAGCAAAAATTTGCATTTATCAGCTGTGGACACAATCAACATTTGTTTATATTCCCACAAAAACAAATTTAATTTGGAAAATTTGTGCTGTTTTGTTAGTGTTTTGAAAGTTGGTGCCGTTCCAGAAGAAAGTTCAATGCCTAATTTGCATTAAATATTGCTAATAGGGATGTTTTCCACATAAATACCATGGGACAGATCCCACATTTTGGACCAATTTAGGGCAAATTTTTGGCGATAACTTTTTACAGAAATACAATTTGTAATTTCCGCAATCGCATTCTTATGCCGGGGTCTAGACGCGTCTTTTGGCACCAACCTCAGCAAAATCCGATTAATATTAGGCATTGAACAGTTTTCTATAAAATTAATTCAGCCAATTTAGTTTCTGTGAAAACGTAAACAAAACGAAAAACAGCTGTTTTGCCTATTCACAATGTAATTTTTTACTAATTTATTCACAATGATGGGTCTAATCGGCAATAACTTAACCAGACTTTGGTGAAACCCAAATTGTCGATTCAGAAAATCAGCGTTTAAGGAATCGCCGATTATGAATAATTTAACCGGCTTTTATGAAAGCGGGCCTAAGTGAGCTGCTCCCACACTGGAATAGCGGCCACCTTACCTACCCTAACCTAACCTGTATATGAACTGTTTGGCTAAGTTTATAATGAAAGGGGCTATGGTTCTTCAAATATTTATTACTAGCAGACCCGGCAGACGTTGTTCTGCCTGACCAGTGACTTCCCTAGAAATACATTTTCAAATATTTTTCTTTAACTTTTAACATTCCATTTATTGCAGTGCTTTAGGATATACAATGTTTCTGGCTTTAAAGTCTTTGGTATAAACAAATAAATTTGGCACCGCCCACTTTTCAAAATTACATAAATCTTGACCGAAGGACACACATATCCAGAAATCATTAATTTAGACCAAATATGTTCAGAGCTATGAAGAATTTAAATTTTATATAGCCTTGGGGGGCGTGGCACCGCCTACTTTTCCAAAAATTGATATAGCCCAAATCGTACAGAACAATTTTCTTAACCAATCTTGAAAGTTTAAAAGAGATCGACCATAAAATTTGGACATTATTGAAGTACAAACAAAACACAAAAAATGTGGGCGTGGCACCGCCCACTTTTCCAAAATTACATAAATCTTGACCAAAGGACACACATACCCAAAAATCATTAATTTAGACCAAATATGTTCAGAGTTATGAAGAATTGTTGTTTTATATAGCCTGGTACACTTTTCCAAAAATTAATATAGCCTATGCTTTAACCCATGATCTCAAGAATATACTGTGAAAATTTCATAAAAATCGGTTGAGTACTTTGGACGCCCATAAAGGACACACAGACACACAGACACACAGACACACAGACACACATTCACACAGTCACACAGACACACATTCATTTTTATTTATAAGATTATGAATTGATTTCATATACATACAAACCGAATATGCATTGAACCCGACCCCCTCAGAATTTGATGAAATTTTGTATAGAGGTATGTACATCTTGCCGACCCAAACAAAACCTCATTTTTAGAAATTGCATTTGCCAAAAATTATAAATAATATAGAAAACAGCGAGTGTTGTGTATCAATGTGTGGTCGGTACTACGATAATTTAACGAACCTTAGAACTATGATGTTGGAATATTACGAAACAAATTTGATTCATGAAGTCATTTACAAAAAATGGATCTATTGTTCAACCTAAATATACACCCTTCGTTTAAATACTATTTCTACCTGATTGTTAGCTTCATAGCGATATGCTAGGAATTTGTAAACAGCACAACAAACAGGTAGAAATAATTATTTTCGCTGCATCCTTTGATGAGCGGTTAAATATTTGTTTTATATATTCTGAAAATGCCTGACCATAGGATTAAAAAAATATGTATAACTTCCAAAGTATAGCTAGGCACCTTTTTTTGCCACACAATAATATCAAAATAAAAAAGTTATCAAGAGATGGTTAAACTTAAACATTTTTTTAAAAGAAAAGACAAAAACGCCATTCTACTTTTTAGATATGTTATATACATATATTAAATAAACCTTTCTAAAAAAAATTTTTATTTTTCAAAATCGCTTGAACTTTAATTGTTTTCTTAGTTTAAAACTTTTTTTGGGAAACAATTTTTTTTCAGTGTACTAAAAAATTTTAACAGAGTATTTTTTTAATTCAAATTTCAATACCTTTCTAAAGGTATGAAGATCTTTGAAATCCATAAAGCCATTCAGTAGTAATCACACCTTAAAAGTGCATTATCGTCATGTTTCGAATATTTCCGAATATTTCGATACCTTGCCACAATTTTTCGAAAACGCAATTTCTAAAAATGAGATTGGGTTTGGGTCGGTAAGATGTACCTCTATGCGAAATTTCATCAAATTCTGAGGGGGTCGGGTTCGAAATGTACGCTTTTTCAGCCTTTGATATGAAACTCATCATATCACTCAATATATTATATGTTATTCTATAGACATAAATTGTAGTGTAAGGATTTTTACCTGGAATATCTACATATTATTTCATTAGCTGATAACTCAAATTCTGAAAGTTGACTATGATATTTAAAATATTTGATCGCCCTCCTCGTTCATATATGTATAAACACTGATGTTTTTTTACACAGTAAAAGCTCTGAAGGAGGGTTACTTTTGGTGACAATAGGAATATTTGTCTGCTGCCATAACTTTAAAGTTGTGCGCACAACGACTTATATGTAGTCATAAAGGCTCCGATTTTTTAAGACCAGCGGTAAGAAAATCTCCTCAATTAGTTCTAAAGCAGACATGGGCGTTTTGACTCAAACGAGCAGTTACTCTCAGCACACGTATTCTTACGCTCTTATTTCAGTCGCTATTGGCAGCGAAAAAACCAGTTTGGCACTGTGGAATAAGGAATTGATTTTCCTGCCAGTCGCGCTGCAGACAGCAACGAGGTAACATAGGTAGTCGGTATGTTCATGTTTTTTTATGCCCTAGTATATCTTTGCCCCATTTGAAATGTATAACATAAATAAAATGTTATAATTCATTGATGACTGCACATTTTTCTCCATATGCATGGATGAAAGCACGGATATAAATGACATATGTGAAATGGTCATTTGTGTTCGATGCGTAGATTCAAACTTTGAAGTTTTTGAATCAATGCTCTCGTTAGAAAGCTTCCACGGAAAGGTAACAGGTAAGTTAATTTTCGAAACCATTCACCAAAAATTACTTTCTGAGGTGGACTTAAAATAAATTTGTTGGGGTTTGTACGGATGGAGCCAACGTAATGATTGATTTTTTTAGTGTGGTTTCCGTAGCTGTATAATTTTTTTGACCATCGTTTTCAACATGGAAAACCCAATGCTTATACTTCTGCAAAAGGGTATTTTTTTCGAAAAACATATTATCTCTCTCAATACCCTTATAGTTCTCAAAGTCTTTATGGACGGTATTATAGTGTCTCCTAAAATTATATTCCCGGGTCCCCTTTACACACATATTATACAATAGACATTGCATATTACCAAAGGAATCGGAAATCATAAAGCAATATTTGTCATTCATTTTGAACAAACACATAGGTACGCGCATAAATAGTAGGTATCATAAAACAATCAAGCGGCGCACGATGTTGTTTGTAAATCAACTGACTGCAAATGTTCTTTGTCCCATGGTAGCCACTTTACGTTCGCTGTTACCAATACATGCTTACATTTCATGTGCCCACCTATCCCAGTTGGAAACGGTAATGTCTGGTAATGCAAAAAGTAATCTATCACTTGCTCTATTTACGCATTACAACATGCATGACTATTAACACAGCACATGTCCTACCAAAGTAATGTGTCGCTCGCAACAAACTGAAGCGACAAACTATACATTACTTTTTATAAATGAAAAGATGCATTACAATGGACACATTATATATACCATTACTTTGCATGATAGAAAAGACGCATTACATGCAAATTATTTTTTGCAGGGTTACGGTTTATAAAACAAAATACAAGCTATGACCATTATTAGGACTACCACAGGGGTTGGCATAAGCATAATAAGAACGCCATCTAAGAGGTGGCGACTTCTAGTCTGGGTGTTATATGACACCGTACCGACTAGTGTAATTCCAAGACGGCAAGTTCACAACAGATATCGGGGTCACTTCATGAGTTGTAAAAACCTTACCGCATCAGGGGACTCTGCCTTTGAGGACGGGATAAGTACCTTATCAATATTTTGAGCTCTGAGCTCGCCATATCACAAAAAAAAAACGGCAAAAAACGAAAGCGCCCTCCAGAAATTTTTTTAATGTGCTTCTATAAAAAACTACAAAGCACAGTAAAACAAAATCAAAAATGTAGTACTACAAATAAAAATAGAGCTACACATTACTCCTTCGATTGCTTTTGGATTGATCTTTTCTTACAACAATTTTCGTATATCTTTTCATGCACTGGGATGTTTTAAAGCAGTCGTCGGCAAAATTGTAAGTGCGTTAGTATTGGTAAAGCGCTCTCAACCCCTGCAAAAAACCGAAATACTCCGTTCCATAGTCCATAGAGTACTCCCTAAGGAGTATCGGAGTACTCCAACACTTATCCTCGCTCATATAAAAAAGGTGGTCCAATTTATATGGCGATGGCCGGTAATTGGATCACCTAATCCGACTCGGAGTACTCCATTTCTTTGCTTTTGAATACTCTATAGATCACCTACATGAGAGTACTCCCAAAATACTCCTATCGGATTACTCTATGGAGTATTCAACAGCAAAGCGAGAGAGGGAGTAGGTGGTCCTCAAAAAGAACACATACTCCCTCTCTCGCTTTACTGCATAGTACTTGTTATCGACAACACTGACAAATAATAGTGGGACAGCACTTGCTACGAGCGATGGGGCCACACTGCGATAAAAGGCAACACTGTAACACGAGAAAACAACCGCAGCCAATATCAACATCGAAGACACAGACGATTTTGAGATTGACCACCGGCAAGAACACCAAATTATTAGCACACACGCCACACGCCAAATTATTAATACACACAAGCTTTGTCGTCAACTTTGTAATATTTCTATTTGTTAAACTTGCAATGTAAAGTACAAAAAGTATACGCGTTATTAAACATTAATGTAATACAAAAGTAGTGTTTTCATTTATTTGCCTGCCGTCTATAACAACCCTAATAATTTGTTCTTTGCCGGTGCAAGTTGTTTGCCGCCATATTCGTTGCCGATTGCCGAGGGCCATTTCGGATTGTCAAGACATGGAAAATTTATACACAAGAGCGGGAATCGCCACCGATTATTAAACCTGCCAATTTGATAGCAAATCTTTATTAAATCTATTATATACATATATGTACAATTTTGGTGAGAAAAGTACTAATGGTTTTCGTTGCAGATAGTCATACATTTGTGAATTTCTCTGCAAGTCGTCATTTTGAAAACAGTTTCTAGTCGCCAACCACTTACTAGCAAGCAGCCATTTCTACGACACGTTTTTAACATCGTATACATAGAATTGCGTAATCCGCCGGCATGTTTATCAACAGGGAGCATTAGTCGCCGCCATATTGCAGACATTTTCATGCCATGTCATTTGCCGCCAAAACCGAACATTTGCCGCCAAAGTCAAATCACCGTCGTGTTACAGTTCGCCATTAGTCGCCGCCATATTGCAGCCATCTTTATGCCATGTCATTTGCCTCCAAAACCGAACATTTGCCGCCAAAGTCAAGTCACCGTCGTGTTACAGTTCGCCATTAGTCGCCGCCATATTGCAGCCATCTTTATGCCATGTCCTTTGCCTCCAAAACCGAACATTTGCCGCCAAATTCAAATCACCGTCGTGTTATACTTTGCCCATAGTCGTCGCCCATTTTTGCGGAAGCTTGACAGTTCGGCTGTTGAGGAAATACATATATGTTCGTTCATCTACGTTATAAGTTACACAAGTTGTTGAAAATAAATCGATATTTACTAGTCGTAATTTCGCGCTGTATAGTCTCACGCCGACAAACTACAAGTGCTACCGTATCATGTCAAGCAAGTAATTCGTCGTTCATCTACGTTATAAGTTACACAAGTTGTTGAAAATAAATCGATATTTACTAGTCGTAATTTCGCGCTGTATAGTCTCACGCCGACAAACTACAAGTGCTACCGTATCATGTCAAGCAATTAATTCGTCGTTCATCTACGTTATAAGTTACACAAATTGTTGAAAATAAATTAATGTTTACTAGTCGTAATTTCGCGCTGTATAGTCTCACGTTGACAAACAACAAGTGCCGCCGTATATTTTCAAATAATAGTCATACGTCGTTTACCGCTTTGCAGCCGAATTTAGCCATTATACTGCAACAGTCGTCAGTTGCCGCCGTACAATTACAAATCATTTATTTTGCCATTTGTCAGCCTTTATTATCAGGTAGTACTTGCGGTATTAATGATAACAAGAGCTAGAGGCAGAATGGATCAACAGCGCCGTGCAGAGTCAGAGGGAGAGTCAGAATTGGACCAAACAGTAATACAAAATACAAATACGCCCACAGGGCAACAGCAGCCAGATGACAGATTTACAACTTTAATTGCTTCTATCACTGCGTTGCGCGAATCAATCGTCGAGCTACGAAATGACACAAACTCACAGCGAGCTGATATACAGCAGCTACGTCAGCGAATGGACACCGAAGAAACAGGTACTGTACACCGTACTTCATCAACTCATAATGCCAGTGGGGCTCAGGAAGTTATCATCGCCACACACCAACAACAGTCGTCATCATCTGCAGATACGCCTCAGCCGCGGGCACAGTCCAACTACGCACCGGTTCTCATGGATAACGCCTCAACAAGAATATATCCGCTGCCAGTATTTGAAGGGTGTGCAGAGGACTGGCCGCTATTTTTTGCTTGCTACAACGACACAACGCGCGAGTTTAACTATAGTAACAGACAAAATCTAATACGTTTGCAGAAGGCCCTTCGAGGTGAAGCCAAACGTGCCGTTACGTCGCTCCTGATACATCCCGAAAATGTGCCCAACGTAATAAGTGAACTGCAGTTTAATTTTGGTCGTCCAGAGCTGCTAGTCCGCTCGCAACTAAATAAGATTCAGAGTTTTGCCAGCATTCCCGAGGCCCGCCTTGACATGATTTTGGAGCTAGCCTCTAAGGTACGTAATATAGTAGCATTTTTCAAATCAGCCAATTGTGAGCACCATTTGACTAATCCAACGCTGTTGGAGTCATTGATCACTAAACTGCCCCCCTCAAAACAGTTTGAGTGGAGTAGACGCGCCGCTGAGATTACATCATACCCCACTATTGAAATATTCGCCCAATGGTTGAGTGAGTTAGCACGAATTGTTGCCTTGATGCCCAAGGTTGCCGACAGAAGCGCCGTCGCAACAGCGCCACGCACAACCACTCAATCGACCAGCAATCGACAACCAATAGCAGGAGGTGGTAGTCGTCGACTACTACACGCACAAGAAATGCCTCAGCGAAGACAACAACGGTGTGTCCTATGCAGTCAGGAGCATCAGCTATCAGAGTGTCAACAGTTCAAGTCGAAGGATGTCAACGAAAGGTGGACACTAGTAAAACGCCATCAGCTGTGTTTCGGTTGTCTGGTCAAAGGCCACAATCTACTTACATGTAGGAGGCGTGTCACTTGTGGTACTAATGGGTGTCAACGTAAACACCACCAACTGTTACATGTACAAAACGAACCGCGCCAGGACACTACCGAAGGCCAGGTAGAACGCGTCTACAATTGTCAACAAGAAAGTCAATCAGCTCTATTTAAGATTCTGCCTGTAACGCTGATAGGGCCCCGAGGTAAACTTGAAACCTACGCCATGATCGATGAAGGCTCGTCGATATCTCTTATAGATGACAAAGTGGCTCACCATTTGGGTCTACAAGGACAGTCGTCGTTACTATCGCTGCAGTGGTATGGAAAAAACAAAACCACTGAAAAGTCAAAAAGGGTAGCAGTTGAGATACGAGGTCAAGCCGAGAGTCAAACGTTTACAATAAAGAACGTACGAACCATAGCCAATTTAAACTTGCCAACACAATCGTTTAATAAAAATAGTTTTGATTATTTAAAGTCAGTACCAATGCCGAATTATACAAATGCGACGCCCGATATTCTTTTAGGCCTTGATAATTCTTTCCTAGGCATAGCACACACAACGGTTTATGGAGGGCCGAGCCAGCTTGTTGCCGCTAAAACGAAATTAGGTTGGTTGGCGTATGGACCGTCAGACGAGTATGCCAAAAGTGAGTCTCGAGTTATGGTGGTTAGAGAGCCAACCAACATGAAGCAGTTACATAAATTGGTTGAAGAATACATTACTGGTGACACGCTGATGTTAAGGCTATCATATAGCGACACAATCGAGTCCGATGACGATAGTAGAGCAAGAAAGATCCTAGCCGATACAACTAAGTACGATGGACGAAATTACGAGGTAGGCTTGTTGTGGCGAAAAGACGACCTAAAGTTACCCGATAGTTTTGTTATGGCGAGTAAGCGTTTGCAAGGTATTGAAGCACGTATGAGGAAAGACGCGGAATTTGCGTTAAAGTACAAGCGCGAAATAAACAAATACATGGCTAAAGGATATGCTCGCCAACTATCGGACGGAGAAGCAAATACAACCAAGCCAACAACGTGGTATCTACCGCACTTTGGGGTCATCAATGCTCATAAGCCGGAGAAGCTGCGAATAGTTTTCGACGCGGCCGCAAACGTATCGAACGTATCACTCAACAGCGTTTTGCTCAAAGGGCCAGAGAAGGTTCAATCACTGTTGGGTATTTTGTTTAAATTCCGCCAAGGGTCCATAGCCGTAGCTGGAGATATTGAGGAGATGTTCTCACAAGTCCGCATCAGAGCGGAAGATCAAGACTCACAACGTTTTTTGTGGCGAGGTGATGATTTCAATCAGCCAGTACGTGTCTATGCTATGTCGGCAATGATTTTTGGAGCTGCCTGCTCGCCGTGTTGTGCCGAACATATAAAAAACTTAAACGCCTTGAAATTTTCTTCACAATGGCCAAAGGGTGTCGATGCGGTCGTGAACAAAACATATGTAGATGATCTCGTCATTAGCTTCAACAATCGTCAAGAAGCCGAGAAAACGGTTCGCGAAGCTATAGATATCAACGCTGCAGCTGGATTTCGACTACGTAAATTTATATCAAATGACAAAACATTGCAAGCAAACCTTAATGGTGAAGACGATACTGGATGGACAGTTGTTAACATGGCAAGACAAACAACATCCGATAAAATACTCGGCATGTATTGGAGTACAACGACAGATACGTTTAGATTTGAGTCCAAATTTGTCAAAGTTAGTAAAGATATTTTATGCGGCCAACGAGCGCCTACAAAGAGGGAATTGTTAGGCATAGTCATGTCGATATACGATCCCTTCGGTTTTTTATCACACGTTACAACAACAGCAAAATTACTTTTACAAACCTTGTGGAAAGAAAATATAATGTGGGATGAGGAGCTGCCTCCTCGGCTCGTCCAACAGTGGAAGAACTGGTGGCTGAAATTTCAGGCCGTCAAAACGTTATCAATCCCACGATGTTATTCGCCGTTACTAGCCCAAGCCGAAGACGTACAGCTACACATCTTCGTGGATGCCAGCACAAGTGCATACGCCGCAGTTGCATACATACGTGTTAAGCACGAGGATAGAGTGGAGGTAACGTTCGTTTGTGCGAAATCGGTATGCGCTCCAATTAAACCGATGACAGTGCCACGCCTGGAGTTGCAAGCCGCAGTTCTCGGAACTCGCCTGCAAACATTGATAAAAGAAAATCACGAATTTGAAATCAACAATACGACATTTTGGACAGACGCACAGACGGTTATCCTCTGGATACGCTCACATTCCCGATCATATAAACCATTCGTCAAGCACAGGCTCGCCGAAATACTGACAACAACAACAGTCGAGCAGTGGCACTGGGTGCCAACCGCCTTAAATGTAGCAGACGACGCTACACGCGCGACGTCAACTAACACGCATCCGCACAACACCCGCTGGTTTTGTGGACCGGAATTTTTATACCAGGATGAGGAAAACTGGCCTCAAGAAACTACAGCTTCATCAGTCGAAGACGGCAGCGAAGAAATTATCACTCAGCGTTTACTTGTTTGTAATTCAGGCGAGAAGTTAATCAATT
The DNA here is from genome assembly GCA_951509765.1 of Sphenella marginata. Taxonomy (NCBI): domain Eukaryota; kingdom Metazoa; phylum Arthropoda; class Insecta; order Diptera; family Tephritidae; genus Sphenella; species Sphenella marginata. The sequence goes on along the minus strand of OX608083.1, from coordinate 32,633,918 downwards.
TTTCAAAATTTTCAAGTTTTTTCAAGTTAACCAGAGTCGTTGGCTGGGTACTGCGTTTCATCAACAATATAAGAGACAAAAAATGGGTAGATGAACTACGAGCCGACGAACTAATTGCTGCCGAGAACCGGATATGTCAAATGGTCCAAAGAGAAGTCTACCAGCGTGAAATCGATCTACTTCGAAATAAAATCGCCATACCAAAGGATAGTACGATATACGCGCTGACGCCGTATTTGGACGACAAAGGTTTGGTACGAATATATGGCCGAATAGATTCAGCCTATTGTTTGCCACTGTCTGCGCGCCGGCCAGTTATTCTGCCAACACGTCATCACGTCACTAGTTTATTAGTGGGTGAACATCACAGAAGACAGCATCATCAGAATGAACATCTAACAATCAACGAGATTAGACAACGATATTGGATCCCGAGCATTCGCAGCGTGTTGAAGTCGGTGAAGAAAGAATTCCCAGTCTGTATTCAGGATAGAGCGAAGCCAAGCGTTCCACTTATGGGCCAGTTACCAACTGATCGACTAACACCATATGTACGCCCCTTCACCTACAGTGGGGTTGACTACTGTGGACCGTTTAATGTTGCAGTGGGACGACGTAGAGAAAAACGGTGGATTGCATTGTTCACATGCTTGACCACGAGAGCGGTACACTTGGAATTGTCAGAAAGTTTGTCAACGGATGCCTTCATCATGTGTCTCCGCAACTTCGTAAATCGTCGGGGAGTGCCCATGCGTATGCGAAGCGACAATGGCACAAATTTCGTTGGTGCACAGAAAGAGATGGGAGAAGCCGAAAGAATATTTGACTTCAGCGCAATTGAGCGCGAAATGGCCAAGCGAAAGATCGAATGGATTTTCAATTGTCCAACGGATCCTGAGAGCGGAGGCTGTTGGGAGAGGCTTATTCAGTGTACGAAGCGACTATTACATAAGGTGTTGAAAGAAGAAGCACCAAGGGTAGAAACACTTCGTAGCGTCATCATAGAGATCGAGAACATTATCAATAGTCGACCATTGACCGAGTTACCAATCTCGCCAGCAGAGGAAGAACCTCTTACACCAAATCATTTCCTACTGGGTTGCCTCAATTCGACGCAAACGCCCCACCCGGAAGAAGAACGTGCCTGTCCTAGAAAGCAGTGGAAGATTGCGCAAAATTTGAAAGATCGCGCATGGAAGAGGTGGACAGTGGAATATTTGCCGAGGCTACTGTGTCGTTCCAAGTGGAGAGATGACACAAATCCACTTACGCCTGGAACAGTGGTCATAATATGTGACCCATCAGCGCCTCGAAGTCAATGGGAGAAAGGCAAGATCATTGAGGTATTTAAAGGCAAAGATGGCCGTGCCCGAAGCGCTGACGTACAGACGTCGCATGGTATACTTCGTCGACCCATACGGAGGCTAGCCGCCTTGAACATTCGCGAATCCACGGATGATCCGCCAGGAGGTGGATTGTTATCGACAACACTGACAAATAATAGTGGGACAGCACTTGCTACGAGCGATGGGGCCACACTGCGATAAAAGGCAACACTGTAACACGAGAAAACAACCGCAGCCAATATAAACATCGAAGACACAGACGATTTTGAGATTGACCACCGGCAAGAACACCAAATTATTAGCACACACGCCACACGCCAAATTATTAATACACACAAGCTTTGTCGTCAACTTTGTAATATTTCTATTTGTTAAACTTGCAATGTAAAGTACAAAAAGTATACGCGTTATTAAACATTAATGTAATACAAAAGTAGTGTTTTCATTTATTTGCCTGCCGTCTATAACAGTACTCTATAGAGTAATCTTTTGGCAGCATTTTCAAAGTACTCTCACGTAGGTGTTCCATAGACTATTCAGCAGGGTGCTCCGATATGGATTAGGTGATCCAATCACCGGACATGGGCTTATAAATTGGACCACCTTTTTGTATGAATGAGGATAAATGTTGGAGTACTCCCATACTCCAACGTTTTTTACAGGGACGCACGAACCAGTTGGTATGTTTATTAGTTGCCTGCTAGACAGCAAAGCAAAAGCACATATTTATGATACCGTCGCACTTTTTTATGTAAATTGCAAAATTTAAATGCAATAATCCAATAGATCCGTTTTATTTCTATGAATATATGTACATAGTTTCTGACTAAACAAAATAATTATTTATTTCATAATATGAATGTACATAAGGAAAAATTTTACGTACATATATGCATATATTATCTGCTGCGCAAACAAGCGATCGCCCTGCACGATGTTGGCACGCCACTTGCTCAGCGACGACTAAATTAATCACCGAGCAAAGAGCGTAACCTATCCGTGTGAATTGCGCTGCATCTTAAGATGTATGAAACTGCCGACATCTGTTTTAGATCCTAACACGGAGCAAACAAAGGTGGTACTATACCATATTCGACCAAACTTTAGTTTGGTAACTTATTGGCACAGATATAGTGAACATTAACAATTCTTACCCATAGCAAAGTCAGAATAGCGCTGTACAACTATATTCTTTAACGATAAACGGTAAATACATGTAATCAAACAGAAAAACAAATTTAGGAGCTTAATCAAAAGTTCCTCTCTCTTAGAAAAAGAGAACCACCTCGCTCGAGCGGAACTGGATTGCCATACGAATTTTGTAACTAATTTGAACAAAAACTGAATATTCACATGTTCAAAAAACGACATTCGTGATAGCAGATCTTGAATAAGAATTAGAAGTAAATTGGTTTATGTTCTTCTTCTTTAAATGGCCATCTAATCGCCAGTCATTTCTTCTTTGTTCAAACTGGCGCCAATTGGAAACCCCACGAGATCGCAGGTCGGTCTCCACTTGGTCCTTCCATCGGAGTGGTGGTCTTCCTCTTCCTCTGCTTCCACCGGCGGGTGCCGATAAGTATACCTTCTGGACTGGAGCGTCTTCGTTCATTCGCACGACGTGGCCTAGCCAGCGAAGCCGCTGCGTTTTAAAGCGGTGTACTATGTCGACGTCTGCGTAAAGCTCATACAACTCATCATTAAATCTTCTTCGGTACTCGCCGTCGCCAATGCGTAGAGGCCCACAAATCTTTCGCAGAACTTTTCTCTCGAATACTACCAATGCAGCCTCGTCAGGTGTTGTTAGTGTCCACGCCTCTGCACCATATAGCAGGACGGGAGCGATGAGTGACTTGTAGAGTGTGATTTTCGTGCCTCGAGAGAGGACTTTACTTTTCAATTGCCTACTCAGTCCAAAGTAGCATTTATTTGCAAGAGCAATTCTTCGTTGGATTTCTAGGCTGACATTATTGTTGGAGTGTATGCTTGATCCAAGGTAAACGAAGTCCTTCACTATTTCGAACTTTTTGCTGCCATCAGTGGCGTGGGTGCCAAGGCGCGAATGCGCTGACTCTTTACTTGATGACAGCATGTACTTCGGTTTGCCTTCGTTCACCACCATACCCATTTTTTCCGCTTCTTTTGTCAATGTCGTCAGCATATGCTAACAGTTGCAAGCTTTTATAGAATATTGTTCCACCGCGGTTGAGTTCTGCAGATTGTATTATTTTCTCCAACATCAAATTAAAGAAATCCCACAATAGGGGGTCACCTTGTCTGAAACCTCGTTTAGTTTGAAACGGCTCGGAGAGGTCCTTCCTAATTCTCACTGAGCTGGTGGTGTTGCGCAATGTCATTTTGCAAAGCCGTTTAAGTTTTGCGGGGAAACCAAATTCAGAAAAGCGGCATATAGGCAGCTCCTTTTCGTGCTATCGAAAATCAACAAAGAGATGGTGTGTGTCGATTCTTTTCTCACGGGTATTCTCCGGGATTTGACGTATTGTAAAAATCTGGTCGATGGTAGATTTTCCAGGTCTGAAGCCACACTGATAAGGTCCAATCAGTCTGTTCACGTCAGGCTTCAATGCTTGAATAGCTCAGCAGGCAAACCATCGGCGCCAGCTGCTTTATTGTTTTTTTAACCGGGATATTGCTATTCGCACCTCATTATAGTCGGGTTCTGGGACGTCAATTTCGTCATCTTCGATTGTGGGTTCGGGTTCGAGCTCTTCTCTGGTTTCTTGCTCAATTTATCCATTTAAAAGGGCAGAGATGTGATCCCTCCATATCTCTAGTATTCTCTGAACATCAGTCACCAGGTGCCGATCTCGTTCTTACAGGAATTTGCCCCGGGTTTGAAACCTTCCGTCATTCGCCGAATTTTTTGATAGAATTTTTGGGCATTATTCTCTCTCTCTCTTTTTTTTGCCGGGAAAAGTCGCCTCGCTTCCCTTTTCAACTCGCGGTAGTGTTCACACACACTCCTTGTTGCACTCGGTCTTAGCGTTGCCTTGTAGGCTTCGTTCTTTCTTTTCGTTGCAGCTCGGCACTCTTCATCATCGTACCAGTTGTTTCTTCTCGTTCGCCGGAATCCAATTACTTCTTCGGCTGCGGTACAGAGTGCTCCTGTGACGTGCTCCCACTGCTCATGCATTCCACTGCGTTGGCAGCTTTTCGACGTCCAGCTTTCCTTGCGTTTTCTGTTGCACCTGTTTTGTCGTACAGAGGCGGGTACGAATCTTAGCTGCTACTAGGTAGTGATCGGAGTCGATGTTTGGACCTCTTATTGTGCGAACATCTATCCGTCTATCACAATGAGGTCGATCTGGTTTCGCGTTTTTCGATCGGGGGACAGCCATGTAGCCTGATGGATCTTCTTGTGCATAAACCTGGTGCTGGCTATGACCATGTTTCGGGCACCGGCGAAGTCGATCAGCCTGTACCCTTTTGGCGAAGTCTGGTCGTGCAGACTGAACTTCCCGACTGTGGGTCCAAATACACCCTCTTTGCCCACCCTGGCTTTAAAGTCATCAAGCACGACTTTGATGTCATGACGAGGGCAGCGCTCGTAGAATGCATCCTTTTCCACGTCGTCTTTCTCTTCCGTCGGAGCGTGGGCGCAGATAAACGAGATGTTAAATAATCGTACTTTTATTCACGGGTGTGAACGACAGTACTCGATTACGGAGTCTCTCTCCCACCACAAATCCCACGCCAAAGGTGCATGCCCTTAAATCCTAGTCCTTATTTCGTTTGCGTGTGTCGTCATCTAAAAAGGGGGTTCTCATATCCGAGGCTTTTTTAGATTTCATTGGTACGATGTTTTACGTGGTGGGTCCCAAACCCAACGCATAACCCGTTTTACGGGAGGTTGTAATTTAAGTGCACGTTTATATAGCGAGCCGCTTGATCCAAGACAGACGCCCGCTTGCAGCCGCACCACTAGGTGATCAGACGCTGCTTGTAAAACCCTGGTAAGCCCTTAAACCGATTATGTCGGAGTGGCCTTGCCAGGTTGTCGCTGCTTGGACCGCATGCAAAAGAATCGCTCTGGCCATTCCCAAGTGAATGGCGATCAGAAACTTTCCCCACTTACGTAGACTTCTACACGCGGACCCATCCTCCAAATTGGTTTACGTTAAGTTTGGTAAAATCACTTTCTATCGAATCTGCGAAGTAAATGGTATGTCTTCTTAACCACTTAATTCAACTTGTAATTATTATGTATATCTTTTAGGACAATCTCTTGGAGTGGCAGGGCAGCTACCAATTTCAATTTCTAGGCGGGCACACTCGGCAATTATCTATGCATATGCACTAACGAACCAATTTGATAAAATAATTGGAGACAACTAAAAATGTAACTCTTTAGTTGAGTCGAAAGAAGTCATTCTGAAAACGAAGAGAGAGTCATAACGGTTTTTTCAACGAAAGAGTAGACAAATCACTGAACGATTTTGACAGTGGGTAGAGATGACCACTGCACATTATTTTCTTGCAAAAAACTAAAATTTGGAAATTTTGAGTTGTTACACTTTAACGTAACAAGTGCGATATATTTAATTGATAAGATTTAGGCTTATAACTAGCATACCTGATTCCTTTCAATGCCTTTCTGTAGAATACTCCTTTCTCGTATTGATGTTTGATTTAAGTCGTGTGACATAATTGAATAATTTTTCATATACGATATCATGAAAAGCACCTCCTTTGAAATATTTTGTGGAATTTCGATGAACTTTGTAATTTTTTCTTGTGTCTCACTGAGCTTTATCTATACAAATTAAATTGAATTAATGTCAAAAAAAATTTTATTTTAGAGCTGTGATTACGAAATATTCAAATAAGTGACATAGTGGAATCTGGATATTCCATATAATGCATAAATAAATCAATAAATATATCCTAATTTTGTTTTGTTACAATTTATTTATAAACATTTTTAAGAATCGTTCATTTGACAATAACCAGTATAATCTATTCAGCCAATAAAATAAACAATATGTTAGCCATTTCGGGAACCAATTCAACAAATGGTTTTCACATTTTGGCCAAAGCAATAACCCACTGAACGAATATTTTTCACCGCTGTATAGCCAAAACATAAACCATTTCACAGCATATTTTCAACCAGTTGATAGCCAAAACATTAGCCAGGTTTTGTTGTGATGTGTGCTATTTTTTTTCTATGAAATACATAATATTTTCGCCTTCACAGTAAAAATCACGAACGTGTGTAGGAAAGCGAACAGATTTGACGACACTGAACTATAATTGATTTAAAAAGTGACGCCAAGTAAACGTTTTATTGGTTGGTCCATTTTGTTCTTAGCGTTGCCGAGTTCACATTTCAGTGTACCGATGAAAAGTTATTGAGTGGAAATCTAAAGTGGAAATTTATTGTTTAATTTTATAAAGTTGATATCAACATATACGCCGTGTTACAAGTGCCAAATTTGCAAGTGTTGTGCCATTTGGCTTACAAACTTGGTAACATTATGATAAGGGTGCTCCATTGACGCTACTATCTAAAAGTTAAATCAATTATTGTAATAAAAACAACGTTTATCAACAATTTCGTAACAAATAATTTACAAATCCAAATACGACCACAAGTGCCTCATAACCAAACATATGAACATATATGTATATATGTATTAGCAAACACTTCTCTTACGGATGGACGAATCTTTTACAACTCTAATTCAAGCAAATAACCATTACAATACAAAAAAACGCACCGGCCTTTCAGCATCTTTATTTTATAGTCTATATTAATCAAAAGTATTGAAAAAGAAAACACATCAACCGTCCCAATGGACAAAATACTGCATTGAATTTTAAATGTTTTCAAATAGTTCAACATTCAAACATTCTATAAGCATTTCTTCTTCCATTACAAATATGTATCTTATTTGTTTTTTGCTACAATTTATAATAATAATAATTAATTTTCCCAGTCTTTTTATCGCCTTGTGTCAAAACTGAAACTTCATAAGCAAAAGTTTTGACAGTATTTATGTTAAGTTACATAGAGATCAAACTTCAACAGACTTATAAGCCATGCTCTGGGTTGCCATGCGGAGTATAATCGAATACAAGTAAAACCAATCCAACAGATATCGAAAATGACAACCCATGCAATGTATTGCTAAGCTATGCAAGCATAATTGAACCATATGAGTAATTTTAATTTACATACATATTTACGATCCTATTGTAAAAGTGAGAATATAGCGTCTTAAATAATCAAAAATATGAAAGTAAACTAAAACACACGAATATCTATCGAGAACCGAGCTGTTTGCGCAAAACAACGTGGGAGCATCGAGAGTTAACAGAGGTACCCAGCGTGAAATGAGTTTGCAATCCCCCCACATCATGCATTACGAAACGCTACAAGTAAGCTATTACTTTTTATTAAATTGTATGCTGACATGTAATGAAAGAATCGAAACCGTAATGCATTAAGTGGGTGGCCTGCAAAGAATGCCGATTACAATTTCAGAAACGTATACCTAATTGTATTAAGAATCCGAAAATGGTTCGGGCATAGATTACTTTTTCCATTACTAGTAATGCGGTAACTGATTCTTGAAGGTAAACATTGCATTCCATATTGCGGATCTTCGCCGCTGGGTACGTGAACAAAAAGTGTTATATTTACAATATAATAATATATATACATATATCCATGTGTGGTTTTGAAAAATTAAACTAACCAGCAAATATCTGTTTGTTTTGCTTTTGTATTTGCATTAATTTCGCATCGATTGTTTTGGTTGTTGCACCGACTCTGGTCGTAATTGTAATTGATTTTTCATACACACATGTATGCAAATATACCGCGCTGAAAGTGTTATAAACGCTTGTATTCTTGCTTGCACCACGCATTCCTATAATTGATTGTTTTGATTTGTGTTTGCAAACAGCCCAAAGGTGTTGGCCCCAATCCCTACACGGGATGGCGTATAGCCCCAAGGGCACCTAGCAGTGCCGCTCTGCTAAAACCGAATAGCGGGCGGAAATTTATCCCTCCGTTAGGGCGCAACGGGACCGCAGATCTGCGGCCAAGATAGTGTCGCGACTGGGAAGCGTGCCCCCAGCGGACTAACGGAGGACCAAAAAGCCTCCCTAACTTGGGCCACCAACCTCCCAGCCGCGAGGCAGGAACGCGAAGCAGGGAAGGCACCGAATGCACTGGCCTCTAAGAGACAGCGTTCTCAGGAAATCCAAGAGGCACGGACCCTCGGCGACATCCCCGAGAATCGCTGCGGTGAACCCACCCAGACCGTTCAGTGAGGTGGCCAAAGACCACCTCACACTCGCGGTACTGGACAAAGAACACCCAGACGGCAATATCACTCCATACAACTGGAAGTCGGTACTAATTGGTCGGTGCGGGGTCTACGGAAAAGTCCTCGAGAAATTTCCGGGCCCTGCACCTATCATCCGCGATGCCCGCTGGTATCAGCGGAGGATCAAGATGGTCTCCTGAGCCGATGAGCGCTCGGTCAGGCTATACAAGGAGGCAATATCCGCGTTAGGCCAGCTGTGGTCCGGGGCAGACCTGGTGCATAGGAACGAGATTCCTTGAAGGCTACGGGCCTGGGCCTGGATTCCAGCGGCCGAGCCTTCGACGCCGGATGCCATCTTGAAAAACATACAGAATGGGAACGCAGGTCTACCCACCAGCGAATGGAGGGAACGGGTCAGCTTCGATCGTCTAAAATTTACGAGGCGGTAGACTCGATCACAGAGTCCTGTAACGCTGCTTTTAACGTCTCCTGTCGGGTTACCAGACCGAGGAAAAAGACGAGACCACCAGCTGTTTGCCTAAGAATGTGTTCATCTGAAACATAACAAAGCAAATCTGCACAAATTGGTGCCGTAAAATTTTATTTTGATTTATAACAGGCGCGTATTCAGGGGGAGGGTTCAAACCCCCCCGAAATTTCCGAAAATTTAAAAATATACGTCTGTACTAGAATAATTACTCTATTCACTTTTAAAATCCCTGTTAAGAAATTAGCATTAATAGCAATAATGAAAACACGAAAGAATAAAATTAAATAATAGTTCACACTGCGAGAAGTTATTGGTAGTCGCTAATCAATTATCAGAGCAAGTCTGAGAGGTCACAACTAAATTCCTGTAACGGTTCACTCATTGGCGCTTTAAGAAATTCGAGAAAACTATCAGACTTGATCTGCATAAGATCAACTTAGCATCTCAACTACATAGCATGTTAACAATAGCAAGAGTGATTCGAACTCAAGTCTGTTGGAATTTAAATAAACTGCTTTTCGAGTTATGAATACGGGGGGCAAAAATCGTAAAAATGAGTGTCTCTTGTTATCGTAGTCACGGTTGCCATAAGCTTAACCAAAAAAATGACCAAGAAGTTAAAAAAAAATTACCAAAAATTACTAAGCAGTACACAACGCAGTCGTATTGAATTATCAGAGAAAGTAGCAATTAGATTGTACTTATACTTGTCAGGTGATAGTAAAAAGTGACTCTAATTTGGAAAAAAGGATTGAAAAAGTTTAAAAGTAAAAGCCCGGTATGCTGTTGAAAAGAAAATGCTCAAGAAATATTTTCATCAACATATTTTACTCAACATCCACTCTACTTTTGAAGTAACTCCTGAAGAAATCTTAACAAAGTTTCAAAACAAACAATAAAAAATAAATATTGTTTTGTACACGGCTAAAAGTTTTAGCCTAGATTTAAAACCTTTTGGGGCTACATATACACCTAGACCAGTATGTCTGCGATCAAAGTGTTGTTTAGAATTTCCAGTAAGATTAAGTAACTTTGACTAATGTCAGTATTTTTGTATGAAAGTACGAGTAAAAACGCAATAAAAATACTGCAACTCAAAGTTAAGAACTTTGTGGAAAATTCAAGAAAACTCGAAAAACTTTCATCAAAATTTCTAAGTTTTTAGTAAAATTCCAAAAAAGATACCAATCTTAAGCCTCTAGAAGAGTTACTCGATGGGAGTGCCACGAAATCCCCAAAAAAAAAATCCCCAAACACAAAATCCCCCCAAAAAAAAATCCCCAAATTCAAAATCGCCAAAATCAAAATCCCCAAAATGAAAATCTCCAAACACAAAATCCCAGTGCTCTTTCCTATATGAGCTTTCGTTCACATTTATGTACATATATTAACCTTCTGGCAATACACATTTTTACTTATCCATATGAGTGGCTCAGTGCCATCCTTGCCTAAGCCTCATTTTAGTCATTTCCTAATAATTAGTGACAAAGTTAATAGGTAATTAAAAATTAATCAGCCTTTTTAGGAAGGTTTGAAACATTTAATTAAATTAATTAATAATTTTGTTCAAAAATTAGGGATGTGCAACTTTGGCACGGATAGTTTGGAGCATTTCTAAGTAGTATAGCATAATAACTCCATATATGAAATTTTGAGGGTTAGGCAAGGATGGCACTGAGCCGCTCATATATAGGACTGCTAGTCGCTATAACTCGAACAAGCTAACAACGAAGCTGATACAAAAAGAGAAACGAAAATTAAGACAAACGCGAAGTTTCAAGTGTACTTATGTTTGCTCATATTGCGCATTTCGCACCATATTTTAACATGTGGAAGTAGCGCAGTTGCAGGCACACCAACTAGCACGCAGAGGGCTGCGAGTTCAAGTTACAGGTTGGGGTAATTTTTTATTTCTAACTTTTTTTTTAAATTGTTTTTAAGTTCCTAAGTATTTTTTTATCAATTGAAGTAATAAAAATATTTTCTATTTCACTTTACTTCGGCTAGGTTTATTAAAATTTTTTAAAATATAGAGCCTAATCTTAGCATAGATACTGCGCCGGTTGAACGGTAGTCGAAAACTTTAGCCACTCGGCTATTGCCTCATATAAAATTCAATGGCAAAATATCCAATACAATGGCAGGAGACCCAATAGATGGAAATCATTGATTTCAGCTGCAGATAACATAACATCTATTCAGGAAAACAATATGGCTATATGTAAATTGTAAAAAAGTGTACCGTTAAGTTATCAGCAATGAAGTTACTAATTTTTAACTTAAATTAATTTCTTAACTCAGTGCGGGCAGCTGTTTTTTTGTGGTAAAAAAGTAAAATTCATTTATTTAAATAAAAAATGGAAGTTAAAGTAACTAAATCTAATAAAGGCGGTCAAAAACTATTTGTTGATGGATATGAATACCATTTTCATTCCAAAAATAATAAAAAAGAAGAAATCCGATGGTCTTGTGCACAAAGGAAGGCACTGCTGTGTAAAAGTGTTGTTATTACTAAGGAAACCACTGACACACATGAAGTAAAACGGGCTCCTACCCCTCATAATCACGACCCAAAGGCCCATATTGCGTCCATAAGTGATGCTAATAATAAAGTGAAACAACTGAGCACATCATCTTCTCTAGAACCTTCCCAAATTATAAGGGAAGCAAGTGTAGACTGCGAACCAGAGTGTCGAGTGTACCTGCCATCGAAGCGAGCACAAAAAATGAATATTACGCGTACTCGAAAAACAAAAAATATTGCCAGCGAGCAAGTTCAGAATGCTGGGTAATGGATTGAACGTTTTTCGTTGTACCGACGGTTTTTCGCCAGCTTTTCTCCATCCAGGGAGTAATTGATGGCCAGTTTGTGCCTCTTGTTTTTTGCCCTATGAGTGAAAAATCAAAGCAGGCATGTACTGAATTTTTTCATAAATTATTTCATTTGGCTTCAGAACAAAATATAAATTTGAATCCAAAAAGAATTATTTCCGACTTTGAAAAAACCATCTCGTCTGCGGCGAAGGAATATTTTCCTGATGCCGAGTATAAGGGAGATGTTTATTACACTTCGGTCAAATTATTTGGAGACGTGTCCAAAAAGAAAGGTTTACTCAAAAATATGGAAATAATGAAGCTTTCAGTATATCAATTCGTATGCTGAAAAGCCTATCATTTGTTCCTCCAGAAAGCATTTCGGAGTATTACACTGATTTGATTGACAGCTCGACTGATAAAGATTTTAAGAAAATATGTATTTGGCTTAAAAGAAATTATATTACTTCAAGTACAAGGTCGGGTGTCCAGAAATATGACCCTAATTTTTGGTGTGTTTCAGACACATTTAAAAAAAACTTTCCACGCACTCAAAACTCTATCGAGGCCTGGCGCCGTAGGCTTAAAGTAATTACAGGCAAAAAAAAAAGTGGTGTTTATGAGATGATAACACACTTACGAAAAGAAATGATTGAAGTGAAAACAGAGATTGAAAAGATCAAATCAGGTGCAGGGATAATAAAAATAAAAAAAATTTGAAGCGTGCAAAGAAAATTAAAAAAGTGGCTAAAAATCGCTTGAATTGAGATAAGCTAACTTATTTGAAATCCATAGCCTTCAATATTTCTCTTTGTAATTAGTACTTCAGCATTTCAAGCTATATATGTATGTTTGTGTTCGGATAAAATTGACATTGACATATGTATCTTTGTATGTAAAAGTAATTAAGTGTTTGTAAAATTAAAAAATTGTTTCTGATATGTATCTGAAAAACAAAGAAGTTTGTATTTATTTGTATGATTTACTTGTAAATTACAGTAATTCAGAAATTCCCGAATAGCATAGAATTCAAATTATGTTTAAAATCGCTACGATTGTATTTATACTATCGATAAATGACAACAAAGAAGCTTGTATTTATTTATATAATATATTGTACGTACATAAGTATTTGTTAATTCGTTATAAATGAAATTTGTTCTGTTTTATTGAAATATATCTAACATAAATCCCCATATTATGTGTGAAATAAATTCAAATTAGGTTTAAAATCGCGGCGATTTTTAACCTAATTTGAATTTATTTCACACATAAAATGGGGATTTCGTGTTGGGGATTTTGATTTTGGGGATTATGAGTTTGGGGATTTTAATTTTGGGGATTCTGATTTTGGGGATTTTGATTTTGGGGATTTTGATTTGGGGATTTTGTTTTGGGGATTTTGATTTTGGGCATAACGTGGTAGACCCTTACTCGATTTTTGGCAATTTTTTTCTACCCGACCAAGTGCATTATCTTCCAAACAAATTTATAAGCGTAATATTTTTAAGTTGAAGAAAATGCTCTTCATGGGCCAGAAAAAAAATTGCCAAAAATCTAGTAATTCTTATAGCAGCTTAAGATTGGTATCTTTTTTCACTACAATTGAACGAGCTACAAAACTGCATACGCGAAAAAAATCTAAATCAGTGCGCAATGCTCTACCTAGCTACGGCGCACTCATGAATTTTGTGCGAAAACTACACATATTCGCTGCGTATACGACTTTTGTTGTATTTTTGTTTATCCCAGTTAAGTTTTAAATCTAAACCACAAAAAATTGAGAATTTGTGTAGGTGATTGAAAGGTTTATAATTTATTTCAAAAAAGGTTTAAAAATTGTGTAAACCAATAAAAAATTTAGGCTAAAATTTTTAGCAGTGTAGAAAGAGAAAAATTTCAAGTAATTAAAATTATAAATAGCTAGTATGTAAAAATATAAATATGTGTGTATTTACAGGTAATTCTTATTTACTGACACTTTGGCCAAAACCCCCTCCACCCCGAAATGTTTTTCTGGCTACGAGCCTGATTTATAATCTTACATATTAACATATGTTTTGATCGTTATTAAATATACTAGCAGGGTACCCGGCGTTGCTCGGGATGTAAGTAGTTAGGGGGCTTTTCAAAATCAATAATATACTTTAAGATTTCATAGTTATATAATATAGCTGACCCGGCAAACTTCTTTCTTCCCAAAATAGATTTTTTTTATTAATTTTTCACTACTTCATTGTGCATACAACTTCAAAAATATAAAATTTTAGTATTCCGTTTAAGGCTACACGATACACAAAATTTTTAGTTTTCTGTCCCGGAGCGTAAGTAAATAGCGAAAAAAATTTTCCTACACGGGAACTATTGATATCATTAAGCTCCTGACCAATTTTCAGGTCCTAACTTTAAACGCTTTTACGATAACCCCACTTTTATGCGCAAAAATTGTTTTGATATCATTTAGCTCTATACCAATTTCCAGGTTCCTGCCTTAAATACTTTTAGAGATATTTAGCTTGAAAAATTAAATTAATTAATCGTATTACCCCTCACCAAATGTCAGTGGTGCAACCCGAATGCTTAGAGAGATACGGTCAATGAAAAATTCCATTTGTATGGGAGGTGGCACGCCCACTTTTTCGTTACACCCAGTTGTTTTGGAGGTGGTAGGGATCGATTCCATATAACCCCTCACCAAGTTTCAATGATCTAACCTAAATACTTCCAGAGATATCGACTAAGAAGTATTTCATTCGTATGGGAGGTGCCACGCTTCCTTTTTCGTTATCCCCAGTTTTTTTTGGAGGTGGTAGGGATCGATCTCATATAATCTCTCAACAAATTTCAGTGGTCTAACCTAAATAGTTCCAGAGATATCGACTAAGAAGTATTTCATTCGTATGGGAGGTGCCACGCCCACTTTGTCGCTATCCCTAGTTTTTTTGGAGGTAGTAGGGATCGATTCCATATAACCCCTAACCAAGTTTCAATGATCTAACCTAAATACTTCCAGAGATATCGACTAAGAAGTATTTCATTCAAATGGGATATGCCACGCCCACTTTTTCGATATACCCAGTTGTTTTGGAGGTGGTAGGGATCGATCCCATATAACCCCTTACCGAGTTTCAATAGTCTAACATAAATACTTCCAGAGATACGGACAATGGAAAATTACATTTGTATGGGAGGTGCCACGCCCCCTATATATATCAAAATATTTTTTAGCCTGTGACCATCCCTGGAAGATGTACAGTGGGTGTGTAAAATTTGGTTACGATCGGTTTATAAGTTTAGGACGCAAGTCGATCTATACCTACATACATACATACATATATATTTACATAATTTGAATTTTATATATGTAGATTGATTGAAATTTTATACATCAATTGATTGATTATAGGAGACAACGGAGGACCAACAAAAAGCAAGAGGACATTGTTGGTGGATGTTACCACATCATCAGTAGATGCTGGCATTTTCAATAGAGCTAGAAGAGTCTGCTTTGTCGACCAGGTACGCAGATGGTTGGCGTCGTGTCGTGGGTCCACACCATACGCCGGGCAAACATTAGACATGTCAGGTTTAAGTCTGACCGCAGGTAGTAGGTACTTTTCGCTGACAAAGGAGTTTACCGAGTATGTGTTGATGCTGTCTAGTGGCTGCCGGTGAACGTTTAGCATAATGACAAAGGAATGTAGAAGTCAAAGCCATTACCTTAGTTTAAATGGTGTTAATAAAATTATTAGATTGGTATTTTGAGTACTAGTCCAATTTTCGGTAATTGTTTACAACCGGTGCCGAGTGCTAATGCGCGTCCAAAAATATTGAAAATATTAAATCTCCGTAGGCGGATTCACATTCCTGGCATCGAAACGCGTGTTTTGATACCACTCCCTACATTTTTGGACAAATATTAGCACTCGGCACCGGTCGCAAACAATTACCCTGCAAAAATATCAAAAAACATCATTAGAGCACAAAAACAAAATATAGCAAGCGTTTTACAATTTTAATATACGAGTTTTACTTAAAGTTTAAGAATTTTAACAAAAAATCGCGGAACTATTCTCATATTGTTTGCAAAATAAATAATAAGCAGCTATCCGCTAACAAAATTGCAGCGTAGAAAAACGGAGCTACGATCGAAATGTAGAAGCGGAATTGTAAGTTTCGAAGTTGAACTAAACGGAATTGGAACCCAGAATACCAAAGTTGCCAAACGGAGAAAATTTCGATCCAAGTCGAAATACAGAATAGGGGGATTTTGTAGGCGGAAAAACTTTGCATATTTCAATGGAAATGAAGTATAAAATAGAAAATATGATGAGTTTGTTTAATAACAAAATGAATATTTATGCAATATAGACATTAAGTTGTGCGTTAAGAAAAAAATCTGCATATCCGATGAAAAAACCATTTTCATTTTATCAAAGATGGATCGATTGCAAAAACTATATGCACAAACCATTTCCAAATCGGTTACCAAATATAAAAGTTATAGCAAATTTATCAAGTGTTATTTTTCCATTCGGTATAGAGTAAAGCCATGTGAAGTGATCCCAAAAAATTTCGACAAATCTCGGATTTTGAAAAAAGTTATATTATTATGAAGTAAAAGACATGTTTAAACTGTTATATAAATATTTTAGTAAGAGTTATTAATAATTAAACTTTTGAGCATGATCAAAACATGCATCTATTAAAAAGGCAAAGGCTACGTTTTGAGTACAAAATTAAAAAAATAAAAAACACGAAAAATGCATTTGCCACCCTATGTTTTATGTACTTGCATTTTTTTTTTTGCGCTCTGCATCCTAAAAAAAAATGTAAAGCGTATGTCAAATTATGCGTTAAAGATTCATCTTTCATGGTTCCTGAGTTATTGAAATTTCCAAAACGATACATTTCACAAAAAAATCTTTAAAGAAATAACTTTGGTATGTCTGTTGATATAGACCGTTTCTATTACTCACATAAATTGACGAAAGTCACATTTTAAAAAAAAAATGGCAGAAATACTCTCAAATAAAATTAATTATTCGTATTTGGGAGCACCAGTTACAGCCCTCGGTATATCCTATGCAAACAAAAAACAAAAAAATTGATTCCTTGTTATTTTTTCATGCTGAACACGAATCCGTGGTCGAAAACTTGAAATCATGTCCTGTTCTTGAGAAAATATGCACTTTTGCATAGTTCCCATAGTATGTATTATGGGTCCACCGTTACATGGTGGAAAGTTTTGGATCACGGATTCGTGTTCAGCATAAAAAAATAACAAGGAATCAATTTTTTTGTTTTTTGGTTGCATTGGCAACACAGGAAATGAAGTATAAAATAGAAAATATGATGAGTTTGTTTAATAACAAAATGAATATTTATGCAATATAGACATTAAGTTGTGCGTTAAGAAAAAAATCTGCATATCCGATGAAAAAACCATTTTCATTTTATCAAAGATGGATCGATTGCAAAAACTATATGCACAAACC
Organism: Sphenella marginata; assembly: GCA_951509765.1. NCBI lineage: Eukaryota > Metazoa > Arthropoda > Insecta > Diptera > Tephritidae > Sphenella > Sphenella marginata. The sequence goes on along the minus strand of OX608083.1, from coordinate 32,616,472 downwards.
ATTTCCAAATCGGTTACCAAATATAAAAGTTATAGCAAATTTATCAAGTGTTATTTTTCCATTCGGTATAGAGTAAAGCCATGTGAAGTGATCCCAAAAAATTTCGACAAATCTCGGATTTTGAAAAAAGTTATATTATTATGAAGTAAAAGACATGTTTAAACTGTTATATAAATATTTTAGTAAGAGTTATTAATAATTAAACTTTTGAGCATGATCAAAACATGCATCTATTAAAAAAGGCAAAGGCTACGTTTTGAGTACAAAATTAAAAAAATAAAAAACACGAAAAATGCATTTGCCACCCTATGTTTTATGTACTTGCATTTTTTTTTTTGCGCTCTGCATCCTAAAAAAAAATGTAAAGCGTATGTCAAATTATGCGTTAAAGATTCATCTTTCATGGTTCCTGAGTTATTGAAATTTCCAAAACGATACATTTCACAAAAAAATATTTAAAGAAATAACTTTGGTATGTCTGTTGATATAGACCGTTTCTATTACTCACATAAATTGACGAAAGTCACATTTTTAAAAAAAAATGGCAGAACTACTCTCAAATAAAATTAATTATTCGTATTTGGGAGCACCAGTTACAGCCCTCGGTATATCCTATGCAAACAAAAAACAAAAAAATTGATTCCTTGTTATTTTTTCATGCTGAACACGAATCCGTGGTCGAAAACTTGAAATCATGTCCTGTTCTTGAGAAAATATGCACTTTTGCATAGTTCCCATAGTATGTATTATGGGTCCACCGTTACATGGTGGAAAGTTTTGGATCACGGATTCGTGTTCAGCATAAAAAAATAACAAGGAATCAATTTTTTTGTTTTGTGGTTGCATTGGCAACACAGGGGCTGTAACCAGAGCTGGGTAGTAATGATTACTTTAGGAATTAAATTACCCTCAATTCCCCATTACATGTAATTGGGAAAAGGAATCAATTACTTTGCTCCACAGAAAAGGAATTGATTACATTTCAATTCCTCAAAAAACAAGGAATGTTCTTTTTTTGAAGCTCAATTACAAGGAATTAAAAAAATTACTTTGTGTAATTGTAATTTCAAAAGTAATGGGCTTTGAAAGGAATTGAAAATGTACTGAAAATTTTTCAGTTACATTAAAAGGAATGGAAAAAAAAGTTACAAATTACATTACTTTCGGTAATTTTTTTTGAGGAATTGAAATGTAATCAATTCCTTTTCTGTGGAGCAAAGTAATTGATTAAATTTTTCAATTACTGAGGAATGTAATTGTAATTGTAATGTAATTGATTTGGCTGTAACAAGTGCTAGTTTTGCATTTAAAAAAAAATGTGATTTGTCAATTTATGTGACAAAAGTTATTTCTTAAAAGATTTTTTGGTCAAATGTATCGTTTTGGAACCGCAAAAATGTTAAAGAGAGGTATTTTGCAAAAACGAAATGCCACGATTTTACTGAAATTGTAGTTCGACATTGGGGATGGTCCCCGATAAAAACCCCATTCACATTTTTTGCGCCAATTTTTTTTTAAGTAATTTTTTGCAGCAGAACCGCATGTAGAGTGCATATTGAGTAGCGTAAATTTCAATAACTCAGGAACCATGCAAAAGTGCAAAAAAGTTTTTACATATTATGAAAGATGAATCTTTAACGCATAATTTGGCCAAGGCCTTTTTTAATCAGTGTGCAAAATTTCATTCAATTATCTTTTGTATTTTACAAGCTATCAACTTTTAAATAGATGCATGTTTTGATCATGCTTAAAAGTTTAATTATTAATAACTCTTACTAAAATTGACTATTTACTAAAATATTTATATGACAGTTTAAACATGTTTTACTTCATAATAATATAACTTTTTTCAAAATCGGAGATTTGTCGAAATTTTTTGGGATCACTTCACATGGCTTTACTCTATATCGACACTGTATTTTCAAAAGGAATCGAAAAACTTGTTTGGAATTTTTTTCAAATTGGAACTTCTACATATGAGTATTCCAATTCGAGTGAAATTTTGCACAGCTTATTTTTACAGCATAACGCATCATATTCCGGCGAACTCACAATTTGCAAAAAAAAAATTTAAATAACGAACAGCTTAATAGACATATCTAGTCAACGGGAACAACATTCTACTTTTAAATTGGGGCTCACGAAAAAATTGAATAATGATCACTCCAATGACACATTCAAATGGGATACGAAGTATGTTTATGTGTCATCAAATTGAGACCCAGATAATAATCAGCCTATTACACAGGTCAACAAAATATGAGTTTTGGTTTGGTGAAACTCTACTTGTAACCAAATTTGGTAGTACATACTTGATACCCTGATAAAAACTGTATATGTACTTACTTTTTATGCTACGTACAGTTTTCTAGATAGGGTCAAGAACCCCTTTTTAAGAGGTTAAGGCATGTATGGCCCCATAACTTTCTTTCTATTTTTTCTATCAAGACAGTTTTGAAGAGAGAACATTTCGCCGCTTCTATCAGTATACAAGTTGTTAATATGTTTTCATAAACGTCAGAAAAATTGCCAAAATAATGTGAATAATTCAATTTGTTGTTAAATTTTTTTTTATTTCTAATCACAGTTTTCTCGAATATTTTGTCAACCAGTGCATTGTAAATTATCTTAACCCTTTTGTCCCTGAATACAAATTTTTGTTATTTTAATAAATAACTTACTTTTTTTAGTTAATTTAGATTAATATTTATCCTATATAAAGAAAAAAATGAGGTAGGTGCTGGACGGACCCCGTCGATTGGAACGATGTGGTGTACCAGTTAAAAGCTCTGCTGGTGCACATATGTACCAACAGGTATGAAAAAATTTTAACTCGATAATGATTATTTGGTTACATTTTTATTTTGTATCATAAAGCTTTACGCTATATTTACACCAAGGTACGCTATATTCATCGCAAACGGTTTTTGTTCTTCTTTGAACTTTCATTTGCGCACAACGAGTACAGAGCCATCTTCTGGAACCTTCTATGGGAAGATGTATTGCTGAGCCGAAACGTTTTCTTTCCTCCGAAAGTGGTTCGCTTCTCGGGTTTGGGAGCTTCGTAGTGTTCTTCCCTTCAGAAATCAGTTCCTCTATGCTGTGTTTCAGACACAAAGTAAATTTTGGATGCAAGGATCATGTATCTATCACGAGAAATAGAGTTTTTAATTGTGCGATTTCCAATAGATTCATTTTGACTTCAGTAGTGGTTTAGACCAGGAATCCTGTTGTAGACATGATCAACATATATCCTTTAACTTTATGCATTAGTCATTAGTATGCATTAGTCAGTGCCCTAGTCAATCAATTCTATTAATTTCTTTTTTTCTTGTTTGGACTGGTTAAACAACTCCAAATGCTGATTATTACAGTTGACTATATGAACCGGCCACCGTGGTGTGGAGGTAGTGTTGCCGGCCTACCACACAGAAGGTGCGGGTTCGAGCCCTGGTACAGGTTACATCAAAAAGTGGTTTGAAAAAGTTTCAAAACGGGGTCGCCCCTCGGCAGTGGTTTGGCAAAACTCTCCGAGTGTATTTATGCCATGAAAGGCTTCTCAGCGCAAATTCATCCGATTTGTAGATGCCGTTCGGAGTCGGCGAAAAACCGCAGGTCCCGACAATTTGTAGGAAAATTTTCAAAAGCTGCACACCACAAAATTTGAAGAGAAGCTCCTAGCAGGTTGATGATATAACTGTTGTATATCGCGCCATATATATATATATATATATATAGATATATATATATGCAAATATAATGAATGCGGAAAAACTTTATGGAAAATTTCCATTGGAGTGGATTGCTTCGATATTTCCGCTAAAATTTCGCAACCCCTTTCTAGAGGAATAGTTTTGTCAGAACTAAAAGAATCACTTGGCACTATCCAATCAGGAATACCACTTACAGAGGCATTAATATGACAATTTTCAAGTTCAGATTCGCAAGATGAGGTTTCAGATTCTTTCCCGTGTTGCTGTGCTGCCTTAGATGTTGAAGGTTTCTCAAAATCATCTTGGTCGGATTCCAACTCACTTTCGCTCTCTATTTCCTTTTCTTGGTCACTACCATAAAGTGATGACTTATTTTAATCTTCACTGCTTGGTTGTCAGATGATCCTGGAGAAAAATCTGAGATATCTTCAAATAAGCTCTCTAGCTCCTTTTGACTTAGTCCTGGAATAAAAGTAACTTTGTCAATAGCCTTGATGGTACATTTGAATACGTACCAGTAGAAAGCACGACTGGTACATATATATACCACAAGCCACATAAACAAATAAAATGTATATGTATTCACTTACCTATATCCTAATAGAGTTTTTATTCGAAAAGCAAACAAATTCTTACAGTTCCACTTGCGATTTTCACTTTCTTTACTCATAAACACTCACTCAGTTCAATTGCGCGACAAAAAACGTTCATAAAAGATCAGCTGTAAAGCTATCAGCTGTCATGCTTTCAGGAAATTTCAGGGTTACAAGGCGGTAAAATTATATAACATTTTTAGAGAAATATAAGGTCTTTAAGGTATTTAAGCAGTTGCTGGTACATATGTGTACCAATTATGACGAAAGGGTTAAAGTCGTCTCCTATTAATTCTATTTTCAAAGACATTTAAGTTTTTATATCCGCGTAGACCTTCCTGGGATTTTCTACTTTAATACATTTCTACTGTGCAAAAAAAATTATGTTTTATAAAAATTTTTTCCTTCCCCTTTATTTTTTAAATTTTTTTGTAATTAGCACAAAAACAAGCCGTAGATACCTCGAATAGTTTGTTTGCAAAATTTGAGACAGTTTTTGGTTGGCGAAAATCCTTGGACTGAACCCTCCAAGAGCGTGCCGACGGATAATGGACACTACAGCTGTCTGTAGATTAGTACTTTAGCGCCTCTCTATTTGGACGGTATCCAGGTAAGGTCAGGAATCACAGCTATTCGTGTCAGCTCTTTAATAGCCCTGACGTATGGAATTGATTCTTGAATATGGTCCTGAGGTAACGCTGACTGACTTGGGACTTTCTTGGACAACGATTAGGAGTAGTTTGCTCTGGCCTGGTAGGTACGGTATTCTGACACCTCAGTAGGTTGGGGTGAAACCCAACCGAAATGACTGGTAGGCTAATGCCGCAGCTGCCCCCGTCCCGTTAAAAACTTGGGTACTCAGGGTACGTTCCAGGCCCGTCGCCATTTAGTGGGTGATGTAGGTGCGGTTGAGGATCTCCCGTTTTTGCGCTCGGTCTGGCTCTGAACGCATGTCTCATAAGGGCACGCGTCAACCCTCGCGTGGCATCCCTGCTCGCGAAGATAACCACGGTGCCACTAAAGAGCGACTACACGCAGAGGTTGCTGAGGTGATGATTATCCGGCAAATAAATCTCCAACACTCTAAGGCGGCCTCCGCCAGCCTCCTGCTGTGCCTGGAGAAAGGCGGGGTGGACGTTGTACTCATTGAGGGGCCGCGGCTAAGCAGTAGTGGCAACAAAATATCTAGATTGAGGACTAACAAATTCAATTTATTTGTGTACGGAACGGCAGGTAGGCCAAGTCATGTATACTGGTTAAGAAAGATATTAAAGCATTTCTTCCCAATTTCAGTTACAATGACGAAACGACTGTGTGCATGGAGGATGGTAATAAGGGATCGTGGCTGGTCTCGGCCTATATGCTCCATGATGATACTTATGGGTCTCCTCCTCTGGACGGATGAGAACTCGCATCACTCACTGTGGGGAAGTTCGGATACTAATGCAAGAAGCGGGTCACTATTTGCTTTTATTCTTATTGAAGCGCTATGTATTTCTAAAAGGGGCAATGACCTCACTTTTGTAACATCACTCTTGCTTCAGGAGACCTTTTTCCCCTTATATCCGACTGGCGCGTCCTTCCGGAACACTACTTCTCTGATCATAGGTATATTCAGTTCTCATTTAATAAATCAAGGCCAGTAACACCATGTTTAGAAATCTTAGGCGTACTAACTGGGTCCGGTACTGTAGCAGGTTGGATGAATTTCTCCCAAGATCACCCGTATAAGGCTCAGATTTAGCAGAGACAGCTATTAATGCTCTGGTGGAAAAATTCACCCATGCTTGTTATAAAGCGTTTTAAATCGCATGTCCACTAAAAACCGCATGCCCACTGAAAGCGAAAGCCAACAATGGAATAAGGAAGTAGACGACCTTAGGGCTTCCAGCAGGCGCCTGTTTAACAGGGCCAGGAAGAGTAAATTACCTAGCTATACAAAGTTGGGTTGGGTATTTACAATTCTGCAGTTAGGAAAGCCAAACTGGATTGCTGGAAGGCTTTCTGCGAAAGCGTGGAGGGATATAATGTATCTGTGAGATTCCGGAAGATTCCCTCTGGGAACACTGCTCCCTTGGGGTACTTGAGGAATGTGGATGGCAGCTGGGCTATGAGTGGCGAGAAATCGCTCCAGCTTCTTATGGACGCTCACTTCCCTGACGTCCAGGTTTCACAGGACCGCGATGCCTCATAGCCCTCTAATGTGGGCGGGGGGTATCGGCCAGCCATCACCCGAATGAAAGCCAGCTTGTATGGGCCATTAATTCTTTTAAGCCCTACAGGTCACCTGGGCCTGATAGCATAACTCCTGTGCACCTACAGGGATCGCTGGGGATTTCTTGCAGCTGGCTGGCCTGAGAGCACCTCATGTCAGGTGTCGAAGTCCTTCTGGCCAGTAGTTGACTCCAGGCTATCAGCGAAATTACTAGGGCTTTCCAAGGCACATCTTTCGTTGATAATTCGGGTGTTGACGGGGCACCATCCGATAGGGATCCATTCGGTGCGGTTAAATATTCTTGAAACCCCGAGCTGCATGGAGGATGATGAGGTGCAATCATCAAATCACTTCATGCTTAGTTTAGTTAGGTATCTCGATTAGGATGTCCTTAGGTCTCCGGAGGAAGTGTCGAGGATCGATGTGTGTCAAATCCGGAGCTACATTGTCGCTACACAGCGATTTGTCAAGCAACCTTAGGTTAATGTCACCGTTTTTGAAAGTGGCATCACAACGGACCGTTTACGTGTCCAAGTTAACTGTTCCCCTAGTGGAACCTTTACCACGTTGCAACACTTTATTCTACCCGTGAATCATCGAATAGTGAAGTGTCTAGCGATAGTGATATCGAAGATATAGCGTCTACTGAGCCAATAACTTTTACCCAAGTAGAATTTAACGATCTAATAAGGGATCTTGAATTATCTAAGGGATCTGCAGAAGTGTTGGCTTCTAGATTAAAAGAAAAAAACTGGTTGGCTACAGGTACGAAAGTGACTCTCTACCGTACAAGAGAACAAGACTTCCTGCCATTTTTTTATTCGGAAACTGATATAGTTTTTTGTTCAGATGTGCAAGGCCTCCTTCTCAAAATGGGTCTTTCAGAATACCACCCAAATGAATGGTGTCGCTTCATAGCTCTAAAGGAAGCCTTAAGTTCTTTTACACAACGGCAACCAATATGGTTCAATTCCCATTGCTCATTCAACTAAATTAAAGGAAGAATATCAAAATATTGCACTTGTTTTAAACAAAATCAAGTATAACGTAACGTAATTGGAGTTTTTGTGTACATCTAAAGATGGTTAACTTTTTTTTGAGACAACAAAGTGGATATATCAAATACCCATGTTTTTATTGGCTGTGGGATAGTCGTGCCAAGCACCAACACTGGACAGAAAGGCAGAAAGGGACTGGCCTTTACGTCCAGAATGTGATAAACCCACCTTTAGTTACAAGAGATTCAATTATATTGCCACCCTTGCATATTAAACTGGGTCTAATGAAACAATTTGTGAAGGCGTTAGATAAAAATGGACAAAGTATTTTTTACCATAGCGAGAAAATTTCCTAGGCTAAGCATAGAAAAAATAAGAGCGGGTATTTTTGACGGCCCACAGATAAGAATGTTGATAAAAGATACTGATTTTTCAAAATCAATGACCAGTTTGGAACTGCTTGCGTGGAATTCGTTTGTTGAAGTTACTAAGAACTTTCTGAGAAATCACAAGTCAAGTAACTCTTCTGACACTGTTAACAAATTGCTAGAGAATTACAAAAACTTAAGATGTAACATGTCGATCAAAGTCAATTATATCCACAGCCACCTTGAACAGTTTCCGGAGAATCTTGGTTCCTATAACGAAAAACAAGTCGAACGGTTTCACCAGGACCTAAAAACTATGGAACAGAGGTACCAAGGCCTATGGGATCAGCATATCGACAGCCACACTGCAAAACCCTGTATGTTCAAAACCAAAAAGTTTTCAGGAGAGGGAAAAACTGTAATAATTATAACGTATGTAAATGAGCGACGGTTATTTGATTTCACCACTGGAAAGAAACGGGAAGTTGTAACACGATTTTGACTGCATTTGAATGCGCGCAATATAAGGATCTATTGAAAAGGCTCAGAACCTTATTTTTGGAAAAATAGTGACTTACGGGGTCTTGCAGTGTGGCTGTCGATATGATGGCTTACTACTGCTGGGGAAATAAATAACAAAAAACTGTTTTTTTCAGAGTAAAAATTTACTAAAATATATTGGGAAGATCTTCGCGGACATCAAAAAGTTATGTATATGTCTTTGAAAAAATAATTATTAAAATAACTTTACATATACACTGGTTAACAAATCCCTGACGTATGTGAAGATAAATTAACAACTTGTATACTGATAGAAGCGGCGAAATGTACTCTTTTCAACGACATCAAAACTGTTTGATAGAAAAAACAGAAACAAAGTTATGGGGCAATACATGCCTTAACGCATTAAAAAAGGGGTTCTTGACCCCTATCTTGAAACTGTACTTAGCATTAAAAAGGTAAGTATACAGTTTTTATCAGGGTACCGAATATACTTGAAATCAGTTTTACTTTTAGCTGCACCAAAATCACTGTTGACCTGTGTAATTATAAAAATAAAATATCACAATCGAAATTTATAAGGAAAGTGGTTAGTTTAAAATTGTAAGCAAGAGCAGCTGTCACTTTTTATACATACACAATGCAACATATCATTAAGGGCCTAATTCTCTATCACGAAACGAATTTTCGTTTCGCCTCAGAGACGAATCGTTCGCCTGTTTGTAAAAAAAAAAATTTCAGAAAAATTAAATAAATTAGTTGTCAAAAACTCATAGGCAAACGAAAATGATAGAGAATACGATTGCTAGACGAAATCGTTAGGAGACGAATCGTTCGTCTGAACTTTCGTTCGCAATACAGAATGAGGCCCTAAGTTCATCATAACCAGACATTGAGAGAACTGCCCTTAACGAACATAAATAATTGGCTTTACTTACATTAAGATCACTCAAATCTGTTTGCATCTTCGTTTGCTTGTTAAGCACACCCATGTAATGCTCTTTGATACTGTCCACGTCTGTCGCCATTGATTCTATTTGTGCTCCAAAATTTGCCACTAATTTCTCTTCCTTGCCGAAGCTTTTTTGAGTACCTGAGGATGTTTTAAACTTTGTAAAATTTATCCTTAACCTTTCCATTGCATATTCTAGTTCATTTAATCTAACTATGGACGCTGTTTGATTTTTTTCCAGCCAGGTAGAACTTTCATGCCATTTTTGAAGAGTATCTGGTAAATTCTGACTCATGACTGCAACTGCAACAATTAAAAAAAATTAAAGGTGCAATAAATATTTGATGAGTTGACAAATTGACAGAGTTATTTGGCCTGGCCTGTTTTCACCGTTGTTTTCCAAACCTTAATAACAATTTTTTAAAAGGGTTCACTTTCGTTGATACGATAATTTGTTGAAAACTTTATACAATGATTATAATAAACGTATTCCAAACAAAAAGCTTGCTAAAGTAGGATTATCGTAAGCTTATAGTAATTTGTATTTGTGAAATTTTTTAGAGGCACGCAAAGAAATAAAACAAACTTTCAGGAGAAGGTGATCCCCATCTAACCACTGACGAGAAGTATGGTTATTTCCAAAAACATGTTAAAAAAATGAGTTTATTTCCAATTATTCTTATACAAAATGGCTTGAGTTGCAACCAAAAGGGCATATTTCCAAATTATATAATTAAAAAACTGTATACTAGATAAAAAGAACTAAAAAAAACTTATGATGTCAGTTTGGAGCAGCGGTTTTATTTTAGTAACAATATTTAAAAACTTTTAATTTTTGCTATTTAGGTTTGTCACGTTTTTTTTTGGTTTGAAATATTTTTGAAAATGGAAATTGGAGCTAACTCTTCAACAATATACACACTCACTTTCATATCCATTGTGTACCATGCCAAGTGTGATATCTTAAGCATAGACGTCAAAATTTTTAAAAAAAATTAACCTCTGTTTTTTTATATTCTATGTTGGATTCATCCTGCATCTCGTTCTATCATTCGTTAGAAGATAGGAGCACCGGATGCGCCGCCATGCTGAAGTGCCTCAGATGTAAACAAAAAACTGAAAAAAACTCCATTTTGAAGTGCCTGTCAAATTTGACAGATAACATATCACACTTGTACTGATACACAATGTTCATATCCTTATATGACCGATTTTCTGGGAAAGTAAACCAAGTAGTTTTTTTTTTTGGCAAACATTGCAAGCACTGTGGTCTTTTTCTTTTTTTCCTACATCCAAACAAGGGTACATATAAAAATAATCATAATTATTTCATATACTTTTATTTGTTAATATTAATATATATATAATCAGCAATATAAGCGATTATTGCTTGTGACCACAGATCTCATAAAATAAATAGAATTACTTATTGCAGCACTCATCAGCACCTTTTATTTGATAACCATATTGTACTAACACATTTTGGATCGCCCTTGGTCCACATATTAGTCGATAACTCCAAAACTGGTTGAGAGATCAACGGTTACAATTTTATTATATGTACAGATACTCAGTGTTCGCACGCGTAACGTTAGCAGTGCTTTGTGTAACGTAGGCAGTGCCTTATTTTATGTTAAATTACGCTAAAAAATCCTAAAGATTTTGGTAAAGCGGTATGCCATGACCTTAAGGCATCCTTGCTATATAACATGAATAAAAATTGGGATGATTGTCTCAGCAAGTTCGCAGAAATTAAACCAAACATGATCTGTATCTTGATCTCACTTCCAAATGATGTAACGTTAGCAGTGCGTTTCACGCGCTTATAACTTTTACGGTATGGTAGCCATCAAACTAATTTTACCCTGAAAATGAAGGTATAGGACTACCTGATAGCATAAGGAGCAAAACCTTGGACGTTTATAACATTTTTGTTATTATTTCGTATAAACTAAATAAAAACTCCATGCGAATGTAACGTTAGCAGCCGGAAAATTGGTCATATACATATGCAGTTGCTACAGGTGAGGCATGAGTTTGCATTATGGAGTTCACCGGAAGCTCGCAAGGAATTCCACCATTTGGCTGCAGGGATGTTGGAGTACTCTAATACTCCTTAAGAAGTTTTCTTTGGATGATGAAACGGGGTATTTCCGTTTTTTTCAGGGTGCTAGGAAGCATTTACTTTGATACAATTTGAGACTACTACTGCTGAACTCTTTACGATGCTTCTTCTTGGCATCTACGCTCTGTACGAGATGTTCACCCCTATTCTGCATTTCGACTTGGATCGAAATTTTCTCCGTTTGGCAACTTTGGCATTCTGGGTTGCAATTCCGTTCAGTTCAACTTCGAAACTTATTATTCTGTCTACACTTCGATCGTAGCTCCGTTTTTCTACGTTGCAATTTTGTTGGCGGATAGCTGCTTGTTTTTTATTTTGCAAACAACATTGGATTAATTTCCGCGATTTTTTGTTAAAACTCTGTTACGGAAGATGTGTCTTGGGCTTAAGCGTCTCAGGTAAGAAAAAATAGTTTGACAGGCAATGCAGCCTTCGTGGCCGCAAAATTGCTTTCCGAACGTCATCTGGTATGACTGGCTACAGCTAAGTTAGCTGTATTGTATTTCTGGCCTTTTCGATACGAACGGCCGAGCAGAGAACACACCTTTGGAAGCAGAGAGGTAAGCAAATAACTACGTGAATGGCTGAGATCATGATACTAAGGAGGCATCGCTTAATTACAGCAATAACCTTGTCGTGTAGGGAACACCTTGCGAGCGAAACCAGCACATAAGCTACAATTCGTTGTTAGCGACGCATCAAAAGCGGGAGTACCAATTGGGAACTGTCACAGCAGAACGCAGCCGCGGGAGCTGGAAAACGGGCGAAAACACATAGTTTGATCAAGGCGCTGATGTATGGCGAGAAGCCCCTTCAATATCACCCCGAAACATCACAACCATCGTGTGCAACCTACGACTGCGGTTCATAACAAATTTGATAAATCCCAAAGAGAATTCAAGCTGTAGCAAGTAAGAGACTTCCATATCGTTGTATATTTTATTTCCACGGACAAAGTGAAGTTGTTAGTGACTGCTTAGGATTCGCTGCAAAACACAGCTGCTCAGCGTAAATTCAGGTAGTGGTGACTGCGGAAGTTGGCAGAGGCGCACGTCGAACGGGCGGAGCGCAGCACCCGAGAACGATTACCGGGGGGCCATGCAACCTTTGGGCATGGTGACAGAGGTGCACATATGTATATGCATACATGCTGTTATATAGACCCGAGCAAACAAATAAAGTTTAGCTGAAACGTGCCAAGTTGGGAAGAACTCTAGTAGAGTTTCATCTTGTACATATACATGAAAATTGCGGTAGCAGCCTTGAAGAAATAGTGCGGTGACAATATTGTTGAGCGAGTCCGGGTGTATGCGAGCGTAATAGGAGACTACATGTGCGTCGCAGCGAGCGACTGAGAGAGCAGAACTTATTAGTGTAGTGTAGTTAGTAGTGGCCATTGACTGGCGTAGGAGCATTTTGATTTTGTGAGCGTAGGGCATAGAAGGGGTGGTGAGATCAGCGTAGAGTAGAGTTGAAGAGCGTAGTATTCGCTCAATGTTCCATAGCTCGTCACCAAAGGCGCCTTAGGAAAGTAGGCTATAGAGGGTATGCAGATGAATTAACGCGAGGAATTTGCTCGTATCATTATCACACCATTCCATCCCCGACCACGCAATAGGAAGCCGCGCTCTGATATTGTTTAAGTTGAGCAAAGGTTCATGATAACATAAGACGAGCGATTGGAATTTGCTGGCAGCCAACTGAGACGCAATTGCACATGCTTGTTTGGCTGCGCATAAGAGAGCGCGAGGTAACTTCAGCCAAAAGTGCACGTTGAGCAGGCACCAGCAAATTCGAATGACTCCATAGCGAAACACATACAGGCTAGACGCTCGCCGGCGGAATCTCGGGTGGCATGTCATATACACATACATGTGGGTGCGCGCGAGAGCACGACTGCATAATTGTTTACTCAAATAGTTGCTGAGAACATGCCAGCATTCCGGATTCTGTCCTCGCACGTCTTGGCTTTCGCTCAAGCCAAACACACTCAATCTTGCTTACATTATATACTTTTATTAAATCACACATACATATGAACTTAGTTAGAATTGCCAATAACTATTCATGCACATCATATGTATGTATTCTCAAATTATATGATTGAAGTGCATAGACGTTTGCACGATATTTACATACGGGTATAAACTCTCATGCGAGGAAAAGACATTTATTACCAAAGCCGTGAGAAAATACGGCAGACAAGGTTGATAGTTTAAGCTATAAAGTTACTGGGGTAGCACATGAAGCCTAGGAAATAAATGTGTGCTGAACCTTAGTCATCGACGATTAAATGAATTAATTCATGTTCAAGTTACATCCATATACATGGACATGTTAGCGTAGCAGGTCTGCACATTTTTAGGCATAGGATCTCATATTGTGAAATGCACGCATGTGTGCGGAATGCACGAGCAAGTAAGCTCGCGAGAAGATCATTTTACTCTAAGGCCGTGATATAAAACGGCAGCCAATATTATTGGGCTATAATAGTGAAGATTACTTAGGTCGAGTGCGATGGCACCCATAAGTTAGGGAGTAAGTTTGTATTAAGATTTGATTGTTGATTAAATGAAATGAATTGCTAAGAAAAAAGTAATAGTGTGTGATGAATGGGTGGAAAAGAGGGTGATCGGTTGATCTTAGACAGACGGACGTTAAGGACGGTAACCAACAAAGGGGCCAACCAAACCTGGCCATGGTAAGCAATGGTAGGGAGGGATATATGAAAGCAGATCGACCGGCCTCGACTTTATGAAGGCAAACTGCATCGACAACGAGGGCGAGTCATGATAATGGGCAGAATGGCAGAGGTGTTGAGTAACGCATAGCAGTAGAATGGGTATGATATTTTTTCTTTTTATTTCCGCGGTTAAGTCAGCGTCCACGATGGTCTATCAACACCCACGACAATCCGGCGAGCTTAGTCGGCACGCCAGCATACCCAAGCGGATCATCAAGCCCCAGTCTACTCCCGTGAAGAATCCATAGCCCAGCAAGGGCGTCAACAGCAGGAGGTGGCGGCAACCCGGGGGTAACAACTCTTAAAATATAAGTAAAACTCCTATATAAAAGTTGCAAAATGCTCGCTATATTTTGTTTTTGTGCTCTAATGATGTTTTTTGATATGTTTGCACGGTAATTGTTTGCGACCGGTGCCGAGTGCTAAGATTTGTCCAAAAATGTAGGGAGGGGTATCAAAAGACGCGTTTCAATCCCAGGAATGTGAATCCGCCTCCGGAGATATAATATTTTCGATATTTTGAACGCCTTAATCTGTTATTACAACAACCACATTTACAGAAAATGGTGAACTTTGACTGCAAATATCTCGCAAACTACTAAAACATAATTGTTTGCCTCAGAGCCAACAGTGCTTGCCACCAATAATACATACATACCCTCTCGTTCTCCAAAGAACAATTTTGAACATTTAGGCAAACATGGTCGTCAGAACCTGAGCCAAATGAATAAATACAATTTGAGCAAAACGGTCACATAGCACCTGAGCCAAATAATAAAATAAAATATTAAAAATAATTTAAAAAAACAACTCGCCTTCTCTAAAGCTTAGACACACACAAACTCCGTAAACTCCTTTGTCAGTTCCGGGGCGGCCAATGTCTCCATCCAGCGAAAAGTTCCACCTGTGGTCAGACTTAACTCTGACATGTTTAATGTTTTCTCGGCGTATGGTGTGGCCCCACGAAGCGACGCAAACCATCTGTGTACCTGGTCGACGAAGCAGACTCTTCTAGCACCAACTCTATTGAAAATGCCAGCTACCTACTGAAGATGTGGTAACATCCACCAACAGTATCCTCTGGATTTTGTTGGTCCTCCGATGACTGTTGTAATTCACCTTATTTATTTAATAATACTCAATACATATGCAATTGGTTAATACATATATGCAATTAAGTTAATTAATAATACAATTTTACTTTTACACTAATTTGTGTAATTTGCTTTGTTATGTCTCAATTTCACACATTCCAAAACAAACAACTGACTTCGAAAAACTTATAGCTCTTCTTCTTCTTCTTTCGATTCAAGCGTAACTCAGAATGCATATTTTCGATCCGAGCGGGAACGTAATTGTAATGCAGAATAGGGGTTGTTATTGTTTTCATGACATGTCTTAATAGTACTATAAAACTGAACGGTTGGATGACCAGACGTTTGTTTTTGTTTCTCAGTAACGTATGAACAACAAATCGAAATTTGCTGAAATAGGGTGCGTTGATAGCTACGAGTAATAGGCTGAAAGGACGGATACGTTATGCCTTTTTGAAAATTTTCGGGTTCCCTAGGAATTGTTACGATATTTTACTTATTCCACATAACTCTAAGTATAATTCATCTGCACTAATGTTATTTGGGAGGAACACAGGTTTAATTTGGACTGTGCCATATATTTATCGATAAATGTCGTGCCCATAAAACCTTGAAGTAACCCGAAGAAAGAAGCAATAAAATATTTTTCAAGCCCGTTTTGGAATACTCTTACATTGCTTAATAACACTGGTCGACGGCCAAAATTTACCAAAGACGCCGTTATGAAATTCGTATGTAAAACCACCCCCTGATTTCGAAAATCGAGTTCATTTTTGATTCTATGGTACCGTTGTTGAGATATTTGCATTTTACCGTTATTCTAAAAAACCAAAAAGACGGCTCCCTTTATTGTATTGTATTGTATTTATTTATTACGACTCTTCGAGCCTAGATCAACACTTAAAGAATATTATTACATTATTTATAATCAGGGTTGGGCATATTTGCACTACCACTAAAAGTGCACTACCACTATTTTTTAGTGATAGTTAAATTCAAAAATAACTATCACTAAAAATTTAGTGATAGTGATTTTTGATTTTAACTATCACTAAATATTTAGTGATAGTGAAAACTTGCACTATAACTACAAAATGCACTATCACTACAAAATGCACTATCACTAAACTTGTAGTGAGTCATGATATTTTACTAAAAATTTGATTTGATATTCAATGGTAAATGTTGAAAAGTAATAGTGTTACTGCTACCAACAATACAGTAAAGATCGCCAATAATAATGTGTACAAACATACATATGTATGTACATATGTTCATACATTATACCAGCAATGCAACTGAGATCAATCATGTTATATCAGGCGCGTAGCCAGAAAAAAATATATAAAATGACACCTATGAAACGCTTAAGAAAAATTTTTTGTGTCAGAATCTCTTCTACTTTTCTACTGCTAATTTCTGGAAAATTTTTACAAAAAAGCGACCCGCGCAAATCTGGCTTTGGCAAGAAATAAATAGTTGTCGCTTTATTTCATGGAGAAAAATTAAAGTTTCGGAAAAAAAAACAAAGAATATAATGAAATAACATTGAGATTCATATAATGTTGCAATTATTCAACATGCAGAATGGAACGTCAAAATTTCTTGGCTATTCATGACAATTTCATGGTCAAGAAATAATTGACAATATTTCTTCAGCATTTTCTTTTCACAGCATACCGGGCTTTTACTTTTAAACTTTTATCCCCTGACAAGTATGAGTACAATTTAATTGTTACTTTCTCGTTGTGTACTGCTTGGTAATTTTTGGTACTTTTTTTTAACTTCGTGGTAATTTTTTTAGTTAAACTTATGGCAACCGTGACTACAATAACGAGAGACACTCATTCATAACTCGAAAAGCAGTTAATTTGAATTTCAACAGACTTGAGTTCGAATCTCTCTTGCTATTGTTAACATGCTATGTAGTTGAGGTGCTAAGTTGATCTTATGCAGATCAAGTCTAATAGTTTTGCGCGAATTTCTTAAAGCGCCAAATGAGTGAACCGTTGCAGGAGTTTAGTTGTGACCTCTCAGACTTGCTCCAATAACTTCTCTCAGTGTGAAATATTATTTATGTAATTTTATTCTTTCGCATTTTCATTATTTCTATTAATGCCATTTTCTTAACAGAAGTTTTAAAAGTGAATAGAGTAATTATTCTAGTACAGACATTTAATTTTTAATTTTCGGAAATTTCGGGGGGGGGGGGGGGGTTGAACCCCCGAAACCCCCCCTGAATACGCGCCTGTGTTATATACGTAAACTTAGCAAAGCTGTGAACTTACAAACTACCTGTTTTTACTCGACCATTTTTTTTAGTGAATTATTTGTATCAAAGCTTTTTGGCTATTTTTCAGGTTTGTAGTAGGATTGCAGTTTAGCATTTTAATTTTTCATCAACCATTTTTGTAATTATTGTATATATTTCTGTCCGCCTGTATGTTCGAGGTCTTGTCACTCGAGAACTGCTGAATTTAATTGAATGAATTCTGCCGGGTCTACTAGTTATAAAAAAAATAGTTTTACTAAACGATTTATGGAATTCGACAATGACGCTAAAGGTATTTGATTGAATAAAGCCAATCTGTGTATTGTTTATAATAATTTCATTCTTTAGATACAAGTCAATATATAAGCTCACATGGCAGAGCCATATCAACCGAAGTAGATTTCTACTTGAACGATGATGATAGCAACATTGATGCTTTACGCCGCTTTCCCACAATAAGAAAGATGTTCTTAAAATATAACGCAGCTCTTCCATCCTCTGCGCCAGTGGAAAGACTATTTTCCTTTGCAGGAATTGTTAATAGATCCACGAGGCAAAATCTTAATGACTCTAATTTTGAAATGCTGGTATTAAAGAAGGCAAATAAAAATTTTAAAAACTATAACTATAACAGATACATACTTATATGCTTACTTATTTGATGCATTTATTTATTTACATGAATTATATTTAAAACTATTATATTACATACGAAGGTAACTAGCAAACATGGGTTATCAACCTAAGCTTCCTAATTTTAGTGGTAATTTAGTGCATTTTCCAAGTGGTAGTGCATTTTATTTTCACTATCACTAAATATTTAGTTATAGTGTTTTTGAATTTTCACTATCACTATAAAATTAGTGATAGTGAATTTCAATTTTAACTATCACTAAAAAAATAGTGCTAGTGAAACCAGTAGTGCTCACTAAATTTAGTGCACTATGCCCAACCCTGTTTATAATAAATATATAGATAAATGTAAAAAAAGTTAAATAAGAAAAAAGTTACATTGCAATTTTTTTAGATACATATAAATATGTATGTTAAATTATAACAGAAAATTTTAGATTACATCATCTTTAATTGAATAGAAATATGTACCATAAATCCATGCAATCATAGAATCTATCTAATACTTAAAAATTTGGCGTACTCATATAGCCTTTTTATACCCAGCGTACTAGTACTAGTTTTAAATAGGTTAATATCACAATTTTTCACACTTTCTGGCAATTCATTAAAGCATTTTAGCCCCTTGTAAAAAAGACTATTTTTTTCCGACTCGGTTTTATAGTTCGGTAACTTAAAATCATTTCTCTGTCTTGTATCCCGGTTATGAACCTCATAGTTAAATTTGATACTTGTTCGCAGATAATCGGGTAAATTTTCGTTTTTATGTTGTAAATAAATTTCATAGTATGAAAAAATATTTGTTGTTTTACACTCATCCAATTCAAACTTATAAGCACATCTTTTATTGGGGTATCATAACGTTTGCATAATATAAAGCGCATAGCTTTATTCTGCATTTTTTGCAGCTTTTCAATTTGAGAATCTTTCATTATAAAGAAAATTGTAGGGCAATAGATAAAATGAGGCTCAACTATTGATCTGTATACTTTTACCTTATAGTGGCTACTCAAATTTTTACAAGTTCTCTGCATGTACCACAGTTTTGTTGCTATTTTACTAATTGTATAATCAATATGCGAATCAAATTTTAATTTGCTGCCTATTCGGATGCCCAGGTATTTAATTGTATTAACGTTTTCAATTTCGGTATTATTTATTTTAATGGGTTCAAGATCCGCAATATTTTTTCTTGTAATTAGCATATATTTTGTTTTCTCGATATTTATTTTAAGCCTATTAGCACAAAGCCAAATATGAAGAGCATTTAAATCAATCTGTAGTTTTTCTCTTATATCCTTCTCGTTTTTTTTTTCATTTATTGAGATAAGCGCATCGTCAGCAAAGAACTAAATTTCAAAACAGAATTGATATCATTAATGTAGATATTAAATAAAATAGGGGCAAGAACGGCGCCTTGGGGTAGGCCAATCTTGACGTCCACTTTCTCTGATAACGTAGAACCAATGACTGTTCTTTGCGTTCGATTTGTTAAAAAAATTTTAAACCAATCTAATTCCACATTTCGAATGCCAATATCTAATAACTTATCGAGTAATATTCTTTGATCAACAGTTTCGAAAGCTCTTTTAAGGTCGATGAATACAGCTATGATCGACTTTTTATTATTAAGTTCTTCTTTCCATTCAGCTAAAACCATGTTTAAGGCTGTTTCACACGAGTGCTTTTGTCTAAATCCCGATTACTGTGGTAAGAGTATATCATTGGTTTCTAAATATTGCACCAGTTCGTTTTTTACGACAACTTCCAAAATTTTTTCATCACTGGCCAAGGTATTTATTGGTCGTATCTCTTCAGCTTTGATCGTATTTTTAACTTTTTCTATAGGGACAATAGTAGAAGTTTTCCAGATGGAAGGAACTATGCCACTACTCAAACTCTCATTAACTATTTGAGCATAGAAAAAGCCTACATAAGGTACAACATCTTTGACTACTCCATCTGATAAAAACTTATTTCCACCTAGCTTCGATTTGAACTTTTTCACAATGTCTTCGATGTCAACCGTACTAACAGGGTCAAACTTAAAAACACAACTTAACTGATTAAATATATTGACATCTCTATCAACTACTTGAATGTTTCTGCAAATGTCTGTGATGCTATCTACAAAATATTTATTAATTACGTATATCTCACGAAAATTTGGTATAAATGCATTATACATTGTTTTTTGCTCAACCAAATAGTTTTCGTAATATTAGCTTATCATTTCAAATTTTTATTTGTTTTTTATAAAAAAATATGAAAAAAATTATTGTTTGCGAGTGCAGCATTCCAAAACCACAACTTTTTTTCCAGATATTTTTTCTTTGCGTAAGCTCTGAAATTAGATCTTAATTAGAAAACAGATAAGCTATCATCGAACAAAATCGATGCAAAACTACCTAAGTTATAAATGATCAAATGCAAAAACCCAGGTTGCTCAACTTTAATGTATGTATACATATATTAAAGGTATAAAGTGCAAATGGGATATTATCCGGATAAACGAATAACACCATAGCAATGATAATACTTTTTCTTTAAATAAATCAAATAGTACTTTGAATACTCGAATTATTTTATAGTAGGTAGAGTGGCTGCATCGAAAGGAAGAGTGGTTGGGTTCGAAACCTGCTGTAGGCATGTAGTTATAAACATGTATTTCCGTCACTTATTGGTAAGTGTGCAGGTAGATTTTCAAAATTATAAGACACAACAAATTTTTAAAGCCTACATCTAAAGCAGGTAGTACTTTCTTCTCCCGGCTTCGTATAAAAAGGAACCTTCCTGTCAAGGTAAGATTTGATTTTTTCGATTTTATTCTTGTTCCGAGTATAAACATGAGTCAATGCGCCCTAACACTTCATAACATCTGCAAAGCTCGCCGGAGATAGTTCAGTTCATAAGTCAAATTTCAAAACCGTGATTTATTAAAAAAAATAAAATGAGTAAAAGGACGCGGGAATTTGAGTGTAATAACGATCCAGATATGTTCTGTTTCATGTGCGGCTAATATACTATCATAAGGCGACGACGAGTGTTCTCAGATCGTATTAAAACTTTATAATCCAAGTATTTTGTAATTGAGCCTAAAAATGCTGAACACTTTGTGTACACCGTGTCGAGTAGAATTGATTCAGTCGGAATCAGGACAACAAATACAATTTGATACACTAATGATATGGAGAGGATCTACTTAACGTTCAATAGAGTGTACGAAAGTACTTGGCGTTGGAAGATCAATAAGAGTAACCAATGCCAGCATACCGACAGTGACATTACCAGTACTACATTCAACGGCAGTTGCGGATCCAGTCCCATTGTCAACAGTAATATCTGAGTGCGGTGAATCAAGTTGTACTGAATTTCGCATGGGAAACGAGAGCAACGTTCTGATTGGATAAGAGATTTGGAACTATCCAAGGAAAAGGCCGAGATCCAAACTTCTGGTATGCAACAATTTAAATTTGTGTTATCTGATGTTAAGGTGACATATTTTGTAGAACTCGCCACGAACCATTTTCCAAACACTATACCAAGAAAGTATAGAAGAAAGAGTATATGCTACTGCAACGACATTCCTGGTTTATTCAAAGAGTTTTGTCGAACATATGATGCAAAAGAGTGGCGATTGTTCACAGACAGCAATAAACTGAGTTTAAAGGCTGTATTATTGCATATTGGTAACAAAAGGCCTTCTATCCCGAACATACATATGATTCAAAAGAGTGGCGATTGTTCACAGACAGCAATAAACTGAGTTTAAAGGCTGTATTATTGCAAATTGGTAACAAAAGGCCTTCTATCCCGATCGGGCATGCAGTAAATACAAAGGAAACCTACGAGGAAATACAAAAACTACTCAAATTTAAAAAATATGAAGAGAATGATTGGAAAATATGTTCTGATCTCAAAGTCGTTGCAATGATATACGGTCTGCAAAGTGGCTACACCAAGCCACTCTGCAAGTGGGATAGACGAGCTCGTAAGGACCACTACGTCAGAAAGGATTGGCCGGAAAGATTCGAGTTTACCGTTGGTGTGGATAACATCAAATACACCTCTCTAGTCAAGAAAGAGAAAATCATACTTCCATCCTTACACATCAAGCTCGGTCTCATTAAAAACTTTGTTAAGGCTTTGGACAAACAAGGCGAAGCATTCGACTATTTGAAAACAATTTTTCCAGATATTTCTCAAGCCAAGATAAAGGAAGGTATTTTTGTTGGACCACAAATAAAAAACTGATCAACAATAATCAATTCAAAGCACTACTCTCATCAATTGAGGCAGCAGCGTGGGAATCCTTTGAAAAGGTCGTTGCTTATTCCGGCAAATCTTGGCGACGAAAGTGACGAGCATGGCGAAAGGTTTCACCAGCAAATGAAATTAATTGAGAATCGATATCAAGGATTCTGGGACGTCGCAATGGTGGGCGATTACTGCTGGTTTCTCATAAGAGAAACCGATCCTTAAAAGAATAAGCGTCAAAGTAGAACACATAATTATTTCACATAGTAAAATCAAATTATGATAAAGATTGTTAGAACATAGTATAAACATAAATTAATTTAAAAAAAAGTTAAAAAAAAAAAAAAATCTGAAATGATAAGCTAATATTGCAAAAACTATCTGGTTGAGCAAAAAACAATGTATGATGCATTTATACCAAATTTTATTGTGATTTTGATTCTGTAAGCCTTTCTGCAATTGCTTGACCCGTTCGTGAGATATACGTAATTAAATGGAGCTGTCTTTTTGGTTTTTTCGAATAACGTAAATTGAAATTATCTCGAAAACGGTACCATAGAATAAAAAATGAACTCGATTTTCGAAATCAGGGGTGGTTTTACATACGAATTTCATAACGGCGTTTCTGGTAAAGAGAAAAAGTTGAAATTCGTGGCCCAGTGTAATTTGCCTTGAGATCATTGCGGGACTAAATCAAAATCCATTTGCAAAACCCACTTAAGTTTAACAATATAGGAGAGGAAACAGAAGTTCAAAATAAATTTCTATTGGCAGTCAATCCAACCTTTAAAAATGGTTGCTTCGAAAAACACAAACCAGATGAAAACCCGACGTGCGGGTTGTATTCATGCACTACAAGAAGCATTTGAGGGATTTACTTCGAAGAAAACAATAACCAATAACTACAAAAAACTTAAAAATTTTGAAACAGCCACAATTTGTTTAATATTTATCTTTTTACATCTATTTTTGGGATTCCATTTTCTTGCCATACTTTGTAAAATTTCATACAACTTTTCAACCGGAGGCTGAGAAATTAAGTAGACTTTATCTTGCCGACAAATTTATCCGCTGGTTAGCTAATCCTGCCTGTAACAGGAAGTCGAGTAAACCGCTCTAAGTAACTAAATTTAAGTATGACAATTTTTGTGTACATTAATTGTGTGTTGCAAAAGAAAATTGGAAAATCAACTCTTCGCAAACTACTACCAGCTGGTATTTTGCATTTGTTCATGAACATAAAATGGTATTATAACTTTAGTCAGATGTTTGTTAGTATGAGAAGAAGAGAGATAGACCCATATCCGTCTGTCTGTCCGTCTGTTTGTTTGAACGCGAACTAGCTCCTTAATTTTAGAGATATCACGATGAAATTAGGTATGGAGCCACCATTTCTATACTATTATGTAAAGCTCAAACTCGAAATTTTGTTGGAGCTAAACAGCCGATCCACTGGCCTGATATTTTTCTTTCAAATTTTAAAATAACTATCATAATCCAGCAAGATTATAGATACTTTTTTTAAATAAAAATTTTATGAAAAACTTTTTTAATTCAAATAAATTTTGTATGAAAAGCCATCTTTGCTTGGACGCTTTATCGTTCAGTCGTTTGTGCTTCGAGAGCATCAACAGACCACATATTGCTCCCTATTTACTTTATTTTTGTACTCAGCTAGCACAGCTACAAAAATATGAGCGCCCCTGCATAACAATGCATGTGGGTGGCACACACATATTCACACAAAGAAGCAGACGCTCAACGCAATTACTGCATGTTACTCAATTCGACTATATGCACTCAATTTGAGAGTTTTTATTGTAGCTACGATTGCTTAAGTTCGCTGCAAGCAGTGAGAGTAAAAAAAGCTACAATTAAAACACTCAATACATCCAGTAACTCAAAATTTATGTATGAGTATTTCGCACTCCCCCGCAGTTGCTCTCAGGCATTGAGCATGTAAAATTATTGACTCACAATTTTATAAAAAACAAGTAAGGAAGTCTAAGTTCGGGTGAACCGAACATTAAATACCCAGCGTTAGTTTTCAGAAAAAAGTACTGAATCGATCTTTACAAGGGTTACACCTTGTCCTATATATAACTTTGGAAAAGAAGGCGTGCCATTCCCATAACTTTTAACGTATTTTGTGA
Source organism: Sphenella marginata (assembly GCA_951509765.1). Taxonomy (NCBI): domain Eukaryota; kingdom Metazoa; phylum Arthropoda; class Insecta; order Diptera; family Tephritidae; genus Sphenella; species Sphenella marginata. The sequence goes on along the minus strand of OX608083.1, from coordinate 32,591,855 downwards.
AATTTTTTGATATACGGATATATGTGTTCATTAATCAATATTTACCTAATTTTAAAAAACTGGGTGGTGGCACGCCCACGGATTTTATTATGTTGTTTGTCCCTATTTGAAGATCAGTTTTCATTGCAGGTCTTTATGATACTTTCACAGTGGCTTGTTAATAGTGAAATGTTGATATTTTGTTTATTCACTTGTGGGCGGTGCCACGCCCATTTTCCAAAATATTACCAAAAAACCTTTAAACATCACTAATAACATCATCAGGTGAATGAGTGTACTAAATTTTAGCATTATATCTTTATCAGTTAAACAGATATTGCATATTCCGGTTTCCTAACTCTCGTTTAGAGAACTTTAGTCCAAAAAGGGGCGTGGTCGTTCACCGATTTTTCTTATTTTCTGTGGTAGTACTCTTCATAAACATAACATGTCTGAACCTAGTTACGTAAACCTATCTCACACCGTTCTGAAGTTATTAGCAGTCGGATTTGAAAATTGCTTGACTCATAAGTGGGCGGTGCCACGCCCACTTTCCAAAATTTTGCAAAAATAATGTTAAGAATATGAAAATTGATGTATGTACCAAATTATATTATTATAGCGGTATCAGTTAATTAGATATGGACTTTTCAATATTTCCACCTCCTTTCAATATAACTTTTATAAAAAAGTAGGCGTGGTCGCCAAGCGATTTCGTTTATTTTCTATATCTGAATTTAACACAACAATAGTATGCCCTCTACAAAATTTCATTATACTAGCATAAACTGTTCTCAAGTTATTAAGAGTCAAAATTTTAAAATTTCTTCAAATATGTGTGGGCGGTGCCACGCCCCTTTTAAAAAAATTTGATAAAATCCGCCTTAGAACATATAAATCAATACATATTACAAATTTTATCATTGTAGCTGCTTCTGATATGGAATTAACCCGTTTTATACGTTTTTCGAAATTTTCGATATCGAAAAAGGGGGCGTGGTTATCATCCGATTTCGCCCATTTTCAATAGCAACCTACCTTGGCCAGAAAGTAACCTGTATGCAAAATTTCATGCAAATATCTCAATTTACTCAAGTTATCGTGTACACGGACAGACAGACGGACAGACGGACGGACATGCCTTAATCAATTCCTCTTTTCAACCTAAGAACTTTCATATATGGAACCCCATATCTAACTCGATTATTTTGCGCCGTTACATAGTACCGTTATGTGGACAAAATTAATATTCCCTTGTACTAGTACTAGTACGCAGGGTATAAAAATATGTATCGTCAACGCTCTCATCCATATCACCGTTTCGGTAAAAGTAAAAATTTACTGAAATATTAATTTTGTTGAGTCGGATGCGCAAGCGAAATACATATATACAGAGTATCCCTAAAGTGAGTATGCAGCCCTTTTTCGCAGCTCTCACCATTTTTGGCTTTAACAAATTTATTTTAACTAATTTTTTTTTAAGACAGTTTTTCATAATCTAAAACATAAACTTTTAATTATATTTTAAAAAAATTTAAAAAATTTGCAAAATTTCGACGAATTTTCATGGAAATTTTCAAATTTTTTCTCAGAGCTTTTAAAATTTTTGTATGCAGATTTGTAGGCCATTCAATTTCAGTATAGTAAGGTTTAAGTCTTAAGTCCGTGACAACTTCCCCTGATTATTGTTATACCTTCGGTATCTGTAAATGTGTGCACACTGTTGGCAAAAACAACAAACAACAAAGGGAATAAATTGAAGTGGAGATTATGAAATAATGTCTTAAAAAAAATTAGTTAAAATAAATTTGTTGAAGTCAAAAATGGTGAGAGCTGCGATAAAGGCGCATACTCACTTTAGGGATACACCGTACATAAAAATGATTTGGTGTTTAATTGTAACGCTAAAACTTGAAAACGGATCAACAAAATCAAATACAGTATACTCTCGAAAAGTAAATTGATTGGTATTTTGGGTAATTTACTTTTTCGAATAATTAACTTTTCCAAATATATACATAAATTATCTGTTTTCATAATATTAAATGCATTTTTAAACTTAAAAAATTCATTCATTTATTTGCTTCAATAAAACATATGGATTTACATGAAAAACATATTAGGTATATATATAGAAAAAAAGGAATTTTAACGAAGCATCGGTACATATTGAAATATGTAGGTATGTACATATGTAAGGCAATAGCAAAACAAAGAAATTGTAGCACAAACAAATGAGGAACTAAAATGGTAAGTATAGGGTGTTTTTTTTACAGGTTTGTTTTTCGAATAGAGATAAAACTGGCATTTTGTGGTCAAATCTGGCAACCTGGAACAGGTTGACAAAAGAACAACGCTTGCAAATCGTGCAAATTTATTTCGAAACTAACGGTTCAGTTCGCGAAGTTTACCGTGAGCTCCGTCCATTTTATGGTCGACATAATCGTCCATCAGAGCAATTAATTCGGTTAACCATGGATCGTTTTCGCACTACGTTTACTCTATGTGATAATACGCATCCGCAGAGACGTCGAACACTGCGCACCGAAGAAACAATTGCCGCTGTAGAGCAAAGTGTTGAAGAGGACCCGAATGAATCGATTCGCCACCGTGCACAGCAATTGGAGCTTTGTCCATCAACTTTATGGAAGATTTTGTTCCCGAATTGGATGGCATGAATGTGGATGAGTCGTGGTTCCAACAAGACGGCGCTACATGCCACACAGCACACGTCACAATCGATTTATTGAAGGAAACATTCGATGAGCGCATAATTTCGCGGAATGGACTGTCAATTGGCCACCAAGGTCGTGTGATTTGACACCATTGGATTATTTTCTTTGGGGATATGTGAATTCGCTCGTCTACACCAACAAACCAGAAACGTTAGGGGAATTGGAAGCCAACATTCGTGGCGTTATTTCCGACATACGGCCCCATATGCTCGAAAAAGTGGTTGAAAATTGGACCTGTAGAATTGGCTTTATTCGAGCCAGCCGCGGCGGCCACATGCCCGAAATCATATTTAAACATTAATGGCATAAAATTATCCTTCCAATAAAGCCAAATTGATGGTCCTTAAAACGATTTTCTTGTGTTTTATTTCAATTCGAATTTCTATACCCCTAAAAAAAACACCCTATACATATGTACATATCTCAAAGTAGGAGAGTTTATTTACTAAAAAGACGCGATAAACAAGAGAGTAAGTGTTTTTGCAACATCATAAAAAACGCTGCTTGCATCGCTTCGAATTTTTTATCACACTCTCAGAAAAGTAAATTAAAAAATTTACTTTTTCGAGGTGCATGTGTAATCTTAAAGGTGATTAACTTTTCCGAGATTATTTACTTTCTGAGAATTTACTTTTCGAGAGTACACTGTACTTCCTTTTTAAAGCTCTAAGGGAGTTCAAGGTAGGGAGTTGAAAACTGGTATAGAGTTAAATGATATTTAATTAATTTAATTTATTGATTCAGTCTACTATTACGTATACATAAGTACTAATTTATTACAGTGAAAATATTTAATTTAAATCTTGATATAGCGGCATTGAAATCTATCACATGCGCATAAACATTACATAAGCGTATGCTTCGTGCAATCGGTTCATTAAAGCCATAATAAGTTCTATGAGACGTTTTGACAAGCAACAGATGGTGTCTTATCTCGCGCGACGAGGTGTTAAAATTAATCAAACTACGTGTTTCATCGCAATCGACCCTGTGGTTAACTAAGTTGTAGACAAACATTAGCGCAAAGTAAATTCTCCGGTCTTCTAAGGATTGTAAGCCGAGAAGTTTCCTCCTACTATCATAGTCTGACACACCGCATGGCCAGTTTAATTGGAATAAAGCAAATCTAGTAAAGGTTCTTTGAACTCTTTCAATTTTTCTACGGTGGGACAAATAGTATGGATTCCACACAAGACAACAATAGTCCAGGTGGCTCCTTACTAGAGAAATATAAAGCGACTTCAAAGTGTAAGGGTCTTTAATCTTTCGAATTTCTTCTTATGAATCCCAATATGAAAACTGCTTTAGCAAGAACAACATCAACATGCCTGTTAAAAGTTAGTTTCCTGTCGAAAATGACCTCAAGATCTTTGATTTCCTCCACACGACTGAAGTTAACATTGTCTATTGAATAGTCAAACTCAATAGGATTAAGAGCTTTGGAGTAAGAAACCATCTGACATTTCCCTGTGTTAAGGAACAAATTACACAAGTATACACGGTTTTGGATCTGGGCAACTAAAAGTGGTTTTTAAGTCAATTTATGACGCTGAATTCGAATCTGCATTCCCTTTTTTAAGATTGATTTAAGATTTCGAGATATCGGTAATTTTGTGTTTTTTTAGGTATCACTTCATTCAAAAAATCGTTTCGCCAATTTTACAAAAGCGACGAACGGAAGCAAAAGCCTAATTTTTACGATTTTTGAAAAAAATTTGATTTCAAAAATGGTTTTTTTGTACGAAGTTGTGAAAATCAGGATAATTTTTTTTTTCCTAAAATTAGCGTGTTTAATAGCAAACACTTTTAGCAAAATATTAGGCAGATCCGGCAAAAACTCTATTTTTGGGGATTTTTTTGTAATTTCAACAAAATTCAAATTCAGTTTTTAAGATAAATAATATACATTTTATTAACTTAAAAGTAACAAATCGGAAATGAAGATTGGTGGAACTTTGCCTTTTGTATTGTTTAGTATATGTTTCGCGTATTAGAGTCTAACAATAGTCGCTCATCATAGGTTAATGTGGCCGCCTCTCAGCGTGCCGAGAGGCGCACTTAGGCCGACTGGCCCATTGTGATAAGTCGCTCATCATGCTTTCATCCCAAAATCCTTGGTATCGTCTTTCAATTTTGGCTAGATCTTGATGTAACCGCTCTCCCTGTTCGTCGCTCGTATCACCAAAGTTTTCGGGAAAGACATCGAGATGGGAATGCATAAAATGCATCTTTAGAGACATCCGAGCTCCAATCTTTCGATAATTTTCTAACATATCGCCAATAATTTCCTCAAAATTAGGGGATTTGTGATTACCAAGAAAGTGGTGAACGATATTTTGAAAAGATGCCCACGCGGCTGCTTCATCGGGCGTTACACAATTCTTTATCAGCCATTAGTTTTCTATTATCAGGTCCCACAAATATTCCTTCTTTGTTTTTGCATATGACAATTTAGGAAACAACTTGACTAAGTACTGAAAAGCCGGGCCTTCACGGTTTAATGCTCTGACGAAGTTCTTTATAAGGCCAAGTTTAATGTGAAGAGGTGGCAGGAAAATGTCTTGTGGATTTACAAGTGGTTCAGCGGAGACGTTTTGCTGTCCAGACTCATATTGAGTACGACTTTGCCATTCTTTCGTCACATAATGATGTTCAGTTGCGCGGCTATCGCACAATCATAAGAAACAGCAAAATTTGGTGAATCCCGATTGCATCCCAGTTAAGACGCCAATAACCTGTTGAAATAATATAAAAAATAAGTGTTTTCGATTTAATTGGAATTAATGTTTATACCTTTAGATCACCACATATTTTCCATTTATGATCATTGTATTTGATGAAGCACAGGATCTTCCGCATTGTTTCGTAGCATTCCTTCGTTTGTACTGCATGAGCAATCGGAATAGATGGTTTGTTATTCCCGTTGTGGAGAAGAGCAGCTTTTAGGCTGTATTTGGAACCATCAATGAACAAACGCCATTCGTTTCGATCGTAGGGTGCATTCATTTGATTAAATAAACCATTAATATCGTTACAGAAACTTATGTTGTCTTCTTTTTTGAAGAACGGTCGAAGTGCCTCATTTCTGTTTCTGTATACAGTAACTTGTGTTCTAGAGTCTAGATTTTTCCATTGTTGCAGCCGAGATGCTAGCAACTCTGCTTTTTGTTTGGACACACTCAAGTCACGAATCAAATCGCTTAGTTCATCTTGCGAAATTAAATGTGGCCCTTCCATGACAAAGTCGCTTTCACTGCTCGGGGGTGATGGAGTTAAAGTTTCCAGGACGTTTGCACTTATACTTCGATAAACTGGCAAGTGGATCATTAGCAGTACGTGGAACTGGCTTGGATACTGATGATATATCAGGATAATTATATTTTGCTAAATCTTTTTCATTTATACCCGTAACTTTCATCAAACAAAAGTAGAAATCATCTTCATGGTTTTTCAATGGTCAAAGGAAAAGTACTCACGTTCTCCCAATGACCACTTATACAGCTTTGTTTTGCATGCGTTACAAATAAATTTCGGTCTCCATGACTTATGAGTGTCTGCTGCTCTGAAACCAAAGTAGTGCAGAAACGCATCTTTGAGCGCATTTGTTATTATTTTGCCACTTTTTTTAATCATATAACCACCACAAACGTAACAAAGACACTTCGGATCAACTTTGCAACACTGTCTCTGCATTTTTATTTTTATGTAATGGTGTTGAAGGTCTAGAATATATTTTAATTCGGAGTCTTAAACTATTTTACATTTGCTTATATACTATATCTTAAAACTATGTCCCTAAACATTGCTAATGTTCTATTGATTCTATTGTTTGTTTGTTCAAGGGCATTGCTTGAATATTAAGAAACCATCTGTTTTGTATGAGAGTTGTTTATCCTTATCTTTCCTCAAGTGGACTGTATGTGTGTACATATGTGTGATAGGTTTAGGTACATTATCCTGTTTGTTTTGTAAGTATGTATGTATGACAATATTATCTTAAATTCTAGTGGTCTATATAAATTTACTTATTTTAGAGCGCCGTAGTTATATGTTCATACTTTTATGAACATTCTGCCATTTTTACTTACTTATCAAGCAGTGCCATGATTTAAAAGCTGCTATAGCAGCACAATGGTGCTATCATGCGAGATCTCGGAAACTAGAATCAATCTTGAAAAACTCAATGCAGATTCGAATTGAGCATATGAAATATAGTAAAGAATCGCTCTTATCTGCTCAGATCCAAAAGTTGACCTGAATTTGTAAACTTGTGTTATTAGCGCTACACCGCCGCTGGAATACCACAAAATCGGATTGCAAATTACGGCAGTCATTTATATTACATATTGGCATAAAAACTTTGACATCATCGGCTTGAAATGTTGGGGTAATCAATTCCTCTTTTCAACCTAAGAACTTTCATATATGGAACCCCATATCTAACTCGATTATTTTGCGCCGTTACATAGTACCGTTATGTGGACAAAATTAATATACCCTTGTACTAGTACTAGTACGCTGGGTATAAAAATGAATCTAAACAAGTAAGGAAGTCTAAGTTCGGGTGAACCGAACATTAAATACCCAGCGTTAGTTTTCAGAACGAGATACAAATACTATGACTTGGCAATGATATAGTCCCTAGAATCTTATTTGAAATTTTCTATATCAAAAAAGGGGGCGTGGTTTTCATCCGATTTCGCCCATTTTAAACACCAACCTGCTTTGGCCAGAAAGTAACCTGTGTACCAAATTTCATGCGAATATCTCAAGTTTTACTCAACATATGTTAATTTATGTGATTTTCGATATCGAAAAATTGGGCGTGGTTATCACCGGATTTCAAAAATTTTCACAGCAGCTCACCTTGGCCAGAAAGTAGCCTGGATAACAAATTCCATGCAAATATCTCAGTTTTTACGCAAGTTATGTCAATTTATGTGATTTTCGAAATTTTCGATATCGAAAAAGGGGGCGTGGTTATCATCCCATTTCGCCCATTTTCAATAGCATCCTACCTTGGCCAGAAAGTAGCCTGGATAACAAATTCCATGCAAATATCTCAGTTTTTACGCAAGTTATGTCCATTTATGTGATTTTCGAAATTTTCGATATTGAAAAAGGGGGCGTGGTTATCATCCCATTTCGCCCATTTTCAATAGCAACCTACCTTGGCCAAAAAGTAACCTGTATAACAAATTTCATGCAAAGATCTACATTTTTACTTAAGTTATGTCAATTTATGTGATTTCCAAATTACCGATATCGAAAAAGGGGGCGTGGTTATCATCCCATTTCGCCCATTTTCAATAGCATCCTACCTTGGCCAGAAAGTAGCCTGGATAACAAATTCCATGCAATTATCTCAGTTTTTACGCAAGTTATGTCCATATATGAGATTTTCGAAGTTTTCGATATCGAAAAAGGGGGCGTGGTTATCAGCCGATTGCGTCCATTTTCAATAGCAACCTACCTTGGCCAAAAAGTAACCTGTATAACAAATTTCATGCAAAGATCTACATTTTTACTTAAGTTATGTTAATTTATGTGATTTCCAAATTACCGATATCGAAAAAGGGGGCGTGGTTATCATTCGATTTCGTCCATATTCAATAGCAACCTACCTTGGTCAGAAAGTAGCCAGGATAGCAAATTCCATGCAAATATCTCAGTTTTTACGCAAGTTATGTCCATTTATGAGATTTTCGAAGTTTTCGATATCGAAAAAGGGGGCGTGGTTATCAGCCGATTGCGTCCATTTTCAATAGCAACCTACCTTGGCCAAAAAGTAACCTGTATAACAAATTTCATGCAAAGATCTACATTTTTACTTAAGTTATGTTAATTTATGTGATTTCCAAATTACCGATATCGAAAAATGGGCGTGGTTATCATCCGATTGCGTCCATTTTCAACAGCATCCTACTTTGGCCAGAAAGAAGTCTGCAACAAATTCCATGCAAATATCTCAGTTTTTACGCAAGCAATGTCATTTTATGTGATTTTCGAAATTTTCGATATTGGAAAAGGGGGCGTGGTTATCATCCGATTTAGCCCATTTTCAATAGCAACCTACCTTGGCCAGAAAGTAACCTGTATGCAAAATTGCATGCAAATATCTAAATTTTTACTCAAGTTATCGTGTACACGGACGGACAGACGGACGGACATGCCTTAATCAATTCCTCTTTTTAACCTAAGAACTTTCATATAAGGAACCCCATGTCTAACTCGATTATTTTGCGCCGTTACATAGTACCGTTATGTGGACAAAATTAATATACCCTTGTACTAGTACTAGTACGCTGGGTATAAAAAGTGTCTGTAAGCGAACTCCTCCCAAACGACTCTACCCACAAACTTCATTAAACTTCTATTTTGCTACTTTCTTCTCAAGCTCGGTTTAGAAAAAAAAATATTTTATAGGGTTACCAGATGTCTACAATAACATCCTTTTCTTTTCGTTATAATTCTTTTTCTTTTCATTATATTTCGTTGGAATTAAATTAAAAAAAAATTTCGAATGTCGTATTGATAGCCACATACAAGACCTTTTGCATATATTTAATAAATTCTAATTCTTGAAGTCGTAAATCATATAGCTGTATAGCGATTAAAAAAAAAAAATATTGAATTTATCAAGCCCTTTGTAATAAGTCATCATTTAAAATAATTGAGTTGTGTCAAAAGTATCTATTTAAATAAGTTCGTGTTATAATAATACGGTATAAAATTTAATTTTGATAATTTAATTGGTGATTATAGTGTTACGGTGGACAGATTTTTTCAATTAAATTTGATAAGACGATATGCACACTTAATTAAGTAATGCCTTTAGTAAGACGTGGTCAAAACCGACGTCGCAGTCGTAACGCCACTAATCAGGCAAACTTTCTAGCTAGTCATAGTGCTGATTTCCCTTCATCACAAAGTGATTTGCGTCAACAAAGGAGGATACGAAATAGTGAGATATCAGCTAATAGCCGCCATAATCGTAACGACAGCAATGGAGGCATCGCACTAAATCTGCCTGGTGCTGCGTTTCAGTACGACCCTGCAACTGATTACTGTGCGGAAAGATGAATAAGTATTGGATCAATGAGTGTAGTTTGTTCACAATGCAATGCAATACACACAGTGGGCCACAGTGGGTTCCCTGTGGGATTCCCGACCAACCATTGAGGAGCACAGTTGACTGATTGGCTCCGACTGACACAAAAAGCTTTCTACTCGATAAGAAACTTGAAAAGAAATTAATGGAACAAAGTTTGAAGAACATCGGAGAAAATCCCTCGCTGTCTGATTTCGGACTATTATTCAATTTTGAAATTGCCAACGATACATCTTCGGCGGCAATATCAAGAGAAAAAATTGAACCAGAGACCCGGAGTTCAATGACGAACTAGGTAAAATTGCAAATATCAACCACATTATTGCAAGATACACCATCATACTCCATGCACGTCGGAAATCCGCTAGTCTGCTTTTTGGAATTAATAACCGACCAGAAACTGGATGAGTTTGTCTTCAGTTTTGATTCCAGATTAATCATATGTATGTATATTGTCTGAACAAAAACTTATTAAGACAGTTGAAAGACGATTTAAGCCTTACAAAGATAAAACGATCGTACTCACTCCTGCTACTTTTATATTTTTTAAGTGGATTTTTATTTATAACTAGCAGACCCGGCAGACGTTGTTCTGCCTGACCAGTGACTTCCCTAGAAATACATTTTCAAATATTTTTCTTTAACTTTTAACATTCCATTTATTGCAGTGTTTTAGGATATACAATGTTTCTGGCTTTAAAGTCTTTGGTATAAACAAATAATTTTTTTGGATGTCCAACTCAAAAAACGGATCTTTTGAACTCAATGGGTATGAAAAAAACCTTATGCGCTGCTGAGCAGATGTATAGTTAGTACTTATTTAATTATATCCTATATCTACCTATAATACTCTGAATATGTATGAACGGCAATAACAAACAAATAAAATTAAGTGCTTTGATTAAGATTTAAGAACGTTAAAATGTCACTAAAGCAAATACATTCAGGGATATAACGAATTGAAATATTACTTAGCTTGTGGTCCTGGAACTGCCCACTTTTCCAAAGAATTTACAAATGTAGCCTATGTATGTCGTACCCAACGAAGATTTTAACGTATTGGAAAAGCTTAAAACAGATCAACCATAAACTTTGTACATTATTGAAGTACCAACAAAGCACTGAATACAAAAAATGTGGGCGTCGCACCGCCCACTTTCCCCAAATTATATAATTCTTGACCAAGGGACACACATATCCAAAAATCATTAGTTCAGACCAAACATATTTAAAGTTATGATGATTTAAATTTTATAAAGCCTGGGGGCGTGGCACCGCCCACTTTTCCAAAAATTAATATAACCTTAATCGTACAGAACAATCTTCTGAACCAATCTGCAAAGTTTAGAAAAGATCGACCATAAACTTTGGACATTATTGAAGTACAAGCAAAACACAAAAAAAGTGGGCGTGGCACCGCCCACTTTTCCAAAATTATATAAATCTTGACCAATCGACACACATATCCAAAAATCATTAATTTAGACCAAATATGTTTAGAGCTATGAAGAATTTAAATTTTATATAGCCCGGGGGGTGGCACCGCCTACTTTTCCAAAAATTGATATAGCCTAAATCGTACACAACAATTTTCTTAACCAATCTTGAAAGTTTAAAAGAGATCGACCATAAACTTTGGACATTATTGAAGTACAAACAAAACACAAAAAATGTGGGCGTGGCACCGCCCACTTTTCCAAAATTACATAAATCGTGACTAAAGGACACACATATCCAAAAATCATTAGTTTAGACCAAAAATATTCAAAGTTATGATGATTTAAATTTTATATAGCCTGGGGGCGTGGCACAACAATCTTCTGAACCAATCTGGAAATTTAGAGAAGATCGACCATAAACTTTGAACTTATTGAAGTACAAACAAAACACAAAAAATGTGGTCTTGGGACCGCCCACTTTTCCCAAATTATATCCATCTTGACTAAAGGACACACATATCCAAAAATCTTTTATTTAGACCTAATATGTTCAGGGCTATGAAGAATTTAAATTTTATACAGCCTGGGGGCGTGGCACTGGCTACTTTTCCAAAAATTCATATAGCCTGAATCGTACACAACAATTTTCTTAACCAATCTTGAAAGTTTAAAAGAGATCGACCATAAACTTTGGACATTATTGAAGTACAAACAATACACAAAAAAAAGGGGCGTGGCACCGCCCACTTTTACAAAATTACATAAATCTTGACCAAAGGACACACATATCCAGAAATCATTAATTTAGACCAAATATGTTTAGAGCTATGAAGAATTTAAATTTTATATAGCCCGGGGGGTGGCACCGCCTACTTTTCCAAAAATTGATATAGCCTAAATCGTACACAAAAATCTTCTGAACCAATCTTGACAGTTTAAAAGAGATCGACCATAAACTTTGGACATTATTGAAGTACAAACAAAACACAAAAATGTGGGCGTGGCACCGCCCACTTTTCCAAAATTATATACATCTTGACTAAACGACACACATATCCAAAAATCTTTAATTTAGACCCATTATGTTCAGAGTTATGAATAATTTAAATTTTATATAGCCTGGGGACGTGGCACTGGCTACTTTTCCAAAAATTGATATAGCCTGAATCGTACACAACAATTTTCTTAACCAATCTTGAAAGTTTAAAAGAGATCGACCATAAACTTTGGACATTATTGAAGTACAAACAAAACACAAAAAATGTGGGCGTGGCACCGCCCACTTTTCCAAAATTACATAAATCTTGACCAAAGGACACACATATCCAGAAATCATTAATTTAGACCAAATATGTTCAGAGCTATGAAGAATTTAAATTTTATATAGCCTTGGGGCGTGGCACCGCCTACTTTTCCAAAAATTGATATAGCCTAAATCGTACACAACAATTTTCTTAACCAATCTTGAAAGTTTAAAAGAGATCGACCATAAACTTTGGACATTATTGAAGTACAAACAAAACACAAAAAATGTGGGCGTGGCACCGCCCACTTTTCCAAAATTACATAAATCGTGACTAAAGGACACACATATCCAGAAATCATTAATTTAGACCAAATATGTTCAGAGCTATGAAGAATTTAATTTTTATATAGCCTGGGGGCGTGGCACCGCCTACTTTTCAAAAATTGATATAGCCTAAATCGTACACAACAATCTTCTGAACCAATCTTGAAAGTTTAAAAGAGATCGACCATAAACTTTGGACATTATTGAAGTACAAACAAAACACAAAAAATGTGGGCGTGGCACCGCCCACTTTTCCAAAATTACATAAATCTTGACCAAAGGACACACATATCCAAAAATCATTAATTTAGACCAAATATGTTCAGAGTTATGAAGAATTGTAGTTTTATATAGCCTGGGGGCGTGGCACCGCCACTTTTCCAAAAATTAATATAGCCTATGCTTTAACCCATGATCTCAAGAATATACTGTGAAAATTTCATAAAAATCGGTTGAGTACTTTGGACGCCCATAAAGGACACACAGACACACATTCATTTTTATTTATAAGACATTATTAAGTCTAGTATTGAACCATGGTGGTCCATTCTTCAAAATTTTACGTTTTCGTGGAACAAAATTAGAAACAGCTAAAGAAAGCCGTTGTTTTAAAATTTCTCATTAAGCCTCCGGCCCGTTATTGGAGTCCAAGAAGGACCAATCAGTGCCGAGGAAAAGTTCATTAACCACGTTGGCATCAGCCTTGAAATAATTACATATATTCAGAAATAGTTGCAGATTGGGTTTTACCAAAGTTATAAAACTCAAAATTTGCTACCAATCGCGTTGGCAGTGGTGTTAGGGCACCAATCATTACGAAATATGTTGTAATAGCCGTAAAAAAATTCATTTTGATGAAAAATTTTCATTAAACCAAGTCTCCGTGTGAACTAACATTACGATAAAATTGTGATGATTTAGTACGCATACCACTAACATTTTGATAATAAAGCGTATAACTCGCCTTTGACTTATTAATAGGTTTACTAATATTTAAGTTAGAACTAGTACCAAACGTGCAAAATTTTACGTTTCTAACGTTTTAACTGCAAAATATATAGCCCAAGACCCATTTATATATAGCCCAAGACTTTAAAGTAAAGTAAAGTAAAGTTAAGTTAAGTTTTTTTTCTTTGGTCTCTACACGCTAACCGCGCTTGTGTATTATCTCATTCTTTTTACAATTAACGTTTCCAAAAATTTAAACATTTAAAGTACTAATATTGTCATAATATCTTCATGTTCACAGAGTTAGTGGTATTTTTTCGAAATAATACTGTCTGCAAATGGATACAGACGTAAAAGTAAATTCCAATATTTTTAAATTAGCGAAGTTAACGAATTAAAGTTTTAAGAGTACTGAAAATATGACTAATACATTTTTTAAAGGATTCGATTAGTTCCTGGTGTTTTGATACTTCGATCGAACATTGCGTTCCTCACAAAGGGTTTCGTGGACTCTTCTCATAATCTGATACCGGGGGCAAGAGTGGATCAAGTGGCTTATAGATTGAGGTTCTTCTCCGTTACATGAACAATGGTCTGTTTCAATAATATGAAGACGCTTCAGGTAAACTTTGCAAAAACTGTGACCCGTTAGGCATTGAGTCATTTCGATTGAAACACCAAATTTCGAAGTGTACAGCTCAGCTTCTTTTGGGGATTTGAAAAATGTTTTAGTTACACAGGTACGTAGGTTCTTCCGTGAATTCGTGGTGCCAAGCTTCGTAAGTTACGTGCTCGACCTAAAATTTTGCATAGCTCATGAGAAGTTAAGTTAAGTTGGGGGGAAGTTGGCAACTCGAACCAACCAGACTTGTTTTCTTCGTGTCCAGCAAGTTTTTAATTTTTCAAAGGTGAATCGAAGTAAAAAAAAAAAAAAAAGTGGGTTTTCGTGTATAAATCTTTGCTGTAAGTCCCCCAGAGTTAGGGGTAAGTGAAATCTAAAAGATTAGTGGATCAGAAAACATTTAACAATTAATAAAGAATTTATACATGAACAATAACAACAATACACAGTGCATCTTGGCGGTATTAAATATACATACACAGTCAGCTGATCCTGTCAGCTGTCAAACTAAAAGTTTACTGGGAAGATCTCCATTCGAAGTGGCAAGGTGTGGAACGTGTTTAACGTAAGCTCTCAAGTGAGTACACAAACCACACAATGGGTTCCACAGCTGCAATTGTTAAAGCTATCAGTGATATACATATCTACTGAATTAAAGCAGCTAATGAAAGATTCTGGCAATTTGAAGAGAGAGATTAAAATTGGTGTAATTAACCAGACAACGAAACTCATGGTCATCATTCCCACTATTGAAGCATTACTGTCCAAGGCAAGCGTGGAAAATGATTCCTCTAATACTTCTGCTAATATACGTGCCACAACAAGAGAAGAGTTCTCCGTACTAATGCAATCTATTCAATCAAACAATGAGTCCCCATGTTCAACTTATGCAAATATAGCTAAATTAGGAGCACAAAAATCCAATCCGGCTATAGTTATTAGCTCTACCAAGGAAAATGAAAGCCACACGGCTTTACTAAGCAACTTTAAGAAAAATGTGTCATTCAAAGATACTGACTTTGCTCCGTTAAAAATCGCCCCAGTGTCAAATAATAAGGTGAGAATTGAGTTCGACAACGTACATCAACGCGATAAAACCTTGAGCAAATTGTCCAATTTGTCTGAAATTAGAGCAGAAAACGATAAAAGTAGAAGGCCTTTAGTCATTGTAAAAGGTATATCAAAGGAAGTTCAAGCTGATGAGCTCTTGCAGGTTATTAAAAACCAAGACCCAAGCGCAGGAACAGCCGCCAAAGAGGAAAATGACATAAAGCTGCGTTTTGTCCGTCGAAATCGCCGCAACCCGGATCTTATGTTCAATGCAGTCCTCGAAGTACATCCCCAAGTGCGTAAAAGTATGCTTATGTCGGAACGCCTTAATATTGACTATCAGCGAGTTAATGTGTCTGACTTTAGCGCTCTCGTTCAATGTTTCCGATGCCTTCAATTCGGTCACACTCAGAGCAAATGAACGTCTGAAACCACAACGTGTTCTCACTGTGCGAGCAAGGAACATCGGTTTCAAGATTGTCCTTTTAAATATGATAGCGATAAACTTACATGCTTCAATTGTATAGATAGGAACGATTTGTCAGGGTCAGGCGCAAAATTAGATGTAAAACATTCTGCAACTAGCGTTAAACACTGTCCACGAATTCAAGCAATTCAACAACGTATCACGGCACGAACCGGCACGAAGCCTCTAAAATGTATACAAATCAATGTAAACCACTGTTATGCTACGTACAATGAGCTTCTGCAATATTTTACATCCAATGCTATAGATATAGCAATATGTAGTGCACCTCCATTAACAGAGACGTTACTATGCATACCACTAGTGGCATCCAAATATTTCAATTTCCTGCAGATAACAGAAGAGTCAAAGCATGTATTTTAGTTAAAGAGTCGATAAGCGCAGCTCTTGGGATGTCCCAGCTTTCGACGCCGAATTTATGTGTGATAAAGCTGCACATTGACAATCGCCAGTTATTTATTGGAAGCGCATACCTGGAGCCGTTGGTCGATAAATATAATACTATGACAGCAATAAGCAATTTCCTAGGGAAAACATCATCTTCTAGCTTCTTGCAGGTGATCTTAACGGGTGGCACAAGTCATGGGGGTCGGTTACATTGATAGCAAACGGAACATTGATAGCAAACGTAATTTGTTCTAGAAGTATGGTAGTCTGCAATGAGGGCAATGTTGCTACTTTCACTGCTATTCGTCATGGTGTATCTGCCACCTCAATTGTTGACATAACAATTGCCTCAGAGAACCTTGCACAACGCATTATCGATTGGCCGTGGATGTTGCCGCAATGCAGAATTCAGATCATCCTACTAATATTATAAATGTGAATGTAGCGATGTTTGGATGTTTGGATGTCCAGACGTTTGCTTTTGTTCCCTAAAAACGTGAGAGTGGCTGGACGGATTTTGTTGAAATTTGGCACGCCTACAGGTTATAGTCTGGAAGGTGCTATAGGCTTTTTTTTTTAATTTTGGGGGTTCCGACCCTGCTAGGGACCGTTTCTTTTCGAAATTTTTTTTTATTCCATATAACTCTAAGTATATTGAACCTATACTTATGATATTTCGCATATAGGTATAGAAACATCGTACAATATGGGTATCAAACGAAAGGGGAGGGCCCCAGGTTTCATTTTGGCTTCGATATATTTCGATAAATTGATCGATAACTAAGTTATCGGTCAAAATTCGATTGCCCAAAAACCTTAATATTACCCTACAATATGGGTATCAAACGAATATTTCGATAAATTTATCGATATCTGAGTTATCGGTGAAAATGTTATTGCACAAAAACCTTAAAATTGGCCTACAATATGGGTATCAAACGAAAGGGGATAGTTCCAGGTTACATTTGGACTTCGATATATTTCGATAAATTTATCGATAACTGAGTTATCGGTGATTGCCCAAAACACTTAACATTATACTATAATATGGGAATCAAACGAAAGGGGAGGGCCCCAGGTTTCATTTTGGCTTCGATATATTTCGATAAATTGATCGATAACTAAGTTATCGGTCAAAATTCGATTGCCCAAAAACCTTAATATTACCCTACAATATGGGTATCAAACGAATATTTCGATAAATTTATCGATATCTGAGTTATCGGTGAAAATGTTATTGCACAAAAACCTTAAAATTGGCCTACAATATGGGTATCAAACGAAAGGGGATAGTTCCAGGTTACATTTGGACTTCGATATATTTCGATAAATTTATCGATAACTGAGTTATCGGTGATTGCCCAAAACACTTAACATTATACTATAATATGGGAATCAAACGAAAGGGGAGGGCCCCAGGTTTCATTTTGGCTTCGATATATTTCGATAAATTTATCATTAATTTAGTTATCGGTGAGAATGTGATTGCCCTAAAACCCTAAAATTTACCTACAATATGGTATCAAATCAACTTTTGTATTTCCATTCATCCTGACACAATTAGTCAAAAAGAATTTAGTGTCAAAATTAAATAAAAATGTCAAAAAATTTCATGTCATTTCCAAGAAAAACGTTTAAAAATTCAGATATTCAATTTCCATTACATTTTTGAGTGAATATATTTAAAAAAAATAAACTACAAATTGTGTCAATCTATATATGAGCCCTCTAAAGCACAAGTGGTATAACTCCACTTTTTCTTCTATCGAGATATTAAAGGGTTTGCTAAAAGTTGTATATAAAAATCAGTATTGAACTTTTGGACTACTTTTTTCAATAAAACTTCAGAAAAATGTCTTCTTTAACTTAAATTGATGTTTTTCAAACTTTTTGTCCATTAACTCTTGTTTTATCGAGCACCGAAAATTAATTATACCACTTGTGCTGTAAACGATTTTAAGATTTCATTTAACTTAAACATAGTTTGAAATCTGTTTCGTTTTCTAATTGCAAACCTTTCTACCGATTTTAATGAAATTTTGAAACATTAACTCTCTAGATGCTCGGCATGATTCTGGGTTAAAAAAAAGTTTAAAAATTATACGAGATTTCGAGATATCGGTCAAAATGTGAGACGGGGTTATCTTAGAAGGTCTTTATGCGATATGGGTATCAAATTAAAGGGGTTGCTTGGGGTTTTAAAAAGGAGGGGTTTTCAGGTACATAGGTGAGTCCGGTCCGAAAATATTGACCAAAACGTGGACCAGGAGTGACCCCAAAGGTAATTTCTGCTTTTTATGAGGATGCTATGGGAACTAGAAGCTACCACGTTATTGCATTAAATAGAATACATTTTTCTCCATACAGTACCATACCTAACTAAAAAAAAAAAAGTGTAGTTATACCACTTGTGCTTTAAAGGGCTCATATATCGCTTCTCTAGTTCAACAACGACGCAATTGTCAATTTTAAAGTTTCGAGATAACGCTCACAAAAGCTTTAAAAAGTACTAATTATTGCTGTGTATCAATTTTATAATTGTATTACAAATAGTTTTCGCGCTAGACGCTTTCGAAGTTGTTCCAATCGTGAATAACGTATGCGCGGACAAATATTGAAACTTGCTTCACCAAAACTTTATATTTTACAATTGCGTCGTTGTTGAACTAGGGAAGCGATATGTATAAAATAGGATGTATGTACGTATGTACATATGTATGTACATATGTATGTTATAGACTCCGGAACTACAGCGCCGATTTTGTTCATATTTACAGGATAGCTCAGTAGGAGTCCGAAGAGTGTTTATGTAAAGTTTTATTCCGGGAAGTGGACCAGGAACCGAAATATTCCAAACTTTTTTATTTATACTACGATTTTCTTCAAATTTGGTACAAAGGTAGTCTTTTACTTTTGTTAAAATTTGCGGTAGCCTTTTTCCGGGAAGTGGACCAGGGACCGAAATATTCCAAACTTTTTTATTAATTGTGCGATATTCTTCAAATTTAGGACAGAGGTAGACTTTTACTTTTGTTAAAATCTGAGGTTCACTTTTTTCGGGGAAGTGGACCAGGGACCGAAATATTCCAAACTTTTTTATTTATGGTGCGATTTTCTTTAAATTTGGTACAAAGGTAGACTTTTACTTTTGTTAAAATTTGAGGTTAACTTTTTTCGGGGAAGTGGACCAGGGACCGAAATATTCCAAACTTTTTTATTTATCGTGCGATTTTTCCCTAAATTTGGGCAGAACAACGTCTGCCGGGTCCTTCTAGTATTGTATAAATATGAAATCTTAAAGTATATTATTGATTTTGAAAGTCCCCCTAACTACTTACATCCCGAGCAACGCCGGGTACCCTGCTAGTATTATATAAATATGAAATCTTAAAGTATATTATTGATTTTGAAAGTCCCCCTAACTACTTACATCCCGAGCAACGCCGGGTACCCTGCTAGTAACGCCATAACATTCAAAATTGCAAGAAGGTGTAAGACCCAAGCTGTGAAACCCACATCGACTTATTTATATAATAATTTCACGCAGTTCTTAAACATAACTTTGATACATCAAATATATTTAGTAAACTTTTATTTTCAAAACTGCTGTTACGACGACATAGATAACGCTGTTAGGAGTATAACCGAAAGCATACAAATTGCGTGTAAGGATTCAATGAAGTTAAGGCGAGGTACCAAACCTTACAACCCCTGGCGGACCAAAGACCTACAAGCACTCAAGGAAAAATGTATAAAACTACATCATAAACTTAATAGGTTGGCTAAGCTACAAAGGTCATTAGAGGATTGGAAAATTGTATTCCGATGCAAAACGAGAATACTCAATTGCGTTGAAGGCTGCGTCAATACAAAACTTTAAAGATTTTTGAAACAACCAGGGTAAGGAAGATGTTTGGTCTGTCACTAACCGCATTATAAGAGATTCTCCTATACAACAGCCACCCACGACTTTGCACCATGCAGAAAGCACCACAGAAACCAGCGAAGAGACAGCAAAAGCTTTACTGCAGCACTTCTACCCTGATGACAGTGCTGACACAAATATACGCCAGCGCGAAATCCGAAGTGAGGTAAAAGATAATTTAAATACCCCTAATGACACAAACTTTACCGAAGCTGAGGTCATTGAGGCTATCAGTACAATGAATCCAAATAGAGCACCTGGACTAGCTCACCTGACTGCGGATATATGTTCGGAAGCTATCAAAGAATACCCTGTTTTATTCACAAGTATATACAATGCTTGCCTTAAGATTGGATACTTTCCGAAAGCATGGAAGGAAGCGTATGTAAAAATCATACCAAAGCCCAATAAAGAGATTGGCGACTTGTCATCTTATAGGCCAATAGGACTCTTGCCAGTTTTAGAAAAATTGTTCACCAAGCGTCTGACTTACCACGCAGCATGCAACAATACGTGGTCGAATAAACAGTTCGGTTTCAAATCGCAAACCTCAATAACTGATGCATTATACAACGCAATCCGGCATATAAAGGACAGAAGAAGCAGAAAATATCAAGTTGTCTGTGTCTCTCTAGACATCAAAGCAGCTTTCGATAATGCTGTGTGGCCCATACTTTTTAAGCAGCTTGAATATCAACAAACTCAATCAAATATTTATAATTTAATCAACAGCTATCCACACGAACGATCCGTTAAACTAGATTATGCGGATGCTACTGCCACAAAATCAATGTCAAAAGGTTGTGTCCAAGGATCCATATGTGGCCCCACATTTTGGAATACTATATTAGACAGTTTATTGACCATGTCACTTCCGACTGGTTGTGAAATTCAAGCGTTTGCTGATGACGTTCTTCTCACCGTTGCTGCAAAAACACGCTCTGAGCTTGAATGTGTAACTAATGCTGCATTAAGTCAAATATGCCAATGGGGCAAGGACGTGAAACTACAATTTAGTGAACAAAAAACTAAGGCAATAGCGCTTACGCTCAAATCGAGAACTGTAGATACTGTAAAACTCCTTGGTGTAGTTATATATAGATCAACATTTAAAATTCATCAGTCATGCCCACTACGCTATCGAAAGGGCACAACGCATATTTAAATAACTTTGTAAATACGTCAGACCTACATGGAGGATCCACTCCGAAAATGTTGCAACTATCTACAGACAGGTTGTTGAGCCTATGATTACATACGCATCTAGCGTTTGGGGTGGCGCAACCAACTACTACTGCGTACGCAAACTTTTACGCTCATTTCAAAGAAATTTTGCCATAAGAGCAATACGTGGTTTCCACACGGTGTCCGCAACTTCTGCGCTAGCACTGGCTAGCTTCTCACCACTTCACTTAAAAATAGTAGAAATAAGTAGATAAAATATACAATATTAAAAGAACGGGCGTGCATGCAGAACTGCCTGAAGAAATTGTTTTAGAAAGGAACATACCCCCAGAAGACTTGCTTCACCCTGCAGACCGACAAACCATCGAGTACAACGCAGTTAAAAGTCAAGCAGAAATCGACTATTTAATCACAAAAAACACCACGCAGATATTCACAGATGGCAGCAAACTTGAGTCGGGCGATTGTGGATGTGCCTTCATAATCATCCATCCAAACGGTACTGTCGAAAAAGAAAAACTTTAGCTACATAAGGTCTGCAGCGTATTTCAAGCTGAAGCATACGCCATTGACTCGGCATTAGCATGGGCTCAAAACCATCTTTATACGCAATATCTGCGCATCTTTACCGATAGCCAGTCATGTCTTGAAGCAATTCGAAATAGGAGCAATACCACACCTTTAGTAGCATCGATACATAAGCGATTGTACCTCTTGCGTCAAAACTTTTGCATTAAGTTCGCATGGGTGTAAGCTCATATTGGTATCGACGGTAATGAACTCGCAGACGCAGCAGCTAAGGAAGGCGCAGTTCTACCTACAAGCCCTACTTACAAAAAGTTTCCCATGAGCTATGCAAAATCTCAGGTCGAGCACGTAACTTACGAAGCTTGGCACCACGAATTCACGGAAGAACCTACGGGCTGTGTATCTAAAACTTTTTTCAAATCCCCAAAAGAAGCTGAGCTGTACACTTCGAAATTTGATGTTTCATTCGAAATGACTCAATGCCTAACGGGTCACAGTTTTTGCAAAGTTTACCTGAAGCGTCTTCATATTATTGAAACAGACCATTGTCCATGTAACGGAGAAGAACCTCAATCTATAAGCCACTTGATCCACTCTTGCCCCCGGTATCAGATTATGAGAAGAGTCCACGAAACCCTTTGTGAGGAACGCAATGTTCAGCCGTATAATATGATCGAAGTATCAAAGCACAAGGAACTAATCGAATCCTTTAAAAAATGTATTAGTCATATTTTCAGTACTCTTAAAAACTTTAATTCGTTAACTTAAATAATTTATTTTGTATGCTAATTTAAAAATATTGGAATTTACTTTTACGTCTGTATCCATTTGCAGACAGTATTATTTCGAAAAAATACCACTAACCCTGTGAACATGAAGATATTATGACAATATTAGTACTTTAAATGTTTAAATTTTTGAGAATGTTAATTGTAAAAAGAATGAAATAATACACTTTCTCGAAGCACGGTTAGCGTGTAGAGACCAAAGAAAAAATAAGTTAAGTTAAGTTAAGTGAAATAAAGTAAAGTGAAGTGAAGTGAAGTAGAATAAAGTAACAAAAATAAAAGAAAGAGTAACAAAAGTAGAAGAGAAAAGAAAATAAAATGAATAATAAATAAATATAAAGGAGTGGAATAGCAGGGAAATAACTCTCCACAAAAGAATTTATGGCTTTAGGAGCTTTCACTTCATAAAAAAGAAAATTACAAACAAGTATCACAGCATTCCATGAATTGGCGACGCCACAGGGCTTTGTAATGCGGATTCGTACCCACTGAAAATGAGGGGTACTCTCGAATTTTCCATTACATTCCTCAAAGGAGTTGTGAAAGTAATTGATTTTCACTTTTTCAAAAAAATAGCTTCTAAGCGATAATGACCCATACTCGAAAACACCAGGGATCATATAGTTGTCCTGATTTCATTGCAATGTTCAGCCGCCTTCTTTCCTTTGTAGCGAAAGGCATGTGAACTGTTCACAGGGGAAGAGTAAACAACAAAAATATGAGACCTTTTATTACTAGAAGGCTTCTATGCTATTGGAAGCGCTCACGAATTCTTGCAAGTATATCATGAAGGGATTGAAGAACGAGTTATAGAACGTGACCTTTGATCATCGAGAGAAAACTTTACTTGTAATTTTCCTCTAATCTTCGATAAGGCAGGCTCTTCAATATATGATTTATCTGCGTCCTTGTGCTGACGGACCAGAAAAAAAGGGGACAGGAAGTCCTATGACAAAAGATATAAAGCAAATGAGTGCTGACCACGCCATGATATCGAACTTTTGCTTGACGCCTTCAACGCCTAACAACTTCTAACAGGCCGCGGTCAAACAATGGCCAATTTCACCTATTCGAATATACTCCCTATATGTGGTATGCCCCATCATGACATTAACCATTTTCAACTGCATAGTTAACAACAACACCAGTAAGATTAACTATTTTGTGCAGTATGGCTATATACAACCATAGCTTTAATAGCTAACAAATTTAATATCTAAGCAAATAAACATTTATCAGTTTTTCAATTACTTTTGCAATTCCTTGGAGAAATGCGAATTTTGAAATTACATTTGGGATTCCTTGTAATGTAATTGGAAAAAGTATGTTTTTTCAATTCCAAAAAAAAATTTTGTAATTAAGCCTCAAAATGAGGAAATTACATTTGAAGGGCTCAGAACCAAAAGGAGCTAAGTGACATTTTTATACCCAGCGTACTAGTACTAGTACTAGTACAAGGGTATATTAATTTTGCCCACATAACGGTACTATGTAACGGCGCAAAATAATCGAGTTAGATACATATGGGGTTCCTTATATGAAAGTTCTTAGGTTAAAAAGAGGAATTGATTAAGGCATGTCCGTCCGTCTGTCCGTCCGTGTACACGATAACTTGAGTAAAAATTGAGATATTTGCATGAAATTTTGCATACAGGTTACTTTCTGGCCAAAGCAGGTTGGTGTTTAAAATGGGCGAAATCGGATGAAAACCACGCCCCCTTTTTTGATATAGAAAATTTCAAATAAGATTCTAGGGACTATATCATTGCCAAGTCATGGTATTTGTATCTCGTTATGAAAACTAACGCTGGGTATTTAATGTTCGGTTCACCCGAACTTAGACTTCCTTACTTGTTTTTAAATTGAGTTATACCCGTATTTGTATAGTAAAATATGGTGTTTATTTGTTGGCAAAGAGATCCGAGTCATTTCGGAGTAGGGATGGCCAAACTTGAAAAAACCGGTATGTGATTAATCGCGGTTTTAATTCCGATTTCGGTTTTTCGAAAAACTGGCACAATTTTCAACTTCGAAAAGAAACTTTATAGAAATTCAACAATGTAGATACATACTATAGGGTTATTCTCTCTAAATTTTTAAAAGAACTCAAGAAGTTTTAATTCAACAAATATTAACTTTTCAGTTCAAGTTAATACAGTTAAATCAAATTTGTAAAAGTGAAAAGTGCTGAAAATGAAAAGTTCTGTAATAATACATACATATATGTAATAATACAAATGTAGATGCTTGAATTCAAAAAAGGCACAATAAAACGAGCTAGATTTATTCAAGAAAATCCAAATCATGTAAAAAATGAGCTAAAAGGCACTTAAGTATTGTATGTAGGTTTTTACATTTATTTCATACTAGCAGGGTACCCAGCTTTGTTCGGTATGTACCTAAGTAGTTAATAAATTCCTGCTACCTTCAATTGCGAAAACAATTTACAGGCTGAGAAGGTTCAGAACAATATTTATTTTCCCACATTATATCTCCTTTATGTATGTCTACGGCAACCAACAAAAGTAAAGACGTTTTTTAACAGTCTAACTTCGACATTTTGTCATCTCCCCTCTATTTGACTCTTTAGCTAACTTGACTCTTTTGATAAAAGAAAGTGCAGGTCCCTTTCTAAGCTTCAAGCAGTTCAACCATTAGTGAAACTCTCATCAAAATTCATTCCTTAGTTTCCAATATCCTTAAGTTCAAACAGACAAACAGACAGACAATAATTTTAAAAATGGATCAGATGAACTCTATAGCATTCCCCAAGTCATCACCAGTCATTTTTTCAAAGAAATTTTTAATGTACGACTTTTCTAGAGATTTTTATTATTGTATATATTTAACTTAAACAATGTTTAAAACTTATAAAAAGTATAACCAAGTCAATAAAAAAAAAAGTGTGGTCTTGAAAAATTATCAAGCTTGATAAATAGTTAAGAAAAAAATATTTCATTTTGAGTAAAACTCAAAAATAATTTTTATTTTTGTGTCAAAGCCAAATGAAGTCATTTGAATTCTGACTCAGAATTCAAAACGCTTGAAATATTTTTTCTGATTATTTACCATGAATACAGAATCGGGGGGCAAGGTTGTTCAGAAGCTTTAGCAACTTAGGAAAGTGTTTTTTACACACAATTTCGATTCTTGTTCGCAAAATAAACATATGGCATTTAGGAATGTTACTCGACAAAGTTAGCCGATTTAGGTATTTGTTATCGGTGAGGGAAACTAAGTTGCCACATGGTACACAATGAAACTAATATAATAATTT
This sequence comes from Sphenella marginata, assembly GCA_951509765.1. NCBI lineage: Eukaryota > Metazoa > Arthropoda > Insecta > Diptera > Tephritidae > Sphenella > Sphenella marginata. The sequence continues at coordinate 32,565,824 of OX608083.1, read as the reverse complement.
CGAAGTCGATTCTAAAAGAAATAAAAACTTTCTTAATTTTTCAATACAAAGCGCTAAAAATGAAAAAAAGTACTAGAAAAAGAGCTAGGAGCTAAAACAGAATTTTGGAGCTAAACGCCAAAAAAAAGAGCTAGATCTAGCTCTGAAAGCACCAAAATGGCAACACTGCTCGGTACCCCACGTAAACGCTTACCTAAAATATTGCCAAAGTGGGCTTTTTTTTTAGATGCGGCGCCACCACTTATCGCGAAAAATAAATTAATATTTACAATTCAACGGTATAGATGTCGATAGTCCGGTTTTCGTTTTTTTTGAAAAAAGTTCGATTGAAGATAGTTGCGATAAAAAGATCGAAAAAACCGAAACCGCGAATAGAAAAAACAGGTTTCCTTAAACACCAATCTTTTTTGGCCATCCCTATTTCGGAGTCACTTTGATCCTTTTGGTTCTGAGCAAGGATGCATCGTAACGTTAATATTATCGCTTACCGAAAAAAACCAATCGTTTCTGTTGCAACGATCCAGTTTTTTAATGTTTAAGCAATTATCACAATAATTTATTTTCGCTGACAACGATAATGGAATCATCAAAATAAAAATATTGCGGTGATTAACGAAAAGAAATAATCGAAATAATTTCATTTCGGTAATTAACGTAAACGAAACGTTGATGAACTCTACACTTTTGGTTTTTATGCTGCTGGCAATGCCGTCACCAACAATCGGCTCATTGACATACACACAAACTTGACATACGAAATAAAAGTAAACAAAACTTTTTTGGAATGAGTGAGTTTGGTTAAGTTTTCATTAAACTATTCACTATTTAAGATATAAAAATTTGAATATATTCTATTTAAGTGCTGTATATAATATATGTACATAATAAATTAATAATGCTATATTTCGGCAAGTTGAGCTGATTAAAGGACAGTCATCACCTTTCGCAAATGTAAGTATGTATCGATGGCTTAATATAGAAAAGGCGTATCTACACTTTTCGTTACTTTTCAGGAGAAGGAAAAAACTGAATAAAACCTTAAAAACTGAAGATGCAAAAAACATTTCTATTGCAATTTTTATTCAAAACAGATTACAAATTCATGTTTGGAATAATTTAATTATTATTTTTGATTTCATTGAAGTTTTTTGAGATAAGGCTTTTTGTTATTATTTTTCTTGAAAATAAATTAAAGTTAGGGCTTTTTGTTGTAAGTTTAAATGAGGACAAACTAATATAATACTTCATGTTTGAAGTAAAATAAATAAATAATTAAAACTAAAATTCATATTTCAAGGCAGATATTATTATACTGAAAACAAATTTGGTTTTATAAGGTGAATTATCATAAAAATGGTGGCAATCTCCTGGAAGAATTTTTTTTAGATATGGCTATTTATTTTTTGCATTCGATCCATCTCCAATACTACATGCAAATAAATGACGATGCTGATGGAAATTGTGCCAGATTTTGGATATGTATTTGCAAATAACTCTTAAATTCATAACCCAATTGGAAAGATTTATATGGCGGTTGTTAGACCAATAAAAGGCCTTGAGAAAAGTTTTTTGATCGGATATTTAGAGCTAGAGATTTTTTGAATAATACGAAATTGGCGTTTTCTCACTTTGTAAGGAGCGATAACTTTGCGAAATCTCAAAGCCTATAGCTTTTTTTTTAAATGTTGTCTTCAGAATCGTAATCTGCGTGAAAAAACACGTAATAAATGTGAACCAAGTGTACGTTTATCAATTTTTTTATATGATCTGATGCACCCTGAGTGAAATTTTGCACAGCTTATTTTTACAGTATAACGCATCATATTCCGTCTGGCGAAAAATTTTGTTTTCTTAATGAACAGCTTAGTGTCTATTTTAAATTCAACTTTAAATGACTTAAGGCTTTTTTCTTAAAAAAAAACTTCGAATGAGTTAGGGCTTTTTTTATATGACTATAAATCCGTTATTTGCGATCATAGCTCACTAATTTTTTAAGGGGAGGTGTATTTGACAGTGGTCTACCAGAATACATTAAAAACGCGATTTCGAAAAAAATGTAGATACGCCTTTTCTATATTAAGCCAACGGAATGTATGTGCTCGTGGAGGCATTGCCAGTTCAGGTATTTTTGTTGATTTATTTCGTTCCAACGTTATCATTTAAATTTCGATAATTTAGTTTTGTGAATTATCGAAACGAAACTGTTTTGATAATTTAGTTATGTGAATTACCGAAACGAAATCATTTTGATAATTTTGTTATGCGAATCAACGGAACGAAATTATTTCGTTAATTTTTTTTTTTGTGAAGTAGCAAAACGAAATAGAATCGTTTCGATAGTTGAGCATCCCTGGTTCTGAGCCCCTTCATTTGGTATTTGTGTTTGAGTAATTGAAATGGAATTAATTCTTTTTGTGTGGGGCAAAGGAATTTATTACTTTTCCCATTACATGTAATTGGAAGTTGATAGTAATTTAATTCCTAAAGTAATGATTACTACCAAACTCTGATTATGTACTAGTAAACCTCGACTGAGCCCGATTTTAATAATTACATTCCATACTAGATAAGATATAGAACTTTATTAATTGTTATTGTTGTTTTAACAACAAAAACACTCCCCGAAGGTTTTTTCTTAAATATCTGCAATGATAGACAACGACCTGTTACAATTTTATTATGGGTGGAAATAGCTACCCAACATGTACTTACCTTCTTCTATTTTGTGCCGGTAGTCATATATTTCCTGCCTTAGATCCAAATACATCCAATAAAGTAGTCCTAATAATATTAAACTTGCTATGAGAAGTAGCAAGGGTTTGCAAATCATATATTTACGATTGTGGCAACGGTTTGTGCTGCTGCAATTTTTTGGCTAAAGTAAGACCAATAATTAACATTTTCATGCACATATGTACATATTAGAGTTGCCAATCCCGATATTCCACGCTTTTTTCAATGCTGATAATACCGTGATTTACTTTTTTTTAATAAGCTTCATTTTACAATAGATATTTAAATTGTCTTTATGGATTTTGATACCTGAATACTTGAATACTTTCAAGCTACTGAAAAGAAACTGTCGGCACCCACTAACAGCATTGTTTTAGTTATTTATTTAGTTTTCGGAGTTTTTACTTTAAATGTGACTATTCTACAACAAAAACTTAGTTAAAAGTCAATTTTGAATTTGCCATTCTGATAAATATAAAATACACTCTTTTTTTTCAAAAAATATTTTTACCAAAATAATCTATTCATTTGTCTGTCATATTCATTTAGGGTCAGATAATTTCCCAAACAATTTACTTTAGAGGATAGTGAATGGTAAAATCGAGGACCCAATTTCGGGATCACGTTTAAAATCGACAAAATTGGCATCCCTAGTACATATATAGGCATAACGCATCCTTAATCAAAAACGATAACAACTTTTTTAGAGTGGTTCAACTCACATAAATATTAGGCATTGTTTCGCAATGATTGACACCTTCAAGAAAAACTATCGCCATGCAGGTATCCAGAAGCAAAACAAATTTTACTATGATTTTAAGCTGTGAAGGTTTTTAACTCAGGGTGCGATATATTTTCCGATATTTACAATTTCAACTTACTTTGTTCATTTGTATCCAAGTGTATTCTTCAGCTTCATCGGTTGATGCAGATAACAATTTGTCCTGCGAGGTCCTGTTCAAGTTATTGCCCCGCGTGGACTGTTTTTTTCCAAAAGAATGTGCTATAAGAGCGTCAAGCTCTCTCCGTTTTCGTATTTTTTTGCATCCCGACCGTAGGGGAACGTTTATCTGATGACTTGAATCCATTACAAAATCACTGCGGTTTTCTTTTTATTTAAATAACATTTTACTTATTTGGAATGTGCATACCACCATGACGCTGTTTACTGACGTTATTACATGTATTGATTTCTCTCTTGTGTTTGTGGAAAAGCAAGGCAATGCGCATGACGCCAGCTATAAATTTCGAAATCTGTTTTAGTACTGTGCAAATATAATGTATATTTAAAGTAGTACCTATATGGGTAAATTAAAAAAAAACGCAATTTTTGTGTCCCTGCACTTTGAACTACTATTTTAGGTAAAAAACAAATTAAAAAAAAAAAAAAAAATGGGAGAGTGGTCACCGAGGAATATGTAACAAAAAAACTTATTTCTCTAATTTGTATATTTGTTTTTTTGTTTAGGTATTCAGAATGGTGTTTTGTTTCTCCCTCTGACTCCTTTCATACAAAAGCATGTGTCCCGTTAGAATTTTTAGTAAACAAAATAAAATAAAATCAAGAAAAAAGTTACTGGGCAACATTTAATAACAGTTTTCGAATTATTGGGTATCTTTCTTTTGTTTTGATTTGATATAGTTGTCAAAAATTAATTAGTGCGAATTTGGCGTTGCAAAGAACAGTTGTCCCCACAATTTGCATTGAGCGTCACTTTTTATAAATCAAGAAATATTAGCAGTTTTCAATTTTCATTTAAATAAAGTAAATAACGTAAGAAAAGTACAAACTTTAATTATTATAATAGTGAAAAAGTGAAAAAAAACTATTAAAAAAAGTGTGGATTTGTGTAGTTTTTGTGGTAAGGGCGCGTTAAAATTTCATGAGCGTCACGCTAATTTTTTTTAAAGTGAATATATTAAATGTAAAAAATTAAAGTTGACAATCATTTTTTACATGGTCTCAACTAATTTTTTTATAATTTGTGAGTTTGGGAAAAAAACAAAATAGGCAAACATTTTATAAGCATCACTTTTCATACATATTGCTTCATAGCTTAAAATGCTTAATTTTGATTTTATTTTTTAATTTTCAAGAGTTAAACAACAAAATTAACGGCGGCTGAAAGAGCACGGAAATATCGAGAGAAAATATAGCTCGATAAAGCGCGTATGTGTATAAGTTTCTTTAAGAATTACTTCCTTTTTTAAAATTTTGTTAAAACATCAAAGAATATGTACATGTTTAGTTTTGTATGAAACTTTTTTTTTTTTGAAGAATTTTTGTTTTCTTGTATTTACTTTTTGTAAAAAATAAACTTTTTTTCGTTACACTTTAAATTTGACATTATTTGTTGTTTACGTGCAACAAAATCTCTTGATCGTCGCAAAATATCTTGAGCGTCACACTTAGTTTTTTTTCCTTAAAACGCTTATATTTGCAGTTTTTTTTAAATACATTGTTACAAGACTATTACTTTGCAAGTAACCCCTTAGTTCAAGTCTTTTTTTAACAAAAATTTACATATTTTCATCTTGATCGTCACAAAATATCTTGAGCGTCACACTCAGTTTTTTTCCTTAAAACGCTTATAATTTTTGTTAAATACATGTTACAAGCCTATTACTTTGCAAGTAACCCCTAAGTTCAAGTCTTTTTTAACAAAAATTTACATATTTTCATCTTAAAATTTGTAAATAACTAGTCACTTAAAAAAAAAAAAATCAAGGTGAATCGTGATTTTGTGTTTATAATCGAAAAGGTTATTTTCGCTAAAGTCAATCTTGAAAAACAAAAGAACATCATAGTAAACTTGAATTTCAAATATTTTTGCATTTTCAGCGATTTTTTATACATATTTGGTGTGTGACGCTCAAGATAGAAATCATAGAAAACCTAAAAAAAACTCAAAATATTGATTTTTTTGAGAAGCTAAAGGTACCACCGAATTCTTTATCAATTTCTACATAAATTGGCCACTCTTACAGGCGAATTGGAAAAACTTTAAAAATAAGCAAAAAACAACTCGTTGTGTACGTTTTTTTTTTGAAATTGACCCATATACGGCCAAAGTGGCTGAGCAAAAGACCTTTTTTGGATCCAGCTCACACCTGTTAAATTCCCATTTTAATTGAGTAATAAATTTATTGTGATCTTTCAATAAATAATGGTTATTTGAATTTTATCAGAAATCTTCAATTATTAATTGCTTCGAATAGGAAAAAAATCTATAAAAATTGCATAAGTTCAACAGGCATTTACATACAACTTGACTTGCCATCCTAGCTCGAACAGATGTAAAACAAGTACATAAATGTAAGGCGCGATATACAACAGGTATATCATCATAAACCCCCGAAGAATAAAATTTTTTCCCACAAATTGATGGGATTTACATTTTATGCTAAGTCCGCACGGCATCTACAAAGGAGATCAATTTTTGCTGAGAAGCCTTCCATGGCAGAAAAAACTTTTTCAAACCATATTTGATGTAACTTGTCCCAGGATTAGAACCTTTGCTAGGCCACGATGGTTCTCTATAGAAGACCTACTAAGGGGCTGATAAAGGTTTGAAGAAATATGTAAGAATCCTATCAGGACCGTATTTATAAGATTACTAGCAGACCCGGCAGACGCTGTTCTGCCTGACCAGTGACTTCCCTAGAAATACATTTTCAAATATTTTTCAATTAATTTTTAACATTTCATTTATTGCAGTTCTTTAGGGTATACAATATTTCTGGATTTAAGTTCTATGGTATAAACAAATAAATTTTTTGGATGTCCAACTCAAAAAACGAATCTTTTGAACTCAATGAGTATGACAAAAACCATTATGCGCTGCTGAGCAGATGTGGAGTTAGTATTTATTTAATTATATCCTATATCTACCTATAATACTCTGGATATGTATGAACGGCAATAACAAACAAAAAAAATTAAGTGCTTTGATTAAGATTTAAGAACGTTAAAATCTCACTAAAGCAAATACATTCAGGGATAGATATAACGAATTGAAATATTACTTAGCTTGTGATCTTGGAACTGCCCACATTTCCAAAAGCCTTACAAATGTAGCCTATGTATGTCGTACCCAACGAAGATTTTAACGTATTGGAAAACTTTAAAACAGATCAACCATAAACTTTGGACATTATTGAAGTAAAAACAAAGTACTGAATACAAAAAATGTGGGCGTCGCACCGCCCACTTTCCCCAAATTATATAATTCTTGACCAAGGGACACACATATCCAAAAATCATTAGTTCAGACCAAACATATTTAAAGTTATGATGATTTAAATTTTATAAAGCCTGGGGGCGTGGCACCGCCCACTTTTCCAAAAATTAATATAACCTTAATCGTACAGAACAATCTTCTGAACCAATCTGCAAAGTTTAGAAAAGATCGACCATAAACTTTGGACATTATTGAAGTACAAGCAAAACACAAAAAAAGTGGGCGTGGCACCGCCCACTTTTCCAAAATTATATAAATCTTGACCAATCGACACACATATCCAAAAATCGTTAATTTACACCAAAATTAATATAGCCTATGCTTTAACCCATGATCCCAAGAATATACTGTGAAAATTTCATAAAAATCGGTTGAGTACTTTGGACGCCTATAAAGGACACACAGACACACATTCATTTTTATTTATAAGATAAGGCAAACAGCTCTATGAAAAAGCTTTTGTATAATAATTTTTTTCTTGAATTCAGATGAATCTAAAATTCACTCTAAGCGGACACAGTCATCAACACTATTGATATGATAGCTATATTATATGAGCTTATTCTTGGGTCAGCCTTGGTCCACCTAATGGTCAATTTCTTGGAAACGGGTTCGCAGATGAACCTGAAAACTGTTCCTTGTGAAAACTATCATCACCACCTTTAATTTGATACGCATATTGTTAAAATACATTCGGGGTCACCCCTGGTCCACATTTTGGTCAATATCTCAGGATTCCAGAAACTTTTTTAACTTTTTCTTTCTGAAGAACCTCCTCGGGGCACAAACAAATACAATAAAAAAAAATTAGTGAAATCGGTCCAGCCGTTCTCAATTGATGAGTTACTATACATTTTTTCCCTCCATTTTTATATGTATATATAGATAAGGCAAACAGCTCTATGAAAAAGCTTTTGTATAATAATTTTTTTCTTGAATTCAGATGAATCTAAAATTCACTCTAAGCGGACACAGTCATCAACACTTTTGATATGATAGCTATATTATATGAGCTTATTCTTGGGTCAGCCTTGGTCCACCTAATGGTCAATTTCTTGGAAACGGGTTCGCAGATGAACCTGAAAACTGTTCCTTGTGAAAACTCTCATCAACACCTTTAATTTGATACGTACATTGTTAAAATACATTCGGGGTATCTGGTCCACATTTCGGTCAATATCTCAGGATTCCAGAAACTTTTTTAACTTTTTCTTTCTGAAGAACCTTCTCGGGGCACAAACAAATACAAAAAAAAATTAGTGAAATCGGTCCAGCCGTTCTCAATTGATGAGTTACTATACATTTTTCAATTTTAAGTAATTACGATAGTGGTTTGTTTTGCTTGTTGACTACAACTGCTTTATTTTACAACATGTTGCTCTATTTATACAAAAGAAATTCTAATAGGAATTATCATTAACATACAGCGTTCTCACGCTGTATGATATACGTGTATACATATGTAGGTATATATGTACATACATAAACATGTATTCCGGTCGCACGCTTTTATTGCAACGTAAGCGTGCGTTGATGTCACAAGTTTATCCAAAAATGCAGACGAAATTGGAGATGTATCATATTCGTTGCAATGCATTCCAACAAACTGTGGGAATGAAGACGTTGGCGTCAACATCCTCCCCCCGATGAGCGCAGCTCGATTAAATGTTAATGGTAAAATCCAAAACTTCATTTACATGACGATGACGAGGGGCTGGTGTCGGTTTTTCGTTTTCGGAGTGATCTGTATTAATGGGCAAAGCTTGCTGGTGCTTCCTTTTACATCTCCATTTGACGAGCATAAACACCAGAAGGCACACAACTAAAAGCAGCGCTGTGTAACCAACTGTGATATGATGAGTATTTTGAGCATCAAGTTTGTTTGGTAGCTCTAATAGATTATGATTGACCAATTCGGTTTGTAATGACGTCAGGTTTTGTGTTTGTGGTATATATTTTACGTCGTCCAGCTTCCGAATTAGGGGCTCTAGTTGCTCTGCAGAAGCGACCTTAGAGATTTCACCAAGCCTTGTGTAGGAAGAAGCCAGACTACTGGATATTAGCTGATGCGAGTGAACTGATACAAAGCGATGTTTAAGGATGCAGTCTGGTTGAAGTGATAGCAGTCCTGATCCCTTTAAATTGATCTCGGTGATATCTCTTCCACATACCACAGTGGCACGAGATGAAACTGATGTGGCATATATAAACTGGTTGTCATGCCGTAGTGGTATCCACGCAAAGTCGTTTGCTATTTTTCGTAGTAGACATTTTGATTGCGTATCATCACGGAAAAGATTTTCTTCACATGCGCATTTGGCCGATCCACGGCTATAAAGGATTTGAACTTTTGGACATATGTAACTGCCCGGCTTGATGTCCACACATGATTGAAATTCGGACACCGTCATTGAAAAGTATTTGTCGAGAGCCGTATTGATTGCAAAAACTGAGGCACATGGCACGATCTCAATCATTGTACCATTGGTCAAGTTGGGAATCGGTACGATGTTGAATAGGTCGTATCTATCACGTTCCACAAGCGGCAAAGTGATACTAAACACCAAATGCTTTTGCGTGACTCCTCCTTTGACCTTCATGAGCTGGTATAGTTTTAACAACTCGTCTTGTTGTACCGGCAGTTCCAATGATGCTGATAAGTGAGTTTTAATGTTACTCACTTCACGTTTTAATTGGTTGGGCGTAAGGAGCAGAGGACTTATTTTCCCATGATGAGAATCCATCAGAACGTCCAAAATAGAAGACTGGATTCTGTGCAAATTCCCTGCGATAAGCGTTAGCTGCATTGCCAGCGACGAAAACATTTGAAACAATTTGTCTTCGAGTCTCTCATCCGTGTCACTGCGCATTCCATTGAGTATGAGGCTAATCTGCTGATCTATTACGCTGAATTTTTTGGCAACTGCATTTTGGTCTTGCTTCAAAATGTTGATTGTAGAGTCCACAATAGACGTTTGGTTTTTGATCAGGTTAAGTAGATGAGATTCATTTTCTTGTACTTTTGTGACTGTGCTCGACATTTGTTCGGCATATTGTGAGTCTAAGATGCCGAACAATGAGTACGCCACATTTCCAATTATGTCCACTGCACCTCTTTTCTGCCTGTTGGATTTCACTATTGAGGCATCCAGTTGTAGAGCGTCTACATTCTGTTCAAAGTGCTTTACCAAAGCGTTGCATATGCCTTTTTGCTTCATCTCTTGACACAAATGTCGCAACGCCATTGTACCATTTGACAGTGCTGCCAGTTCTGCTGTGAATCCCTTCAGGTCGTAGTAAATTATAAGGTTCCACTCCGATGAGGATATAGCGGTTGATCCAATTCCCTCAAAGTGAATGCCAAGCTTTGACCCAAATCTGCTGTTTTCAATTTGAGCTCCCAAAGCTATGGGGAGGATCAGTAGTGATATTAGTAGCGTAGCAAATCCTTTGTGCAAGGAATGGATTTCTTTCTTTGGTGTAATTTTTTCGACCGGTATGCTGGTTGTTTTTTCTTCTGACTCACTATTTGTCTCGATAGGTAGGGGAGCTAGCCGATGAATTGGCCTCCTACAAGTACCAGTTGCGGTTTTCACATCAGCCACCCGCACCACATCGTCTTTTCCTTTGTATACATTGACGACTCGCCCTAGCGGCCAGTGAAGTACTGGTGAGCTGTCTTCTTTTACTATCACCATGTCACCTATTTTGACATTTTGCTGCTCGATCTTCCATTTGTGCCTTGACTGAAGCTCAGTCAAATATTCGCTTGACCATCGCTTCCAAAAGGCCTGCTTGAGGTGGGAGACTAATTTCCATCTGGTTAGTAGGCTCATTCTTTGTGTTTCAGAATTTGTGTCTAATTGCGCATTAATGGGTTCTCCTATGAGAAAATGGCCTGGAGTTAGAGCTGCAAGATCGTTGGGGTCCTCGGACATTGGGCAGATGGGCCTGGAATTAAGGATGCCTTCCACCTCTATGACAACCGTGTCCAATTCTTCATAAGTCAGCGATGCTGTCGAGGTGCTTCTGACTAGGAGATGCTTTGCCGATTTTACGGCTGCTTCCCATAGTCCACCAAAATGTGGACTTCTAGGTGGAATGAAATGAAATGTGATTCCCTTTGTGGCACATTGATTTATGATGGATTCACGTGCAGAGTCGGCATGCACCGCATCGTTGAGTTCAGCCAGCTGGTTTCTTGCCCCCACGAAATTTGTTGCGTTGTCACAATATAAATTTAGGCAATGTCCTCTTCGACTTATGAACCGCTTTAATGCGCCTATGAAAGCCGCAGTCGTTAAATCACTTACTAGTTCAAGATGTACTGCCTTTGTTGCAAAACAGCAAAACACGGCTATATATGCCTTTTGTGGTCGTTTTCCTCTAATCTTGAAGTGAACCGAGAATGGTCCACAGAAGTCTACGCCAGAGTTGATGAATGGTCGTGCTGGAGTTACCCTTGTTGATGGAAGATTACCCATTATTTGGCCCAGCAGCCTTGGTTTAGCTCGGTTACATCTAACGCAGTTTGCCACAATTGACCGAGTCAATAGTCTTCCCTTTATTGGCCAAAATCGTTGCCTTGTAAAAGATAATAGTGCTTGGGGTCCACAATGCCGGTTTTCTTTGTGGATCATTTGAATAAGCAACTTGGTTATTGGATTTTTATAAGGAAGTAGCATTGGATGTTTGGCATCGAACGTTAGTACTGATTCTTGTAGGCGACCTCCCACGCGTAAGATGCCATCGTTGTCCAGAAACGGAGAAAGGCTGCGATATGGGCTGTTCTTGCCAACCACGTTGAATTCTTTGAGCTGCTTCAGCTCGTCCTGGAAGTCTAACTGCTGCGTTGTTCGAACTATGACCATAAGCGAAGCTTTTAGTTCAAGTACTGTTAATGAAATGCCCGATTGCTGTGATCGTTTTCGGGTCCGATTGATGAATCTTAACATGTATCCTACAACTCTTTGTAATATGTTGAAAGAGCCATTATGTCGGATGTTATGAAGCATGCTTTCCTGAACAATGGTACTTGTTACAGGTACTGATGTCAGCTTCTTGCGTTCCATGTTAGTAGTTTCGTCTATTGTTGATATTGCCTTGGAATATTTTGATGACCAGGTGTCTTCTTCGCCAAGCAATACTTTTGGCCCATAAAAATAAAGGCTGCAATTTTCAAGCTTCCCCGGCGGTAATCCCCTTGATATAATGTCGGCCGGGTTGTCTTTGGAGCCTATGTGCCGCCACTGTTCAGAAATAGTGTGCTCCTGAATTGTAGCTATTCGGTTCGCTACGAATGTTTGGTACGATGATGAAGGTGAGTTAATCCATGCCAGGACTATTTGTGAATCAGTCCAATAGTACGTAGGAACATCTAGCTTTAAGTCCGTCTTTATCCTTGTGCTTAGTTGAGCTCCCAACACTGATGCACAGAGCTCCAGCCGTGGAAGAGTTTGCCGCTTTAAAGGTGCTACTCGTGATTTGGCACACAACAGCCTTACGATTACTTGTCTGTTGTTCAGCTCTGATCTTATGTATATCGCAGCCCCATATGCCTTTTCGGATGCATCTGCAAATACATGAATTTGAACTTTCGTTGGAATGTATCCTTCGAACACGTGCCTTGAAACTTGCATGTTGTTTAACTTTTCTAAGTCGCTCCGGAATGATGCCCATTTTGCACTCAAGTCGGCTGGTAATGCTTCGTCCCATTCTAATTTAAGTTGCCAGAGATCTTGAATAAAGATTTTGGCAGTGACTACTATTGGTGCCAGTATTCCCAAAGGATCGAAGAGTCGGGCTATATCTGCACTGACTGACCGTTTAGTGATTACACTGCAACTTCCCAGGTGCACCTTGACGCAAAATCGATCGATCTTGGGCATCCATGTTAAGCCCAGGGTTTTAATGGTTTGGTTAACATCATTGTCGAAGTCGACATCGACTTCCTGGTCCTCCATGCCAACATTTTGCAGTAATTGTGCATTATTGGAATACCACTTTTGTAGGTTGAGACCATGTTGCTTTAAAATGTGTATTAACTGCTGTTGAATCTCAATAGTTGTGGTTAAGCTGTCTGACCCACCAATTCCGTCATCTACGTAAAAATTGTCATGTAGAAACTGAGCACCGAGAGGATATTGTAACATATTTTCCTGTGCAATTTTTTGTAGGCATTTCGTCGCCAAATATGGAGCTGATCTAGTCCCATATGTGATTGTATTTAACTGATAATGCGTTATTGGCATACTTGGATTATTTCTCCAGATGATGAGTTGGAATTTTCTATCTTCCGGATGAATGAGCATCTGGCGATACATTTTTTCCACATCTGTGCTGAACACAAATTTAGGTAGACGAAAACGAAGCAAAATAGTGAACAGTTCGCTCTGGACTGTAGGGCCGGTATACATGAGGTCGTTCAGGGACATTCCGGAAGTTGATTTTGCTGATGCGTCGAATACTACCCGCAATTTCGTGGTACGACTTTCAGGCCTCATGATGCAATGATGAGGAATGAAGTACCTAGGCTTCCCGATGGAGTCAATTTTCACCTGCGTCATGTGTCCCAACCTCTCATATTCTTCCATAAATTTGATATATTGATTTTTTGTCTCAGGAGATTTTGATAATCGGCGTTCCAAGGCAAGGAATCGATTATATGCGATTCCATACGATTCTCCTAAGGCCTCTATGTTGTCGTGAAACGGCAATTTGACCATAAACCTTCCACTTTCAGTGATTGTTGTATTTTGAGCGAAATGAGTTTCGCACTGTTTTTCAGTAGTGGATAATTGTTTTCCTCGTGATGCAACTTTCTCAAGTTCCCAAAGCCTAGAAAATGCAGCTTCTAAATTGATGTCATCTTCGGTGCATACTCCACATGTTGCGTTTGTGATGTAGTTGCCACCAACTTTTCCTGAAACGATCCATCCTAAAACCGTATTTTGCAGAATGGGTAAGTCTTCGGATAATTTAATTTGTCCCACCGCCATCAACTGGTTATAAAATTCTGCTCCCAACAATATGTCAATTTTGTCGGGACGATTAAATACTGGATCAGCTAGCGTGATATTCGCTGGAATTTTCCATTCTTCGATATTGATGTCCTGTGAGGGTTGTGGGGATATGATATGAGGTAACACTGCTGCCTCTAGCCGTGTGGTGAAAGTGTTGATTCGGGAATATAACGCAATATTGACTCTGTGTTGTACCTTAGTGTTACTCGAGCCTATGCCGTTGATAGAAATGGAGGATGGCTTAGTTGAGATACCCAGTCGCTTTACCAGTCTCTCAGTAACAAAATTCACTTGAGATCCTGAATCTAAGATTGCACGGCACTGCACTTCTGTTCCATTTCCCTTGACTTTTACCATTGCAGTGCTGAGTAGTACATATGTGGTTGCTCGTGAGAGTTTGGAGGTTGCTAGTGACGTGGCTTCCTGGTTTGAAATTGTTGCTTTGATTGTGAATGGTTTGGCAGTTTTCAAATCAGTTGATTCCGCTGGAATGGTTGACATTGTTGTGTCTTTGCTAGCATCCTCGAAATGCAACAAGGTGTTGTGCTTTTTGTTACATTTTAAACAATTTCTAAGTGCGCAGGTTTTTGCAGAATGTCCGGGTTTGAGACAGTTGTGACAAAACTTCTGTTTCTGTATGAATTGAAAGCGCGCTGATGGAGATTGTTGGAGAAATTCTCTGCACGAAAATAATTGGTGCTTTCCCTTTTTGCACAGGCTGCAAGCGTCGTTGTTATTATTCTTTGCCGTAACCGAAGTGCAGACCTTTGCATGAGGGATAGAAATTTTGCTACCCATAGCTTCCATGGATTGGAAATGTTTCTCAAGAAATTGCAGGAACTCTTGAATTGTTTGCACTTCACGGGGTTTCAACAAGGATTGCTCGTAGCGTAAACGTGTTGGCTGGTCCAATTTCTTCAATAGCAGGTGAAGAAGCAGTGGATCCCATGTTGAAGTATCTATTTTAAGATTTTTTAACGCTAACAGACACTCTTTCGTAGTGTCATGCAGCTTCTTAATGCTGTCCATTGATGAACCTCCTATGGAACTGAGGAGCTCGTTTATAAGCTTACTAACGAGTAGGCGTTTGTTGTTGTACCGCTCCAGAAGTACGGACCAGGCGGCTTCGAAATTATCCTCTGTTGAGGCAAAATGTTTAATGAGATTTCCAGCCTCCCCGACCACGTGAGTCTTCAGGTAGTACATCTTCTGAACCTTTGAAAGTGGTTGACTGATGACAAGCTGTGTGAATAAGTCGTAAAACTCCTGCCACTTAAGATAACTGCCATCAAATTTTGGGATTGTGATCTTCGGCAATGTGACCGATTGATTTTTGAATGGCATTGTTTGCGGGTTACTTTCCCCCGCTTTGAAACTCCCTCGTACCCTTTCCTCCAGGGTCAAAAATTGGCTTTCATTGTAACCCTCATGAGATGGATCGTCGAACATCTCATAAATTTGAAAATGGATGTCCTGGATATTTGCCCATAGCTTTTCAATCACCGTTTGGCATCTTGGTGAAACTGTGTCATCCAATGCGCGTTGTAATGACGCCATCATTACCCCTTGCCTGCGTACTAATTTGATGAAGCTGTTTGCTTCTGATTGCAGTACAACATGCTGCTGGGGCTGAGTTTGGGCCATCTGAGGTTGGGTTTGTGCCACCTGAGGTTTGGGTTGAGCTTGTTTTGGAGCGAACTGAGCAGCCGCAGTCTCGAAAATGTCTCTATATTCCAAGACCAATTGCATAATCGAGTTGTAGTAGTCATTGCTGAAGTAATCGTGCTCCAAGGGCGGATTTTCTAGACAGCGAATTTCATTGTCTGTGGATTCGAAGTTTGCCCATTCCTTTTCAAGTCTATTGAGCCGCTCCTTATAGTATTCCGCCGATTCTTTTCTTGCAGCGGAGTCCTTCTTGAAGTTTCGTATAATGGCCTGAATGTTGTTGCCTGTTGTTTTTTGTTGATTTACCAAGTCCATGAAGGCTGCCATTATTGTTCTCGGGGTCACCAGAATGTTAAGTAATTACGATAGTGGTTTGTTTTGCTTGTTGACTACAACTGCTTTATTTTACAACATGTTGCTCTATTTATACAAAAGAAATTCTAATAGGAATTATCATTAACATACAGCGTTCTCACGCTGTATGATATACGTGTATACATATGTAGGTATATATGTACATACATAAACATGTATTCCGGTCGCACGCTTTTATTGCAACGTAAGCGTGCGTTGATGTCACAAGTTTATCCAAAAATGCAGACGAAATTGGAGATGTATCATATTCGTTGCAATGCATTCCAACAAACTGTGGGAATGAAGACGTTGGCGTCAACAGTGAACACAATACCGGTTTTAATTTTGCGTTTGAAAGAACGTGCGCATAAGAAAAAATGTCACATAAAATTAATGGCGATGTATGTGGAAAATGACTTCCATTATTTTCCTGCTTTCTGACTTATTTTTATATTATACCAGGGTCACCCCTGGTCCTCATTTTTGGATATCTCGTAAGCGGGGTAGCATAGGGTCCTGAAAATCACCTCTTTTTTAAATACTCATCAATACCTTTCATTTGATACCCATATTGTAGAAAACCCGTCTGGGGTCACACCTGGGCCATATTTTGGGAAATACCTCGAATACGGGGTCTTATATGGGACTAATAACTATGATGTAGGTTATAATCATCTAAAACAATAATCGAATCAGAAGTTTTAGTCAATAAGTTAAGCAGAGAGACATGTTGTGTTTAGACTAGGGTGGCCCTTATTTTTCAAGTTTAATTTTTCTTTCACGCTACCACCCACTTTGGTTCATCTATCTATATCTATATTATACATATGTACTTATAAAAATAAGTCCCCGTATATGTACGTCGCTGAACTACTCATAAACGCGTCGTGCGATTTCAACCAAACTTATACACTACGTGGGCAGTGGTCCATTTATGGTTTATATGAAGTTTCAAGACCCTATGCGACCCGTTTTCCGAGATATCGACCAAAATATGGACCAGGGGTGACCCTAGAAGGTGTTTACAAAATATGGGTATCGAATAATAGGTGTTGATGAGGTTTTTAACAGGAAGTGGTTCAAGGTCCCATATGGGACCCCGTTTCCGAGATATCGACCAAAATGTGGACCAGGTGTGACTCTAAAAAGTGTTTGCGCAATATGGTACAAAATGAAAGGTGTTGATGAGGGTTTTAATAGTAAGTGGTTCAAAGTCCAATATGGGACCCCGTTTCCTAGATATTGACCAAGATGTGGACCAGGTGTGACCCTAAAAAGTCTTTACACAATATGGGTACCAAATTAAAGCTGTTGATGACAGTTTAAAAAGGAAGTGGTTCAAAGTCCCATATGGGACCCCATTTCCGAAATATTCACCAAAATGTGGACTAGGTGTGAATCTAAAAAGTGTTTGCACAATATGGTACCAAATGAAAGGTGTTGATAAGGGTTTTAATAGGAAGTGGTTCAAAGTCCAATATGGGACCCCGTTTCCTAGATATCGACCAAAATGTGTGACACTAGAAAGGGTTTGGACAATACGGATACCAAAAGAAAGGTATTGACTAAGGTTTCAACAGGGAGTGGTTTGGTACGCTGACGGATGTCTTAGCGTATAAAAGTATAATATATCCTTTTGATAATACAGAGAAACCTCTCCTAACGGACACCTTTATTGGACGGACACCTCCTAAAAAATGGAGCATCCACAGAATGAAATAAAATTTAGTGTGTTGGCTGCGTGCCAAGGAATCATTCTGTTTTATTATAAAAATGTTAGCCTATTTATACAAAATATTTCTTACTTTTTTACTTATTTACTACGATACATATTTACTCTAATTCTTACATATTAAAGTAAAAGAGAATCAAGAGAGAATGCATTCCAATGCATGCATGTGCATATGTATGTACATATGCACATACATAAATATACATATTTTGTCAAAGCATATAAAAGCGTTTGCCCAATTCGTGGGAAAACTACGCATAGCCAAAATACATAACATCAGCAATAATTTTGGATGGGAGTTTGTTTACGTTGGCGGTCGGTAATTAAGCCGCTGCTAGCGCTTGCATATATATGTAAGCATTTATATATGCAACCGTTTTGGATACATATATATTTTAATATACCGTCTGTATGTAGGCATGTGCATGCATTGGACACACTACACTCCTTTGGCCGGACAGTTTTTCATGCACCAAGTTGTAAGTACATTTTTTAGATCAAATTACCCTCCCTTAGGCGGACACTCTCTTCGCCGGACGCGGACAGTTATTTGCCTTAAAATTGGACAAAAAACCTCTATTGAGCGGACACGAACCTCTTATCAACGGACACTGAGATTAGTTTTCATAACAAATCAATCATAAACCTCTCTTGAGCGGACGCGAACCCCTCTTAAGCGGACAAAACATATACATATAAAAATATTTTTGTACATATGTATTTACCAAATGAAAACTGGGGATTCCCCGAATAAAACTAAATGGACGTTAGATAAACACTCAAATTTAAAAAGCTTCACATTGTAGGTTTAATTACATAACGCAGTGATAGTGATTTAATTATGTTCAGTCATATCGTAAACATTTGATGGGTTATGAGATGGTGAGGTCAATACTGAGCCTAAACCAAAAAAATTAAAATAATTAACGCTAGTGAGGAGAATAATTGGTCTGTTCGTGCATTAGCCGAAAGGTAAGTTTTAATAATAAAATCGTACAAAACCTATTTTTATTTATGGTCTGCTCATTGTTTCAAATGTTATTGAATCCAAAAGGTCTTTTATGGAAACCGATAGGAAAAAAATAGATGAAATGTGTTTTAACTGTTTCAGTAGGGCAAGAATCCAGAACATTCGTATTTTTGGGTCAATTATTTAAGAAAATTCAAAAGAAGTTGCCCAAAAACTGAGGGTCAGTGGCTTTGTGAGTTCTAACGGTTGGCTTCAAAAATTGCGAGCTCGTCATAATATAAATTTTAGATACATTTGTGGTGAAAGTGCTGCTGTTAATATGCAAGACTTACAGCGATTTTTTAAATAATGAGTCCGATATTTATGGATTTATATTACTTATTATCTGAAGTATAATTTATATTTATTTTTATTTATGTTATTACTTTATCTGAAAGTATGTGAATGAGTTATGCATGTTTTGATATGAATTTTTCAAGCAATATACATATATATTTTTTTCGCAATGTAATATCAATATTTTTTATTTGATTTAAAATGTGGTGAGTATTTATTCCTTTGAAAATTGAAAAATTTCTAAAATAGCCATCCACTCCTTTGAGCGGACACCTCTCTTGGGCGGACAAAAGTTGGCCGACGGTGAGTGTCCGCCCAAGGGAGGTTTCTCTGTATATCATTTTGACAAGAAAATTAAGAACTTTTTATTTATTGTAGCTTTTGTATCATAAACCTTGGTTAGTATTACCGCGAGGTAAGAAAGCTTTCACTACCCCTCTTCCACTCAATGAAAATATTTTAACATTTGACAAATTTTTATTTCAAATTTGATTGGGGAAAAACAATTAAATCAAATGAGCATATTTTCGCTTTTGAATAATTTTTAATTTAAAAAAAAGTTTATCTGCTGTGATTATATTATCATATTGGCTATTGAATAATTTGTTATAGAAAAAAATAGTTTATGTGCTGTGGATGTATTATTGGCTAATTAAATCATTTTATATAACCGTTATTTTTTAAAGAAATACAATGAATTGAGAAAATTAGGGGTGTTTTTTTCATAGTTTTCTTTTTAACAGAGGCTCACAATGATCTTAGGTTCATAATGATCCTAGGTATACAATAACAAAAAAACAAAGGCAAAGAACGTTTGCCGGGCTCAGCTAGTTTATGTATAAAAATGAGCTCTGTGAAGTTTGGCGTGAATCGGATAAGGGTAAGACCGGGCCCTTTTAACGACTGTTTAAAAAAAAAAAAGTCGCATACTAAGCAGTTGATTTTGTGGCTTTGTAAAAGTTACACCACGGAATCATATAAATTAGCTAGTTATAATTTGCAGTGCAAATAGGAAAATTTCAACCAATTATAAAATAAATGCATTCTCAATTGTAGTTTAATTGGCTTTTGAATAACAGTTTCTCGAAGATAGCAAATACATGTAGACGTGAGCATGGCGAAATAAATAAGGTGAACGAACGGCGAAAAGCGAAAAACCCCTCATGTGCTTGCTTTTGTTTGCCTTGCTTTTCTTAAGTAATTAGCTTAAACATGTCTGTGGAATAAGAAATAAACCCCACAATGAAGTGAAAACAAGTTCGAGTTGTCACCAGTATTAAACATAAATGGGTCATACAATTTCTGGAGAAATAAAGGTTTTAGTACCAGAAATAAAACCACTAAAGTATGTTTTTGAACTTGCTTATAACAACAACTTTTATTTTGTAATATCGGCCAAAAAATACTTACTTAACAGTTCAAGGCCATGATTAAACAGACATTAAGTATACCGGCCTAAGTTGAAATCCGCATAACTTTAGGTTTAGGGCTAGCTAGAAACCATTCTGTCTACATTTACTTTAAGTTATTCTTTTGTAAAACATTTTGTTTTGTATTATTTTATTTGGGTTTAAACATATTGCCCCTTTTGCTCGAAAACCACCTACGCCCATGGTCTTTTGTTTTGTTTACAGATATATAGAACTGGGAATACTTCCTAATTTAGAGAAGCTTACAACTCCTGCTAGCCCGCGTAACTGTTTCCTGACACTGATATTAATTGAAACAGGTCTACTGTTTCCACATTAACAGCCACGCACGTACATACACTTCCTTTGAGCATCTTTTATCAACCGACATGCACTACACTTTCCCTAAACGCTCACCCCTAGAATAAAAACGTTGTTTTTACGCGCACTCTTCTCATCCCGCTTCGATTATACACATAAACAAGGCCTACATGTTTAATTGAAATTTTGTATAGACAATTTTTTTTTTCAAATGTAAACAAAAAACAAGTAAGGAAGTCTAAGTTCGGGTGAACCGAACATTAAATACCCAGCGTTAGTTTTCAGAAAAAAGTACTGAATCGATCTTTACAAGGGTTATATCTTGTCCTATATATAACTTTGGAAAAGAAGGCGTGCCATTCCCATAACTTTTAACGTATTTTGTGAAATTTTTTGATATACGGATATATGTGTTCATTAATCAATATTTACCTAATTTTAAAAAAGTGGGTGGTGGCACGCCCACGGATTTTATTATGTTGTTTGTCCCTATTTGAAGATCAGTTTTCATTGCAGATCTTTATGATACTTTCACAGTGGCTTGTTAATAGTGAAATGTTGATATTTTGTTTATTCACTTGTGGGCGGTGCCAAGCCCATTTTCCAAAATATTACCAAAAAACCTTTAAACATCACTAATAACATCATCAGGTGAATGAGTGTACTAAATTTTAGCATTATATCTTTATCAGTTAAACAGATATTGCATATTCCGGTTTCCTAACTCTCGTTTAGAGAACTTTAGTCCAAAAAGGGGCGTGGTCGTTCACCGATTTTTCTTATTTTCTGTGGTAGTACTCTACATAAACATAACATGTCTGGTACCTAGTTACGTAAACCTATCGCACACCGTTCTGAAGTTATTAGCAGTCGAATTTGAAAATTGCTTGACTCATAAGTTGGCGGTGCCACGCCCACTTTCCAAACTTTTGCAAAAATAATGTTAAGAATATGAAAATTGATGTATGTACCAAATTATATTATTTAGCGGTATCAGTTAATTAGATATGAACTTTTCAATATTTCCACCTCTTTCAATAAAACTTTTATAAAAAAGTAGGCGTGGTCGACAAGCGATTCGTTTATTTTCTATATCTGAATTTAACACAACAATAGTATGCCCTCTAGAAAATTTCGTTATACTAGCATAAACTGTTCTCAAGTTATTAAGAGTCAAAATTTTAAAATTTCTTCAAATATATGTGGGCGGTGCCACGCCCCTTTTCAAAAAATTTGATAAAATCCGCCTTAGAACATATAAATCAATACTTATTGCAAATTTTATCATTGTAGCTGCTTCTGATATGGAATTAACCCGTTTTATACGTTTTTCGAAATTTTCGATATCGAAAAAGAGGGCGTGGTTATCATCCGATTTCGCCCATTTTCAATAGCAACCTACCTTGGCCAGAAAGTAACATGTATGCAAATATCTCAATTTTTACTCAAGTTATCGTGTACACGGACGGACAGACGGACGGACGGACGGACATGCCTTAATCAATTCCTCTTTTCAACCTGATCAATATTGAGGGAAATCTGAGTGGAAGTGAAGGGAATTCCACTCGGTTTGTATTTGTTGGTAAATACAAATGAATAGAAGATGGCAATGATTAAAACACCGAGTTTAATTGGCAACTTACACTAACAATGATTTGGTTTATTTCAATGAGTACTTCAATGTACATGTAATGTTCTTATGAACTGAATATTAAATATATTAATGGATAGAAAATGGAATATGTTTCGTTACATGAAGGCCGGTATTAAGTACCGCGACAAAGTTTATAAGAAAATTCTAATGCAATTCACTTTCTTAATTGCAAATTAATTAATGAATGGATATTATTCACGTTATACTTCATTAATTACGTTATGAATAGATGAAATGGAAAAGAAAGAATATTTATCACCGCGCACTGCAATCGTAGATAAAGCTGGATTTTGAACGTCCCGCGTTGATTGTAGTTACCTCGGTTGATTGAAGAAAATGTAAAGAAGAAGGAATTGATGTGCGCTCAGCGCTTTTATAGTGTTCGCAACACTGGAAGTTCGAAGGAAAGCAGGGATGCTTCCTTTGACAGTCATGTCGGGAGACATGACGAACTTTTGCGAACGCAGTGCAGGGATGCATTACGACTTGAGGATCGCAGGAGTGCGTTCCATTTAAGCGACGAGAGTCGCTTAAACATGGCGCCCCCGTTGCACTGGTGCAAGGGATGCCTTCAGTTGAGCCAATGCCCGCATAGCTACGTCCAGCTTCTGCCTCTGAATGGAGATTGAGCTTCTTTGCTTACGTGCCTTCTGGCGTTTAGGTACCTGAGGTCGCTTTGCCGGTTTACGGACACCTCTACGTGCGGACACTTGGAGCCGCTTCACCGGCTTACGAATTTGTCGGCGTGTAGACACCTGGCTTCGAACGCTGCTATCGTCTTCCCCATCATCGGACATCTCGCCGGGCTCAGTAGTGTGCAGCAAAGTATGATGTAAACCCTCACAAAGTTTGCAAGTGTCGGGGCACGAGCAAAACCGAACGCTGTCGTGGGTACGAGCAAGGCAATTCGGGCAATACCTAAACTGCTTGACCACTTCGCTCCGTTCTTCGATGTTCATTGCCATGAAGTCCTTGCAAAACCGCAGTGGGTGAAATTTAAGGCACACTTTGCATTGGTAGATCCGTGGGTCCAGCTTGGTGTTGGATGGTTTTGATCTGTAAAATATGAAAGGTATGAGAAGGTCTTGGAAACTTAAAACTATGGCGAACTAGTTGATGATTAAGTGTCAAGTGTAGGGTTCAAATTGGGAACCTCATCGTGAGAGGGAAGTGGACAGAGCTTGACAATGGGTCGAGTAAAAGTCCCAGTCTGAGTCTTGACATCCGCCACCCTGACACAGTTGTCCGAACCATGATACACTTTTTCGATACGTCCTAGTCTCCATTCGTTGGGGGGGGTTTGGTCATTTTTAATAACCACGAAATCACCAATGGAGAGGTTTTTTTGTGGCAGCTTCCATTTGTACCTCTGATGTAGTTCTTTTAGATACTCATCTTTCCAGCGTTGGCTGAATTGTTGATACAAGACTTTTAATTTTTCCCACCGATTTTGTAGGGAGAGATTGTCAATTTGAGGTTCTGGAAAGCCTAGTAGTGGCCCGCCTCGGAGAAAATGTCCTGGAGTTAATGCCAGCAAGTCATCAACATTATCAGACATCGGGGAAAGGGGTCGAGAATTCAGTACTGCTTCGATACGAGCAAGTAGAGTGGCGATTTCTTCAAAAGTGAAGATGTGGTTTCCAGCAGTGCGTTTGAAATGATATTTGAAACTCTTTACGGCCGCTTCCCAGAGGCCGCCCATATGAGGAGCATTCGGTGGCAGGAAGTGCCATTCGAAGCCAAGTACTGTATATTTGGAGCGTAAGTCATCAGAAGTTTCTTTGAGGAATTTTTTGAAATCCTGTTGGAAGGCGCGATTAGCGCCAACAAAGTTTTTGCCATTGTCTGAAAAGACTCGTTGCGGGAGTCCACGCCTACCTACAAAGCGGGCAAATGCTGCCTGAAATGCTTTGGTTGACAAATCCGAGCATGGTTCAAGGTGAATTGCCTTTGTGGAAAAGCAAATGTAGACGCAAACGTATGCCTTCAGTATTGGGGATCTACGAAGGGTTGATGACTTTATTTCTTATGGTCCGGCAAAGTCTAAACCGGTGTAGGTGAATGGCAACGAGAAAGTTGCACGCTCTGATGGTAGAGCTGCCATAATTTGCGAACGACTGTTTTGTTTGAAAATTGTACAGACTTTGCAATTCCGAATGCAGTTTTTTACTTTAGATTTTAGCCTGGGAATGTAGTATTCCTGCCTAGCCATTCGAACCATGAGTTGCTGTTCGGCATGCATTAAAACCTCATGCAGAAAGTTAAGAAAGAGATGACATAATCTTGAAGATTCCGGAATAATGGCTGGATGTCTTTCATTGTAAGTAAGGCCAGCGTTGGCCAAGCGACCATTCACACGGAGAAGTCCATGTTGGTCTAAGAAGGGGTTCAACGTTAAAAGCGAGCTCTTTTTGGAAATTGATTCTCGATGGGCTAATTGAGAATATTCCTTTGGATAATGTCTTTCTTGCGAAAGCTTGATAAGGCGATTTTTGACCCAATGAATTTCTTTTTGCGTAACAACCACGGAGTTATAGCAAGTGGGAGAAGTGGACTGTATTGGTTTGAATCGGTGAATAAATCGAAACATGTACGCTATTACGCGTAAAGCTTTAGACCATGAAGAGAAGCGATCTAATATATCGGGTTCGTCGTCCAAAACATGAAGAGCTTCAACTTTTCGTTGTTCTTGCGGTAAGACATTTTGTCGAAATGATGTTGGCCAATGGTCGGGGAGTTTAAGTAACCAATCTGGTCCGTGCCACCAGAGGGATTTAAGTAGTAAATCCTGTGGTCTACAACCTCTTGTTCCGAGGTCAGCAGGGTTATGATGGGTAGCTACGTGCCGCCACTTTACATTTCCAACATTTTTGATGATTTCTGAAGTACGATTGGCTACGTACACCTTCCATGTGCATGGTGGTTTTTCGAGCCATGCAAGTACAATAGAAGAATCGGACCAAAGAAAGACGTCTGCATAATCGATAGATAATTGCGTAATGACCCTTTTTATGCATTTAGATAATAAGACTGCTCCACACAACTCTAAGCGTGGGAGACTAACTGTCTGTAGGGGTGCTACTTTTGTTTTTGAAAACAGAAGGTGAGAGGATACCGTATTGTCAGATTGCGACCGAATGTAAACGGACGCACAGTACGCTTTCTCTGAAGCGTCACAGAATCCATGGATTTGGATTGATCTGCTAGGCGAGAATTGGGTCCATCTAGGAATTTGAATTTGTTCGATTGTGGGCAAATCGGTAATGAATTGCTGCCACTTTTGAAGTGAAAGGGGCTTCACACATTCGTCCCATTCCGTACCTTCTAACCAAATTTGTTGTAAGAGTATTTTCGCTTGAATGAGAATGGGCGATAGCCATCCTGCGGGGTCAAAAAGTTTTGAAACTGAGGATAAAATTTGGCGTTTTGTTGCACTGGAGGGTGGTGTCAAATATTCAGTTGAATATGAAAAGGAATCGCTTAACGCGTTCCATCGTATACCAAGTGTTTTGGTAGAACTGGAATCATCAAATTTTAGGAAGTCAGAGTCGAGAAGGTGATCTGACGGAATTTGACTCAAAAGTTGAGGATGGTTTGCTGTTATTTTCCGAAGCGGAAACCCAGCTGAAAGCAGACATTGGATTAGCTCAGTTTGAGCTTTTAAACACGATGGGATATCGTGACCACCAGATAATACATCATCGACATATGTTTCTTTGGTTAAAATTTGTTTAGCTAATGGATGGGAATCTTTCGTATCAGTAGCTAGTTGATGCAAAGTTCGAATCGCCAGATAAGGCGCGCAGTTGACTCCGAATGTCACTGTCTTTAGTGCAAAATCGGATAGTTTATCCTCATTGTCTTTACGAAAGAGAATTCGTTGAAACGGTTGATCATCTTCGTGAAGAAGAATCTGTCGATACATTTTTTGTATATCACCGTTAAAGACATACTTATACAAACGCCAATTTAAAATGACAAATAGAAGATCTGTTTGCAAAGTAGGACCAATGTGCAGAATATCGTTAGGCGAAATACCAGAGGCCGTGGGTTTGGAGGCATTAAATACCACACGGACTTTTGTAGATTTACTATCTGGCTTGACCACTGAATGGTGTGGTAGATAGTATGACCGATACTGTCCATTTTCATGCACTTCATCGGAATCGATTTGCCTCATATGGTCGAGAGTAAGGTACTCTTCTAGAACACGATTGTATTCTTCCTTGAGGGCAGGGTTTTTATTCAACGTGTGCTCCATTCGGATGGCTTGTCGCAAAGCTTGGGAACGAGATGGTCCCAAGGATAGGCTGGAGGGAAAGTTCGATTTGAAGGGTAATCGAACTATATAACGGCCATCACTTCGCCTGACAGTGGTATTTTGATAGAACTGTTCGCAGTATGAATCATCGTCGGAAGAAAGGCGAGATTCAGGCAGTTCCTCGAGTTCCCAGAACTTTTTCAATTGAATATTGAGGTTCTCATTAGTATCTTCTACGGCGTACGTATGAAAGGTGGAACAAGAGGTGGGTTGCATGGGTCCGCTCAGATACCACCCAAAAATGGTGTTTTGAGCGAGGAGACTGCCTAGGATCTGGTGTCGAATTCCTTGAAAAAGGATCTGCGGTATGAGATCACTTCCGATCACCATATCTATTGGACCAGGAGTAAAGAAATAAGGATCAGCCAGATCTAGGTCTTTTAGGTCAGATGGATTAGGCTTAGGCAGAGAAAAGGTGGGTAGAAAGCTTGTGAGCTTATGAAGCACAATCGCTTGCGTAACGACTTTCGTGTCATAACGTTTGGAGATTAACGTTAGTTGACAAACTTTGTTCGCGTTTTCTACCACGATTCCGCCCATTCCAGTTACGGCATAATCTTCCCGGTAAGTAGGGAGATTTAAGCGCTTTTGTACCTTTTCGGAAATAAAGGTTTTTTGCGAGCCTTGGTCGATCAAGGCTCTTATGGTGAATAGTGTGCCCATATGCTCAATTTGCACTTGGGCGGTGGGAAGCAGCGTCTTCTCATGGTTCGCTGAGAAGTTAGCTTGGATATTGGACGCACTGTCAGCAGAGGTGGTCGGTAATTCATCGCAGTTGCCTTGGGTTAGGTTGAAGATTGGATGCCTGGGGGTATTCGGCATCTCCGAAGAGTGGGTGTGCAACAGGGGGGTTGCTTTTGTTGTTGGCTTTGCTGATGAAGTCACACTTGCTGACTTAGGTGCTGATTTGTTGGTGGGTTTAGGATGAAGCATCGTGTGATGCGACTGCCTACAATGAAGGCATCTAAAAACGCTTTGACAATTGGTAAGGGTATGGTTATATGCCAGGCAGTTGGTACAATAACCATTTTTCTCTGCGAATTTAGTGCGTTCAGAAACTGCCAAGGTACGGAATTTAGGACAGGACTTTAAAGCATGATTATTTTGGCATAGCTTACAAGTAAATGCCACTTGTTCCTGAGATAGATAAGACTGCACTTTATTTGGAGTTTTTTGGTTGGAGGAGTTGCGAGGTTTGGCGGTTTTGTAGTTGTGCAGCCGCTCAACAACTTCATACCGACTAGTTAGGAAGTGGTCCATTTGGGACCAGTCGGGCAACTCTTTCCTAGACTTTAAGGACTGCTCCCACAGCGAAAGCGTTTCTTCTGGAAGTTTAGTGGAGCAGAGGTATATTAAGATAGGGTCCCATTCGCCCACGGACACCCCTTGAGAGGTAAGGCAAGAAAGACAATCATTGATTGTGCTCTGAATTCTCTGAATTCCCTCACTATTTTCTGATGTAACAGGAGGAATGTTGAAGAGGGTCTTCAACTGGTTATCGATCAGAATCCGCTTATTTTCAAAACGGGCTCGAAGAGCTTCCCAGGCCAGTGAAAAGTTTTCATCACAGAGTTTGTAATGTTTTACTATAAGGCCTGCCTTTCCCCGAGTTTTATTTCGCAGATGAAATAATTTCTGAGCTGGAGTAAGTTTTGGGTGATTGAGATACACCGCCGTGAACATGTCACGAAAGCTCGGCCACTCCTCGTAACTGCCATAAAAAATCTGTGTATCGCATGGAGGCACTTTGATACATGGTATCGAATTGTCGATAAAAGACGACGAATGTCTACCAGTTAAGTTTTTATCAGGAGTGGTACCATGAAAGGATTTAACCTGATCGATAATTTGGGATTTACATATGTAGAAGCTATCAGTACACAGTTGGAACTTGTTTGTTGCTTCGTCTTTGAACTCGACTGAAACATGTTTTTCGTCTTCGAGGCAGACGCTCTTATAAGAGATTTGTAAATTCTCCCAACGTTTGTTTAGATCTTGAAGTTTGACATCCAATAAGGTGTCAGTATTTTCCTCAGGATCGTCTTTTTCAAAATGAGAACAAAAGTTCATTAAATCATTTGAGCAGAAGATAAATTCTGCCATCGCAGCTGAACTAGTGGCCATGATTTAATATTTGAAAGTATTATCGAGAGTAATAGGGATTATGAATTCAAATTGATAAAACGATTAGGAGAGTTCCGTACTGATGTGTGCTATCGGGTATAGCAACAAGAATATAAAATTTATAACTTCAGATGACGCTTCACAATAGTATAACCACAATGGAATTTTCACTCAACTGTATTATGAGTAGAAATTGCTAGAAATAGAATCAATAAATGGGCTGTGAGGGGCTGGACAGACTCAGACTTGCTCTTTGATCCAACTTAATTATGCTACTGGGTATAGCAGCAATAAAAACACACACCAGCAATTGGTGAATGTGTTCAAGATAATATGCTTTAAGCACCCTGTTTATATGGACTTCAATAAACTTAGGCACAAATTTTTAAATAAATTGAGTAGGTATGTACGATTTACAAGTCAAGTATTATGGGTTTTGCCTGACTATACATTTAAGCTATAGGGGGTAATAGTATTAAAGACAAACGACAAAAGTATTAACGTAGGTATAAAGTAACTTCCGTTTGTATATCAACCGATTTTAAAGTATACTACTGGGCATAGTAGCAATTTTACTAGATGAAACTTTAGTTGCTTTGCTAATCGGTATAATAATTTAGGCTGGAACAAATTTACTATAAACAAGTAAGGAAAGGGCTGTCTTCGGCTGTGCCGAAGGCTTTATACCTTTCATGAATGCTAAACCACACTTATCGGAACAATCGATTGTATGGGAGCTATACGTTATGTTGGTCCGATCTGGCTGATTTTGCCTACATATGTTACATGTATAATATGTAGCAAACGTGCAAAGTTTAACGTTCCTAGCTTTTTAACTGCAAAAATTATAGCCCAAAACCCATTTATCGAAACTATCGATTATATGGGAGCTATATGTCATGTTGGTCCGATCTGAGTCATTTTCACTACACACGTTGCAAATACAATTTGTACTAAACTTGCAAAATTTTACGTTCCTAGCTTTTGAGTTGCAAGAGTTATAGGCCAAAACCCATTTATCGGAACAATCGATTGTATGGGAGCTATGCCTTCTATCGGTCCGATCTTGCTGGTTCCGACAAATGATTAATCCTATGCAAAATGGCGCCTGCTTGCAAAATTTCATCGAGATATCTCAAAAACTGAGGGACTAGTTTGCGTTCAAACAGACGGACGGACGGACGGACGGACGGACAGATGGACATGGCTAAATCAACTCGCCTCATCGCCCTGATCATTTCGGTATACTTAATAGTGGGTCTATCTCTTCTTCTTCTCATACTTACAAACATCGGACCAAAGTTATAATACCATTTCATGTTCATGAAAGGTATAAAAACGATACGATTTACAGGTAACGTTATACTGGGTTTTGACTAACTATTACTTGATGCAATTGATGTATGTGAAACACAAATTATTTTATTTAATATTTATGTGGACTACTGGGTATAGTTGAAGCAAAACTTCTTGTACGTATTAATTGCCGTCCTAGAAGGATTTAACCACCCGGTATGCTATCGTGACTTAATTCACAAAATTTTGTTCACTCTAATTCTATTAGGTGGTGTTCATCGATAATTTCAGGCTATTGGTGTCATAGCAAATAATGCAAACGAGAAAAAATCACCGCATATATAGTTGCATATGAATTAGTTGGCTATCAAATAATTTTGTTATTCCGTACCTAGATATAATATTACGCCACAAAATAGTTA
Organism: Sphenella marginata; assembly: GCA_951509765.1. Taxonomy (NCBI): domain Eukaryota; kingdom Metazoa; phylum Arthropoda; class Insecta; order Diptera; family Tephritidae; genus Sphenella; species Sphenella marginata. The sequence continues at coordinate 32,535,224 of OX608083.1, read as the reverse complement.
ACATATGAATATATGTATATACCAATCCCTCTATCTGCACTCAAATAAGAGACTTTTTGTCTACTAGTTGCATATGTCGTTTTACCACTGGGAATTGCTATTGCAATTTTGCTAAGTTTATTGTAAACAAACCAGAACAAAGAAGAATGTACGCTAATGCGAACAGCGTATGTATGTATATGGAAGTGATTGTAAGCAAAGTAGGGGTGGATAGAGAGAAACTATATGTCTGCGCCAACAACAAGTTGCGCAGCGAAATTACAATAACACTGCTCGATTCACAAGTGTATTTATGCGCATATGTACATATGACTAAATTCCAACTTTGCCGAAAGTTGGTAAAGTCAATTTGAAAGGTATATGACAACCTTTTGAAAATGTAGCGTAAGTATACTGTATAAGGATATAAAATCACACTATCCTTTTGTCACTTTTGCTTTTCCACTTGTTTGCTTTTTTCCACTTGTTTCACATATGTAAATATTAAATATGTAGGTATATGAATGCAGAAAAGGGATGGTTAGAAATAACATGGACAAGAAATTTGCTTTTTATGAAACAATTGAAAACTTAATGTGTCGAGAGCGACAAATGCAAATTTTTAAACACTTGACCATGAAAGAAAAGGTAAGCAAGAGATTGCTTACCGGCACAACTGGCGTATAAACAACGAGATAGAGTGAAATAGATTGATTCGAAAATCAAGCCGGGTGAAATAGTGTCGTTTATGAAAGTTATGTAGATATATGCATACACTGTAGGTTAGAAAGAACCGACTGTTTAATTAACCAAAACGGAAATTTTTTTGGCACAACAAGTATTTTGTATGCATATATGTACATACATATGTATATATGTTTATGTGAATATATGAATATATATATAAATCCCGTTAGAAGAACGGTTCAAAATTTTTGGACAAAATAACGGCACTTACATGCAGCTTTTTGGGGTACTCATCTTTGGGTTATTTTGGGGTACAGTCCCTCGTTGGCCCAAACTTCTGGGCAGGATTCCGTACCGGCTATAGGTGACTCCACCGGTTTGACTGTTGGTGACGAAAATTTATGTTAGGCGAGTATATGCCGGCTAAAGGTGACTCCACCGGTAAAGGCTGGTAGCGCAGATTTATTTGTGGCTCCGTGGTTTTACTTGCTGGAAATCCCACGTTGGGCAGCGGCAGCTTTGTGCAGAATTTTACTTTAGCGCTTTTTTGTTTTTCACTTAACCGAACTTACTTTATTGCTTTACTTTTTGTTAAACGATTTTAAACTTTTACTTTCCGCGTTTTTTTTTTTTTGATTTTGCGCACAAATTACTTTTTAGTTTTTCACTTTTTTTTCGTTCGTGCACTTGTTGCTGCTGCTATGCTGCCGTTCTTTTTGGTGGTTGAAAATGCAATGACATTCAATGTCAAAGTCTACAAAACGCAGAGTTGCGTTGCGGTTGTTTTCCTTCGAAGTTAGTGACGCGCGTTGCCAACTAAATTTCGGATTAATGGGGGTGTTCACGTGCCGTCAAATTCGGCTTGTAAGGACCATGATCAATATTGAGGGAAATCTGAGTGGAAGTGAAGGGAATTCCACTCGGTTTGTATTTGTTGGTAAATACAAATGAATAGAAGATGGCAATGATTAAAACACCGAGTTTAATTGGCAACTTACACTAACAATGATTTGGTTTATTTCAATGAGTACTTCAATGTACATGTAATGTTCTTATGAACTGAATATTAAATATATTAATGGATAGAAAATGGAATATGTTTCGTTACATGAAGGCCGGTATTAAGTACCGCGACAAAGTTTATAAGAAAATTCTAATGCAATTCACTTTCTTAATTGCAAATTAATTAATGAATGGATATTATTCACGTTATACTTCATTAATTACGTTATGAATAGATGAAATGGAAAAGAAAGAATATTTATCACCGCGCACTGCAATCGTAGATAAAGCTGGATTTTGAACGTCCCGCGTTGATTGTAGTTACCTCGGTTGATTGAAGAAAATGTAAAGAAGAAGGAATTGATGTGCGCTCAGCGCTTTTATAGTGTTCGCAACACTGGAAGTTCGAAGGAAAGCAGGGATGCTTCCTTTGACAGTCATGCCGGGAGACATGACGAACTTTTGCGAACGCAGTGCAGGGATGCATTACGACTTGAGGATCGCAGGAGTGCGTTCCATTTAAGCGACGAGAGTCGCTTAAACACAACCTAAGAACTTTCATATATGGAACCCCATATCTAACTCGATTATTTTGCGCCGTTACATAGTACCGTTATGTGGACAAAATTAATATACCCTTGTACTAGTACTAGTACGCTGGGTATAAATGATATGTGACAATAAAAGGTCTGTTTCTTGAAATCTCCAGCAAAGAACTGTCAGCAGAAGAGAGTCTCGTAAAAAGCTGTTAAAATCTCTCTTCTGCTGGTTTTTCACCGAACATGAGCCAGCAGAAATTCTGTACTTACTTTGCTGGCAAATAACTCATAGTTTTCAAAATATTCGTAATAAATTTTAAATTTCACAAAAATATGCAATCAATTTTGATTTTGGCATTTGTCACAATCAGCAGTTTGTTACTTGCTAGCTATTGCTGGACGAAAAATCTCCAGCAATCCCCAGCAGCAACTTACAGCGAATTGGCGCTCTTTCTCTCAATTAAATGTCAAAAAGCTGCTGGATTCGCTGCTAATTTTTTCAAAGAACACTTTTCTATGAATAATTATTCATAATTAGCAGTCAAGAAACAAACCTAAAATGACGGCCTCATTATTACGGCGAAAAAAACTTATAATCAGCTGATCATTTTCCGCCACCTTCTTTAATTCGCCTTGGACGTGAGTGACATATGTACATATAATTTATAAATACATGTCGTTAGTCAAAATCAAATAAATTTTGAGGTATCATAAGCCATGTTTATATGAACCTGGAACCGAAATATTTCAAATCGCATCTCTTACGACGAATTTGGAAATCACTTTGAAGTAAAACGCAACAAATTTTAGAGTCGGAGTTGGAAATTACATATAAACATGGCAATAGATCCTGCTTTTCGTACTAACAATTCAAAATTATAAAGTAAGAATGTGTTCTAGTATATTCTACCGAAATCTATAAAAGGGCCCGGGGGCACGCTTTACCCTTATCCGATTCACGCCAAATTTCACAGAGCTCATTTTTATACATAAATAAACCAAACTGGAGGGATAGAGTAAAAAAAATAATCAAAATTTTAATAAACGTCATATAAGGGCCACCCTAATGTAGACTGACCAGGCGCGTAGCCAGAAAAAAATTCTGGGGGGTGGGGTGGTGTTTTTTTGGCCAAAGTGTCAGTAAATAAGAATTAACTGTATTGAATTAACTTATTTGAAATTTTCCTCTTTCCGTTCAAACGGTTTTTTTTTTGGAATTTCCAGTAAAATTCACTTAAGAACTTTGTGGAAAATTCAAGAAAACTCGAAAAATTTTCATCAAAATTTCTAATTTCGACTATACCAAAAAACCTTTAAACATCACTAATAACATCATCAGGTGAATGAGTGTACTAAATTTTAGCATTATATCTTTATCAGTTAAACAGATATTGCATATTCCGGTTTCCTAACTCTCGTTTAGAGAACTTTAGTCCAAAAAGGGGCGTGGTCGTTCACCGATTTTTCTTATTTTCTGTGGTAGTACTCTACATAAACATAACATGTCTGGTACCTAGTTACGTAAACCTATCGCACACCGTTCTGAAGTTATTAGCAGTCGAATTTGAAAATTGCTTGACTCATAAGTTGGCGGTGCCACGCCCACTTTCCAAACTTTTGCAAAAATAATGTTAAGAATATGAAAATTGATGTATGTACCAAATTATATTATTTAGCGGTATCAGTTAATTAGATATGAACTTTTCAATATTTCCACCTCTTTCAATAAAACTTTTATAAAAAAGTAGGCGTGGTCGACAAGCGATTCGTTTATTTTCTATATCTGAATTTAACACAACAATAGTATGCCCTCTAGAAAATTTCGTTATACTAGCATAAACTGTTCTCAAGTTATTAAGAGTCAAAATTTTAAAATTTCTTCAAATATATGTGGGCGGTGCCACGCCCCTTTTCAAAAAATTTGATAAAATCCGCCTTAGAACATATAAATCAATACTTATTGCAAATTTTATCATTGTAGCTGCTTCTGATATGGAATTAACCCGTTTTATACGTTTTTCGAAATTTTCGATATCGAAAAAGAGGGCGTGGTTATCATCCGATTTCGCCCATTTTCAATAGCAACCTACCTTGGCCAGAAAGTAACATGTATGCAAATATCTCAATTTTTACTCAAGTTATCGTGTACACGGACGGACAGACGGACGGACGGACGGACATGCCTTAATCAATTCCTCTTTTCAACCTAAGAACTTTCATATATGGAACCCCATATCTAACTCGATTATTTTGCGCCGTTACATAGTACCGTTATGTGGACAAAATTAATATACCCTTGTACTAGTACTAGTACGCTGGGTATAAATGATATGTGACAATAAAAGGTCTGTTTCTTGAAATCTCCAGCAAAGAACTGTCAGCAGAAGAGAGTCTCGTAAAAAGCTGTTAAAATCTCTCTTCTGCTGGTTTTTCACCGAACATGAGCCAGCAGAAATTCTGTACTTACTTTGCTGGCAAATAACTCATAGTTTTCAAAATATTCGTAATAAATTTTAAATTTCACAAAAATATGCAATCAATTTTGATTTTGGCATTTGTCACAATCAGCAGTTTGTTACTTGCTAGCTATTGCTGGACGAAAAATCTCCAGCAATCCCCAGCAGCAACTTACAGCGAATTGGCGCTCTTTCTCTCAATTAAATGTCAAAAAGCTGCTGGATTCGCTGCTAATTTTTTCAAAGAACACTTTTTTATGAATAATTATTCATAATTAGCAGTCAAGAAACAAACCTAAAATGACGGCCTCATTATTACGGCGAAAAAAACTTATAATCAGCTGATCATTTTCCGCCACCTTCTTTAATTCGCCTTGGACGTGAGTGACATATGTACATATAATTTATAAATACATGTCGTTAGTCAAAATCAAATAAATTTTGAGGTATCATAAGCCATGTTTATATGAACCTGGAACCGAAATATTTCAAATCGCATCTCTTACGACGAATTTGGAAATCACTTTGAAGTAAAACGCAACAAATTTTAGAGTCGGAGTTGGAAATTACATATAAACATGGCAATAGATCCTGCTTTTCGTACTAACAATTCAAAATTATAAAGTAAGAATGTGTTCTAGTATATTCTACCGAAATCTATAAAAGGGCCCGGGGGCACGCTTTACCCTTATCCGATTCACGCCAAATTTCACAGAGCTCATTTTTATACATAAATAAACCAAACTGGAGGGATAGAGTGAAAAAAATAATCAAAATTTTAATAAACGTCATATAAGGGCCACCCTAATGTAGACTGACCAGGCGCGTAGCCAGAAAAAAATTCTGGGGGGTGGGGTGGTGTTTTTTTGGCCAAAGTGTCAGTAAATAAGAATTAACTGTATTGAATTAACTTATTTGAAATTTTCCTCTTTCCGTTCAAACGGTTTTTTTTTTGGAATTTCCAGTAAAATTCACTTAAGAACTTTGTGGAAAATTCAAGAAAACTCGAAAAATTTTCATCAAAATTTCTAATTTCGACTATGCAGTTTTATAGCTCGTTCAGTTGTAGTGAACAAAGATACCAATCTTAAGCTGCTAGAAGAATTACTCGAATTTTGGCAATTTTTTTTCTAACCGACCAAGAGCATTTTCTTCAATAAAAAAATATTACGCTAAAAAAACTGTACTAGTCTAGGCGTATATGTAGCCCCAAAAAGTTATAAATTTAGGCTAATACTTTTAGCCGTGTACGAAACAATATTTATTTTTCTTGTTTGCTTTGAAATTTTGTTTAGGATTTCTTCAGGAGTTACTTGAAAAGTAGAATGGATGTTGAGTAGAGAAAGCCACTCCTGCCCCATCGTACTTCTTAGATAAGGTTTTAACGGAAACTGGAAGCGCTGCAGCAATTTTTATGTATCGATGTACCATAGGGAAAAAAGACACGGAACAATTATTTAATGCATCAATGAACGTGCTTAGTCGTTCCTCCTTTGGGATTGGAAAATATTTTTCTTTTTTAGGGCTTTACGCTGTTCAAAAGTAATCCAAAAACTCTATATAAAATCACACTTATGAAACGGTTAAAAAAATTTTTGGTGTCAGAATCTCTTCTACTTTTCTACTGCTAATTTCTGGAAAATTTTTACAAAAAAGCGACCAGCGCAACTCTGGCTTTGGCAAGAAATAAATAGTTGTCGCTTAATATCTTGAAGAAAAACTGAAGCTTCGGAAAAATAAAAACAAAAAATAGGTAAAAAGCGGAAAATTGCAATTATACAACATGCAAAACGGAGCGTCAAAATTTCTTGGCTATTCATAACAATTTCATGGTCAATTAATAAATGAAAATATTTCTTGAACATTTTCTTTTCAACAGCATACCGGGCTTTTACTTTTAAACTTTTTCAATAATTTTTTGTCAAATTAGCGTCACTTTTTATTATCACCTGACTAGTATAAGTGCAATTTAATTGTTACTTTCTCTGATAATTCAATACGACTGTGTTGTGTACTGCTTAGTAATTTTTTTTAACTTCTTGGTCATTTTTTTGGTTAAGCTTATGGCAACCGTGACTACAATAACGAGAGACACTAATTTTTACGATTTTTGCCCGCTGTATTCATAACTCGAAAAGCAGTTAATTTGAATTTCAACATACTTGAGTTCGAATCACTCTTGCTGTTGTTTACATGCTATGTAGTTGAGATGCTAAGTTGATCTTATGCAGAGCAAGTCTGATAGTTTTCTCGAATTTCTTAAAGCGCCAATGAGTGAACCGTTGCAGGAATTTAGTTGTGACCTCTCAGACTTGCTCTGACAATTGATTAGCGACTACAAATAACTTATCTCAGTGTGAAATATTATTTAATTTTATTCTTTCGTATTTTCACTATTGCTATTGTTATCTCCCTAGCTAATAGTGAAACAAGCGTGTTGAGATAACGAGTTTGACTTTAATTATAAGCGTGAAATAAAAGTTAGAAATTAATAATTGCTATGCAAAAATATCCTTATATTAGAACACGTCCGTGATCCACGAGTTGCGCCGGAAGAAGAAAAAAGTAGATGTCATTTTGCTTATCATATGTGTGCTGACAAAAACGCAAAACGCAAGGTTGCCATACCGCTACTTCCACTCCGTACGTCGTCATAGACGGAGTGCCACTTAGTTTTCCGACTTCGTTTTCTTGTACTCGCAGGGCTCCGTACATTTTTTTGCTCTATCCCCAAATCTGTGGTGATATTTGCAGTAACGAAAACGTGTTTTTGACCTAGATTTACTGCGTGATCTGTGGTCGTATCGTCCGTTCGTTTTTAGTTGCCTTATTTCCCGGCGTAGCTTTTCTACCTCGTCTTCGAGAGGGCTGCTGGCGGCTCTTTTTATTTCTGACACGCTGGCATAGCTCCGTACTTCCATTATTTTGTCGGCCTGAAGCGACATTTTGTACGAGTCCCCATCAACAATCGATACAATTGTGCGCACGTTTTCTGGTAGGCGTTCTAGCTCTTTCATCCGTTTGAGCAGCTGGGACGGTTTAAGATCACCCAATTGTATTTCGCGAATTAGTTTGCTTAGCTTTCGCTGGTCAGAGTCGGCATACTCTGTAATGAGTGCCGCCTTAATTGCGTCGTATTTGTCAGTGGCCGGAGGGCTTCTTATTATTTCGGCCACGTGTATAAGGTACTGTGGTTCTAGCGATGCTATTACCTGGTGGTACTTCGTGGTATCGGATGATACGCCGGACACCACGAACTGTGATTCCATTTGTATGAAAAATAAGTCCGGTTGCTCTTTGCAAAACATTGGCGGTTCTACGCCCACACGAAAAACTTCATTTCGCACCTGCTGTTGTATTAGGGCGTGGGACATTTGTCCTGTTTGACTAGGCCCGGGCGCGTTGGAAATCGTGGCTCCGTCGCCGGTTTGCTCTTTGAATTCTGTAGTTTGCATTGCTTTCAGAATTTTCCACTAAAGTGTTCGTGTTTTAGGTTAGCGTTGAACGATCGGGGTCACCAATGTTATCTCCCTAGCTAATAGTGAAACAAGCGTGTTGAGATAACGAGTTTGACTTTAATTATAAGCGTGAAATAAAAGTTAGAAATTAATAATTGCTATGCAAAAATATCCTTATATTAGAACACGTCCGTGATCCACGAGTTGCGCCGGAAGAAGAAAAAAGTAGATGTCATTTTGCTTATCATATGTGTGCTGACAAAAACGCAAAACGCAAGGTTGCCATACCGCTACACTATTAATGCTAATTTCTTAACAGGGGCTTTGAAAGTGAATAGAGTAATTGTAATGATTCTAGTATAGAAGTATATTTTTTAATTTTCGGAAATTTTGCAAAAGATTTAAGATTTAAGCTAAACTGAAAAGTAACAGCGCCCTATTATGAAAAAAAAATTACGTTGGTTGGTTGTTATGTCTTGCAAAGTTTAGATTTAGACATAGAGGCCCACGATCATAGTCAAATTAAAATAAAGTTTTACCTACTTAAGCATGATTCTAAAATAAACAGCATTAACCATTTAAATTTACGGTTTGTGTCTATGGTTGTGCGATGTCACAAAGCTTACTCTAAACTTGAGTTTGCCTTTTTTTATTATTGACACGGCTACATATGTTAGGGTTTGCGAATGATAAAGTTGACCTTGCAAAACAAAAAATGTCTTCATAGCACCAACCAACATAATCTTCTACATGAGGGGATCCTCTTACTTTTCATTTAAGCTAAAATCTTTGCTTAGTATGGCTATGATTGATCAACATTTTAAATGTGTTTTAAGTTAACGAAAGATTTTAAGTAAAAGTAATAAGCAAAGGCTATGTTTATGAGCCATTATATCCCCAAGACCAATTTTGATTGCCATTCCTCACCAACATGGGGCAAAGGAACATTTAATTTATGTCTTGCCATTTATTTTACCAAACGACTTCAATGTAGAAGAGGGATTGTTGTTCAACTTTTATATCCTTCTATAGCTCTGACAGCAGAAGTAATGCGTTTATTTCTATGCGTTCAACATATAATTCTCAGCTTTAATACAGAACCAGTCGAAAAATCACAAAACACAGGTATACATTTTTGTAGGCATTTCTATGGTGTTTTTGTGACTAGGATTTTCTTCATTCTTAATACGAAGGATCAATTTGCGGTTAAGGCCGCTAAATCGTAAAGGTGGTCTGAGCAGAAACTTAATTGTTATTTCACAACGCTTTTTTGTATATCTCTTTTTTTGGACTTGCGAAACAAAGTAAAGCGAAGGCAAGCTTGCTTGGATTCGTGTGCAGGATTCACTTTCCAGAAACATGGAACAGTATTCAATATGCATTTTAGTCTCCTTTTACGCCCAATGCTCACCCACGACAAAAATCAACTACAAATGCGTCCAAAGTTATACCAAAACAAAGTTCAGTAATACTATTTAAGTGATCTATAAAGTCGTTGTGGAAATGTTCGCCGAAAGGTATAAAAGTATACCGAAAATGCATCGGAAGTAACTTGCCGGGATATACCTCCGAGGAGGTCCACATTTATTTCTATTTCTAAAACAGCCTATTATTTTTCCCCCTTTCTCTCATATTTCGTTCTGTAAGGGAGATGTCATTCACCATGGGTTATTGCAGTGGACCAATTATTAAACCATTTCTTTTACACGAACAAATTACAAAAACCAAAATAAAGTATGTTTTGAAATATATAATTTTTTTTATTTTTCCTGTGTTTAAGGGTTTTAGTAACAATTTCCGGTACATTAAATTATGCAATAAACGTACGTACACAAGGCAATCGTGAAGTGAATACAATCACAAATTATAACCTTTAACGCATATTAAAGTGCTTTGGCTTGTTATTTTCCACTCGAGCAAACCTATTGTCGTCACAAAAATACTTTTAATAAGTATCTCCCCATTTAACTTGTTATTTAGATAAATAATACCATAAAACATACAGTTAAGTATGTGCTTATACCCCTTAATGTAAACTATTTGTGGGCAAAATAATATTTTATAATAAACTTGCATATGTATATATGTACAGGCATTTTTTTGTATTTGCCATTGTAATGACAAACGTTATTATATATGTAAGTAATTAAAAAGTTTGATTTAGTCTAAATTTTAATTCCTTGCTTTTCTGCCTCGTTCTTATATTTATTTACATAAAGACTATCAGGGTCATATTTTTTCTGAAGCTTCTCCCATTCGGCAGGTTTGTTATCAATGATATATCGAATAACTTTGTCAGTGTTTTGTTTTTGTTTTTCACTACATTTACTACATTCAGTTTTTAGTGCATCTGGTAGACTTTTTTTTAGTTCCCGACCCTCTGGTGTACACTTTCCAGCATCAATTAGACATTTAAAATAGTTATTAAATAATCGGTCCGACTTTAGGATTTCATCGATATCGATGTTATCATATTTAGTTGTGTATTTATCTTCTGCAACGACGAGGGCGGCAAAAGCGATGATGCCGGCAAATATGAATAGATTCATTTTATATTAATTATCTGAAATAAAAACGCATACATGTTAACAAAGCGCAGATTGTTAAGAAATATACATCAGCATACACATATATACATATCTACATATTTAGTTGGCTACAAAGTCTAAAGTCTGACTATCATTTAATTATATATTTTGCTATTCACTCAAAATGTACCAAAAACTACATATAATTACTTTACTATCAACAAACTTATTGACCGTTGAATTAATGTAACTTAATTACATCTACCAATACACTTTTTGTCTTGTGGCTGGAATAAATGTACATATAGTGTTTTCCTTATAATATCTTCTGAGGACTTTGACAAATTTCGGTACTTAATACTCCCCATTTTTTTTTTTAGTTTTTAAATATTTGTCCCTGGGGGAGTAGGGTATGCTCTTCCGCGTCCTTCACATTGGATTAAGTTAAACGGCCTGCTCGTGAACGGCATTGACGGTGATTGTTTTACGTGTGAAAGGAAGTTTTCGCTTAAATATTGTACGTATTAAATATATATGGCCAATTTGTTCACAGAGTCGTAAAATTGTCTAGAACTCAGCTTAAATTTTCAGGTTTTTTTTTAAAAATAATTATATTTACTACTTGTTGTAATTGTACTTTTACGACACAGATCTAAGCCGCTTACATGTGCTGAATTGTCAGTTTACGACTCATTTTTCAAAAATAAATTCATTTTTCATAATAAATATGGAAAAACACCAAGTAAAGACGGCAATCACAAATTTTTACGATCTAAAAAATTGGAGACTAAACCTTTACTGTGTCGTAATAGCCGTCGTTAAAAATTTAAGGTCCTCTCAACAAACCCAATTTTGGCGTAAATCGAAATTCAGCATCTTTGAAACGTGTCGTATATTTAAATCTTTCTCAACAAATTGGGCAATAAAGTTATGGATAATTCTATCTTGAAAAATAAAGCAGAAATTAAAAATTTTTAGTCGGCAAATTTATTTATGAGACCATATTCATTTTGATTTTTTCATAACAACCAACAGCCTTTACCCAAACAATTCTGCCAAGAAAATCTCCAAAAAACTTGTTAAAATATAGCAAACACTTTTTGAGAAAATTTTGTTACCCATAAAAAAACTAAACATCTTTCTATTTTCAATTTTTTTTAAAGCTTCGCTGCTGGTATGTAAAATTATGTACATATGTATATGTATGTACAAACAACAATATTTTCACTTATGAGTAAGCAAACTAAAATGTACGATAACCTTTAAAAATTTGGGGCAAAGCGCAGGTACTTATTGATTAACTAAGTGAAGTTAGAATTGGTTTTTTAATGCTAAAAAGCTAGTTAGACATATCAAATGATCTGGACAGATTATAATTATGACATAAACATCGTAAAAGCTCATTTAACTTAGCTTTGTACTGCTGGGGCGGGAAATTGGGAAATATTGGATAATCTCTCTAAAAGTGGTGCACAGGCTATACGATATAGAAGTGGAACCTATTATCTTTTATTGAGTATTAGTCTGGTGGGATACACTAGACACAGCTTTTACTATTAAAAAGTTAGCTTCAGTGCAGGGAATTTTCATTAAATTTGGTGTACTTCTCTCTTTTTATCATTTGAAAGAACGAACAAGATCGGGCCAATATAACATATAGCCACCATACAATCGAACGCATTATTATATTGAATTATTACATATCTAATAGTAAAACTCAGAAAGATTGAACTAATAAAACACCCTATTTACACCCTATGCGCCCTATTTTCCTCAAAACGGCTATAAACATATTATATTTCAATTAAAAATCTAAAAACGTCGACCTTCGTAAAATTTAGGGTAAATAAGAAACGAAAAGTGACGATCGTGGTTCATAGTCATCAAAGGTATAAAGTCTACGGCACGACCGAAGTTTTTTGATAGTCGGTGAATGTCACTTTAATAACTATAAGAACAATACACCTTTGAAATGTATATAATTTTCTTTGCACATGTCGAAGCACATGACACAACACAAAATTTCAGTAATTTAAGTATTTGAAGAGATCTCATTATTTAATTACTCTTTGTAAATATAAATTGCCATATTTATTTGACAAGAAATAATATAATATATTTATATATATATTTAAAATAATTGTCGGTGCACTTCATAAATTATTTCTTGACAAAAGATAAAATCTCTTCTTTTTGTGCACTACCAGTGTGACCTTGACCTAAATTTCAAGTTATGAAAACAACTTGTTATTCCTTTTGATTGCACCTGTTTTAACTTACTTCGATTATACAACCAATACGAAAGACTTAAGCCGCGAACGTGTAACGAGCTGTATCGTTAAAGTTTACTGACTACAATTGCTGTTGAAAAGTCCAGCTTTTTATAGCTTAAGCATTCGAAGCAACTCAATACTTACTAGTAGCTTCACGGCTTAATTAACTTGTTAAATACTAATATATTTACTTATGCATGTGAGTTCACAAAGTCATTTCTACATATGTATAAATATGTGAGCTTCTTTTAGCTTTGTGCAATGTACGTTGTTACTAACTCTTAAAAATATTTCAAATCGATCATGAACAGTTTTAAGTTTATTAAGATTGACTTAGAGTTTCTAATAGTTTTCACCCTAAGTTTTCGCATGTTCACATAAAAACGGCGGAATATTCTATACATATGTGTGCACATATCCACAGATGTATGTATATACAAAATAATACATACATATTTATTGATATTAATATCTACGATCGTGGGCATACGAATAGGGTGACTCTTTGAAACTAACCTTATTTGGAAAATTTTCTGTGACTGGAATTATAAATAAACCTTGCAACTTTAATCATACTAAAATAAATAAAATAAAGGGATCACCTGCTATTGTCCTGTGGCGATCATCTGAATTTTCAGAAGAATTTTGACTTCGTTGCAGATTTCTTTTCTTGCCAATTTTAGATATATATGGAAGTCCAACAGGCATAAAACTCTTTAGTTGAATGCAGAAACATAATAATTTAAAAAAACAACAAACTTTGAAACCATATTTCCTAGCAATTTAATCTTAACGCATTCCTGTTTCTGCTGGAGATTTTCGATCACCCTATATGCAAATGCTTTGCTCAATGCACAATATTTGCTTCTTTTTCAATTTTATTTACTTATTGTATAACTTTTTGTTTGTTTTGAATATGGTAAGTATGTGTTCATAAAAGTGAGGCAACTTCGGGGAAGGTAGAAAATAAATGTGGTGGAATGAATGAACTCAAGATAGAAAAACCAAATCGGATGGTTTTGATGGAGCGGTGGTTGAGGAGTTTTATGTTAAATTATATAAGTTAGCACAAGCTAAGCTGCAACGCTACAACTAAAGCTGACATCAGCAATAAAGAGCCCATAAGAAAAGTAAGTCAACAGTTACAAAGAATTGGGAAATGGCCCAGGCGCGGGATCAGCAAAATTATAAATTAGAAGCCGGTAATTATCGCCCGAGTCAAATAAGGTCGGTGGCGTCTGTCATTAAAAAAAAATAGTCGAAATAAAGTGACACAAAGTAAGACTTAAAAAAAAAAATCGTGCAACAAAAGGGCCACAGATTAAAGACTCTAAAAAATTGTTTGCCACTATAAGTGCCAAAGCAATAGACACCCTTTAAGGAAAAAACAGTGCCAAACATTAAAAAAAGTGCCAAAAAGAAAAAAAGCACGAAAAACAAAAAGTTTGAAAGTTGCATAAAAAAAGTGGCGTGGGGAGGGACGTAGGAACTCCCTTCACGACTACCGTCATCACGACACCAACCGAAGCAGCCGAGCAAAAAGAAACCGGAGACAGCAGGGTGTAAGAAGGTGCACCTCAGTATCGTCAGAAAAAGGGAAGTAGGTAGGTAGGTGGAATGGCTGCGACCCAGGTCGCCCAAGTAGCTTTTAGAAGCCGTTTTGATGCCATAAAATACTCGTTTAAACCTACTTATGTAGTATGGATATCTGTTACAACCAACCAGAGTTGTTGATAAACTCGAGGATATTTGGGATCCCTATCTCGGATATACGATCCAAGCTCCCCAAAAAGGGGCTCCCAAAGGATTTCATTCGCCTTCCGGCTAGAGCCGGGCATTCACACAGGAAATGCTCAACGGTCTCTTTGGCATCGCTGTCGTCGCAGCTTCTGCAGTGATCTCGGTGCGGAATTCCCATTTTTTCCGCATGCGTGCCTATCGCCCAGTGACCTGTGAAGACTGCTATGAGTTTGTGAGTGCTAATTCTTGACCTGCTTAGAAGACTCCTCGTCCTCTTTTCGCTATAGTCTGGCCAGGTGGATCTTGATATTGCACAACTAGTGGTGTTACTCCATCTCAATTGTGCTTTGTTCCGGTAATATTTATGGATGTTTCCCTTGGCTACTGCTGTATCTACATTGATTACTTCCTCATTTTCGTCCGATGAGCCGCTGCGTGCCAGCTCATCGGCTTTCTCATTACCTTCGATACCCCTATGGCCCGGAACCCAGGTAATGGATAGTTCCATGTTAGTTAGTGCAGCCAAGATCTGCTTACATGCGTGCACCACGTTCGAACTAGTGTGTGGTGCTGCTATTGCCTTTATTGCTGCTTGGCTGTCTGAAAAGATAGTGACTTTACCAGTCGTGTTCAGGTCCTTGAGTGATCTGCCGGCCTGCAAGATCGCAAGAACCTCAGCTTGAAACACACTGCAATGCGATGGGAGTCTGAATGATACGGCAATGTCCAGGGACCCCGAGAAGACGCCGGCCCCCACCCCTGAGTCCATCTTGGACCCGTCGGTGTAGACTTGGATGCCGCTGTCATCCTCAACCCTGCCCCTTTTCCAATCATTCCTACTCGGAATTGAAGTAATAGTACTACTCTCAAACGCCAGTTTGTGAGGATAGAAGTCGGTTATGGCATTAATAGTGCCAGCTGGAAGATGGTTAAGAATGCTACTGTGACCCTGCTGAGCATCCCTCCAACACCCGGACTCCCTGAGTCTGAGTGCGGTTTGAGCCGATGTACTCAGTATGTGTAAGTCTATTGGAAGAAGGTTCAGAATCGGATCCAAGGCCGCAGTGGGACAAGTGCGTGAGGCTCCGGTGGCACCAACACATGCCGCCCGTTGAACCTTCTGTAGGCTGATGAGGTTATAGTTCTTCCGAAGAGCTTCCCACCATACTACAGATCCATAGGTCAGCACAGGCCGCACCACCGCCTCGTACAACCATAGCACCATCCTTGGCCTTAGACCCCATTTTTTACCAAACATTGATTTGCAGGCATAGAAAGCGACGCAGGCCTTCCGCACCCGCTCTTCAATCCACGCCTTCCAGTTTAACTTACAGTCAATTATGAGCCCAAGATATTTAGTGGTAGCAGATAGGGATAGCCGCTGGCCATTTAATTTCGGTAGTTCGAAAGTAGGCGGCTTGTACTTCCTTGTGAAGAGTAGTAGATCCGTCTTCTCCGGATTCAGCCTGAGGCCACAATCATGTGCCCACCTACTTAGTCTTGCCAACGTTCTTTCCATGATTTCGCTCATCACGGAAGGGAAGGGACCCGAGACTAGGATCGCCACGTCGTCGGCGTACGCCACGATTTTTGCCCCACTTGTGGTGAGTTTTATTAGTATGTCGTTCATAGTGAGGAGCCATAGCAGAGGTGATGGCACTCCGCCCTGCGGTGTGCCTCTACATATCTGCTTCCTAACTTTTGCCCCTCCTAGCTCGGCGGATATTTCTCGGTTAAGGAGTAGGGTCGTGATCCAATTCCTTATTGGCTCCTCCACCCCTACCCTTACGAGTGCAGCTGATATCGCATCGGCTCTCACGTTGTTAAAGGCGCCCTCCACATCAACGAACGCGGCCAGAGTAAATTCTTTGTATAATAGTGACTTCTCGATTGTTCGCACCACCTCGTGTAGTGCGGTCTCTGTGGATTTCCCCCTCAGATACGCGTGCTGCGCTTCCGAGAAGGTGGTATCCTGAAGAAGCCCCCGTATATGGATATCTAGTAATCTCTCGAAGGTTTTTAACACAAAGGATGTGAGGCTTATCGGCCGAAAGTCCTTGGCCACCTCATGTCCTCTTCTGCCAGATTTGAGATTCGTTTCTTTCCACGTGGACGGGATGTGGTTATGAATGATGCATGCTGCGAAGATCTCCTTCAGTTCCTTAACCAAAGATGCTTGAGTCTTCTGCAGCATAATGGGAAGTATTCCATCTACTCCCGCTGATTTATAAGGTGAGAAGCTGTTAATTGCCCAGGCAATTTTGTCTTCTGCTAAAATTTTGTCTATCAAAGAGGTCGGTGCCTCCAGTTGCGCCACCCTTCTTCTCTGCTCCAGCTCTCCAGAACCATCCGGAAAGTGAGCTCCTATTAGGATGTCAAGGGTTTCCGCTGATGACGCTGCCCATGTCCCATCAGCGCGTTTGACGAACGTCTTGTTTGTGTGGCTCCTGGCAAGGATCCTTCCGAGCCTTGCTGAGTCCTTCGTGGACTCGATTGACTCACAGTGTTCCTGCCAGGATTTCCTTTTCGCTGTTCTTACTGCTTTTTTGTACTCTCTCAAGCAGATCTTATACTCTTGGAAGTCCTTCCTAGAGTAGCAGTCATTAAAGACCCTCCTGAGATTCGACCTTAGGTCGCCAAGTTTCTCATCCCACCACGGTGGGAAGGTCTTTTTGCTTCTGGATATCGGACAGGCAGCTTTGTAGGCTACCTGAAAGCTTTTCTCTAGAGACCTAACTCGATCGTCCAGGCAGTTGCTAGATTGTATGGATTTTTTATTTCTACTGAGCCTATTACTGACTATCTTGTCAAATAGACCCCACGAAGTTCGCTTCGGGTTCCTATAGGGTTTTCTTATCTCCCTCTCCCATTCTACACCAAAGATAATTATTTTATGGTCAGATAGAGATAGACGCTTGGACACCTCCCAATTCCTTATCACAAGATCCTGGGAGTCAGATTTCATAGTAATATCCAGGACTTCTTCCCACCCCGCAAAGTTCTCTGAACTTGGAAAAGCAAAGGTGGGAGAGCTGCCCGTGTTACATATATATAGGTTATTCGATAGTAAGAAATCAAAAAGAGACTCACCCCGTTCGTTCGTTTCGCTACTGCCCCACATCGTGTGTCTGGCGTTGGCGTCACAGCCCAAAAGAGTTGCCTCCTTATTCTCATCATTTTTTCCGATCAACTGTTGTACTTCCGCTGGAGGTGCCGGTCGATCGTGAGCCATATACGCAGAGGCGATCGTTAAGCTACGACCGCCTCGTGACTCAATCCTAACCACCGTTAGATCAAAAGTGCTGAAATTAGGTAAAAAGAAAGCATTAATAGTATCCCTAACTAGGATGCAAGCCCTCGGTTTACCTTCTCCAAGTGTGTAGAACAGATTGTATCCCCTGGCGTTGAGGCCCCTAACCTTGGAACGCCACACCCAGGGTTCCTGCACCAGGCAGATGTCGATGTCCTCCTCCCTGAGGAGGACCTGAAGGTTGTCCGAGGCGATCTTGGAGTGTTGCAGGTTGATTTGTGCCACCCTAATCATCGGACTTGGGAGGCACACCCGCAGTTTTACCGGAGGTTGCCGGAGCGCTGTCACCAGCCGGCCCTGCCAAACGAAGCCCCTCCAGGAGTTTGTTGGCGTCTTCAACCTCCTCCAGGTTGTTATCAGGCGCTACCGCTGCCGGGAAAATCTTCAGCTTGGCGTTCCTGACGCCGAACTTTAGCTTATTTCCCCTCTCCTCGAGTGCCCCCAGGGACTCATTGGAGATCAGCAGTAGCGCTGGCTGGCTGTTCCTTTGCTGCTCCTCGATCTTAAGAACAGCCCAGTCGTCCATCGGGACACCTGGGTTCTGCATCTTTAGGCACTGGATTATCCTCCCCTCATCCCGCTTCATCTTAGGCAACCAGATGCGTGCCCGGGGTCTCCTGGGAATCTCCGAAGCCAAGATGATCTTAATCTTAAGACCAAGAAAAAGGGAATTCACTGCACACTTATCTACCAGCACAACAAAACCGATGTAGCTGTTATTGATGTAAGAATTAGATTATAAGTACATACATATGTATTAATTAAACCCATTCTCAATATCCAAATTTAATAAAAATAAAAATAGGTAGGAAAGAAATTAGGGAAGTTAAAAATTCAATTTGAAAAATAAAAATAGTTAGATAATACGTAGAAGTGAAAATAGGCTTGTACAGCCTATAAAATTAAAACTTAATAAAGCTGCGATGCACTACAAAGTAATTTTTTTCAATTCCTTGTAATTGAGCCTCAAAAAAAAAACATTACTTTCTGTGGAGCAAAGTAATTCATTACATTTTTCTATTACTGAGGAATGTAATTTTAATTGTAATGTAATTGACTTTACCCAGCTCTGCTTACAATAACGTAGACGAAGAACCATATGACCTAACGGACGTACATTTTTTAGGCTGAATGCAAAACGGAGGGCGGCGAAATACTTAACATTTTAGTAAATACATGATCTAACAAAAATTATATCCAATCCAGTCTAGTTAAAAAGGCAATAGAGAACGATAACCCCTTTTTGCCAACTCAGTTGGAGGAAAAATAAAAATTACACAACACATTTGTAAATCTTTTCAACTTGGAAAATTGCAGACTCAAATTCTTTCTACCACCCACACTTAAGACTTTCCAAGCCATATTAGGAAATACAGTCTAAAAGAACTTTCAGCAGTTATACACACAAGAGAAGTTTTCATGGTCATAGCAAACACAAAAAGAATCTATTTAAAACAATTTAGTGTACAGAATGTTAAAACATACATATTCGAGACGAACACCTTACAACAATAGGTAAAAACGAAATTAAACAACTAACACAAAAACACCGCAACCTATTCTCAAAACCGAACGAAAAACTGGCATACACAACTAACACAAAAACACCGCAACCTATTCTCAGAACCGAACGAAAAACTGACATACACAATAAAAGTAGTGGCAGAAATACGAACAATTTCCGACACGCCCATATATTCAAAATCCTACCCATACCCCACCACCATTAAGCAAGAGGTCGAAGACCAAGTGAACAAGTTGTTGGAAGACGGAATCATCCGAAAATCAAGGTCACCCTACAACTCACCTGTCTGGATCGTACCCAAAAGTACGACGCTTTAGGCGAAAAAAAGTTCTGAATGGCTATCGATTACAGGAAATTAAATGCGGTCACAATTGCAGATATGTATGTAGGTACCCAATACCCGAAATAAATCAGGTTCTCTCTCAGCTAGGAGAAAACCGAATTTTCTCTGTGATTGACCTAAAAATCGGTTTCCATCAAATTCCTCTTAAGGAATCTGACGTGGAGAAAACAGCTTTTTCAGTGAACAACGGAAAATACGAGTTCACCCGACTGCCATTTGGTTTGAAAAACGCGCCATCCATTTTTCAACGGTCATTGGACGACATACTGAGCGAACACATAGGACGGATATGCTACGTGTACATAGACGACATTATTATATTTAGCAAAAACGAAAAAGAGCATTCCCTACATATAGATACAGTATTTGATACCCCTACAAAAGCAAACATGAAAGTACAAGTCGACAAATGTGAATTCTTTAAAAAACAAGTCGAGTTCTTAGGATATGTAGTATCCTCCGAGGGAATCTCAACAAATCCATCCAAAGTACAAGCCATAGCCAACTTTCCCTACCCTCCGACGATCAAGGACTTAAGATCATTCTTAGGCTTATCTGGTTATTATAAACGATTTATCAGAGATTATGCTAAGTTAGAAAAGCCGATAACATCCTTACTTTGAGGCGAAGAAGGAAGAATGTCTAACAGCAGCATTCAATAAAATAAAAAACACGCTGATATCCAAAGACGTAATTCTGCAATATCCCGATTACAGCAAAGAGTTCAAACTGACCACAGATGCCTCAAAATACGCCATAGGCGCAGTCCTGGAGCAAAATGGCAAACCAATTACCTTTATATCAAGAACATTAAACAAAGCAGAAGAAAATTACGCAGTAAATGAAAAGGAAATGCTTGCCATAATTTGGGCACTCAACTCCTTTAGAAACTACCTATACTTTTGTAAAAATGAAGTAAATGGCGGATTTTTTAAAAGAAAAATGCTTCATATTTTTGGTAATTTCTTAGGAGACTGCGAAACTCTTAAAAGTTGACCAAATTAGTTAAATGTGGTACCAAAAGACGCGTCTTTACCTCAGGATTACGTTACCGTGAGAGCTGCTTTAAAACTTTGTTTGTGTAAAAAGGTATTTGCAAAAAAAGGTGAAAATTTTCATGTGATCTGTAATTCTGGGCAAAGATGCGTCTTTTGGTACCACATTTAACTAATTTGGTCAACTTTTAAGAGTTTCGAAGCTATGTAAACAATTATCATATTTTTATTCATTGTCAGGGGAAAACATAAAAATACAAGACAGAATGCAATTCTTGTCGACTTCATGGAGAAACATGCAGATATCGCGAAGGGTTTTACTAGGCGGGACAAACCAAGTGTTGATGCTTCTTTGGCAACAGTTGGTTGAAGAGCTGAATAGTGCAGGTCCACCACGGAAGGATGCGAATGGATGGAGAAAGGTAAATCACAATTGTTGCTAAAAATTATAATTTTTTTAATTGCACTCTTTTTTTTATATATATTTGTAGACGTGGACGGAGTGGAAAAGCCAGATTAAAAGGAAGCTAGCTCTAAACCAAAGTGAGTCTCGAGCAACTGGTGGAGGGCCATTTTCCAAACACCAACTTTCTCAAACGGAGGAGACAATTGTGCGCATATGTGGCATGGCAAAGGCAGTAGAAGGTGTGTCCGGCAATGCCTTAGGTGCCTCCGAAAGCGAGGATGAAATGCCATCAACATCGTCGAAGCGACCAATGTCTCCACTTAGCGTTACCCCTAAAAGGCAAAGAACGGAAAGCACTGGGGAACGTTTAAAAAAATTTTTAGATGAGGACAACAAGAGAAAGCTGCAAATGAACGCAAAATTTGATGAACTCGTCAAAATTCAACAGGAAAACGCCAGCAGTCTCAGACGGGTTTATAGAGCCGTCGAAAAAGGGAATGACTCCGTCGCGAGGGAGATAAAAGAATTAAAAAATGAATACGTGCGCATTAATACAGGGATTTTGAGGGCATTGCACGAAAAAAACGAGATAAAGAAAGTTCGAGTACGATAAGTACAAAAACAAGTAATATACATACCTATTACTATTAAAATGTGATTTTTATAGTACCTAAGAACGTACCTTTTGTGATTTTTATAGTACCTAAGAACGTACCTTTTACATATTAATGAATTTTCTTTTTGTTTTTAAAAATGTATTTCTTGTTTTACTTGTTTCATAAGATCTCAAAAAATGAAAATGTTTATTTTATAATACGTAAATTTTAATAATAAAATAAATATATATGCATTTTTTATAAACTGTTGGCTATTTCATCCCTTATCCTTCTTCCTTCGGATTGTAGTGTAACGTTCGGTAAAGATTCAACATTTTCCTGAATATCTTCGGATGGAAAAATAATGTTATCTTCATTATGGTCGATGTGGTACATCCTGCAGATGTTATGCAACGCACAGCAGACATTTATAATAGTCACCAATTTTTCTGGACTATAGTGCAAGGTGCTCAATAAGCACCGAAACCGGCCTTTAAGCACTCCTATAGTTCGCTCAACGATGTTGCGGCCTGAGGAATGTGCCAAATTGAATTTATATTCCTTGGAATTGTATCGTGGATCTCTGTATGGTGTTAATAAAAAAGATTCTATGGCATATTCACAATCTCCTAACAATTTAGACGTCCGATCACCTGATTCATGCATTCTTAGGAAATGTCGCCTGGCGCTACTAATATTCCATACAAAGGAATCATGGCTAGAGCCAGGATACCGTGCATCGACAGCTCGAATTTTCATGTCACCATCACAAATCTATATATATGTAGATATAAATGTATAAGCACAAGAGAAATTAAGATTTGGGCCTACTTACAATCATGGCATTCATACTATAATATCCTTTCCGATTGTAGAACAAATGTTCGTCAATGCTCGGCTTGATTATTTTAACATGTGTGCCGTCGATGCAACCAATTATGGAAGGAATTTTATTCTTGACCTTTGTTTTTCGTTGCTGTCCATTTGTAGTTTCACCCACTGTGGACAAATCAATTCATTTATAACTTTAAGCACGTCACTTAAGATTGTTGACACCGTGCTTCTGCCTACACTTATGCTGGAATCATTCCCGACGGATCTTTGATAGGATCCTTCAGCTAAAAATCGCAGAGTAGCTGCTAGCTGCAGCATTGTTGGAATTTTTTTAAAATGAC
This sequence comes from Sphenella marginata, assembly GCA_951509765.1. NCBI lineage: Eukaryota > Metazoa > Arthropoda > Insecta > Diptera > Tephritidae > Sphenella > Sphenella marginata. The sequence continues at coordinate 32,512,212 of OX608083.1, read as the reverse complement.
GCCAGCAACTAATTATATTTTCCAGCGTCTATTTACAGCTTTGCTCTAAATGAGACAATTGGTAATATTTTTCTGGCCAATCTTCAATAAATTAAAAAAAAAAATATTATGATAAAAGGTTTTCATCAAGGTTTTTGATGAAATTCTTTGCGCAAGGCGCGCATGGGTCCATCTAGCGTACAATGAAACAGTCAGATACTGTAGCTTTGGCTTTTGGTAAAAGCTTTTATATATGTTGTGCTGTTCGAGATTACAAAATAGCTGGAGAGTTCTGGAAAGTTTGTAGGCTTCTTCTTTGTTTAATAACAAATAAACAAAGCATAATTTTCAAAATTTTTTTCGCGAGACAGTGGAAATAGTCCATACCAAGATGGCAATAAACCTTTTATAGGGATCTATTTATAAATACTATACGAAGTTGGGTTGCGAAAATTACTATGGGGAGAGTGTTAGCCTATTAATATATACAGACATGGGCAGAGCGCCACGTGCGTGCCGAGAGAGTAAAAACGTGTATACGTATACACAGCCAAAGAGTTGGATTTAACCAAGCAAAATATTCAGTTTGCTTTCAACAGTCAAACAAGCAGGTTGACGCCGGATGCTTTTTATGCGCGACACAGTGGGCAAAGCTTGCAACAAATATATGCAATTTTCATGATGACATCAAATGTTTTCTTTTCTTTTTTTTGCCTCCATTTTGAGTTAAGAATACACTTATTAAAGTTTTAATATAGAATATCACCAAGAAAGTGAAATTTCAACACCAAAATGTTGTGTGGGTTATTACAGCCAGTTTCACAAATAAACAGTAAAAAAAAACTCGTAAAAAAACTTGAAATAAGTAAATGAATTATTTTTTATTAAAAAGTCAAACTTTAATTTATTTGAAACTAAATGAATTACCTGATTTTAATTTTTTACTTAAAAGTCATTTTACTTTTCATTTTCAGATTTTAAGTTATCTTTTACCTTTTTTGGAAAACCCATTATTTTTAATTAAAAGTAATCATATGATTGAAAACAATCAAGTTATTAAAAAACGCCTGATAATTAAATCATAATTAATCAAAAAATTGTTTCATTAGTTGACTTTATTAGTTTTAGTTATTAATACATACATGCGTATTTAAATAGTTTCACATAAATATTCAGCATCACAATCACATTTATATTTTATGTGACCAAAACGCTGAATTTAATATGTATGTTACGTATAATAATTTAAAAAAATTAAAATTTCGGTTTGCCCCACCGTGCATACAATACATACACAAGCTGTGTTGAACACTTGTTTGTAGTGGTGCCCATGTCTGAATATATAGATAGGCGCATCACTTGATAGCTGGGTGCTGTTTATTGTGCGCATACGAAAGAATTGGCGTATGGCGGGAGGTTCAATATTTCCGGCACGACACAACTTTGTAAAAATGTCTCTGATGTTTTCGTCCCTAGAGGGGGAACGCCAACAATGACAATGTCTGTCGCAACCTTATCTTCTTCAAGTTTTTCTATTTCCTAGCGCATTTTTCGCATTGCATTTTAACAATTCTAGCCCTGCGTAAAGAGTTCTATGTAAATGATTACTAACCGACGTTCAATTTTTCCGTGTACGTAGAAATCAAACGCATTTTGATTTTTTACGTATGAACGTGTCAGCTGATTGCTTGCTCATACGACAGTGTTGCCTAGGTACATACACTAGGTTTTTAGTTGTTTTACAAAAATATCTTTTCAATTATGGGAATAATATTGAAATAACCCAACATAAATTTTGTTAAAATTTCATTTCAAATAAATTGACCAATTATTATTTTTAATATCAGTTTCGGTCTTATATACAATGAAAAATACTCGGTTAAATTATACATGTTTTCGGTAGCATGCATGAAAAGCTATCAATGGCAACATTGTATTAGATGTAAACAAAAGCAAATGGCTCATTTCTGCGTTATCATTACGGCCATAAAAGTTCGCTTAAAAGTACGTACGTACGTTATACGTACACGTACGTACGTCCGGTGAGTGTTTGGACTATTACCCACAAGTCAAGAAGGTGATCAGATGCACTATTTTCCCCCTGTATTTTTCGATCTGCCATTTTATTAGTGTTAAATAGATTTGGCGAAGACGAATTGCTGCTTACTTTTATCTGCTGTTGTTGTTGTTTCGCTCGTCTTGTTGTTACACTCGTATTATCATTTGCGATCATTTTGTATAGGCAAAAGAACAAAAATATGTATGTACATATGTTGTGTTGTAATGTATCATTACCCTATATATATATAAGGTTCGCAAGATATTAATGCGGCAGTGCAATGCTATACGGGCGTGCATGCTAGTTGAACATGGTCTAGCTCTTCGGCTGGGGTGAATTCTTGTACAGAACATTGACACTGCATACATACACAAAACATTTAATTCATGCACTTGATTTTGTATCTTTATAAAATCCTAAATAAAACTACAGCATATACACACAACGGACAAATCACGGACAACACTGAAAACATGATAAACAGAAGGACTAATTGAAATTGTTTCCTACCATTCAGATAAATCGTAGCAAAACACAAACGACAACAGAGCGAAAATAGTGGACCATCAGTTATAGGAATGCGTGTTGCAAGCAAGAATATAAACGTTTATAACACCTTCAGCGCGGTATATATGCATACATGTGTGTATGAAAAATCAATTTCAATTACAACCAGAGTCGGTGCAACAACAAAAACAATCGACGTGAAATTAATGCAAATACAAAAGCAAAACAAACAGATATTTGCTGGCGGTAGAACGGTTTGAGGTTTGATTTTTCAAAACCACACATGGATATACATATATTAATATATATGTAAATATAACACTTTTTATTCACGTTGTTTGCGCAAACAGCTCGGTTCTCGATAGATATTCGTGTGTTTTCGTTTCTTATTTTTAAGTAGTTATTTAAGACGCTATATTCTCACTTTTACAATAGGCTCGTAAATATGTAAATTAAAATTATTCATAGGCAAATTTCAAGAGGTTAATCCGACTTATTTTTCGAATTTCTTTTGCTTACGTTACGTTATATACAAAACTATTTGCAAACATTTAAACTTCAATGCAATGTTTTTTTAATACAATGTTTGATGGAGCTTTTAGATAGTAGCGTTTCCTGTGAGAATCGTAGCATGCAAATTAGAACAATCGGCACCAAAGACATTTGGGTTGAAAATACATACCAACTATACATGCAACTGTGCAACAGCCGGGATGAGCGTACTTTACTCAATGGAGCGCCCTTGCCATAATGTTAACAAGTTTGTAAGCCAAATGGAACAACACTTGCATATTTGGCACTTGAAACACGGCTTATATGTTGACAACAATTTTTATAAAATTAATAAATTTCCACTTTAGATTTTCACTCAATAATTAACTGAGATGTGAACTCGGCAACGCTAGGAACTAAATGGACGAACCTATAAAACGTTTACCTGGCGTCACTTTTTATACCCAGCGTACTAGTACTAGTACAAGGGTATATTAATTTTGTCCACATAACGGTACTATGTAACGGCGCAAAATAATCGAATTAGATATGGGGCTCCTTATATGAAAGTTCTTAGGTTAAAAAGAGGAATTGATTAAGGCATGTCCGTCCGTCTGTCCGTCCGTGTACACGATAACTTGAGTAAAAATTGAGATATTTGCATGAAATTTTGCATACAGGTTACTTTCTGGCCAAGGTTGCTATTGAAAATGGGCTAAATCGGATGATAACCACGCCCCCTTTTTCGATATCGAAAATTTCGAAAATCACATAAATTGACATAGCTTGCGTAAAAAATGAGATATTTGCATGGAATTTGTTATGCAGACTTCTTTCTGGCCAAGGTAGGATGCTGTTGAAAATGGACGCAATCGGATGATAACCACGCCCCCTTTTTCGATATCGAAAATTTCGAAAATCACATAAATTAACATAACTTGCGTAAAAACTGAGATATTTGCATGGAATTTGTTATACAGACTTCTTTCTGGCCAAGGTAGGATGCTGTTGAAAATGGACGCAATCGGATGATAACCACGCCCCCTTTTTCGATATCGAAAACTTCGAAAATCTCATAAATGGACATAACTTGCGTAAAAACTGAGATATTTGCATGGAATTTGTTATCCAGGCTACTTTCTGGCCAAGGTAGGATGCTATTGAAAATGGGCGAAATGGGATGATAACCACGCCCCCTTTTTCGATATCGAAAATTTCGAAAATCACATAAATTGACATAACTTGCGTAAAAACTGAGATATTTGCATGGAATTTGTTATCCAGGCTACTTTCTGGCCAAGGTGAGCTGCTGTGAAAATTTTTGAAATCCGGTGATAACCACGCCCAATTTTTCGATATCGAAAATCACATAAATTAACATAAGTTGAGTAAAACTTAAGATATTCGCATGAAATTTGGTACACAGGTTACTTTCTGGCCAAAGCAGGTTGGTGTTTAAAATGGGTGAAATCGGATGAAAACCACGCCCCCTTTTTTGATATAGAAAATTTCAAATAAGATTCTAGGGACTATATTATTGCCAAGTCATGGTATTTGTATCTCGTTCTGAAAACTAACGCTGGGTATTTAATGTTCGGTTCACCCGAACTTAGACTTCCTTACTTGTTAAATCTATTATAGTTCAGTGTCGTGAAATCTGTTCGCTTTCCTACACCCGTTCGTGATTTTAAGTAATATATTTCCTCAGTGCAGATATGTATTCGGTGTACTGTGAAGGCGAAAATATTATGTATTTCATTAAAAAAAGGCACACTTCACAGTGTTTGAGAAAACAATAATAAAAACCAGATAGAAAAAATTAAGTTTTTGGATTTATTTAAAAAAATTTTAACAAAAACATGTAAAGGCACCCAATTTAATTGCTTCAGTGCTCGAAGATATTACTAATATTCTATTGGAGCACTCACGCAACAGAAATCTATCACTGTTTGTATCAAAAAAACCACAATCAGTTGTCAGCGAAGTTAACCACGTCTACTCTCCTTTCATCATTTTGGTATACCAAACGAAGAAACTGACTACAGGTTATTACCAATATTTTATCTTGTGGCTTGTGCTACAGCCATATATTGCGACGGTTGTGGTCCATCCTTTCATACGTTGACGACTGCACCGTGATGGCTACGGGCAATTGTCCTTCCATAGACGAACTATGTACGACGAACAACAGTTACCTCCGATACCTTTCCAGCTTCTTCACCGAGCGGAATCTGACACTGTCTCCGACTAAATCTACAGCGACATTATTCACTACGTGGACTGCGCAGATGAGGCAGGAGTTAAATGTACACGTAGATGTAGTACCTCTACCTATTGTCAACCACCCCAAAATCTTTGAGGTTACGCTCGACAACAGGCTCACCTTCGCTGGTCATACCACCACAATAGCTTCAAAGGTAAAAAGCAGGAACAAGATCCTCAAGTCACTGGCCGGCATTACTTGGGGCAAAGACAAAGAAACGTTGCTCGCCACATTTAAGGCTATTGGCCGAACGGATATTGACTATGCTGCGCCCATATGGTCGCCTAACTGGAAAAGAAACATTTCCGAAAGCATTATGATGAGATCCGGTATCATATCTCCTTTCCGTTTGATCTGCGTGGCCACAGGCGGGCCCTAAATAACCTCCACACCGAGTCGGTGGACAGATCCCTCAGATCCCGGCCTGTGAACTCCGTTATTGACACCCAACCACCTGTTCTTGCTGAGGAAGAACATGCCCTTCCGAGGGATACTAGAGTCATGCTGGCACAACTCCGGTCTGGATATTGTAACAGGCTAAACTCTTATTTAGCCAGACTGAACCCCACCATACCAAACACACTCTTCTAACACCATTATCACTCTGGTCCAACCCTGTTGAAACTGCGCGTGTCCTTGGACTACCGTTAGAAGAGCACCATCTCATTTTTTCGGCACCCCGTTGGTTCTTTCGATGGTGTTTCGGCGTTTCGAATGCGCTCATGAAACCGCATTTGCCTTGCTCTGGCGATCTATGAGGTGTCATCAACCACGGTTCCAAGGGGTATGAAGAGTCTCCTAGCGAGAAATAAAGTTAAACGTTGAGAAACGCTAAAAAATGTATGTATATCTTGAAATTTCAAATATAAATCATTATGGATAGTTTTTCTAACATCGAGCAAATACGATAGCGATGCAATTTAATAACATCGTAAATTAATCTTTCCTAAACGCCAATAGTTATTTACTCCACTTAAGTACCCCTGTTCAAAGTTAAATGTAGCTATAATTCTAGATGAAGGAATCATGACAAGCTAAATTAACATAAATAGTATATATATATATAGATTGTGTTTTAAAACACTGAAGGCAACAAAGGAGGACAACTTACAAGCAAGACGTTTAAACTGTTGGTTGGTTGGCTTAAAAAATTTATCGTGGTTGCACTCTCAGGCCTCTATATCCATGCGGTTGAGTCAAAAATTTTAAAAGCTTCACTTCGCTGATCACGGAAAGGCTTCGGAGCAACATTTTCCCCAGAAATTTTATTCTACTCCTACACAGTGTCGGACAGACAACAGTTGCTCTACCGTCTCTTCCGTCCCCGGAAGGTTCCAACTGCGGCACGTGGTGTTTTGTTCCATTTCCATCCGTGCCGTGTGAACCCCGATAGTCCAATGCCTAGTGAGGGCAGAAACTAATCTGAAACGGTCCCTTTTATTGGCCCTAAAAAGAATCGAAGATCGTGGTTCGTTATACTAAGGCCACAAACTCCTTGACACTCTGTAGGACTTCAAACGCGTCCGCCTATCCTTTGCCTTACCAAGCCAGTGCCGAGCGATCCGAAAAGTGGCAGGACCTCCTTCTCCTCTGAGACTTCAAGAGCCGAACCACGGGTTCCAGCTCATCAGCAGTCTCGTTTTCCCGTATGTTGCGATGCCCTGGCACCCATATTAGATAAACGGTATGTCGACATGCCAGGTTCATGTTCCTTTCTCTCCACTGACCACCAAGGCTCGATGTAATCGCCGCTTTGTAGATTGAAACTTGGTATTTTGTCCTTCTACTGAATAGCACTGTCTTGGAGAGCTTGACTTTGGGCCCCGCAGTCGCCGCCCATTAAGTCAGCTTCCTTAGTGCCCCCTGCATGATGCCAATGCTCACGTAGCCAGAGCAGTGTAGAGAGGGCCCCATCCTGAGGAGTCCCTCTAGATACGTGTGCAGTGACCTCACTTGCTCCAACCTCGCGACCGCAATTAAATCCCTTTCCAATTTACTATAGGGCCCTCGCGATTCTACTATCGCTTCCTGCCTTACATTGTCGAAGGCGCCCTTGATATCAAGGAATGCAGCGAGAATGAAATGTTTACTCTCTATGGACGCTTCCACCTTGTGCACCACCTCGTGCGGGGCGTCTCCGTTGACCGGCCCTTGACATATGCATGCTGAGCTGTTTACAGCCCTGAAATATCCAACGTCTTTCGAATATGGACGTCCAAAAGAATGTTGAAAGTTTTTAAAACAAACGAGAGGGGAATGGCTCTTAAGTCCTTGGGGTTTTCATGACCTCTCTTCCACACCTTTCGGGATGAAGACCACCCTCGTCGTTCTCCAATTTAAAGGAACATGATTTAGCCCAATACATGCCCTGAAGATACACCCCAGCCAGGGTGCTACCAGCAAGCTTGTTTTTGGTAGCATGACTGGGAAAATACCGTCTGGCCCATCGGATTCGTACGGTGACAAACTATTGGCTGCCGAAGGGAGGGTAGTACACCTGTGTACATACTCCTTTTCTTCCATTTGACTAGGCCCACAGCTTGGGAAATGTGTTCTCGCAAGAAGATCCACGATTTTTTCAGAACTGCATGTCCATGATTCGTCGTCTTTCCGTTTTTTCTTTTGAGAGAATTTTTCCAAGGTTTGAAGATTCTTTTTGTTGGTTCGATAAACGTGCAAAAGTCCTTCCAGGATCCTTTTTTTTTTGCCTTTTTGCTGAATTTAGTGAATCGCTTTTTTGTAAAATCTAAGGCTATCTTGGTATGACAGCCTGTTGCCAGTGGAACGACTCAGGTTGCATAATATCCTGCACTCTCTCCTGAATTCGAAAAGGTTTGAATTCCACCAGGGAGGATATGCTATTTTGCTAAAACTAGCTGGACAAGCCGCACGTAGAGTTGACCCCATGGCCTTCTCCAAACTTACTAGTTTTGCATCAAGTTTCTCCACTGACAGTATTTCCTGTTGAGTTGACTACCTAGCTTATTTCTCACCACCTGCCAGTTGGTCCTCCTTGGATTTTGGTGAAGAATGGAAGTATCTGAAACGATATCAAAGAGGAAAATCGAAAAGTGACTCACCCGTGGTACTCCCCAATACGGAGTACCTCTAGTTGGCTGCGCATCCAATAAGTATATTTGCGTTTTTGATATTCCGCGTGGAGCGTCCGGCGGAGCGTCCTTATCATGCGGCATGTAGAAGGAGGCAATAACCACGCTGACCCCGTCAGCTGCCTTCAGCGAAATTGTAGTCAGGTCTGCAATCCAAATCGCAAGGCGAAATCCGCGTCTTCCAGCGGACCAATACTTTCCTCATTTATGAGGAGCACAATGGAAAGGCTATTCCCCTGAGATGCCGGCGGAGCGTGTTTATCATTCGACATGTAGGAAAAGGCAATCACCACGCTATCAAAGAGCAAAATCGGAAAGTGCCTCACCGCTGGTATTGATCTCCGTGCTGCCCCATAGGGAGTACTTGAGTTGGCAGCGCATCCAATAAATATTCTTGCGTTCTTAATATTCCGCGAGGAGCGTCCGGCGGAGCGTCCTTATCATGCGGCATGTAGGAGGAGGCAATAACCACGCTGACCCCGTCAGCTGCCTTCAGCGAAATTGTAGTCAGGTCTGCAATCCAAATCGCAAGGCGAAATCCGCGTTTTCCAGCGGACCAATACTTTCCTCATTTATGAGGAGCACAATGGAAAGGCTATTCCCCTGAGATGCCTCTGCCTCGATGACCACCCATCCAAAGGCACCTCGTGGTTGTGAGCCTGTAGGTATTTTAGCAGCGTCCCGATGTCGATTTTCAATCGCGCGATTCATACCCTTGCTCTTGGTATTTTGGGAATGTTCCCGGCTTAGATAAGCTTTACCTTCAAGCCATCCCCAACATCGCCTAAGTCCAGCAGGCACTTCTCCAGGAAGTCCTTTGGCTGCTGATCCTCACACTTTACCACCCTGTGACCGCGAACAATTTCCGCCAAGTCGAACGGGGGGAGACAACCTTTCCTCGATCTCCAAAACGGACCAGCCACTGTTCGTGGTCGCATCGACAGTAACGACCTTTAACTTCCTCCCTACCGCATTCGCAAAGGATTTTGCCTTAACCCGCGATCCGACTGATGTGGAGGCATCCTCACCGGTAACCTTGCTCCTCTTGGAGGAACCTTTGGCCTCTTCCAGAAACCTATTTCTCTTAACGGTGGAAGTTGTCGCTGTGGTGTTTAGGTACGCCCGGTACTCATCCAGCACAGCGTGATAAACTATACAGCCCTCGGCATCCTTGTGATAACCGGCACCAAGAAGACGGGGCAAGCTAGTATCGTTGTCTTCCTTGGAATGCGTTGGACCGCCCATTTTTACTATCAGGCCGGTGACAGGTAATAGTGTCACTGGTACTAGTGTCAATTGACACTATTGCGCTTTTGGAAATGGAAATAGTGTCAATTGACACTATTGCTATTTTAGGCAGCGGTTGTCTGCGCGGCGAAGTGTTTTAAGAGATGGATTTTTATTATATGATTACTTACAAAATTATGGTTTCTCCTTTTACGAAATGTGCACTATTACTGATTGGGGTCTACCACATTATCCCCAAAATCAAAATCCCCAAAATCAGAATCCCCATCACGAAATCCCCATTTTATGTGTGAAATAAATTCAACTTACATACATCTGTATTGGATAGGTAATTATGCTACATTTCATTTGAGGTACCACTGTTGTGGGGGCAAAACCGCGTATATGAAAAATTTTAAATTTAATTTAAAAAACAACCCTGGGCTACATTATGACAAGTCCTTCTGAGTAGTACACCATTCTGCGTAGGAGGCCTTCGGCCGAGGTTATTAACCCTGGGCTACGCCATGCCAACTCCGGGTGGTTGACTGAACCGTGGCAACGCGCCACGGTACGAAAATAAAGTAATGCCAAGCCTTCTGCATAGTACAAAGATTTTGTTTGGGGATTTGATTTTGGGGATTTTTCCTTTGGGCATTTTGATTTTGGGGATTTTTACTTCAGGGATTCTGATTTTGGGGATTTTTTTTCGGGGATTTTGTGGCACTTCCTTAGTGATTTTAACCTTTCGTAAAAGGAAAAATTCCCTTCTATTATTTTATAATTTACAAAATTATGGTTTCTCCTTGTACGAAATGTGCACTATTAGTGATTTTCTAAGGTAAAACAATTTTGTTTACTTAGTTTTCGCGACAGCATTGACGGACCTGCAAAGTAAATCGGCACAAATTTCAATGAATGGCCCTTTTGACACTATTTCAGTGACACTATTACTTGTCACCTAATTCCTATATGCCTTCTAAATAATTAGAGACGTCAACATTCCCATTTTCACAAGCTATTTATTTATAATTCATTACTCTTACGTTATCTTAAAAATATTTAAAGTATCCTGGTTCGGTACGAGCTATAGGTTATTAATAATTTTTTCCGCAGCGAAAAATTATTGTTGTTTTTGGGTTTCTTAATAATTTTTTTATTAATTACTAGTAAGGCCCGCTTGCTTCGCTGCGTATCAGAACTTATAACAGACTGAGTCCGATTTTAATCATTATAGCATGTACGCACTTTTTCGAAGTTCGACTTTCTTTCTATAACTTGATTGTATAGTTCACAACAACAATTAAAAATACATTTGGGCCAGTTTTCGAAATTTGAAATACATATGTATGTACATATCTCTACATATAATAAAATTGTAACAGGTCGATGTCTGTACATGGCATCTACCCACCCTTCTCTTTTTCCGTCCGAAAATTTTGGAAGATATATAATTGAAACCATTTGAGATATTTAAATTAAGCGCATCGCATATAACAGTACCCATTGGCACCATTCGTTTGATACCCATATTGTACTAACACAATTTTTTGCAAATATTCGTCGATAACTTGAAGATATCTCCGAAACCATTTGGGATATTTCAATTGATCACATCGCATATTACAGCACACATTGACACCTTTCGTTTGACATCCATATTGTACTAAGACATTTTTGGACACCCCTGGTCCACATATTGGGCGATAACTCCAAAACCGGTTGCGATATCGAACGCCCTGTTGAATCAACTTTTACCAATTCATGAATGAACTTTTAATAATTAATAAAAAAATTATTAAGAAACACAAAAACAACAATAATTTTTCACTGCAGAAAAAATTTTTAGTAGGTCTATAGCTCGTACCGAACCAGGAACCTTCAAATATAAAGACCGGAAACACAAGCTTGTTGTTTGTGTAAAATCTCAATAACAATATTTATTTAAAAAAAAAAACGCTATTTATTTAGTGAAATAACTTTTTTTAATTGTTTTCTTCTTCTTCCCTATTCCTTCTTTTTCTCTTCATAAATTACATTTCTAATTAAATTGTGTTGCTGTATGTAACTTTTCTTGCTTATTTAGTTATACCTACCCAATAAACAATAAAGTAAGCTAGTTTATTAAACAATGTTTTCCAAGCGTAAAAAGTAAATGTTTTCCAAACGAGTTTGTAACTAAAAAAATTCACAAGCGTTTAGATATGTTTTTCCAGTGGTGTGGTAGCCTTGGAGAAATTACTTGAGGTGAACTCTCAGCGAGGTGAAAAATTTGTCAGTTTTCAAAAATAATGTTTGAAATTTTATATGCTTCATTTATATTGATTTTGTTATATGGGCATCGTGGTGTGACGGTAGTGCAGCTGGCCTACCACACAGAAGGACCTAGGTTCGAACCCCGCTACAGGCAACATGAAAAATTATTTGAAAAGGTTTTTGAAAACGATGACACCCTCAGGCTTCTCAGAAAAAATGCACATATTTGCCTTGCTCATGCAGACTGCATAAAAAATTGCAAGCAGCACACAAAAACGCCCTTTATCTCCTCTTGCACCAAATAGGAATTTATTATAAAACATAGTATTTAAATAATTAATTTAAAAAAAAAGTTAAGGAAATGGTAAGGATTCGAACCAGCAACCTTCGGAGCAAAATCCCACAACATATTCGTTAGGCTATTGGCCCGTTTTGACCGTTGTTGCCCAAATTGGAGTTTTATCAATCAGTTTTCAAGAAACCCCTACTGTACATTGAATAAAACGTTTATTAGATTACAAAAGTAAGTTTATTGTATGCTTATAGTAAGCGTATTTTGCTTATTGGGTACGTTTGTTCTTATCTCTTTATTTTGTATGTGTTATTTTATTGTTAGGCTGTCATGGAGATATCATAATGTTATTTTATTTATTATTATGTTATTTTATTAAAGGCCTTTAGTTGTTTATAAGTGTGATTTGTTTATTTATTTAGTTATGCATTTGATTTATTTTGTAAATATTTATTTTTACTTTATGTTATTTATTATTATATTTTATTTTATTTTATTTTAGGTATTTTAATTTTGAATGGTAATTGAACAGCTTTATTGAAGTTGTTTCATTTTGTTTTTCTATTATTTCATATTGATCTTTCTATCTCCTATTTCTACGTTTCAGTAACTTTTATTTTTTTTTTTTTAAACTGCTTTTTATTTACTTTAGTTAAATCTATTAATCTTGTTTATTTAAGTTCAAACCCCCCTGATCTATCTTTCCTTTGGTTTACGTTAATATAATTCTAAAATTTACATTTTTTTTCTAAAGTTTTACAAATACATACATATATACATATTAGAACACCCACAGAATGTATGGGATTTGAAAAAGTATTAAATAATTTCGCTCCACACGCAATTTCTGAAAGAATGGGGATAAAAAATAAGACCTGTAAAAAAATCTGGCCATCCGTATTGCAAAAATGCCATGGAAATTTGACCTAAAGGCTAAAAATGCACTAAAAAATGGAATATGTCTTTATTGGCTAATATCTCCTAAACTAGTAATTTTAAGAGAAATTACGACATAACGACTTTTACTTAGATTGGAGTCAGGAGTAAATTGCCCATATAAAGGTTGTACCTGCGAGTGTCCTTTCAAGGACTTTTAATAAGTCGAAGTAAATTTTTTATTTTTCATTCTTTTGTATCGGTCAAATAAAATACTTGCAAAATTATGGATTAGATAAGCTATACATCGTTTGGTAGGATATTAACCACAGTTTAATAATAACATTACATTTTAATTTTACCAACATTTCTGCAATGGTTGGTTGACATAAAACTGAGAGAAAACTGTTTTTACATTTCTAAAAACATGCAATATGGTATAGTTCAGGGGTCAAAGTTCTAATTCTCTTCCCTCCAAATGCATTTTCTGAAAGTTTGGGGGTAAACGACAAGACGTGTAAAAAAGTCTAGCGATCTGTAGTGAAAAAATGTCATGGAAATTTGACCTAAAAGCTAAAAATGCACTAAAAAATTGTATATGTCTTTATTGGCTAATATCTCGTAAACCAACAATATTACCGGAAAAAATGACATAAAGACTTTTATTTAGATTGGAGTCAGGAGTAAATTGCCCATATAAAGGTTGTACCTGCGAGTGTCCTTTCAAGGACTTTTAATAAGTCGAAGTTAATTTTTAATTTTTTTCAAAGTAATGAGTTACATTAGTTTTACACCGTTTAATAAAATAATACCCAAAGTTTCATTTTAACATTGGATTTTAAATTTATTAACACTTTTGCAATGGTAGGTTGGCGTAAAATCGAGAAATTTTTTTTTTTAGGTTTTGAAAACATACACTATGAAATAACTCAGGCGCACAGTTCTAATTTTATAGCTATGTATGTTGAAGTAAAATGGTAAATATGTAACGGAACAAATTTAATAATAATATGAAATGTTGTGAAGTCTATAAAACAATATTAAACGTTTTCTTTCGAACAGTTTTTGTTTAAGTTATCTATAACTTTTTTTTATGTGTTTCGTGACGGCAAGTTTTTGTTTTGTTTCTCCACTGCATGCAATAAAAAAATACACTAAACACCTCTCTTCTGCTAGGCGCGTCTGCATTCAAACATTTTTTTTTCTTACCTGTGTAGAACAATTTGTTTATTTATTTTCCCATATTTACTTAGTTTTAAAGACTTACCAATTAAGAACACGCTTTTGTATTTATTTTCCATTGTGGTGCCTTATCAGAAGTCTTTTTATTTTAAATTTCTTGGTCTAGAGGTCACAATTACACGTTTATTATGAATGTATTTCTTTTTGACAGTTCAGTACCGGTTTCCTGGCAAAACTAAATTTTTAACTAAAATATATACATATTATACTATAGAAAAAAAATTTTAACTAATAAGAAAAAAAACATTCTTATGAAAGGTGCTTAAAAGGACATTCGCAGGAAAAAAATGTGTATGGAGAATTTACTCCTGATACCATTCTTAATAAAAGTCTTTGTTATTATTTCTCTATGAAAAACTTGCTTACGAGATATTAGCCAATAAAAACATATACAATTTTTTAGTGCATTTTCAGCTTTTAGGTCAAATTTCCATGGCATTTTTTCACTACAGATGGCTAGACTTTTTTACACATCTTGTCGTTTACCCCCAAACTTTCAGAAAGCGCATTTGGAGGGAAGAGAATTAGAACTTTGACCCCTGAACTATACCATATTGCATGTTTTTAGAAATGTAAAAACAGTTTTTCTCAGTTTTATGTCAACCAACCATTGCAGAAATGTTGGTAAAATTAAAATGTAATGTTATTATTAAACTGTGGTTAATATCCTACCAAACGATGTATAGCTTATCTAGTCCATAATTTTGCAAGTATTTTATTTGACCATTACAAAAAAATGAAAAATAAAAAATTTACTTCGACTTATTAAAAGTCCTTGAAAGGACACTCGCAGGTACAACCTTTATATGGGCAATTTACTCCTGACTCCAATCTAAGTAAAAGTCGTTATGTCGTTATTTCTCTAAAAATTACTAGTTTAGGAGATATTAGGCCTGTTTTTTTTTACACGCATATACATCTGCGTCTGCGACTAAAAAAAAACGGTCATCCACAATTGCGGTTATTCCATTATCAACGCGCATACATACATACATTTCCTCTGTTGACATTCCGGTTATTATTAAGGGATGATAAACAGATTGCTGGAAGTTGGTAAGGCAGTTTGCAAAATGAATGGAAACTTCGTGGAAGTACTGATTTTATCAGCCACTATTTCGTAGTTGCAGATAAAGTTGTGCGCTTAGCAGTCCATACAAATATTAAGCGCAAACGCAGACGCCGATAAAAAAAAACACGGCTATTAGCCAATAAAGACATATTCCATTTTTTAGTGCATTTTTAGCCTTTAGGTCAAATTTCCATGGCATTTTTGCACTACAGATGGCCAGATTTTTTTACAGATCTTATTTTTTATACCCATTCTTTCAGAAAATTCGTGTGGAGCGAAGAAAAAATTTTTTTTTTTTTTTTGTGGGTGTTCTAATATATATGTATATATATACATAAATGAACTAATATATATATATACATATATCTTAATATATAAAAATCACGTGTCACATGTTCAATCAGGGTGAGCTCCTAAACTACTCAACCGATTTTAATGAAATTTGCACAGCATCTACAGATTGATCCAACTTGAAAGATAGGATACCTTATATCTCAAGGGGGAGTGGAAATCGGTAAAAAACCATAAATTTTTTTGTTTACACAGCCACAAATCATAAACGGATCCACCGATTAGAATGAAACTTACTTGAAGTTAAACTTTGAAATATTTGCTTTCGTTCTGCATCAAAAAAAATATTTGATTCATATATTATTTAACCAAAATTGTTTAAACAATAGGAGCACCTTTTCTAAAAAAAAAGCTGTTTGTGTGTTTGTTCGCTGTCAACCAAATGAATCGATTTAAGTTAAGCGAGCGCTCGGTAGCGGTACTTCGCTTCGTACATACATACATATGTATGTATGTATGACGCTTTAAATAAAAACAAAATTAACATTCATATGTACATATATACGTTTTCGTGTTGCTGAGGGATAAGTAAAAATCAAATCCATATATGTACATATCGACAGCCACACTGCAAAACCCCGTAAGTCACTATTTTTCCAAAAATAAGGTTCTGAGCCTTTCCCATAGATCGTGATATTTCCCACATTAAAATTCAGTCAAAATCGGGTTACAACTTCCCGTTTCTTTCCAGTGGTGAAATGAAATAACCGTCGCTCATATACATACGTTATAATTATCACAGTTTTTTCCCTCTCCTGAAAACTTTTTGGTTTTGGACATACAGGGTTTTGCAGTGTGGCTGTCGATATTTTGTAGTGAACGCATTTTGTGAAACCCCGTTATTCGTATTTTATACAATTGCTTCATTGTTCAAAAATATTTAATTAAAATATATACATATGTACATGTAAGTATTATCACATAATTATATTATTAATTTCTTATTTCACATTAATCAATTCAAAAATGATAGGAAAAAAATGAGAACGGCTGGACAGATTTGACTCAAGTTTTTTTTCAGTTATTCGTAATTGGTAACGCGGTGTTTCCACCAAACCAAACACCGTGTTTAAAAGGGTTTGGGTTATGTAGAAATGGTTATGTAGAAATGTCAAGTTTTTCTACTGAGAGTTTACCGGAAAATGGGTTTACACCCACTAAATCGGAACGACGATCATAATAAATTGTTTAGTGGGTGTAAACCCATTTTCCGGCAAACTATCAGTGGAAAACTTGACATTTCTACATAACCCAAACCCTTTTAAACACGGTGTTTGGTTTGGTGGAAACATAGCATAAGAGAAGGTTTGTGTGAGGGAAAATTTTGGGAAATATTTCCGGATTTTCAAGATTTATGTAATTTTGGAAAAGTGGGCGGTGCCACGCCCACATTTTTTGTATTCAGTACTTTGTTTGTACTTCCATAATGTCCAAAGTTTATGGTTGATCTGTTTTAAACTTTTCCAATACGTGAAAATCTTCGTGGGGTACGACATACATACATTTGTAAATTTTTTGGAAAAGTGGTCAGTTCTAAGACCACAGCTAAGTAATATTTCAATTCGTTATATCCCTGAATGTATTTTCTTTAGTGACATTTTAACGTTCTTAAATCTTAATCAAAGCACTTAATTTTTTTGTTTGTTATTGCCGTTTATACATATCCAGAGTATTATAGGATTAATAGTGGCGTTAAGTGGTAGATATAGGATATAATTAAATAAATACTAACTACACATCTGCTCAGCAGCGCATAATGGTTTGTGTCATAGCCATTGAGCTCAAAAGATTCGTTTTTTAGTTGGACATCCAACAAATTTATTTGTTTATACCAAATACGTTAAAACCGGAAACATTGCATATACTAAAGCACTGCAATAAATGGAATGTTAAAAATTAATAGAAAAATAGTTGAAAATGTATTTCTAGGGAAGTCACTGGTCAGGCAGAACAACGTCTGCCGGGTCTGCTAGTATATATATATAAATGAACTAGGTTGGTGGGGCGCTACTGTTGTTGTTGTTAATCTTCATTTCGGCGGACCTTAAAGAGGGCGTCGTCACTCCGGGTTGATTTTGTGGTTGCCGGTGCTGTTACCGGTTGTTGTTGTTTGTGCGGCGGGCCTATATTAGATGGGCCCCCGCTGTTGTCAATGCTGATCGTTGTTGTGGTTGCTGGTGCTGTGACCGGGTGTTGTTACCGTTTGCTGTTGTTGTAGCTGGAATCGAGAAAGGAAGTATTGTTTTCATAACTAAGGTTCCTAGGGAACCAAATAAAAGATTTACAGCCTGATTAAAAACCAATTTCCGAAAAAAACTGAATCTATAAAAAGCACTAAACCGAAGCTGGACAAAAGCTATTCAGGCTACTAACGAAGGAACTGCTCCAAAATATATGCGCGGATACGAATTTACACTTTGAATATAACCAGAAAATTAAAAGCAGTTCCATGAAAAATAGGAATTTACACTAAATAAACTTGGCAATGAAAGATTTGCCTGAAAACAGTGGAGCACTGCAAAAACTATATTCAAAATTTAGCGAACCACCTAGATATAAGAATAAAATATTTTTCAGCTTACTTACCTTTTTTCGTATTATGTCAGGACCTTTCAGTTTTCACTTGAATCAAGTTTTTGTATCCTAACTACTACACGGCTAAAATTTTTTGCCTAGATTTAAAACTTTTTGGGCTACATTTATGATCAAACCAAATTGGGTTTAGAATTAAATTTATTTTATTTAAAAAAAATGTTAGGACTCGAACCGACGTGCCCCAAATCAGTGCGCAATGCTCTACCTACTGAGCTACGGCGCACTCATGAATTTTGTGAAAAAAGTACATACAACATTGTAGTGGACAAAGACATTGTAGACATTCAAATTTATAAGCGTAATATTTTTATATGGAAGAAAATGCACTTGGTCGGCTAGAAAAGAGACTGCCAAAAATTGAGTAATTCTTCCAGCGGCTTAAGATTGGTATCTTTACACAACTGAACGAGCTACAAAACTGCATACTCGAAAAAAATCTTAAAAATTTTTCGAGTTTTCTGGAAATTTCATGAATTTTCCACAAAGTTCGAAACTTTGATTTGCAAAATTTTCATTGTGTATTTACACATACTTTCTTTCAAAAATAATAAAATTAGTCTAAAGAAGTTAATGTTACTGGAAATTCCAAAAAACTTTTTGAACGCAGACATACTGGTCTAGGTGTATGAGGGGTATCAAAAGACGCGTATCCGTCCCAGGAGCATGAATATAACTCCGCTCATGGCCCAGGTCAAATCCTGATTTAGGGGTCCGATCCATGTTTTTTATGTGTAGAACACCTTTCCGAGTAGGCGGCCTTCGGCCGCGCTTCAAAAAATAACCCACGGTTCCCACTCTTTTCTCACAGTGTAATTTGTGATTACAACAACCACATGAAAATGACAGAAAATTGTGAGATTTGATTGAAAATATCTCGCAAACTACTAAAAATATTGGTTCAGCGGAGTTATATTCATGCTCCTGGGACCAAAGGGCGTCTCCATATCCCAACATGTTTGGTTGTGTATTAGCGCTCGGTACCCCACGTTGCCCGTTGCCTAGTCTGATGTGGCGTGATCGTTGCCAGGTGGGACACTCCGATTGGTGGCTGCCATCAGGTTTCCCACTTTTTTTATACCATTTTAGGGACCTTTTGGTACTACTAAATTTGGTGAGAGTACAGTACTCGTTCCGAAACAAAAACAGGACCTTATGCTATTGAAATTAAATTAAAACATGTGATTTTACTTTTTTTATAGTATAGTTTATGCGCATTAGACTGTAGGAATTACTGAAAGAATTTTAATTACATCGTTACTCTAACGCTTGAAGAAAACGGAGTTTAGTACTTTTACTTCCACTACTATTGCTCTTTAGTTAGATTTATTAAAGTTAATTTTCACGTATGGAACAAAAATGGCAATGAGAATATTAATAAACATTAATTACTTTATAGGAGAATTTGTAGTCAGGAAAAAATTTCATTTATCAAAAAATCGAACTATTGTTCTATTGGACCAAAAAGCGTAGTAGATTTGAATAAAATGCATTAGGTATTAAATCTACTACAATTTCGGTTAAGTCCAAACCCTGAAGGCACGCTTTCGTTGGCTCTCGAAAAAAGGAAGGTTCTAGAACTTGTGTTTGGTATGCTCCCTTGGTGGTTCGCGGAGCTCGACGTTACTGGGTTTTAGGATAGGAGACATATAAAACTACTCATCCGACCTCGCCGTTGACAATGTTTCCAGCTACATGCTTTGTTATCCTGGCACATTAAAGAAAACACTGCCGTCTTTCCAATACTTTTGCCGATTGACTAATAATTAATTGACATTTGCTGCTGAAATCTTCCCTGGCAATATAAAAAGCTTTACTCGCATTCGGCCAATTCGGTCAGCTGTGTCAAAGTCAGGAATAAGGACAGGATATCATGTGTCCCCCATCCTGATCAGTTGATTAATTACTTATGTACTTTAATTGCCATCGTAAAAATTAAACACCATTTGCTTGACGCCAATAGCCCATTTAATTCAATTTGACATTTTCGGGCAATCTGGTTTCCCCTACAGTTTATTTCTGGCCACACCGAGAACACACCAAGCACTTGTTTGTCTGGAAATTAAAAGTCCCGTTATTAGCACCTTTTCCATTTCATGGAACCATTTGGTGCTGTCATCTCGGCAAGAATCACGCCACTTTCCCGAAGCTATCGATTTATGTCAAACCGCAGGGTGAATCTAAACTGTCAGCTATCCAACCACAGTGAGTCATACCAATCAAACTCAACCAAATGAAAATTACTATAAGTTGGAAGTAAACCATAACATCCGAATTGCTTTTTTCCTGGTACCGACGTATTATTCAGTATCTCCAGCAAATACTGATAAGCGTCCTTATTTACCCTACAATACTTCAAAAACCTATAAACAATAAAACGTAAATAAAATATGTAATGTGATGCCTAAAAATCAAGTTGTTACCTTGAAAGATTCAGTGGATTCGTACTAATTTTTTCGAACTTGCTGATTCGAACTTCGAATTCTCGTTCCCCAAATTTGGTTTCTTTGATGGGGGGAGACTGCGCCTTGCACTCACCAGCGCCACCACAAAGCGTCGACTCGTAGGTGCGCATGCACCTTCCCTCCCACATGTGGGGGAGGAGCCTCCTCGTGGTGACACCTGGTAACGCTTCGGCGGAAAATTCGAGCGGCGACCTTCTTTCCGCATCCCAAAGCCGCGTATCCTCACTCTTCGTTTCTCCTCTCCTCTTCCCCCTCTTCCTTTTTGAAAGGGCTGGATCAAGGTGTTATACGACCCGTGCCGAGGATCAGCCTGGCTGGGGGCCCTTAAATAGCCCAGTCGCTAACGGAATGCATCGAATACCGGGCGCCCTTCGATGCTATTTAGCCTTACCCGGGCATTGCGGATCTCTGCCGGGCGGACCTTTCCCTTTCTCCGCAACTCGTGGGATTTGAAAGATGGCTGCTCGGATCCTACGCAGAAACGCCACCTCACTGATAAAGGGGGGGGGGGGGGGATGTCTCTGCGGAGGACTGGGTGAAGGTGCAGCGAGAGCTTGAAGCATCAGCGGTCAATGGAAGAGACGAACCCAACGGTACCGAAAAGGGCCAAAATGCAAGGAGACTGGACGCGGTCCTTCGCCGAGATCGCCAAAGATCGGAAAATCATTGATAGGGGGGGTGTATCCGGGTGCGACGCTCAAGGCGGTCGATGCGCGGGATATTCCCTCGCAGCCGAGAGCCAGAGCCTGGGTTCCAGTGACTCCCACGGACCCAGCAGACATCCTGGAGATTCTCCAGGTGTACAACCAGGGTGTAGTTATCCCGAATTGGAAAGTGGTGAACGTCGAGAAGACGGAGAAGGCCACGATGCAGATCATCCTGCTGCTCGACAGCGCAAGCGTCGGTGCACTGTCGAAACAAGATCACATGGTGAGCTACGGCTTCAAAAACATCAGCCTTCGGATCTACAAGGCTGACGTAGAATCCCTTGTCAATCTTGAGGCTCTGGATGCGAGTGAACCCCCCAGCGAGGACGAGGTGGAGGTAGACGAGGCGATGGCGCCGGAAGCTAGTGGTGGTTACGCCTCATCGACAGTCGGGCAGTACCGCAAGGGAGTACCGGAGCGTACCGGATTCATATCCGGCCAAGGACTGTTATTTCGACAACACTCCCCAAAAACTTCGGGGAGTGATTTTGTTGTTAAAACAACAACTCATCGAGGGTCCTCCAGATCAACCTTCATCATAGCAAGGCAGCTTCAGCTGCATTTCTACTGCGCCTGTCCGCAGGTGTGGTTGACATTGTATTAGTCCAGGAGCCATGGATCACTGGTGGAAGGATCTGTGGGTTGAGGACGCCTGGCTAGAAGCTTATTTGCGCTCATGACAAGGGTAAGCCCCGGACATGTATTCTAGCTAAGTCTACTCTTAATGTTTTTCTTCTTCCACAATTTAGTGACGGGGATCTGACAGCGGTTAGCGTCGAGGGGTGCGGTAGAAGATGAGAGTTTGCGTCCTTCTATCTGGCCCATGATCATCAAGGCTCACTACCACCAAATAATTTCCGGGAACTCGTGAGGCAGTCAAACCCGCGGGAGGAAATGCTTATACTCGGAGGCGATGCAAATGCCCATCATGCGCAGTAGCCCAGCAAACACAGCCTCTAACGTTAGAGAAATACTGCAGTTTTTCATTAGAATTCTAATGTAGTTCTCTAATGTATCTCTAATCGAAAATCACGTTAGAGAACTAGGCTAGAGGACGATTAGAGAACGATTAGAGAAACACTCGAATAGCGAAGATGCGTGTATTGTCAAGTATTGTATTTATAAACTAAGGTATAAAAACTTTGAATTTTATTCCCATTAGATACTTAAGCTTAAAACATGTCGAAACATATTTAAAGCAATAAATTTATCGAAATAGAATTAAACAAGAACAATTGGATTTCATTTCATTTCAGTTAGAAATTTCTCATTAGAATCCCATTAGAATTTCACGTTAGAATTCGAATCGATAACTAACCTTTTTCTCGATATCGAGAACTAAGTCCCCTTTTTGTCGAGAATGCTTTAATTCGCGACAGTTTCACAAATCGTTCTCTAACCATCTACCTTAGAGAATAACATTAGAATTCGATTCGTTTTCTAATCGTCCTCTAACCTTAATGTTTGCTGGGAGGGCAGCACGGATACGAATGACCAGGGTGAGTCTCTTTATGATTATCTTCTAGGTACTAATCTAGATATATGTAATAGGGGAAGCGACCCCACCTTTATCACAAGAAAAAGGGAAGAGGTCCTTGACTTTACCCTAGTCACGGACTTTTTCAGCCATCTTATCGAATCCTGGAAGGTTCTAAACGAACACTTCTTTTCCGACCACAGGTACATTAGTTTCGCTGTACCGGACACTCGCACTAGTCCAAAGGCCTTTAAAAATATTAGGAAAACAAACTGGGGCTACTACAAAAAGATTATAGGCAAAAATCTGCCAAACAGGTTACAAACCCCGACTAACATTTCTGAGCTTGATGGGCTCGTAAACAATTTCAGTCAGCTTTGTAGGACTGCTTTAGATAGAACAAGAAGGCAGCGAAAACCCGCAGACCACCATGGTGGTCGTCTAATCTTGAGTAGCTTAGGAAGTCAAGTAGGACGGCTTTTAACAAAGCAAAGCATGACGGTCATGAGGAATCATGGGCGGATTATAAGGCAAAACTCAGCACGTACAAGAAAGCTATCCGAAGGGAAAAGCGATCATCCTGGGTGGATTTCTGCAGCAAGATTGAAACCACATCTGTCGCCTCCCGATTAGGGAAGCTGCTATCGAAGTCCCCAACTCAGCTAAGCTACGTCTCTATCGCAAGCCCAGCATGCCTATACCAAGGGCAGGTCAACTGACACTGCCCTGCACTTTTTGGTGTCTATCATAGAAAGGTCACTTGACCTCAAGGAGTACACACTGGTGGCATTTCTTGACTTAGCTGGCGCTTTCAACAACGTTTTTCCAGAAGCAATCACCTCGGTCCTGACAGGCCTGCGGGTGCACGCGTGCGTGGTAGAGCTTATATACAATCTGCTTACGGAAAGGCGGATAAAAACAGAGCTAGGCGGGAGCGAAATCCACAGACTCGCTAACCGAGGCACCCCTCAGGGCGGAGTTGTCTCTCCGCTTTTGTAGTTGGTTACCGTAAACCAACTTTTATGTTTTATGGAATTAGAGGGTCACCAACTGATCGCGTATGCTGATGACCTCTGTGTCATTGTGCGAGGGCAATTCCCGCAAATGGGGGGTGTGTATCTTGTTCTGAGCGATAAGGTCAAATACTTAGGGGTTATTCTGGATAGAAAACTGCTCTGGCATGACAACATAATGGATCGATCCAGGAAAGTGGCGGCGGCGCTTTTCTCCTGCAAGAGGGCGATAGGTGCCTCCTGGGGGTTCGCGGACAGCCAGGCTGCACTAAAGGCCCTGGACTCATTCGTCGACAATTTAAAGTCGGTCACTGAATGCCGCAGATCTCTTAACGAGATGGCACAGCATTTCAGTATCAACCTTATATGGGTATTTTTGCCTTATTGAGGGCAATTGCAGAGCGGATGAGCTGGCCAGAAGAGGCACCACCGACCACATCCTTCCTGGAAATGACTCGGTAGGTATACCTATGGCCACTTTCAAGCTCCGTGTAAGCAGGAGCGCTATAAGATCTACAACGAGAAATGGTCAGCAATCTCAACATGCGGAATATCCAGGCAAACTTGGCCTTCTTAGCCTAAGCAAATCTGCAGTATCATCCCTAATAAGGGTTGTAACAGGCCACTGCCTAATAGGCACTCACGGTGTCAGAGGGGAACCGTTTTTATGAGGTATCCAGATGTGAGGTCAAACGTGCTAGCTAAATTCATTATTTCCACTAAGTGGTTTGATTCCCCGTTTTAGGTATGGAAGGGATTCTCTTGCTTGAGTCCGTATAGGGTATCACAACGGGCCTATCGGTGGCCTATGTGTCGGGCTGTCACCTTGGAGTTTCGACCTAACCTAACCTTCCCCAAATTTTTGGGAGATGAACTCCCATGGGAATATTAAGAATTGGGCTGATAGTAATACGAACCTTCACTACTATTTCTTTGT
The DNA here is from genome assembly GCA_951509765.1 of Sphenella marginata. Lineage (NCBI taxonomy): Eukaryota > Metazoa > Arthropoda > Insecta > Diptera > Tephritidae > Sphenella > Sphenella marginata. Next base: position 32,487,298 of record OX608083.1, on the reverse strand, counting down.
GATATTTAATATAAAATTTATTTCTTTGCGTTGGTTTATGTTGCCTTACTCAAATTTCACGAATAAGAAGTAGAAAAATTTCGTATTCTATTTACGGTATTACATTTTATTGAACTTTTTTTATATGGAGTTTTTGTTTTTCTTGCGATCTGCGTACCACGCTTTAACATGTAAATGCAGCAACACCGGATATCCGGATCACAATTTGCTGTTGCATTTTCACGTTAAATGATGGTTGATAGTTGTGGATTAGGGATGGTACATACTTGGAATATTCTCCACATTATTATTCGCTGAAGTGGAAATTTAAATAGAGTTTGACTTTGATAACGGAAAGGAAATGAAGATATGCTAAGGGGAGAAAAAGGAAATAAAAGGATAGGATAGAAAAGGAAATAAATAGAACAGAAAAGCCATCTTACGATGATCTCATATAGCAGTATGGGTCTTATAATCGGGTTAAAATCTCGCTTGAATACCACCACTTTTCCTAGATTTATATTGGAACGATTTTCCGTCATCCCTTGTCAATTTTTGTTTGTTTACAAACCGGTTTCGGCGATCCGCCATCTTCAGTGTAAGTTTCGTTCTCGAGAACGAAAACTATGTATAAGACAAGTTTACCGTTTAATGTATCTATAAGACAAATTCTCGAAATTGACGCTAAGCCAGCAGGGAGGACCATAACAACATTTCTCGCAACGCTACCTGATTCAGATCAGGCAAGGTTTGTGGAAACTCCATTGTCTCGACTAATATTTTAGAAGGCTCCTTGGAGGGAAGGCCACGAATTTCTCATCCAAGCATGGGTTGTGTTCGTAAATGCAACATGACTTGCAGTATAAGTAACAGTAACTGCGAATTTGACGAGCGATGCTCTTGATAGAATTTTTGACAATTTTCAAATAGGTTTGTTAGCATTTTTGAACGCTTATAATACTAAAATGGAAATTTTGCTGAATCTAACACTGGACGAACTTTGTGAGCAAAGAAATGATACATTTTCTTTACGACAAAAAGAAGGCTATTGAAGTCAAAAAGAAAAATGTTTAGGTTCAAATGTTTGTCTTTAAAAAGTAAAATACCTAAAAACAAATCATTTATTAAAACAATAAATTCGTTTACCGAGGGCATTTTTTATCCTCATTTCCAAATGAATTGGGCCACTTTTAAAGTAAGGTTTTATAAGTTTTATGAACATTAATAATTTATAGTTTCACTTTAATTAGGCTTTGGAAAAGGCTTTGACTCCACACTGGGTAAATGCAAGGCTTGTCCGTGATGGTCATTCGTTAAAGAATTGACTGTACATGACATTATGGAAGCTATGTAATCCTGGTATTACGTGACGTTCCGACAGCTTTCGGATCGCTCCAACATTGCAAAAGGAACATCACACCGTGTATTAAACAAAATAATCCAAGCCATTTGTAATCTTAAAAGCGAAATAAATGGCCTTCTGTTGACCGTCAGCAAGAGGTCATGAAAAATTTTGAAAATAGCAGAGAAAATCACTTTCCTTTTGTTATAGGATGTTTAGATGGAACGCATTTTAACATACCTACCCCAAGTGTAGATGCGATTAGTTATGATCGCAAAGGAAACCACTCAGTATCCATGCAGGTTTGATTTACATTCATTATTTTTATCAATTTAATTTATTATCTTACAGGCTATATGCGACAGCCAATATCGTTTCCTAGATCTGTTTATTGGATATCCAGGGAGCCCAAATAGCCCTATATTTCAAGCAATAACATCTGGCGAGCTACAGCTAAACGCGAGTATTTATAGAACAAGCTTTCGGGATTTTTAAGAAAAAGTTTAAAATTTTAAATTATATTGAGACTTCGAGCATTAAAGCCACATCTAATGTAATACTCGATTGCGCTATCTTACATAACTTTATCATAAATAGGGGAGGTTATTCTGAATATTTTATGATACAATAACACATGCCGATATGGAAACCAACAATGAAATCGAAGGAATTCAAGATGCCCCCATTCGCCGTGTTGAATCATATTTTACCACTCTGTTTTCATCATAAATAATTTACTTTACCTCATTTTCCTTTATTTAAATAATTTTTTTATTATTTTTTCTGATGAACTCCATTTTAACTTTTAACCTAGTTTCAATAAAAAAAGGCGAGCTTCTTATACATATAAAAAATAAAAAGGTACATTTCATTCAGGTTACATTTCTTATTTATTTCGTTCACAACTTTCTCCATAATACACTTTTTTTCTTCTACCCGATTTGAACTCGTCCTCCATATTCAGCCGTACTCTCAGCAATAGCTGTGTCTCCGCATTACTAAGATTTTCACTAAAAATTTAAAAATAATAATTTATACAATTATTATTAACATAATTTAACTAAATTTCAATACAAAAACTAAAATAAAACAGTTTTGCACTTACTTTTCGTCAGACATCGTTAAATCGTGATAAAGTGTTGCATTTTAGAACGCTTGATTATTGCAGTGCTACCATATTGACATTTCTGAACATTCTGCTTGTAATGCAATTACAGTTTGCGCGTTTTGATGCATTTACAAACATAGTCATGCTTCTGTGGTAGATACTAGAGTATGAAGGATAAATAATACCGCTCCGCTTGTCTAGCCATTGAATTCCTTTAATTTAAGTTATCGGTCCAGTTTCCTATTTGGTTGAAAAAATCGAAATGCCACTGAATAATCTACTACCACACAATAAATAATCTTATGTAAAAAAATGTAGGATGAGGAAGATCACTCTATTTGAAAATATTGTTGAATGCAGCCCTATTTAAATTTTTTTTATTTAAAACGCCCTATCTTAGAATTTGTTTCAAAAACGCTCTATTTCGGCTGCCCATTTAGGAATAACAAGTTTTGTGCACATTTCTTTTTAATCTTTTTTTTTGTTGTAATCCAACTCCAGGCGACTACTGTAGAGTGGAGTAAGGGGCAGTTATATTGGCAAAACGAAGTGCATGCTGTCATCAAGCAGAGAGTCAGCGCATTCACGCCTTGGCACCCATGCCACTGCTGGCTGCAAAAAGTTCGAAATAATGAAGGACTTCGTTTACCTTGGATCCAGCATTAACTCCAACAATAATGTCAGCCTAGAAATCCAACGAAGAATTACACTTGCAAATAAATGCCACTTTGGACTGAGTAGGCAATTGAAAAGTAAAGTCCTCTCTCGACGCACAGAATCACACTCTACAAGTCAATCATCGTTGCCGTCCTGTTATATGGCGTGGACACTAACAACATCTGACGAGGTGGCATTGGGAGTATTCGAGAGAAAAGTTCTGCGAAAGGTTTGTGGGCCTCTACGCGTTGACGACGGAGAGTACCGAAGAAGATTTAATGATGAGTTGTATGAGTTTCACGCAGACGTCGACATAGTACAGCGCATTAAAACACAGCGGCTTCGCTGTAGTGCGAATGAACGAAGGTATACTTATCGGCACCCTCCGGTGGAAGCAGAGGAAGAGGAAGACCACCACTCCGATAGAAGGAGCAAGTGGAGACCGACCTGCGATCTCGCGGGGTCTCCAATTGGCGCCAGTGGGCGCAACGAAGAAATGACTGGCGAGCAATGTTGGACGGTCAAAATCGCTGAGGCGGTTAGATGGCCATTTAAAGAAGAAGTGTGTACTCTTAACTTTGTAGGTGTAGGACATTTTCTTATTTATGGAGGACAGAATCTTGTTCCGGTTCTGCGCTCCACAGTATAAATCTGGGATAGTGAATCGAAACCACTGCACTATTCCAATAAACAACGCAATCCTGTAGATTGGTATTACTAAAGGACTGTTATTATTTATGATGTGCAACACATTCATACAACACATTTACACCACTTTATCACAATTAACGCGTTTTATTTGAAAATTTGAATTTGAAATTTGATTTTGTTTGAAAATTAAATTTTTGTATTACCTGACAACGAAAAGTCGTTAAAACAAAAATGAAAAATTTGATCGGTGTGGCCAACCCATACATTTGTTAGGCTGAGTATCAATTTTACTAATTTTTGTAAAACCCGCCTGTAAAAAAAAGTAGTTTTGCAAAGAGGCAAATTGGATTCTGTAAGGGACTTCAAGATGGCGAATTAGAAAGAGAAGCTGCCAACGTCAACCACCTTCTAGTAATTACACCATGCTTCAAAACTATTTTGAAATAGGGTGATCTCCCACTCAGTAGTAGAAATATGTACTCGTATGCTAGGTAGGAATGGCAAAAAAAGATCGGTGTTTGAGAAAACCGGTTTTTTCTATTCGCGGTTTCGGTTTTTTCGATCTTTTTATCGCAACCGTCTTTAATCGATCTTTTTTTCAAAAAAAAAAAACCGAAAACCGAACTATCGACTTGTATTCCGTTGAATTGTAAATACTTATTTATTTTTCGCGATAAGTGATGGCGCCGCATCTAAAAAAAAGCCCACTTTGGCAATATTTTGATGAAAAAGGGAATAAAGAAGTTACAGGCAAGCTGTGTGGGGCGGTAGTAAAACTAGGAGGAGGCACGTCCAACTTAAAAGGACACCTCCAGCGCAATCATGCCGGTTGGGATAGAAAGGATTTACCCTGTAACACCAACAAGAACTCCGATGATGTGTTGTGTTGCGATGATTCTAATTCGAATAAAGAAGTCAGAACTGTTGATAGGCAGCCATAAATTCCAGACAAGTTTTTGAAAACACGTTTACTGTGCCTTTTTTGAATTCAAGCTCCCACATTATATGTATTAGTACAAAAAAGTATTGCCTTTTTCAGAATTTTTCACTTTTACAAATTTAATTTTACTGTATTAACTTGAACTGAAAAATAAATATTTGTTGAATTAAAACTTCTTGATTGCTTTTAAAAACTTAGAGAGAAGAACCCTATAGTTAGTAACTATATTGTTGTATTTCTATAAAGTTTCTTTTCGAAGTTTAAAATTGTGCCGGTTTTTCGAAAAACGGTTTTTTTGTTTCCGGTTTTAAAAGCGGTTTAAAACCGGAAAAAACCGCGATTAATCACAAAACGGTTTTTTTTCAACTTTGGCCATCAATAATGCTAGGTAGTTTCGGCGTAGAACACTATCTCAGTTCATTAAATAAAAAAAAATTACTATACATATATTTACACAAACATATACACATAAGACTTTTATTTAAATATTTACAATGGCGTTCAACAATTATTACATTTTACAAAAAAAAATATAAATTTGGATTTGGGTAAATTCACAATTTACTAGCTTCCACGGTTGGAATGTTATTAAGCCCAACGTCTGGGTTGCTCCAATAATAAGTGGGTGGACCCGGACTAAAGCAATATTTCATATCAAGAGGTTCGCCATTTTCTACATAGTACATCAAATAGAAATTGCACATTTCATCTTTGTTAGTAGCGCTAAAAATTTAAATCATTATATTAGAACTCTGCATACAAACTAGGTTATTAGTTTAAATACCCAATTTGAGTTACTCTGCTCCGATGACTAACCATTGTGCATCTAGCTGCAAGAAAATCTCCTGTTATAATGGGATCCTTATTTTCAATTGGATAAAACATTTGAGGTGTTAAGGGGTCCCTTTTTCCCAAAAGTGTCCACTGGTGTACGCCACGTTCATCGCTTCGTACTCTATATCCCGATACAACCTTACCAAGACTGTGTGTGTGAGTGCGGTATGCAATTGGATGTATTGTTTTGTTCTCACTTATTTCACAGGCGGTTTCCATATGTTCCAGAGACTTTGGAGGAATAACTCCTGAGCTTCCCAGCAATAAAACTCCAGCAAGTTTGTTCAATCTAGTGAAGATGAAAGTTTGTATTGAGTTACTTATGCTTCATATAAATGGCAATGAGTCCTCCTAGTAGATATGTTAGTTTGCTTTTAAAGGACATTCATAGGAGCGTTTTTTTACACGCATATACATCTGCGTCTGCGACTAAAACAAAATTGTTCATTTGAAATTGCGCTTTATCCATAAACATATTTGTCAGCACTGTTCCTCAAATGTCATACAAAGAGATATTTGTAGAGCAGAGCGAATACATATGTACATACATTTCCTATATTCTCATCCCGATTATTACTAAGGGATAAACCAAATTGCTGAAAGTTGGTAAGACAGTTTGAGAAATGCAAAGAAAACTACTTGGAAGCACTGATTTTATCAGCCACTATTTCAGAGTTGCAGATTAAGTTGTGCGCTTAGCGATCCATACAAATATTAAGCGGGTGGCGCGAACTAAAGTCAGTGGAATTAACGTCAGTGACGTTAATTCGCACCCCAAAAGCGAATTAATGTCAATGACATTAAGACGCATGCCAAAAGCGAACTAAGGTCAATATTTTTAGCGAACTAACGTCATTGACATTAATTCGCATTAAGAAAGCGAACTAAAGTCAGTACATTTTTTTTATATTCCAAATTTTCATTTTTCATTATCACCTTCGACTTCTGATCATTATATCATGAATCTGGGATTGACTTAGGTCAGATCCCCAATTCGGGGTGTGATCCATGGTATTTATGTGCAGAACTCCTTTCCGCATTAGCGGCCTTCGGCCGCTCTTCAAAAAATAATCCTGACAGGGTAATGTGATTACAACAACCACATGAAAATTACAGAAAATTCTGAGCAAATATCTCGGAAACTACTAAAGATATTGGTTAAGCGGAGTTATATTCATGCTCCTGGGACCAAAGCGCGTCTCCTGATACATATCCCAACATTTTTGGTTGTGTATTAGCGTTCGATACCCCACGTAAACGATTACCCACGTCTAGATTTAGAATCTGAAATGAGATTTCTTTCAACCGTTCAAAAGTTATTTGCAGTTAAAGTTAAACATTTTCTGTCATTTTCATGTGGTTGTTGTAATGGCACATTAGGCTGAGCCAAAAAAGTGAAAAAGTGGGACATGCGGCACGCGGAAGGACATCACCGTGGCGGTAGCCACGGCTATGGCACACACCCGGAGTTGGAATGGCGTAGCCCATGGTTATTTTTTGAAGCGCGGCCGAAGGCCGCCAATGCCGAAAGGATATCTGCACATAAATACAATGGATCACGCCCCGAATTGGGGATCTGACCTAAGTCAAATTTTCGCCTGCGGCGCTACTTCGTCGAATCTCAAACCCAAATGCCTCAATGACATTAATTCGCATGTCCAAAGCGAACTAAAGTCAAAATACCATACGAATTAACGGCACTGAATTTAATTCGTTTTTGGTCATGCGTCTTAATGTCACTGACATTAATTCGCTTTTTGGGTGCGAATTAACGTCACTGACGTTAGTTCGCGCCACCATTAAGCACAAGCTAATAATATCATTTCGCACCCCAAAAGCGATTTAATGTCAGTGATATTAAGACGCATTAAGAAAGCGAACTAAAGCCAGTACATTTTTTTTATATTCCAAATTTTCATTTTTCATTATCACCGTCGACTTATGATCATTATATTCTATCATGAATCTGGCATTTAAAAAATAAGTGCCGCAGGCGAAAATTTGGAATAAAAAAACCAACGATTTTATATTCCAAATTTTCATTTTTTATTATTACCTTAGACTTATGATTATTATATCGTGAATCTGGGATTTAAAAAATAAGTGCCGCAGGCGAAAATTTGGAATAAAAAATAGCGCAATTTTATATTCCAAATTTTCAGTTTTCATTATCATTATCATTATCCCTCCAAAATAAAGACTAATATATCATGAATCGGGATTTAAAGGGGATAGTAAAAAATTAAAATTAAAATTTGGAATATAAAATGGCGCTATTTTTTATACCAAATTTTTGCCTGCGCCGCTTATTTTATAACTGCCAGATTTAAAATATAATAATCTGCGTCGATCCTCGGACCCGAATGTCTCAATGACATTAATTCGTTTTTGGCCATGGCTCAATCCGACATTTCAACTTTTATTTTTGCGTGTATCTTTTAAGCTCTAATTTAAAGTACTTTAAAACTACTAATAAATGTCAGGTATATAGCGATAGAAGGAACATCGGAAATAAAAATTTTAAAAAATATGAATCGAAATAAGTTATATCAACTTATGTCAGTATAACGGGTGCGACACGCACGCAGTGAAAATCTGATTCTCCCTGCTTATATCAGCCATTTTCTGCTAATTGTGTCACTTGCTCAAGATTAAAACTAACTCATTGTGTAGCTAAATAAATACTCTTAACATTAATCGTGATGTTTCTTACATGAATTTGTAAATATAAGTTATACACTCACTTTTAAATAGGTCGGACGTGACAAGATTTTTTAACGGACGTGACAAGTTGAGCATGCAAAAATAAATACACATTTTCATACTTTTAATCAAGCTTTATTTGAAATATAAGTATTATGATTTCCACAATACACAAAAAATCCTTTTATCTAAGGACGGAGCAATTACACTGAATCACAAATTCCAACTTTTTTTCTGCACCAGAGACGCCATAGTGAAATTCCTATGTAAAATCACCTCCTAATTCCGAAAATCAAGGTTATTTTTACTTGAATGGTACCGTTTTTGAGATATTTACGATTTACCGTTATTTCAAAAAACAAAAAAGATGGCTCCACTTAATCGTGTATATCTCAAGAACAAACTGAGCTCTTCCAAAACGGTTTGAAAAATTTGAAAGCTTATAAAATTTCCTATAATCAGTACATACAACACTTTTTGCTATGTCCTGCAGATTCAAACATATTGAACAATCATTACGGATTTTTTAAATTTTTTTTGTAAAAATATAAAAAAAATTTGTTCTTTGCGAGGAAGCATCTCGAAAACTTTTTGTTTTTTTTGCAGATATTTTTCCCCCCTCTAAGCTCTGTTTTATTACAAAAAAAATAAGCTATCAGTGAACAAAATCGATGAACTAATACAAAAGTTATAAGCATTCAAGTAAATATATCCATTTAATACTTAAGTACCCTACAAATAATAGCATATGTACATATGGTTCTGTCTTATCTCTATGATCTTATTTTATAATTGAAAAAGTTATGTGTCTTGTTTTGACGCTTATTTAGATTAGGATCGGTTTCTCTTATGAGAAACCAACAGTAGTCGCCCATCATAGCGACATCCCAGAATCCTTGATACCGACTTTGAATCACTTTCATTTGCTGGTGAAACCTTTCGCCATGCTCGTCACTTTCGTCGGCAAGATTTTGCGGGAAAAAATTTAAGTGGGAGTGTAAGAAATGAATTTTTAAAGACATATTTACTCCTGAAAGACAATAAAAAAGTAAATTAGATAAATACATAAGTGACACATTAGTATATAATTTTCTTAGGCTGGATTTATCTTTCAATTCAGAACAAATTTTTTGTTTATATTTTTCCCGTTCTTGTTTGTTCGGAACTGGACGATGAATTCAGATTTATGGCTATATATTCTCATGTAAATTTATGCAATATATAATTTATTATAATATGTTTTTTTATATACCCATTTCCGCATAGTTTTTGATTAAGTCGTTCACTATCATCTCGTAGTTAGGACTTTTGTGTTTGCCTAAAAAATAAGTAACCACCTTTTCAAAAGAATCCCACGCTGCTGCCTCCACTGGTGACAATAGTTCTTTGAAATGGTTATTGGTCATCATTTTCCTTATTTGCGGTCCCACAAAAATGCCTTCCTTTATTTTTGCTTCTGATGGAGCGGACGTAGAATTATTTTTTCCTTCTTTATAAGTGGGGAGTATTTTATGTTATCTACCCCAACTTGAAACTCGATTCGTTCTGGCCAATCCTTTATGATGTAGTGGTCTTGACGAGCTCGGCTATCCCATTTGCATAGAAAGCAACAGTATTTTGTGTATCCACTTTGTAGACCACATAGCATTCCAACGACTTTAAGATCGGCACATATTTTCCAATCATGTTGTTCGTATTTGATTAACTTGAGCAATTTTTGCATTATCTCATATGTTTCCTTCGTATTTACTGCATGCGCGATCGGGATAGATGGCTTTTGGTTGCCAATATGCAATAATACGGCCTTTAAACTTAATTTATTGCCGTCTATAAACAATCGCCACTCTTTTGAATCATATGGTTCACCAAATTGTTTGAATAGACCAGCAATGTCTTTGCAGTAACAAACACTGTCCTCCTTCGTATAGTACTTGGAAAATTCTTCGTGACGAGTTCTATAATATGTTACCTTAACACCGGATGAAACAAATTTAAATTGTTGCATTCGAGAGGCGTGTAGTTCGGCCTTTTCCTTTGACAATTCCAAATCCCTTATCCAATCATTGAGTTGTGCTTGTGGCAAAGAATTTCTTTCGTTTTCCGCTTGAAATTCAGTACAACATGATGCCGCGTAATCAGATACTACTGTTGACAATGAAACTGGAGCCGGAACTAAAGTTAAATTTGATTCTGGCAATGTCGCTTCTGTTGAAATTAGTTCTGGTAATGACACTGTAGATACGCTCGCATAGGTTACTTTTCTGGACTTTCCAACCCCAAGTACTTTTGTAGTACAAATATAGCAGTCCGTTGAAGGGCAAGTTGGTTCCCTCCACTTCATTGGTGAAATAAATTTCACACGTCGCCTAAATAGATAGTTTCACAAATTATCAGCTATGCATTAAAAGGGAACAAATTCCTAATTTTTACAACGTACCTTTTTGTTCCGGTTTCCGAAGAAATCAATTCGACTCGGCATGTGGTGCACACAGTGTTCGGTGTCCATGGTTTCTAGGCTCAATTCCAAAACACTTATAGTATGTAACTTTCAACGGATTTGAAAACACACGTCTCATACTTTTAACAATAAATTGACCGCAGATGAAACAGAACATATCTGGATCATTTGTACACTCAAACTCTCGCACCCTTTTATTCATTTTTTAGTTTTAAGTAAATGACGGGTTATAAACTGCAATTATAAACTGAACAGTATCCGGCGAGCCTTGCAGATATTATGAAGGAACAAGGCGCATGTACTCTTATTTATACTTAGATCCAGTAAAAATTCAAGCCTACCTAAACAAAAAGGTTCCCTAGTTCTACAAAGAAAACACTACCTTCCTCAAAAATATGCTCTTGTTTAAAATGTACCTAGGTTTGAGAAAACGACACTAACAGCTTTTTGTATCTAATAACTTTTCGAAAATCTACCTGCTAACTAACTGATATACTACGAATACTAACACATACATATGTACCAGTAGGGTACTTAGGCATTAAATGGATATATTTACTTGAATGCTTATAACTTTTGTATTAGTTCATCGATTTTGTTCACTGATAGCTTATTTTTTTTGTAATAAAACAGAGCTTAGAGGGGGGAAAAAATATCTGCAAAAAAAACAAAAAGTTTTCGAGATGCTTCCTCGCAAAGTACAAATTTTTTTACATTTTTACAAAAAAAATTAAAAAAATCCGTAATGATTGTTCAATATGTTTGAATCTGCAGGACATAGCAAAAAGTGTTGTATGTACTGATTATAGTAAATAGCTATATATAAGCTTTCAAATTTTTCAAACCGTTTTGGAAGAGCTCAGTTTGTTCTTGAGATATACACGATTAAGTGGAGCCATCTTTTTTGTTTTTTGAAATAACGGTAAATCGTAAATATCTCAAAAACGAGACCATTCAAGTAAAAATAACCTTGATTTTCGGAATTAGGAGGTGATTTTACATAGGAATTTCACTATGGCGTCTCTGGTGCATTTTGGCTGTAACCCAGTGTTATTGCTCGTACTCTTCATCTTCACTGTCTGAATAAACGCTGTTGTAAATTACCTTATTTTTAAAAAGTACGACTCTTTTTGTGACCGAATTACCGACTTAACCGTATGAGATACTGTTTTTATCGTCACAATGAAAGTAATGATTGCTCTGTATCTGTGGCAGCACAGCTATATTTCCCCATCACTGGAGTAACATGTCTTTATAATTAGTTACCTCATCCATGGTTACAAAGAGATAGTTGATACATTTCATATTAGCAGACAAGTAATTATAACAGTCTCTTGCCGTGTTTATTAAAACCTGTCTAGTTTTAATTGATGTCCAAAGCTGGCATTTTGTTACTGCTCCCAATCCATCGACGGGTCCTTTGCCATGACTGGTAGCAAAAAATGCCCAGTCCACTTTAATTCCCCAATCCTCCATACTAAAATTAATACTTGAAAGTGTGTAGCGGTTCTTGAACTAAGTGGCGCATCCATCAGAAAATACAGTAATCTTTTGAAGAGTAGGATACTTAGACTTTAAATTCACAATGATGCTTCTTAAAAAAAGCCATACTGAAAATTTGTCGTGGTTGATTTCATTACTGATGATTACATAACTTGTTACATCTTGAGCGTTATTGAACCAGGCGCAGCATGTGAAAAGAGTGACCTGTGGATGACACCAGTGAGCACTTTGGATTTCATCTTGGGCGATAGTAGTAAAATTTTCAGCGAAATCAATTTAAATGACGCCATTTGTGTCCGTTGATTCCAGTTTTTTCTCGAAAATAGTTGTTGCTTTTTAACAAAGCAGGGAAATTTGAACTTATCCCTTTGTGAATCAATTTCACGAACGAGTCTTCTTTTGGTACACTTGATATCTTCAATTTGTAACCAACCATCTGCTGACTTTTTCCACTGTGTTTCAACATTTAAGTCAGTAGTTACTTTTACGATATCTGCTGACTTTTTCCACTGTTTCCACTGTGTTTCAACATTTAAGTCAGTAGTTACTTTTACGATATCAAGACACATCGAAGCACGAATAACAGTCTCCAGTCATACATTTAACACTATTTTCACCACAACAGAAAACCAAAATTGGCATGATATAGGCAAACGCATACATTATGTGGCATTTCCGACATAGTTCTTACATGAAAGGGTCTAAGTTCAAAAAATTTGCTCCTATGGATTCTTACCTCAGGATGTTTTTCTTTGAATAGCTCAAATAATTCAGAGACAGTCATGACCAAATGTCTTTTAGCAACAGTAGTTAAGACATTATCCGAGGACTTAATACGAACAATGTCTTTTCGGTTGGGAGTTTGTCGGCTAACTTCATCAGACTCATAAAAGGATTTTGTCAATTTAACATCTTTTTCGGCCAGATAGTCGGCTGTCTTGCTTAGAATCGGTAGATACTTATTATTGGTGAATACCGTCGGCAAATTCTCCTTGGCCAACTCCAAAACAACAGCTTGCCGTTTCCTAGGGCTTGATGGTAAGGCGTTTCTGGTCTTGTTCACTGCTTTTCCAAAAGTTTGCTTACACTTGTATGTGCCAAGAACGGAGATATTTTCAATTCCCTTCTCCTGCGTTGTCTGTTTCGGCCCTTGATCCTTTTCTTCTCTAACTTATCTGCCTTTTTAAATATGATTTCCTTTCTTTTCTGCCTTCGTGCTTTCTCCCTCTTCCTTTCTTTTTCCAAAAATGCTTGCTATTTGTCGGGCTTGGTCCGTAGTTGGTCTCTCCTGTTGTTGTTGTTGTTTTAACAACAAAATCACTCCCCGAAGGTTTTGGGGAATGTTGTCGAAATAACAGTCCTTGGCCGGATATGAATCCGGTACGCTCCGGTACTCCCTTGCGTAACTGCCCGACTGTCGTGGGAGCGATTTGGTATGACCAGTGCAACCTTCTAGGTCATGTCATCCCTCCTTCCGAAAGGAGAGAGAAGATGGGTAATGAGAGGTGGGAGGCATCAACCATCGAGTTGCACATCATTACCTTTGGTCCCTCCTCTTCTTCATTAGTTCAGCAACATTCATTTTAGATAAATAAATTTAAAAACGTTGAATTTCGCAGTTTGAAATAAAAACTAAAAAAATTTGAAATAAAACGTGAGTGAAAATTAACGGGCGTGACAAAGATATATTGATTATTATTTTTTAAGAACGGTGTAGTCAGACTAACAAGTAGTTCGTACATACCTATTCATTTACAGTGTAGTCTTACTTTCGTTACCTTTATTACACATTAAAGTATGTATTTTCCATATAAACTAAACTTTTGTTGATATTTTTTAACGGGCGTGACATTGGTGTATGCAGTGATTCATTTAAAAATAACGAGTGCTATACTTGTCGAATGAAGTTGTGAACAACACTTTCAAAATGATGATGAACTGCTTTATTAATTGGAAGTTAAAAGCCATTAATAAAGTTAAAACATTACGTAAATCAGCCCTGTCAAATATTAAAGAAAATTTCTATTTCATTATAGCTTGTGAGCCCTACAACTTAAAGTTGAAAAATATTAGAATTTAAAAAAAACTATGAAATTTCGTTTTCATACTTGAAAGTTGGACTTACTAACAACTGCGTACAATAAGTATTGCACTAAAATTCGAAGGTTTATTTTGGATTTGGTCGGTATCGATTTCCATGTTTTGGGCCCCATGCGTCTTAATGTCACTGACGTTAATTCCACTGTTTCGGGCCACCTTTAATTTATTTGAAAGCTTAAAGTACATTTTGTCGAACCTTAAAAAAAACATTTAAACTTAAAAGTCCATAGTCCATAAGAGTACCATAGTCGATATGTAGACGAGCTTGTTCAGTTTTAATTTATTTGAAAGCTTAAACTTTTAGTAACCGTCAAGAAAAAACTTTTGTAAGTCATTTCACTTTACAAGACAAGTGCAAGTGTTTATAAAGATTCCAAAACAACTATTTTTCAGTTTATTTCTATTATTATTTATTTTTTTTTTATGGCTACATCTTAACAAATTTTTGCAATGTGCAAGTTGCAGCATTCGATGTATAATTACGACTTATTTATTTATTTATTTGATTGCAAAATATACAAAATATGGTTTGAATAAAGTTTCAGAAAAAAACTTATAACTTCAATTAAAAGACGGTTTATAACTGAAAATTTAGAAACTTTGAAAGCTTAATATTTATTTCGGAAAGGTGCTTAAACATTTACTTTAAGTTTACTTTGCTTGTTGGGTTTGAAAAACCTACATACATTCTTACATAAAGAACTTGTGAGGTCCATAAAGCTAGCAGAGCAACGTTAACATACGCCTGTGGGTTAGGGGTTTAGACTATGCCCGTGGTAATGATGTGCAGCTCGATGGTTGATCTATGGATGTGATGCCTCTCACCTCTCATTACCCATCTTCTCATTCCTTTCGGAAGGAGGGATTCATGACCTAGAAGGTTGCACTGGTCATACAGTTGGGCAGTACCGCAAGGAAGTACCAGAGCGTACCGGAATCATATTTCGACAACTCTCCACAAAACCTTGAGGGAGTGATTTTGTTACTAAAACTACAACAACAATAGCAACGTTAGCAGAACAAAAAACTAACTTATGGAAAATGATGTGCTCCAAATTTGATAAAGTACTCTAATCCCAAAAAATGTGCTCCTCTATTTTTGTCAAAAAATTACGTTCTGCTATCTTTAGGCTCAACCAAGCAGAGCAATATTCGTAAACAGTCAAACAAGACAATTAGGGCAAATGTTATTATGCAGAAATTATGTGCTCCACATGTGCCCTTAAAGTACCCTCACCCCAAAAAAAATTGCTCCCTTTTTTTTTTTCAAATTTCATGTTCTGCTAGCCTTGGGCTAGACCTAGCAAAGCAATATAGGTACGTAAACAGTGATACAAGCAGATTATATCAAAAGTTATTATGCAGAAATTATGTGCTCCAAAAGGGCTCTTGAAATACCAAAGAACCCAAAAAAATGCTTCCCTTTTTATTTAAAAAAAAAAATTCATGTTCGGCTAG
The DNA here is from genome assembly GCA_951509765.1 of Sphenella marginata. Taxonomy (NCBI): domain Eukaryota; kingdom Metazoa; phylum Arthropoda; class Insecta; order Diptera; family Tephritidae; genus Sphenella; species Sphenella marginata. Next base: position 32,471,565 of record OX608083.1, on the reverse strand, counting down.
CTTTATGCTAAGCCTAGCAGAGCAATATACGTAAACAGTGAAACCAGACGATTACATCAAAGGTTATTATGCAGAAACTATGGGCTCTGGAAATACACTAGCCCCAAGAAATTGCTGTTTTTTTAGAAAAAAATGTCATGTTATGCTCGCTTTAGGCTAAGCCTAGCAGAGCAAAATTTGTAAGCTAGCTTAAAATTAAGGAGCCCTATGCATGAAAACCCATCTTTGTTGGACGTTTTACCATTCAGTCGTTTGTGCTTAGATAGCATTAACAGACCACATACTCGTACTGCTCTCTATTTACTCTATTTTTGTACTCCGCCAGCACAGCTACAAAAATATGAACGCTACGGCATAACAATGCATGTGAATGTAGGGTGGCACACACTTATTCACACAAACAAGCAGACGCTCAACGCAATTACTGCATGCTACTCAATTTTTATTGTAGCTACTATTGCTGAAGTTCGCTGCAAGCAGTGAGAGTAAAAAAAGCTACAATTAAAACACTCAATTCATCCATTAACTCAAAATTTATGTATGAGTATTTCGCGCATTTACTCAAAAATGGTTGAAGCACTGATATTTTTTCAACTCCCCCGCATGTAAAATTATTGAGTCACAATTTTATAAAAAAAAAACTATGGAATTTTCAGTTACACGGATAGGTACATTATGGTGACAGGTAATAGTGTCACTGGTAACAGTGTCAATTGACACTATTTCCATGAAATAACGCCCAATGAAAGAATGCCCAACAATTAAGACTTTCTGTTTATGCGACCGTAAACTCAAAAGCTAAAAACCAACCATTTTTACAAAACTTAATTGAACTACTAAATTTTGAATTGAATCGCATTAAAATGTATATTTCCATACGTAATTATATATCTACATGTGTACATATTAACACTAGCTATAAGGTAAATTGAAATATTTTATATCTTCACATTTGTTAGCCATCTCAACCTTAAACTATAATTGCATTTATTCACGCTCCCTGAATAGCGATACGATGCTTTGGCATCGACAGCAACCGTATGACAGATGTATGTCAGCCGGTCGCTTTTTCAGCTTTGCCTCGCTATTCTTTTGTACATTTTATTATCTCTCTATTGTTCGCACAGAAAAGTTGATCTCACGCCTTGTATTCGCCAATTTAATTATTAAAAGTAAATTGTAGTTGATAGTATTTGAAGTTTAATTAAAATTGTAAATTGCAAATTGAAAAGGTGTGTTTCCCTTTTTTGTGAAATATTGTTTCGTGTGCCGACATCTCTGCCCGCCGCGAAAGCATAATGAAACCACCCCTCTGATCGCCAACATTAGCATCAGACCTGTTGCCCGCCAACATCTACACCAATATTTGGTTCTACTAGCACAGGCCCGTGCGCACGGGGGGGGTTTTGGGGGTTAAAACACCCCCCATGGCCAAATCTAAGTTGCAATGATTTTGCAAAAGTTTTCAAAATACAGTTTATAAATCTTATATTGAATCTTGACTAATAATTTTTGACAAAATTAGTTAAAATAATTTTACGGAAGAAGAAATTGGTGAAAGTTGCAAAGAATAAGGTTGGCCAATACATAAGTCCGGCACTTTGAATTGCACTTGGAGTTTTCCGAAATTATAAAGTTGTGTAGCGTATGGGCATTTTTTTTTTAATTTTACTGATGAAAACAGTGAGCACTTTCAATTAACAGAGCGAATGACCTGCAAGGCTCAATTATATGAAAGATTTCGAGTGTTTTCTGACCCTTTTTGTTGTAGGCGTAAAGAGAATTGTGAGAAAATGAAAGTTGGAGAGCAGATGAGCGACACCATTCAAATATTTGAATGTTTTCAAACATTTTCTGGTTTTTTTTTTTATTTCACCTAAATGAAGGTAAAGATCGCATTTTTCATGAAAGTTTATCAATAGTCTGGCTTTGGTTTGTTAATCGTCAAGATCTAAAACTGCTCAGCTACAGAGAAAACCTAAGTAAGGTAGATAAAAAATAGATGACACAATTAATAAATAATTAGTTGACAGCGAATAGTTATTGTAAAGAATAAAGATAAGAATCAAAGGATATGAAAGCAAATTGTTGATATGTATTTAGGATAGAAAGAATTGACTTTTTTATGCTGCATAGTGAGACTGAAATATCAAACGTACCAGAATGAGAGTTATAATCTTGACACAAACAACGAAAAGGCTCATTTAATTCAAAATTAGTTCGACACTGTTTCAAGATAAGTGGTTTAAAATGTCTTGATGGACGAGAAGGTACATTGAAGTTCACTTCGCTCAAAAGAAACGGGCTTACGATTGAACCATTTAGTAATTTAGTCATGAAAACAGTTCCAAGCAGTTCCCTCCGACTAGAAAGGCTGTGAAGATTAATTAGTTTTAAGCGACTCGTATACGATGGCAAATTATACAAGGAATCCCAGTGAAGATCTCTTAAGGCAAATATTCAAAATTGTTTTTGAACTGATTCTAAGCGATCCACGAGGACCTGGTAACGTGGGTTCCAAATTATACAACCGTATTCAAGTATCAGTCTGACTAATGTAGTAAAGAGTTTTAGTTACATAAATTCTTTAGACCATCGTTTAACAAATACTAGAACGCCTCTAGCTTTATTAACTGTTAAGTTAATGTGGCAGTTAAAACCGAGTTTTTAGACTATAGTAACCCCAAGGTCAACAAAATCATACATTTGCTCAAGACTATATAGTCAAAAAACGCTTCAAATTCATCGAAATCGGACTCATTTCGGACTCTTTTTTATGACTCCGTTTGAGTTCCCGCATAGAGCGATTTTTCGCTCCATTTGGGCTCCGAAAGAAGCTCATTTTGGAGAGTAAAGCTCTGAGATATGAGCGTTTTATGGCCCGAAAGCAGTTTTTTTTTGCACTTTTAGTTAGCTGGGATATGCCATCATATCACCAATTCTCTATCAAATACAGAAAAATGTGTACAACAAAAAAATTTTCTTGGGCATAGTTTTAGGTATCAGAGTATGCAGTTTCAGAAAAGTTAAAGAACATTTAAATTTATGATGTATGGGTCTAGGTATCTGTTTCAGCAAATATGTTTATCTTAGTGAAAAATGTATGTGAATGCAAATCTAAATTAAAACCCCCCCAAGGCCAATTCCTGCGCACGGCCCTGTACTAGCAGCATCTAAGTCCAGTTGATCCGCCACTGCTACACCAGCCCATAAGGACGTTGACGTTGGAATATTCACTTTCTTTTATTTTTAAAATCAGGCTTTCCTTAATTTTTAAAGATAGACGTTCTTTCACTTTCTTGTTAGGCGTTCTTTTTTAGGGCATTCATTCATTTCGAAAAATTAGGCGTTAGTTCGTTAGGCCTTTATTCGCTGAGCCGAGTTTTACTTTAAGGATTCTGATTTTGGGGATTACTTATTTGGCGATTTTGTGTTTGGGGATTGTTTTATCGGAGATTTTGTGGCACTCCCGCTAAAAGCATGCCCATTCATTGAAATTTGTGCCGATTTACTTTGTAGGTCCGTTGCAATAACCATTGGTCAATGCTGTCGCGAAAACTAATAGTGCACATTTCGTAAAAGGAGAAACCATAATTTTGTAAATAATCATATAATAAAAATCCATCTCTTACAACACTGCGCTGCGCAGACAACCGCTGCCTAAAATAGCAATAGTCAATTGACACTACTACCAGTGACACTGTTACCTGTCACCGAATGGTGTACTACGCAGAAGGACTTGGCATAATGTAGCCCAGGGTTGTTTTTTAAATTATATTTAAAATTTTGCACACACGCGGTTTTGCACCCACAACAGTGGTACCTCAAATGAAAGGTAGCATAATTACCTATCCAATACATAATTTGAATTTATTTCACACATAAAATGGGGATTTCGTGTTGGAGGTTCTGATTTTAGGGATTTTGATTTTGGGGATAATGTGGTAGACCCGTTTTTAGCACTTTTGACACTATTTCGATTTCAGTTTGGAAATAGTGTCAATGACTTAATTTCCATTTTCTTGCTGACACTAATTCCATTTCGAAAGCGTAATAGTGTCAATTGACACTATTTCCAATTTACCACGGAAATAGTGTCAATTCACACTGTTACCAGTGACACTATTACCCGTCACCATAATGTACCTATCCGTGTAACTGAAAATTCCATAGTTTTTTTTATAAAATTGTGACTCAATAATTTTACATGCTCAATGCCTGAGAGCAACTGCGGGGGAGTTGTAAAAAATATCAGTGCTTCAACCATTTTTGAGTAAATGCGCGAAATACTCATACATAAATTTTGAGTTACTGGATGTATTGAGTGTTTTAATTGTAGTTTTTTTTTACTCTCACTGCTTGCAGCGAACTTCAGCAATGGTAGCTACAATAAAAACACTCCAAATGCGTGCATATAGTCAAATTGAGTAGCATGCAGTAATTGCGTTGAGCGTCTGCTTGTTTGTGTGAATAAGTGTGTGCCACCCTACATTCACATGCATTGTTATGCCGTAGCGTTCATATTTTTGTAGCTGTGCTGGCGGAGTACAAAAATAGAGTAAATAGAGAGCAGTACGAGTATGTGGTCTGTTAATGCTATCTAAGCACAAACGACTGAATGGTAAAACGTCCAACAAAGATGGGTTTTCATGCATAGGGCTCCTTAATTTTAAGCTAGCTTACAAATTTTGCTCTGCTAGGCTTAGCCTAAAGCGAGCATAACATGAAATTTTTTTCTAAAAAAACAGCATTTTCTTGGGGCTAGTGTATTTCCAGAGCCCATAGTTTCTGAATAATAACTTTTGATATAATCGTGTGGTTTACCCATATTGGTCTGCTAGGCTTAGCCTAAAGGGTACATTTTTTTGAGGGGTATGGTTTTACAAGAGCCCATAATTAATGCATAATAACTTTTAATGCAATCATCTTGTTTCACTGTTTAGCTTAGACTAAAGCTAGCAGAACATGAATTTAAAAAACAAGGGAGAGCAATTTTTTTTGGATGTATGGTATTTCAAGGGCCTATTTGGAGCACATCATTTCTGCATAATAACCTTTGATGTAATCGTCTGGTTTCACTGTTTACGTATATTTCTCTGCCTAAAGCTAGCCGAACATGAATTATTTTTTTTTAAATAAAAAGGGAAGCATTTTTTCGGGTTTCTTTTGTTAGGGTTTCTTTCATTATGAAATAACGCCCAATGAAAGAAGGCCTAACAACCCGAATTAAAATTCTTAGAAGAAAATGATACAAGTCCCATTATTTGGGACTTATTTCACAATTAATCTATAACTTCCGATCCATGTTTTTTATGTGCCACCGTTCAGGGCAACCACCCGGAGTTGGAATGGCGTAGCCCAGGGTTATTTTTTGAAGCGCGGCCGGAGGCCGCCAATGCGGAAAGGAGTTCTGCACATAAATACCATGGATCACGCCCCGAATTGGGGATCTGACCTAGGTCAATTTTCGGTTTTTTGTTGATAACTTTTCACTAAAACAAAAAAATTAAATTTCGACTTCGGATCATTGATACCAAGGTCAAAACGCGTATTTCGACAACCCTATTACCGCATTCATATCACTCAAAAACGCATAATGGCAATAGAAATCACACTTATAGCATGAATCACACTTATATAATGAAAAAGCGCCTAACGTTAATGAAAGAATTTCCAACAATCAAAAATGAATAAATACCTAATTAGGCGTTTCTTCATTTTTGTTTGTTAGGCTTTCTTTCATTATGAAGAATTACCTAACAATTTTAATGAAGAAATGCCTAAAATGTTAGATATTCTTTTATTATGAACAACCGCCTAATTCCTATATAAAATACTTAGGCAATATTTCATTTTTTTTAGGCGTTAGTTCGTTAGGCCTTTATTCGCTGAGCCGTAAAACTCCCGTGTAGCCCAGGGTTGTTTTTTAAATTAAATTTAAAATTTTGCACATACTCGGTTTTGCACCCACAACAATGGTACCTCAAATGAAAGGATGCATAATTATCTATCCAATACATAATTTGAATTTATTTCACACATAAAATGGGGATTTCGTGTTGGGGATTCTGATTTTAGGGATTTTTCCTTTGGGGATTTTGATTTTGGCGATAATGTGGTAGTACTTTTGACACTATTTCCAAACTGAAATGGAATGACTTGTTTTCCATTTTCTTGTTGACACTTATTCTATTTCGAAAGCGCAATAGTGTCAATTGACACTATTTCCAATTGACACTATTACCAGTAACTCTATTACCTGTCACCACACCATTCTGCGTAGGCGGCCTTGGGCCGCGCTTATTATATATAACCCTGGGCTACGCCAGGAGCATGAATATAACTCCGTTCAACCAATATTTTCATTATTTTGGAAAATATTTTCGAAAAACCGAAAAATGACCCGGGTTTAGGGGCCCGCTCCATGTTTTTTATGTGCAGAAAACTCTTCCGCGTAGGCGGCCTTCGGCCGCGCTTCAAAAAATAACCCTGGGGTACGCCATTCCAACTCCGGGTGGTTGCCATAGCCGTGGCTACCGCCACGGTGATGTCCTTCCGCGTGCCACTCTTTTCTCACAGGGTAATGTGATTACAACAACCACATGAAAATGACAGAAAATTCTGAACTTTAACTGCAAATATCTCGCAAACTAATAAAAATGTTGGTTCAGCGGAGTTATATTAATGCTCCTGGGACCAAAGCCCGTCTCCTGATACATATCTCAACATTTTTGGTTGTGTATTAGCGCTCGGTACCCCACGTAAACGATTACCAAACAATTAAATATTGCCTAAATATTTCATATGGGAATTAGGCGGTTGTTCATAATAAAAGAATATCTAACATTTTAGGCATTTCTTCATTAAAATTGTTAGGTGATTCTTCATAATGAAAGAAAGCCTAACAAACAAAAATGAAGAAACGCCTAATTAGGTATTTATTAATTTTTGATTGTTGGGAATTCTTTCATTAACGTTAGGCGCTTTTTCATTTTGCTATAAGTGTGATTTCTATTGCTATTACGCGTTTTTGAGTGATATGATATGTCCATGGTATTTATGTGCAGAACTCCTTTCGGAATTGGCGGCCTCCGGCCGCGCTTCAAAAAATAACCCTGGGCTACGCCATTCCAACTCCACCGTTCCCACTCTATGGGCGGGATCCATGGTATTTTTGTGCAGAGCACCTTTCTGAATTGGCAATAAAGATAACATAAAGGGAATAAAAATACAGTGTACATGCATATACATATGTAAATAGCTAATAACATAAGATGAAAAGTTGAAATAAAAAATCGCGCGATATAATAATCATTAGTTTCAGGTGATAATAAAAATTAAAAAAGCAGATCAACGCCGGGTGCCCGCTAGTTCAATATATTCATGATCCTTTTCAAAAATCTTTCGTATAAAATTGGGCGTGGACCTTACCCGACTTCGGGAATTTTTTTGGGAATACTGTCGGTATTAATATAAATACATATGTGTGCTGAATTTCAATTTGCTATCTTGAGCGGCTTTTGATTTATGGTTATTAATATTTCCAAATTTAACTTATCAAAAGTGGGCGGTGTCACGCCACTTTTTAAAAATTTCTTCAAAAATTCATTTTTTGCTTTAACGCTATCGTACACACCGAATTTTATCCTTATAGATGTATTATGTACTGAATAATCACCCTTTTTGTATTAACGAAAATATTACTTATATTTATAGAAAGTGGGCGTGGCATTTAATCGATTTAGTTTATTTTCAATAGCGCTCCGAGATAAGTAAAAAGCAACCTGCATACCAAATTTCATTGAGATATCTCAAGATTTACTCAAGTTATCGTGTTCACAGCCGGACGGACGGGCGGACATGGCTCAATCAATTTCTCTTTTCCTCTTGAACATTTTGATATATATAATTCAATATCTATCTCGATTTGTTTATGCCGTTACACCACCAGCGCACTATGATTTTTCAGCTGATGCTGAGCATTTACAACGAAAGTTTAATTACAATTGGCTCGAAATGTATAAACCCTGGATGGTATATTCAAGTAAGCTTAAAGGAGCGTTCTGTTTGTATTGTGTCTTATTTCAACCGCAAAAAAAATCTTTTTCTATGCGTTTACATTTGTTTGTATCTATGATTGAGACGAAATCTATAACTCAAAAAAAAATTTGATTTTAACTTCGCAAAATCGTGAACTTTCTGGGTAATTTCTCAGTACATGTTCTTGTAAATAAAATGTGAATCTAAAACTTTTTCCAGGCATATTTCACGACTTATTGAAAATAGAATCTGATGAATGCTTAAAAGCAAAGATTGAAGGAAACAAAAATTATACATATACGTCTCCAAGAATCCAAAATGAGCTCTTAGAAATTTGCTCAAATGTGTTAAAATCACATATTTGCAAAGATATAAAAGAAGCAAGCGTACAGTATATTGGCGGACGAAACAGCGGATATGGCAGCAAAAGAACAACTTTCTATAGGGATTCGTTTTTTTGATCAGACGCAAATGCTAATTCGGGAAGAATTTATGGGCTTTGTAGAACTCAAGTCTATGAAAGCAGAAGTAATAGCTAATAATTTCCACAACAGCCGGTTCTACGTACCGGAATGACCCGGGTTTTACCCGGCCAAGGGCTGTTATTTCAGTGTAACCCTGTCCAATTTGTCCAGTCCCACTCCTAAATTGGTATCCCCGGAGCAATCCCTTGCAGCAGGGTTGCTCCAATGCTTCTTCTTACGGGCTGGTATCGAATCCAACCCCTGACCAAGAGACTGGATCTGCTGCGTCTGCTGGAAGAAAATATATTTACGTCAAACGTTCACATTCCGTTCAATGCAGTAAATGCAAGAGATGGCTGCACAGATCTGGATGCGCAGGGCTTAACCCTACCATCCCCAGAACCCGTACTTTTTTCAGTACTTTTGAGGCACCATGTTGTTCGCGCGCAAGTGCGTCCCGCGGTTCTCGTCGCTCCGGCGTACACACACCGCACTTACCATCACCAAATGGTCACAACGGTGGCCCGGTCTCCACGACCAGCAGCCTTGCTGCTCCCGCCTCACGTCAGTCCCCACTCTCGTCCCCCCCTACTTCCAGCATGCACGTGGGTCAGGAACATAACCTCCTCGTACCTTTCACCACGTGCACTGTTTGTCGGCAAAGATTATATACGCCTCCGCAGGCGTTAAGTGCAATAACTGCCTTGGCCTGTGCCACATCCATATGTGCTCTGCGACGGGCTGTTTGCTTATGTCACCTGAGTCTCACCTTTACCAGGAGGCTAAAATGCTCAACGTTCGCGAGCATGCGGAACTTTTAAGTAGGCAGTTCCTTCTGAACTGTGATAGACCCAGTCATCCAAATAGACAGCTATTAGATGAAACTCCGCCCCCCAGAGACATAAGGAAACATCTCCGAAAGCATTGTGATGAGATCCGGCATCACATCTCGTTGCCGTTTCAACTGCGGGACCATAGGCGCGCCCTTAAGGACCTCCACACCGAATCGGTGGACAGATCCCTCAGATCCCGGCCTGTGAACTCCGTTATTGGTACTCAACCACCTGTTCGTGCTGAGGAAGAACGTGTCCGTCCGAGGGAGACTAGATTCATGCTGGCACAACTTCGGTCTGGATACTGCAATAGGCTGAACTCCTATCTGTCCAGACTGAACCCCACCATACCGAACACATGCCCTGCATGCGCTATGGTCCCCCATGACACGCAACATCTCCTTTCCTGTTCTTCTGAACACACTCTTCTAACACCCCTATCACTTTGGTCCAACCCTGTTGAAACAGCCGTTTCCTTGGACTTCCGTTAGAAGAGCCCGATGACAACTAGGAGTGTACTGGCCCTTTGGACAGGGCGAAGCACTGCTAACAACAACAACAACAACAACAATATCAGGGAATTTGTTTTTCAATTAGACCTTGACCCTCTTAAATGCGTGGGACTTGGCTTTGACGGATGTGCTACCATGGCTGGTAAACTCAATAGAGTCCAACAAATTTTAAAGAAGTCGTTTCCAAAAAGCCTTTATTTTCATTGTGCTAGCCATAGACTGAATTTGGTAATCAACGACTTGAACAAGGTTGCCGAAATAAGCAATAGAATTTCTACAATTAAAGACATAATCGTTTTCTTTAAAGAATCGCCTTTACGAAGACAGTACGTTCCCAATGTCCATTCGTTTTGTGAAACGCGATGGTCGGAAAATATGCCAGTATAAGCGATTTTAAAAAGAACTTTGTTGAAATAGTCATGGCTCTTGAAAAACTAAGTATAGAGGGAAATGCAGCCACTAGAAACCACGCGTATCAACTGCATAGCGCGTTGTTGTTGTTGTTATTGTTGTAGCGCTACTTAGCCCTACCTAGGTAGTCAGTAAATCTGTTTTTATTATATGCCTTTGCATAATTTCCAAATATTTTGTTATTATTGAACCCGTAGCTAATAAAATGCAATCGAAGGATAATGATATCATAAAATGCGCCGAACACATAACTGGAATTTTAGAAGTAGCGCAAGCGCATAGATCAGCCGCTGATATTATGTATATTCGATAACATATTCACATGAAAAGAACATGCCGAGAGTGGTGGAAACGCAAAATAGATCGAGCGTTTCTTTTACATTTATTTTAGAGTATTACCGGCGAGCAGTTTTTGTACCTTATCTAGACTCCCTACTATGTTCCCTTAATGAGAGGTTCTCGAACCAAAATAATCCTGCCTTTTCATTGACTGCATTGCATCCAAATATTTTAAAAAATATGAGTACTGAAGAGTTTGCTGCTACTTGTTCATGCCCAAGGTTTTTATGGATTAGATGGCATCGACGATGAAGTGGAGTTGTAGTATAAAATCTGCCAAAAGATCTTGTGTCTGCCTTAGAGAACACAAGCTTTTATCAAAAAATTAGAGAAGCTTTTGGCATCATGCTTGCAATGCCCTGTACAACCGCTGGGGGAGCGCTCCTTCAGCACTCTGAAGAGGGTTAAAACGTGGTTGAGAACAACAATTGCAGAATCTAGACTTAATGGTGAATAAACTTATTTTCGAAATATATATTTATTGTAAACTCATGTATTTTTTTTTATTATAGGTTTATGCATGCTAAGTGCGCACAGAAAATTGGTTGGGAAAAACGATGCAGAGATAAAAGATTTAATTTTAAATGAATTTGCAAAAAACCCCAGAAGAATGTTAGTTATATATAAATATATAAATTGTACTCATAGAAATTCCTGTGTAGTTTCGCTACCTAGAAGGTAAACTGATTAAATTTCCACATTAAAAGTGTACACGGTGTCCAAAAAGTTCGAATATAAACATTGTAACTTATTCAAAACCCTAATCAAGTGAGCTTTGATTTTTTTTTTGCCATGACTGTCAAATTAGTAAAAACTCGAATCTTGGATAGTCGTAGTAAAGTTTTTGTCTGAGATGGAGTCAAAGCGCCAGATAATTGTGTACGCATTTTTAAAAGGCTGACGATTTTTGCATAAGGACGCATAGCCACCTAGCAGCCCAGATCTCAATCCATTGGATTTTTTTGCATGGGGTTAAATGACGTCACAAAATTCACAAAATATGGGACGAAATGCCGATGGATATGGTGCGTACCGCTTGTTGTTCTTTTGAAAAGCGATTGAGGTTGGTTAAGCGATCCAAAGGAGGTGTAATTAACAAAAACCTACTGTAAATATTTATTGATGTTACATAAACTATTTTCAATAAAAATTGATAAGAATTTTACATATCCTTTGTTTTAAAAGGACTTTACTTTTTTATTCAAACTTTTTGGACACCGTGTAAAACAAAAAAATAAAAAAATTTTAGAGTTCCTATATTGGACTTTACCGAAAATCGAACGCATGTGTCTTGAACTCTCAACCCAGATGCCTACTAGGGCTCTTGTTCAGAATCGATTATCTGGCTAATCGACTATTCGAATAGTCGAAATCAACTTTTGTTTTGGTTGAAAATCGAATAACAAGTAATCGACTTCATCATACAGCGCAATCGGTTAGCTGTCATTAATCGATTACTGATAGTTTTTTTTAATAAAATTTTTTTGTATGTTTTTTTAGTATTTTTGTTAGTATTTGAATGGGTGAGAACGATTTGTTATTACCGTTGGAACCTTCGAGGTCTTTTAACCCCCTCTTCGGTCACGAAATAGAAAGTCGGTAATGAGAGGTGAGTTTCTGTGACCAAAAACTGTTGTGTTACACAAATTCCATTGATCGTGAAAAAATAACTAATCAAATATTCGATTCTGTCAAGTAGTCGAATGCAAACAGCTAATCGATTATGGACGAATAATCGATTATGGACGAAAAATCGATTAGTCGGAAAGAAACGATTAGTCGATTAGTGGTAATCGATTATTTTGGTAAATGACTTTTGCTAATCGATTAGCCGAATAATCGATTAGTCGATTTTCAAGAGCTCTAATGCCTACCATTAGGCTATCGCATACTTAAGGCTGGTTTTAATTAGGTCAAATGGTGTCAAATTTCAACGACGTTATCGTGATTGTAGGAGTTGGAGTTATTGAGTGCGGCCCCCCCTTTGTGAAGAGCTGCGTACGCCCTTGCCGTTACATACACCGTTTGGCGAATGAAGTTAATATACCTTGTGTGCGAAGCGCTACTAGGTATAAAAATAATCGATTAAAAAGTACGTGCTTACGTTAGCATGCATACAAACTGATCAATGACAATATTGTATTACATGTAAACAAAAGCCTCAATTCAACAAGTTTATGTATTAGTAAAAACTTTGTAAATGTATTGCTTAAACATTTATTATTTTAAATTTTATTAGGTGATACAAAGGTGGACAGCAGTCCGTGATAGGTATGGCCGGGAGATGCGAAAGGCTGATAGACCATCGGACAGTGGGGCACAGTTGTACAAAGAGTGGTATCTGCTAGATGCGATGCTTTTTTGAAACCGCACGTTGTTCCCCGACCGTAAGTACATAGATTATTCCATCGTTACTTACATATACTAAGGTGCCTCGCCAAAAAAAGTTGCACTGTTTCCACCGGAATTTCAAAATTCACTCTTTTTTAAGGACTCCCCTAAAATATTTCGAAAAAATATTAAGATTTACCGGAGCTAAACCGCGTTAAAAAAACGCTAAAAATATCGGTTTTTATGTATAAAAGGAGTATGAAAAAATATTTTTTAAGTATCTGAGATGATAGAGTGCAAAAGGTAAGGATAAAAAAGTTTACAAATTTTATCAATACTTTTATTGTATAGATACCTGTGTGCTAATATTCGCAATGTGTAAAATTGGGCCAAAGAATGTTAAATTTTGCAAAAATGCAACGTCTCGAAAATACCTTTCAAGTGATATCCTAATCGTCCAAATCAGTCAATAATTGGCTGAGTTATTAAAGTTTTCCACAAACCTACCCCTCGAAATATGACCAAAAACAGCATCATCCATCTCAATATTTGGACTGCGTTGATCAAATTTTCAAATTTTTTATGCTTACCTTTTGTACTCCAGCTAATTCATCATCTCAGGTGCTTTTTGTTAAAAAATATTTTTTGATACTCCTTTTATACATAAAAAACGATAATTTTAGCGTTTTTTTAACGCGGTTTAGCTCCGGTAAATCTTAATATTTTTTCGAAATATTTTGACCAAGGTCTTAGAATACATTGAAGCTTATAATTCCGATGGAAACAGGGTGTCCATTTTTTTTTGTATGGATCGTGAGGCGCCTTAATATATGGAAGAAAACGCGAAAAAAGGCATATTCGACGTATTTAAATCTCCCCGAAAAAAATTTTATCGATCGCAGGGTTTCTGGGCTCCGTCACTAGATGGACCCAAAACAAGTTTGTTTTTGTCCCGGGGTGTACAAGCAGACGCCCTTTGAAGCGCGTGCGGCGATCTCTCGTGTTTGTGTGTGACAAGGAGGGGAAACGTGTTTTTACAAATTTAACAACAAATCATCTAAAGTTTTGCCCCTTTTATTGGGAACATTATCGGAATGAGACAAAAGGGAAAGAGAATGAAACAATAAAACAACAGTAATATAATTTTTTTTTATTGTTTTCATAGGTTAATTTTGATGGAAAAATTAAAAGTTACTGAAAGTCCAAAATCTTCAAATTTTCAGAAAGAAAATAATTCTTAGATTAGTTATTGTTATCAAAACTAATTCATGTGAGTTCCCCGGCACATATATGTATATATACATATATAAGTACATACTCATTACATTCGTTTGCCACATTCACACTCCCAGCATTCATTTATTCACTTAAAATCTATACTGCATACAATGCAACGCTTTAACATATACATTTACATATATAACTCGCGTTTCTGATAACTTTGTAATCACCTTGCCACGGAGGGGACAATTTGACTTCTACTGCTCTTCCTGAATGCAGTAAGCATCCAAAAATGTTTTCCGCTCACCAGGTTTTCAGGTTTCTAATGCTGATCCAAAATGATGACCTTTTTTTAGATAATTTTGATTTGGCGCTTAATGCGGGACAGCCATGCGTTTGAGCTTCGACTGGAAAACTCGGTGGAAACTTCAGCGGAGTATAAGAATCGGACACTCCAACTGAATTTTTGAATTGTCTTAGGCCAACGCAAAGTCCCTGCCAGTAGAGGGAGTCACAAATTGTCGTTCTGATGCCCCGCCACCGTTATAGACCAATGCTTTCTGCTTTTCGTTCGAAGTCGAGGACACATTTAATGTTGCACGAATTGTAGTTTGAATCCCCGTGAAAGGTTCGTGATAGTTCACAGATGCATAGGTGGAATCGTTCTCAAATTTACGGTTCATGAATTTCGAATTTCGTGTTTGGGACATGCCACGGAGGGGACATTTGGGGAAGTTTTCGGTTGTCTCCGGGTTGCTGGGACTATATGATACCATTTTCGATGTGGGAAAGGGTTTATTGCACACATATTCAATGACTGTCGCATTTATTTTGTCTTAATTTGCAATATTAATCCAAATATTGGATGTGGACACGTATATGCCTTTTCCGCGTTTTTGCTCATATAAGAATCTTATGTACATGTAATTTTATTTCTTAGAGTCCAGTTTTCTTGTATGCCCAGAGGTATCAACATCTGCGCAACATTCGCCAGTGTCTGAGCCTCTTCTGTCGCCAACAACACCATCGCTGCCACCATCCCCGCATCAACGCATTCGCCATCAACATCTTCGCAGCAAATTCCGTCACCATCACCATCTTCTCAGCAAATTCCTTCGCCATCTCAGCCGAAATCAAAACCATCCTCGAACCAGAAAACGGGGAATTACCGATGCTGCGAACAGCATGTGTGAGTCAATTGAGCTGTTCAAAAAGAAATGCCTTGAAAATGAACAGGCAGGAAATCCAGCTGTGGAGTCATTTGGCAAAATGATTGTTGCCATGGTTTCGCAAATGACTCCCTTGAAACAAACCAGGGTAATGCAGAGCTAATGGAGGTGACAATCCGGGTACAGCAGGAATAAGTTTTAAGTACATATATTGGCAAATCCCAAATAGTGTTATATATTGGGATACTGGGATGCTACACATGGGTTAATAAATTAAAGCGGGTAAAAGCATATGAATATTTAGGTATTGACTATGTTCTCTGAAGATTTGGATGGAAAAAATGTAGACAATAAGTTTTTACAGACCTTTGAAAGGTAAAAATGTCCAATTTACCGCTTCATCAAGTGATACTCTTAATTTTATTTTTGGTATTTGTTCTATAAAATCATCAATGTATCGCTTTGAAATTTTAGCAGGGTGTAGTTTTTGAGGCAACAGAGCATTAAAATTTTGGTTGTACGTAATGATAGCCTATTATACTTCAAACTTTCTGTGGTTTTATATTTGATGTGCTCCCTTTAGTTTTCAAGGTAGAGGCAGTATTTTATTTCGTTCAAGCGATTTTTGCAATTAAAGTAGAAAATTGTCTGTCATTTTCATGTGGTTGTTGTAGACACAGCTATAAGGTGTTATAAAATGTTTTTGATTTGTGGGGTGTTTTAGAAACACGCTTAAAAAATATTGCATTTTCTGATCCCTGCGCTTATTCCCTACTAGCAGGGTACCCGGCGTTGCTCGGGATGTAAGTAGTTAGGGGGCCTTTCAAAATCAATAATATACTTTAAGATTTCATATTAATATAATATAGCAGGGTACCCGGCGTTGCTCGGGATGTAAGTAGTTAGGGGGCCTTTCAAAATCAATAATATACTTTAAGATTTCATATTTATATAATATAGCTGACCCGGCAAACTTCGTTCTTCCCATAATAGATTTTTTTATTAATTTTTCACTACTTCATTGTGCATACAACTTCAAAAATATAAAATTTTAGTATTCCGTTTAAGGCTACACGATACACAAAATTTTAGTTTTCTGTCCCGGAGCGTAAGTAAATAGCGAAAAAAATTTTCCTACACGGGAACACGCCACATAGAGCTATTGATATCATTGATCTCCTGATCAATTTTCAGGTCCTAACTTTAAACGCTTTTACGATAACCCTACTTTTATGCGGAAAAATTGTTTTGATATCATTTAGCTCTATACCAATTTCCAGGTTCCTGCCTTAAATACTTTTGGAGATATTTAGCTTGAAAAATTAGTATGGGAGGTGCCACGCCCACTTTTTCGTTATACCCAGTTTTTTTGGAGGTGGTAGGGATCGATCTCATATAATCTCTCACCAAATTTCAGTGGTCTAACCTAAATAGTTCAAGAGATATCGACTAAGAAGTATTTCATTCGTATGGGAGGTGCCACGCCCACTTTTTCGTTATACCCAGTTGTTTTTGGAGGTGGTAGGGATCGATCTCATATAATCTCTCACCAAATTTCAGTGGTCTAACCTAAATACTTCCAGAGATATCGACTAAGAAGTATTTCATTCGTATGGGAGGTGCCACGCCCACTTTGTCGTTATCCACAGTTTTTTTGGAGGTGGTAGGGATCGATCCCATATAACCCCTTACCGAGTTTCAATGATCTAACAAAAATACTTCCAGAGATATCGACTAAGAAGTATTTCATTGGTATGGGAGGTGCCACGCCCCCTTTTTCGTTATCCCCAGTTTTTTTGGAGGTGGTAGGGATCGATCTCATATAATCTGTCACCAAATTTCAGTGGTCTAACCTAAATACTTCCAGAGATATCGACTAAGAAGTATTTCATTCGTATGGGAGGTGCCACGCCCACTTTGTCGTTATCCCCAGTTTTTTTTGGAGGTGGTAGGGATCGATTCCATATAACCCCTAACCAAGTTTCAATGATCTAACCTAAATACTTCCAGAGATACGGACAATGGAAAATTCCATTTGTATGGGAGGTGCCACGCCCCCTATATATATCAAAATATTTTTTAGCCTGTGACCATCCCTGGAAGATGTACAGTGGGTGTGTAAAATTTTTTTACGATCGGTTTATAAGTTTAGGACGCAAGTCGATCTATACCTATTTACATAATTTGAATTTTATATATATAGATGTATGTCTTGGCTACGTGATATGATCAGTCGGGAAGAAGCCGCACATGCAATCCAAGAATTTGTGTTCCGACAAAAATGAATTTTGGAATCACATAGAAACTTTAGCATCTGGTCGAGGAAGTGAAAGTGCAGTCCGACAAAGCGAAAACATCAAAAAATATGCGTTGCAAACTACTTCCTTTAAGTGGCTATCTTTTGCGTTTTTGGAAGGAAAATAAGCATAAATATCCTCATTTGTCGAAAATTGCTTTACGATATCTAGAAGTACCAGCAACTTCTGTCCCATAAGAGCGCCTATTTTCAAAGGCAGGTTTAACAATGACAAAAACACGTAACAGGTTGAAGGGGAAGAGGTTGGATAAATTACTATTCATGGCAGATTGCACAGAGGAAGAGTGGGGCTTTTGATCTTCGTTTCTTGAAGTAAAATCTATCAAATTAAAAAAATCAAATTTGCTCATATTAAACTAGTTTATGTTATTATTTATTTTATTGAAGTTTATACGAACCTATGGTAATCATTTACAAAACGTATGAATTTGCTTGCAGCGAACCATTCGGTTATTGAAGTGCTTGTTTGTCATGTACATTTAGCATCGATCATGATACAATAAACAGGTAGACGCAGGAATAAAAAGCAACCCTGCTATGTATTTTGCTGGTCGGTAAATTGTCAACAATTTCTTGTGTCAATCTGATGGAAATAATGGCTGGTTATTGCTGCAAAGTTTGTTGCGCTGATACCATGAATAAATGGCATTGCCGGTATCAGCGCAATGTGTTAACGCAATTGCGCATAGTATTATTTTGGCACTGCTCGATTGTATTTTTGCTCAGAACAAAGGCTGGCATCAATTTGGTGGTAGCGCAGTTTGGAAAGCACCACCAATCTTAAGGTAAGGAATCCGAACTCTAAACCTAACCTAAAAATTATAAGAAAACCCATTTTTGCTCCTGTTTAGGAAACACCGAGTTCAAAGCCAAACTTTTTCATAGTTTAATACAAAAATAAATTATAAAAATATTATTTATAAATTTTCAATGGTTTTAGAAATGGTACAGCGATATTAACGCAATAACACTAAGGCACCCAACGTTACTCAGCTTTCATATAAGAAGTTGACATTTTGTTATTGTTTACATGTGCACAAAAATGTAAGAAATGAAAATGAATGCTTTTACAGCAAATTTATACTATTTTGCGAGTTCCGTGGTTAGTTTTAGAAGTGTGGCGGTGATATATTAATTATAAAGATGTAATAGGTTGAGTGCTTCCCCCAAAATCGGAAATCTTTTTAGTTAGAACCTTAAGCCTCTTAGAGAAAGGCTTTTTCCAAGTCCCACTTCCTTTTGAGAACTGCAAAATAACTTTTTCCTATCGTTTCACTTGTGAACATCTTTTTCCCATTGAACAAACACTTTTTTGAATTGTATTTTAGTGTAATAAACCGAAAAATTGTAAATTATAAAATTACTGCTCAATGTAAACAAAACAAAAATGTAAACAAAACAAAAATATAAACAGACATTGACAATCGGAATACCACTTCGAATGAAAAAAAATAAAAAATGCAACTCTGATGCGCTTACCTGTTAATTGTACCATGACATCGATATTTTGACTATCGAGTCTTTTTGTTTCGATATTATCGGGTACCCGATATATTTGAAGCGATACTTCAAATGAGTACAGAATCGATGCTTTGCATTCGATATCGTGTCCCTAACCCTAGTGCAAAAATAAACGACACTATATAGCTATGTGCAAAAACATTTTGAAATGAAAAAGAATATATATTAATAATTTATATAGATATATATATATATAAATTCCATAAAAAAAAAACACGAAAAAAATAAAACCTTAATTTAATTAATTTAATCAGAAAAATACAAAAAAATAAATAATGTTAAAAATTATAAAAATAATGTTCCCAGAAAAAAAAATGTATAAAAGAATTGTCGGAAAGAGACAACTGTAAGTGGTATAGGGAAAGTGAAGAGTGGAGAATATGATAGCATTTTGCGATAATGTTAGTGTACTAATACACTAAACTAATTAAATTTGAAAGAAAAAAAGATAAAGAAACAAAGTGAAATGCAACAAAATCGAGTTAAAAATAATGTGTATGCCCTAAAAATTAATTTTCAGCTAAGCAGAAAATCGTCGAAGGCCTTCATCGAGTTCCTGCATTAAAACATGTAAGTTTGGCAAATTTTTATTTACTTTTTACCATTATTTCCATTTTGTTCCATTTTTTTGTTTATAGTAGGTATCCAGACATATTTTGATAATTAATATTGCTATCCCGTTCTTATGATCAATTGTGGGATCTAAGAGCGGATTGAGAAAATTTTGTAAAACCCAGTATTTTCATAGAAACGAGTTTGAAATGGCACATTTCGTTGTCTAATTAAATTTTGAAGTTATTATGCTTTTTATTGTGAGTTTTTGAAATCAAATTTAATTCCAATTAATATTATTTTCATTTCTCAATGCTCCTTCACTTTCTTTTATCGCAGAATAGTTAATTTGAGGTTATTAATTTAAATTTTATAATCGCAGTAGGCTATTTATTCAAATAATGTTCTATTTCCATACCGTTCCTATAAGTGTTCGGACTTATGCATAAGCGTAAAAATAGTACTTTTTGGTTAATACCTTTTGAATTCAGTATGAAACTAAAATACTACCTTTTTATTAGTTGATTTTGCTTTTTATTAAATAAATATGAATTTGTAAATTTTGTAATAATGGTCTGAAATTCGTTGTTGTTGTTGTTTTTATATTGGGACTTCTCGCTAACATCAGAGAAGTCATGGTTGGGTCTGTTAAGAGCGGTAAGTAATAGGAAGAAGAACCGCTAGGCAAAAGGCAAAGTGTTGTGTCACTTTTAAAAAGGTTAATCTTTGATCAATTCTGTGATGAGGTAAGAAAATTCCCTTAACCCTTACGTGTGCATAAATTGTTTCTCGTTAGGCCTTGGGTTTGTCCCAACTGGTGGTTTGGTCGGTCGTTTGGTCAACGAATCCACATAAATGATTGGAGCTCCGGGATAGCTAGACGCACACGGGCAGACGCCGACCAGCTTCTTCGTGCCACCAGGTAAACTTGGTACAACTACGAAACAATTGTCGACCCAAAGTAAGTATGCTTGCAAGGGTTCCATAATAGAAAATGGCGCCCAACTACTTGCTTCCAAAGGAATCCATAACAGAAAATGGCGCCCAACGTGGGGCCCCCAACGTGGAAGAAAGCCAAAAATATTTTTTAAACTTTAGTTGAGGGTTTCACAAACAAATTTGTCCTATACAGAATTTTTCTTTCTTTATTATTATTTTTTATTTTTGTAGTACCGGTATCATTGCCATTGGTATTTGGAATTTAGTTTGAAACGATGAGATATATTCACGTCGTACTAACCAAACCAGTAGCTTTGACCACATAATTGCAAATTGAACTGACATATTTTTCGTTATTTTCATTTTGGACTTATTTTAAATTTGGCTATATGCACATTTTAAATACCACTTGAATTTAGAATATCGTTATTGTATGTTTAAATGATCAAGATTTAGTTCCATCCAATTTTTGTTGCAATTTGGAATGCGTGTGTTGCACGTACCGCAACAACAAAAATTCTTACACCATATGCAAGTGAAACTACACACTAATGTCTTTTGCCGTATAACAATAAAACAAACAACAACAATTGAAGAGTAAGACCATAATATTTTATTTGAGTTTGGTTTAACTAAATTTTTTTTTCGAAATTTTTTTCTGAATTATTTTCCTGTATTCTGAATAAATACACACACATATAAATTTTATTTTAATATCTATATATCTATATATCCTTTTTTAATTTTTTTATATATATATAACCATATACTTTTTTTGCGAATTTATTTTATATATGCACAATGCCGTTGCGTCACAGTGATGAGTATGCACCCCCTCCAATAACCCCAAGCCGTTTATGCACAATTTGTCGCGAGAATTTTACATTGACTTCTGATGCTGTGCGTACTGCATGCCAGCATAAATTCCATCGGTCCTGTCTTTTGAATTGGTTAAGGAATAATACGTCGTGTCCTCAGTGTAGAGCACAAGTTAATCCAAATAATTTTCGACCAAATCCATACTCCCTTCGTTCGCAAACTAGTTCGGTAACTAATCCTCCCGATCAAGAGAGACAGCCAACCTCACAGGCCGCACAACAGCAGCAGCAACCATTAGAAACTGGTGTTGAAACACCAGCTGAAACCGAAGCAGTCGAAGGAAATTCTGATCTCCAACAACCACAACAACCACCAGCAGGAACAATGAACCCGAATAACAGCAGCAACGAAACTAATACGCCACCGGACGACGGTAGAATTCGTAATATTGTAAGCGCCGTTATCTCCGCGCGTCAAGCTAACTTATTTCAAGACTTCGAATCCCGATTTGCTCAGTTAGAGCAACGGTTAGACCAATCGGTTAATAATATTGTCTCTAGGTTGCAAAATGTAAATTTGCAACAACCCCCACAAAATAATGATTTACCACCATTTGTTGATTGGCCGCAAGATCCACCGGATTTGTGAACGGCCCTATTCAACATGGTGACGCACATGCCCATATGCCCGTACATGGTAACAGTTACAGGCAGTCAAATTTTCCGCGCAGTAGTGACATATCACACGTCACTAATTCTGGAAAAATTGCCAGCCTTATTTCAAACTGGGACATCAAATTTGATGGCTCCAATAGTCTGTCCGTTGAAAATTTTATATATAGGGTGGAATCTCAGGTGATCGATACTCTCGGAGGAAATTTCACTTTGTTTTGTGAGCATGTACAAAGCGTGTTCACTAAGGAGGCCAAAGATTGGTACTGGCGTTATAGACGCTCAGTAGACCGTGTTGTTTGGCCTAACCTTTGCCAAGCTCTACGTACCCATTAAAGAGGCAATACGCATGCGCAAGCAGAGTATGTCTGAAACCTTTGATGAATACCGTAATGCTATTTTTAAAATCGCCGAAAATTTAAATAACCCCATTCCCGAGTCTGAACTTGTAGAAATACTACAAAGAGGGTTAAGACCTCGCTTGAGGCAGCAATTGCTTTACGTCTCCATTCCTTCAGTAGCTAAATTGCGCGAGTTATGTATTAAACACGAAAGTTTATTGCAAGAAATTGCTAGGCAGTCCTCTTCAAATAATAATGTTTTATCCACTCCTTTTCGAAACCCATCTGGTCGTAAGCAAGTGAACGAAGTTGAACTTGCAGACGACCTAGAAGAAGATAGCGTCGATGAGGCAATTGAAGTTGATGAGGTGACACGGCGTATGAGCAACAATAAACTTATGTGCTGGAATTGTCGCAAAGAAGGGCATCGTTACTTTGACTGCTTGGAAGAGCGAACAATATTTTGCTATGGTTGTGGTAGTGTAGGTGTATACAAACCTACTTGTTTAAAATGCAGTTCGGGAAACTTGCAAGCGAGCGAGGACTCGAAAATGGTTCCTCGCAAGAAATAACTAAACCTATTGAAATACCTAAATTTGAAAAAAAAGTAAAGCGAATTTTTATAAACCCGAATTAAGACACTTAGTACCTTACCAGGATCGTTTGAAGTTTTACGAAGAAAAACGAAAAGAAATTTTTGATAATGTCGAAAAGTTATGCCGCGTAAATCACGCTCGGCAATACGTGCAAGTAAATTTTGGAAAAAAATTAAGGCAGGTAGGAAAGAGCTTAACAATTTGATATGCTGTTTGCGAAAGCATTCATCAGACCTTCGTCCATATGCCGGAATAGAAATTTTTAATGAAACGCATTTAGCCTTGCTCGATACTGGAGCGCAAGTTTCTTGCATTGGCAGTAACTTGGCTAAAAAGATATGTGAAGATAAAAACATTAAAACCAAGCATTGTTCGTCGATACGAACTGCTGATGGCAATGACCAATTTGTGTTCGGTACCTTTTTATCTGATATAACCTATAAAGGTAAAACATCAAAATTACTTTTTTATATTGTCCCTAGTTTGAAGCAAAACTTGATTTTAGGAGTTGATTTCTGGATCGCATTCCAAATAGCTCCCCATTTGATCAGCCAAATTGATTGTGTAAGCACTGAAACTAAGAATACCGTTGATATAAATAATATGCACACCCTGACAACTGCAAAATTTGCAAATCACTAAAGAGTTATTTCCATCGTACGCTAAGGAAGGTCTTGGCAAAACCAACCTTATTGAGCATGTAATTGAGTTAGAACCAAATGTCCGTCCGTTGAAATAACGATACTTTCCTATTTCGCCTGCCATAGAAAAGTTAGTTCACAGGGAAATAGATGAAATGTTGGAGTTGGGTATAATTGAGGAGTCACCCAACAGTCCGTGGTCGAGTCCGGTTGTTTTAGTCCGCAAAGGTGAAAAAGTCCGTCTGTGTTTAGATTCACGTAAAGTAAACAGCGTAACTATTAAAGACGCTTATCCCTTACCCCACATAGATGGTATACTCAGTCGCTTACCAAAAGCTGAGTTTATTTCTTCGCTCGATTTAAGGCTAGCATTTTGGCAAATTCCATTATCGGAAAAATGCAGAGATTTGACATGTTTCACGGTGCCTAACCGTCCGTTATATAGATACCGCGTAATGCCTTTTGGCTTATGCAATGCCCCTCAGGCCCTATGTAGATTAATGGATCGCGTGATTCCATCGAATTTAAGAGAGAGTGTTTTTGTTTATCTTGATGATTTACTCATCGTATCAGAAAGTTTTGATGCTCACATGAAAACGATGTCGGAAGTTGCATATCATTTGCGAAATGCAGGCTTAACAATCAATATTGAGAAAAGCAAATTTTGTCTGCGAGAGGTGAAGTACCTAGGCTATATTGTAGGGAATGGTACACTTCGTACTGACCCGGATAAGATATCCGCGGTAACACAATATCCCCAACCAACCACTGTCAAGCAGTTACGCCGATTTCTTGGCATGGCTGGTTGGTACAGACGCTTTGTTCCAAACTTCGCTGCAGTTACTGCACCAATGACGAATTTGTTGAAAAAGACCAAAGTTTTCAAATGGACTGAAGAAGCCCAAACCTGTTGTTGTTGTTGTAACGCCACGTAGCCCTGCCTAGGTAGTCAGTATCTACACAATATTGTCATCAGGCTCTTCTAACGGAAGTCCTAGAAACCCAGCGGCTTCGACAGGGGCGGACCAGAGGGATATGGGTGTTAGAAGAGTAGGCTCAGCTGAGCAGACGAAAAGGTGGTTAGTATTATGGGGGGACAAGCCACATGCCGGACAAACATTAGGCAAGTCGGGGTTCAGTCTGGATAGGTAAGAGTTTAACCTATTACAATATCCAGACCGGAGTTGGGCCAGCATCACTCTAGTCTCCCTAGGCAGCCCGCGCTCCTCTTCGGCAACGGGTGGAGTTGTTGCCTGAAGAACGGCGTTCGCTGGAATAGAGCTGACATAGGAATTTACCGAATCGGTGTGGATAAGGGTGAGGGCCTGCCGGTGCACCTTAGGATCAAACGGCGTGGAAATCAGGTGCCGGATCTCATCGAAGTGTTTGCGTAGGTGGCTGCTTATCCTCCTGGGGGGCTGATTTTCGTTGACCAGGCGTCCGTTCGGGTGCTGCGGTTTGCAACAGTTGAATAGGAATTGCCTGGTCAGCATTTCGCTATGCTCTTTAACGGCGAGCATTTTCGCTTCATTGTGAAGGTGGTGCTCAGGAGATATAAGAAGACACCCAGTGGCGGTTCGAAGGGCGGTATTCTGGCAGACCTGAAGCCTCGTCCAGTGTGTGTCAGCCAGCCCCGACGACCATATAGGCGTCGCGTAGCTCAGTACCGGCTGACCAATTGCTTTGTATGTAGCTAGTAACGTTTCTTTGTCTTTGCCCCAAGTGCTGCCAGCTAGCGACTTGAGGATTTTGTTACGGCTTTGGACTTTATTGACAATTGCGGTAACATGAGCGCCGTATTTGAACATGTTATCAAACGTTACCCCTAAGATTTTGGGGTGTGAGAGAGTTGGTAGCTTAACACTATCAACGTAGACGTCTAATTCCATGTTCACTTGCGTTGTCCACGTCGTAAATAAGGTAGCCGAGGACTTATTCGGTGACAATGCCAGGTTTCTACCAGCGAAAAATTCCGACACGGCTGGGAGGTACGAGTTTATGCGAGAGCAGAGTTCTTCAACGGAGGGGCCCGTTGCCAGAATCGTACAATCATCGGCGTAAGAGACGATCGAGACACCCTCTGGTGGGGGGGGAAGTTTCGATACATAATAGTTAAATAGAAACGGGGATAGGACACCACCCTGTGGCACCCCTTGTTTAACTATTCTGGGTTTTGATCGGGCGCCTCTGAATTCTACCGACGATTGACGACCACTCAGATAATTGGCAGTCCAACGTTTAAGGGACGAATCTTCCAGGTCTTTCAATAGTCGAGCATGATTGACCGTGACAAAGGCTTTGGCCAAATCAAGCGCAACTAGCACTGTCCTGTGGTTTGGACGCTTTTGGTTTAGTCCGTCCCCTATCTGAGTGGTAATGGCGTTCAGCGCGGTGGTAGTGCTGTGGTTTTTGCGGAAACCATGCTGATGTTCGGCGAGTCGCAAATTAGCGGTGAAATATGGTAATAATATGGATTCCAACACTTTCAAAGCCCAAACCTCTTTTGAATTACTTAAAACTCTGCTATCCGTTCCGTAATTATAATAAACCATTTTTGATACAATGCGATGCCAGCAAACTAGGTGTTGGAGCAGTCTTAGCTCAGGTTAATGACGACGGTGTAGAAGTTCCCGTCGCGTATTTTTCACAAAAACTAAATCGTGCGCAAAGCAATTACAGCGTAAACGAGCTTGAGTGCCTAGCAGCTATTTTGAGTTTAAAAAAATTCCGTGCTTATGTCGAAGGCCAGGATTTTACGATAGTAACTGACCATGCCAGTTTGCAGTGGCTAATGAAGCAAAAAGACTTAAGTGGTAGATTAGCACGCTGGTCACTCAAACTCCAAGGTTATCGTTTCAAAATTGAGCACCGGCGTGGTTCTCAATACGTGGTTCCCGATGCGTTGTCGAGGCAAAACTTTGATGAGCTAGGAGAAATTTCTGTTTGTCCAGCAGTTAATTTAGATTCGGAAGCTTTTACTTCCGACGAGTACAACAAATTAAAGCAGAAAATTCAAGAAGCTCAGAGTAGTTTGCCAGACCTGCAGGTCAAAGATGATAAAGTATACAAGCGAACTGAATATGCGAACGGAAACGAGGAAAGGGAAGCGTTAGGTTGGAAACTTTGGATTCCAATGGGTTTAGTTCAAGACACCATCGAAAAGGCACATGGTCCTCCAAACAAATGCCACGGTGGTATGGCAAAAACGTTAGAACGTCTTCGATAAAATTTTTACTGGCCATCTATGGTAAATGATGTTAAAAGTTTTATTTCGCGTTGTGACATCTGTCAGCAAAGCAAGTCTACCAATATAGTACTTCGTCCACCTATGACAGCAAACTTAAATTCTGTACGTCCATGCCAAAGACTATATATTGATCTTTTAGGTCCTTACCCGCGTTCTAAGCAAGGTAATATTGGTATTTTAATAGTTTTCGATCATTTGACAAAATTTCCATTTCTCAAGGCTGTCAAAAAGTTTACTGCCACACCTATTTGCAACTTCTTAGAAGAACACATTTTTCCTATTTTTGGTGCACCCGAGTGCATTGTATCTGACAACGGCAGTCAGTTCAAGTCCGTCCAATTTAAAAATTGTTTATCTGCCAGGGGTATTAAACATTCGTTTACAGCCCTGTATAGTCCCCAAGCTAACGCGAGCGAGAAGGTCAATCGCTCCGTTATTGCTGGTATTAGGTCATATCTTCAATCTGACCAAACAAATTGGGACAAAAATCTTCAAATGATAGCTGAAGCACTTCGGTCGTCATTCCACCAAACTATTGGCTGCACGCCATACTATGCCATGTTCGGTCAACAAATGATAAGTCATGCAGTAGACTATAGTTTGCTACGTACGCTCGAGTCTTTGGGAGGGGATGTTGTAATAGACCGCATAGACAAACTCCGACTCGTGCGTACTGAGTTGGCCAACAACATTCAAAATGCTTTTGAAAAGTCAGCTCAACGCTACAATCTTCGTAGCCGGCTGAAAACGTTTAATATAGGCGATAAAGTATATAGGCGAAATTTTGTTTTGAGTGACAAAGCAAATAAGTTCAATGCGAAACTAGCCCCAGTCTTTGTCAAGGCTACTGTACTTGCTACGAAGGGAAATTCCATGTATCAGTTGGTATCAGTTGGAAGATATACATGGTAAGAAAGGGTGGTACCACGGGAAAGATATTAAGGAGTGTAAGGGTTAAAAACCACTTACCGTCAGATAATGTCCTATAAAACAACTAAAAAAGACAACCAGATATCTTTTTCTCTGTTTCTCTTCCTTTTATCCCTATCTTAATTATTTTCGATCCACATCACGCCACTTTTTCGACTTGTTTTTCCATGCCTATAAAAGCTTCGGATTGAGGCATATCGATCTCTTCCTCTGGATAAAGTTTAACATAAAGGTATACTCCGGTATGATTTTCTCGCGATCGAAGTTTTTTTTTTCATCTAAGTCGGAAAGTTTAAACTAAAAGTATTTTCAAAGTTTGAAATAGTTTTATTTGCGGAAAATTTTCAAAAATAAAATCGCGTAATCGTTTCGCCTAAATAAAAGAAATCTAGACGATGTCTGGGCTGTGTGTTCCTGGTTGCGGCGTTAATGGTTTGCTGAGTTCCTGAGTTCCTGGTCTGCTGATGTTGTTCCGGATTGCTGAGTGTTTTCAACAATTAGTGCTAACAAAGATGAGGATTTGTGGTATCCTGAACTTTGACTGTTTCCTGTCGTAGTGAATCCTTTTTTTTCTGTGCGAAAAATTTGATCTAAAAATTGTGACATAACCTAAATTTTACATAATTTTCACATGTAATTCGCATAATTTTTCAATTTTTTCATTTTTATAATTGCATTTTCATATGCCTATGCGTTTTTTTAATTAATCTATTTTCTTAACAATTAATATATAATTGAAAAGAGAAAAAAAACTATTCTGACTTTCAGCTACTAGTTTTGCTGTTCAGATAGTGTTATATATGTAGTTGGTTTGCTCTGAATTGAGATCAAAAGTTTTTCTAAAAACTTTAAAAAAATTGTCTAAGCATTCTAACTACAAAATTTTTTTGTTATAAAGAAAAATAATATAACTAAAATCCTGGTTGAAATGAAATTAAGAACAAGAAACAATGTTTAGAAAAAAATATATATATAATGTTTAAAATCATTTTCTAATAAAATAAAAGGTATGAAATAATCTACACTCATAAAAAAAATTCATGTACGAAAGAGTGAGCGAACCCTAGTGCAAAAATAAACGACACTATATAGCTATGTGCAAAAACATTTTGAAATGAAAAAGAATATATATATTAATAATTTATATAGATATATATATGTATATATAAATTCCATAAAAAAAAAGAACACAAAAAAAATAAAACCTTAATTTAATTAATTTAATCAGAAAAATACAAAAAAATGAATAATGTTAAAAATTATAAAAATAATGTTCCCAGAAAAAAAAATGTATAAAAGAATTGTCGGAAAGAGACAACTGTAAGTGGTATAGGGAAAGTGAAGAGTGGAGAATATGATAGCATTTTGCGATAATGTTAGTGTACTAATACACTAAACTAATTAAATTTGAAAGAAAAAAAGATAAAGAAACAAAGTGAAATGCAACAAAATCGAGTTAAAAATAATGTGTATGCCCTAAAAATTAATTTTCAGCTAAGCAGAAAATCGTCGAAGGCCTTCATCGAGTTCCTGCATTAAAACATGTAAGTTTGGCAAATTTTTATTTACTTTTTACCATTATTTCCATTTTGTTCCATTTTTTTGTTTATAGTAGGTATCCAGACATATTTTGATAATTAATATTGCTATCCCGTTCTTATGATCAATTGTGGGATCTAAGAGCGGATTGAGAAAATTTTGTAAAACCCAGTATTTTCATAGAAACGAATTTGAAATGGCACATTTCGTTGTCTAATTAAATTTTGAAGTTATTATGCTTTTTATTGTGAGTTTTTGAAATCAAATTTAATTCCAATTAATATTATTTTCATTTCTCAATGCTCCTTCACTTTCTTTTATCGCAGAATAGTTAATTTGAGGTTATTAATTTAAATTTTATAATCGCAGTAGGCTATTTATTCAAATAATGTTCTATTTCCATACCGTTCCTATAAGTGTTCGGACTTATGCATAAGCGTAAAAATAGTACTTTTTGGTTAATACCTTTTGAATTCAGTATGAAACTAAAATACTACCTTTTTATTAGTTGATTTTCCTTTTTATTAAATAAATATGAATTTGTAAATTTTGTAATAATGGTCTGAAATTCGTTGTTGTTGTTGTTTTTATATTGGGACTTCTCGCTAACATCAGAGAAGTCATGGTTGGGTGGGTTAAGAGCGGTAAGTAATAGGAAGAGGAACCGCTAGGCAAAAGGCAAAGTGTTGTGTCACTTTTAAAAAGGTTAATCTTTGATCAATTTTGTGATGAGGTAAGAAAATTCCCTTAACCCTTACGTGTGCGTAAATTTTTTCTCGTTAGGCCTTGGGTTTTTCTCAACTGGTGGTTTGGTCGGTCGTTTGGTCAACGAATCCACATAAATGAGTGAAGCTCCGGGACAGCTAGACGCACACGGGCAGACGCCGACCAGCTTCTTCGTGCCACCAGGTAAACATGGTACAACTGCGTAACAATTGTCGACCCAAAGTAAGAATGCTTTCAAGGGTTCCATAATAAAAAAATGGCACCCAATTATTTGCTTCCAAAGGAATCCATAACAAAACTCACAAAAATCAAAACACAACACGGCTTTTTTAAACTCAAAAATATACTAACGATTATTATTGTTTTAGAAAAAAGTTTATTGTTCTCGATTTTACATACCTTCATTATTAGTTTTCCATTTTATAAACACACTTTATTCAAATTCGTTAGCTTTATATCACTACTTGAGATTTTTATATAATTAGAGTCAAATCTTTTTTACGAATACAAAAATCAAAACCAAGACTTTGAAAGCTTTCTGACAAACAAGTGTGAGCCAGCTGACATTATTTTTTTTATTTTTTATTTACTACAGTAATGTGTAATAAAAGGTACCTATTTTTTTTTGGGAAAATCAAAAGTCGATAATTGGGTTTAATTCTTCAATGATTCGATTTTGAACCATAGTGCAGACGTTCAATACAAACATTTTGATATAGGTTTGCCCCATGGTACAATTAACAGGTAACCGCATCAGAGTTGCATTTTTTATTTTTTTTCATTCGAAGTGGTCTTCCGATTGTCAATGTGTTTATATTTTTGTTTTGTTTACATTTTTGTTTTGTTTACATTGAGCAGTAATTCTCTAATTTATAATTTTTCGGTTTATTACACTAAAATACAATTCAAAAAAGTGTTTGCTCAATGAGAAAAAGATGTTCATAAGTGAAACGATAGGAAAAAGTTATTTTGCAGTTCTCAAAAGGAAGTGGGACTTGGAAATAGCCTTTCTCTAAGAGGCTTCAGGTTCTAACTAAAAAGATTTCCCATTTTGGGGGAAGCACTCAACCTATCACATCTTATATCTTTATATCACCGCCACACTTCTAAAACTAACCACGGAACTCGCAAAATAATATAAATTTGCTGTAAAAGCATTAATTTTCATTTCTTATATTTTTGTGCACATGTAAACAATAACAAAATGTCAACTTCTTATATGAAAGCTGAGTAACGTTGGGTGCCTTAGTGTTATTGCGTTGATATCGCTGTACCATTTCTAAAACCATTGAAAATTTATAAATAATATTTGAATAATTTATTTTTGTATTAAACTATGAAAAAGTTTGGCTTTGAACTCGGTGTTTTCTAAACAGGACCAAAAATGGGTTTTCTTATAATTTTTAGGTTAGGTTTAGAGTTCGGATTCGTTATCTTAAGATTGGTGGTGCTTTCTAAACTGCGCTACCACCAAATTGATGCCAGCCTTTGTTCTGAGCAAAAATACAATTGAGCAGTGCCAAAATAATACTATGCGCAATTGCGTTAACACATTGCGCAGATACCGGCAATGCGATTCAGCGCAACAAACTTTGCAGCAATAACCAGCCATTATTTCCATCACTTTGACACAAGAAATTGTTGACAATTTACCGACCAGCAAAATACATAGCAGGGTTGCTTTTTATTCCTGCGTCTACCTGTTTATTGTATCATGGTTTGACCGTAATACGTGTTGTTTTTCCCCTTCAAAAAGGGATAACAACGTGATTTTCCTTACCGTATTTATATATATGTAGATTGGTTCGAAATGAAAGCAGAAAATTAGGAGTAAACCCAAAAAGACCTTACAGAAATAGTATGTACATATGATTGCAGTTACTGTTGTGTGGTAGGTTTTGTTCTAGGAAGATAAGCAAGAGATTTCAGGGCCGAAGTTATGTATACTGTTTATTATGGTAAGCAAAGGATGGTTTTGTGCGGATTTTTCATGTTCACATTTGTAAATTGTTTAATTTGCGCAAAGCTACATCCACAAAATAATACTACCTGCTTCCTATTTTTTGGTTAAATACTCATATATATGTATGTATGTACTTACATGTGTGTAAGTGGGTATGGTCATAGAAATTTGCGAACTTCGTATTGATTGATATTGGTTGGTTAATGATGATCAGCAGTAGGTAGATTTTTATTGTCTTTGAACAACTGTCTATCTACAGCTTCAATTATTACCAATAATTGTATTTAATTATTCGCACAACACAATACGAATAGCTATTTAATTATACTATAATAATTTTAATTATAATATTGCTACTGCTTGTGCACACATTAGTACACGCAAAAATACATACATACATACGTACAGTGTATCCCAAAAGTAAGTATTCAGCCGGTTTTCGCAGCTCTCACCATTTTTGGTTTCAACAAATTTATTTTAAATAATTTTTTTAAGACAGTTTTTCATAATCTAACACATAAACTTTAAATTATATTTTAAAAATATGTGAAAAATTTGTAAAATTTTGACCAATTTTCATGGAAAATTTCAACTTAAGACTTACACCTTATTATACTGAAATTAAAGGGCCTAAAAATCTGAATACTCGAAAAAATTTCTCATATTTTTAAAATATAATTTAAAGTTTATGTGTTAGGTTATGAAAAATTATTTAAAATAAATTTGTTGAAACCAAAAATGGTGAGAGCTGCGAAAAAAGGCTGCATACTTACTTTTGGGATACACCGTACATGCACGCTCATAGGTACAAGCAAATAAAACAGTGAATATCGTTTTCTAAACCTCTTAATACAAATATTCGAATAAACGAATAAAAACTATTCGAATTTTATGCAACGAATATTATTATTCGTTTATTCCAATAGTGTTTAATCGAATATTATTCGAAAAACATCCACTCCTACTATAAAGTTACCACCGGCCTACCACGTGCAGACAGTTAGGTGAAAAGGTTAAGGGTTCTTTTCGTAAAGGCCGGCAACCGCTAACTGGAGTTTAGTTGCCGAATTTCGTAGTGAAATTAATCTCCAATTAGACTTAAGTGACCCCAAATGCAACAATTACACTGCTGACCCCACAACCTTTTAAATCCACTTATACGAGAATCACAGGTACAGCACTATTCGAAATTCTTGTGGGTGTAAATGAGAACAAAAAAGCCATCATCATATCAGGCTTCTTATTGAAAATGAAATTGCGGAAAGTTTCGACGACGAACGTCAAAAAATGGGAAAGCCGGCTAAAGAACAGATTGTTAAAATGCAAAGGAAATTACGCCCATGGGCCTTATAGCCTCCGTAACTATAATCCGAAGGGGGAAAAGCAATATTTTGTTTCTGTGAAAAGTTATTAGTGAAAACCCGAAAATTGACCCGGGTCAGATCCCCAATTCGGGGCCCCATCCACGTTTTTTATGTGCAGGACACCTTTCCGCGTAGGCGGCCTTCGGCCGCACTTTAAAAAATAACCCTGGGCTACGCCATTCCAACTCCGGGTGTGTGCCATAGCCGTGGCTACCGCCACGGTGATGTCCTTCCGCGTGCCACGTTTGCCACTCTTTTCTCACAGGGTAATTTGAGAAAAAAATGCTAATCAACAGTTCGTGTTGCTCGCGTAAAATCCTATGGGCGTTATTTCTCTTTTAAAAAGGAAATAAGAGCCATGGGCTTTATTTCTTTTTGCAGATGGGCGATATTTCCATTTAAAAAGGAAATAAGGCCCATGGGCGTTATTTCCTTTTTGAATGGGAAATAACGTCAATGGGCGTTATTTCCTTGGGCGTTATTTCACTGCACCAATTCGGTGGTGTAAGAAATCTGGTATCACTAATTTATAACGAATGTCAGAAACACTTCAGAAGTGTATTGGGCAACTCTGCTCTTCTTAACTCGTGTACTAGCTCTCTTCCGTTCCACTGTTCTTCCGGTAAAGTCAAGTTTAATTAATATCATTTTTCCATTTTGCTATTTGTTACTTTTACATATTAAATAATAAATTATCCTGAATTAATATCGATCGGGTTTTACTTCTCAAAAACCTTTCACTGGCGACGAGAACATGGAGGCGAGCGAATTACAAAGCGTGCTTAAGCAGTTTCAAGAATCAAATAAAGACTTCTTAACAAAAATTCTTGAACAAAATGTTGCAACTATAAGTCAAATTTTTAATAAGGAGCCTCAGACAAAAGGCATCCCCAACTTTAGAAAGTTTGATAAAAATGTTGAAAAGTGGTCAATATACGTACAACAGATGGAGCACCATTTCGTGGCAAACGGAGTGTCCGACGAAAGCCTAAAGCGTGCATGTTTTCTCTCTTGGATTGGCACCGAGGCTTATGAGTTATTGCAAAAACTATGCGATAACGATATCACCCAAAAATCCCTCAGCGATTTAAAGGCAAAATTCGACCAACATTTTATAGAAAAGCAGCATGTACTGTCAGCACGTTTTAAATTTTATTCTATGCGCATGAAAAACAATCAAAAATACGCGGAGTGGGTTGCAGAGTTACGAGGGGCAGCCAAAGAATGTTTATTCGAGTGCACAAAGGCGAACTGTCACGAAACCTTCGTAGAGAACAGCATACGCGATATGATTATCATGCATACCCCTCACGATAAAGTGCGGAGCGCAGCATTACAAAAGCCGAACCCAACTCTTGATGAAGTTCTACAAATAGCAACAGTGTACGAAGCAACAGTCAAAACTTGCTTAGAAATAAAAGGCGAAATAAAAGGTGAGGAAAATGATGCGACAGTCAACGCTGTTCGCTGGACGAAAAATTCTAAAAATAACCCAAAGCATAAAGGCAGTAAGCAGGTAAATAAATCAGCTATAACAAAATCATGCCCAGGTTGCGGCTCTTCACACGCTAGGTCACAGTGCTATCATTACAAAAACAAAACCAAATGTCGTTTGTGTCAAAAGAATGGGCACATAGCTACTGTTTGCCGAACAGTTGCTGCGCCAACAGAAAAGCAACGAAACAGCGCACAAAACAAACGCGACGAAAAGGTAAACACAGTTGACAATTTTACATTCGAGAACATTGGTTTGTTAGATATTGTAAACAATGAAAAGCAATGTGAAGTTAAATTATCTACTGATGTTAATAACCGGTTTGCCAAATATTTATTAAACATTATGGTGAATAGCAATCAAGTGCAGTTCCAGGTGGATACGGGCGCATCATGTTCGCTTATTGGACTACATACATACGAACAGCTGGGCAAACCGGCGTGCAAAAATACCAACAAAATATTGAAAGCTTACGGCGGAGGTTTGATTAAATTGAAGGGTGCTATTAAGGTCAATGTTGAGTGGAACGGTGACACCAAAGACATGCAGCTACTCGTGGTAGATTCACACCAGGCTTCAAATATTCTAGGACTAGATTGGTTTGAAACATTAAAATTCGAACTAAATACTAACGAGAAAATTCAGTCTATTTCAGCTATGCAAAGCCACACGTCGCGCGATGCTTTATCAGCTTCTTTAAAGGAATGCAGCCAGCAGTATGCTGATATATTCTCTTCAGCAGGGGGTCCTTGTAAAACGTTTAAAGCTAACATTAGGTTGAAACCTAACGCAGTACCTAAATTTTATAGACCTTATAATGTGCCGTTTGCATTACATGCAGACGTACGTGCAGAAATAGAAAGACTTGTAAATAACAAAGTGCTAAAGCCAATAAGCACAAGCGAATGGGCTGCACCTATTGTGGTGGTGAAAAAACCAAACGGGAAGCTCCGAATCTGTGCAGATTTTAAAGTGGGTGTTAATCCTCAAATTGAAATCGATCGATACCCAATTCCACGTATCGAAGAACTTTTTCATAAACTAAAAGGAGGGCAGTGCTTTACAAAAATCGACTTGAGTGAGGCATATTTGCAAATAGAGTTGGCAGAAACGTCAAAACAGTTTATGGTTATAACGACTCCCTTTGGGTTGTTTCAATTTCAAAGAATGCCATTTGGCATTTCAAGCGCCCCAGGGTTATTTCAAAAATTTATGGAGGAAGTAATCATTGATATTCCCCATTGCGCCGTTTACCTCGACGATATAATTGTGTCAGGTCAAAATGATGACGAGCACATAACCAATGTCAATATGGTTTTCCAACGCTTGCGGCACCACGGGTTACAATGTAAATTAGATAAATGTAGTTTCGCACAAAAGCAAATAGAGTACGTGGGCCACATTATAGACGACAAGGGTATCCAACCCTCAGAAAAGCGTGTCGATGCGATCAAAAATATGCCTAGACCCCAAAACGTGACCGAAGTAGAGGCATTTATTGGCAAAGTAAACTATTATAATAAATTTATTGATAGTTTTTCAACAATTGCAGCGCCGTTAAATAGGCTGCGAAGAAAAAGTTCTGTATTTCGGTGGGGAAAAGAAGAGGAGAGTGCCTTCCAAGCTCTTAAGAACTCGATCGTTGAAGCGACTCGACTAGTTCATTACGACGACAATCTACCTATCATACTCGCCGTGGACGCATCCAAGCTGGGTGTTGGCGCGGTCTTATCGCATCGTTTCGAGAATGGTGAGGAAAAGCCAATCGCACACGCGTCGAAGACACTAAATAACAGTCAGATAAATTATTCACAGGTGGAAAAAGAGGCTTTGGCCATAATCTACGGCGTAACTAAATTCCACCAATATCTCTACGGGAGAAAA
This sequence comes from Sphenella marginata, assembly GCA_951509765.1. NCBI lineage: Eukaryota > Metazoa > Arthropoda > Insecta > Diptera > Tephritidae > Sphenella > Sphenella marginata. Next base: position 32,434,700 of record OX608083.1, on the reverse strand, counting down.
TTCGAGCTTTTCACTGATCATCAAGCACTTACAACGTTGTTTAATCCCGCAAAAAGGCTACCGGTTATGGCATTACACCGTATACAACGTTGGGCTATTGTACTTCAGGCATACGACTATACAATCCGATATAAGAAATCTTTTCAAAACGCTAATGCAGATGCGCTCTCGAGATTGCCATGTGGTGAGGACCCTGATTTTGACAAAGGGGAAAATAGTGTTTTTAGCATCGATGTAAACTATGAAGCCGCTGTCAATAGTTTTCCAATAACGGATCACGTTATTAAACAAATGACTGAAGAGGATGAAACTTTGAAGCTGGTGCTCAAATATGTGCTTGACGGATGGCCTCAGCATGCGATTCCAAAAAGTCTTCTGCCATACTTCAATCGAAACCTGTGCTTATCAGTACAGAATGGCGTACTACTGTTGCATACTGACTACACTCGAGTTATCATACCTAAACAACTTCAAGGCAGGGTATTAACGATGCTCCATGACGGACATTGGGGCAAAAGCCGCATGAAAGAGATGGCTAGACGGTATGTTTGGTTTCCTACGATCGAACAAGAAATTGAAAAAATATATGACAACTGCTCTATATGTCAATCGACCGCATCGTTGCCTAAACGCGAATTTTCAAAATGGCCGGAAGCAACACAGCCATGGGAGCGAATACATTTGGACTTCGCAGGCCCATTTTATAACCGCATGTGGTTGATTATTGTTGATTCATATTCTAAGTTTCCTTATGTAATTGAGCTATCGGCAGCAACTACAACAACGACCGTAGCAGCTCTTCAGAAAATTATTTCCGTCGAAGGCCTTCCGTGCACAATTGTAACGGACAATGGAACGCAATTTACATCGCACGAGTTTCAACAGTTTTGCAAACGGAACTCTATCCAACATCTTACAACTGCACCATTCCATCCTGCCTCAAATGGGTTAGCAGAAAGGTTCGTGCGAACTTTTAAAGAAGCTTTTGTGAAAATAATGAAAACAGAGCATCAGACCGAGCGTGCTTTGTACAAGTATCTTACCACTTTTCGAACGACACCTAATCCGGTCTCTGGCAAGTCGCCGGCAGAGCTACTTCATGGTCGCCAACCACGAACCATACTAGCGGCCATGTTCCCAACGTCGGCTCAGCGCCAAAAGTCAGAAAGCAAATTTGTATCCGGTGCACGAGTTTGGGCTCGAAGCTATGCAGGGCCATCACGTTGGGTTGAAGGAAAAATACAACAGATACTGGGTAAAAAGATGTATAGTGTACAGACAAATCGAGGGTTGTGGAGGCGTCACCAAAATCAGCTGCGACTACAAAAAACTAATACATCCAATCCGAAACTAGATACCGACAATATCGAAATTGAGTTGCCGGCAGATAACCATGCAACACCAAAGCGACCGCCTACCACATCCAACGAAACACAATCATGCAAACGTTCACCGGAGCTAGAACAATCAACACCTAACGCAGGGTCAGTACTACCCCGGCGTTCCAAACGAGTCCGGAAGCAGACTGAGCGTTTCAATCAAGTTTGACTACAATAATTTTATAATTGAACTTTTTGAATATATTATATTACATTAATTAAGTCCAGGGGAATGTAAGAAATCTGGTATCACTAATTTATAACGAATGTCAGAAACACTTCAGAAGTGTATTGGGCAACTCTGCTCTTCTTAACTCGTGTACTAGCTCTCTTCCGTTCCACTGTTCTTCCGGTAAAGTCAAGTTTAATTAATATCATTTTTCCATTTTGCTATTTGTTACTTTTACATATTAAATAATAAATTATCCTGAATTAATATCGATCGGGTTTTACTTCTCAAAAACCTTTCAGGTGGCCTTAAGCTTAAACCTAAATTATTGGAGCCCCGATGGTAACAACACTTATGACGACGCATTCCAGGCGAATGTTTAGCGTTATGACCAAGTTATGGGAAGATCTAGCATGCCTCTTCAATAATACACATGATTTTGCGAACTAGCAAGCATTTAAAAAAACGAACGAAGGAAGGAGAAGTAGACGAAAGCAACAAAACAAGAGATTTGAAAGCGACAAGACGTGCATTATTAAGAAATTTTTTCAAATGAATAAAACCTTAAATTTAGTTAAACATTTTAACTCTGCAGGATGAAATAATAGTTCAATATATTTTTATATTAAAACAAATAGTACTGTAACCACATGTTTGTATGTGCTTATGAATATGTTTAAAATATTGAGTACCTACGTTAACAAAATTATACCATAAATAAATAGAGGTTATCAGTTAATTAAAATGTTGGCAAATGTACTTACGGTGTAAGTGTATAATCAATGAAAACGCCAGAGTCGTCAGTGCTGCCATCTGCAAATTATAAACCATTATCTGATTACATCAATACTTTCATTTATGAGTAATACCATTTCATAAATAAAATAACTTTTCATTTTTTCAGAGTTTTATACAGAATTATTAACCGTTCGTGTTAAAAAAGATTCAAATATGAGTTTTTAACTTTTGAATAAAGATCCACTTCCTCAACGATTTGAAATAAATGGAAAATGAAGTGGCTGATAAATTTATAATAAACGGGTAGATGAGAAAACGGCCCTTAGACATAAAATGGATATATTGAAACGAATAACAATTTTATGTTATGTTATAATCTATATGTCACTTCAAAACAATTCTTATCCAAAACACTATCTCATAGCGACCATCTATCGGGTAAAGTTCTATCTACGTAAGATGTATGTACATATTTCATAAATACATTGCCGAGGTAGCCGGGACCACAGGAAACAATTTAACTTTTCGCGGCAGCGTATATAGTGAGAAATTGACTGTAGGTCAAAGATGAGAAAAACGCCAAGTGTCCGGATATTAGTGCAGTTACCCTATTCATCTACTCTATATTACAAGGTCATTCTAGTGCTCCTAATCCGCATATCTCTAGAACTTAACACCTAGTGGTACTTAATACAATTTAGATTCAATTAATGGTTCACAATGAAATATTTATCGCAAGCACCAAGATGGCTACAATAGACGGTCTTTTCGGCATATAAATTTTTCTTAGCTAGCTGGGAAAACACAATTTTATAGGTTTTTCTGTTTAATATTGAGTGCGTACCTGAGAAGGCGTGTTTCTGTTCGCTCTTATGTTTTATTTCATAATTTTCCGAAATGAATGACATTTGCGCTAAGTGCAACGTTCGGGTTTTTTGCCAAAAACATTTCCTCAAAGCGTGCTCTCTAACTATGACGTTAAATTGTTTCAAGTTTATCGAAATATTGGTAGAAGTGGCTGATCTGAAATCCATACTTTTCGTGCCGTAAGCTGGTTCTATCAATTGACAATGCTTGTGTGTTAAATAACTGTTCTACAAATGACTGTGTTAACAGCATGGAGACAATTTCGACTGATGCTGTTAGTAATAAAACTTCTCATAACGAGCCTGTAACTGCTGTGATGAACGTTATGGCTGCTAAATTATTTGCTGTAGTCGCAGCTGGTGCGCTGTGAGTGCAATAAATCCACCTGCTGTTAAAATCAATAATTTTAATGGTAGAGCCAGGGGCGCACAGAGGCATTGTAGGCAAAAAACTGTGGGGCTTCTCTTGCTGGAATTTTTGTATGCCCAATAAGGCCCATGGGCGTTATTTCCCACTCAAAAGAGAAAAAGTGCCCATGGGCTTCATTTCCTTTTTAAAAAGGAAATAAAGCCCATGGGTGTTATCACCTTCTGCTGATTGGTGTTATTTCCTTTTTCGAAGAGAAATAAAGCCCACGGACGTTAAAAACGAATTAAAACAAGCTGAATTTGGAATTAAAAAGTGTGCGTACCGTGGCACGTTGCCACGGTTCAGGGCATAAATGCAGAATACCGCAACCTCTAGAATTAAAAATTATTCCCTTTATGTTACCTTTATTGCCAATTCAGAAAGGTGTTCTGACAAAAATACCATGGATCCCGCCCATAGAGTGGGCAACCACCCAACGCAGAAGGGTGTACTTCGCAGAAGGAATTAGCATGGTGTAGTTCAGGGTTGTTTTTAAAATTAAATTTTAAATTTTACACATACGCGGTTTTGCACCCATAGAAGTGATATCTCCAATGCAAACAAAATTTTTAAAATCGATTATATAGAACTGAAGATATTTTGATTTAAAAAAATGCTTATCAACAGTTGTTGTTGTTGTTGTTGTTTTAACACCAAAATCACTCCCCGAAGGTTTTGGGGAGTGTTGTCGACATAACAGTCCTTGGCCGGATATGAATCCGGTACGCTCCGGTACTCCCTTGCGGTACTGCCCGACTGTCGTGGGAGCGATTTGGTATGACCAGTGCAACCTTCTAGGTCATGTCATCCCTCCTTCCGAAAGGAAAGAGAAGATGGGTAATGAGAGGTGGGAGGCATCATATCCGTAGATCAACCATGGAGTTGCACATCATTACCTTTGTGCATATTGGTCGCCTCTTACGACCGGTATGCCTACCGCGGGCATATTCTAGGGCCCAACCCGCAAGGGCCTCTAATCAACAGTTCGTGTTGCTCGCGTAAAATCCTATGGGCGTTATTTCTCTTTTAAAAAGGAAATAAGAGCCATGGGCTTTATTTCTTTTTGCAGATGGGCGATATTTCCGTTTAAAAAGGAAATAAGGCCCATGGGCGTTATTTCCTTGGGCGTTATATCACTGCATCGTTTGAAACATGTAATCCCATGCCATCGCTGTGATTATCGTTCGATTATACCTTCATGAACATGAAATGGTATTATAACTTTGGTCCGATGTTTGTAAGTATGAGAAGAAGAAGAGATAGACCCACCATTAGGTATACCGAAATGATCAGGACGATGAGCTGAGTTGATTTAGCCATGTCCGTCTGTCCATCCGTCCGTCTGTTTGAACACAAACTAGTCCCCCAGTTTTAGAGATATCTCGATGAAATTTTGCAAGCAAATCATTTTGCCTAGGATTAATCATTTGTCGGAACCAGCCAGATCCGACGGATACAAGCTTAGCTCCAATACAATAGATTGTTCCAATAAATGGGGTTTGGCCTATAACTCTTGCAGCTAGGAACGTAAAATGTTGCATGTTTGGTGCTTATTATATACATATGTGACGTGTCTAGTGAAAATCAGCCAGATCGGACTAATATAACATATAGTTTCCATACAATCGATTGTTCCGATAAATGTGTTCTGAAGAGTTTTTACCAATTGTAAGTAAGGACCGGACACTCAAAAAAATTATGCGTATCCATGAAAGGTATTAAGCCTTCGGCACAGCCGAAGACAGCCCTTTCCTTACTTGTTTTTCTCTAATATTAATTCACAAAAAGAATATTTACAAAATTTAAGCTGGTTTTTAGTTTTGTATATATATGTAGATACTCTTCTTCTTCTTTAAATGGTCATCTAACAGCTTGAGCGACTTTGGCCGTCCAACATAGGTCGCCAGTCATTTCTTCGATGCGCCAACTTCCTTCCGATAAGAATACCTTCTGGGCTGGAGCGTCTTCGTTAGCTGTGTTTTAATCCGGCGAACTATGTCTGCGTCTACGTACAGCTCGTACAACTCATCAATAAATCTTCTTCGGTACTCTCCGTCGCCAACGTATAGAGGTCCAGAAATCTTTCAAAGAACTTTTCTCTCGAATACGCCTAGGCCAACTCATCAGATGTTGTTAGTGTCCACGCCTCTGCACCATAGTGCAAGACGGGAGCGATGAGTGACTTATAGAGCGTTATTTCGTTCGTCGAGAGAGAACTTTACTTTTCAATTGCCTACTCAGTCCAAAGAATAATTGCTTGTTGGATTTCTAGGTTGACATTATTGTTGGTGTTAATGCTGGATCTCAGGTAAACGAAGACCTTTAATATCGCGGTGCCAAGGTGTGTATGCGCTGACTCTTTGCTTGATGACAGCATGTACTTAGTTTTGCCCTCGTTCACCACCAAAACCATTATTTCTAGTTTGGAGTAAACAAAGGTTACGGCGCGTTTGTAAAGACCGCTAATGTCCATGTAATCATATGGATACATATCCTGTGCATGTAATTTTTCATGTTTTCTTAAAAGGCTGTATTCTCCGTCAATTTTCTTTTAGTGACAAAAAGAAAGAATATTTTTCTATAAACCATAATAATCAGCAATAAAATTTTTTTTGAAGGGGCCATTTAATTCTTACAGTATTTATAGTTTATATTATACCAAATAGGCAACTGAACACCTGTTTTTGAATACGCCAGCGCGGGGCCCCCCGAACGCGTGGCATTCTTTGTTTACGATTAACTTCGCTTAAGGTAGAGAAAAAGGAAATGAGTGGCGAAAAATAACAAATGAGCTGTTTTTAGGAGCTATCAGAGACAGACAATATACACAAACAATAAACACGCTCACGCACTATAACAACAAATATGCATGATTCTAATTTCGATTCCTTAACGTGTAATGCAGAAATGTTTCCACTCAGATATTTGTGTCGGAGATATGAATCTATTCTTATGAGACTATCTTTTACAATATTACTTATATACAATTTTTTTATAAATAATAACGACTATTATTTGAGTGTGATATTGCTAGATACACACCCCTATCATGCATTTCGACTTGGATCGAAATTTTCTCCGCTTGGCAACTTTGGTATCATGCGTTCCGTTTCCGTTCAGTTCAACTTCGAAACTTACAATTCTGCCTATCATGGACTTCGAGCGTAGCTCCGTTTTTCTCAGTTGCAATTTTGTTGACGGAGAGCTGCTTGTTTTTTATTTTGCAAACAATATTAGATTAATTTCCGCGATTTTTTGTTAAAACTCTTAAAATATAAGTAAAACTCGTATATAAAAGTTGTAAAACGCTCGCTATATTTTGTTTTTGTGCTCTAATGAGGTTTTTTGATATGTTTGCAGGGTAATTGTTTGAGACCGGTGCCGAGTGCTAATATTTGTCCAAATTGTGGGAAGGGGTATCAAAAGACGCGTTTCGATGCCCGGAATGTGAATCCGACTCCGGAGATCTAATATTTTCAATATTTTTGGACGCGCATTAGCACTCGGCACCGGTTGTAAACAATTACCATAAATTGGACTAACATTCAAAACACCAATCTAACAATTTTAGTAACACCATTAAAACTAACCAAACGTGCACCGGCAGCCACTCCACACCACCAACACATACTCGGTAAACTCCTTTGTCAGCTCCGGGGCCGCGAATGTCTTCATCCAGCGAAAAGTACCATCTGCGGTCAGACTTAATCCTGACATGTCTAATGTTTGCTCGGCGTATGTGTGTATCTGCGTGCCTGGTTGAAGAAGCAGACTCTTCTAGCACCAACTCAATTGCAAATGCCAGCTACCTCCTACTGACGACATGGTAACATCCACCAACAGTGTCCTCTTGCTTTTTGTTGGTCCTCCGACGTCTGCTGTAATCAATCAATTGATCTATGTATAAAATTTCACTAAATTTATTACATAATGCTCAATACATATGTAATTAGGTAATTTATGGAATTAAGTTAATAAATAATACAATTGTACTTTTAATTCAGAAGCACTAATTTGTGTATTTTTGCTTTGTTATGTTCCAATTCCACACATTTCAAGGCAAACAGCTGATTTCGAAAGATTTATAGCTCTTTCTCTTCTTCTTTCAATCCAATTTAAACGCATGATACCAATTTTCGATTTCGGCGGAGCGTAGAACGGGAACGTAATTGAAATCCATGATAGGGGTGACAATCTTATAAGTGCAGATATTTTAAAGTTTCCGCTTAAAAGTTGTGAAAAAACCTAGCCTCAATCTGTATACATATATATATGGCTGATTCCTTGGAAACTGATATATTTCACATCGACTTTTTGTGAAATGTCAATGTTACGATAAATGACTTTTGAAAGTGTATACATTGTAAATGGGGTATAAGAAATAGCCCCTGTTTCGCATTGCGCTACAACTTAACCCATTAACGCCCACTGTACCCATACTTATTCAAATATCGAAAAAATGCATTCTAAATATCGAAAATATATAGTTTTGCTACAACCATTTCATAAACTGCTTTGAACGCAAGTGAATTATTCAGTTTCATATTTAAACTATTAACCCCTTATGAGAACACATATATATTTGGTGGAAATTGAACCAAGAACTATTGTATTTTTTTGTGTTTTTTTAACGGTGGGCTATATATATATGTAAACAATATGCTCCAAAATCGGTTCATTCATGTATTAACACTAAATAACAGTTATTCCTGTATCAAAACCAGTAGAAAACTAGTAAGGAAGTCTAAGTTCGGGTGTAACCGAACATTAAATACCTAGTAGTGATCTGTTGCGTTATCCCAATTAACTCAGGTCTATTTTAATACCTGAAAAGGTGGTATAAAACAACTGATTGTTTTCGATTAAAAACACTTCTGTTGTAAGTGGTAAATTAAATTATCACTAAATAACAAAATATAAATAGTTTTGCATGGGGCTTATGAAAGGTATGAAAATAAAAAAAATTAATAAAAAAAAGGCAATAGGGAGTTAACTACTTTCCCGTAAATCTTGCTTGTTTTTCATTCGATTTGTTTAGGAGTATACTACATACTATTGGGAAGCATCTCACTAACTTTCATTGAAATACCTTCTTGAAATTTCATGCAATCGCTTTTGAAAATAACAGACCTTTTTTGCTGAAAAGTGGGCGGCGCCACGCCTACTTCAACAAAATCCACAAAATTTTTTTGCAGTTTAGTTTTTCTTAAAAAGTTTATTAAGTGTGTAAAATCTTATATATATAACTTATACAGTTATGGAAATATCGCGATTTTAATTTTACGAAGAAATTTTTCAGAACTGTGTTCAAAAAGTGGGCGTGTCCGTTCACGGATTTTGTTTATTTTTACAGCAATGATTTAGATTTATATGTTGAACACTTTCTCTAAATATCGTTTCAATAAGTCAATTTTTACCGGAGTTATGGCATGGAAAGTTTTATGGAATAATCCCCCATAAAGGGGCGGGGCCACGCCCATTTTCCAAAAATTTTGTGTTTTCGACTTTCTTTGCCCACGAACACTTTAGAGGTGAAATAGAAATGATATACATCTAGTTTAAGCAAAGTTATAGCATATTCAATATATCTATGATCCTTTTCAAAATCTTTCGTATAAAATTGGGCGTGGACCTAACCCGATTTCGATAATTTTTTTTCGAAATATTGCCTGTATTAATATAAATATGTGTGCTGAATTTTACTTTGCTATCTTGAGCGGTTTTTGATTTATGATTAATAATATTTCCAAATTTGACTTAATCAAAAGTGGGCGGTACCACGCCCCATTTTAAAAATTTCTTCAAAAATGTATTTTTTGCCTTAACGCTAAAGTACACACCAAATATTATCCTTATAGGTGTATTATGTACTGAATAATCACTCTTTTTGTATTTTCGAAAATATTATATATATAGAAAGTGGGCGTGGCTTTTAACCGATTTTGCCTATTTTCAATAGCGCTCCGAGATAAGTGAAAAGGAACCTGCATACCAAATTTCATTGAGATATCTCAAGATTTACTCAAGTTATCGTGTTCACAGACGGACGGACGGACGGACATGGCTCAATCAATTTCTCTTTTCCTCCTGAACATTTTGATATATATAAGTCAATATCTATCTCGATTCGTTTATGCCGTTACATACTACCGTTAGGCGAATGAAGTTAATATACCTTGTGTGCGAAGCACTACTAGGTATAAAAAAGTTGTGACATTTTAGGGTTGTGACATTTCATGTTTAATCTATTCTCATTTTAATATGGCTTGATATTTGTGGAATTCCGTTAGAAATTCGATGTGTCCCCCAAGGTCTATATGTGTTTTAATTTTCAAGGAAAAATTACACCTAGTTTAGAAGAAAAGCTGTGGTAAAGTTGTGACATGAGAAAGTGTGACACATATATTAAACGCAAAATCTTCCCAACCCGTCTTCAAAATGGGAGCTGCTCCAGCACAGGTAAATGTTGACATTAGACTGAACATGTGTCAAAAAAAATTAATATTATATGTTAATTAATATTCGCACACGCCGACTGTGACCACCATTTTTTGATTTTTTACAAAACTGGAGAACAAAGTTTAGTCCTCTATAGGACCCTAGTCAAGCACATTATTTTTGAAACAATTGTGGCATATTGTTACGCTCTTTGTCCTCTTTTAAAGCTTCTTCATGCAAATTTTGTTCTGATCACAATGTATAGCATATAATGCCAATAAAAGTACATGACCTCAGCAAAGGGACACTATAAATTGTGACTTTTTTTCTCTTTTTTATGTGTTTTAAAGTAGTCCATGGTATTAAATGATTAAATTTTGCACTTGATTTATATTACTCGATGAGATTCATAAGACTGCATATCAGTTTATTTAAAAAAGTGTCGGTTTGTTATAAATTTTTGACATTAAAGTCGGTGAACACAAATATATCAGTTTCCAAGGAATCAGCCATATAGATTTTTGGAAGAATTCTTAGACGAAAGCTATTTGCAAATTGCAGCAGGGGTTAAGATGCAGGCATGACAATTCCTATGTAAAATATTTTCTGATAAGAATTGGAAGTAATTTAAGTTGAAAATAAAAAAACTGACAAATAGTTTATTTGGAATTCTTGTAAACACTTGAACTTCTCTTGTAAAGTGAAATGATTTACATACGTGTTTTTTGAAGCTTAAGCTTTCAAATAAATTAAAACTGAAAAAGCTTATCTACATATCGACTATAATATCAAGTTTGTTTTAAATTATTTGCTTGTTGGGATCGAACATTTTTTTCAATCGTTTCTTTTGAATTTTTAAAAGGGAAATACATATCCATTTCTGAACAAAACAACGTGATGAATATGTACTTCAAAAAAGCAACAGTATATAATCAAAACAACAGCTTTATACTTTGAAACATGATGGAACCGTATCAGGTGGAAGCATTGGCCAAACCCCTTAATTTGACATTACAATCATTTCTTATTGGGATTTTGATTTCAAATGAAAACAAAATGCATAGAAAAGGTTGATGAGCATGTGCCTAGAAGCCACCACCCCTTATTATTTTACCTTACTTACAAGTGCTGTCAAAATTCAGCAATCAAGCAATTTACTCATACAATAAGTTGAAGCTTTATTCAGGCCCGACGGTCGGTGGTATTTTCCCCAGGGCCCGGAGTTTTCGAAGGGGCCCGTATTTTTCAATAATTAAGTGAATAGTTAAATTAGAATTCTTATGAAAGTCGATTAATTTAAACATTTATTTGAAAGTTGTAATAACCGATAAAGCACGTTCATGAGTGCGGTACATTTGCAAAAACTGGCAAAGCAATGTAATAAGAGCAAGAAATATCGATAAACAGAATATTTTTTATAACATTAATGAAGGATAAAATTACCGAGTCGACTGTAGATGCTAAAAGCGGCGACACCTGTTTGTCACATTCAATAACCAGCAACACTTGCGTCCGAATAATTACATCGCTGATTAGTCGATTACGCAACCCTACGAATCAAATTCAAATTGCTATAGTTTCGGTTTGAAAATCGCACCGGCAGTCTCGAATATTAAATGCAAAGAAAGTTTCGGGCACTGTAACAACATTTGTTTAGTATTTATTATCAGAAATCGTGGAATAATATTTTTAAAGTTTAAAAATTTATGCAGTATTCGAAACTTTTACCCTGGGCCCGTATTTCCTCTCTGCGGCCCTGGCTTTATTACGAAATGAGTCAACATAAATACTGAAAATGTATCAAAATAGAAAATTTCTTGATAAAAAAGTATCAAACACACCAAAAAATGTATCAAAAATTATACAATGACATCAAAACGGCAACCCTAGTCATAGCACTTTTGTTGTGATTCACGTTTTTCAGTTATAGACCAGATATTTATACCCAATAGTGTAAGAACAACATATATTATAAATTTTTGACTTCACATATGTATGTGACTTTACAAATTTAAAAGATATATATGTATATATATGGCGCGATATACAACAGTTATATCATCAATCTCCTAGGAGATTTTTGCGCCGAGCTTCTCTTCCAATTTGTGGTGTGCCGCTTTGAATTTTTTCCTACAAATTGGCGGGACCTACGGTTTTTCGCCGACTCCGAACGGCGTCTACAAAGCAGACGAATTTTTGCTGAGAAGCCTTTCATGGCAGAAATGCACTCGGAGAGTTTGCCAAACCACTGCCGAGAGGCGACCCCGTTTTGAAAAAACTTTTTCAAACCACTTTTTGATGTAACCTGTACCAGGGCTCGAACCCGGACCTTCGGTGTGGTAGGCCGGCAACACTACCTCCACACCACGGTGGATAGGGAATTAAAATATGTAGGAAAGCAGAACAAATCGCGATTGGAGTGAGAGATAGAGAAAACAGCAAGTGTAAAGTAACAGGAATGGAGTAGGGATATTATGTTGTGAAAATGGCTCTTAGTGAACGAAAAAGCTTTACACATTTATGAAGAAGTATGATGAACATCGTTGTGTATCATATATGTAAATTTATAACATAAATACTTCAGTAGTCTGCCAGTCAATAAATAGACATGGCCACAATCCACATATCTTGGGTCAAACGTGCAGGCACAATCAAATAATTACGTTTTCATTAACAACTACAACTGCAATTGTGGCCTCAGTCACCGACATGTATACTAACTACTTACAGCTGAGGAAGAACGTGTGCTTGCGAGGGAGACTAGAGTCATGCTAGCACAACTTCGGTCTGGGTATTGTAATAGGTTAAGCTCTTGCCCTGCATGCGGTATGGCCCCTCATGACAACATCTCTTTTCCTGTTCAACTGAACACACTCTTCTAACACCACTATCACTCTCAGCCAACCTTGGCAGGGCGAAGCACTGCTAACAACATCAAGAACAACCATATTCAAGCGTTACACGCTTGGTTTCACAACCTGCCCGTTGCATTTTACAATAACTCCATCTTGATTTCTTTAATCCTGCTTTTATCCTCAATTGTTACTACATATTATATAAACTATGAAGCTTTACTTTACTTTACTTTACACTACCATATGTCATCATTTAAATCTTCAGTTACCGCTGCTAATATCAAAGATTATGTTGCGAAAAATGCTGCTATTGATTTAAATAAAATGAAGGTTTTGGGGAGTGTTGTCGAATTAACAGTCCTTGGCCGGATATGAATCCGGCACTCCCTTGCGGTACTGCCCGACTGTCGTGGTAGCGATTTGTTATGACCAGTGCAACCTTCTAGGTCATGTCATCCCTCCTTCCGAAAGGAAAGAAGAGATGGGTAATGAGAGGTGAGAGGTATCATATCCGTAGATCAACCATACCTTTGTGCATATTAGTCGCCTCTTACGACCGGTATGCCTACCGCGGGCATATTCTAAACCTCAACCCGCAGGGGTACTTTGAAGGCGGTCCTCCGCCTTACATTAGCAGACATAAGCTCCTTGGCTTGCAGTTTTTACATGACCGAAGAATTTACTGTGCATTGCTTTTCGTCAGGGTTGGGCATATTTGCACTACCACTAAAAACGCACTACCACTATTTTTTAGTGATAGTTAAAATCAAAAATAACTATCACTAAAAATTTAGTGATAGTGATTTTTGATTTTAACTATCACTAAATATTAGTGTTAGTGAAAATTCAAAATCACTATCACTATCCCTTTTAGTGATAGTGAAAAGTTGCACTATAACTACAAAATGCACTATCACTACAAAATGCACTATCACTAAACTTGTAGTGAGTCATGATATTTTACTAAAAATTTGATTTGATATCCAATGGTAAATGTTGAAAAGTAATTGTGTTACTGTTGCCAACAATACAGTAAAGATCGCTAATAATAATTTGTACAAACATACACACCCACATTGGTGTCCATAAAAATAAAAATTCGGCGTTTAGCTTCCGAAAATCTCAAATTTCTCACAGAAGTTAGTAGTCAAATGGAGTCCAAGTTACTTGAAAGATTTCAAAAATATCTTTATTTGCACTCTGACTCCTGGGATGCAGTTATTGCCGCAATCATCCTCCCCGATATAAAATTAAAGTTTTGCAAGGTCTTACTGGAAAGTGCTAATTCATACACTTTAGGCCACGTTCGGGACAAAATAAAAGTATGCGCCATGGAATTTAAAAATAATACCGTTGAGGGTGAAAATAATTCGCAAGCTTCCATGCGTGCTACTAAACTATTTCTGGAATTCGACAATGACGCTTAAGGTATTTGATCGAATAAAGCCAATCTGTGTATTGTTTATAATAATTTCATTCTTTAGATACAAGTCAATATACAAGCTCACATGGCGGAGCCATATCAACCGAAGTAGATTTCTACTTGAACGATGATGATAGCAACATTGATGCTTTACGCTGCTTTCCCACAATAAGAAAGATTTTCTTAAAATATAACACAGCTCTTCCATCCTCTGCGCCAGTGGAAAGACTATTTTCCTTTGCAGGAATTGTTAATAGTAAGAAAAACCATAAATTTTGTAGCTAAAGATAAAACAAAAAAACACTTTTAACCTTTTTTCGAAATCCCGAATGGTTTTCAAGATATTCAATAATATAGAATTTTGAACCATTTTAAAGAAAAATTCATAACTCACGACTCGTTTGACATATATGGACAACAAACAAATTAAATTTTAAATGCATTCTAGGGCTAATATTGCAAATTTGTAATTCCTATTCAGACAGTTGGTATCGAATTTTGTATGTCATAAGAAATAAGAAATGTTCATAAAGTACGGTAGGTTTTAAGCATGTTTTATTAAAAGGTTCATGTCCCTCCATTTTTACTTTTGAATTCTCAAATATGCATTAAAATGAGATGTTATGTTGATTTTCAGCATTTATCCCCGAGCTCTTTTTTAAAAATCTCATTTTCAAAATGTAAAATACCAAATTTTGGGATTTTTTGCATTTTTCAAGAAAACGTTTTATATTAAAACTACCTGAGACATAGTTGTAGACCTGAAAATTCTCTACAAAAACGGTGTGAACAGTTTTTATCTAGGAGTCACCAGTTCTAAGATATCGCGATTGCATTATATGCACATAAATGCCACGTATAGACTTTTCTGGATTTTTCTCGAAAACGGTTATATGTATCGAAAAATTTTCTTTTACCGTTTGTTCGTCACAAAGCTCCTCATCGACAATGAAAATAGTTATTTTTGTAAACCCTATAGTTCCCTAGCTAGAGCCAAATTTGCTCCATTCGTGATACCAAAAACTAATAGTGGTTTAAAATTAGATATCTTGTATAACGGAATTTCGATAGAGCTAAATTTTTGTGGAAAGCTTAGGTTAACCCCCAGAAAGAAAGCTGCGAGACTCCCATCGATCCCACCTGTGCAAAAAAAGTTAATCGTGGTCAAAGATCCATATTTTAGGTTGGTTTTATTTGTATTTTTCTCGACTTTTGACCACGATTAGGATTCTGAATAGGAATTACAAATTTTTTCTTTTTGAAGCAGATAAGTAAGAGTTCGAAGATAATTGTGTAAAATGTTCACTGCAATAGTAGCCCTAGAATGCATTTAAAATTTAATTTGTTTAAATAATTGTTATCACACACATCTATTGTGAAGAGATAACGTTTCCCTAATACCAAAAAAATTTTGTCCATATGCATACATATGTCAAACGAGTCGTGAGTTATGAATTTTTCTTTAAAATGGTTCAAAATTCTATATTATTGAATATCTTGAAAACCATTCGGAATTTCGAAAAAATGTTAAAAGTGTTTTTTTGTTTTAGCTTTAGCTACATAAATTTATGGTTTTTATTCGTTGACTCAGTTGACATGGTTTGACTCAATGACTCTAAATTTGAAATGCTGGTATTAAAGAAGGCAAATAAAAATTTAAAAAACTAGAACTTCAAACATATACACACATATATGCTTACTTATTTGATGCATTTATTTATTTACATGAAAAATAATTATAAGCTATTATATTACATACGAAGGTAACTAGCAAACATGGGTTATCAACCTAAGCTTCCTAATTTTAGTGGTAATTTAGTGCATTTTCCAAGTGGTAGTGCAATTTATTTTCACTATCACTAAATATTTAGTTATAGTGTTTTTGAATTTTCACTATCACTATAAAATTAGTGATAGTTAATTTCAATTTTAACTATCACTAACAAAATAGTGCTAGTGAAACCAGTAGTGCTCACTAAATTTAGTGCACTATGCCCAACCCTGCTTTTCGTGCACGGCTAAAAATTGTTTCCTAATTTTAAAACTTTTTCGGGCTACATACATACATATATGACCAGACCAAATTTGGTTTAGAATTAAATGTACACCCGTTTTCATAGAAAAGCGCGTAATAAAAATTATTTAAATTTTAAACCGAAAATTTTTTTAAAATTTTTTTATTTTTTTAAAAAATGTTATCACTCGAACCGACGTGCTCCAAATCAGTGCGCAATTATCTACCTACTGAGCTACGGCGCACTCGTGAATTTTGTGAGAAAAGTACACATATTCGCTATACGACTTTTGTTGTATTTTTGTTTATCCCACTTAAGTTTAAAGTCTAAACCGCAAAAAATTCCTGCTTTCCTACATATTTTAATTCCCTATCCACCGTGGTGTGGAGGTAGTGTTGCCGGCCTACCACACCGAAGGTCCGGGTTCGAGCCCTGGTACAGGTTACATCAAAAAGTGGTTTGAAAAAGTTTTTTCAAAACGGGGTCGCCTCTCGGCAGTGGTTTGGCAAACTCTCCGAGTGCATTTCTGCCATGAAAGGCTTCTCAGCAAAAATTCGTCTGCTTTGTAGACGCCGTTCGGAGTCGGCGAAAAACCGTAGGTCCCGCCAATTTGTAGCAAAAAATTCAAAGCGGCACACCACAAATTGGAAGAGAAGCTCGGCGCAAAAATCTCCTAGGAGATTGATGATATAACTGTTGTATATCGCGCCATATATATACATATATATCTTTTAAATTTGTAAAGTCACATACATATGTGAAGTCAAAAATTTATAATATATGTTGTTCTTACACTATTGGGTATAAATATCTGGTCTATAACTGAAAAACGTGAATCACAACAAAAGTGCTATGACTAGGGTTGCCGTTTTGATGTCATTGTATAATTTTTGATACATTTTTTGGTGTGTTTGATACTTTTTTATCAAGAAATTTTCTATTTTGATACATTTTCAGTATTTATGTTGACTCATTTCGTAATAAAGCCAGGGCCGCAGAGAGGAAATACGGGCCCAGGGTAAAAGTTTCGAATACTGCATAAATTTTTAAACTTTAAAAATATTATTCCACGATTTCTGATAATAAATACTAAACAAATGTTGTTACAGTGCCCGAAACTTTCTTTGCATTTAATATTCGAGACTGCCGGTGCGATTTTCAAACCGAAACTATAGCAATTTGAATTTGATTCGTAGGAATGAAATGTACACCCGTTTTCATAGAAAAGCGCGTAATAAAAATTATTTAAATTTTAAACCGAAAATTTTTTTAAAATTTTTTTATTTTTTTAAAAAATGTTATCACTCGAACCGACGTGCTCCAAATCAGTGCGCAATTATCTACCTACTGAACTACGGCGCACTCGTGAATTTTGTGAGAAAAGTACACATATTCGCTATACGACTTTTGTTGTATTTTTGTTTATCCCACTTAAGTTTAAAGTCTAAACCGCAAAAAATTCAGAATTTTTGTAGCTAATTTAATGGTATGGAATTTATTACAAGAAAGTTTTAAAAATGTGTAAACTAATGAATGGTTCAAAATTTAGGGTCAAATTTTTAGCCGTGTGTATAAAGTGACTAACGATAATATTGATTGCGATGACTTAAAGGCTTTGTTCAACATTTATTTACCTGTAAGAACGCTAAGATCTAATCGCATATTTGCAGATTCAACTAGTACGACTAAATTTGAGTTTATATACATACATTTAAATTTTGCTTGTTTGCATTATTTAATTGATTAGTCTTCTGATACGAATGTAATAAACTGTCTAGTCTGTAAGATTTATTAATTAATAGAAAACTTTTGACCTTGAATATCGTAAGAGACTTACTTTAGATTTACCGAGATGATGAGTTCATTTGAGTTCCAATCAGAATACTAATTTTCTTACTAATTTCGAATGAGGAACTTGTGAAGAAAATATCTGATTCTTACCTTTAAATTTATCAATGTGAGCGTAATGCACTTGTAGAACAATATATTTGATAGGAGTGTCACGTCCAACTTTAAATCCAACCCCATCTGGTAATTTCAGCTTTGGTGCATCTCGCGCCCAAGCATATAGGATCTGTTGAAGGATAAATTGGAATATAAAAACGTTTTCCAAATTTTGTCTGAAAAATACTTTTAGTTCATGTTTTATGTACAATTTTTCTTGCGGATCACAAGGAGGAATAGTAAGTTAGATCAGAAAGAAGACGAGTAATCTGTGGTCAATTTATAGAAATCTAACCTTCCTTAAACATAATTATTTGACATCTAAGTTATTATGTAACAGAAGTTGTGGTCATTTCTTTTGTCCATTTTTTTTATTTACGTGTTCTTGCAATTCACAACTAGCTTATGAAATATTGGAAAGATATGGTTGCAGTCCCACAGCGAAAATAAGGAGGTCAATATCGCGCATGCTACTGCAATTCCCAACCACCTTATGCAAAGATATACATATGTATGTACATATGTACATTAAGGTTCCTCGACAAATAAGTTACACTGTTTCCACCGGAATTTTAAAATTCACTCTTTTCTAAGAACGCCCCTAAAATATTTCGGAAAAATATTAAGATTTCCTGGAGCTAAACTGCGTTAAAAAACGCTAAAAATATCCTTTTTTTATGTATAAAAGGAGTATGAAAAAATATTTTTTAATAAAAAGCATCTGAGATGATGAATTAGTTGGAGTGCAAAAGGTAAGCATAAAAAAGTTTGAAAGTCCAAGGTAATATCCTGCTGTAAACCTGTGTGCAGAAAAGACAACGTCTCGAAAATACATTTCAAATGATACCCTAACCGTCCCAACCCGTCAATAATTAAAAATAATAAATAAATCATTAAAGTTTTCCACAAACCTACCCCTCGAAATATGACCAAAAAAAGCATCATACATCTCAATATTTGGATTGCGTTGATAAAATTTTAAAACTTGTTTATGCTTACCTTTTGTACTCCAGCTAATTCATCATCTCAGGTGCTTTTTATTAAAAAATATTTTTTCATACCTATTTTATACATAAAAAAGTTTGAAAGTCCAAGGTAATATCCTGCTGTAAACCTGTGTGCAGAAAAGACAACGTCTCGAAAATACCTTTCAAATGATACCCTAACCGTCCCAACCCGTCAATAATTAAAAGTAATAAATAAATTATTAAAGTTTTCCACAAACCTACCCCTCGAAATATGACCAAAAAAAGCATCATACATCTCAATATTTGGATTGCGTTGATAAAATTTTAAAACTTGTTTATGCTTACCTTTTGTACTCCAGCTAATTCATCATCTCAGGTGCTTTTTATTAAAAAATATTTTTTCATACCTCTTTTATACATAAAATAAAAGGATATTTTTAGCGTTTTTTTTAACGCGGTTTAGCTCCCGTAAATCTTAATATTTTTTTCGAAATATTTTGGCCAAAGTCTTCCCAATAAGCAAAATACGCTTACTATAAGCTTACAATAAACTTACTTTTGTAATCTTTTAGCTTGGAAAACGTTTACTATAATCATTGGAAAACGTTTGGAAAACATTGTACACTCAACGAAAGTGGTCCCTTTTTAATCAATTGGAATTGATGCTTGGAAAACAATGTTTAAGGTCCATAAAGCTAGCAGAGCAAAGTTAGCAGAACAAAAAACTAACTTACGGACAATGATGTGCTCCAAATGTGCTAATTAAGTGCCCTAATCCCAAAAAATGTGCTCCTCTATTTTTGTGAAAAAATGATGTTCTGCTAGCTTTAGGCTAAAGCTAGTAGAGCAATATGCGTAAACAGTGAAACAAGACAGTTAGCGCAAATGTTATTATGCAGAAATTATGTGCTCCAAATGTGCTCTTGAAATAATCTAATAATAATAAGGTAATTTCGATAGTATATAATATACTACCCAATCGTTATCCACTGGGCATTCTAGTGCTCATAACGCTTGTATATTGGATCATTGCATTTAGGACGGTTTTTAGTGATTTTACCGTCATTCACATTCAAATAAAGATTTATTTGTTGAAATTAGTACAGTTGCAATACCTGCAGAGGAAATAAGAAAATATCTGGTACCGGACAAGGATGACGACGTTGCACAGGAACAACTGCGTGGACTTATGGAAATTGATCCCAAACAAGCAAAGGTCCTTTCAAAATCAGTTTATGACAAATTGTTATCGGCGATGTTTTACTTACGGAAAAAGACAGGCAATTATTTAAAGTGTTTTAGTTGTGATTTAGATTTTTAAAAATAAACTAAACTATTTCTTGCAAACTCCTTTAGGCCAATAAGTCTAACGTCCTTTGTACTAGAAGCACTGGAAAAAATAGTAGATCACAACACCAGAGGGAACACTACGAACAGCAGGGCTCTTTATCGAAGTCAATATGCTTATAGAGCAGGCAGATCTACGGGCGTAGCCCTCGTGTCAACTGTAGACTGAGATCCAGAGTGCGTTCATCTGTGATATTGAAGGTGCCTTCGATAACACGTCTCATGACAGTGTAAATAGAGCATTGCAGAACAGAGGGGTCGATATGCCTATCCAAAGATGAATAGACACCCTACTCCGCATCAGAACCGCCGAAACATGGATAGGCAGCAGCATAATAGAGTTCATTACCACTAAAGTGTGCCGCCAAGGAGGGTTCTGTCACCTTCTGTGGTGCAAATTCTCACTGACAATGGTATCCGTTGCCAAGGCTATGTGGATGGCATTGTCAAAATTGCACCGGGAAAATTCGAGAGCACCCTTTGTGACATCTTACAAAGAGCTCTAAACCTGACAAAGCGAAGGTGTGCTAGTGTGGGGCTTAATTTAACCCCGCAAAAACAGCCATAATTCCCTTTACCAGGAAAAGAGTACGCCCGGGACTTAGAGCAATATTTTGCAAACATGTCAGGCAGGGCGACAAGGTCCATCATGATGTGCAAACGCATCGCAGGCCAAACATGGGGATGTAGCCCTCACATCTCCAGATGGATGTACACCATGATAGTATAGCCCACTATCACCTATGAGACTAGACTCACCAAGATCCAAAGCCTGACATGCGTCTCGGGGGCAGTGCGCACGTGCCCCACCGCTTCGCTAGAAACTATTCTTGACCTACCCTTACTACATATGGCGATTTAGCCGGCAGCCAAGAGAATTCTCCTAAACATCGCGATGGAGGGCTCGGGTAAAGACAAACTAATGCCAACCAACAAAATGGTGAAGTTGAAAGAAACCATCCCGATATCTGAACTACCGAGGGAAGACATTCTAAGGCAGATAATCTTTGAAAAGAGATTTAGAGTAGAACTTAAAAATAAGCTGACCTGGGAATGATCCAAACAAGACACCATATACAGCTCTCGCACAAACGTGTGGTACACAGATGGCTCAAAGACCCCAGAAGGAATTGGAGCCGAAATATTAGAGCTAAGATCTCAGCGCGTTTGGGACTTACCCCAGCGGACGCATACACAATGAGCGCATCGCTTTACTTAGCGACAGCCAAGCTGCACTCAAAGCAATCGCACCATGTGAGATGAAATCAGCGCTTATACGCGAGTGCATTGGGAAGCCAAACGACCTAGGAACCAACAGCGAGTAGCTAGCAGGCAGAGGTGACATGTCATAGCCCCAAGTGGCAAAATCCCAAGTAAAAAAATTGGGATTATGACACTCTCTTGCTGTGTCATAATCCCAATTTTTTTACTTGGGACTTTGACACTGTAGACTGGGTGTCATAATCCCAAATAAAAATGAGACAAAATCCCAAATATGAAGCTTGGGAGATGTAAAATGAGATGAGCTATGAGACAAGCTCCAAGAGAGAAACAAGGAAAGGTGTTCTGCACATAAAAAACGTTGATGGGGCCTCGAATTGGGGATCTGACCCGGGTCAATTTTCGGTTTTTCACTAATAACTTTTCACAGAAACAAAATATTGCTTTTCCCCCATCGGATTATTGTTACGGAGGCCCGATCCACGTTTTTTATGTGCAGAACACCTTTCTGCGTAGGCGGCCTTCGCCCGCGCTTCAAAAAATAACCCTGGGCTACGCCATTCCAACTCCGGGTGTGTGCCATAGCCGTGGCTACCGCCACGGTGATGTCCTTCCGCGTGCCACGTTTCCCACTTTGGTTAACGTGAAATTTGTGTGTAACTATGCAATAAAATACAAAAAGAATTAGAATATTATTGTTTCATTAAAAAAATGAAAGGATATCTGAAATATATACTTTTTTTCAATGCCATTTCTCAAAACATATCAATTATAAATTTATATATTATATTTGCTTACTGTTTCTGGCAAAAAACTTGAAAATAAATCTTGTAATAAAAGTATTGAACAGGCTTGAGTTTTTTTCTAATTTTTCAGCTCAAAGGTGTCAAAAACCCAATTGGGAGTATGACACTCCACTGCAGCGTCATATTCCCGAGTAAAAAAATTGGGATTATGACACTGCAGGGGGTGTGTCATAATCCCAATTTTTTTACTTGGGATTTTGCCACTTGGGATTTTGTCATGGCACCGCAGGCAGACATGAGTTGAGGGTAATAGCCCAGCAAGACACGTAGCAAAAACAACAGGCCCTTTGGGTAGTCAAAATTACTCTTGGGGGAGTATAATACCTCTCGCTACAGAGCAATAATAGGCCTCTTCAAATTTAATCTAAGAACTCTTACTGCTATTCTTACAGGTCATTGCAGACTCAACAACCACCTACACAAAATGGATATAAGGGTGAATGACAATTGCCGGTTCTGTCATACGACATCAGAGACTGCAGAGCACATCCTTGTTACATGCCGCACAATCTCCAGAGAATACATTGATTAAGCAACTTGCAAACTACACGCAGCATAGCCTATGTAGATTGCTAGGGCTGATTCGTGGTCGAATTTTTTGTACTTCGCAAACGTTTTGGCTTTTTAATTCTGATAATATCTAGGCTTCTGGAAGGCCTCTAAGGCCGTTACAGTATATTACTCCTTTGGATTGATTACGGGTTTTGTGTTGAATAATTTCCCTGGAGATGTTGCTGTCTAGCGCAACAAGTGTTGTTAGTTTGTTGGCTTGTATGTTATTTTTGGTTTTATTAGAATTTGTTCACTTCTGGTCTTTTTGCACTCATCTATTTCACTACCACAAGTTGCGTCAATGTCTTGTTTGATTAGGAAAGGTGAAACATTTGTAAGTGTTTCAGGGGTATTGGTCCTAGTCATTATGATATACACACATAATTGAAGTTTGATGACTTTGTTTTATCCCATTTTAGCATGTGCATTAGAGCGTATCACCAAAAAAAAAGTCGGCCGTACTCCCCCTCATATGAGGTGTTTTTGAAAAACATTTAAAAAAAAATTTTTTTTTTTTTTCTGGCAACCCTAGACATCGCCCAACTACATTTTTATTCATATCTTTCGCGTTTGTTGTCGGATTTTAAAGTGTGACACATCAATTTTTTTGTCTCAAAGAGGAGGTTTTTCTCAAGAAAGTTCATTGAGCTCATGCGTTTCGTTGTGGTACTTACCCACCATATCTCAGTTTCTACCACCCTAATGTAACAACCTAATGTCAGTTAATTGAAGACCGTAAAAAATCATAAATCTTTTGCGAAGAAAGTATTTTGATTCAAGCAGTAGAACTCGAACAAAACAAATTTTGTTTGCTGGGTTGAGCGCTTACGGACCACAGTGCCGCGACTCCATATAAAAGATCAACAAAAATAGAAGGAGTGGTCAGAATTGGCTGAAACTTCACACCTCAAAGGACTATATCACACCAATATCAGAAAAAAATCCGTTTTTCAGCCGCTGTTACGAATTAATAAAAAAAATTTTTTTTTTTTTCTATTTTATCATATGGTAAAATATTTAACTCATAATCGTCGTAGACATATGTTTATAAAAACCGAAATAGTCTTCAGAACTTGTTGAAACTTTACACCTACTAGTACTAAGCCATGCTGATTTCAAAAATTAAATCGATTTTTCGATATCGGGTACCCAATAAAAAAAACGGGTTTTTTCATATTAATATATGAAAGACAGAAAAGTCATTGCTGATTGTGGGGTTTATTTGTTTTATTTGGATGGCCGTAAGCGCTCAACCCAGAAAACATAAATGTAAGAAATGGCCCATTATGAATAATATAAACAAATTTTGTTTTTAGTTGAAAGCCATACATTAGATGCCTTATTTTCTTTATACATTTTTCTTTATTAGTCCATAAAATTTTGTCGGGATTCAAGCAAAAATGTGGCCCATGCGTTGTTCATCGGTGACCGCCATTGCAGATTCATGGACTGTATGAACAAATCGCTCGGTATTTTGGGAATGACAAGGATATGCTGTGATAAAGATCAGTGAAAATGCCGATAAAAGAGAAGCAAAGAAAAATTAATAGTTTTCGTTGTGCATACCTGGTAATTCAATAAAAACTCCCAACTTTTTACTCCGATCACTATGATCACTATGACGAAGATATAACCCGAATTTAATAATATCGAGTTTGGTTGGCAGTTGGTTTTTTAAATCACAATGAACAAAACGCATTTTTTAAGTTTATGCAGTTTTTAACACGCACCAAGTAAAATGACAATTGATTATGTATGATGTAAAGAGCAAAACAGAAAAAAATAGATAAACAATAGTCCAGTTAATTTATAAAAAAACGGTCTTCATAAACAAAAATGTATAAATAAAATAAGGCATTTAATGTATCGGCGTGCCATACGAAAACTAGCAGTAAACAAATTTGAAAAGAAAACTAGCACTGTGGGCCGTAAGCGCTCAACCCAGCAAACAAAATTTGTTTTATTTCGAGTTCTACTGCTTGAATCGAAATACTTACTTCGCAAAAGATTTATGATTTTTTACGGTCTTCAATTAACTGACATTAGGATGTTACATTAGGGTGGTAGAAACTGAGATATGGTGGGTAAGTACCACAACGAAACGCATGAGCTCAATGAACTTTCTTAAGAAAAACCTCCTCTTTGAGGCAAAAAAATTGATGTGTCACACTTTAAAATCCGACAACAAATGCCAAAGATATGAATAAAAATGTAGTTGGGCGATGTCTAGGGTTGCCAAACACTTCATATGAGGGGGAGTACGGCCGACTTTTTTTTTTTTGCCTGTAAGGCGAGACGCTCTAATGTGCATAGATGGTCGAATTATTCCCGGGTCGGGTGGATCACCCATTTTAAGTTTTAATATTGCTTTGCAGTAACTTTAGCACGTGTTACGACGCTAGTGCGTATTGTGCGAAAATAGCACAAAAGAAAAAGACTAAAGAAAACTTGTTTACTAGAGGACGTAATCACCGTTCGCTTTGAGTGTTAGTTGAAGACTGTATTTAAGAATATATTTTTTTTTTTTTTGAGTACTGAAAATCATATTTTCATGAAATCATAGGATAATTTAAATAATATGTGTATATATGTACAATGCTCATCTGTTGCAGTTAATAATATACAAATAAAATATATAAATAAGGTAGAGTAATTTAGGGTATTGTGATATAGGCATACTTTTTTCGATGACTGATCAACATTTTGAAGAGTAAACTAGTATAATTTCAATTAATGCGATAGGTTCAGGCATTTCCCCAACATATTCCAAAATAGTATTGCTTTTTGTTCAGTTTTGAGGAAGATATTTGTTTAAAACTATAAAAAGTCAAAAACGTCGGTTTGTAAAAATGGGGTGGTAATGTGATATACCCCATCGGCTAATGTGATATACCATACCAAATTACCCAAACCATTCCCAAAAGAGTATGTTTTTATTTAATTAAATTCATTTATTTAAAGCAAAAATTCATATATTATATTTTATACAAAAAATAAACAAAACAAAATGATATTATAGAAAAAAACTAATAAAAATGCAATAAAATATGTAAGCATTTGTAATAGTTGGTATACATAGTAAAATATTTGAAAAGTCATTCACAAGACTCGCAAACGAATATTGCCTGACGTTTAGGGACGCATTTACTATGTGCCCAAACTAAGTCACATTGCAAGCATGGAGTCCAATTCATGATTTCCCCATCTGCCCCCAAGGTTTTATTGCAAAAAGCGCAGACGGTATAATTAGTAGGAGGAATTTCTGCCCAACATTCCTCGTCTGAACTGGGTAATAGAAAACTTTTATCCGACTCGCTGGATGAACTTTTCCTAGTCTGCTTTAACCGTTGTATTTTTCCAGCTACTTTACCCTGCATTAATGGACGCTTCTTTTTTTTCTGCTTTTTGCGGTTTTCAACATTTTTGATGCTTACTTCCAACGCTGCCTTATATGGTGATGTTGTAAGTATTGCAGCTTCTGAACGCTTACCTCTCGAGCTAGTTTTCTGTTTTAGCTTAAGTGGAGGTGAGATCTACCATGGAGTGATGAAGTGCTGCATGGCTGCTTTACTTGTGCTAGCGATCGGTTCTTCTAAATCGCTTTCACCTCTTGATGTTTTTCATGAATAAAATCGCTTTCCTGAAACTTGTTCTTATCAAATGGACAAATCCCAGTACATTTGAACCCATTAATCGCTATTTGCAAAAAGTTCTACAACATCAAATTGTGTCACCTTTCGGCCTTCTTCACACATAAATCGTCTTATTCCCTCATTATAGTAAGTTTTAAGAGGCCCCATAAAGGATTTGTCCAAAGGTTGCATTTTATGCGTACAATGCGGTGGCAAGGATAAAATTATAACGCCATTTTCACGAGCTTTATCAAGAACCTCAATATTTCTTGTATGGCTATAATGACCACCTAAGATCAGAAGGACTGGGTTCTCCTTAGAAGGATGTGGAAACCGCATGAAATGGTCAAACCACATTGTAAACATTGGAATTTGTATCCATCCGGATATGTGACAGGCATAATCAGAGCCAGGTGGAGATTGTTTATTAAAAGCGGCGAAGGTTTCTTTCTTGGAAAAATGAAGTACGGTGGAACAAATCTCTTCCAGTACATTCATTGCTTATAGAAAATGGATTCACAATATTGTTGCGCTTTGCTATTTGAAAAGCAAGCGAGTGGACATCGCTACAAGTAAGCCCCAAAATGTTGCCTCCATATCTTTTAAATATCCTACCAGCTCCAATTCGACGCCTCTGCTAAAGACCGGTCTCCGGCCTAATGGCGTAGCTAAAATATCGTCAGCTTTTTTATCACAACGAGCAGCTCTTTGCAAAGTTGCAATGGAACACCGTACGTTTTCGATGCCAACTATATTTATATTTGTTCACCTCTAACAGCTTGGATTGCTTTTTCATGTTTTCTACATTCCACTTACGAATTTCCCCCTTTTTCGGCATGACCTATGGTTTTAATTTATGTTACTACTTCATTGTTTTTATTTAAAACGTTATTTGTTTAATATAATACAATGTGTTTTTAATTTGATATACTATGTTTATACAACCCTGTTGTGTTAAGACGTGCTTTTGCTTGCTCCTGTTCCTGATTAAATTTTTAATTTAATTTAATTTTAATATGGATGATGGCAAATCGTAACATTATTTATATGTGCCAACATTGTGTTAATTTGCCGGAGCGTTTTATTTCCTCGTTGGATGTCATTCGTATGTCCCAAAAAACGGGCATGGCATTGCTGATTGATACCTTCAATCCTAAGTTCAAGGATTCATTGGTGGAAGTGGGTGAGCTAAAAACCTTAATAAAAACATCGCTGCAGAGCAATAGTGCAAACAACAACATTGCCGACGGCATTACAGTG
Organism: Sphenella marginata; assembly: GCA_951509765.1. Classification (NCBI taxonomy): domain Eukaryota; kingdom Metazoa; phylum Arthropoda; class Insecta; order Diptera; family Tephritidae; genus Sphenella; species Sphenella marginata. The sequence goes on along the minus strand of OX608083.1, from coordinate 32,406,678 downwards.
GCTAATAACACCAACAACGTTAACAGCTGCTCTGGTGGTGCTGCTTTTTCGTCTTTGTCTACGTCTTTTGCCCGCTGTATACCATCTTTGTCACCAACTACTTGCAGTGCTAACGGCACCTTGTTACCTACACCTACATATGTATAATACTAATGACTGTGTTCGCAGCATACAATCAACTTCATCTAATCGTGATGTCAGTAACAGTATTCCTGCTGTTAGTGTGCCTGTTAGTGGGGTTAAGGTAGTTGACTCACAATGCTATTCAACAGTTGTCGCTACGGCGATGGTCGCCTCTGTTAATGAAGCTGTTAATAACAATATTATGGCTAAACCAAATAAGCCCAGCCGTTTAACTAAATCGCCTGCTATTAATAGTAGAAATAATAATAAAAACAACAATATCACTGTATACGGCTGCTGGTGTTTCCCCAGTTCGTGATTTGAATATTGTCTCTGTTAATAGCCATAATGGTAACAACGATACGGCTGATATACAACAACATACTGCTGGAAATTCTGGTGTGATTCCTTCTGCTTCTAGGTTGGTGACTGCAGTGCCACCTCGTCGTTAAATTTTCGTGTCACGGTTGCACGCATCTCTAACTGAACCTGTAGAGCGATTCACTAAGTTTTTTAACGTAATTTGCCAACGATAAATTATCTTAACAATAATTTTAACAATTTTGCGATTCACTAACTGTTGAAAATAATCCGTCAAATGCTCTATCAAATCTGGCATCGCTTTATTTTGTACAATGTGGTAACTATCGCTTATGTACACACCACGATTTTCTTTTACTTCATTCTCTTTCTTCTCTGCAATAAAACGTGTACCACAATTCTGCTAAATCATTCTTCTGGAATAAAATCGAAACTTCAAACAGGTTATGGGCCCAGCACGCTTCCACTGCGCCAAAAAACCATTCTAGAAGTATCACACCCGAATGAAAGCTGAAGAAGACACAGCACCGAAAACAGAAGAAGGAGTTCCTCCAATAAACGCAGAAGTTGACGAAGAAAGCGCGCAACCACGATTTGCGCAGCAATACGCCGAAGAACAATTGCGCGAATTTGGAGCCACAGGAAGAAAGATCAATGTCAAGATGAGCTACGGATCAATTAAAATTGAGCCACTTCGGAAGGACAATTTTGATACTTGGAAAATACACGTCCAAGCCTTATTAATTAAAAACGACGCTTGGAAGTACGTCAAGGGAACAGTCCCCAAACCAACACAGCCGCCGGAAGCAATTACAGAATGGGAAGAAAACGACGAGAAAGCGAAATCCGATTTAATTCTGTCCATAAGCCCACCAGAATTACAAAATATAAAAAATTGTTCTACATCTAAGGATGTCTGGGACAAATTGCACAACGTCTACCAGTCAAGCGGGCCAGCAAGACAAGCAATGCTATTGAAAACGCTTATTTTGCACAAAATGAATGACGGCGGCGACATGCGAGATCATGTACAACATTTTTTCGACATCGTTGACAAACTGGCGGAGTTGCAAATCACAATCATAGATGAAATGCTCACAATCTTACTATTGTATAGCATCCCTAACGACTACGAAACATTCCGAATCGCAATTGAGTCGCAAGAGAAACTTCCAAAAGCGGAGGTATTGAAAGTAAAACTTTTAGAGGAGTTTGAAGCACGGAAACGCCACTCAACCACGAATGCAGAAGGTGCCCTCTACGCAAACAAGAACAACTGCAGCAAAAACAAGAACGACAGAAGCAACAAGAACAACAAAAGCGACAATAGAGGCAACGGCAACAACGCTTTTAAATTCGCATGTCATTCGTGCGGAAAAATTGGCCATAAAGCCAGGGACTGCAAATCAAAGAATTTTGCCGCTCGAAAACAGCAGTCGTCGAATGACATCTCTTGTCAAGTCATTGAGACTGCGTTCAATGTTTTAACTGACTCGAAAACCGAAAAATGGTGCCTGGACTCCGGAGCATCATCACATATGTGCACTCAGCAAGAAAAGTTTGTTAACTTGGGTGCTTCGAACAACAAGTCACTAACATTGGCAAATGACAATTCAGCACGCATAGAAGGATGCGGAGAAGTTATCATAAAGCCAACGGCGAAGCTTAATGTAAATTTGAAACGGTCATTGTACGTACGCGATTTAAGAACAAATCTGCTATCAGTATCCAAAATCACCGATAATGGCTTTGAAGTGACGTTTCAGAAAAACCGGGCGGTAGTGTTCAATCCAAACACCGGCGCCGAAGTATTTGTAGCACAACGCGAGAACGACCTGTATTACGTGACAGATGTACCCGAGTCAACCGCTTTAGTAAAACCGAAAGACCGAACATTACAGGATTGGCATGAAATGCTTGGCCATCTCAACGAAACCGATTTGAAACGTATTATCAACAAGAAATTGGCCAGCGGTATACAAGCAAATACATCTACTCAACTAGGAGTGTGCGAAGTTTACATTCAGGGAAAGCAAACACAGAATCCTTTTCAGAAATCTGAACGAATTAGTGGCGACCAGCTCGAGCTAGTGCATAGCGACGTCTGCGGTCCGATGAGAGTACGTAGTCCCGGCGGTTCTCAGTACTTCGTCACATTTATCGACGACAAGTCCCGGTGGTGCACGGTCTATTTTCTGAAGAGCAAAGATGAAGTCACCGAAAAATTCAAAGAATTCAAACGCTTAGTGGAAAACGAAACGGGAAAGAAAATTAAATGCTTACGTTCGGACAACGGCACCGAGTACACATGCAACGAAATGAAAGAATTCTTGAAATCCGAAGGTATGCGACATGAGTTCACCGTCGAATATACCCCACAGCAGAATGGCATATCTGAAAGAAAGAATCGTACGTTGGTCGAAATGGCGCGCTGTCTTCTGATCCAGTCTGGCTTATCGCCTATGTTTTGGGCAGAAGCAGTGAACACAGCAAACTACATCCGAAATCGTTGCCCAACCCAGAGTTTGGAAGGAGAAACCCCGTTTAAGATCTGGAGAGGGAAAACACCCGACGCTAAACACTTCCAGAAATTTGGTTGCATAGCTTACGCGCTGAACAAAAAACCAGGTAAAGGCAAATTTGAAACAAAATCTAAAAAATGTTTTTTTGTAGGCTATTCGGACACCTCGAAGGCCTATCGTCTATGGAGCCCTGAGACTAGAAAAGTAGAACGGAGTAGAGACGTCATATTTTTACCACTTATGAGGCACAACGAATACGCTGAGTTTTTCCCAGATGAAGTTGAGGTACCTTTGAATTCGGGACACATAAACCAATCGCCTGAAATTCAAGAGGTACCAACAAATGAAATTGAACAAACGCACGCAAGCACAAAAATCGAAAACAAAGACGACATCAAAAGCGAAGTCCGCCCGAAAAGAACCAGGGGGGCGCCCGAAAAAGTTGAAAACTGGAACGAAAGGTAGGCCGCGGAAAATCTACCCTACAGAAACAGCAGTCAGTACCAAATCTACAACGAGCGATGAAGAGTTCCATTCAGCAAGTATAGCTCAAAACACCGATCCAGAAAGTACTGCGGACGCGCTGAGGCGCCCTGAAGCAAGCGAATGGAAAAGGGCTATGCTTAAGGAATACAATATATTAATGAAGAACGATACATGGCAAATCGTTACACGACCCCATGGCAAAAAGGTCGTGCAATCCAAGTGGGCATTCAAAACAAAAACTGGAGCAAATGGTGCTATAAACTGCCGAAAGGCCAGGCTGGTAGCAAAGGGATTTACTCAACGCGCCAGAATCGACTACGATGAAACCTTTGCCCCAGTTGCACGCCTAAGTTCAACTCGCACACTCATGGCCATATCATCGGAGCTGGCCTTAGAGGTACACCAGCTGGATTTTGTAAGCGCATACTTGAACGGCAACATCGAAAGTGAAATCTATATGGAAATGCCAGTTGACCTCGAAAAAGTCTTGAGTAAGACCGAAGCAAAGAAATACGACAATAAGGTATGTTTGCTCAATAAAGCTATATACGGCCTGAAGCAATCAGGACGCCAGTGGTACAAGCGACTTGACGAAAAATTGAGAGAAATGCACATGATCCCCTCAATCTGCGATCCGTGCGTATATATATTGAAAGAGCATGGCACTCTAACGTGTATTGCCATATACGTCGATGATATTATTGTTTCGTCAAACAATCAGAGCGCCTTAAGTAGAATAAAAGAAGAGCTGGCTTCGACCTTTGAAATGAAGGACTTAGGAAAGTTGAAGTATTGCCTTGGTATCGAATTTTCACAGCAAATGGAATCGAAGACAATATCAATGTCTCAATCTAAGTATATATCTTTCCTCCTCGAAAAATTCAACATGGTCGAATGCAAGTCCGTAAGTACCCCATCGAATTCAAGCGTCAAACTGAGTAAGGACATGTGCCCGTCCACTGAAGAAGAAAAATCAGAAGCCGAAAAACTGCCGTACCAGAATCTTGTGGGTTCGCTCATGTACTTGGCTATATGTACCAGGCCCGACATTGCACACACGGTCAGCGTATTGAGCCAGTTTAACAACAACTATGGGAAAGCACACTGGATAGCAGCAAAGCGAGTCCTGCGATACCTTAAGCACACCAAAGAGTTAAAGTTGGTGTTCTCAGCTTCTCAACAAGACTTAGAAGGATACGCAGACGCTGATTGGGGCTCTAACACTGACGATCGTAAGTCGTACACTGGTTTTGCTTTCAAAATCCCGAAAGCAGAAAACCGTCGCCATATCCAGTACCGAAGCCGAATACATGGCCTTGTCCGATGCCGCGAAAGAGGCTATATACTTGAAACGATTTTTCTATGAGTTACTGGGCAAATGTGCGCCTGTAGTGGTTTACAATGACAACCAAAGCGCACAGAAATTAAGCAAGAACCCAGTTTTCCACAACCGTACCAAACACATTGACATACGTCACCACTTCATTCGTGAAACAATCGTAAAGGTTGACATAAAAGTTGAATACCAGCGAACTGAGGATATGCCGGCTGACATTTTGACCAAGCATTTGTCATCAGAAAAGCACAACAAGTGCGCATCAACGCTCGGACTGCGCACTATCTTCAATCATATTAATTAACCTTCAGCTTTCTATTATTTTAATGAAATGTAAAATTTTGAAATTTTTTGTAATCCTTACTTTACGAATGCCAGCTTTGAGGGAAAGTGTTGAAAATAATCCGTCAATTGCTCTATCAAATCTGGCATCGCTTTATTTTGTACAATGTGGTAACTATCGCTTATGTACACACCACGATTTTCTTTTACTTCATTCTCTTTCTTCTCTGCAATAAAACGTGTATCACAATTCTGCTAAATCATTCTTCTGGAATAAAATCGAAACTTCAAACATAAATTAACGTAACAATAATTTTAAAAATCTATGCTATTCACTAACTTTTTGTCAACTCTAAATTCGATAACTTATCGTTGTCAATCTGTAAATTGACATTTTATCAGAGATTCTTTTTGCGCTGTTAAAGTTTTGTTTACTTTTGTTTTGTTTGGACAATTTGTGTTATATTTACATATATTGAAGTGAAAAATATGGCTTTTGAGTTCGTAGCCTACAATATGGCACAGAATGCAGCTGTAAGGAGCGTAAGAGTGGATGGAAGGTTACTTAGGGACATAGATGATCCCTTTGACCTAGATCCATCGGAGTTCAGGAAGTTGTATAGGGTGGGTCTTGAAATTGCGGCAGGCGTTGCGGAGAGGCTGCAGGACCGGTTGCAAGGACGGAGGATTACTGCAATATCGGCAGAGAAGCAGGTAACTTATATTAGCTATAATTAAAATTATGAATTTTATTGAACACACTCCTTTGCAGGTATTGTGTGCATTACGTTTGTATGCTACAGGATGCTACCAACGGCCTGTTGGGGAACAGTGGGGCATCTCTATGAGTCAAACCTCAATAAGCCGGTGCATCACCGTGTTACCGATGCCATAAACAACGTAATGCTTTTCGAGGAGATTAAATTCCCTATGTCGCAAGTGGAACGTCAAGCAGCGAAGGAAGTGTTTAGTGCGGCACCGGCTCCATTCGTTGGGGGTACGATAGGCGCAATTGATTGTACGCACATTTCTATATTAGCTCCTAAAGTGCATGAAGAAGCGTACGTAAACCACCATTCATACCACTCCTTAAACGTTCAAATGGTAAAGTATAGCTCTATCAAACATTGTAGCTCTATATAATTTACCGATTTTTGGATTTCAGATTTGTGACCCAAACTTGAAAATACTAAATGTGAATGCCAAGTTTCCCGGGGCGCGCCATGACGCATATATATGGAGCTCATGTGCGGCACGGCAAGTCATGCAAAGGGAGCATGAAAATGGAAACCGCAACATGTTTTTGATTGGTAATATTATTTAACTTTACAATGCACATAAATTTAAAGTTTGAACTTGCAGGTGATTCTGGATATTCCTTGGAACCGTGGCTTATGACGCCACTACCAAACCAACCAGAGGGTACTGCCAAGTTCCGGTATAACGAGGCGCTATGCAAAGCACGAAACCCAATAGAACGGCTATTTGGGGTTCTTAAAGGTACTTGGGGATGTTTGTCGAGACAACGGGTTCTTTTGTATGAGCCCGGGTTCGCGGGAAGGGTGCGCGTGCGCCACCTTACATAATGTACGTTTAGTCGAGCGATGAGACGATCTTGACAACATCGCTATAGTCTTGGACACGCAGAGCAATGATATTTACAACGATTTAAGCTAAGTATCTTCCGCAGAAAAACGTGTCCAAGAGAGATTAATTTCAAATTTTTTTACTTGAATTTTTGTAAAAAAAATGTTGCTATTTATTTTATTTATTAGTTTATTTTATACAAGTTACATTCCAATTAGAATTAGCATTTGTAGCTATTAGTTTATTAATTCATTAAACAATTAGAAATTGTTCAACTAATTGCCATTAGATAATTGAAATTTTTATTCCAATGGTAAATCTAATTAGTTGCCATTAGCAAAAAAAGTTTTGGTACCTTTACAATTAGAAATGTAATTCACCCCTATTCTGCATTACAATTACGTTCCCGCTCTACGCTCCGCTTGGATCGTAAATATGCATTCTGAGTTACGCTTGGATCGAAAGAAGAAGAGGAAGAGCTATAAGTTTTTCGAAGTCAGCTGTTTGCCTTGGAATGTGTGAAATTGAAACATAACAAAGCAATTTAAATTACACAAATTATTACTTTTGAAATAAAAGTAAAGCTTTATTATGATTTATAAACTTAATTGTATATTTTTGAGCATTATTGAATAAACTGAGTGAAATTTTATAGATCAATTGACTGATTGTAGCAGACAACGAAGGATCAACAAAAAGCAAGAGGACACTGTTGGTGGATGTTACCACATCGTCAGTAGGTAGCTGGTATTTTCCATAGAGTTAGTGCTAGAAGAGTGCGCTTTGTCGACCAGGTACACAGATGGTTGGCGTCGCATCGTGGGGCCACACCATACGCCGAGCAAACATTAGACATGTCAGTGTTAAGTCTGACCGCAGGTGGTACTTTTCGCTGGAGGAAGACATTGGCCGCCCCGGAACTGACAAAGAAGTTTACAGAGTATGAGTGGGTGCTGTGGAGTGGCCGCCGGTGCGTTTGGATATAATGGCAAAGTCAAAGCCATTACCTTAGTTTTAATTTCGTTAATAATATTGTTTGGTGTTTTGAATGCTAGTCCAATTTGTAATTGTTTACAACCGGTGCCGATGCTAATGCGCGTCCAAAAATATTAGATCTGCGTAGGCGGATTCACATTCCTGGCATCGAAACGCGTCTCTTGATATCCCTCCCTACATTTTTGGACAAATATTAGCACTCGCCACCGGTCGCAAACAATTACCCTGCAAACATATCAAAAAACATCATTAGAGCACAAAAACAAAATATAGCGAGCGTTTTACAACTTTTACATACGAGTTTAACTTAAATTTCAAGAATTTAAACAAAAATCGCGGGAATTAATCGTAAATTGTTTGCAAAATAAAAAACGAGCATTTATCCGCCAACAAAATTCCAACGTAGAAAAACGGAGATACGATCGAAGTGCAGAATTGTATTTATTTGAGCCATACTAATTAAGTAAAGCCAGTTTGTTGTCCTACGATTACCAAACAAAATAAAACGTACTACTTTTATTGATTGAAAACTTCTATTTTTTTATTTTATTGTGGAATTTGGTTTAAAGATAATAAGGCACATATTCAGACCATTAAAACATTTTTATTAAAAACTACAAGTACAAGAGAAATCATAAAAAAATACACCTCTTCAACTTAATAATGATAAGAGAAAACATTACATCACCACTTTCTTATACTAATTACAAAAAAGAAAACATTACAACTTCATGTATACATATTAAAATTAAAAGCTTTCGTTCTCTTATTATTATTAGCTTGAAAAGGTGTAGAAACTTAAAAAATCTTAAAAACTATCAAAACGATAACATGGAAAATAAAACTTAAAACAATTCAACATTTTATAAGGAAAAATATAAAATGACTAAAAACCATAAAAACGAAAACGTGGAAAAAAAAACTTAAAACAATTCAACATTTTATAAAGAAAAATATATCGTTGGCTTAATATAGACAAGGCGTATCTAAATTTTTTTCGAAATCGCGTTTTTAATGTATTCTGGTAGACCACCCCTTAAAAAATTAGTGGGCTATGATCGCAAATAACGGATTTATAGTCATATAAAAAAAAGCCCTAACTCATTCGAAGTTTTTTTTTAAGTCATTTAATGTTGAATTTAAAATAGACACTAAGCTGTTCATTAAGAAAACAAAATTTTTCGCCAGACGGAATATGATGCGTTATACTGTAAAAATAAGCTGTGCAAAATTTCACTCGAATTGGAACTCGTTCGTTGCATTTGAAAATGATAAAACCATATGCACTCAGGGTGCATCAGATCATATAAAAAAATTGATAAACGTACATTTGGTTCACATTTATTACGTGAAAAAACGTGCAGATTACGATTCTGAAGACAACATTTAAAAAAAAGCTATAGGCTTTGAGATTTCGCAAAGTTATCGCTCCTTACAAAGTGAGAAAACGCCAATTTCGTATTATTCAAAAAATCTCTAGCTCTAAATATCCGATCAAAAAACTTTTCTCAAGGCCTTTTATTGGTCTAACAACCGCCATATAAATCTTTCTAATTGGGTTATGACAGGGACGGATTCAGATGAGGGGTTCAGGGGGTCCTGAACCCCCCCCCCCCCCCCCCCCCCGAAATAGATGACCAGTTACTTATTACAGATTCTGTTCGAACGTATCTGCAGAAAACCAGCCGAAAACCTTTATTGAAGCTCTGAACGTTTGTGATATACAGTTTTACAGAGAAATACATAGCTTTCTCACTATAGGTGCTACACTGCCAGTTACGGTAGCTTCAAGCGAACGATCATTCTCTACTTTACGGAGAGTAAAAACCTATTTGCGAAATAAAACTGGAGAAGAACGTTTGAATTGATTGGCAATGTTGAATATTCACAGAGATTTCGAAGTTACTCATCAGGTGGGTTTTAAGCATGTTTTATTAAAAGGTTCACGTCCCTCCATTTTTTCTTTTGAATGCTCGAATATGCATTAAAATAAGATGATATGTTGATTTTTAGCATTTGTCCCCGAGCTCTTTTTTAAAAAACTCATTTTAAAAATGTAAAATACCAAATTTTGAGATTTTTTGAATTTTTCTGGAAAACGTTAAGTTTTATCTTAAAACTACCTGAGACAAAGTTGTAGACCTGAAAATTCTCTACGGTGTGAACAGTTTTAATCTACGAGTCACCAGTTCTGAGATATCGCGATTGCAAATCTAATTCTATAATTCTAATTTTTGTAAACCCAAATTAGCTCCATTCGTGATATCAAAAAGTAATAGTGGTTTAAATTTAGATATCTTATATAACGAAATTTCGATAGAGCTAAATTTTTGTCGGGAGCTTATTTGCAAATACATATCAAAAATCTGGCACAATTTCCATCAGCATCGTCATTTATTTGCATGTCGTATTGGAGATGGATCGAATGCAAAAAATAAATAGCCATATCTAAAAAAAAATTCTTCCAGGAGATTGCCACCATTTTTATGATAATTCACCTTATAAACCCAAATTTGTTTTCAGTATAATAATATCTGCCTTGAAATATGAATTTAAGTTTTAATTATTTATTTATTTTACTTCAAACATGAAGTATTATATTAGTTTGTCCTCATTTTAACTTACAACAAAAAGCCCTAACTTTAATTTATTTTCAAGAAAAATAATAACAAAAAGCCTTATCTCAAAAAACTTCAATGAAATTAAAACTAATAATTACATTATTCCAAACATGAATTTGTTACCTGTTTTGAATAAAAATTGCAATAGAAATGTTTTTTGCATCTTCAGTTTTTAAGGTTTTATTCAGTTTTTTCCTTCTCCTGAAAAGTAACGAAAAGTGTAGATACGCCTTTTCTATATTAAGCCATCGATATATATAATAGAAAACTTAAACTAACATTTAAAATGTACAGGTACAAAAGGAACAATTCAATTCATTTAAAATAGTTCAAAAGACTATAAATTCATTTTTAAAAATATCGCTATCATCACATATAAAGCCATCTTCCAGAAAATCTTACTTACTTAAACTTAATACAAAGCAAAAACAAACAATATAACACAAAGCAAAAGCAAACAATCTAATACAAATCAAAACAAACAATCTATGATGGCTTTATAGTTGATGTTAACGATACATATATAAACCAAAAAATAACAATTCTAACAACCATTAAAGCTATTAGAACTTAAATTAATTATTTTCTAAAATTGCACTCGACAGCCTGCTAAAAATCTCAGTACAGATTCTCACCGCTTCCTCAAAAAACGTAGTGGCTTTTGTATGATTTTCGGTCGACCTTGCAATATTTTCGTTTGACCGGGCAATGTTGTTGATTGCCTCGGCCATCGCAAAGGTCGCCTCAATCCTCCTCTCATTGTTTTCGGCAAGCTTTTTCTGCGTTTCTGCCATCATCTAGAGGATAAGAAATATGTAAATAAGAAAAGTGGAATTTTATAATTATAATCAACTTTATATATTTTTGTCAATTTTAGTATAGTAAGTATATAGTTTAATAAGGTGTTTGGCAATTTTTTTCTTAGAAAATCTTGAAAATCATTTTAACTTTGCATTATTTCTTACCCTCATTGTATCGGCCTGCTTTTCAGCGATGGCCAAAAATCGCTTCTCAGCAGCGCTCTCTGCCACATCGTCATTCTTTCTTTTCGAGCCCCTGCGAGGTGTTGCTGCAGGAGTTCTAGGGGTGGTTGCAGGAGTGACTAAGGCGTATCTTCGCCTATCGGCAGCAGATGGCGTAGCTGGTGGGTCTCGAACCTCGGTCTCGAACCTCGCTACTGGCACCATCTTCCAGGTACTCCTCTTCCACGATCAAATTCAGATGCTATAAGTTTATAAGAGAATGAAAGGATGAGTAAAAATAATAATCAATATACATAGGTGCAAAACTACAAACTCACCTCTTCCAACGCCAAGCTATCCAAGCAGTCTGGTGCGCCTTCAATATAGCTGTCTCCGATCAGCTCCACAATGCGCATCTCTGTCTCTGTAAGAGGTGCTACAGAGATGGTCCTATTCCCCGTCTGGGACTGCTGGTTATTGCGGTCACGCACACGGTTACTTGTTCGGCTTTTTAAATCTCGCCAGACCTGCAAAAAAAAAAAGAAAAATTAACAACAAAGTTACACACGATGCACTATTCCATAGAATTGGTGGTAATTGTTTCGTTTAGGAGACGACTGCTAAAAGGTTTCAAACAATGTGTAAGCAGTTGTCTCCTAAAGGAAACGGTAATTCTTTACGACCGTCGTTTTTTGTTAATAACTTTTCACTGAATTAAAATATTTGCTTTCCGGGTTGGGATTCTTGTTACAGAGGTCAAAACGCGTCTTTTGATACCTCTTTCGATGTTGGAGGTGTATTAGCAGTTACGTACGGTCGTAAACAATTACCAAGGAAACAATTACCGAATTGGTTAGCAACATTTTGTTCACTTTTGTACTTACCGTAACCCATTGCTCCACACTTTTTATAGCTCCTCCAATGGCGTTCAGCTTCTCCGCCATTTCCTTCCACTCCTTCTGGTTCTCCAGCTTGCCATGCATTCGCTGGAATCTTCCTGACGCCAAACCAGGAGTTTCTCCCAGCAGATCCATCATTCCCCTTATTTGCTCTGCTGTTGCCCGACTCCTTTTGGTTGCTGCAGCACTTGTTGACGCCATTCTGAAGAAACAAAGAAAAATAAAGGGCAGTAAGTGAATAAAAATATAAAAAATATCAAAAATACTTCCCTTTGCTGAAATATCTGCCAAAAAATTGCGCGAACAATTGTTTTTCTTCTATTCCTTTTTGAACTTTTCGTAAATTTTGACATTTCAGTACCAGTGATGCCCCATTTTCCCATATTTAAAACATAGATAACAAGTGTTGTTAAATCCGAGTTAGTGAATCGCACAATTGTTAAAGTAAGCAATATACGACAATGTTAAATATCTCTATTGCGGGATTGTTAAAAGTTAGTGAATCGCGCTACTGACATTGTTAATTATATTTATGTTAAACTTAGTCTTTTAGATCATAATAACATTAGCGTACATAAGTTTAACTTTAAGTATGAGAGGGATATTTCCTCCTTTAAAATTTCAGTCCCTGACATGTTTGTTGACAGGGTTCTTGAGCAATCGTTTTGGCCTGAACATTCGGTGGTACATTTGTATTCTCCAGGGTCTAAGGTTGAACGTCCAATTCGCACGAATTCAAAAAACTTGGTCGGCAACACTGTGAATTTTACCCAAAAATAACAATCCAGTATCAAAATGTTCGGGGCTTACGTTCTAAACTAAATACTTTTTTTCCGGCACATGTTATTGCGTTCACTGAGACATGGCTGAAACCTGACAATTTGAATGATGAGCTCTTCTCAAATGATCAGGTCGTTTTTCAGTGTGATCGTCCGTCCAGAGCAGGCGGCGTCCTCATTGCTGTTGCCTCAAGCTTTTCCGCGGAGTTGCTCATGTATGACAACACATATGATATAGAGTTCATATCCGTTAAACTCTCCTTGGGCAACTTCTGTTTATTCATTTCTTGTTCGTATATACCACCTCGTTCTGGCATTTATTAGCTATCCGTAATCTGCACACGCGGTTGCGTGACAATGATCGCCTAGTTGTTCTTGGTGATTTTTAGCGATTCTAACTGTTTGATTCCTACCAGTCAGTATGATTTTATTAGCTCTGTTATAGGCATGCCTCTATTTCAATTCAACGGTGTGTTAAATTCACGTTACGGCTTTGTTAATTCCAAAAGAAAATCTTCAGGATTTCCATCTCGTTGGTCGTTTGGAGATAGGAATGCTAAGCAGAAACATGGCTGTGCTGAATTATTCGCTGACTTTTTTATGTCAACCTACTCACCTAAGTGTGCCCAAGCTGGCAATTATCCGTATTGCATACAAAGCTCTAACTGTATTCTCGAACCAGTAATCGATGGATCTAACGTTTTTCAGAGTCTCTTATCATTTTCGCCTGGGCCGGACGGTATTCCTAGTTGCGTTCTAAGGTTTTGTGCTGTTAACTTATCTGAACCGATCTTAAAATTATTCTCTCTCTCGTTGAAATCGGCGTCATTTCCGTCTATTTGGAAACAATCATTCATTATTACTCTGCACAAAAAAGGTAGTAGATCTAATATCGAAAACTATAGAGGAATAGCGAAGCTCTCAGCCATTCCTAAATTGTTTGAACATTTAATCACTTGTCAACTTCAGCACACGTGTCGCTCCATACTGTCAACTTACCAGCATGGCTTTATTCGTCGCAGATCAACCACTACCAATCTACTTGAATTTAATTCGTTAGTTCGTGACGGTTTTGTGGCCAAAAAACAAACGGATGTGATTTATACTGATTTCAGTAAAGCTTTTGACTCAGTAAATCATGACTCATAAACTTGATTTGCTGGGCTTTCCCAGGAATTTGATTTTATGGATCACAAGCTACCTCGCTAATAGGACTCAGAATGTTCTGTTCAAAAATTGTGTCTCAAAGCCAATTAAAGTAACTTCTGGTGTTCCACAGGGTAGTAATTTGGGTCCATTGCTCTTCACCCTCTTTATTAATGACTTACCCCAAATTCTGTTATATTCTAGAGCTAAATGTATGCTGACGACGTCAAACTTTGTTATACGTTTTTGACTTCTGACGTATCTATTATGAACCCTCTTCAGGTGGATTTGAAGTTATTTCGAAATTGGTGTACAGTAGAACACCCACAGAATGTATGGGATTTGAAAAAGTATGAAATAATTTCGCTCCACACGCAATTTCTGAAAGAATGGGGATAAAAAATAAGATCTGTAAAAAAATCTGGCCATCCGTAGTGCAAAAATGCCATGGAAATTTGACCTAAAGGCTAAAAATGCACTAAAAAATGGAATATGTCTTTATTGGCTGATATCTCCTAAACTAGTAATTTTAAGAGAAATAACGACATAACGACTTTTACTTAGATTGGAGTCAGGAGTAAATTGCCCATATAAAGGTTGTACCTGCGAGTGTCCTTTCAAGGACTTTTAATAAGTCGAAGTAAATTTTTTATTTTTAATTTTTTTGTAATGGTCAAATAAAATACTTGCAAAATTATGGATTAGATAAGCTATACATCGTTTGGTAGGATATTAACCACAGTTTAATAATAACATTACATTTTAATTTTACCAACATTTCTGCAATGGTTGGTTGACATTAAACTGAGAAAAACTGTTTTTACATTTCTAAAAACATGCAATATGGTATAGTTCAGGGGTCAAAGCTCTAATTCTCTTCCCACCAAATGCGTTTTCTGAAAGTTTGGGGGTAAACGAGAAGATGTGTACAAAAGTCTAGCCATCTGTAGTGAAAAAATGCCATGGAAATTTGACCTAAAAGCTGAAAATGCACTAAAAAATTGTATATGTCTTTATTGGCTAATATCTCGTAAGCAAGTTTTTCATAGAGAAATAATAACAAAGACTTTTATTAAGAATGGTATCAGGAGTAAATTCTCCATACACATTTTTTTCCTGCGAATGTCCTTTTAAGCACCTTTCATAAGAATGTTTTTTTTCTTATTAGTTCAAATTTTTTTTCTATAGTATAATATGTATATATTTTAGTTAAAAATTTAGTTTTGCCAGGAAACCGGTACTGAACTGTCAAAAAGAAATACATTCATAATAAACGTGTAATTGTGACCTCTAGACCAAGAAATTTAAAATAAAACTACTTCTGATAAGGCACCACAATGGAAAATAAATACAAAAGCGTGTTCTTAATTGGTAAGTCTTTAAAACTAAGTAAATATGGGAAAATAAATAAACAAATTGTTCTACACAGGTAAGAAAAAAAAATGTTTGAATGCAGACGCGCTTCCTAGCAGAAGAGAGGTGTTTAGTGTATTTTTTTATTGCATGCAGTGGAGAAACATAACAAAAACTTGCCGTCACGAAACACATAAAAAAAAAATTATAGATTACTTAAACAAAAACTGTTCGAAAGAAAACGTTTAATATTGTTTTATAGACTTCACAACATTTCATATTATTATTAAATTTGTTCCGTTACATATTTACCATTTTACTTCAACATAGTTATAAAATTAGAACTGTGCGCCTGAGTTATCTCATAGTGTATGTTTTCAAAAACTAAAAAAAAAATTTCTCGTTTTTACGCCAGCCTACCATTGCAAAAGTGTTAATAAATTTAAAATGCAATGTTAAAATGAAACTTTGGGTAATATTTTATCAAACGGTGTAAAACTTATGTAACTCATTACTTTGAAAAAAATTAAAAATTAACTTCGACTTATTAAAAGTCCTTGAAAGGACACTCGCAGGTACAACCTTTATATGGGCAATTTACTCCTGACTCCAATCTAAATAAAAGTCTTTATGTCGTTATTTCTCTTAAAATTACTAGTTTAGGAGATATCAGCCAATAAAGACATATTCCATTTTTTAGTGCATTTTTAGCCTGCTCTCGAATCATCCTCAGCTAACAACACTGCTGCTACTTGCGTCTCATCTTGCGTAAGTTCTCATCCGCTACCTACTCCGCCGAAAACAGTGCTACTAGCTACCGCGCTTGTTAGGGTTCGAGATTGCGCAGATCGTTGGCAAACCGCTCGTCTTTTATTTGATACCGGATCTCACGCATCGTTTGTCACCGAGGCATGCGTACAACGTTTAGGGTTGCCACGCATATCGTCGAACGTAAATGTAACTGGCATCGGTTCAGCACAAGGGGGTCGCTGCAAGGGCGAAACTTCTTTATCGCTTTCTTCTCGTTATTCCACCGAATGTTACGAGGTTAGCGCTTTAATATTACCTAAGATTACAAGTGACCTACCAACTCATCCAATTGTCATCAGTAACTGGTCCCACATTCAAGATCTCTTCTTAGCGGACCCTAATTATATGAAGCCTGGCCGTATAGATATGTTAATTGGTATGGACTGTATGGATCAGGTAATTTGCGAGGAGCTACGCAAGGGGTCAGTCGGCACACCAATGGCACAAAAAACCGTGTTTGGATGGACATTGTTTGGTAGTTTAGACCGGGCAACTCCACGCTCGCTAAATCTACAATCGCTGCACTGCGACGTGCAACTCGAAAGAGCGCTCACTAGGTTGTGGGAGCTCGAAGAATCGCCACGCAAAACTCATTTCACTCACGAAGAACGCATCTGCGAAGATCATTTTGCAACTACGCATCACCGCGCGTCTGAGGGGCGTTTCGTAGTCGAGCTACCGCTTAAACCTAATGTTGTACTGGGCGAATCACGAGCATTCGCCGTCCGCAATCTTTTACAAATTGAGCGTAGGTTGTCCAAAGATGAATCTCTACGGTTGCATTACAACGAGTTCATGAACGAGCTGCTTGAGATGAATCCAATGGAGGTTGTATCCGGACCAATGAAGGATGCATATTACATGCCGCATCATCCCGTTCTTAAAGAATCGAGTCTTACGACAAAATTGAGGGTCGTTTTCAACGCGTCTGCCAAGACCTCATCTGGCAATTCGCTAAATGATGCTATGTTCGTCGGACCACAGCTTCAACAAGATCTAGTTTCAATACTGATGCGTTTTAGAACACACAGATACTCAATCACTGCAGACATCGCGAATGTACCGCCAGGTGTGTGTCGACAGCAAGCACATAGATCTCCAGCGCATCGTGTGGCGGTCCGATTCGAACTCACTGATAAAGGACTATCGTATGTTACGCGTAACATATGGCGTCGCGGCTGCATCCCATTTAGCCGTTAGTTCTCTACAGCAAACAGCCAAGGATTCGCGTAACCCTTGCAAACCAGCCATCTCCGCTATTATACAGGATTTCTACATGGATGATCTGCTGACAGGTGCGTCCTGCAGTGATGATTTAAAGGCCATACATCATAATGTTTCTTCAATTCTTCAAGAGGGGGGTTTCGAGTTGCGAAAATGGGCAACGAACTGCGCGGAACTTAAAGACAGTATCTCAAACACATCTAAGTCCATTTCGCATTGGGGATTGTTTGGAATACGGACGAAGACTACATCACGTTTACAGTTAATCTTAGAAAACCTCCCGCGATCTTAACAAAGCGAGCATTCCTTGCTGACGCTAGCACGTTATTCGATCCTCTCGGGTTACTCGCTCCGGTGACAGTCAAATCGAAAATGTGTTTTCAGGACATATGGCGCACTGAAGTTGGTTGAGACGATCTGGTACCAGACGAAATCGCAAATTCATGGAATGAACATCGCTCACAATTGGAATGGCTAGCTAATGTAAGAGTCGACCGCTGGCTCGGTGGTAGAGCGAATGAATCTTTCACCGAACTACACGTATTTTCTGACGCATCTGAGCGCGCATATTCCGCTGTAATGTATGCACGAACCGTTTACAACGATGGGCGGGTCACTGTAGCACTAATCTCCTCAAGAACTAAAGTTGCACCTATCAAAACAACCACACTACCGCGACTAGAATTGTGTGGTGCTCATCTCGCATCGAAGTTAGTGCAAAGTGTCTTGAGCAGTTGGAATAAAGTGAAATATCCGCTTTTTGGTTGGACCGATTCAACGATAACCCTTGCGTGGCTACAATCTCACCCGAGTCGCTGGGAAACGTTTGTGGCAAACCGCGTCGCAGAGATACAGGAGATTCTCCCGCCTGACTGCTGGAATCATGTGCGGTCTGAGCAAAATCCCGCGGATTGTGCCTCGAGAGGAATCTCACCCGTCGATCTCCTGGCCCACGAACTTTGGTGGTCAGGTCCAGACTTTTTGAAGGTGGCAGAACCTTTCCAAAGTCAAACTACTCCAAAATTGCATTCCACTGACATAGGGTTACGAAAGAAGGTGCACGTACACGTTTCAAACTCCGACACTCAATGGACCGTATTAACAAAATACTCATCCTTTTCTAAACTAAGTAGAATTATCGCTTACGTCCTGAGATTCATCCGAAATTTACGTGCAACCAATCGACGCGCTATGAAAATAAAAGGACCCCTGAAGTGCCACGAAGTATCAGAAGCAGAACGTCGATTGATCAAACATACACAACAGTTTCATTTTGCTAATGAAATCGCGCTGTGTGGCAAAAATAAACCCATTCCGTGACGAAGTAGCTTGTTACGTTTGCAGCCATTTGTCGATCAACGTGGTATTCTTCGGGTAGGAGGTCGGCTCAAATCGGCAAACGTTGCTTACGACGCAAAACACCCCTATATAATTCCCAAAGATTCTCCTTTAGCAAAATTAATCGTCTCCGATATACACAATTTCACATTGCATGCTGGGCCTCGCATAATGCATACAATTTTACAACGACGCTACTGGATTATTGGTGCTCGAAGCTTGATACGCAATATCTATCACAAGTGCGTCAAATGCACTCGCCTAAACCGAAATCTCGCTACGCAATCGATGGGCGATCTTCCATCGGTACGCACGACCTACGTTCGCTGTTTCACACATACCGCGGTAGACTTCGCAGGCCCCTATTTGCTCAAATTTACGCATGGGAGGGGGGCAAAATCGTCCAAAGGTTATATCTCCTCTTTTATTTGCATGGCGACTGGCGCAATGCACCTCGACCTCGTCGGAGATCTCTCCAGCTCATCGTTTCTCAACGCCCTAAAAAGATTTGTCAACCGCAGGGGACTTTGCAAAGTCATGTTTTCCGACAACGGCACAAATTTTGTCGGCGCCGAAAAGGAATTGCGTAAACAATACGAAAGTTGCCTGAAAGACGAGAAGCTACAACAGTTCTTTGCAAATTCCGCCATTGAATGGCGCTTCAATTCGCCCAGTGCTCCTCACATGGGTGGCTATTGGGAGACGGGGATCAAACGAATAAAATATCACTTAAAGCGCGTTTTGGGTGACACATTATTATCGTACGAAGAATTCATGACGTTGTTAACTGAAGTCGAAGCATGCGTAAATTCTCGCCCGCTATGTGATAACTCTACGCATCCTAGCGACTAGGAAGTCCTGACACCGGGGCATTTCATTGTGGGCGAACCGCGAGCCTTAGGGTCAAGGGTTTTCTGGAAGTTTACATCAAAGATGGCAGTTAATCGCTGCAATGAGGCAACACTTTTGGCGTCGCTGGCACGACGAGTACCTTGTCAGCTTGCAACGACGCACGAAATGGTTTCGGTCTTCACCGAACATACGACAAGGAGACATCGTAACTGTGTGTAACGAGTCCACCCCTCCGAGTAAGTGGATACTTGGTCGAGTCACACAGTGTCATCCGGGTGCTGACGGCAAAGTACGAGTTGTGACTCTAAAGACAGCGAATGGCGAAATTGTTCGGCCGATCGCTAAGCTGTGCTTGCTACCTGCCAAAGGGGATATATTTTGCGACAACCCTGTCCCATCAGAGTAGCACGAGATATTCAGAATTTTTCTTTGTATAACGTTTTAAAGACTGTAACTTTAAGAATTTGAAAAATTCCATTTTTGCATTTAGTCATAAGAAAACGAAAAAAAAAATATTTGCAAAAAGCTGAGGTTAACTTTGAACCTATCACATTTCATAGATAGTTCAAGGGTGATGAGTCACCAAAGGGTTAAACTCATGCTTGAATGCAACTAGTCAAGCACTCGCTACTATTTGACACTTGTCATTGCAATGCTTTGGCACATCGCTATTCGTTTTACATATTTTGCTTATTGCACGCGCCTTTTGTACCTTTCAATTAAATTACAATAAATTAAAGTTTGGGAAGTCATCAGCACTTGTATTATTATTTGGAAAGCAACGGGTGGTCCGCTACATCATTTTTATACAGTCCACAAGAAAATCGCACCAAGATTTGTTGGTAACTCCCGCAAGCGCCCGCAGCGCATTTTCAGCAAGAATTATAAGTGCTTTAATTAAGGTGAATTGGAACACGCACCCACCTAAGCGTTCTTCCGAGGAAACCCGCATCAACTGCAACAATAATAATTAAAGTTTGTACTTTTCTTACGTTATTTACTTTATTTAAATGAAAATTAAAAACTGCTAATATTTCTTGATTTATAAAAAAGTGACGCTCAATGCAAATTGTGGGGACAAATCAAAACAAAAGAAAGATATCCAATAATTCGAAAACTGTTATTAAATGTTGCCCAGTAACTTTTTTCTTGATTTTATTTTATTTTGTTTACTAAAAATTCTAACGGGGGACACATGCTTTTGTATGAAAGGAGTCAGAGGGAGAAACAAAACACCATTCTGAATAAACAAAAAAACAAATATACAAATTTGAGAAATACGTTTTTTTGTTACATATTTTTTTTTAAATTTGTTTTTTACCTAAAATAGTAGTGTTAAGTGCAGGGACACAAACATTGGGTTTTTTTTTTTAAATTGACCCGTATACATATTTTTTTTTTTTAGTTTTATATTTCTTCCTAAGGCATTTTCTATAAAAATAAGAATGAATAATTTTGAAGCCTGCGACCAGTAAGTTGTAATAATTAGAAGATTTTTTTCCGTTAAGTACATTCTATGCCGTATGGCATGGTTTCAAAAACCACTTTTGAAAACAGATAACTGAAAAATTATTTTTGATTATTCATAACATGGGCCTAAACGCTAGCAAAAATTTACATTCTTTGATTTTTAAGATCAAAAACAAAACCGAAACAGAAGTACCGAAAGAGTTAATATGCATACGTTTTTATTTATTTATTTATTTAAGTAAATGGTGTTACAAACCTTACAGACTAGATGACAACTTAAGTATAGACTAAAATTAAAATTACGAACTAACAATCAGACAAAATAGACAGAGAGCTCTTAAAAACAGAGAAACTAGAAAATAAATTAACATCAATACCTTTATAGTAGAGCGAGTTGAAGTCCAATAGCATTCTAGTGATAAGCTCATTTCTAGCGTAATTGCACCTAAAGCATTCAGTCACAAAAAAGTCAACATGACGTAAAGATCGACTTGGAACATTAAGATTTACGAGTTGCAACAAAGGCGGACAGTCAATTATGCCATTAATCAAACCATGTAAAAACAATAGACCAGCCAAGGTCCTCCTACAAGCAAGGGTTTGTAAATCTATCAGCCTACAGCGATATTATTAAGGTAGGACCTAATCCAAAGCAGAAACTGATTATGGAAACCTAATGCATGAAGTTTAGAGATTAACAAATTGTGACTGACCCTATCAAAAGCTTTGGAAAAGTCAGTGTAGATAGAATCAACCTGATAACCTCTTACAAAGGCGGATGTGCAGTAGTTGGAAAAAACTAAAAGGTTTGTAACAGTTGAGCGCCCAGGTACAAAACCATGTTGTTACAACGAAATTAACGGTTTAATCGCAAAAGAGAGTTTAGAGCTGATAATCTTTTCGAACAACTTAGCGAAGTTGGAGAGCTTCGAAATTGGCCGATAATTAGATATGTCACATTTATCACCAGCCGTGCAGATGGGAGCAACCGAAGCTACCTTCCAGTCATCCAAAAATACACCAAGCTTTAGAGAGAGATTAAATAAAATTAGTAATGGGCGAGATAAAGACTCAACGCATTGTTTAATAAAAAAAGCTGAGAGTCCATGAACATCAACAAGCTTAGAATTTTTTAGATCACTAACAGCATTGAAAATATCTTCTTCAGCAAGTTCAAGCAACCCAAAGTCAATAGATGTAGGAGAGCTACAATAATTAACATCAGCCAAGTCTACCACAAAGTTAGAGCTAAAGAAATCAGCAAACATGCTCGCCGTCTCAGCTGGGGACGTAGAGATCACGCCCTTGTAAGCCATCGAATCCGAAATATTAGAGGAGGACCGTTTTGAATTAACGAAATTCCAGAAAGCCTTTGGATTTGATTTGATACTATCTTCAAAACCAACAATATAGTTCTTGTAAAGAAATTTATTCAAAATATTGAATTCACGCATAAATTTCTCATAAAGTAATTTAAACCAAGAGTTACCAGAATCCTTAAATAATTTGTAATTTTTATTCCGTAAGTTCTTAAGTCTTTTCAATCTACTGTTATACCAAGGCAATTTGTAAGCCCTCATCGAGTACCGCGGAATATGACGAATCGAGATATCAGACAGAATTTTCTTGAATCGTTCAAAGCAATTATCAAGACTGAGGTTACTAAATAAGGAAATCCAGTCAATGGCTGAAATATGGCTATTAACCAGAGCAAAATCACATTTAACAAAGTTTAAAGTTACCACATTATCAGGTAATGAGCGAGAGAATGCATAAAACTCAAGTTCCAAGACAACCGGTACATGATGCCTATCAGTAGCATTCATTGGAACATCAGATTTATAAATTGAATACCTTAACTCACTAGAAATGAAAATGAGATCTAAAATCCCATTCAGCTCATTAAAAAAGCAATTAACTTGGGAAAGTTGCAGACTGTAAAACTCATCTAATACATAGATCTCATGAGAACTATTAACATTGGCCGGTATGAGCGTTTCATCATCTGTAGATGACCATACAATTTTACTTAAATTATAGTCTCCTAATACACATAATTCAGCATTGTTCGCAGTAACATCAATATTTAAAATATTATCAACATGGTCATAGTAGATTTTCTCCGGGCTATTTGGGGGAATGTACGAAAAACATATATATAATACAGAATCCTGACCAGTGACAGATACACATAATTGGTCAAGAACCAAATCGGGATTTTTTTAGCAGCACGATGGCAGAATGCAAGTTATGCCTAACAGCAATAAGTACTCCACCACGAAGAGTAGTATCGGTATCCAGGCTGTCCCTATCTTTACGGAACACCGAATAAAGATTTCTATCGAAAAATTCTTCACTAAAAAATTCAGCATTGAGCCACGTTTCCACCAAAACTATAATGTCATAGTCACAACAACAGGATGCAGCATAAACCTCACTCGTTTTCGTACGCATTCCCGATATATTTTGATAAAAGATTTTAAAACGGGATGGCGCTCTTATCATGCCGTTATTCGCTGATTTGGAAATTTGAGAAATACGTTTTTTTGTTACATATTTTTTTTTTAAATTTGTTTTTTACCTAAAATAGTAGTGTAAAGTGAGGGACACAAAAATTGGGTTTTTTTTTTTAAATTGACCCGTATACATATTTTTTTTTTTTTTAGTTTTATATTTCTTCCTAAGGCATTTTCTATAAAAATAAGAATGAATAATTTTGAAGCCTGCGACCAGTAAGTTGTAATAATTTTTTTTCCGTTAAGTACATTCTATGCCGTATGGCATGGTTTCAAAAAACCACTTTTGAAAACAGATAACTGAAAAATTATTTTTGATTATTCATAACATGGGCCTAAACGCTAGCAAAAATTTACATTCTTTGATTTTTAAGATCAAAAACAAAACCGAAACAGAAGTACCGAAAGAGTTAATATGCATGCGTTTTTATTTATTTATTTTTTTAAGTCAATGGTGTTACAAACCTTACAGACTATATGACAACTTAAGTATAGACTAAAATTAAAATTACGAACTAACAATCAGACAAAATAGACAGAGAGCTCTTAAAAACAGAGAAACTAGAAAATATATTAACATCAATACCTTTATAGTAGAGCGAGTTGAAGTCCAATAGCATTCTAGTGATAAGCTCATTTCTAGCGTAATTGCACCTAAAGCATTCAGTCACAAAAAAGTCAACATGACGTAAAGATCGACTTGGAACATTAAGATTTACGAGTTGCAACAAAGGCGGACAGTCAATTATGCCATTAATCAAACCATGTAAAAACAATAGACCAGCCAAGGTCCTCCTACAAGCAAGGGTTTGTAAATCTATCAGCCTACAGCGATATTATTAAGGTAGGACCTAATCCAAAGCAGAAACTGATTATGGAAACCTAATGCATGAAGTTTAGAGATTAACAAATTGTGACTGACCCTATCAAAAGCTTTGGAAAAGTCAGTGTAGATAGAATCAACCTGATAACCTCTTACAAAGGCGGATGTGCAGTAGTTGGAAAAAACTAAAAGGTTTGTAACAGTTGAGCGCCCAGGTACAAAACCATGTTGTTACAACGAAATTAACGGTTTAATCGCAAAAGAGAGTTTAGAGCTGATAATCTTTTCGAACAACTTAGCGAAGTTGGAGAGCTTCGAAATTGGCCGATAATTAGATATGTTACATTTATCACCAGCCTTGTAGATGGGAGCAACCGAAGCTACCTTCCAGTCATCCAAAAATACACCAAGCTTTAGAGAGAGATTAAATAAAATTAGTAATGGGCGAGATAAAGACTCAACGCATTGTTTAATAAAAAAAGCTGAGAGTCCATGAACATCAACAAGCTTAGAATTTTTTAGATCACTAACAGCATTGAAAATATCTTCTTCAGCAAGTTCAAGCAACCCAAAGTCAATAGATGTAGGAGATCTACAATAATTAACATCAGCCAAGTCTACCACAAAGTTAGAGCTAAAGAAATCAGCAAACATGCTCGCCGTCTCAGCTGGGGACGTAGAGATCACGCCCTTGTAAGCCATCGAATCCGAAATATTAGAGGAGGACCGTTTTGAATTAACGAAATTCCAGAAAGCCTTTGGATTTGATTTGATACTATCTTCAAAACCAACAATATAGTTCTTGTAAAGAAATTTATTCAAAATATTGAATTCACGCATAAATTTCTCATAAAGTAATTTAAACCAAGAGTTACCAGAATCCTTAAATAATTTGTAATTTTTATTCCGTAAGTTCTTAAGTCTTTTCAATCTACTGTTATACCAAGGCAATTTGTAAGCCCTCATCGAGTACCGCGGAATATGACGAATCGAGATATCAGACAGAATTTTCTTGAATCGTTCAAAGCAATTATCAAGACTGAGGTTACTAAATAAGGAAATCCAGTCAATGGCTGAAATATGGCTATTAACCAGAGCAAAATCACATTTATCAAAGTTTAAAGTTACCACATTATCAGGTAATGAGCGAGAGAATGCATAAAACTCAAGTTCCAAGACAACCGGTACATGATGCCTATCAGTAGCATTCATTGGAACATCAGATTTATAAATCGAATACCTTAACTCACTAGAAATGAAAATGAGATCTAAAATCCCATTCAGCTCATTAAAAAAGCAATTAACTTGGGAAAGTTGCAGACTGTAAAACTCATCTAATACATAGATCTCATGAGAACTATTAACATTGGCCGGTATGAGCGTTTCATCATATGTAGATGACCATACAATTTTACTTAAATTATAGTCTCCTAATACACATAATTCAGCATTGTTCGCAGTAACATCAATATTTAAAATATTATCAACATGGTCATAGTAGATTTTCTCCGGGCTATTTGGGGGAATGTACGAAAAACATATATATAATACAGAATCCTGACCAGTAACAGATACACATAATTGGTCAAGAACCAAATCGGGATTTTTTAGCAGCACGATGGCAGAATGCAAGTTATGCCTAACAGAAATAAGTACTCCACCACGAAGAGTAGTATCGGTAGCCAGGCTGTCCCTATCTTTACGGAACACCGAATAAAGATTTCTATCGAAAAATTCTTCACTAAAAAATTCAGCATTGAGCCACGTTTCCACCAAAACTATAATGTCATAGTCACAACAACAGGATGCAGCATAAACCTCACTCGTTTTCGTACGAATTCCCGATATATTTTGAGAAAAGATTTTAAAACGGGATGGCGCTCTTATCATGCCGTTATTCGCTGATTTGGACCTTCTTGAAAAAACAGGAATGGGCGGACATTGATATCTGCAGGCCAGACATCGGGATTCAGAACGCTGTCATAATAAACTGCAGTGACACCAATTTTGAAGTTTACACTCCTAAGGCTATCAAGCGGAGTTCCTTTTTTAACGAGCTTAGTGCATAATAGATGTTTAGCATCGATTTTGGCATATTTAGCAACATAGGAGATGATGTCAGCCTCACTAACAGGTTTAAATGCCGAGATATGGAGCTACTTCTTTTTAGTAATAACATCAAGTTGCTTATTTGCGTTCTGACCAGTTACAACATTTTGCGTAAAACGGCTATCTTTTTGACGCACAGCATTCCAATCATTATCCCCATTCTCATAAACAGCTGTGCGAGAAACAGACGTAGCATTGTTGGAGTTTGATTGCATATTAGCACTAGGCACAGTAATAGTTGAAAAGTCAGCACCATTATCATTGTTGTTGCCACTTAAATTATCACTGTGCTCGCATACTTTAAGAAGGGATTTAAGTCCCTGTTACGGTTTACAACTCAACTGAGTTGAGTTGTATTTAAGACAACTCAACTTTAAAACAACTCAACTCCTTTTTGGCATTATGCATATATCGTCTGACGAATGTGATTACATTGATGCAAAAAATAAGCAAAATTGTAACAACGCTCACTTCTCTGGTCAAAGTCAAACTGAAAACTCTTTATTCGTTATTCGTTTTCCTACCTCTTACAATGTTCCATTCTCATTCAACAATACTAGAGATGCCACCTTATTAAAGTTTATAATAAATCAATCTTACTGCAGTGTTGCATATACTATTACATAACATCTTACAGAGTACTTACTTAGGATGCCACAACTCGGCCATTCGGATAAGAAAAGTTTTAGTAATGAAGTAGTAAATAAACATACATCATTTTGTCCTTATAAATATATAAATGGTAAAACCTACTTAACATGCGAGTGTATGTTCTGATACTAAAAATTTAGCAAATACGAATTACTTAACTATTTACTTATTTATTTATTATAATTTGAGTCTACCGTACAAAATACCTTACAGACTAGAATAATATAATATATTATACTTCACAAAATTGGAAGCAGTAAAAATAGTAGTAGATTAAAATATACAAAATTTCTTAATGACAAATTGAATTAAGAATTCTTACAAAATCCGATTTCGATAGTGCAAAATCAAGATTATTCGAAGAAAAAAACAAAGTGTTAAATTCTCTCAAAGCACGAGCAATAGGAGCATTGCTAGCATATTTTGTTTTAAAGTTTTCCCCATAAAAAGGGCAAAATTTACGAAGATTTCTCTGAGGAATATTAAAACTAATCCGTTCTAGTAAGATAGGACAATCAATGATGCCATTAATAACATTGAATGCAAAGGAAAGCGATAGAACTGTCCTACGTTTTTCCAGTGAGTCCAAATTAATAAGCATACGTCGAGAATCGTAAGGTGGAGCAGGCCCCTCAAACCGTAAGGGACGTAATGCATACTTTAGAAATAATTTTTGAACACGCCCAGTTCTACTAATTGAGAGCTGATCATATGGCCTCCAAATGAAAACAGCATACTCTAGGTGTGATCGAACAAGAGAGGTACAAAGTTGTTTAAATGTATAAGGATCCGAAAACTCAGAAGAGTTTCGACGAATAAAGCCTAGAGCCGAATATGATTTTGAAAGTATAAGGTTTACGTGACTATTGAATGTCAGCTTGACATCAAATACCACACCCAAGTCCTTAAACTCTGTTTTATATTGAAGCACATCGTTAGCAATCCTATAAGATGTAGTGAGGATGGTTTGACGCCTACAATATGTCAAATGAAAACATTTCTTTATATTTAAGGAGAGCCGTGACTTCTCACACCACCTATAAAGATTATCCAAATTGCACTGTAACTGAAATGCGTCTGATGTGTCGCGAATATTCGAGAAAATCTTTAGATCATCGGCATAGAGTAAAAAATGTGAATGCGAAAAGCATTCACTAATATCATTAATAACAAGTAAGGAAGTCTAAGTTCGGGTAAACCGAACATTAAATACCCAGCGTTAGTTTTCAGAAAAAGGGGGCGTAGTTTTCATCCGATTTCGCCCATTTTAAAAACCAATCTATTCCGAGCCTAAACAATAGCGAATTTGGTGGGCGCGGCCACGCTCCTTGTTTATAAAGCTTTAACCGCTTACATGAGCCAAAAGTACTGAATCGATCTTTACAAGGGTTATACCATGTCCTATATATAACTTTGGAAAAGAAGGCGTGCCATGCCCATAACTTTTAACGTATTTTGTGAAATTTTTTAAAATTCGGATATATGTGTCCATTAATCAATATTTACCTAATTTTAAGAAAGTGGGTGGTGGCACGCCCACGGATTTTATTATGTTGTTTGTCCCTATTTGAAGATCAGTTTTCATTGCAGATCTTTATGATACTTACACAGTGGCTTGTTAATAGTGAAATGTTGATATTTTGTTTATTCACTTGTGTTCGGTGCCACGCCCATTTTCCAAAATATTACCAAAAAACCTTTAAACATCACTAATAAAATCATCAGGTGAATGAGTGTACTAAATTTTAGCATTATATCTTTATTAGTTAAACAGATATTGCATATTCCGGTTTCCTAACTCTCGTTTAGAGAACTGTAGTCCAAAAAGGGGCGTGGTCGTTCACCGATTTTTCTTATTTTCTGTGGTAGTACTCTACATAAACGTAACATGCCTGGTACCTAGTTTCGTAAACCTATCTCACACCGTTCTGAAGTTATTAGCAGTCGAATTTGAAAATTGCCTGACTCATAAGTGGGCGGTGCCACGCCCACTTTCCAAAATTTTGC
This sequence comes from Sphenella marginata, assembly GCA_951509765.1. Lineage (NCBI taxonomy): Eukaryota > Metazoa > Arthropoda > Insecta > Diptera > Tephritidae > Sphenella > Sphenella marginata. Next base: position 32,377,465 of record OX608083.1, on the reverse strand, counting down.
AAAAATAATGTAAAGAATGTGAAAATTGATGTATGTACCAAATTATATTATTATAGCGGCATCAGTTAATTAGATATGGACTTTTCAATATTTCCACCTCCTTTCAATATAACTTTTATAAAAAAGTAGGCGTGGTCGCCAAGCGATTTCGTTTATTTTCTATATCTGAATTTAACACAACAATAGTATGCCCTCTACAAAATTTCGTTATACTAGCATAAACTGTTCTCAAGTTATTAAGAGTCAAAATTTTAAAATTTCTTCAAATATATGTGGGCGGTGCCACGCCCCTTTTCAAAAAATTTGATAAAATCCGCCTTAGAACATATAGATCAATACATATTGCAAATTTTATCATTGTAGCTGCTTCTGATATGGAATTAACCCGTTTTATACGTTTTTCAATAGCAACCATTTTCAATAGCAACCTACCTTGGTCAGAAAGTAACCTGTATGCAAAATTTCATGCAAATATCTCAATTTTTACTCAAGTTATCGTGTACACGGACGGACAGACGGACGGACATGCCTTAATCAATTCCTCTTTTCAACCTAAGAACTTTCATATATGGAACCCCATATCTAACTCGATTATTTTGCGCCGTTACATAGTAACGTTATGTGGACAAAATTAATATACCCTTGTACTAGTACTAGTACGCTGGGTATAAAAATTATAAAAAGAAGCGGTCCTAGAATGCTACCTTGAGGAACACCTGAGGTAGGCACAAAAGGGTCCGAGAGTACACCATCAATGGTGACTACACACCGTCTACCAGTTAAATATGATTTAAGCCATACTAAAAACGAAGAATGGAATCCTAAGCATGCTAACTTATGCAATAGAATCGTGTGAGAGACTTTATCAAACGCCTTTGAAAAGTCTGTGTAGATACAGTCAACTTGGAGTCCTGACGAAAATGAAGAGATACAGAATTCGGTGAAGACTGCTAAGTTAGAGGTTGTAGAACAACCCTGTACAAATCCATGCTGATTGGGACTAATCAAAGCCTTAACGCTATTATAGATTTTTTTTTTAACAATATATTCAAATAATTTTGAAATGCTCGATAGCTTCGATATCGGCCTATTGTTACGAACATCACCTTTTCTCCCACTTTTGAAAAGAGGTGTGATAGTAGTTAATTTCCAAACACTCAGGAACATGCCCGAAGAAAGGTATTTATTAAATATAATTTCCAGTGGCCTAACCAACGCCGGACAATTCTTGAGAAAAACAGTTGAAAGCCCATCACAATCAGTCTGCGAAGAAGACTTCAGATAAGCTAACCCCTCCATAATATCTTTAGAAGTATTTAGGAGCATACCAAAATTAAGAAGAGAAGGAATATCAGCAGAGAAATCAGGAGATTCATCAACATCAGACACATAGTTTGCATTAAAAAGTCAGCAAAAAAGTTTGCTGCCTCACTTGGAGTATTAGCGAATTTATTTTCGTACTCAACTTAGGTTGGTATGCTTGAGGACGCCTTTTTAGACTTTACAAAATTCCAAAACATTTTCGGATTCGCTTTAATATTACGCTCCATACTATTTAAATACTTTTTGTAAAACTTATTGTTCAGAGTCTTGAATTTCTTCTGAAAATGGCGATATTTAACAAAATATGACGAAATAAGGGGTTTGCTTTAAATTTCTTAATATAGTTGTTTTTAAGGTTTTTTAATCGTTTCAGGCGCATGTTACACCATGGTGATTTGTAAGATCGCTTCCTTTTTAAAGGTAAATTATTGAGACAAAATTCATTCATTATTTGCTTAAATTTAGAAAAACAATTGTGAGTGTCTAAGTTGGAAAATAATTCGGTCCAATTAAATTCCGACAGAGAGTTATTCAAACTGAGATAGAAACAAGAATTAAAATTGATAGCAATCGAATCGGTAGGAGTTAAAGGTAAGAATTCATAAAAAGTATCTCAGTTGCTAAAATCGGTCTCAGCATTCTGCAGAACAAAAAAGAGAAATCTTGCCCTCTCTGACATTGATCTGCCGGGCTATGGAACAATAAACTTAAATGAAAGTCTGCCTAGGAAATTGCGAGAGGTGATGTCACATGCCTCTATGCTTAGGCGGAAAAAGAAGTTAGCGTCGGCGTACTCCAATCGCGGCAGAGTATGTAGAGTACGTAGAAAGAGTGGGGAAGATGCAAAATTGGTAAGCAGCGTAGCCGAGGTTGATGCTGTTATTGGAGTGTGAGCGCATAGTTATAACAATGATAACAAGAAATATGTTTAAGCACATGTTAGTCTTAAGTCATGCCAGTTCGTTTTGTTTACATCCTAAATCTTTCTCTTCTTGCTTAAATATTTCAATTCATGTCTACTTTGCCTATACTGTTTGCATACTTTGGATTTAGCCAGGATGCGGTTGCATTGGTTGCAAGCTATCTAACAAATAGACGACAAAAGGTTTTATCAAATAATAACTGCTCCGGCTTGGTACCCATAAAAGCGGGGGTACCGCAAGGATCTATTCTTGGTCCTATTTTATTCAGTATGTATATCAATGACATTGTTAGGTGCTGTAAGAATGTTTCCGTTCATCTATACGCTGACGATGCACAGATATATCTATCTGTGCCCCAAGGACTTAGTGAGGATTTGGTGTTCAGAATCAATGAAGATCTCGAATCGATTTTTTTTGTGGTCGAAATACAATATGCTTAATCTTAATGCATCCAAGACGCAAGCGATAGTCCTATCCCATGGTTCATTTAACATGGAAGATGTTTCTCCTCTTGTACTGAATGGTACTATTATTAAATACGAGACTTCTCTTAAAACACTTGGTTTTAAGTTGAATACCTCCCTAACATGCGTTGATCATGTAAATTCAACAATTTGTAAGTCGTACGGCGTATTGAGACAGCTTTGGAAGACCGCAGCTTATATTCCTCAGGATGTTAAGCTTAAACTGGTTAAAACATTATTAGTGCCTATAATTTCGTATCAAGATCTTGTTTATGGTTGCCCTGACAAGAGTTCTTTGAGTAAGTTACAATTACTAATTAATAATGCAGCTAGATATGTACACTCAAAACGGAAATTTGATCATATATCGGAATTGTCCATGCAGATTCTTGGTTGCAGTTTATCTAACTATTTTGATCAGCGTTTATTGCTATTCATACACAAGCTAATCCATACCCGTTGTCCGAATTATCTCTTTTCAAAGTTAACTTTTGCACACTCAACTCGAACATGCAATCTTATTGTACCATATTTCAAATACTCAGTTACTTCAAGAATGTTTTTCGTTAGAGCCGTGCAGTTGTGGAACTCGTTACCTAACAAACTTAAAACGGTAACAAATTCAGAGCAATTCAAATTGGCTATTCAAACTGTTTCCTAACATTTTCTCTTTCTATGTGTCTCTTTCTCCCTTTATATTTACTTATTAATTTATTTTGAAACTGATTGTAAAATGAAATAATTAGTTAAAATTAGTTGTTTATGTTTATACCTAAGAATATTTACTGTACCAAATTAAATATGGCACGTTAAAAGACTCAGTCTTATTTGTGTCTTAATAAATAATAATAATAATATCTAGAGCGGCATGATGCAAACCTTCGTCAGATATTGGAGAGATACATTTCGATACAACAGAATTAACATTCTCCGTGACAAAGATAAGATCTAAGAGCCTGTCAAGCTGATTGAAAATTCCATTAACTTGCTTAAGATTTACACTTAACATACTATCAATGAAGTAGGATTCATGATGCGTAATTATATTGTTAGCTGAGAGGCTTGAACTTGCAGTGTCACCACACCAGCTAACGTTACTTAGATTAAAATCACCCAAGACGCACAAGTGATTGTCACGCAAATTATCGACGACTAGAGCAGTCACATTATCCACATGTGCTGTATATGTATAAATATGCATTACTAAGTGGTGGTATATACGAAGCCATCAGATACAAGCTACGGTTTCTATCACGTCCATTAATGCACACGCACAATTGATCCAGAAGAGAGTCACTATTCGCGAGTACAACTGAATATACGCGGTAAATTCTTTTCACCGCAATAAGAACCCCGCCACCTCTTAAGCAACTAGTTTTGACAGGATCACGGTCTTTACGAAATACATCATATAATTGCGAATCGAAAAATTCACTGTCATAGAAATCCGAGTTAAGCCATGTTTCAACTATGACAATAATATCGAACACTTCTTCCATGCTAAACTGATAAATAATATTTGACTTGGTACGTAAACCGGAGATATTATGATAATATATGCTGAGGGCATTATCACAATTAGATGAACTGCTACTATTCAATGTCACATTTCTTGGTGTTGAGTGGCTTGCTTCCGAAAAGAAATGAACGGCTTTAATTTAATATTAGCTGGCCAAAGAGATGATTGTAGGATGCTTTGGTAGTTAGATGTGGGTATACCAAGTTTAAAATTCACACGTTTGAGTTTGTCTACTGGGTCGCCTTTTTTAATCAGCGGAAAACAATGCATAGTTTTTGCATCGATGTTTGCGTGCTTCACTACATAGCTAATTATATCATCGGCTTTCACAGTAGGCGCGAATGAAGACAAATGTACCCACGTAATGCGAACTGCGACGCTTAATTCACTGTTGTCACTTGTACCAACAACAAACTTTGCTTGGCTTTGTTTTCTTTTCGCATTACTTCTTTTCTTCATACCATCAGTCCAACCAGCCGAATTATTTACATTGAGAGTGGACAATTTAGAAGAAGAAGAAGCATCAGTTACAGGTGTTGCCTTAGCAACAGATGACCGGCGCATACCAGCCACAACAGCAGCGTCACGAGAGACTGAATCGTTATCAGATGCATAAAAAAAATCAACATCACAATTATTTTCAGTCAAGCGAGTGACAATAACATTATCTATATATTAATAGGCTAACATTTTTTCCATACAATCAATTGCCAGAGTGTATCTCATAAAAAAATGCATAACTCCAATTATTATATATTTTGATATGTTTTCATGGGCCAGGAGCTTTGCATAGGCATATTATATTTAACAAAAAATGCTTCATTAATTTGTAATAATTCATCAAAGTTTTCACCAAAACCCAAAGCTATTAAGTACAGTATCTGACTGTTTTGTTGTACATACAGCAGTGGCGCAGGTGGTGAGTGTACCGGCTATGATGCGTGCGTTCGTAGGTTCAAGGACGTGTTCAGCGCAGGTAAAGTTTTTTTATTTTTACTAAATTGAATTTGCCTTGAAATATACGAAAACTTTTTATTATATTTTTTTTTTAAATTTATTATATTTGTAATCCAATATTTTTCTGTTTATTATGTTTACAACATCTATCTTGGAGTGAAAAACCCAAATTTTTTGAAAAAATATAAAAAATTATTCCAATTTATCAATATTTATCAAGTTATATTTTTTAAGAAATATATCATATTTAATATGGAAAAAGTAAAAAACACTGTTTGTAGCTTCTTCAATTTTATATTCACGAAATAGTTTGAAATTGCGTTAATTTTCCTAAAGACATCAACTATTTTCTTCCTAAAAATTTTTATTTGTAAAAGAGTCGACATATAACCCAATATTTCAATATTTTTCTGTTTATGACATCTATCTTCGAGTGAAAAAACCAATTTTTTTGAAAAAAAAGCTAAAAAATTATTTCAATTTATCAATATATATTTTTTAAGAAATATATCATATTTAATATACAAAAAGTAAAAACGCAGTTTGTAGCTTCTTCAATTTTATATTCACGAAATAGTTTGAAATTGCGTTAATTTTCCTAAAGGCATCAACTATTTTCTTCCTAAAAATTTTTATTTGTAAAAGAGTCGACATATAACCCAATATTTCAATATTTTTCTGTTTATGACATCTATCTTCGAGTGAAAAAACCAATTTTTTTGAAAAAAAAGCTAAAAAATTATTTCAATTTATCAATATATATTTTTTAAGAAATATATCATATTTAATATACAAAAAGTAAAAACGCAGTTTGTAGCTTCTTCAATTTTATATTCATGAAATAGTTTGAAATCGCGTTAATTTTCCTAAAGACATCAACTATTTTCTTCCTAAAAATTTTTATTTGTAAAAGAGTCGACATATAACCCAATATTTCAATATTTTTCTGTTTATGACATCTATCTTCGAGTGAAAAAACCAATTTTTTTGAAAAAAAAGCTAAAAAATTATTTCAATTTATCAATATATATTTTTTAAGAAATATATCATATTTAATATACAAAAAGTAAAAAAGCAGTTTGTAGCTTCTTCAATTTTATATTCATGAAATAGTTTGAAATCGCGTTAATTTTCCTAAAGACATCAACTATTTTCTTCCTAAAAATTTTTATTTGGAAAAGAGTCGACATATAACCCAATATTTCAATATTTTTCTGTTTATGACATCTATTTTCGAGTGAAAAAACCAAATTTTTTGAAAAAAAGCAAAAAAATTATTTCAATTTATCAATATATATTTTTTAAGAAATATATCATATTTAATATGGAAAAGTAAAAAACACTGTTTGTAGCTTCTTCAATTTTATATTCACGAAATAGTTTGAAATTGCGTTAATTTTCCTAAAGACATCAACTATTTTCTTCCTAAAAATTTTTATTTGGAAAAGAGTCGACATATAACCCAATATTTCAATATTTTTCTGTTTATGACATCTATTTTCGAGTGAAAAAACCAAATTTTTTGAAAAAAAGCAAAAAAATTATTTCAATTTATCAATATATATTTTTTAAGAAATATATCATATTTAATATGGAAAAAGTAAAAAACACTGTTTGTAGCTTTTTCAATTTTATATTCACGAAATAGTTTGAAATTGCGTTAATTTTCCTAAAGGCATCAACTATTTTCTTCCTAAAAATTTTAATTTGTAAAAGAGTCGACATATAACCGGAATCCTGACATATTTAGGCTAATTGGGCCAGTTAAGATATGTGTTTTCAATTTTTCGAGTTGAATTTGACGAAAGAAACCAGAAAACCATCATATGTGTAAGTTGTAATATTCTCCCGCTAAACGGGCTTCAAAAAATCCACAACTAAAAGAAAAATTGAGAAAACAGTATCACCAAAAAAAAAAAACACAATTAGGAAACCGGCTAATATTAAGAAGTTAACGGAATCTCAAAATGAACTTTCATTCGTTTCAATCCATATGGGCAATTTTGTTCGATAAGGCATCATTCTATGTGACCATTATATATATTACAAGTCTAACTATGTTTTTGGTGTATGTCCATGAAATCTAATTTTGTTTATTGAAATTTTGACGGAATATGAAAGGAGTGGTGGGTCTGATGGTGGACTTTCAAACATTACTAAGTACCGTTTTTGCCATCTCCTATTAATGATTACTGGTCTTTAATGGACGGTTTTTTTTTTGGTTAGTTGTCAAATTACCCGTCTTTAGAGTAAACCAGCTTTTATGAAAGCGACTCTCAATAACTCAACTATAAATAATTATTTTCAGCAATAAAAATGTCTCCAATATTTATGCATCTAGGCATTAGGTACTGGAGAAAAATGCGAACAGAGGATTTAATAAGTTAAACTAATTTAAGGTGGTCGAATTTCGACCACGGGATATACTAGTTAACATTAATAAATTCACTGCTTTCGGTCATTTCGACCATATGATTGCCCTCAATCATTGTAGTGTTACGTTCACATTGACGACCTTTACGGGATAGAATACTTATCTAAACATAATATTACTTCTTTTGTACTGGTTGATTTAACAGCAAATAGTTTCACAAATTTGTTAAAAGCATCTATGATTACGAATACATGTTTACGCTGCGAATCTGTAGAAGGTAAAGGACCAAAGTGATCTACGTGTAAAGTGTGAAACGGTAATGGCTCTTTCTGTATACTATGGAGATTTTGGATGCAGTGATATAACGCCCAAGGAAATAACGCCCATGGAAATATCGCCCATCTGCAAAAAGAAATAAAGCCCATGGCTCTTATTTCCTTTTTAAAAGAGAAATAACGCCCATACGATTTTACGCGAGCAACACGAACTGTTGATTAGCATTTTTTTAAATCAAAATATCTTCAATACTATATAACCGATTTTTAAAATTTTGTTTGCATTGGATAGGTAAATAAATTACTTTTCATTTGAGATATCACTTCTATGGGTGCAAAACCGTACGTGCAAAATTTAATTTTAAAAACAACCCTGAACTACACCATGCTAATTCCTTCTGCGTTGGCGGCCTTCCGCAGCGCTTATTATAAATAACCCTGGGCTACGCCATGCCAACTCCGGGTGGTTGCCCTGAACGGTGGCAACATGCCACCTTTCCCACTCTATCCATGGTATTTTTGAGCAGAACACCTTTCTGAATTGGCAATAAAGATAACATAAAGGGAATAATTTTTAATTCTAGAGGTTGCGGTATTCTGCATTTAAAATTTTATGAAATAAAGAAAACCATATACTAATTCTTGAATCAGCTTATTTTAATTCGTTTTTAACGTCCATGGGCTTTATTTCTCTTCGAAAAAGGATATAACACCCATCAGCAAAAGGTCCATGGGCATTTTTTCTCTTTTGAGTGGGAAATAACGCCCATGGGTGTTATTTCCTTGGGCGTTATTTCACTGCACCGAGATTTTGTTCACGAATTCTAATAGGCGAAGAACACATAATACATCTTATACAGTTACTTATATATTTAACAACTTTTTCTTTCATTCCAGCGAACCAATAAAAATTTCGAATTTCATCATATGTTTTGTCTATTCCTAAGTGACCAATTTTTTCATGAATAAGGCGCAATACGTTATATTCCATTTCCAATGGAACATATTCCATCTTTACGCTTTCCCTTTCTAAACGTTCCCGTAGTTGTAAAATATCTTTATACCTATTTTGAGCTGCATCTGATAGCATCTGCTTAAAGCATCTACATGCCCCATTATAACCCCATTTCGATGCTGAATTTCATAATCGTAATTTTGTAACTCGAGAGCCCAACGGGCTATTTTTGGACATATGGTTTTCCTATTTAATGCGTTACAATCTGTAACAATCTTAAATGCTATCCCTCTTAAGTAGCAATCAAACCTTCGTAAAGCATGTATTATTGCTAGCGTCTCTAGCTCAAAACTATGTAATCGTGATTCTTGTGGCTGCGTTGCTTTGGAAAAATAAAATACTGGATGAAACTTGCCATCATCCTGCCGCTGTAGAAGCACAGCGCCAAATCCTACTTTACTAGCGTCTGTATGCAGCTCGGTCTCTTTATCAGGATTATAAATTGCTAAAATCGGTTTCGACACCAGCTTAGATTTAAGCTCGTCGAAAGCCTTGACACACAAGTTGGTAATGGCAAAATTAACTCCGCTTCGAAGTAAATTTTGTAATGTATGAGCGATTTTAGCATAGTTTGGAATGAATTTGCGAAAATAAGAAGATAATCCCAAACAAACTTTAACCTATTTTATGTTCCTCGGCATTGGGTACGTTTTTATCGACAAAATATGACCCTGGCTTGGTTCAATGCCCTTTTCACTACTAGAGTATCCTAAATAATTTATTGCTTGCTACGCAAACCTACAACTGCTAATATTTAATTCTAATCCGAGCTTGGCCAGACGTGTGAGAACTTCTATCAGTACTTCTAAGTGCGATTGTAAATCATTCGATGCAATAGACACATATATCATCTAAGTATACCACAATTTTCTTTGAATCTATGAGGTCTTGTAAATAGCGACGTATGTAACGTTGGAAAACTGCAGGCCCATTTTTTAAGCCAAAAGGCATTTTATTGTATTCGGGCAATACGTCAGGTGTAACAAAGGATGTATATTTTCTCGAGTTCTCACTTACATATGCTAATATGAAAGAACCCGTTACGAAGGTCTAAAGAAGAATACAACTTTTTTCCTGCAAAGTACTCCAAACAATCTTCAATCAAAGGAATTGGGAAATTATCCTTCAAGGTGTATTTATTTAATGTGCGATAGTCAACACATTTTCAAAAATCTGCATTTTTTCTTAATCATAACTATCGGCGATGCATATGGAGAATCACTTGCTCTTATAATACCTTCTTTTAATAGTTCGTCTATGATTTTACGCAGACCCACCCGTTCTCCGTCTTGGAGCGAAATGAAAGGGCACTTCATTTGTTAAATTTATAGTCATGCTATAATCAAGAGGTTCAATATCACCTTTTTCTCAACATAGTTCCTTAATATTATATCTCGTATTTGTGTCACTACATCATTACCTAACTGCAAATTTATATCAAGTGAATCTTTTTTATTGTCAATATCAATATTCATAATTTCACAAACTTCATCTTCTAAAGGTAAAGTAAAACTATCTTAAACTTCATGAGCATCCCTTTTGGTTCCACCAAGTTCAACGTGATTTTTATCAACTCACTTATCTCGTGTGGTCGTCAACAGAGGCTGATATGTACAAAAAGACAAGTCTTCATTACTTTTATTATTATTTGTATTCAAAGTTTTCATTTTACAAAGCACTATACCGGGAGCATATTATTTGGTACTACAAAAAAAATCGCATTATTTTGATGATTCTTATATTTAATGTTGCAATTAACAGTGTCATATGCTTGTATTTGCGCATAACCCAAACCGCAGTATGTCGTATCAAATAATTAATTTTTTGTATTAAATGGCTCTTCTGATTTCTGAATCAAATTTATTGGGCTTCCTGTGTCAAAAAGGGATACAAGATTCGTTGTTTTTGTACATATGCCTTTACAATTCAGAAACGTAACACTTACCTCATCAATAAAATTTATGACACTCGCTGAATTTCCATCGAAACCTCTGGTTATAGTAGCTGCAACTTGTTTCAAATGCTGCATATACTTTGGGGTTGTACATGCCTTATGATCATGACCGTGCTTTCAACAGTTGAAGCAAACTGCTTTCGGGCGTTCTTCATATAGCCCAAGAGTTTAAAACTATGTGTTGTAGTCACGTTCCCAATAACGAAACCGACCGTCAGTCACAATACCATCGGTGGGTGCGCGGGTGGGAGGCTGCGGAAGTCGTGAAAAAAAGCACTTTCTGAACCAATTTTACAAAGGCTGAGCTTTTGTATACATAAAATATATGTTAATAAGAAACTAAAAACAACCGTCAGTCATTCCGCGGGCGGCGGATTATGCGTCAGTCGGGCACCTGAACTTGACAAGAACGTATGAGCGCACTCATGTAATTATACGATGCGTTGGATTTTCTATTCAACAGACAATCAGTTGATGATTGTTATCACACTTCTATTAGTTGAAACTATAATATTTATTAATTCCCACAAAGGTTTTTAAGACTTACTAAAGATTCATGAAATCCAGGTAGTAATATTACTTCATATATATTTTTATTAATTTATTGTTTATATACAGCATAAACTACAGGTACATTTGAGCTGTCAATTGTTATATTGCACACTCCATCTGCTTCGGTCTCATCGTCGTCTGTAAAAGTAAAAAGAAAAATATACTGATAATATAAATTTTTCCAAATTAGGAAGGTATAACTTCAGGATTAATGTCAAGGTTGGCAATGCTGGTGATGGATGGCGGCAATTGATCACCCACAAACCATTTAAACAAATATTTGCCATCTTTTTCCTCCCATCCATACTCAGTGGGCAAATAACGTGGTAGGCTCGGGTAGATGAGCATGACTCCAAGGATGAGCGATGTATGCCGTACGTAAAAAATGTTGTCGCAGCTCGGCTCTACAAGGCGGAAATAAAGAGCCATCCATTTTTTTTTCCAAGTTAAGTGGATTGCAGCCATCGTCATTGCCATATGTTTTAGTGAATGACACAACACGAGCCATGTTAATATCATCCATTCCTGTGAATGTATATAATTTGCAAACATAGCTTTCCAATGTTGTAAGCAATTCATCGAGGTTACAATTAGGAATTTGTGAAATGTTGCTGAATGCTTGTATGTACGTTGAAGACTTCCGGAGAATTTGGAACGGTTTTCTTTTCCCCTTACGGTAAAATGCCGAATTAAAATCGCATCCCGTAAAGGCATGGAATGCTGGTAATGCATAACTTAAATTAGGACCCAATGATTCGTACAACTTGGTGACATCGATGAATTTTTGATTATTTCCGATTCCAACATGCATCGATATTTGTACATTCTTCTCGATGAAATTCATATTTCCCAGCATAATGATTAAAATATCTGTATCAGAGCAGCGTATTGTAACTTGAGTATCAGAATCAGTTTTTTTTCATTAATTGTAACCACGGCAATAATTTTTGGGAATCTTTTTAATAGTCTATCTTCAAAATGGTACGGCTCTGCTTGCGTATTTAGGTTGGGTTCAATGTTAGCAATGAATTCAGCAAATAACGCTTGTAAGTAGCTCAAAAAGTATGAAATTCTTTTTTCAATAATATGATAAGAAACGAAGCTGCATACTAGCTAGAAGCTAGAAAGGTTATAAAGTTATACTTACTCAGCTATCTTCGGAAGGGATGTATTCCATTTTTATATCTCTCGTTGTAAGATTGTAGTCTTGCCGAATTTTTAAAGTATTTTTACATTTCTGCAATGTATCAGCAGTAAACATGTTCAAATTTTGCTTTTTTACTTTGCAAAAAACACAAATTCTTTTTACTGGCGCCATGATATTTTTTAAATATTGCTTACGTTCACTATGTTAGGATATCGCTTTTTAACTGACTATGGTAAACGAGAAAACTCTTTTATATATCGACGTTCTTCTGTAAATTTGACCTGTCGCAAAATTTTGTGTTTTTCAATATATTCAATATTTCACTATTCACGCTTATCAATCTACCTAAATGCTTGCGGTTACATGTGTGCAAACAATGTGTGGCGCTTGCATAAAGTGATAATTACTACTTAACTACTTAAAGGGAGTGCATTCTCTGTAGTTTTCATAGAGGTTACTGTGTGACCGCCATCGCATACCTACACATTGACACACAGGCACTCGCCAAACAAGGACACGCTTTCGCAAAAATCGCGATGGTATAAAACCGCAAATTTTGAAGTGGGCAGTAGGTACTTCCTTTTTCCCATGAAAAGAATCATTGGGATTTTCCAGCGATTAAAGAGACGCGATCTATGTGACCTTGGGCATAAAGATAATAACCATGCCGTTACGCCCATGTTTTGATGTGCACTAAAGCATTGCAAAATAAAAGACGTGTTGATGTACATATGTGACAATTTAGAGCAAATCGAACCATTAAAAACATTTTGCTCGAAAAGGTCCACTGTTCATAAAACGAGAATACTAAATATTAACAAAAGCAAAGGGCTACCAATGTACCAAATTTCAAGCAAATCGCATACAAGATTTTATACATATATGTACATATGTACCTAATTTGGCTTAAACATAAGAAGCTCATTTGAAACCTGTAAGGTAAATGTCCATAATTTCGTGGTAGTACGTTATTTCGTGGTATTTCGATTTTTTCTTTCAAACAAGGAATTTGGGGAGTTTTTTTTAAAACTGAAAATTTCATAATAAAGATTAACTTTTCGGGTGTAATAATGGATATTTTACAAATTTTTTAAAATTAAACCTTTTAATAACAAGCATTATAAAGTTGGAAGCTCAGAAAATGAGCCTTTTGTAGGGAGGCCTCTTAAGGAGACTGTTAAGGAGACCAGTCGATTTTGTTAAGCCTGTAAAAATTGTATCTTTACATTTTTTTTTTTGTATGATATTTTTTTTGGTTTTATTTAACATTTCTTAAACGTTTTTATTACTGCAAAACTTATTTGAATAACTTTTCATTTACATTTTATTTAATATTTAAATACCACGAAATTAGGGACACATGTTTTTTGTGATGTACCTAATTTCGCGGTACCCACGAAATTATGGGAATATAATACTTTATGTTTTCCTTATTTTCTTTCACATTTCATAAGATACCCTATTATTTTAAGTATTTTAATTATTAAAGAAACCCCTGAGGAAGATTTTGACGTAATTTCGTGGTACACTTTTATTAACCCATTCGTCAATATTTTAATCGAAAAGCTCTGCGAAGCACAACATTTTAACGAAATAATGGCATTATAGAACTTTTGTTTATTCAATAATTTTTCATTTAATTTAAAAAAATATGTCAAGATTTATACTTTTTTGCTTTTGTTATGAATGAATAGCGATAATAAACCAAAAAAATTTAAATATAAAACTCATATTACCGCTTAAAGCGATACCACGAAATTACGTACATCAATTTTATCGCATGCCCCCTAATTTCGTGGTATACTGCGCATTTACATACATTGTTAACAAGAAATCAAAAATAAAAAAAAAGAATAAAAAAACCAAATTAAATTTAAAAATTTAAAAATTAAAAATACAAAAAAAATTAAAAACACACGAAAAAAATTAAAAAAAAAAAATATTATGAAATTATAAAAAAAAACAGTTACATCAATTGCATTAATTTTTTTTTATTGTTTATTTTTGTTGTAAAACTTAAAAGACCAAAAAATACAAAAATTAAAAAAAAAACATTTTTAGTAATAATAAATAAAAGTAATTTTGAGAAAAGTAACAAATTACATGAGTTAAATTAATTTTTATTGGTTTTTTTTTTTCAATCGTAATCAATTACTAATTGCCTTTTCTCGAAAACCAATTGAAATAATCATTAACAATTAAAAAATCCGTCTAATCAATTGATTACTAAGTACTAATCAAATTTAACAGGTCTGCTTACAAGTAATTTTTTACTTACTTACTTGGTCTTAAAACGCTTTCTTTTCATAAATACAATAACAATAAAAAAATTATTAAAAATTTAAAATTTAATTGCGTTGAAAATAACTTTTATTTTCCACAAAATTAGAGTTTAACCAAATACCACGAAGTTAGGGACACTTTACCACGAAGTTAGGTACATCAGAAAATTTTTGCCCCGAAATTAGGGACATTTGAGGTACTCACACATCTTTATTTATATAAAAAAACATTTGTTAGTTTTGTTTGAAATTAAGTGGAAAGCTATATTAATAGATCAACTCAATGGGAAAAATTTAATTTTTTAGTTTTCCTTCATCCGTTTTTACTCAAGAGAGGTAGAAAGTCAGAAAATTCCTTAGTACCACGAAATTATGGACATTTACCTTAATATAGTTTGAACTAATACAGATATGATAACAACCATCAACTGATTTGTATTGGAGAAAAGTCTTCAATTACATGAGTGCGCTCATACGTTTTTGTCAAGTTCAGGTTTCTTATTAACATAAATATTATATACGAGTATATACAAAAGCTCAGCCTTTATAAAATTGGTTGAAATTTGCACTTTTTTGTCATGTAGAGGTGCCTGACTGACGCACAATCCACCGCCCGCGGAATGACTGACGGTTGTTTTTAGTTTCTTAATAACATATATTTTATATATACAAAAGCTCAGCCTTTATAAAAATTGGTTTTTTCACGACTTCCGCAGCCTCCCACCCGCGCACCCACCGATGGTATTGTGACTGACGGTCGGTTTCGTTATTGGGAACGTGACTACAACACATAGTTTTAAACTCAGCCTTTATAAAATTGGTTGAAAAAAAGCCGCTGCCTCTTGGGCTAACATGGGCAATCAAATTTTAAGTGACCAAATTTGGAGCAATTGTAGCAACGATTGTTTTCAACTGCATTATCAGTCTGTGCCACTGATTTTTGATATACACTTGATAATTTAATAATTGATAATCTGCTGAGCGACCTTCCAAACCATGCAAAATAAACGCACCAATAGCTTCCGTTTCTAAAATGTATCGGCGGACAGTTTCGTCGCTTTTCTTTTTACGATTTTGCTGAGCTTGGTATACTTCTTGGCGAGACACTGAATGACCAAATTCTTTTAACAAATTGGTTTTTAATTTATCATAAGTTACTCGGCCTTTAGTTAAAAGCAAACGGGATGATGATGCCACCTTATAAAGTTTATAATAAATCAATCTTACTGCAGTGTTGCATATACTATTATATAACATCTTACGGAGTATTTACTTAGGATGCCACAAAATATACAATTTTTATTTTAGCAATTCCGTTGAATGTGTAAACAAATGTATAGTTTAAGCAAATTTAGTTTAAACTAAGCTTAGCCAACGATTGAAAATCCGACCTTAGAGATAAGAGATATGTAACTCGAAAATTCCTTGGAGCTCAAATCAGTAAATTACATAGCGGGTGCATTAGCAACAGAGCTTAAGTTTAGGTTCTAAACATTTGTAAAGTTAGTATCAGTTTGAAGTTAAAGCAGTAATGATCGGCATACCGAGTGTTTTTGTAAGCACCAAACTTCTTGGAGTTTTTATCTACTGCATTAATTTCATTTTTGTAAATCCGGTTTTGTTTACATAAAAATATGTTTGCAAAAACTTACCAAACTGGTTTAGTAGAACCAGGCTCTCCACAACCATACACCAACATATGGTGCGCCGTATTCATTGTTGCATTGGGCTCGTATCCAACTAGAAATATTCAAAAATAGGTGTTATAGCATTAAACGTTGGCAGGATTAAAGAAAATTGTGGTAATGGGCATACTATATAAGGTGACAGGCAACAAGGGCAATGGAAATAACGCCAATTGACGATATTTCGCATCGCAAATGGATAAAAATGTGAAAATCGACTACGTATTACGAACACATGACAGCTCCTGGTGTTCGAATATTTGTTTTTTATTTACATATATATTTAGTGACTTCTATGTTTTTCTCACCGTCAATAACATATATGCAAAACAAAGCTGATACAACAACCATTCAATCAATATATTTGCCCCTTCATTTTTCACTACTTTTCAACTATTCAATTCATACACATACATACATACTCAGCGCGATGAAGCCAAAACCATAAAACCTTAATTAATACGAACACATGTCTGCTCACACAAGCCATATCATATTGCTACTGATCTGACCTTATGGCTAATAAAACCCCACCTCCTTTCTTCAAGCCCGTAGCAAAAGCGCAGCGATCTTTCGATAAACGTGGTAATAAACAACTGTCGAAATACTCAGAAAACAATATATTTCCAGTCAACCATCAGCCCAATTATAAATATTCTCGCGGAATTTCGTTCTCTCGGATTTTTTTATTCCCTAGGAAAAATTCCTCCAATTCTTCTCTCCTAGGGAGCAAAAAAATTGGGGAACGGGAATTTCGAAGTCAGCTGTTTTGTCAATTGACATTTCATGGCGGAATTTTATTTTTGCAAAATAAGTTCAAAATTTTAGTGAATGTGACGAATTTCCATTAAGTAAAGTAAAAAAAATATAAAACAATGTATAGTATTGCTTTTCATATGGTGTGGAGAAAGTTAATGATGAAATGGAAGTGCAGGAGCATAAACAGAGGAGTATCAGAAGAAGGTTGCGCGATAGTAAGAATCCGCTTGAATTGCCTCAATCGTTGTAAGTTGTTTCACTCCGTTTTCTTTCTATGTTTAATCTACTTTGTGCCCTTTGCAGATTTCAAAAGTATTATAGAATAAATAAGCCCGCATTTCGATACTCATTACATCGCACACTCAGCAACGTAAAAAGCAATTTGGGATTTCGCCGCTGGTGAAACTTAGCGCGGTTCTAAGATTCTTTGCTGAAGGTGGTTACCAAACAGGAGTTGGAAAAGACGTCGACGTTGGCCTAGCCCAACCAACCTTTAGAAAAGTCTTGGAAGAAGTGGTTGAGATTTTTGAAAGAGAGCTTTGTTCCAAATGGATAAGTGCGTCAATGAACAGCGATGAAAGGAGACGAATTTCTAGAGCATTATACATCAACTATGGGATTCCCAGTGTTATTGGTTTAATTGATGGAGAGCACGTTGGTATAATCGCACCATCGGAAAATAAGCATCTGTATTATAATAGAAAAGGGTACTACAGCTTAAATGAGTTACTGGTAAGCATCACAAGCCTAACAGTCAGTGTATGACTTTAACACACTAAACCTCCTACCGTCATGTACCGAGCCCCCCGGTACTACCGTTAAGTATTCCGTCGGGAGATGGTTTGAGCACAAGTCTTAACGTCAGTTGGTCAGCGTTACTTTAGTAATTCAGTTCTTAGCTGGGGATCTTTTCTTAGATTTTTCATTCATCTAGTCTGAAGCATTGATCATATTGATCAAAGAAAGTCGTCCTTGTCCAACTACCAAAGATATGTATATAGATATAGCTATATAGGCATGTACTTACACTACCTACATCTACTCGCTTATTCTGTCTCACTAGCTCTTCTGCATCTAGCCGGTTCGAGTGGCCGTGTTTCCGGCCGGCATCTATAATAATTCAGTACTTTTATAAGTAATCAATTATACTCACAACATATTCAGTTACAAGGTAATGCAGTGGGGAGACCGCGTCCCCAATCTGCTCCTTCTGGTTTGTGTCACGTGGACCAGGCGGTTGAAAGACCGTGTTTCCACTCGCATCTGAGATACTTACGTACTCTTAAAATTTTGTTTGCAGGTCAATACAGTGGAGAGGCTGAATCTCCAATCTGCAATCTGGTATAGGTTTGTTAAACTAGGTGGTTGAAAGGCCGTGTTTCCACCTACGTACTCTTAAAATTTTGTTTTCAGGCCAATACAGTGGAGAGGCTGAATCTCCAATCTGCAATCTGCGCCTCTGATATAGGTTTGTTAAACTAGGCGGTTGGAAGGCCGTGTTTCCAACCCGCCTCTTGTTTTTCGGGTTTGTTTGCTTTTTCTTCAGTCTTCCCTGCTGCGGCGCAGCCGTTCCAGACTTCTAAGCCACTTCATGGCTTCTGCGATTACCTCGCACGTTGCCATCCATTTTTGTTTACTTCGTAGCATGTGACCAACCAGCGACTCGGGAGTGTAGTTTACTTCTAAAGCTGTACGATCTGGGGCATTCGAAGAACACGTGGTAGACATCTTCCACTGCCTCGCCTCCACAGTGATCGCATACGTTGTTGCTTTCGTGCTTCAACCGATAAAGGTATTCTTTAAAGCATTCGTGGCCGCTTAAGAACTGAGTCATATAAAAATCTACCTCCCCGTGTGTTCTCGTTACCCATGTTTTAATATCTGGTATACAGCGGTATGTCCAGCGCCCTTTATTCGATATGTTTCATCTGTTTTGCCAATTTTGAATACTAACCTCGCGTGGTACGGACCGCGGGTTTCTATCCTCAAACGTTGTGGCTGCTTCCTTTGCCAATATGTCAATTGGGTACAAGCCTGCGATTAGCAGTGCGGTATCGTCTTATACCGTTCTAAAAGCACTACGAACTCACAAGCGATAGGTCGACTTTACCCGTACGTACGACTGATACTCCATGGCGTGCTGCCATACCGGTGCCCCGAAGAGTAGTTGGCTTTTCAGTACGCCTGCCAGTAGCTGACGCCGCCCTTGCTTTGGACCTCGCGCGTTTAGCATTATCCTCGATAACGATGATATGGTTTTCGCTGCTTTCTCGTTAGCGTATTCTAGATGTGTTTTGAAAGACAGCCTCCTGTCTATCATGATTCCCAGATACTTAACTTCCGGCATTGTTTCAATGCCGTGGTCTCCGATTCTTATCGTGACCTTCTCTACCTTCTTCCTGCTTGATACTAGTACTGAATCTGTTTTCTGCTCAGCAAGCTGTAGTCCATGTTGCATCAGCCATGATTGAACGCTGGCTATGCTTACATTAGCTTTTCCACCTATATCACTTAAGTGTTTGGCAGTAACAATCAATACGATATCATCCGCGAATCCGATAATCTTAACTCCATTAGGTACTTTAAGTTGCAGCACTCCGTCGTACATAATGTTCCATAGTAATGGGCCGAGCACCGACCCCTGAGGAACCCCGCCTGTGACATGGAGCTTTTCCGTGCCATCTGCAGTCTCGTATTGCAGCAGACTTCCGTTGGCGTGGTCACCTCATCCATATCACGGATCTCGCAAAGGGTCTCTTCCGTAAGGGACTGGACTTCGGCTTTGCCAGACAAAGCCTGCCCTACTGCCGCTTCCAGCTTAGCGGTGTTGACCTCTGCCTGCTTGGTGAGCTGAAACAGTAACTCACCTTGCGCAGTCTTCGGGATCTTCCGCACCATAGTACTCATTACGATTAGTACGAGCACTCTCCCGTTGTTTTAATGACGATGGCGTCGGGTCGGGCAGCCTTGGGTTTCGGGCGTTTCCTCTGGACCGTTCCCCATGCCACTCCTTGGCCTGGTGGTTACATTGTTTTGGGGACCTTGGCTGCTACTACGTCAGAGTACTTAGATGCTGTTTTTTGCGCATCCTTTTGCTTCTTCGGCTCTTTTTGTGGCGAAGGTGTGCCACCAGGAGCGCGTTCTCGCCCCCGTTTAGCGCGTTGTTGCTGTGGCTGATGGCTCAGTGACGGTGACGTCTGAGACTTCTTGGAGTCCACTCCCCTTTTCTCTCCTAGCAAAGTTTCTGCTGCCTCATCGTACGACACTGGGATCGCTTTTACTAGGTTTTCAGGTTTTGGTTAATGGAACGTTTTCCACTACCAATAACCTCCCTAAGCTCTCCGATGAGCCTTCCAAGCGAGTGAAATGCCTGGTCGTCGTCTTCTCTGCCTGCGAGCGCCAGCGCAGACTCCATCCGCGCTGACATGGGCCTGACCGAGATTAGAGGAGCCGAACGAGTAGGCGACTGCCCTAGTCTCGACCGCCTGGTGAAGTACTGGCACTCCTTCCATTTCGGTGACCGCCGCGGTGTCCGCTACTACCTTGGCGCATATGGCAACGACCACGTTCCTGGTAGCAGACACTCTAAATTTTTTATTTATATTATTTTATTTTATAGTATTTTTATTATTGTTGAAATAGTTAATTTTAGTTATTTTTATGTTTTTTCCTTTAAAATTATTTATTAGGAAAATTTGTATTTGTATTTTATACAACTTTGCTACAATGTTCGCAAACACAGCTTTTCAAGATTAACAAAACGCTCCGGAAACAAGTGAACTTACGTGATAATAATTTTTGGCTTGGGTTTACGTTTTGTGTTTTTTTTTTTTCGTTTTAACTTTTGCGAGGAGCTTTACTTTTAGCATAACAACAAAAATAAGAAACGTTTGTTGTGCATACGTTGCATACACAGACATGATTGAACTACAACCAGTGGAAGAGCAGTCAACTCAGAACGGAAATACAGATATAGTTCCTTTGACTTCTCCCCAGTACTTGGCTGCAGCTCAAAACATACGAAATAACATTGGAAACAATCTGTAGATTTTAAGAAAAACTCATATTTATTTTGAATTCAATATTTATTTCTTTTGTATTTTCCAAATTCATTAAATTCGATTTTTTAGTCTTAATTCAGGTCTCACAATTCAAATTCTTATACTTATTTAATACGATTTAAATAAAATATAAATATCACAAATTCTTTGGTCGTCATAATGCATTTCAAACATAATTACACTGTAGCCTAAGTGGGATAAAATATAAAGCAGTTCATAATTAAGTAGGTCAATAAATATAGTTAAAAAAATCAAAATCAGGTATTTCAATATGACTTAATACTAAAAAACAAAAATAATTCAAACATCACAACCCTACTAGACAGTTGAGCCTTTTGTAAGTACTTACAAAAGCATTTTGAAAAAATATATCTTCTTTGCTCTAACAAAGCCTCAAACTATTCATCAAATGCTTACAAATCACTTTGAAAAATCAACCAAACTGCTCAATATTTACATCTTCAACATCTTAGAACTAAAATTCAATGTGCTGAAGAATAACCTTACAAACTGTTCATTCCTAATGTTCTAAGTACTTTAAAATGGCCTTACAAACTATTCATTCGAACTACATACTTATATATGGCCTCACAAACTATTCACAGCAAATGCTCAAACCCCTTATATTTTCTCTCCAAACTACTCACATTATCTCTCCAAAGTACTTATAAGGAAGAAGAAGATTCAAATTTTGTTGTTTTTTTTTCATATTTTATTTTGCATTTGCATATATACATACATACATATATGTATGAATTTATGGACAAACAATTATATAAACTGTATATTTTATAAAAATAACATTATAAATATTTGCACTAAACAAATTCTCGGCAGCTCAAACTCCTGAATGGTGTCCATTGTGGCCGATTCTCTTATGACACGAACCTAGATCCGACCACGCAGTTGGAGAGGTTTACTGCAGTGCTGTAGTAGGGCAATGAGGCAATTCAGCCGGTAGCAGCATATAATTTTATTTAAATGAACATTTTCACGGCACACAATTTATGAAAATTTTTGAATTTGGAAACTTTTTCTTTAATTTTTTTTTTTCATTTTGACGTTTGATTATGCTGACATCTATCAAATTCGAATAGTCTATGAAAAAGAAAACATGACATAAAATTATATGTATGTACATCTATTTCCTTCTGTCTTAAGCATTTTTAAATGGTAATAGTTCCGTCGATATTATCTCTTTTGTGCATTAGAAATTCCAAAAACAAAATTTATTTTGGATATGTGAATGTGTTGGAAAATGAGGGGGGATTGCACAAATGAGCTAAACTTTTTGCCCAAAGTACTCAACATTGTCTAGTAGGGAAGTTCACTTATTCTATTTACATATATAAACATACATACACCAACAGGTGTACCATCATTTTTCAACTTGACGAAGCATAAGGTTTTCCATATGCAAGTTATGCCTCTTCATTTCTTCTGAATTTCTTTGAAATGTTTTTTTTTCTTCAAGTCGTACATCCTCTCCATTGATTTGTAAATTTTTTTTACTTGATCTTTTTGTTCTGTGGAGTCAGCAACTGCACCTTTTACGGTATCACAAAGCACCCTCTGAATACTTAATTCCTCTTGGAGGATCTCGGAGGAGGGTCTTTTTGATCCGGTTTTTTGGAAGAAGTCGGCCTCTCAAAAGATGGATCTTCGGAAGTTGGTGCTTCCTGAGCAACAAATCCACTATCCGTTGTGGTCTCATCCACAATTTCACATTCATGCACTACAACAACCTCGTTCACCACCTCATCCACATTCACCACCTCACACACCCTCTCCGCAACACATTCCTTTACCAATTCCACATCCATTCCACTCTCATTCACATCTTCCCCGCGACTATCAATTCTGCGTGATGGCAGTCCACATATGTTGCCGACTCCTGCCACCGACTCCTTCATACCAATAAGCTCAAAAATAGATCTCACTGTAGCAGAGAACTTGTATTCCAGGTTGGGGCCACCACCAGTGCCTCTGGAATTTTTCAGATTACTGGCAGCCTTTTGTCGCACGTACTTTTTCTGATCAGACCACACCTGGAATATATGAATATATATACGGGCGGCCACCGTGGTGTGGAGGTAGTGTTGTCGGCCTACCACACCGAAGGCCCGGGTTCGAGCCTTGGTACAGATTACATCAAAAAGTGGTTTGAAAAAGTTTTTTCAAAACGGGGTCGCCCCTCGGCAGTGGTTTGGCAAACTCTCCGAGTGCATTTCTGCCATGAAAGGCTTCTCAGCAAAAATTCGTCTGCTTTGTAGATGGCGTTCGGAGTCGGCGAAAAACCGTAGGTCCCGCCAATTTGTAGGAAAAAATTAAAAGCGGCACACCACAAATTGGAAGAGAAGCTCGGCGCAAAAATCTCCTAGGAGGTTGATGATATAACTCTTGTATATCGCGCCATACATATATGTATATGTATACAGTTTTCCATTTGAAATACATTTACTTAAATTTTTCTGTAGCTCTCCTTTTCGTGTTGATCATGGAAAAATTCTGTACAAATGGCACTAAAATCTCCCGATCACTCACATTCGTAATAGCTACTTTTCTCTCATAACCGGTTTTCCCATTTTCGAACATTATTCAGAATAGGAGGAAAGGGAGAAGTGAACAAATTCCCTATGAATTTTTATTCAGAATAAGGGGAATGGGAGAAGAGAAAAAATCCGTGCGGAATTTGTATTTAAAATAGGCTGAATGTCTCCGTTAAAGCAATAATATCAAAATCATGCAATGAGGTACATTGGTAAAACTGAAGAGCTTTGGTTCGCATACCACTTACATTTTAATAATAGATCCAATACCTCTCACTTCCGAATGGGCATTGATTGGTTGCTCGAGAGGACGTAACTTGATTGCCAACGCCACCTCCCCTGGTTATTGAAAATTTAGGAATGGCCCAACCTTGACACCCGCTTGCCAATGTCAGTGATCAAGCAATTTATTGTAAAAGGTCTATGATAATCCGAGTTTATAACTAATGCGTCTTAGCGACTCGACATTTACGTCTTTTTTTGCATGAGCGAAGCAAATCTGGAATTTCCGGTCGATAGATGCATGCTTGGCAACATAGGCGATGACATTGTCGGCAGTTACCGTGGTGGTGAAGGATGATAAATGGACCCATTTCATGCGACTAGCAACCTCCAGCTCATTCGACGTATTACTTCCAACTACTGAAGGTTCACCACTAAAATGTGTAGTACTGGGTGCATTATCAACAACTACTGCATTTGAAGAAGCGCTATGAGCAGCGTCAGCGACATTTTCATGTGACAGTGGTGATGGCAGAAAATTTCCTGATTTTTGGCGATTTTTTTTCTTCCATACAAAAAATACTATGTTCATAAATTTGTATGAAAGAAAACACGAAACCTGTTTTTCGAAATGCCTATTTTTGAGCCCTTTTTAAAACTTTGATGAAAAAAAAGTCCAAATTTGTCCTCCGTCAAATTAACAGTAGTTATTTGTCAAATATTCAGTTACCAGAATTCATACAGACTACCTGCCACTAGCTGCCTCTTACATCCAATAAAGGTAAACAACCTTGGGCATAAATACGCGCCAGAACAGGTACATATATATAATTCAGTACGGTCGTAAGGGCGGTTTTGTTATTGAAATTTATTAACAACATACATTTTTTTGGTTACGAATTGTATAACATCAATTAATTTTTAAAAATTTGAGTAGGTATATAAAGCTATCCATCATACAATGCACATTATCATTCGTCTTTAGAGAAGAGTGCATTGTGACGTCACAAGTCATCATAGCTTAGTTGTTAGAGCATTCTAACAGCGGCTTTGGTGCAGACACTGGTTCATATCCCAGTATCCGAAAAGGGATCTGATGATAAGTTTGGACACTTTCAAACATGTAATCCTATCCATCGCTGTGATTTAACTTTGTAATTTTTCTCTAATATCTATTTTTCCACAAAAATCTAAAATAATAATTAACTAACAATTATTATTATCTGGTCTTGAGCTCGCAAAACTTACAAATATGTAAATAAAGCAGATCGTAAAAACCAACAACAAAATTGTGCATAATATTGTCTATTCGTAATAGTGATCCAAGCTTTACCGACAAGGTGCGAAACTTGGGTTTTATAGTGAATTCGCAGATTACGAATGTCTGTTTCATTTACGCTCTTAGATACGAGAAAAAAGTTAACTCATTTTACCTCACTTCACATATTTAATTGACACTATTGCGTTTCGAAATGGAATTAGTGTCAACAAGAAAATGGAAAATAAGTCATTCCATTTCAGTTTGGAAATAGTGTCAAAAGTACTAAAAACGGGTCTACCACATTATCCCCAAAATCGGCCATGGATCCCGCCCATAGAGTGGGAACGGTGGCATGTTGCCACCGTTCAGGGCAACCACCCGGAGTTGGAATGGCGTAGCCCAGGGTTATTTTTTGAAGCGCGGCCGAAGGCCGCCAATGCGAAAAAGTGTTCTGCACATAAAAAACATGGATCGGAAGTTATAGTTTATTTGTGAAATAAGTCCCAAATATCGGGACTTGTATCATTTTCTTCTAAGAATTTTAATTCGGGTTGTTAGGCCTTCTTTCATTGGGCGTTATTTCATAATGAAAGAAACCCTAACAATTAAGACTTTCTTTCATTTTTAAAATTAGGCTTTCCTTCATTTATAAAGTTAGACGTTCTTTCACTTTCTTGCTAGGCGTTCTTTTTTAGGCATTCTTTCATTTCGAAAAATTAGGCGTTAGTTCGTTAGCCCTTTATTCGCTGAACCGAGTTTTACTTTGAGGGTTCTGATTTTGGGGATTATTTATTTGGCGATTTTGTGTTTGGGGATTTTTTTTCGGGGATTTTGTGGCACTCCCGCTAAAAACATGCCCATTCATTGAAATTTGTGCCGATTTACTTTGTGGGTCCGTTGCAATAACCGTTGGTCAATGCTGTCGCGAAAACTAAGTAAATAAAATTGTTTTACTATAGAAAATCGCTAATAGTGGTCATTTCGTAAAAGGAGAAACCATAATTTTGTAAATTATAAAATAATAGAAGGGAATTTTTCCTTTTACGAAAGGTTAAATCACTAAGGGAGTGCCACAAAATCCCCGAAAAAAAATCCCCAAGGAAAAAAAATCCCCAAATAAGTAATCCCCAAAATCAGAGTCCCCAAAATCAAATCCCCAAACAAAATCTTTGTACTATGCAGAAGGACTTGGCATTCCATAAGTTTCACACATAAATGGGGATTTCGTGTTAGGAATTTTGATTTTGGGGGTTTGATTCGGGGATTTTGATTTTGGGGATAATGTGGTAGACCCCAATCACTAATAGTGCACATTTCGTAAAAGGAGAAACCATAATTTTGTAAATAATCATATAATAAAAATCCATCTCTTACAACACTGCGTTGTGCAGAAACCGCTGCCTAAAACAGCAATAGTGTCAATTGACACTATTTCCATTTCCAAAAAAGGCAAAAGTGTCAATTGACACTATTTCCAAGTTACCCTGGAAATAGTGTCAAAACACTATTAACGTATGGTGAATGAAATCCGAACAAACGTATTACAGTAAAATTTAAATACGAAACAAATTTTTTTTAATATGAGGGTAATTTATTATTATTTGTATATACACATGTTTAATTTATAAAAATGTATTTGCTCCATTACGGTTTGCTTTCCTTATTTTTTCGGGCAATTTTCTCATAGACTCTTGAATTCCTTTTGTATCGATTTCCTTCAGCTCTTTTTTAATTTTATTAACTAAGCAAGTGGTATTTTTAGCAGTGTATCCTTTGCCGTATACACGCCTTTTCAAATTTGCCCAAAAAGTTTCAATTGGCCTCAATTGGGGTACGTTTGGAGGGTTACATTGTTTAGGTACAAACTCAATCCCACGGTTATCCAACTCCATAAGAGTCCTTTTCGCATAGTGTGAAGAAGCCAAATCCGGCCAGAATACTATTTTATCCCTTTTATGGAATTTTTTAATAAATTTGTGAAGCTCTGGAATACATTTCTCTACATAAGTCTGAGCAGAAACTGCTAAGCCACCTTTGAAAAATACGGGTTCACTTATTCCTCGCTCACTGATTGTTAGCCACAACCAAACTTTACCAGGGAACTTAGTTTTTTGTATATATTTCACTTCGTTGGTTGCTTTGTGTTTTTCAGACTCGAAGTAATGTTTTGGCTGCCATTCGTTCCCTTCTACTGTGAAGTAGCTCTCGTCATCCATAACACATTTGTAAGTCGAAGACGTGGCAAAATATTTTTCGGAAAGTATACGCAACCTAGATTTAATTATTTTTTCCTGCTTTTTCGTAGTAGCTGGTTTCGTAATTCTTTTTTTTATTTGTATTTTCATGCCTTCTAAATAGTTTTTAATAGTATTTTTATCAACATTGTATTTTCGTCCCAGCTGACGATACGATTTTGCTTTTCGACCCACTGTATCTGCCTTCAACTTTTCACGAACTTTGCTATCTTGTAAAACACATTTTTTTCCAGAACCTTTTTTTCGCACTATTTTTTTCTTATCTCTGAACAGTTGAATATATTTATAAATAGAAGTTTTTTTAAATCCCATGTTTTTAAAATGGTGAAAAATTGCACTTTTTCTTTCATCAGGATTATTTTCACAAAATTTCCAAACTAATTCGCGGCGTTGTAACTCGTTTAACGACATTTTGACAATTAAATGCATGCACATCGAAAAAAAAACTATGCGACCACATGAAGTAGATATGCCGTTAGATTTTTGCATTGGAAGATATTTTTGGAAATTTACTGTTATTTTGTGTTTGCTTTCACAAAATATGTTCGGATTTCATTCACCATACGTTACCAGTGACACTATTACCTGTCACCATTTAAACTGCTTGAAGAAAAAATCATCATAAACTATGTTGTCAAGAAAACCTCTTTGGGCTTAAAAATCATTTGTGAAACAAATGAGGCATTTAACCTAACAAAGGGTGTGTTGAAAGGAGATTATCAATTTTTCTCCCATGATCAAAAAGAAAAACGTCCGTTTAAAGTCGTTCTCAGCGGGCTCGACTCTAAATCCAGTGACGACATCAAGTATGAACTAATTGCACGTGGCTTCAAATGTCAAGAAGTGAAGGTTGTAAACAGAATACACAACAACTGCACCGATACTATATATATTATTAGCTTCGATAACGGTTCCGTGAAGATTAGTGAGCTTCGTACAAAAGTCAAAGCGCTCTTTCGTACAATCGTCTAATGGGATTTTCAGAGAAAACTGAAAAACAAACCAGTTCAATGCCGAAACTGCCAAATGTTTGGACACGGTGAGAAAAATTGTAATGTTAAATCAAACTGTTCAAACTGCGCTGTGCTAGTTGCAGTGGCAGTCATAAATCGACAGATATTTCTTGCCCGAATCGTGATGCTTACCTGAAAATACGAGAAAGAGCAAATCTCAGACACAATCGTAGTTCGAGCACATACAAATCAAATCGTACTCAGGCCTTTAATACTCAGTCATTTCCAGTTCTTAAGTCACGAATCAACAATCATCCAATCAGTTAGGAGAGGATCACTGTTACTCCAGTCTGGCCTCGCCACTCTCCAACTGAAAAGCAATCAACGAGCTCTTTGTTTACTGAAGAAGAGTTAACCAGCCTTACTTTGGACGTACTCTCCAAATTAAAATTATGCAAGTCAAAGGAGGACCAGTATAAAAATTCTTTTTGATGGTTGTTTCCTCTCTCAATAATGGTATTCATATAATCGTAGAAGTTTACGAAGTGTGTATTTTTATAAGTTTACACACCCTGTTATATGAACGCACCTGTAGATAGCCTCGTAAAGTTGTCAGTCAGCGATGTTTAGATGTGTTCAGTTTATTTATTTTACTCTATTTTAATTTATTTTATTTGTTTCTATTTATTTCATTTTAATAGTAAAGTTATATTTAAATAACAACTTATAATTATTCAATGCTGGTGTGTTTGCAGGTTGCAATTTTTTTACAGCATTGAGTTTACGAGCATTTACGCACCGAAATCAGTTGATAAATTTACGAAGTTTGCGTAAACTTCTTTCCATAAAAATTTTGACAGTTCATTTACGCACTTCGTAAGTTTACCCGTTTATGAGCTTTACACGCTGTATACACGATTACATGAATACCATTAATGTTAGAAGTATCCGAAACAAAACAATCGAATTTTTTGATTTTCTTGTGAGGAACAAAGTGGATATTTGCTTACTGTCCGAAACATGGCTGAAAGAAAATGACAAACTCTATCACTCGCATTATTATTGTTTGCGTAATGATCGTAACAATAGAGACGGTGGAGGTGTTGCCATTATAATACATAAATCTGTTCAATGTACTTATTACAAAAAATTCCTACTGCAGTGATCGAAAATATTGGTATAGAAATTAGTGCTGAAAATGGTACGAAAGTTCGTATTTTTAGTGTTTATTTTCGGGGGGGTTCTAATACAAGTGAACTAGGCCGCAAATTTAAAGCCGATTTAAGAAAATTGTTTAACCAAAACACAAAATTCATTGTGTGCGGGGACTTAAATAGCAGACACCGTGTGTTTATGCCATCGGCCTAAATATATCGGTCGCCCCTCGTAAAATGTACTAGTATCTGCCCGCGCGACTTGTTTTTTTATCTTTTCACCTGATAACAGCTCTTACCCCTTCGAATCCTACGAAAGTAGGCATTCGGCGGCGGTACAGAGCTAAGTTTTATCTGAAGGCGCTTTCACTTCTGCTTTGAGCACGAATCAAATCATCAGCAGCCACTCCAGGTAAGATCCATTTCAAGTGTCTAATTAGAATTTCCGTAAACTCACTTAATTATCCACGGTTATAAAATATTGATTATTCACTTCCATAAAATAGTACTTGTACGCCTTAATTGTCCAGTAATTAAGGTTGTACATTATACTTAATAAAGAAAGTCACTTATTGTATTACATCTATATTTGAAATACAGTGTTTATTATTACGGGCTCGCCGTAACACCGTGACTGGGGCTGTCTGAGGGCAAATAGCTGGGGAAACATTTTACAAGAAGTGAGCGTGTCTCTCCCTATGTCTATTTTATTCACACAGATATATTCCTCACATATATTCCTGCAGCAGCAAGATCAAACCCCTTAACTCTTGATCTTATTGTTTCAAACATACCTCAAGTCATTACAGCACCTACAGAAGTGAATAGCTTAAGCTCTGACCATCTTCCTGTTAAGTTTAGCATAAATGTCAGTGTAAGTTTGTCTCCTCCTTTACATTTTAACTTTAGAAACGCCAACTGGAATCTTTACTCAAAGGTGTTGCATGAAACGCTGCATAGTGCTCCAATGGGCATCGATTCTATTAACAATAAAACCCAAATTGATAACAACGTTGACTTTTTGACGGAAAAGATTTTAGACGCTGTTAGATTAGCAGTGCCTAAAGAGCCACTTAAGAAACATCACGATCGCTTACCACAACATATTTTGCAACTTATTAGAACCAGAAATTACTACCGCAGACAATGGGGCCGGTATCGCAGCTCAACTGACTATGAAGCGTTGAAAAGATATACTAATGTAGTAAATTATGAAATTTCACAGCACAGGAATAACTTGTGGTCAGAAAAACTGAGTAAGCTCGAACACGGTTCTAAGCCCTTCTGGAATTTGACAAAAATTCTGAGAAAAAAGTCCCATGGAATTCCACAATTATTGTCTGGAAACGAAGTCGTATACACAAACAAAGAAAAAGCGGAGTTGTTCTCTAATACCTTTTGCGAATATCATAAAGTTGCTGAAAGCCTAGGTACGCAAGACAATGAAGCTTTAGTAAACTCTTCCTTATTTAATTTCGATCGTCTTGTAGTTAACACTCCGGCTTCTTGCTGACTGCGAAACCGTAGCACAAATCATTAGTCAGCTGCGTCCAAGAAAAGCATCTGGAATTGATGACACTCAAAAATGTAATGGTCAAGTACTTTCCAAAAACTGCAATCGATTACTTCACATTTCTAATTAATTCGTGTCTTAAAACCCAATACTTTCCTGATACGTGGAAAGTAGCAACCGTCATCCCCGTTCACAAAGTTGGCAAGCCGAAAAATCTTGTCACAAGCTATCAACCTATCAGCTTGCTAAGTAGCTTAAGCAAAATTTTGGAGCAAATTCTAAAAAATAAAATCTGGGATGTTCTGTCTTCCAAAGACATCTTACCTAACGAACAGTTTGGTTTTCGTAAATTTCACAGCACTTCTCATCAACTTAAAAGATTATGTAAAGATATAAAACTTAACTTTAATGTCAAAAAGTCGACTGCATTATCTTTAGATATAGAAAAGGCATTTGATACAGTTTGGCACAACGGATTAATTTACAAATTAATCAGCTACGGTTTCCCGCCACATTTAATTTCAATTATTAAAAGATTCTTACGTAACCGATATTTCTGTGTGCAGGTAGGCAACGAGTTTAGTGACCTTAATCTAATTCCAGCTGGGGTGCCCCAGGGATCAGTTATTGGGCTTTTGCTCTATATTATCTAATGCTCAGATATACCAAAATCACCTAGTTGTAATTACACCATGTATGCTGACGACATCGCTTTTTATCATTCGAATGAATACGGCCAAATGTCTGTGACTATTTTGCAGACTGCCATAAATGTTATTACTGACTACTTTTTCAAATGGAAAATTAAAGTTAACGCTAACAAAACGCAAGCTCTCTTTTTTACGAGAAAAAGATGTTCTTGTTATTATCCCAGTTCCAAGATCACGGTATGCAATTCTGAGGTGGACTGGTCGACCAATATCAAATATCTTGGTATTGTACTCGATCCAAAATTACTCTTTAGAGATCATACTCAGTATATTAGCGCTGAATTCAATATAGCGTTAAAACTTCTCTATCCACTAATAAACAGAAAGTCCATTCTAAGTAAAGAAAATAAGGCCATCATTGCCAAAGTCATTTTTCAATCCATCATTTTATATGGATGTCCCGTTTGGGGTACATGTGCAAAAACGCACATCGCAAAACTACAAATAAAACAAAACAAGTTACTAAAAATGATGCTAAATCTGCCGTGGCTTTTTTTCGACCGCAGAGCTGCACACACAAAACCAAATCAGTCCTGTTTCGGACCGTATTGATAAAATATTTAATTGAAAAATTTAAATGTCTCTGTGATATATTTACAAATCCTCTTATATGTAATCTTTATAACATCTGGCTTAATCTAACATTTAACTTTATACATAAATTAAAATACAAACACCTATACATACATAATTTAACTGTAGTCCTAAAATACTTATGAAGGTTCTTTTTAAGCTTATTCCCTACCCACAAAAGCAATATTTTTTTTTCCTTTTACCAGCATAATCTACAACCAAATGTTTTTAAACTTCCTATCATACCAATAATGCTATAGTTAGCTGTTAGGTTTATCGATAAGCCATATCTTCTTAAACTATTGTATTTAAATATGAATAAAATGAAATGAATGAAATGAACATCCGACAATCCCTAAATACTCCTATTTTTCATCTTCAAAGTTATTCTTTATTAATGTTGCGACAGTCTGGAACTCCATTCCAGGTTCTGACAAGACTATTTTGAATCGGTGTAATTACAAAGTGGTAATCCATAATTATTTAAAAGTGAATTGAATTTTTTGCAATTTTAGTGCTACTCATACATCTATATCTGTTTCTTACATCTTGATCTACTCCTTCTATCTTAAAGTCGTCCCACTCTGCTTATTGGTACCTCTATAACTAGTTAACGAATGTATCCTTATTCGCTGCGTTGTCTGTTAAAATGTTAGGTATAGGTCTATATTCCATTGTAATAGAATTAAGATAAAATTTTGTTAATGCCATTTTGCTGATGTATTATAAAAGACGAAAGTCTTACTTGTACAACCTTATGATACATAAAAATAAATAAATACATACATATGATATTAGTTAGTATGCAATTGTACTTTGGAATAAAATGAAATTTTTTTCTTTAATATTAGTAGGAGGTGTACGAACTTATACCCAGTTGTTCATAAAACATTCTCATAGTGCTGAACTTAAGTTATGAACAAGTGTGCATAGATTATGAAAAAAAAAACAGTTTTGAAATTGAAATTGGAAATGTATTAAAATATGAAGGGAAATAATATAGATTGAAAGGAAAATGTAAACATGTAAACAAAATTAAAATATGTAAACAAACGGAATGCAGTAGTCTGGAGATTGGATTTGTATAAAAAAACTTAAAAGAAAACAAACCATATAACTGTACTATTTCTATATTACTAACACTGAACATGTCGCTCGTTCTATTGTTAACAGAGTTAACTCAAAATTTTCATTTTTTTAGATATCACGATACATTTTAATAGCTAGCCAAGGGCATTATATTCAACTTTATAAAATAGTCATTGAACTAAAAATGGCGGAAATGAAGTATTTGTACCTGTGTATTATAAATTTTCGTAGCTTATCTGTTCAATGTAAAGTGAATCAATTCGAAAAAATCTATATTCTCTGGTTTTGTTAGATCAAAAAGTGGTTTTATTTCGAGTTACTTCACTCTATTAGAAAATAAAAATGCATTATTTCAAAAAACCCATTGTCTTTTTTGCATTTAACTGTAGTATTTAGTAATTTTCGTATGTAGCTATTGTTTTCTGAATAAATTTTTTATTGTAAAGTGAATTATCTCAGAATGAAAAAAGTTTGGATGGAAATAAGCATCTCCCTTAAATTAATATAAATATTTGTCTTATCAGTATACTAGCTTAGTACTTGTAGTTTTCCGTCATACCTTATAAATTGACGTGACCAACTACATTAGTCGTAAAAGTTTACTGTTTGAATAGACAAAACTTTATTTGCGTTTTTTTGAGGAAATAAATGATGGGCTGCTGTTGTTGTTGTTGTTGTAGCGCTACTTTGCCCTGCCTAGGTAGTCAGTTTCCTTGCCCAGTAGTAGATTTCTTCCAACGGAACTACTAGAACCTTGTCAAAATGTTTGCGGGGGGCGGATTTTCGGATCCTGCGGTTTAGTGCAGTTGAACTGGATTTACCTGGTGAACATCTCGCTATGCTCTTTAACGCCGAGCATTTTAGCTTCACTATGAAGATGTTGCTCCGGAGACAAAGAAGGCATCCAGTGGCGGCTCTGAGTGTTCTGATAGACCTGAAGCTTCGCCCAGTGCGTGTCTGTAATCCCGGTGGCCATATTGGCGTCGCGAAGCTCAGCACTTATTGAGCTATTATGCAAGAAAGTAAAATATTTTAAGTAAACATCCCACTCGAGAAAATTATCCATAAGAAAATCTCTTAAATATTCATTTAATACCGGGTGATTTCTTTCGATTGTACCTAGGGTTTCGTGATGATAAGCAGTTGAGAAATTATGTTCAATTTTTAAAAGTTTGGCTAATTCCGAGAAAAATTCATTTTTGTATTCTACTCCTAAATCGGACTTAATTGACTTCATTAAGGCGTAAATAAGAACAGAACCTTCAAAAATGGCAGATGCAACCGCGATCCTTACTAAATGATGTTATGTCTCTCGAATCTTTTTCAAATTTGGTGAAAACCCAAAAAAAGGTCCAAAGTCGAAAAGAATTTCGCACGACCAAGATTGTCCAAAATATCGTCTACACCTGCCAACGGGAATCAGAATTGTAAAAGAATGCATTCTTCTGCGAATGCATTCTTTTGTGATTTATCGTAGCAGCCATTTTTTGAATTCTTTGACTTCGACTTCAAAAATGAAGTCATTATTCAGACTTCATTTTGCGACTTCAAGTTCTTTTTTTCATTCATTGTTTTGTCTATTCATGTATTGCATTCATTGAATCAAAATTCTTTCTGAAGTCAATTGGAGTCATATGAAGTCATTTGAAGTCAATTTACCTGTGGCATACAAGACATGATCGTAAACTATTTTTACTCAAACAATAAGTATTAAACTCTAAAATATATTATACTAATAATTAGTTATGTATCTTCTTAGTACTCTTTATGAAAAGTTAACATGAGTCATATATCCGAATTACGAAATCACAATATCTTAATATCTTAATATCTTCGATTGTGTTATGAATGAACATTCGGCACTCTGCTTTATTGACATAAATATAAATATTATTTATCAAATATACTGCGAGCACTACGTCTCATGGTATAAGCCCCGCATCCCTTCGCACTTTGATTGTTCATGTACATACATCACTGTACAAGATGTCTGGTTGTTCTACTTTCGCTTTCTAAACATTGCAGTTTGTTACTGATAAGTCTCCGAATACAATCATCTTACACCGCTATCCTACTATTAAAAGGGCGTACATTAAATACAACGCACCTCTGCCAACTTCAGCCCCCGTAGAGAGACTATTTTGGTTTGCCTCAATACTTAATGCACCACGTCGAAGACGTCTATAAGATGACACATTCGAAAAGCTGTTGCTTTTAAAAGTTAATAATTCACTATAAGCCCCTTTGTTTATATTTGGCTAATAACACTGGATCACAAATTCCAACTTTTTTTCTGCACCAGAGACGCCATAGTGAAATTCCTATATAAAATCACCTCCTAATTCCGAAAATCAAATTTATTTTTACCTGAATGGTACCGTTTTTGAGATATTTACGATTTACCGTTATTTCAAAAAACAAAGCATATTGAACAATCATTACGGATTTTTTAAATTTTGTTTGTAAAAATATAAAAAAATGTGTACTTTGCGAGGAAGCATCTCGAAAACTTTTTGTTTTTTTGCAGATATTTTTCCCCCCCTCTAAGCTCTGTTTTATTACAAAAAAAATAAGCTATCAGTGAACAAAATCGATGAACTAATACAAAAGTTATAAGCATTCAAGTAAATATATCCATTTAATACTTAAGTACCCTACAAATAATAGCACATGTACATATGTATGGTTCTGTCTTAACTCTATGATCTTATTTTATAATTGAAAAAGTTATGTGTCTTGTTTTGACGCTTATTTAGATTAGGATCGGTTTCTCTTATGAGAAACCAACAGTAGTCGCCCATCATAGCGACATCCCAGAATCCTTGATACCGACTTTCAATCACTTTCATTTGCTGGTGAAACCTTTCGCCATGCTCGTCACTTTCGTCGCCAAGATTTTGCGGGAAAAAATTTAAGTGGGAGTGTAAGAAATGAATTTTTAAAGACATATTTACTCCTGAAAGAAAATAAAAAAGTAAATTAGATAAATACATAAGTGACACATTAGTACAAAAAAATAAGCTATCAGTGAACAAAATCGATGAACTAATACAAAAGTTATAAGCATTCAAGTAAATATATCCATTTAATACTTAAGTACCCTACAAATAATAGCACATGTGCATATGGTTCTGTCTTAACTCTATGATCTTATTTTATAATTGAAAAAGTTATGTGTCTTGTTTTGACGCTTATTTAGATTAGGATCGGTTTCTCTTATGAGAAACCAACAGTAGTCGCCCATCATAGCGACATCCCAGAAAAAATTTAAGTGGGAGTGTAAGAAATGAATTTTTAAAGACATATTTACTCCTGAAAGAAAATAAAAAAGTAAATTAGATAAATACATAAGTGACACATTAGTATATAATTTTCTTAGGCTGGATTTATCTTTCAATTCAGAACAAATTTTTTTTTATATTTTTCCCGTTCTTGTTTGTTCGGAACTGGACGATGAATTCAGATTTATGGCTATATATTCTCATGTAAATTTATGTAATATATAATTTATTATAATATGTTTTTTTATTTACCCATTTCCGCATAGTTTTTGATTAAGTCGTTCACTATCATCTCGTAGTTAGGACTTTTGTGTTTGCCTAAAAAAGAAGTAACGACCTTTTCAAAAGAATCCCACGCTGCTGCCTCCAATGGTGACAATAGTTCTTTGAAATAGTTATTGGTCATCATTTTCCTTATTTGCAGTCCCACAAAAATCCCTTCCTTTATTTTTGCTTCTGAAATCTCTGGGAAGATTGTCTTCAAATGATGAAAAGCTTCGCCTTCTTTGTCCAAAGCCTTCACAAAGTTTTTGATAAGGCCGAGCTTGATGTGGAGCGGAGGTAGAATTATTTTTTCCTTCTTTATAAGTGGAGAGTATTTTATGTTATCTACCCCAACTTGAAACTCGATTCGTTCTGGCCAATCCTTTATGATGTAGTGGTCTTGACGACCTCGGCTATCCCATTTGCATAGAAAGCAACAGTATTTTGTGTATCCACTTTGTAGACCACATAGCATTCCAACGACTTTAAGATCGGCACATATTTTCCAATCATGTTCTTCGTATTTGATTAACTTGAGCAATTTTTGCATTATCTCATATGTTTCCTTCGTATTTACTGCATGCGCGATCGGGATAGATGGCTTTTGGTTGCCAATATGCAATAATACGGCCTTTAAACTTAATTTATTGCCGTCTATGAACAATCGCCACTCTTTTGAATCATATGGTTCACCAAATTGTTTAAATAGACCAGCAATGTCTTTGCAGTAACAAACACTGTCCTCCTTCGTATAGTACTTGGAAAATTCTTCGTGACGAGTTCTATAATATGTTACCTTAACATCGGATGAAACAAATTTAAATTGTTGCATTCGAGAGGCGTGTAGTTCGGCGTTTTCCTTTGACAATTCCAAATCCCTTATCCAATCATTGAGTTGTGCTTGTGACAAAGAATTTCTTTCGTTTTCCGTTTGAAATTCAGTACAACATGATGCCGCGTAATCAGATACTACTGTTGACAATGAAACTGGAGCCGGAACTAAAGTTAAATTTGATTCTGGCAATGTCGCTTCTGTTGAAATTAGTTCTGGTAATGACACTGTAGATACGCTCGCATAGGTTACTTTTCTGGACTTTCCAACCCCAAGTACTTTTGTAGTACAAATATAGCAGTCCGTTGAATGGCAAGTTGGTTCCCTCCACTTCATTGGTGTAATAAATTTCACACGTCGCCCAAATAGATAGTTTCAGAAATTAGTCAGCTATGCATTAAAAGGGAACAAATTCCTAATTTTTACAACGTACCTTTTTGTTCCGGTTTCCGAAGAAATCAATTCGACTCGGCATGTGGTGCACACAGTGTTCGGTGTCCATGGTTTTTCAGCTCAATTCCAAAACACTTATAGTATGTAACTTTCAAAGGATTTTAAAACACACGTCTCATACTTTTAACAATAAATTGACCGCAGATGAAACATAACATATCTGGATCATTTGTACACTCAAACTCTCGCGCCCTTTTATTCATTTTTTATTTTTAAGTAAATGACGGGTTATAAACTGCAATTATAAACTGAACAGTATCCGGCGAGCCTTGCAGATATTATGAAGGAACAAGGCGCATGTACTCTTATTTATACTTAGATCCAGTAAAAATTCAAGCCTACCTAAACAAAAAGGTTCCCTAGTTCTACAAAGAAAACACTACCTGCCTCAAAAATATGCTCTTGTTTAAAATATACCTAGGTTTGAGAAAACGACACTAACAGCTTTTTGTATCTAATAACTTTTCGAAAATCTACCTGCTAACTAACTGATATACGAATACTAACACATATGTACCAGTAGGGTACTTAAGCATTAAATGGATATATTTACTTGAACGCTTATAACTTTTGTATTAGTTCATCGATTTTGTTCACTGATAGCTTATTTTTTTTGTAATAAAACAGAGCTTAGAGGGTGGAAAAAATATCTGCAAAAAAACAAAAAGTTTTCGAGATGCTTCCTCGCAAAGTACACATTTTTTTATATATTTACAAAAAAAATTTAAAAAATCCGTAATGATTGTTCAATATGTTTGAATCTGCAGGACGTAGCAAAAAGTGTTGTATGTACTGATTATAGTAAATTTTATAAGATTTCAAATTTTTCAAACCGTTTTGGAAGAGCTCAGTTTGTTCTTGAGATATACACGATTAAGTGGAGCCATCTTTTTTGTTTTTTGAAATAACGGTAAATCGTAAATATCTCAAAAACGGTACCATTCAAGTAAAAATAACCTTGATTTTCGGAATTAGGAGGTGATTTTACCAGTAAACCAGTGTAAATTGTATATATTTAAAATAAAGTGGTTATTATGGATAATTATAAGTGGGTTATACAATTTTTTCTGGTAAATAGTTAGTGACTTCACGCAAAAACTGAAGTCATTTAGTGACTTCACAATATGACTTCAAATACATGACTTCAAAAAGACTTCAGACTTAATTTTTTTATTCTTTATTCAAAAGTGGAGTCAGTGAATACATTCGAAATTTGAAGTCATTGAATAAGACTTCAAATGATTTCATTCGCATATGAGTGCATTCTTTTACAACCCTGCTTCATTTAAGTCATTTTCTATCAATCTGTTAACCTGTCTTATTATTTCTTCGCGTTGAGAGTACGGTAAGCTATAATTTTTAATATATATGGGCGTTGTGTCATTTAGTCTCAGTTTCTGTTCATAAAAATTGTTTACTGTCATTTTGTCGTTGTCAAGCGCGAAAATATAAGCATATTTTAAACATAAGTCTATTAGCTTGTTATCAGAATAACTAGGTATTTGTTTTTCTAAAATTTTCTTTAATTCGCTAATACGGCGTTCGTCTTTCGTGGATTTGTTAATTCTGTAAACGTTATAAGTAGAAAGTTGTTTAGTCAGAATGTCAAAGTTGTTTGAGATATTGATTACTTTAACTGACTAACTGGATTACTATTATCAACTATGCATCTTGCTGTGAAAACACCTTCAGTAACTTCCTGAGAGATACTTGTGTCGCTTTCTGTGCCGTGAAGGGTTGGAGGTGAAACTTTTCCTAACCAGAAGGAAATACTGTTTGATGCATATCTAATTTTTTATTTTTATTTTTATTTTATTTTAAGTCGACACTAACATAAAGCGGTCGACTGATGGCGAATGTATAACATTCTATTATAAAATACAAAGTGTTACAAAAGAAAACTTAACATAACAAAATAATCTTAAGTCTAACATATTCCACAAATGGATGGTTGGAGAGGCCGAGTCTCCGTTCCCCCTGCCATTCGGTCCATGTGATCATTCAAATATATGCTCAGGAATCCTATAGTATAGTTAACAATATTAGCTCAGTAGGGAGCAGATGCGTAGTGCCCAGAAAGGGGCGCATGAGCCTGGAAGGACTCTGTAGGATAAGTATTTATATGTAGTGCCCAGATTATAATCTGCCACTAGCATGACAGGACATGTTCCAATCGACGTATTATTAGCTCAGTAGGGAGCAGATGCGTAGTGCCCAGAAGGGGGCGCATAAGCCGGGAAGGGCTCTGTAGAATAAGCTCTGATATGTAGTGCCTAGGATATAATCTGC
Organism: Sphenella marginata; assembly: GCA_951509765.1. Classification (NCBI taxonomy): domain Eukaryota; kingdom Metazoa; phylum Arthropoda; class Insecta; order Diptera; family Tephritidae; genus Sphenella; species Sphenella marginata. The sequence goes on along the minus strand of OX608083.1, from coordinate 32,336,777 downwards.
CCATAGTATGGCAGGACGTGTTCCAATCGAAGTATAGATGAATATTTCTGGTTATGTATTTAAGGCTTATTGCCATTTTTTTTTTAATCAGGACTGGATGGTTCGAGAGGCCGAGTCTCCAAACCATCCAAGAGAAGTGGAGAGGAGTGAAAAGGACGTGTTTCGAATCACACGTCACATTTATTAGCTTTTAGGAAATCCTTATCTAATATTCCAACTGATGGAATATTAAAATCATTATCTAACAAGTGCAAAGTATGACTTGTTATAAAAATTGAAAAATGTAAATCTTTTGTAAATGTACCTAACGTAGAAACTGTGTCAGTAGTTACACCCGTAATATTAATAATTTGCTATTGATTGACGAAGTTTTATCGAAAGAGGAAATTTTAATTAATGAAATGTCAGCTTGAATATCGACAATGTGCATAATCTGTTAGAACCGAAAAAACTTTAATTGAATAAAATATGAGTAATTTGTGTTTAAACAGTAGATACTTTTAGAAGAAAAATTGGAATTTTGAATTTTAATTGCAGAATCTGTTAGTAATCTGTCTCGTCTTCCCGCAGTGCAGCTGAGGGGTTTCCGTGTTTAAAGTTCCGACATTCGCGTTTCTACCTCTGGCGTTTGAAGTTCGAGAATTGTTTGTAGTGCCTGTATTATTTCTAAAATTGCTATTGTTACGAACTCTGAATGCCAAAACGTGAAGTTCTTTTATTTCATTTGATTGTTTGAACTTGTTTTCATTTATTTCATTTGATTGTTTGAAGTTGTTTCAAAGATTAATAGTTTCGTGAGCGTTAGACTGGGTTATCCCTTCGATAACACTGGTCGACGGCCAAAATTTACCAAAGACGCCGTTATGAAATTCGTATGTAAAACCACCTCCCGATTTCAAAAATCATTCATTTTTGATTCTATGGTACCGTTTTCGAGATATTTTCAATTTACCTTTATTCCAAAAAACCAAAAAGACGGCTCCCTTTAATTACGTATATCTCACGAACGGATCAAGCAATTGCAAAAAGGTTTACAGAAACAAAATCACAACCAGATAGTTTTCGAGATATTAGCTTATCATTTCACATTGTTGTTTTTTTTTTATAAAAAAATATGAAAAAAAATTACTCTTTGCGAGGGCAGCATTCCAAAACCGCAACTTTTTTCTTTACGTAAAGCTCTGTTTAATTAGAAAACAGATAATCTTTCATAGAAGAAAATCGATGCAAAGCTACGTAAGTTATAAACGATCAAATAAAAATACCCAGGTTGCGCAATTTCAACGTATACCTCAAAACGTATGTATGGTATAAAGAAGAGTGAAATAATTAGCTATGCTCGGTTTCTATTGAGTTAAAAGTTCAATTTATGAATGAAATTACCCATATTTTGAACTTTTTTTTTTTAAATTTATTTATGTTTATGTATACTCTAACAATTTTTATCTTAATTTGATTTTACTATGTGAAATAATTATGTGTTCTACTTTGACGCTTATTCTTTTAAGGGTCGGTTTCTCTTATGAGAAACCAGCAGTAATCGCCCACCATTGCGACGTCCCAGAATCCTTGATATCGATTCTCAATTAATTTCATTTGCTGGTGAAACCTTTCGCCATGCTCGTCACTTTCTGCGCCAAGATTTGCCGGAAAAAAGCTCAAATGTCAGTGCAGAAAGTGAACTTTTAAATACATATTTACGCCTGGAAAGAAAATATTAGTTAGCTAAACAAGTTATAAAATTTTGGGAAATTAATTTTAATAAGCCTTTAATATTTACCCATTTTTGCATAATTATTGATTAAGTCGTTCACTATCTGCTCGTAGTTAGGGCTTTTGTGTCTACCCAGAAAATAAGCAACGACCTTTTCAAAGGATTCCCACGCTGCTGTCTCAATTGATGAGAGTAGTGCTTTGAATTGATTATTGTTGATCAGTTTTTTATATGTGGTCCAACAAAAATACCTCCCTTTATCTTGGCTTGAGAAATATCTGGAAAAATTGTTTTCAAATAGTCGAATGCCTCGCCTTCTTTGTCCAAAGCCTTAACAAAGTTTTTAATGAGACCGAGCTTGATGTGTAAGGATGGAAGTATGATTTTCTCTTTCTTGACAAGAGGGGTGTATTTGATGTTATCCACACCAACGGTAAACTCGAATCTTTCCGGCCAATCATTTCTGACGTAGTGGTCCTTACGAGCTCGGCTATCCCACTTGCAGAGTGGCTTGGTGTAGCCACTTTGCAGACCGCATATCATTGCACCGACTTTGAGATCAGAACATGCCAAAATACTTGGAGTATAAAGTTTTGAAATGATCTGAGAGCACTCGTCGTCGCCTTATGATAGTATATTGGCCACACATGAAACAGAACATATCTGGGTCGTTATTACACTCAAATTCTCGCGTCCATTTACTCATATTATTTTTTTTAATAAATCAAGGTTTTGAAATTTGACTTTTGAACTGAACTCTCCGGCGAGCCTTGCAGATGTTCTGAAGTGTTAAGGCGCATTAACTCATATTTATACTCGGAACAAGAATAAAATTGGAAAAATCAAATCTTACTTAGACAGAACGGTTCTTTTTTATACGAAGCCGGGAAAAGAAAATACTACCTGCTTTAGATGTGGCTTTAAAAATTTTCTGTGTTCTATAATTTTGAAAATCTACCTGCATACTTACCTATAAGTGACGGAAATACATACATGTTTATAACTACATGCCTGCAGCATGTTTCGAACCCAAATACTCTTCCTTTCGTATTAAAAGTACTATTTGATTTATTGAAAGAAAAAGTATTATAATTGCTATGGTGTTATTCGTTTATCCGGATAATATCCCATTTGCACTTTATACCTTTAATATATGTATGTATACATACATACATTGAATTTGCGCAACCTGGGTATTTTATTTGATCGTTTATAACTTACGTAGTTTTGCATCGATTTTCTTCGATGATAGCTTATCTGTTTTCTAATTAAACAGAGCTTTACTTAAAGAAAAAATATCTGGATAAAGTTGTGGTTTTGGAATGCTGCTCTCGCAAAGAGTAATTTTTTTCGTATTGTTACCTAAAAAAACAAAAATCTGAAATGATAAGCTAATATCTCGAAAACTATCTGGTTGAGCAAAAAAACAATGTATGATGCATTTACACCAAATTTTATCGTGATTTTGATTCTGTAAACCTTTTTGCAGTTGCTTGATCCGTTCGTGAGATATACATACGTAATTAAACGGAGCCGTCTTTTTGGTTTTTTCGAATAACGGTAAATTGAAAATATTTCGAAAACGGTACCACAGAGTCAAAAATGAACTCGATTTTCGAAATCAGGAGGTGGTTTGAAATTCGCGGTCCAGTGTAATTAGTGAGCGTTCTAACGAGTCAGCGAACTCCTCAACACGTTTATCGAAATCAGTGTAATTGTTGTTGTTTTGTAAACGTAGGGCTGTTTTTATGTCATTAACCGAGAGAATTTGAGTAGGTATTGCCTCACGGGTTTTACCCTCTAGTTTGGATTTAATGAATGGATTTAATAAATGAAATAAAAGTGTCTATGAAATTTTCTTCCACTAGATCTTCTATTAGGCTGATTTTGTCGGTAAAAGATTGAAGGCCTAGAGGCTCACCACTATAGTTTTCACGCATAATGCTAGCTCACATACTTAAATCAATATCGAAATTGGTATACATATATTGGAAATTTGCTTGAAAACTGGAATGAGGCTGTATAATTGAAGGAAAAAATTAGAATCGCTGAACTAGAATACATAGGACTTAACTTAGCCGAAATCTACATTCGGGTAAGTAGCAAAATTGAAAAAAAATCCGGTAATTTAATGAGACAACTATAGGTAGGTGATCTTAAGCAAGCGTTACCATCGGTCGCCAGTCAACGCAGTTTATAAGGCCTGCTCTGACTATGGTGAAGTCTGGTGAGCTAGAGCAGTTAAGCGATACTCTAGTGAGGGCATCCCCATTTACAGTGCAGAACGTCGAATCATCGATCTTATCAGCCAGCTCCGGCCCCCACCGTCAACCTGTACACTTGAGTGAGACAGGTCATGGTGTGGGTTAAATTCACCAAGGATAGATAACACGATTCTCACCTCTGAGTAACGCACGAATGTCAGGATGGTTATCGCTGGGACAGCAGGTAGCAGGAGGTATTTAAATGTTAATGATCTCAAGGTCGACATCGCCTGGCCGGACAATCATACCTTGTCGTTCTGAGGTGGTGTCCCTCGGGTCGATATCAGGCTCAAACAGACGATATTGCACTGATTAGTGCGTAATGAATGCGAGACCACCACCAAGTTATCTCACGCGATCGCGACGGTAACATCTACCGTAACCGTTGCAGGTCCTAAAAATGGATAATTCACCGAGCTTTGTCTCCTGAATCGCTGTGATTATTTTGTATTGCTTCATGAGTTCAAGTTTACAATATTATTTATTTTCCACACTAAGCCGTTGCAGTTTAACTGCAGGATACATAAATGCGAAGTGGTAGAAAAGTTAATGCTGGGGGTCAAGGACTGGTGCGTAGGTAGGTGGTAGTAGGCATCAAAGGAAGGTAGCGGAGCTCGGCAGCAAGGCGCAACGTACGAATCAGTCCAGAGATTCCTGTTTCCAAGTTCAGAGAATATTAGCAGGTGACACAGGCCAAGGCAGGTGACTGATGCCGCCGGCGAACCGACAAACAGTGCACGTAGTATAAGGGAAGAGGGGCTTACTGGTAGGGCGGTGGTCGGCGGACGGTCAGCATTGCTTAGATGCAGTAGGGAGGTGAGATGTTGACGCCAGTGGGCGTGAACGGCCGCGGGAGTAGTCTACTTGCTGAGGTGCATTTTTTTTTTTTTTTTACCCACCATATCCCGCCCGACCGGCGCGAGGGGCGCATCCGCATGACGCGCGGATTGATCTTTCGTGCCTAGGGACACGAATTTCGATACGATACGATACCATATCGATACTTTTGCCCTTCGATACTGATATTTTGTACTCGATGCTTTTTTAACGATACTTTTCGGCATCGAGTATCTAGACCCCGGTATCGTATCGAATTTTTTAAAAAATATGGAGCTAATAGAGCAAAAATACCGCTCTGCTGGTTGTCTCTCTATAACTTGTGACGCGAATCGAAGGAAAATCAGAACCAAATAATAACAGTTAATTTAGCCGGAAAAGGCAGACGCCAGAAAAGTAAGAGTTGCCATTGATCTGTTGCAATATGCACTTAATACGTCCAAAAATGTTACAACAAACTTGAAGTACTAACTTATTGTGATATTGTTTTGCCTTTATACTGAAAAAAAGGTAATACTATCCATCCAACGTCAAATATTGCATTTTCTGATCCCTGCGCTTATTCCCTATGTATGTCTTGGCTACGTGATATGATCAGTCGGGAAGAAGCCGCACATGCAATCCAAGAATTTGTGTTCCGACAAAAATGAATTTTGGAATCACATAGAAACTTTAGCATCTGGTCGAGGAAGTGAAAGTGCAATCCGACAAAGCGAAAACATCAATGAATATATTCGTTGCAAACTACTTCCTTTAAGTGGCTATCTTTTGCGTTTTTGGAAGGAAAATAATCATAAATATCCTCATTTGTCGAAAATTGCTTTACGATATCTGGAAGTACCAGCAACTTCTGTCCCATAAGAGCGCCTATTTTCAAAGGCAGGTTTAACAATGACAAAAACACGTAACAGGTTGAAGGGGAAGAGGTTGGATAAATTACTATTCATGGCAGATTGCACAGAGGAAGAGTGGGGCTTTTGATCTTCGTTTCTTGAAGTAAAATCTATCAAATTAAAAAAATCAAATTTCCTCATATTAAACTAGTTTATGTTATTATTTATTTTATTGAAGTTTATACGAACCTATGGTAATCATTTACAAAACGTATGAATTTGCTTGCAGCGAACCATTCGGTTATTGAAGTGCTTGTTTGTCATGTACATTTAGCATCGATATTTTGACTATCGAGTCTTTTTGTTTCGACATTATCGGGTACCCGATATATTTGAAGCGATACTTCAAATGAGTACAGAATCGATGCTTTGCATTCGATATCGTGTCCCTATTCGTGCCGAGTCTTTGAAAGGCCATAGTTATATAGTAATAAAACTGTGGTGAATAGTACGTCATATTGGTGAATTTTTCAGGGTTGATATTCCTTGTAGTACGTGATCTCAAGGGCGCATAGTTGTATTTTCATACCAAAAAAAAACTTTAAAAATGTAATCACATAAGTGCATGTAGCGCATGTATTTTATGGCATATATGAAATAATTTATTTGATTGTGCGGCCTTCAAATTTTTAAAAACAGCAAAACGAAATATATGAAATTTTTTTTTAATGGTTAATAACATCACCTTTTCTTCCTTGCAAGTAGTTAGACCACAAGCATATGTATTTTCACTTTATAAACCTATTAAAAGCTAAAATTACATAGAAATCGCCATATTTCGAGGTAAAATGTTCTAACACCATTGGAAATGTGATTTTGAAAACGTGAAATGTTTGCAAAAATCATGGCATTACGATCAGTAGTGGAATTCACTAACTTATAGCGATTCGATTCGGTTCGATTTTTCGAGATTTTCATTAGCGATTCGGTGGCTTGCACTATCGAATATGCGATTCACTAACTTATCTATAACGATGCGGGCAAATGATTTCTCATCTCGCTATATAACATACTCTTTGTTCTCAAATGCGATTTTTTAATGATAATAATATGGATAGAGTATTATTATTTCAATTTTTAATAAAAAATTCAAATTATGTGCATTTTATTTAATGACATAGAAAACAACTGTAATTTGGGTGTCGTTTAGTTTGCGAAACAGCTGATTGCGAATAAGCGAAAATCGAGAAAAAATAGTTAGTGAATACCAAATATCGTGATAAATATCGGTATGACAAAATGTCGATTGCGAATGTCGTAATCGAAGTTAGTGAATTCCACTACAGAGATCTAGAAAATAATAGTTTAATTGTTTTTTGAACTACCTTAGCCATATTTTGGTTGTTTCTAAAAATTTGAAAAGTTTATTTCAGGTAAATATGTGTGAAAATTGGACACAGAATTTAACGAAACTACCGACATAGTGATATGTGTGCAACATTTTGACATACAAGTTAGCATTATAATTTTTAACGGTAATTATTTACGACCGTACGTAACTGCTAATACACCTCCAAAAATATCGAGAGAGGTATCAAAAGACGCGTTTTGACCTCTGTAACAATAATCCAAATCCGGAAAACCAATATTTTCAGTAGTTTGCGAGATATTTGCAATCAAAGTTCAGAATTTTCTGTCATTTTCATATGGTTGTTGTAATCACACTACCCTGTCAGAAAAAAGTGGCACGCGGAAGGACATCACCGTGGCGGTAGCCACGGCTTTGGCAACCACCTGGAGTTGGAATGGCGTAGCCCAGGGTTATTTTTTGAAGCACGGCCGAAGGCCGCCAATGCGCAAAGGTGTTCTGCACATAAAAAACATGGCTCGGACTCCTATATCAGGATTTGACCTGGGTCATTTTTTGGTTTTTTGTTAATAACTTTTCACTGAACTAAAATATTTCTTTTCCGGATTCGGATTCTTGTTACAAAGGTCAAAACGCGTCTTTTGGTACCTCTCTCGATAGTTTTGGAGGTGTATTAGCAGTTACGTACGGTCGTAAAGAATTACCTTTTTAACCAACTAATATACGCATAACTTTTATTTAAAGGAAAAAAATCTTAATGTATTTTTAACAATTTCTCCTCTCTTAAACTAATGTATACACCTCATTCAATTTGCATCACAACACCCTAAAATGCTGAAAAATAGTTGACTGAAACCCCGAGTACACGAAAAAGGTGAATATAGCCGCGGATTTTACCACAGTTTTCCTACTGTACTATACTGTGGAAAGGCTTTGGTTTGTTAATCGTCCAGATCTAAAACTGCTCAGCTACAGAGAAAACCTCATCAGCTAAGTAAAAAAGATTACACAATTAATAAATAATTAGTTGACAGCGAAAAGTTATTGTTAAGAATAAAGATAAGAATCAAAGGATATGAAAAAAAAAAAAAAATTGTTGCTATGTATTTAGGATAGAAAGAATTGACTTTTTTGTGCAGTATAGTGAGTCTGAGATATCAAACGTACCAGAATGAGAATTATAATCTTGACACAAACAAGGCTCATTTAATTCAAAATTAGTTCGGCACTGTTTCAAGATAAGTGGTTTAAAATGTCTTGATGGACGAGATGGTACATTGAAGTTCACTTCGCTCAAAAGAAACGGGCTTACGATTGAACCATTTAGTAATTTAATCATGAAGACAATTCCAAGCATTTCCCTCCGACTAGAAAGGCTGTGAAGATTAATGAGTTTTAAGCGACTCGTATACGATGGCAAATTATACAAGGGATCCCAGTGAAGATCTCTTAAGGCAAATAGTAAAAATTGTTTTTGAACTGATTCTAAGCGATCCACGTGGACCTGGTAACGCGGGTTCCAAATAATAGAACCGTATTCAAGTATCGGTCTGACTAATGTAGTAAAGAGAGTTTTAGTTACATAAGGGTCGCTAAATTCTTTAGACCATCGTTTAACAAATGCTACAACGCCTCTAGCTTTATTGACTGTTACGTTAATGTGGCAGTTGAAACTGAGTTTGTAATCCATAGTAACCCCAAGGTCAACAAAATCATACATTTGCTCAAGATTATAATTGTTAATTGTATAGGAAGCTGGCTGTGAAATTCCTCTCGAAAAACGCATGTATTTACATTTCTTTAGATTAAGCGGCGTATAATTTAAATCGCACCAAGTAACTAGTGTATTTAGATATGATTGAAGCTTATTGCTATCTTCGGATGATGCGAATGACATGAAAAGCTTTACATCGTCGGCATACATTAAAATTTTCGAAAATTCTATTACTGTAGAAATATCATTTATAAACAACAAGAACAGAATCGGGCCCAGATGGCTTCCTTGAGGAACTCCAGAGGAGACATAAATAACATCGGATTCACAATTTTTAAACACTACTCTTTGTATTCTGTCGCTAAGGTAAGAAGAGATCCAGCGGTTGAGACCCGGCTGGAAACCCAACTGATGCAGTTTATTAATAAGTAAAGAGTGACACACTTTATCGAAAGCTTTGTTGAAATCAGAATAAATAACGTCGGTGTGCGGATTTTTTCTAAAGCCATTTGAGACATGATTTGTAAATTCAAGTAAGTTTGTAACGGTGGACTTTCCCTTTCAGAACCCGTGTTGACAGTCAGAAATCAAGGTAGAGATAGGATTCGTAAGCTGATTGGTAACAATAGCTTCAAACATTTTTGGGATGGCAGACAGCTTCGCTATGCCACGATAGTTCTCTATAGAAGCCTTGCTTCCGCTTTTATGAAGCGGTAGAAGAAACGACTCTTTCCATGCTGTTGGAAAAACACCACACTTTAGTGACAGATTGAACAAATTGGTAAGGGGTTTGTAAATATTGTTAGCGCACTTCTTCACGAAGCATGTAGGAATCCTATCAAGACCACATTTAAAAGATTCTTTCAAGGTTTTCAGATAAACAAGAACATCATTGGCGCATATACATAGTTGCACAATTAATTAAATTGTTCCCATGTAGCTCATAGGGATAATTTATAAAGTCAGAATTGGTGACGGCAGAATAGTTAGAAGTGAAAAATTGCGCAAAGAAATTTGCGATATCTTAGTGTTGCTAGTGGCGGAGCGATACTTGATCGGCGACGGCCACTGGACGTCCTAGGACGTGAACAGCAAAAAATCGAAAATCACAAAATCCACAGCTAAAAAAAATCCACAAAATCAAAATCCACAAAATCAAAATCCCCAAATACGAAATCCACACGTTTTCTTAAAAGCAGTATCACAAAATCCACAATTTTTTTAATCAACTATTTATAGTTATATGCATACATATGTATGTGCACATATAAGGCAATATAAGCATATAGACATGAATTAATAATGGATTTAAAGAAGCAATATATGTATGTATGTAGGTATGTACATATATTGTAGCAAAAACAAATACATACTTTAGCGCTAAAGGAGTTATATGTACGCGACAAAAAAATTCAACATTGTATTGTTTACCACAGTGTGGGGCAAAGCACAGGTTTTAAGTTTGTTAGTTTTATCAAGTTATGCACAGAAATCATTCATTCATTAATATGTATGTATATACATATACATATGTATCGAAGTATGTATGATTTAAAATGCAATTTTACCGTTACCTTTTTATAATCACTTTACCAGCGTTCGGACTTAACAAGTTGGTTTGCTCAGTACTAGATATGAGAAAAACTATAGTAGTGTGGACAAATGTGCAGTAGATTTTATAAAATTGCACTTAAATGATTTGTAATATTATATAAACTAAAATATCTTGCAAAGTAAGAAAAAGTAATGCTCAAGATTTAGTACACGTTTAGTAGATATATTTCTTGATTATGAAAAATACAGAATTCCACATTTCCTGTGTGAAATAACCGCCGCGATTTTAAACCTAATTTGAATTTATTTCACACAGGAAATGTGCATTTTGTGATGTGGATTTTGAACTTGTGGATTTTGATTTGTGGATTTTGATTTTGTAAATTTTGTGGTACACCCAACAGCAAGGGGTCACAAAAGTTTTGTGGAAACTAGCTGGCCTAGGTGTAGAGGGATTTAGTCCGGAGCAACTAGTTTTGTGCAATTATCTTTTAAAATTAGAGCTTTGTACGGAATGTGGGCGTTTCACACAAATTTTGTTCCAGCATATACAACAGATCCAATCTCTTAGGCTCGGGTTGGATTCAATTGTACGGTTGTTTGTTCTAATTTAATTTTATTTGTATTAATTTAACCTACATATAATTTTACTTTGTATTTTTGGTTTCAAATCAAATTTGAAATTTTTATTTTTAAAATTTTAAAGGAGTGATTTCAAAAATTTTCATGATTCCTAAAATTATACTACAAGAAACAAAATATAAAAATATACGATATCAAATATTTTTAAAATAAAAAATTCGAGATTCCTTATATTCCTATATTGGCGATCCTGCAAATTTAATTTGGACTAAAAAGAGTGTGTGAAATAATTGATTTAGTTGTGCAAATAAAATAATTATGCGCGATATCAGCTAATAAAAACATAAAATAAAATACAACAACAAAATGAGTTTACATTTCCGTGCCTTAACGAGCATCATAACAAGGCAGGACGAGCGACAACATTTGCGGAATCCATTGTAAAAATCTTCAACACGAGGTGACGGCGCCTAGACGAATTATAGCAATTAACGATACAAAGAGTTGTTGTTGTTGTTAGCCCTACCTAGGTAGTCAGTATCTTACCCTGTAATATCATCAAACTCTTCGAACGGATGTCCTAGAAACCTAGCGGCTTCGACAGGGGTGGACCAGAGGGATATGGGTGTTAGAAGAGTAGGCTCGGATGAGCAGACTAAAAGATGGTTAGTAGTATGGGGGGACAAGCCGCATGCCGGACAAACATTAGGCAAGTCGGGGTTCAGTCTGGATAGGTAAGAGTTTAACCTATTACAATATCCAGACCGGAGTTGGGCCAGCATCACCCTAGTCTCCCTAGGCAGCTCGCGCTCCTCTTCGCCAACGGGCGGTGTTGTTGCCTTGTGTGGATGAAGGTGAGTGCCTGCCGGTGCAACTTAGGATCAAACAGCGTGGAAATCAGGTGCCGGATCTCATCGAAATGTTTGCGTCGATGGCTCCTTATGCTCCTGGGGGGCGGATTATCGTTAACCAGGCGTCTGTTCGGATGCTGTGGTTTGCAGCAATTGAACAGGAATTGCCTGGTCAACATTTCACTATGCTCTTTAACGCCGAGCATTTTCGCTTCATTATGGAGATGGTGCTCAGGAGACATAAGAAGACACCCAGTGGCGGTTCGAAGGGCGGTGTTCTGGCAGACCTGAAGCCTCGTCCTGTGTGTTTCAGCTAGCCCCGGCGACCATATTGGCGTCGCGTAGCTCAGTACCGGCTGACCAGTTCCTTTGTATGTATCTAGTAACGTTTCTTTGTCTTTACTCCAAGTGCTGCCAGCTAGCGACTTGAGGATTTTGTTACGGCTTTGGACTTTATTGACAATTGCGGTTACATGAGCGCCGTATTTGAACATGTTATCAAACGTCACCCCTAAGATTTTGGGGTGTGAGACAGTTAGATATATAATAGTTAAACAAAAACGGGGATAGGACACCACCCTGTGGCACCCCTTGTTTAACTATTCTAGGTTTTGATCTGGCGCCTCTGAATTCAACCGACGATTGACGGCCACTCAGGTAGTTAGCAGTCCAACAGGGGGGAAGGGACGAGTCTTCCAGGTCTTTCAATAGTTGTGCATGGTTGACCGTGTCAAAAGCTTTGGCCAAGCAAGCGCAACTAGCACTGTCCTGTGGTTTCGGCGCTTTTGGTTTAGTCCGTCCCCTATCTGAGTGGTGATGGCGTTCAGCGCAGTGGTGGTGCTGCTGTGGTTTTTGTGAAAACCATGCTAATGTTCGGCGAGCCGCAGGTTTGGGTGAAATACGGTTGTAAGATAGATTCCAACACCTTCACTACTGGCGAGAGGAGTGATATCGGGCGATATGACTCCCCTACGGCAGCTGGCTTGCCAGGCTTTAGTAGTGGGACCCCCTTTGCCTGTTTCCATCTTTCAGGAATGACAAAGGTGGACAGGGAAAGGTTGAAAATGTGTGTAAGGTATCTTACGCCTTCGTCGCCGAGGTGTTTCAACATCAGCATGGAAATATCATCGGGGCCTATATACTTGGTGTTTTTAGATCTCCGAATTGCCCCATGAACTTCTGTTGTGAAGATGGCAATGGGCGCATCGCTGTTTTTGTGTTTATGCGCTTCCCTGGTGGCTCGCCGAATCTCTTTGTCCAACGGAGGATGCATTACAAGTTGGTGGCAGAAAGCGCTCGCGCATCTTCTAGGCTTCGACTGAACCTTATCGCCGAAGGCGATGGATATTTTGTCGTTGGGTTTAGTCGGGGTGGACAAAGATTTCACCGACGACCATAATTTTCCAACTCCAGCCGAGAGGTTGCAAGACCTAAGGTGCGCTTCCCACTTAGCGCGGTTGTGTTTATCTACTAAGCGTCTGATTTCCGCATTAAGATCCTTTATTTGAGGATCCTTGTCTAATATGGTCACGTTCATTTGCCAGGGCCGCTGCCTTTGCGGGGAAGAATGGACGCACTTCCTTTACACCTGACGGAATGTGTTGATGGGAGGCTAAAATTAGGGCCATACGAAACGCCCTTTTCCCCTTCTCGTACGTCAGACGGGGGGCAGCGAAACCGCTCTCTGTGGTGGTGAAAAAACCCTCCCATTCGGCTTCATTGAAGTTGGTGTAAGTGCGATTTTCAGCGGTGACAAAGTCGGTGGGGCGATCGATAGAGAGCTCTATGGGTAGGTGGTTTGAAGCAAGCGTCAGCATCGGTCGCTAGGCAACGCAGTTTATAAGGCCTGCGCTGACTATGGTGATTGCTGGCGAGCTAGAGCAGTTTACCGCCACTTTAGTGGGGGCATCCCCATTTACCGTGCAGAACGTCGAATCGTCTATTTGGTCAGCCAGCTCCTGACCCCTACCATCGGCTTGCAAGCTACAGTGCCACAGGTCGTGAAGTGTGTTGAAGTCAGCAAGTATGACACGATTTTCGCACCTCGCACGAATGTTGTTGTGGTAATCCCTGGGACAGCAGGTGACAGGAGGTATGTATATGTTTATGATTTCAAGGTCGACATCAACTGACCGGGCAACCATACCTTGACGTTCTAAGGTGGTGTCCCTCGAATCGATGTCAGGCTCAAAGCCCCAAGCCCTCTCGCACGATCGCAACGGTGTACTTTGTAACTGTTGCAGGTCTGAAGAGTCGACCTTCCACCGAGCTTTGTCTCCTGTATCGCTGCGATTTCGATGTTATATTGTTATGTCCATTCCCACCACATCCGGTTCTACGTACCGGAATGACTTCGCTACCGATAAAGTAATGGCAGATATGGTGGCGGGGAGGTCAAAATAACTCAAATCGTTAGCAGAGAAAAAATAGAACGGACTGATTCTGTTTGGCCTATTACCCTCAAGCAAGCCTGGCAGCTTTCGTCATCACAATACGCGCACCTGCTTCGTACGCACGCTGTTGTAAATAATTCCACGCATGCAACGACCACTCTCTGCCGAAACTGCCCATCCCTGCTCTCAAAGGATGCCTCCATGTGAAATATGCATGCTGAGCTTTACTAAGCGTTATAAGTACGGTCATGAACAAAAAGAGAAGTACCTATGTCAATTTGCTGTTATAATCACTACAAATGCATAAGTACATAAAAAATTGTTTGGTTTTGTTTTCTGATTTTCCTGTAATTTTCAAAAAAAGTATTTTATAATTGAAAAGTGAACTGAGCCGTTGGGTTTTGTTTTGTTTTGAATTATGAAAGTAAGAAACAAAACGAAATAGTACTGTACAATATAGTTTATTTTCGTACAAAATCCATATGGATCGACCTGTCTCCTCCCGCGAACATACCACTTTTTTTTTCTGTGGGGCTGTGTTTTCTTTAGCGATTAGTGAAATTAAAAAGGAGATGAGCCAAAATTATTCAAGGTCACGATCCTTTAGCAGAAATCGTTTTCGAAGTCCTTCCAAGAAATGTCAAATTCCCGTACCAACCCGAATTCGCTCTGTAGTTATCATTATAAATTCGGTAAATATGACGCAAATTTTGAAACTTCAACTCGTCGCTTGCTCGTATTTGACCGAGATAATAAACTTAATTTTCTTATCGACAGCGGGGCAGAAATTTGGGTACTGCCAGTTTCCAAATTTATATATAAGAAATCAGATATAATTTTGACAGCAGCTAACGGTACTACAATTTCGACATTTGGAAAGAAACTTTTAAATATAAATTTAGGATTAAGGCGCGAAGCCAATTATATGTGCCGATTTTTTGTTTAAATATGGTCTTCTGATTGATATTAAGAATAACGTTTAGTCAACCCGTTGACAAATCTTTCAGTCAACACTATCTCATGCTATTGCAACGTCTCTCTTCATTAATTTGGGATGACAAGTCAACACAAGCTTTTGACTGGTGTTAAAGAACACTTTGCATCTACGATATTATTAAACCACTTTAATAAAGACGCAAGACTTTCTTTAAGTGTTGATGCATCTGATACAGCAGTTGGCGGTGTCATACATCAACATTTTGACGGTAAATCAGAACCACTTGGTTTTTATTAAAAAAAGCTTTCTCCATCAGAAATCAAATACAGTGCGTTCGATCGGGAATTGTTAGCCATTTATTTGAACATTAAACATTTTAGGTACCTTTTAGAAGGACGACAGTTTACAGTTTACACAGACCACAAACCATTAGTTTTTGCTTTAGACTCAAAAACGGAACGTAGTCCGAGACAAACAAGACATTTAGAATTACTAACGATATACAACACATTAAAGGTAAAGATAACATAGTAGCTGATACATTGTCACGAGCTTTTGAGGTAAATGCAATTAAAAATATCGATATTAATTTCAAAATTTTGCAAAATGAGCAACAAAAAGATACTGAATTGAATGAGATAACAACTATCCAAAATTTTCAGAACTTAAAATTAATACAGATCTCTTTACTAAATTTTAAAATTTGGTGTGAATTATAGGGTAAAAGTCATAGGCCATTCGTTCCCAACAACTTAAGGAAAACAATTTTTGATACGTTGCATGGAATTGCCCATCCAGGTACCAAAGCTACTCGTAGAATAATAGTTACAAAATATTATTGGCCAAATATGAACAAGCAAATTAATATCTGGTCAAAAGAATGTATAAGTTGCCAAAAGTCGAAAGTTTACCGTCATACGAAATCACCAGTTTTCAAAATTGCAATACCTAAGAGTAGTTAAGTGATATACATATCTGCAGCAACTATTGCAAGAAAATTGTGTAATGAATACATTTCACGATTTGGAATGGTAGAACGTTTCCATAGGCAACTAAAGTCCTCAATAATGGCTAGGAATAAAACCAGAAATTGGTGTGACGAGTTACCGATTGGTTCTTGGTTTGCGATCAACATTTAAGGAAGATCTTTCGGCAACACCTGCGGAAATGGTTTATGGTCAAAATTTACGTTTACCTGGTGAACTTTTAGTTCAAGCTAATGAAACAACAACTACATCAGATGTTTTAAGTGGATTGCGTTAATATTTTAGAAATTTTAAATCAAATCTTAATCATCATCAAAATCCTTCAGGTAATTTTGTTCCAAAAGATTTACAAACTTGTAAATATGTTTTCGCGCGTATTATAAACAAACATTCCTTACAATATCCCCACGAGGGGCCGTACAGAGTTATTAAAAAAGATATTAAGAATTTTAGGGTAGCAATAAACAATGAAGTTAAAACCGTTCCTATTGATCTTTCGAAACCAGCTATGGGTGATTTAACACATTTTCCTAAAACAAATCGCAAAAAGAAAGTTACTTTTAACTTATTTAACAATAAATCTCTGGAAGGGGGAGGATTGTAGGGTGGTTTGTTCTAATTTAATTTAATTGTTCTAATTTAATTTTAATTGTATTAACTTAACCTACATATAATTTTACTTTGTATTTTGGGTTTTGTAATTTTTATTTTTAAATTTGGAAAGGTGTTTTCAAAAATTTTCATGATTCTTAAAACTATACAACAAGAAACAAAATATAAAAATATACGATATCAAATAATTATAATATAAAATATATGTATCAATACCGGCCCGGGGCAAGAGAGTTTGAGCACGCCTGCTGCAAGGAGCTGCTCGGGGGATGACATTATTGGGGGGGATAACTGACGATGTAGGCAGGGGGGTAACGAAATAACAGCCCTTTGTCGGGTAAAACCCGAATCACTTCGGTACGTAGAACCGGCTGTTGTGGGAATGATGAGCTGCTTTTAAACAGTTATAACAATCACACAAAAAGATTGAAAGGATCATACTTAATTTTACAGACTAGCAACTAGCGTGTGGAATACGAAGAAGTCTTGTAGTTTTAAGAACGCCATAGCTCTAATTTTTCTTCAATAACACCCTATTTAAAAATTTGTTTGAAGAACTATCTAAACAAAAATTTCATACATTTTCAGCTGAGATAGGGCGCTTTTCGAACGAATTTTGAAATAGGGCGTTATTAAAAAATCTGAGATAGGGCGTTCTTCAACCATGTTTAAATAGTGCGTTTCTTTGGAATGGGGTGATCTTCCCCTCAGCAGCCGATATAATATCGCACTTGTAACGTTAAAGTGTAGCAACTCAAAATTTGAACATTTTCAGTAGAGACGAAAAACTGTTTCCGTAAATATTAATAATATATTACAAAGAAAAAACAATGTAATTGCACGAAAATATCATTAAAAATAATATAACCGTTGTTTTATTTTTATTTGTTTAGTATTTGCACGAAAATAACAAATTTTTGAGTTATTACTCTTTTCCTGAAATTTTTTTTATATACATAGGCCCGGTTTTTCAGTGCAAGTTTAACTCAATTTGTCAGTTAAACTAAGCTTAAACTTGTTATGCAGTTTTTCAGTCAACTTTGAACGAAGTTTAAACGGAGTTTAAGCGGCCAATCTGCCAGGGTTAAACTCTAGTTAACTTGTCAGCTGTTTGCATAGTTGATTGTTTTAATTGTGACGTATTTGGTGAGAAATTCTTGCTTCTGGACATTTTAAATTTATTTATATTTATATATTTTATTTAACTTGTACACGGGTTATCTTTATCTTTGTTCACACCGATTTTTCATTTAGCAATTGCGTTAAATATGTAAACGAATGTTATCTGTTGCCGATCTAGATAAAAAAAAAACAATGTTGCCGTATAAAAAGCAGATCAAAAAAGCGGCCTTAAACTCTCACTGAAAAACCGCTTTGCAGTTTAACTGGAGTTTAAATTTATGCCGAGATTAGGCAAACTTAGTTTAAACTGAGCTTAACCAATGACTGAAAAACCGGGCCATAGTGGTATTATTTTGAGTTGTCTCTGTTTAACTGAAAATTCTCACTGGAATTGATAAATATAATTTGTTATAAATAGGCACAATTCAAAATGTTACACTTTATGTGATACACTGACGAACAAATTTGATAAAACACTTGGATACAACTAAAAATGTAACTCTTTAGGTGAGTCGAAAGAAGTCATTCTGAGAACAAAGAGAGAGTCATAACGGTTTTTTAACGAAAGACTAGACAAATCACTGAACGATTTTTACAGTGGGTAGAGATGACCACTGCACATTATTTTCTTGCAAAAAACTAAAATTTGGAAATTTTGAGTTGTTACACTTTAACGTAACAAGTACGATATAATAAGTAGCACAATATAACTACAATAATGTAATATTCTAGCTCTGCTACGTATACAAAATAATACTTTTGGAATTTAACATACCTATATAGTAGCTTGTAGTATAGTCAACTTTTACCGGAGTACACAGATAAAGTTCAGGCTGAAAGAAAAAATAATAGCGTATTATAAACAGTTGTTAAATTAGTTAGTAACCTAGTTGATACGTTCTTCAGATTGAGTTGTGGCAGGCAAAGACGGCTAGATGCGCAATTTGAATTTTGAGTTTTGAGTGCTCGAAACGTGTAAAATAAGGCAAGATGTACTAAATATAATATTGTTGTTCAAACGTGTATTTTATTTAGTAATTGTAGAACGGAAGTAAAAAAGGATATGAAGTTACAATAGTATTTTATGTATGTATATCACAGTATATCCAGTAGTTAAACTCTGTACCAATCAGCTGATTATATTCATTAATCAAAATATCGTCACACATGTTGCATTTTCAAAAATGCTTTTTGTGTAATAACACAAACATTCATAATAAATTTTGTAAATTGAATTGCAGTGGATTGTGCAGATCGCCTAAAAATGGTAAGGGAAAATAATAAGCTTTGTGGACATTTAACTGACCCCTTTTACATTTGAGCTCCTCAATCATATAAAAATAAGCGATGGAAGCTATAGGTATCGCACCAATAGCTACATCAGCTATTGCAAACAATTAATTAATTTACTAGTATGTAATCCCCGATAATCGGGTGTGTTTTTTTTAGAAAAAAATTCAATCTCACACCTTGCTATATAAAAGCTGATGATGATTAAAATTAAAAAAAAAGATGGGGGCAAAATATGGCGTGCTTAATTTTCCCCCCAAAGAACGTTTCATTTTGGTGAATAACGCGCAAAAGACGATTTAGGCACAACAGAGCTGCTCCAGGTACCATGCTAGCTTCATCCCAAATAATAACTTTTGCTGAATTTGAGTATGAGTTTTTTAATTTATTTTTTTTTAATTAGAAATATTTGTACATATATGGGCACTTCAAAATAACAAATTTTCATTTACAAAAGTACTTCATTACATGCGACATTCAATGTATAGTTTTCATTACTGCACATTTGAACCTGTATATTTTCCCAGGATCTGACCCTGCTTAACGCCACATATAACTGGCCGTGGGCAAAGCAATCCTTCTTTAAATGAAGCCCCACCCTCGATAATGTTTGCCCCTGGGCCTTATTCATTGTTATAGCGAATGCTATTATAATGGGGAACTGGCAACGCTTCACGGTAAAAGGAAGTGTGGTTTCGCTCGGCTGCAAATGTATACGTGGCAATAGAAATCGTTTTCCCTGTGCCTTTCCGCATAAGATTTCCGCGTCCAAACAATTTGGATGCATTCGTTTAATAATAAGTCGTGTGCCATTCACCAATCCTTCTTCTGGGCTTAAATTTCGTATTAACATCACGACGGTACCAATTTTCAATCGCAGCTTATGCGGCGGAGTTCCACTAAAGTTCAGAGAGTGTAAAAACTCCACAGGGAATCTTATCTGATCTTGTGGAACTTGTGAAACAATTGTATCAGCACTGAGGTACGTTTGCTCTTGACCAGGTAGCATATCGACTATACTCGAGTTTATCATGGCACACTGATCATTTTTTGGACATAGTATGGCCCGGTCTTTTAAATTATCGATTTCTATTATTCCATTATTTGGTTGAAAACCCCAGTCAAAAAGATTTACATTTTTTAGAACGATTTGATCAGGAATTTTTACTCTTGATCCAACGTCTTGCCCTTGGCAATACAATAGTCGGGATCTTGACTGCGCATATTGATTGTGAGATTAAATAACTTAAAAAATTTCCATAAAGAGCAACGCTTTAAACAATTACCAACTATGGCAGTTCGTGTACTTCTCGGTACCACAGGCAAAACTTGCCTAAAGTCCCCACCCAGAATAATAATTTTCCCACCAAAGGGCGTTTAATTTTGGTGAATATCGCGCAAAAGACGATCTAGGCACATAGTGCAAACATGCTCATGATAAGCTTTCATTTGATATACATTTCATTTATGTACGTATTGTAGTTTAGTCTTGCTAAGCGCCTTGTTTTAGAATAATAATATAGACTAGTATGTAACTCCCGATAATTGGGTGGCTTTTTTTAGAAAAAAATTAGAGCAAACTTTAAACGATAATATCTTATGAACAAATTAACCAATTGAAACTTTTTTTGTGCAAACATGCTCATGATAAGCTTTCATTTGATACACATTTCATTTATGTACGTATTGTAGTTTAGTCTAGCTAAGCGCCTTGTTTTAGAATAATACTATAGATTATTTGGTTCATGATGGCAACAAGATCAGCAGCAACAATACCATTAAGCATTGCAACCACGACAGCCGTTGCGACCATATCAACATTTTTTCAACGTTGATGTGCAACAATAGCAATACCAAAATAGTATTTTAAATTTTAGTTTTTTACGGGCGCCTGATTATTTTTAATACTAAGGTTAGCATAATATAGTTGTAGTTATTATTATTAATTTAATATTTTTTTAAAATCAATAATAAAGAATTTTCCATAATGAAAAATAAACAGTAAACATCATTTTTATATCAGCTTTGGCAGGTTATGACAATTACCAGTGGTGATTTCACTGTGATGATAATTACATTGTCATCATTGATAAAAAGAGGGTGAGAGTGAAGAGTACAGACATATTATCAATTCAAAGGCGTTATTAATGTGTTAGAGGGAGACAAAAACTCACACGGACGCAGTTGTTTACTTCAACTTTTTGTAATCGCCTTAAGAATGTCATTGAAGCGATGATAGTTTAATTGACAACAACCCTACCAGAAACGCTGATTTTTTTAACTAACCACTCACACTCAAAATTTCAGTGCTGACCATGTACTGACCAAAATAGTGACAATTAGGGGTCGCTGTTATCAGTGTGAGACGGATATGTTATGGCAAATGTAATTGTATGTAGGCTAGAATAGTTCGTCCAAATGAATCATATGGTCATTACTGACTGTCGTTTGACTATCAAATGATTATCAGTAGTGGTGCATTTTCAAAATTCCTAGAAAATTTTCAACCGGCACGCATTCTAAGCGAAAACTTTTAAAAATGCAGTGTTACGAGGTAAATAAAATGTTAATGGCTAGTAATATCATTTCTAACAAAAAATTATTTTCCAGGAGTGTTGGAGCAAGGTTCCCTGAACTTCGGGGAGGATATGCCGGCAACTATTTCCAAAAGCCACTACCCCAACGTACAACAAATATGTATAGCGAACATTTATTATGGTCAGCACTGGTGTAAACAGTATTTTATCATTTATGACAGTAAATGACAGTCTTATAGACAGCGGTGATGCAATAAAAACGGTGGAGTGAACAGTACAGCTCTATGCTTAATTTAAAGGCGATTTCACTGTGTTAGAGTGAAATAAAAGGTCACACGTACACAGTTGTTTACATCAGCTTTGCGCAGGCCCCCTTTTGTCCCTGATGTAAAGTTTGTATGAAGCGCTGAAAATTAGACTGACAGTACTGAAGATCAGATGTTGTGTCAAATGACAGTCAGTGTTCTGGTAGGTAGGGACACGATATCGAGTGCAAAGTATCGATTCTGTACTCATTTGAAGTATCGCTGTAAATGTATCGGGTACCCGATAGTATCGAAACAAAAAGACTCGATAGTCAAAATATCGATGCTTAATTTACAGTTCAATAACCGAATGGAGAAGTTGTACCTTAACATTGGCATCTTAATTTCCAATTGGAAGTTGGGGCTCTATCTCGCATTAACGATATCCTAACCATGAAAATAATTATTTATATGTACATAAATATTTATTTATAACTTGTAATTTTTATTTATGATGAATAAGGTTATACAAATGAATATGTACAATAAGTTTCAGTTTGCAATCTTAAAACACTAGGCACATATAGTTTTTTGTATTAGGCGACTCAGTGAAATTATTTCACATAATTTTGTCAAATATATGCATAGGCCGAAATTAAATACAAAAAATGTAAACTATATTCTTAAAATATATGCAAAATTCCGTGATACATTTTTCTGATTTCTAGCGGTTTTGTAAAAAAGAAAATGCACAATCCCAAAAAAAATTGCAAAATGTTTTACGGCTTTAAGCCTAACACCTTTGTGTACAAGGCAATTTGAAAAACTTCATACTCCAAACAAAATTAACTGTAAATATTTGGTTCTGAGACAACCAGCAGACCGGTATTTTTGATCTATTAGCTCCACATTTATTTCGAAAATTCGATACGATACCGGGTTCTAGATACTCGATGCCGAAAAGTATCGTTATGAATGCATCGAGTACAAAATATCGGTATCGAAGGGCAAAAGTATCGATATGGTATCGTATCGTATCGAAATTCGTGTTCCTACTGGTAGGGAATGAGAATCAAATGTTGTATCAAATGTCTGTCAATGTCCTTGTAGGGATATTTATGACAAAGATGTAGTCAAAGTATACACATGTTAGTACTTGTGTTAAATGTTAATTACAATGTGGCGGGTGTACTTGATTTCCCAGCAAACACAGCCTCTATATACTGTAGTTTTACATTAGAATTCTAATGTAGTTCTCTAATGTATCTCTAATCGAAAATCACGTTAGAGAACTAGGCTAGAGGACGATTAGAGAACGATTAGAGAAACACTCGAATAGCGAAGATGCGTGTATTGTCAAGTATTGTATTTATAAACTAAGGTATAAAAACTTTGAATTTTATTCCCATTAGATATTTAAGCTTAAAACATGTCAAACATATTTAAAGCAATAAATTTATCGAAATAGAATTAAACAAGAACAATTGGATTTCATTTCATTTCAGTTAGAAATTTCTTATTAGAATCCCATTAGAATTTCACGTTAGAATGCTATAATTCGCGACAGTTTCACAAATCGTTCTCTAACCATCTACCTTAGAGAATAACATTAGAATTCGAGTCGTTTTCTAATCGTCCTCTAACCTTAATGTTTGCTGGGTTAAGTCTCGCAGTGCAAACGAAAAATGATAAAAGTTGTTTTTAATGATAGTTAACTTATTTTTAGATTGATCTCTGATATTTTTGCGATGATTTTGGTTAGGTATTATTACACTTGTCACAGGGTGTTGACCGTTTTACTTTGAACTATGGCGATTTCTGTGTGATTTAAGATTTGAATAAAATTATAGTCCAGAGATGAAATTTAATCCAGCTTAGATTGCTTTAATAGAGGCGCCCGTATACTAAATAGTATAGAGCTAAAACTTAATTTATAGCTATACTCATACTCAACATAGTCCGAAAACCCAATTTTTGCTCCACTTTTTGAAAATTAACATATATTGTATCCTATAAAAATTTCTCTGTTTACCAATTTATCTGCTGTTAATTAATGAATTTATTGATATGTATTAGATATAAGATTCTTATTATTTATTTATTGTTACCTAATACTGTTCTGACTAGCACTTTAAAATAATTTTTTCTCATTGTTGTGCTAGGAAAATTAATTAAATAGATACAAACACAAATACAGGCACTATGTCCTTCTATTGCATAAAACTGCTTTTCAGGTCATCGCTAACAGCATTTCGTCAGTAATCATGCCTATTACGGTATCCGACGGATGCTGCGGAGGGAGTGCGAATCGATTCGCGTGAAAACAGTTTCAGATTTAACCTTTAAAAAAAAAAAACGACATTGTCAAGATATTTTCTTCTATTTCTTGTGGTAAATAGGCTAGTATATGTATATAAAGGAAATCGATAAAGTTTTCTAACTCAGATCCGCAACTGAATTTTCGCGAATCGATCAGCACTCCCCACGAATGGCATCCGTCGGTATGGGAATAGGCATGAGTATGTATTTAACAATTTTTTTACATATATTTTTTATACTTGTCATAAAACGTTCTTGATTGGTTTAAATCATATTTAAATACTAGAATACAAAGGGTGAAAATAGGCAATACTTTAAGCTCAGCTAGATTGATGGATTTGGGTGTCCCTCAAGGTCCAGTTTTATTTTTAATTTATATAAATTCAATTTTTTCAATACCTTTCCTGAGAAAAGTTACTGCTTTTGCTGATGACTTGGCTATTGCATATGCGTCGAACAATGCTTTCATTCGTTTTGCGGGTACAAATCATGATGTACATCTGGTAAGGCAATGGTTCGCTACTCATAAGCTGATTGTTAGCAATAAGACCAAGCTGATGTATTTTAGCCTCTCAGGCAAGGAAGTGTCCAGTAGTGATGTTGTTTTTCACTCTGCTAGTTGTTTACGGTATGATCTTTATACTCATACTTGTATTGATCAGGGGTTTCGAGTTGGTTATGCACCAGGAATTGATTGCGACAGAAATTGCTTTAAGGTCGAAGTAGTTTCCAATTTTAAGTACCTGGGCGTTATAGTAGATCAAAATTTGAGTTGGTCATCCCATATCTCTGCTATGAAAGTATATATGTTATCTACTCTGCGCTCTTTTTATCCTCTTAAAAAAGTATGCTCAAGCAGTGTGCTGAAAGTGGTTTATTATGGACTAGTACAATCTAAATTGCAATATGGTATAAGTTGCTGGGGAAGTGCGTATAGTAGTAAAACTCGTCCGCTCTTAATCCTGCAGAAGTGTCTCATAAGAAGAATATGTTACGCGAACCGCCTATCGCACACTATGAACTTATTTAAACGGCTAAATATTTTACCTGTGAGACACTTATATTACTATAGTTAAAGTTTTAAAAATATTTTTTATGAGGTCTGGCTATCTACGTAGTCCAATATACCCTTTACAAAGGCTAAGAAGCAGTCCACATTCAAGCGTTGTAGTACCTGCCTCTCGTACCACCCTGTTTCGCAACTTCTACACCATAGTGTCCTGCATGGTTTTCAATAAGCTTCCTGAAGCTATTCAAAGCATTAGGAGACTATCCGTTTTCTTGAAGCAAGTGAAATCATGGCTTCTCTGTTTCAGTCATAATGATATGGAGGTTCTGTTGCGGCCTGTTACGTAATGTGTTTCCCTTTTAATAATTTACAAAAATTAAAAATTTTAATAATTCTAAAAATTTTAAATATATAAACATTAGAATAATATATAATTTGTAGTAAGCACACTTGTAGTTTTGATTTTGTAACTATTCTATGCTATTCATACTTCATTACATGATTTTTGTATTGCACCCCACAATGTTCAACATAGGTATATAGTTATTTAAGGAAATGGTGTTCCCTCTGTCCTGAATGAATGAATTCCTCCTTATTTATCGTTTATTTAACTTGGAAAAATCAGAAAATCCTGTTTTTGTAGACTCGCAAGAAATGTGTAGGGGCGTTTTTACGGCAAAGGGAATTGTTGACACAAATAACCCAATTTTAAAAGTTTTGAATATTACAAATGAGGTGAAATATGTCAACAATTGCAACATAGTTACCGAAGAAATTAACAACTACACGTCCACAAAATCAAGGACACTTCAGATAATCCAAAACGTTTAGAGGAATTAAAAAGTATTTTACAATAAGGCAAGGAGTTCCAAAGACAGTCTGTTTGCTGTTCTTCGCCAGTCTGTTTGCTGTAATTCACCTAAACGCTCAAAGTTTAATTAAAAAGCTTGAAGACTCAAATATCGACGTTCTATGCTATCATAAACTTGGTTCTCAACTTATCATAGTAGTGGTATGGTGACGGTTGTTGTTGTTGTTGTTGTAACACTACTTTGCCCTGCCTAGGTAGTCAGTATCAACCTTACCCAATATTGTCATCGAACTCTTCTAACGGAAGTCCTAGAAACCTAGCGGCTTCAACAGGGGAGGACCAGAGGGATATGGGTGTTAGAAGAGTAGGCTCGGATGAGCAGACAAAAAGATGGTTAGTAGTATGTGGGGACAAGCCGCATGCCGGACAAACATTAGGCAAGTCGGGGTTCAGTCTGGATAGGTAAGAGTTTAACCTATTACAATATCCAGACCGGAGTTGGGCCAGCATCACCCTAGTCTCCCTAGGCAGCTCGCGCTCCTCTTCGGCAACGGGTGGTGTTGTTGCCTGAAGAACGGCGTTCACCGGGAGAGAGCCAACATAGGAATTTACCGAATTCGTGTGGATGAGGGTGAGGGCCTGCCGGTGCACCTTAGGATCAAACGGCGTGGAAATCAGGTGCCGGATCTCATCGTAGTGTTTGCGTAGATGGCTCCTTATGCTCCTGGGGGGGCGGATCCTCGTTGATCAGGCGTCCGTTCGGATGCTGCGGTTTGCAACAGTTGAACAGGAACTGTGACGGTTAAGGGTTATCAACTTTTCAGAGCCGATAGGAGTGGGCATGGTGGTGATATAGCCATATATATTAGAAATGAATTGCCCTGCAAATTAAAATGTGTATCTGGAACTACAGATTCGGTTGAATACGTGTTTGTAGAGTTTGTAGAATAGTGTTCTAATAGTAGCAATGATAATGCCCTCGTCAGTTGTGTTTATAGGCCGAACCGTAGTACTAGCCTTACTGCCTTCCACGATTTTCTTTAATCGCTGTTGGGTTGCTATACGAACATTTTCATTCAATACAACTGTGCCCACCCATTTTACGCAAACCAATAGCACGCTGCTGGATATTTTCTTTGTGAGTGACCGCCACAGAACTATCCGGTACCATCAAATGTTTGCCCCGAGATTCTCGAAGCACGACCTTATTTTCCTGGCATATGACTGTCAACTATCTAATACACCGACTACTATTTTCTATCGCGATTTCAAAAACATTAATTATGAATTGCTTAACTCTGCCACCGAAGCCATAGATTGGAGTCCCCTCAGGGATCTTATTTCTGTTGATGACCAGGTAAGCTTCCTGCAGGATAAAATTAAATCGCTCTTTGATAACTTTGTTACTTTGAAACAAAAAACATTAAAATGTAAGAGTAACCCCTGGTTTAGTAAAAATATTCAAAAACTAATAGATATTCGCGAACAAAACTTACATGCGTTGCAAGCTCTACAGAGTTCCGGTTTTGCTGAAACAGTTCAAAAATGACCGCCTAGCAGTCAACAAAGCTACAGCATTTTATACTGGAAAATTTAACTCGGCTATTAACTCGAAGCAAACTTGGAATACTATTAGGGAAATCGGTGTAGGTAAGTCAAAAGGCATCAATCCTCCAATCACGGAAATCAAGGCTCGTCCAGTGTGTGTCAGCTAGCCCCGGCGAACGTATTGGCACATTCCCACGACAGCCGGTTCTACGTACCGGAATGACTCGGGGTTTTCCCGACCAAGGGCTGTTATTTCGCTACCCCCCTGCCTAAACCGTCAGTAATCTTCCCCCCAATAATGTCATCCTCCGAGCAGCTCCTTGCAGCGGGACTGCTCAAGACTCTCCTGATCCGGGCTGGTATTGAATCCAACCCGGGACCAAGAGAATGGATCTGCTGTATATGCTGGAAGAAAATTTATGTGAAACGCTCACACTCAGTACAATGCTCCAATTGCAATAGGTGGTTGCACCTAACAAGTTGCTCCGGACTAAATCCCTCTACCCATAGGCCCGCTAGTTTTTATAGAACTTTTGTGGCCCCTTGCTGTTCACGTCCTACGACGTCCCGTGGCCGTCGTCGATCAAGTATCGCTCCGCCGCATATGTCTGACTCTGTCACCTCAGTCTCCACGACTAGCATCACAAATGCACCTCAGCAAGTTGACCTTCCTAGCGGTCGCTCACGCCCCCAGGCGTCAACATCTCACACAGCAGCTCACAGCTACTCCCTACGTAGCACTTCCCAAGTGGAATTGAGCAATGCCGAGCGTCCGCTATCTCCCGCCCCCTCAGTCAGCCCCTCTTCTTCCAGCATCAGCACGAGTATAAGTCACAACCATCAGCTCCTGGTCCCTTATACTACGTGCACTGTTTGTCGGTTAAGATTATACACGCCTTTGGCATCGGTCAAGTGCAATAACTGCCTTGGCCTGTGTCATCTGCTTATATGCTCTGGACTCGCAAACAGGAACTTATGGACTGATACGTACGTTGCGCCATGCTGTCGAGCTACGCAACCTTCAACGTCATCTGAATCACCTCTACCTTCTGGTAACGCGATTCCTTCGACTTCAAGAATGCGTCGTAGTGCGCGACCCAGCCTACTACCACCTAGGCATGCGCATCAGTCCCTGACCCCCAGCATCAACTCTACTCCCCCTTCGCACTTCGCAATCCTGCAATTAAATTGCAACGGCCTAACCGGCAAAATAGCTGAGATTACAAACCTCATGAAGCGACACAATATCAAAATCGCTGCTGTTCAGGAGACAAAGCTCGGTGGAAGGTCAACTCTTCTGACCTGCAACGGGTACAATGTACACCGTTGTGATCGTGCGAGAGGGCTTGGGGGTGGTCTTGCATTCATCACGCATCAAACTGTGCAGTACCGTCTATTTGAGCCTGACATCGACCCGAGGGACACCACCTTAGAACGTCAAGGTATGGTTGTCCGGTCAGGCGATGTCGACTTGGAAATCGTAAACGTATATATACCTCCTGTCACCTGTTGTCCCAGGGATTATCACCCTGACATTCGTGCGTTACTCAGGGGTGAGAACCGTGTTATCCTTGGTGACTTTAACGCACACCACGACCTGTGGCACTCCAGCTTACAGGCCGATGGTAGGGGGCAGGAGCTGGCTGACCAAATAGACGATTCGACGTTCTGCACAGTTAATGGGGGATGCCCCCACTAGAGTGGCGGTAAACTGCTCTAGCTCGCCGGATATCACCATAGTCAGCGCAGGTCTTATAAACTGCGTTGACTGGCGACCGATGCTGACGCTTGCTTCGGATCACCTTCCCATTGCGCTCTCTATCGATCGCCCCACCGACTTTGTCACTTCTGACAATCGCACCTTTGTTAACTTTAACAAAGCCGACTGGGAAAGTTTCTTAACATCTACAGAGAGCGCCTTCGCTGCTCTCCCCACTCCGTCTGACGTACGAGAAGGGGAAAAGGCGTTTCGTATGGCCCTAGTTTCAGCCTCCCGTCAACACATTCCGTCAGGTAGAATAAAGGAAGTACGCCCATTCTTCCCCGCAGAGGCAGCGGCCCTGGCAAATGAACGTGACCATATTAGACGCCTTGACCCTACGGATCCCCAAATTAGGGATCTTAATGCGGAAATCAGACGCCTAGTAGATAAACACAAACGCGCTAAGTGGGAAGAGCACCTAAGGTCTTGTAACCTCTCGGCTGGGTTGGCAAATTATGGTCGACGGTGAAATCTTTGTCCAACCCGACTAAACCCAACGACAAAATATCCATCGCCTTCGGCGATAAGGTTCAGTCGAAACCTAAGCTTTCTGCCGACAGTTTGTAATGCATCCTCCGCTGGACAAAGAAATTCGCCGAGCCACCAGGGAAGCGCATAAACCCAAAAACAGCGATGCGCCCATTGCCATCTCCACAACCGAAGTACAAGAGGCAATACGGAGATCTAAGAACACCAAGTACATAGGCCCCGATGGCATCTCCATGCTGATGCTAAAACACCTCGGCGACGAAGGCATAAGATATTTAACACACATTTTCAACCTTTCCTTGTCCACCTTTGTCATTCCTGAAAGATGGAGACAGGCAAAGGTGGTCCCACTATTAAATCCTGGCAAGCCAGCTGCAGTAGGGGAGTCATATCGCCCGATATCACTTCTCTCGCCAGTAGTGAAAGTGTTGGAATCCATCTTATTACCATATTTCACCGCTAATTTGCGACTCGCCGAACATCAGCATGGTTTCCGCAAAAACCACAGCACTACCACCGCGCTGAACGCCATTACTACTCAGATAGGGGACGGACTAAACCAAAAGCGTCCAAACCACAGGACAGTGCTAGTTGCGCTTGATTTGGCCAAAGCCTTTGACACGGTCAATCATGCTCGACTATTGAAAGACCTGGAAGATTCGTCCCTTCCCCCCTGTCTTAAACGTTGGACTGCCAATTATCTGAGTGGTCGTCAATCGTCGGTAGAATTCAGAGGCGCCCGATCAAAACCCAGAATAGTTAAACAAGGGGTGCCACAGGGTGGTGTCCTATCCCCGTTTCTATTTAACTATTATATATCGAAACTTCCCCCCCCACCAGAGGGTGTCTCGATCGTCTCTTACGCCGATGATTGTACGATTCTGGCAACGGGCCCCTCCGTTGAAGAACTATGCTCTCGCATAAACTCGTACCTCCCAGCCGTGTCGGAATTTTTCGCTGGTAGAAACCTGGCATTGTCACCGAATAAGTCCTCGGCTACCTTATTTACGACGTGGACAACGCAAGTGAACATGGAATTAGACGTCTACGTTGATAGTGTTAAGCTACCAACTGTCTCACACCCCAAAATCTTAGGGGTAACGTTTGATAACATGTTCAAATACGACGCTCATGTTACCGCAATTGTCAATAAAGTCCAAAGCCGTAACAAAATCCTCAAGTCGCTAGCTGGCAGCACTTGGGGCAAAGACAAAGAAACGTTACTAGCTACATACAAAGCAATTGGTCAGCCGGTACTGAGCTACGCGACGCCTATATGGTCGTCGGGGCTGGCTGACACACACTGGACGAGGCTTCAGGTCTGCCAGAATACCGCCCTTCGAACCGCCACTGGGTGTCTTCTTATGTCTCCTGAGCACCACCTTCACAATGAAGCGAAAATGCTCGCCGTTAAAGAGCATAGCGAAATGCTGACCAGGAAATTCCTATTCAACTGTTGCAAACCGCAGCACCCGAACGGACGCCTGGTCAACGAAAATCCGCCCCCCAGGAGGATAAGAAGCCACCTACGCAAACACTTCGATGAGATCCGGCACCTGATTTCCACGCCGTTTGATCCTAAGGTGCACCGGCAGGCCCTCACCCTTATCCACACCGATTCGGTAAATTCCTATGTCAGCTCTATTCCAGCGAACGCCGTTCTTCAGGCAACAGCTCCACCCGTTGCCGAAGAGGAGCGCGGGCTGCCTAGGGAGACTAGAGTGATGCTGGCCCAACTCCGGTCTGGATATTGTAATAGGTTAAACTCTTACCTATCCAGACTGAACCCCGACTTGCCTAATGTTTGTCCGGCATGTGGCTTGTCCCCCCATAATACTAACCACCTTTTCGTCTGCTCAGCTGAGCATACTCTTCTAACACCCATATCCCTCTGGTCCGCCCCTATCGAAGCCGCTAGGTTTCTAGGACTTCCGTTAGAAGAGCCGATGACATTATTGGGTAGATACGGACTACCTAGGCAGGGCTACTTGGCGTTACAACAACAACCATATTGGCACCGCGTAGCTCAGTACCGGCTGACCAATTGCTTTATATGTAGCTAGTAACGTTTCTTTGTCTTTACCCCAAGTGCTGCCACCTAGCGACTTGAGGATTTTGTTACGGCTTTGGACTTTATTGGCAATTGCGGTTACATGAGCGCCGTATTTGAACATGTTATCAAACGTTACCCCTAGGATTTTGGGGTGTGTGACGGTTGGTAGCTGGACCCTATCAACGTAGACGTCTAATTCCATGTTCATCAAGGTATGGTTGTCCGGTCAGGCGATGTCGACCTTGAAATCATAAATATATACATACCTCCTGTCACCTGCTGTCCCAGGGATTACCACCGCGACATTCGTGGGTTACTCAGGGGCGAGAATCGCGTCAACCTTGGTGACTTCAGGGCGCAACACGACCTGTGGCACTCGAGCTTGCCTGCCGATGGTAGGGGGTAGGAGCTGGCTGACCAAATAGACGATTCGACGTTCTGCACGGTAAATGGGGACGCCCCCACTAAAGTGGCGGTAAACTGCTCTACCTCGCGGACATCACCATAGTCAGCGCAGGCCTTATAAACATTGATACCGAGGCCAAAACGCGTCTTTTGACACCCCTATCATATTTTTAGCTAATTTATTAGTAGTTGAGTGCCAAAGGAAACAAATACTAAACCTAAACCTGGGTAATTTTTCGGTTTTTCGCAAATATTTTCCAAAATAATGAAAATATTGGTTGAGCGGAGTTATATTCATGCTCCTGGGACGGAAACGCGTCTTTTGATACCTCTCCCGACATTTTTGGACGCGTATTAGCGCTCGGTACCCCACGTAAACGATTACTCTCCGATCAACCAATATTTTCATTATTTTGGAAAATATTTGCGTAAAAACGAAAAATGACGCAGGTTGGTTGCATATTAGCGCTCGGTACCCCACGTAAACGATTGCCCCAAATCTTCTTAACAAGTCGGATATTAAAATTTAATTAAAACATTATTAAAAATTCAAATTAATGTATATAATTACTGTGTATATACCGTATTTGGTGAAACTTGTGGCATTATCAGTGGAAACCGATATGTTTGTTCATTATCAGCATTCAAGCTGTTGTCATCCAAGGAATCGTATGATACGAAACCGTTTGTTGAACATTGCACAGTTAATAAAATAGATACCACTGCGAAGAAATTCGTTAAACAATATTGTTGCATTAAAACTTTTGTCATCATTGTTAGCCTAGTAGATATGCATGGGCACGTCAGCGCATTATCAATTTAATACGTAAACAGGCATATAAATAACTGATAGAGTTGGCAAATCTCCGTGTACCTGTGACTTTGCAACAGTAACTGAATCATGACGATAATATTGCGGTCACGGTTACAAAAACTTCAGTAACATATTTGCCGAGTTCGAATAGTCATTGGACTGTTATAGTTCAATTAATCACCGACGAACGTAGAACGTGTCAGCTGATACGACCAGTCTTATGAGAGGTCTATGTAAATGATGGGTTGGGATTTATTGAATGCACCGTGCCTATGAATGTTTTTTTTTTTTAGAGGGGTAGAGGGGGTCCCACAAATCACAGCAATAAAGCCCGAACTTGGAGGCAACTCATATTTTAAGAGAAAATCGAATTTGAAGATTCGAATTTTCCCAACCAAAATGTGTAAATTTTAAATCACTTTGATAACACTATACACACAATATACATTACACAAAAACCCCCTTCCACACAGTCCCGCACTGTTTTTTGCTCGAGTTTTGCGCGCTTTAATCATTTAAATTTTGTATCACAGAAAGCCCGATATGTGAGTAGCAACTGCTGATGGCTCTGAAGGAATTAACAAACTATGTTATGGCACGTTCACTGCAACATAGCTTGTTTATTCTTCATTTTAGGAGTTATTTTATAGATTTTCTTTATAATTGTTAAGAAACGCGGAGATTTATCACGTTTATTAACCACGAACAGATATAATGCCGAAAACTAAGCAGCTTGCAACGAGATTAATTTGAACTAGTTAATAAAAAAAATGTTGCCAGACATTCCAACAGTAATTGTAACAAAAACTTCTTATATTTTAGGTACTGGTGCAGTTTATGGGGCCCACCCAAAACTAGACCAAAAAAGTTGAGCGCGGTATCAAAAGACGAGTATTCACGTCTAGATTTGGAATCTGAAATGAGATTTTTGTTTTTTTCAACCGTTCAAAAGTTATTTGCAGGTAAAGTTCACAATTTTCTGTCATTTTTATGTGGTTGTTGTAATGGCACATTAGGCTGAGCCAAAAAAGTGAAAAAGTGTTGGGAAACGTGGCACGCGGAAGGACATCACCGTGGCGGTAGCCACGGCTATGGCACACACCCGGAGTTGGAAAGGCGTAGCCCAGGGTTATTTTTTGAAGCGAGGCCGAAGGCCGCCTACGCGGAAAGGTGTTCTGCACATAAAAAACATGGATCACGACCCGAGTTGGAAAGTTTTACCCTCATAATTTTTGAACATTCGAAAAAAACAAACAAAAATCTCATTTCAGATTCTAAGTCTAGACGTGAATACGCGTCTTCCACTTTTTGGTCTAGTTTTCCACTTTTTTGGTCTAGTTTTGGGTGGGCCCCATAAACTGCACCATTACCATATTTTATTACAACTTTATCAAATATGTATGAAAATTATGAGAATATGTTTGTAAAATTGTAGTTGATAATACAATTTAAATCTTTATAGCTATATCTGTTTAACTTGTTTTGTTGAAAGCCCCTTAAGTTACTGTAATTTGCATGTGCTTCTGGTAGACATAGATATAAGGTATGGATGTACAGTATTACCCAAAGTTATTCATCCCAAATGTTCACTTGAGGCGCTATTACACTGAAAATACCTGTCATGTCATGTTTTCTTGCTAAAAACCTGTCTCAGTCCTCAACTTCAGTTTTTGAAAAATCTGCATATTCATTTACACATGTCTGGCACCTCCTATTACTCGCTGACGATTCAACTAGTACCAAACCGCCATTGTTGTTCACAAGTGATTCGGCCAAAATAGAAAGCAGTTTATTTAAATGTTTTTTTTTTTCGTGTTATATGTTATGTATAGAAGGCTTAAATATTAAAAATATGCAGTGTGGTGAGACATATCGTTCAGTGTGAAGTGTTTTCAAATATTTTTCGCTAAGATAGAGCAATTT
Source organism: Sphenella marginata (assembly GCA_951509765.1). Taxonomy (NCBI): domain Eukaryota; kingdom Metazoa; phylum Arthropoda; class Insecta; order Diptera; family Tephritidae; genus Sphenella; species Sphenella marginata. The sequence continues at coordinate 32,301,804 of OX608083.1, read as the reverse complement.
AAAGTATATAAATTTGCTAATTTTCCTATAGCTGAAAAACCACTGAGTTAACGTAGGTATGATGCAGTAGAACACATACGATAAGTCTACAAATTTCAAGCTTACACAATAGATTGGGGTACCCATGATTTATCTAAGTTTCTCATTGGTTTATTATAATATTTAAGATATGATTCTTTTATCGAGTCATTTATTGATCTACGAAATTCCTGTGGTTGAAAGTTTCCACAAACATTGCAAAATTGGTCTCTCTTTTTTCCACAGGGAGTTTTGTCTATTTGCATTTTACTTAACATTTTTATTAAAATTTATTTAGTTTAAGATTAAATTCACGTATATTTTAGGAACAGACAAAAAATATTTAACAAAATTTTAATTCAAATGACAACTAAGTAAATGTTACATATATGTATGTTGATCCAAAGTAGAAAATAAATAAAATCTATAAACTTTAAATTGCTCTATCTTAGCGAAAAAAAAGAAGATATTTGAGCAAACTCAACGCCATTCGTAAGAGGAAGACTTCTTCTTTAAGATGCAAATCTGGCGTATATATAACCTCAAAAATAGGCAAAAACGCATCGAAAACCTTTAGGAAAGTATGGTCTGGTTTATGGTCAAATTTCTTGTCGGCCTGTGTTATCCGTGTCCGTTTTATAATTCATTCGTTGGTTAGTCGAAGTCATGATCCAATAATACAGGTCGTATCAAGAGCAAGGCGAATTAAAACTTTTTTTATTTGAACAAATGAGCTTAATGTCAAATTCATGGCGGAACACACATTTTGAGCTGATTGGTTTACATTTTTGTGTTTACAATCTTGTTAGAGTAGTGATTGCGTGTAAAATCGTTTTCGCGTTTTTTAATAATAAAAGTGTTTATTGCGTTTTAATATTAATAGAAAAAACATAAGAAAATGCGTGATTTGTGTAAAAAAAAAATTTAAGATGAACCGGTCCGTTCTTCCGCGTTCCTGATGACGAATCCAAGTGTTTGTTGTAAGCAACCGCCGCATGAAGCTTAGAAGTAAAGACTTCATTTGCGCAGATCACTTTGCTCATAGTGACATAATTTGTGGTGGAAAAATGGCAAGATTACTGCTAATAGCAGAACCACGTCGTCTTCCTTCCGCAACTATTAATACTGAAGATACGCTTCCAGTACAGAGTACAGAGGGCAGTACCACAGAGTTGATCCCAGTAACCGAGAATAGTTCGACAACTAAGAAACATGTTGAAACGCAAACTACTTGTAGAGTACACTCTGCAGACTCTGAAACGCAAACATAGTAAGTGACTGTAAATTTGAATGCAATATTTCATGTAATTTGAGTTTTATACGTATACATACGTACTTCCGTCGGTGAGTGTTTGGACTATAATTCTTGACGATCGTACGTAAAATCGGGAGAGGTATCAAACGACGAGACCTGTGTAACAAGAATCTGAAATCGGAAAACAAATATTTTATTTCAGTGAAAATGTATTACCAAAAAACCGAAAAATTACCCAGGTCAAATCCGAAAGGAGGGGTGTAATCCATTTTTTTTTGTGCAGATCACCTTTCCCCTTCGGGCGCGCTTCAAAAAAATAACCCTCAGCCGGTCAACCACCGTCTACGCGATCGCCAGTTGTTATGGTTTCGCGTCAAATTGGAGCAGTAAGGAAGGCGGTCGGCATGATATTGAGGTCGCACTATGGCTAGTCATTGTCGGCTAGGGTGGGCTCTTACCAACCTTACCGTCCTGCGCCATAAGCAGAGAAATGGTCAAATCATGCCTTTGAAAATGCGGGGAAAAACGCAAAAACCGCATCAAAACAACTTTTAAAACAACATCCGGTTAAACCCGGATGCCACGGACAGACCGTTACATTTAAAATTCAAAAGCCCAAGAAAACCAAAAAAAACGGGCAACTAAAATTCAAATCAAATTCAAAACAAAACTGTTAAAACGAAATCTTCAAAAATAACCGAAAACTAAACGCAAATGGAAATTTAAATAAAACGCCTGGCAAAACGAAAAGCCAGGTAAAAAAAAAAACCTGATAAATCAAAACGAATCGGAAACGACCGATTACAAGCTGAAAAATAAAAGTACATAAACCATAAATCAAAAAAATAAGGCCGAACATAAAAGGGGGCGCCGCGGGTGTCGATGCGACGCCCGGTGCTTGGCCCACCCTCATTCATTTTTGCTTGTTTGCTTATCTATATATTAATAGGCTAACACTCTCCCCATAGTAATTTTCGCAACCTAACTTCATATAGTATTTATAGACAGATCCCTATATTGCCATCTTGGTATTGCCATCTTGGTATGGACTATTTCTACTGTCTCGAAAATTATGCTTTGTTTATTTGTTATTAAACAAAAAAGAAGCCTACAAACTTTCCAGAACTCTCCAGCTATTTTGTAATCTCCAACATCACAACATATATAAAAGCTTTTACCAAAAGCCAAAGCTACAGTATCTGACTGTTTCATTGTACGCTAGATGGACCCGTGCGCGCCTTGCGCAAAGAATTTTACCACTACCCTCAGCGACATCTACAACTCAGTAGATAAAGTCTCTGATTCACAACAGAAATGATATACATGATACAGTAGTGGCGCAGGTGGTAAGGGTGCCGACTCTATGCGTTCATTTACAATCTCTTTGCGTGAAATATCTGCTCATTTAGTTTCTTCTACTTGGTGCGTAAAAATATCGGAAAAAATATTAATAACAGTGTTTAGTGAAAGTTAATATTGGCCTTGCTTTTCTCATGGTTATATGCGTCGTGCTAAAATTTTGTATGGAAAATAAGCGCAAACGTATATGCACATGAGAAAACCCGGCCCCTTATTAGTAAATAGAATAATAAATAAAAAAATATTAATAAATAAAATATAAGATATATATTACCAAAAAAATTCAATAACTCTCCATTTATAAATTTATATCTAATATTTTGTTTATTAATATATTTTTATTCAATATTTTATTTATAATTTAAATGTTTAGGGTTTGTTCAGAAAATGCTGTGTTTAGTGAAAGTGAATAGTGGCTCTGCTTTTCGCATGCGCATATCAGGTTGTGGTAAATTTTGTATGGAACATAAGGGTAGCGCGCTTCTCTCTCCATACAAAAGTTAAGCATACGTATATGCACATGAAAAAATCCGTCCTCTTATTAATAAATAAAAAAATATTAATAACTAACATATTAGATATACATTGACCAAAATATTCAGGTCAATTCTAAATAAGTTTCCACTCAAATATATATCTAATATTTTATTCATTAATTTTTTTATTCAATATTTTACTTATAAATTAAGTGTTTAGTGAAAGTGAATAGTGGCTCTGCTTTTCTTGTGCGCAAATTAGGTTGTGCTTAAATTTTGTGTGGAAAATAAGGATGGCGGGTTTCTTTCTCCATACAAAAGTTAAGCATACGTATATGCACATGAAAAAATCCGTCCTCTTATTAATAAATAAAATAATAAATAAAACCGAGCACCCAAAACTAACTTCGGTAACGCGCCAATTGAAGTATATTCGGGAATGACGTTATAAATGTAATTTTTTAAACCGATTTTGCTGAATACAACCTTTTGTATTGCTCTCCTGCATTGTACAGAACAAATTTACTAAAATTTTTGCTCGCCATAACTGCAAAAACACCTAGAAATAGTAGGGTAATGTAAATTGACATACATACATTATGTTGGTGTAAAACTGATAATATGAAGTATGTAAAAGTAAAAGTTAAAGAAACAGTTGAAAGAAGTAAATTAAAAAATTTTTAAAATTATAATTTTGTCACTTAGAAAGTTATTCCCGAGGATGCTTCAATTGCCTACCTCATGGGTGGTGTGGAACTGGCAAGACCTTTACTTTAGTACCAACTCACCAATTTTCTTCTTCTGGCAAATGTTTCGTTTGTTGGTTACAGCCTTTGTGGATCAAATTAACGCACGTGAGCGTGAGTGAGTGGAGCCTTCTATAACGTACGAAAAGGCGTTCACGGACATTTATCAATTGAGCTCTTATTTTCAATAAAATTTTAAACAGTTTAATAGCGAGATGATAAAACAAGCATATTTACGACCTTTAGGGCCGTTTTCACGATTAGGCGTCAAATTTTTAAACTTTTTTTATATTCACCAAATTTTTGGAAAAAGCGACTGATATAAACCAGTTATACGAAGAAAAGTTGTTTAAGTTCACGAAGAAGTCTATGACATGCTATATCTCCTGTGAGAAAACAAAAGCTCTCCTGCGAATTATTTAAAACGGAGTAAGTCTTAGTTATTTTTCCACCTACTTACTTGGTTTTGCATTTGTCACGGGAGATATGTATGTTAAAGAAAAGATTGTGGCCAGGAAAATGAGTATTTTAGTTCAAAGTTTTATTTTTAGAGGAGAATTTCGACCACGGCCGATACTAGTTTCTATTATTATGTATTGTTACATTATTATTATTATTATTATTGTTGTTATTTTATTATTTATTTATTATTATGTTATGTTATTGGCGGCCCTTAATTTGTTATAATTGTAGTTTGTTTATTTATTTATTTATGTATTTGGTTTGTTTTATTCGAATGTATTTGTAGGTATTTAATTTTGTTTATTTGATGAAATTTATTTTATTTTATGTATTTAAATTTATTTAATTTTAGGTATTTTAAATAAGTTTTATCTTATTTTAGTTTAATATGATTTAGTTTTATTTTATTTCTTCTTATGGATTTTATTTATTATAATAATTAATTAATATATATAGTAATAAAACGTTTTATTTTAGTTGTTTACATATATATATTTTCTACTTATTGTTTCATATTAGTTTCCCTATCTCTTATTCCTATGGGGCCGTTCAAGTATTGCGTAAACAGATTTATTACAATTATTTACCCCCCCATCCCCCTTGTCATAGAAAATAAGCAATGCGGTTACCCCCTCCCCCCATGCTTACGTTAAAATTTTTCAATTAATGTGTTGTTTTCTTTTATTATAATTGAGGCGGTTAGAAGCAAAGGGGTGTAAATGCCTACATCATGGCAAAAACGAAAATAAATAAGTTCAATTTCTCGAAACTATCTTACGAAGGACTTAAACAGGTTTGATATATATCGGCTATATATGTTACAGATACAAATTTGTGCAATTGTTTATTCCAAGTGTGTGTTTGGTAGTATTGTAAATTTGATACACATGAGACCTGATCAAGTCCTTCGTAAGATAGTTTCGAGAAATTGAACTTATTTATTTTCGTTTTTGCTATGATGTAGGCACTTACGCCCCTTTGCTTTTAACCGCCTCAATTATAAATTTTAAAATAACAAAATAGATTTAGTAAATAGAATACGGTAATTCCCCCAATGCATGCACCATTTGCTTGAATCCCCGAAAATGCGCTTCGTTTTCGAGCAAAAACAATGTGAGGGTTACCATTCGTGTAAAAAAGCAAATAACTACTGATGACGTAATCATCATCTAGACTCCCCCACCCGCCATGTCACCGAAAATAAGCAAAACAAACACCCCCCGCCCCCCCCAATAGTGCTTACGTAATACTTGAACGGCCCCTATGTCAGTAATTTAAATTAATTTCTTTTGTTTATATTAAAATTTCTTCCTTACTTTAGTTAAGTCTATCAATTAATTTATTTAATTTAAACCCTCCTATCCTTCCTTTACTTACTATTTTTTAATCGAGTATTTTTCATTGTGTATAAGACCGAAACTGACATAAAAAATAATAATTAGTCAATTTATTTGAAATCAATTTTCAACAAAATTTATTTTGGGTTATTTCAATATTATTACCATAATTGAAAAGGTATTTTTGTAAAACAACTAAAAACGATCTAAAAAGAGCATACGAAAATGTGAGTAGGCAACACTGTCGTATGAGCAAGGAATCAGCTGACACGTTCATACGTAAAAAATCAAAAGTAGTTTGATTTCTACGTTACGTTCACGTACACGTACGTCGTTGAGTAATCACTTACATGGCGCTCTCATAAGACAGGTCGTGTCAGCTGACACGTACTACGTGCTTGCGTCGGTGGGTAATTGAAGCATAAGCCATAAGTTCGCTGCAAGCAGTGGGAGTAAAAAAAGCTACAATTAAAACACTCAATACATCCAGTAACTCAAAATTTATGTATGAGTATTTCGCGCATTTATTCAAAAATGGTTGAAGGCAGAGTAGGGAAATGACATTTCATGAATTGCACTAAATCCACTCAAAAATCTAACTTTTTTCGTTCAAATTGTACTACATTTTTTTTGTATGGATTCGCATATGTTGCCCTATTACTCATTTACTTTTTTTTTTTTAACCGAAATAAAAATACATAAAAGTTTTTTCTTTTTATCTATTTGGAAATATTTTACTTAGTTCAATAAGAGTTTTGAAAAACATAAATATTCTTTCTTCATTACATACTAGCTGACGAAGGGCATGGCCACAGCTTTAATTTTTCTTTCACTTTTCGATATTGCGGTTTATCTATACTACAAAAACTCTAGAAAAGTTGTGTCTGTATATTAGGAATTTCTTTGAAAAAATGACTGGGGATGACTTGGGGAATGTTTAGGCACAACTAAAAAATCCAATGGAAAGGAGATGACAAAATGTCTAAGTTAGTCTATTAAAAAACGCCTTTACTTTAGTTGGTTGCCGTAGACATTAACGGGATAGAACGTGGGGAAAAAAATATTGTTCTGAACCTTCTCTGCCTGTAAATTGTCTTCCCAAGTGAGGGTATCAGAATTTTATGAACTACTAACATCCCGAGCAACGCCGGGTTCCCTGCTAGTAATAATATAAACTAATCAAATTAGGTGTAGATCTAATAGGTCTCACCCATTCCGTAAGCCACTGGTGGGGCGCTACTGTTGTTGTTGTCGGTGCTTATATGTGCGGCGGGCCTATAACAGGTCACCCCCGCTGTTGTTAATGGTGGTGATGTTGTTGTTGCTGGTTGGACGGCGGGCCTATATGAGGGCGGCCCCCGCTGTCGTCACTTCTGGTGGTTGTTGTTGATGGTGTTGGACGGCGGGCCTATATGAGGGCGGCCCCCGCTTCTGTCAATGCTGGTGTTGTGGTGGTCACTGCTGGTAATTGCCGGTGTTGTTACATGTTTTAGTGGTGGTAGGTATCGTGCTGTTGTTGTTGCCGGTTGTTCGAATTGACGATTATGCGTTTTCCACTGTGGTCGTTAATACATTCATGCACGAACGCCAAACACACACACACACAGACTTTGTTGGTTTTGGATTATTTTTGCCGAAATTTACTTCTGCCCACACCTATTCGTTGTTTTGTCTTTAAGAATTTGGTGGTTTATAAATTTCACAAACTGTAAATAATGTTAATACGCAAAAAAGGTTATTTTGTATGTTTATGTGTCGCTATTAACACTTATATGTGCACTTTACTTACGAAAAATTAAATTTCTTTAATCTAGTCACAATACCCATTATACTTGCAAAACTTTTCGCGAAACTTCCCCCGCCAAGCCACCACTTTCCAGCTAATACTGTTGAATATTGTGAACCCAGCCTTATGTATGCTATCGATAACATTCATCATTACATTCTCTAGTTTGTAAGCCTCCGATGTATTTTTTACTTCCGTCTTCTCGAATAAAATTTCATGTATGCAAGACGAAAAATATCTGCACGTGTTTTATTGAAATAGCAATAACCTTGCTCTGCTATAGAAACTCATCAATTATTCCAACAAATACTGTGTGCACGAAATTACAACCGAATACAGAGCCATCTCAATAGACCTGCCTCTACAATAAGTACCTATGTTGCGACACCTTCAAAAGAAAGGAACTAGGGCCGATTAACATTAACACTTGCTAGTTTATATACAAATCTTGCGAGCGAAATTTCTTTCTGATTGTTTTTCAAATTTTTGATTTAAAACCACCGTACATTTAAAACAAAGGAATTGTCAGGCAAATGCCGCTATGATAATGGAAATTTTTTTGCGATGGCGACTGCGCATTGTTCCGCTATCCTGCTCGAGGTGGCGTGATCGTTGCCAGGTGGAACACTCCGATTGGAGGTTACCATCAGGGTTCGGACTTTTATTATCATTTTAGGTACTTTTTTCAACTACCAAATTTGGTAAAAGTACAGTCCGGTTTCCGAAACAAAAAAAAAAGCACAATATGTTATTAAATTTAAAGTAGGAGACATGATTTTACTTCCTCATAGTAGATTTTAAGAGATTTGACCCGTAGAAATTGCTTAAAATTGAAAGTTCGGTGATTACACTTTTATTTTAAGGCTTTAAAAAAAGGAATTCAGTACTTTTACTCTTACTACTATTTTGTTCTTTAGTTAGTTTTATTAAAGGTGAATTTTCACGTATGGAACAAAAATGGAAATGCCAGAATATTAATAATGATTAATTATTTTACGGGAAAAGTCAGAGGAAAATTTAGTTAATCAAAAGAAAAATCGAACTATGGTGCTATTAAATGGGAGCATAAAGCGTAGAGATTTGTGTAAAGTGCATTGAGTATTGAAATTACTACAATTTTAATTAAGTCCGAACCCTGAAGGCACGCTTTCGTTGGCGCGCAAAAAAAAAGAGGGTTCTAGAACTTGCGTTTGGTGTGTTCGCTTAGGGGTCCGTGGAGCTCGGCGTTACTGGGTTTTACGATATGAGACACATGAAACTCCTTATCCGACCCTGCCATGGATAATACTATAATACATGAATATTTCCGCCGTTAAAATGCTTAAACTCCCACCTTACAAATGCTTTTTACCAATTACTAATACTTATTGCCCCTTTGGTTGCACCTTGTTTTCGCGATATGATGAGTTATTCATCGAGTCAAGGTTAGGAATAAGGACGGGATACCATGTGTCTCCCACCCTACTAATTGATGAATGAATATAAGTTACCCAATGATATACGTTAATTTCCCCTACAATAATTAAATGCTATTAACTTAATGTCAAATGCCCATTTACTTCACTGTCATTTTTCGGGCAATCTGGTTTACCCTACTATTTATTTCTGGCCACCCCGGGAACACACCAAGCACTTGTTTGTCTGGAAATTAAAAGTTCCGTTATTAGTGCTTTTTCCATTTTATGGAACCATTTGGTGCTGCCACCCCGGCAAAAATCACGCCACTTCCCAGAATCTATCGATTTATGTCAAACCGCATGGTGAATCTAAACTGTCACCTATCCAACCGCAGAGCGTCATACCAATCAAACTCAACCAATTAAAATGACTATGAGTTGGAAGTAGACCATAACAACTTTCCAATATAATAATAAATAAATAATCCCAATAAAATAAATCAGATATTAATATTTACTCACCTTTGCTTTCAATCTACCAATTTAATTTAAGAAATTCATACGAGCATATTTATTTACTGAGGTAAACCTAAATGAAAAGTGTAAAAATTGCTAGACCATTTCTTATGTGGTAAGCTTTAACCAGGAACACGATTGTCGTGGGCAACGAAATAAATTTGAAGAAGGGCCAAATTGTGGTTTTAAGGTGACAGGTAATAGTGTCACTGGAAATAGTGTCAATTGACACTATTGCGCTTTGGGAAATGGAAATAGTGTCCATTGACACTATTGCTATTTTAGGCAGCGATTGTCTGCGCAGCGCAGTGTTGTAAGAGATGGATTTTTATTATATGATTATTTACAAAATTATGGTTTCTCCTTTTACGAAATGTGCACTATTAGTGATTTTCTATAGTAAAACAATTTTGTTTACTTAGTTTTCGCTACAGCATTGACCAACGGTTATTGGAAAGCCTAATTTTAAAAATGAAAGAAAGTCTTAATTGTTAGGGTTTCTTGCATTATGAAATAACGCCCAATGAAAGAAGGCCTAACAACCCGAATTAAAATTATTAGAAGAAAATGATACAAGTCCCAATATTTGGGACTTATTTCATAATTAAACTATGGCCCCTATTATGATAAAAATTCGATCTTCGACTGTGATCGAAAAAGTTGATCGAACGAATTTTCATTTGGTATTACCACAGCCATTCAACAAGAACTGGCGTCATTGTGTATTTCGATGTTTTTATCTGTTCACAATAACACATTTCTGTCAGCTGTTATTAAGTAGAAGAAAATAAACAGATCAAAACAAATCAAGTGCGGTATTATTTATCTATTTTTGTGAAGACAAACGAAAAAAATATGTGGTTCGATAATTCATCAGAGGAAGAGGAGAGCTTACTGGAACTAGCCAGAATTAGAAAACGTTTGAGGGATGCCTCCAATCCTTTGGAAATGAATACAGCTGCGTACGTATATCTTTAAAAAAGTTAATCAGTTTGTAAAAATAATAAAATTTTTTATAGATTTACAAATAATTTTAGAATGCAATTTTCGCCAGGTTCGGATTTTGTTCCATTATTGAAACCAATGTTTCCAGCTGTTGCTTTATACTAACGACCTTTGACCTTTATTAAATAAATGCAAATAGATATATATTTGTGTTATAAATCAAAAAACAAAAAGATAAATACAAAAACTTACATTTCTTAACAATTGTATAAAAATTCGATACAGGATCGACAGCAAAATTATATTCGATCAAATAATAGATACACAACGAAAATTTCGACAGCGATCTACTCATAATACGAATTTAAAATTCTATTTTCGATCTTCGATAGCCAGCGACACTAAAACAAAAAATTAAATTTTGACTTCGGATCATTGATACCAAGGTCAAAACGCTTATTTTGGCACCCCTATTAGCGCATTCATATCACTCAAAAACGCATAATAGCAACAGAAAACACACTTATAGCAAAATGAAAAAGCGCCTAACGTTAATGAAAGAAAGCCTAACAATCAAAAATGAATAAATACCTAATTAGGCGTTTCTTCATTTCTGATTGTTAGGCTTTCTTTCATTATGAAGAATCACCTAACAATTTTAATGAAGAAATGCCTAAAATGTTAGATATTCTTTTATTATGAACAACCGTCTAATTCCTATATGAAATATTTAGGCAATATTTAATTTTTTTTTAGGCGTTAGTTCGTTAGGCCAGTCAAAAACTCAAAACCAGTATTTCAGTTCGTTTATCAAAAGCCTTGAACCCACAAAAAATTACTAGCACAGTCTCTGGCAAGATACGAAGTACTTTAAGCGGCCAATCAAACGTAACGTCGTCAGGAATTCATATGTTTTATGGTGTAAGAGTGATGAAACCAAAGCAGAGGCTTTTGCTAAACCTCTTTATGAAACGATTCAGCCTAATTCGTTCTATAATAACATTGACGACACAGAGATACTGAATTTTTAGAATGCACGTGTCAAATGGACTTACCAATCAGTAGACTATCACATAATGAAGTTTTCACAGTATTTAGATCAGGGGTGCACATCGAAATAAACAAAAAAATTTTGTTCTTCAAACTATAAAAAAAAAAACTTAAAGAATTGCATGATTTTGTTTCGTTTTTATCAAAACGCAAAATACCAAATAAATTTCGTTTTGTTATTTCAGAAAAAATCTTACAGGCATTTCTGTAAACGTTCCTAAAAGTGATTTTAAGATTGGAGGCATCAAAATTAGGCGTACATTCAGCGATTCAAAAAAGCACTGCATTGCAATAAACTCTTCATATATGAATTGAAAAATGTGCATTGAAATTTCTGATATGTTTTTTTTTATACCTTTCATGAACATGAAATGGTATTATAACTTTGGTCCGATGTTTGTAAGTATGAGAAGAAGAAGAGATAGACCCACCATTAAGTATACCGAAATGGTCAGGGCGACGAGCTGAGTTGATTTAGCCATGTCCGTCTGTCCGTCCGTCTGTCTGTTTGAACGCAAACTAGTCCCTCAATTTTAGAGATATCTCGATGAAATTTGGTATGAAGCCGCCATTTTGTATTATATTAATCATTTGTGGGAACCAGTAAGATCGGACCAATACAACGCATAGCTCCCATACAATCGATTGTTCCGATAAATGTTTTTTGGCCTATAACTCTTGCAATCAAAAAGCTAGGAGAGCGAAATTTTGCAGGTTTAGTACATATTATATTTGTAACTTATGTAGTGAAAATCACCCAGATCGGACCAACAAAACATATAGCTCCCATATAATCGATAGTTTCGATAAATGGGGTTCGGGCTATAAATTTTGCAGTTAAGAAGCTAGGAACGTAAAATTTTGCAAAGTTGGTACTTATTATAAATGTGATGTGTGTAATGAAAATCATACAGATCGGAGTAACATAACATATAGCTTCCATATAAGCGATTGCTCCGATAAATGTGGTTTGGCCATGTAGGACACCTAAAAAAGATATGCGTATTCATGAAAGGTATTAAGCCTTCGGCACAGCCGAAGACAGCCCTTTCCTTACTTGTTTTAATTTGAAAATAGTAAATTTAACAAGGAATTGCAAAAAAGTATAATGAATTTCAATATGAAAGCTGTAATATATGGTTTATTCAACACATACCCAAGTGTCTAGCATGACAAACGCTAATAATGTATTTTAATGTGGAGAGAGCGCGTTCTACACTGACTTCAGTAGCGGGTGCAGCGTGGATTATTTAGTATAAGTCATAATAAGCGTGTTCCAATTAAACAGAAACCCAGAACGGTATAAAATTTTGCATATAAATGCAACAATAACGCTGTGATCCTGATATTTTTGTGGATCAATTTAGGATCCGTATAGTAGTTCTGTTCGTTTGGTTTTTTGTAGTAGATTTTTTGACAGCCAACCCTTGTTTGCTTGGTAGCACAAACATGCATATGTATACACACTTATTTACACAAACAACTCTCATGCAGCTGACCCGCATCGTTCCTGTTAAATTATGACCGTGATACGACCAAGGTCAGCTAACTGGAACGCGACTAAAGTGTCTTTTGCAAGTATTTTTTCGCTTCCCAATATGCAGCGAGAGCCATTTCTAATGCGCAGTTTTCATTAAAGCTATCTATACACCGATAGGTGTATTTGCTTCAAAAGTGCACCAAGTAAATTATTATTATTATTGTTGAGCTTTTCGCAGGTCACTTCGTTAAAAAAATGTAACCTAACAATTTCACCGACATTGTTTCTATTTATTTTGTGGATGTTCATCTGTGCACATACTGGATTAAACAACCGACCAAAAGTATTCGTATTGAAAAATGTCAGCGCTACATCGCATTCTACAACCTACAACTAAATTCGCACATATATCGCGTACTTCGTTCTCACTTATTTAGAGGAATATTTAAACATTTTTGTTAGCTTGGTTATTGCTCAGCTCAGTTGCCTGAAGTTGTGACAAAAAAAAACAATATTGTTTCAATTAAATTTTTTTGTTGATTCGAAAACAAAATTTGTTTGATATTATTTTTTTTTGCGAACGATACAAGAAACTTTTTAAATTTTATTTCAATTTTCCTGTAACAATTTTTCTTTTGATTTTAACCTGACGTGCATAACAAACATATCTATTTGAAATCAAAATTTTATTTTTTTGTTTAGATTAAAAACCTAAAACGCTATTGGTAGCAATGGTGTTAAGTTTCTTTCTAAGAAAGCTATTGCTTTTCTAACGCTAATTTACAATGCTATTCTCATCGCAAATCATTATGCAACCCAGTGGAAATGTGCTGCTGTTTTAATGATACCTAAACCAAATAATCCTGAAAACTGTGTTAATTCTAACCATCCTATTAGTCCTATTAGTATGCTGGTAACATTTTCAAAAAATATTTGTGGCCTGTATTTGAGTTTAGAGTGACGCGTGGTACGCCGGAGCAATGCCATAGGAGGATTGCAAATGTTATTACAGATGCACTGGATTACTGTTCTGCAGCTTTTTTTTAGATTCTCAACAAGCATCCGGCAGAGTATGGCACCCTGGACTTCTTTACAAAATAAAAAAAATCTTTTTGCATCACATTTTTAAGTGGTACTTAAATCTTATTTAAGTTCCAGGTATTTCTACGTAAAACATCAAGATGCGTCACAAGAAATTTGTGGCATTACTGCTGGTCTTACTCAGGGTAGTGTTTTAGGTCCCGTCCTATATACTATATTTACATAGGATATGCCCACATCCGAAGAAGTAAAGTGGCGACATTTGCTGATGATACAGATTTTATTGCTTGCAGTGCGTCCCCTGTTGAAGGTTCTACTCTACTTAAAAACCTACTTGACATTTTAAGAGTATTGGGAATGCATCTTGATCGACGCTTAACATGGAAACCCCATATTAAAGCTAAGCAACATCAACTAAAAGTAAAAACAAAACGGATGTACTGGCTGTTACGTCGCGACTCACAACTAAGCTCAACGAACAAAGTAAGGCTCAATAAAAGCAACTCTCAAGCCTATATGGCATACAGCTCTGTGGTACTGCTTTCAAATCCAATGTGGAGATTCTACAACGTTATTCATCAAACCCCCCCGAAATTTCCGAAAATTAAAAAATATACGTCTGCACTAGAATAATTACTCTATTCACTTTTAAAACCCTTGTTAAGAAATTAGCATTAATAGCAATAAGGAAAATACGAAAGAATAAAATTAAATAATATTTCACACTGAGAGAAGTTATTGGTAATCTCTAATCAATTGCCAGAGCAAGTCTGAGAGGTCACAACTAAATTCCTGCAACGGTTCACTCATTTGGCGATTTAATAAAGTCGCGCAAAACTATCAGACTTGCTCTCCACATATATATAATACTTCTATATTGCGCCTATCCTATGTTCACAATGTGCAAAAATTCATACCAACATTATTTGTATGAAACTGTTCAAATGCAAGTTCTGCGCATGCGCCAGCTGAGTAAACCGCAGCAGCGCATTGAAAAAATCTTATCAAGGGGAATCACGGGGGTCGTTATTCCCTTTGCACAAATTGTGCATAAAAGTTATAAAATCACAGTTTAGTGGATGAAACAATGAAAAGGCCAACCAATAGAATAAAAATCTTGGTGTATTTAATATTTTTACTGGCTAACAGCCATTCAACTTGTACTATTCACATAAATGCTAGAAAAAACATTAAATGCAAAGTATAAATTCCCGAAATATTATAAATTGTATAATTTTCCTGGAAAACGAATGATAAATAAATGCATTTATTAGGAAATTGTTGAAATATCCATATATTTCATGACCCCCTCTTTACAAAAGTTTGACGACAACTTTGATACTTTGTCTCGTTTTCTCGTGTATACCTGTACTGTAAAGTTGGGTCAACTGAATAGTTCAATAGGCGCAATATTGAAGTATTATATATATATATATATATATATATATTAAAGAGTTGCATGCGTTAACTCTGCTACGAATAAACCAAATAACTTTCTAGTTCAACGCATAACTCGAGTTCTGCGCTGACGCCGATTGCGTTTGTTCGAATACACATACAGGCGATTTATTGTTGGTTGTAGTTTTTCGCTAGCGGTGAACTCGACTCGTTCGTAACATAAACACAAATAAACCACCCCTTCAACTTCAAGTACATTCGATTACAAGAAGTATTTGCACACATTTTTATGTGCACTCATTGTTCGGATATTTCTTTAAACTGGATTTAGTTAACTAGTATGTATGTATCTTAGGCAATTATTGTTGTTTTCGGCTAATGCTAGCCTGTATTGTTGATTTGATGTTGATTGATGTCATCTAATTTTTGAAAAAAAAAAAACAATTTTTTTTATTTGGCCTAGTCTAGTAATGCTCATACTAGAGTAGGACCTAAAAGTACCCGTTTGGGCGAAAAGTCCTTAGTCCTTTTGTACCCGTTCGGGTATAAATATGTATGTATAAATATATACATATGTATGTATGTCAAACGAATGTGAGCGACATTAACCGCATATTCCCTTGCAACTGATCCCTAACGCATCCTAAACTTATCGCATTTTTTGCCAGGTTAGGACGCGCACATACATATGTATGTATGTGTATGTACACATCTGCGTTGCTTTGTTTTCGAACTTGCATATGTACATACATTAGAGCGGGTCAAATTTTTTTGCTATCAGGAGTATAGCAAAAACGTAATCTACAGATGGTTCTAAGAAAATTTGCCCAAGAAACCATAGCTCTAAAACCGATTTTGACCTCCCGACTTTTGCAAAATAGATATTTTGCCATATGAATGTAGGGTTTGGCCAAAAAATGTTCATAACTTCTGATAGAATTATAGGAAAATCATCACATTGGGCTTATTTTAAAGGTATTTTACGTACGTTTCAGAATATGTACTAATATATATAGTGTTTTTGAATTTCAATAGATAAATCAGCCTTAAATTATGAAAAATTAGCCTAAAATGAACTTTTAACTACTATATTAT